>CAXIVR010000001.1:155214480-156476980 GCA_964035755.1 Teleogryllus oceanicus
CAATTCATTCAGAATGTCTAGCAAACTGTAGGAAACACATTCAAAGAAAGTACTTTGTTTCTATGAAAATATGTATTTACATGAAAATTCGTTCCCTAGAAAAAAGTTTCACAAGAGATGGTTGAGATGTGTTAGTTAAAAATGTACGTAACCGTTACTAATGCGAGAAATTACGTGCTGTGGACACTAGTTATAAATTTTTGAAAGTTTGCAGAAAATGGGACCAGCATCAATTTTTATACCGTCCTTAATATGAGGAAAGAGAAAATTTAAAGAAATTTTTTGGAACCGTGTTTAAGAAAATAATGGTTTAAAATTTGTCAACATTCGACGCGAAAACGTGAACATTTCACAAAATTACACGGAAACTAGTCATTTTTTCGAAAAATTGTACGTTAACTTATTCCAAGATATGTCTTGGAACAACAGATTACATCCGAGGGAAAATTCTCCATCATCAACTTTGTAATCATGGGGAAGACGCCTAAAAAATTGCGAACTTTGACAATTTTCCTAAAGTTGGGGATGTCAACAAAAATAAGATCTGGGCAGTTGTTTTGGAGTTATTTACGCTATTCGAGGACAAAGTTTTATTCAAATGTTTGGAGCAGTTTTTGAGAAAATGTTGGTATTATGTAAAGTACCCCCAAAAATATAAATATCAATTTCAAAATCTTAGGGCCTCGAGTTCGTCGAAAATCGACGTTCGTTGATCGAGGAATATTTTGGAGAAAATCGTCTGTATTGTTTAGGTGCTAGCGTTAATCACATACACGTTTTGCCGTCAATCGATTTTTCGGGGTGAATGACCCACGAATATGGATTCTGACTACAGAATGTGTTAGAGGAAGTAATTTACCGCGTGTTCGAACAAGATTTATCCACATTTTCGATACTAATGCCCAGCAGTGAGGTTTTCTTTTTAAAAAAATCGCAGTTATTTCCCTTAGCGCTGCAAAACAGCTTTGTGTGTTGCAAAACTAAGATTGTGCTATAACTGCGCATACTTTCCCGCGATATACTCGCATGTTGTCATGTAGTAATGTCACAAAGTCTGTCTTTCTTGCACTTAAAATATCACATTATCTTATAAATACACGAAGCGTGAATATTTTTTTTTTTAATCCAAAAACTTAAATGAAAATGTACAGCAGCCTGAGTCACATAACTTTAGCACCTCCTGCAATTTTTAATTGGTTGAAGTAATTGCAATGCAATTTTCACAGAAGTGATAGTTGGGGCTAGTTTGTTCATATATTCATTCCCATTTTCTCATTTGTATTTTACGAGATATTAAGGTAACTTTTTTCCAAATGGAACTATACATATTTTTAGCATATCATGACGAGCGTAAAAAGACGAATCCGATGATATCCATATTCTTATGTGTTATATAAGCATTTTTGAGTAATTTTGATTTTTGCGACTCGTGTTTGGCGGATACTCGCCCCGAGTACGAGCAGGGAGAGAGCCGCGTGACCTCGGGTGGTGGACTGTTACGATCAAAGTCTCCGTTAAATACGAGTCGCAAAAAGTCAAAATTACTCAACAAAAAAAGTGTATCTAACATATGACTATGTATAACATTGGATTCGTCTCTTTATGCTCGTCCTGATAGGCTAATAAAATATGTATAGTTCCATTTGAAAAAACAGTTACCTCAGTATCGTAAAATGCAAGTGATAAAATGGAAACGAGTTCATACATCAATTAGCCCCATTCCCACATGCACTTACGTGAAAACTGCATTGCAATAACTTCAGCCGTTCAAAAATTACAGGAGGTTACGAGACTCATCCTATATATCTAGCATTGAATTTAGTCTCTTCACGAACATATCCGGTGCGTCTTCAGCCTTAAAATATACTGCGTAAACTGTATGCGAGAAAGTAAAAAAAAGTTAATAAACAATACGACCCATCGGGATTCATTCGCTGTCTGGAGGAGAGTTCTAGCGGGTGGCTGCTCTGATCGGTAGTTTTCCGTCGTTTCTCCGATCACCACCCGGCGGATTCTGGAGCAGTATCCTAACAAACGGACCGCGCGCGATCTTTCCTTCCTCTTCCTTGTTCTATCCTCGCCCCCTTACACCGGAAGCGGTAGCTCAGTGCATTAACTGGTGTCACTGCAGCGCCTCTGACCGGGAGGTCCTAGGTTCGAGTTCTGATGGCGGCAGGTTTTTCGACACTAGCTATTCAGCTAGGTCGAATTCACTCGCTGTCTGAAGCTTGCCCTATCCTCTCCCCTCTCGCACACGCACACTCTCTCGCACACGCACACTCTCACACACACGCACACTCTCACACACACGCACACTCTCACACACACGCACACTCTCTCACACTCTCACTCTCTCACATCTCACACTCTCTACTCTACCTCTCACACACTCTCTCACACTCTCTCACACTCTCTCTCACACTTACACACACTCTCTCACACACTCTCTCACACTCACACTTCTCTCACACTCACACTCTCTCTCACACTCTTCCACCATCACTCTCTCTCACACGCCTCTCTCTCACACCTCTTCTTCACACCTCTCTCTCACACGCTCTCTCTCTCACGCTCTCTCTCTCACGCTCTCTCTCACGCTCTCTCACACGCTCTCTCTCTCACACGCTCTCTCTCTCACACACGCTCTCTCTCACACACAGCTCTCTCTCTCACACACGCTCTCTCTCACACACGCTCTCTCTCTCACCACGCTCTCTCTCTCTCACACGCTCTCTCTCTCACACACGCTCTCTCTCTCACCGCGCTCTCTCTCTTACACACGCTCTCTCTCTCACACACGCTCTCTCTCACCACACCTCTCTCTCACACACGCTCTCTCTCTCTCTCTCACACGCTCTCTCTCTCTCTCACGCTCTTCTCTCACACGCTCTCTCTCTCACGCTCTCTCTCTCACACGCTCTCTCTCCTCTCTCTCTCACACCTCTCTCTCTCTCACACGCTCTCTCTCTCACACACGCTCTCTCTCTCTCTCACACCGCTCTCTCTCTCACACACGCTCTCTCTCTCTCTCACGCTCTCTCACACACACACACGCATGCACATATTCACCACATTCCGGAAGACCGGTTGGGAGCTTAGAGCTTGTTCCGGCTGGGGCGATGCCCCGCTGGTGGGAGAGTCGTGGTTAAGGGGAAACCCCGGTAGCCGACGGTAGGTCGTCGCCGGATCTCGTCATCCAGCGTGGGAATATCACCGCCATCTCACGAGGGATAAGCATGCTCAACACTTACGGGACTAATGACCTACACTGTTGACGCGCCCGGATTTACCAACCAACCAACCAACACGCACTTACACTAACATACACCACGCTAGCACACATGGCCGGGCGACCAGTCGGAGACTTAGAGCTTGTCCCGACTGGAGTGGTGCCTCGCTGGTGGGAGATACCTGGTTGGGGAAACCTCGTTAGCTGACGGACGGTCGGGGTGGATCTGGCCATCCAGCGGGGAAAGACTACCACCACCGGAAATTTGTTAATTGGAAGACAGTTGAACAGCGAATGTAGGAAACCAGTTACAATAAAGAGAATATAAACATTAGAAATACGCTGGAGAAAGAATTGCATTTGGCATTCGCATTTCTATCAGTAGAAAAGGACGTTTTCATAAATATGTTCAACTTTAAACAGAAGTGTGATTCATGCAGAAATCGTAAAATGGATATTCTTTTCAAACAGGAAAATATTGTATAGTAAGACATTTTTATTGCCTATATTTTATTTAGTTAAAGAACAATAAAAACTATGTGACATGGAGGAGAAGCACCATCAGCGCACATATTCTTGAGCTCTAGAATCCCTTCCCAACATTCTAACTATCAATAAATAGTTGGAACATGAATAACCAGGGGGGAAATTAAAGAAATATATATATAATATGTGTGTGTGTAAGAGAGAGAGAGAGAGAGAGGCGGAGGCGCGCGCGCTGTCTGAAGCTTGCCCTATCCTTCCTCACTCACTCTCACTCACTCTCTCACTCACTCCTCACTCTCTCACTCACTCACTCACTCTCACTCACTCACTCTCTCTCTCACTCACTCACTCTCATTCACACACACAGTGTGGCATGGCGCCACAAACAAACAGGAAGGAAGAAATTTCACCACAAATGTGTGTATAAAATGTAGTTTCTTCAAAATATATCTTTGTGTATTCATTTAAACAAGCGCTTATTTATTCCATTCTCTATCGATACTTTTAAATTCACAGGACGCTCCTCAACCTCTGAGCTGTTAGAATTGCACCATCTCTGCCCATTTAACGCTGTATAAAGATCGCTGTGTTGGTTTGTATGCATCACTTATGGATGAGGCTGTGCCACTTCGCTTGTGGCACAGTCTCATCCATAAGGGACGCATCCGAAGTAGTTCATGTCCTGTTCGATAGTGCACCAATGGCACTATTTTCATCAAGCAGACGATCTCTCACTCAGGATAACCCGATGCCCTGGTATTTCGTATGTCTTTCCTTGTGTTTCGCTTGGCGTACGAGGCGGTGTACGTCGTGGGCGTAAGGCTACCCCTCTTCTTCCCGTACCCTCCTTCAGCGAACTCAGGAAACTGTGACCTCTGGAGTTTACTGTTAGCGGTCAGGCTTTCAGACTGAGTATTTTTATTTATTCTTATTGTTTTTAGTTTGTTTTCAGTTTAAACTTCATTATAACGTAATAAACACGGTCATTGTTAAATTAAATTTTGTTGCTCACGAATTTTATTGTAGAGATTACTAAACCACTTTTAATAAATCGCATTGACCTTTAAAAACATAGATGGGGGTGCACAAATTCCCTACTAATTTGCACCACCAATAAATTTCCGCACCAGCCGCCACTTATGCATACATACAAACATGTGTCCAGGGAGGAAACGTCGCTCTAACGAAATAAGCTATTAAGACAATTTTAATTTTAAGCATATTTTGTCCAATAAACTACTTGAATATTCTGAATGGCTGAGCCACAATAAGCACTCAAAAGTTGTTATAAAATTGTGTTCTAGGCCAAAGATTTGCATTGCAGAAGCATAAAAACACTCCAGAAACATGTAAATTATTTATTATTTACAGAAGAAATGAATATATTTGTTCAGAAAGAAAAATTAGCCGAGAAATAAAAAGCGGTCGAATTGTGTAAATTGGTTGCTTTTTTATATATAATAAAGTATTCATCAAGTAATTCAGATATTTCATAAAGCTTCACTTATGAGTCGCTGAATTTGAAAGATTTCCTGCAATATTCATTTCCACTAGAGTGAGATCGCCGCCGCTGCAACCAGGGGATTAGGGTTGTCATTGCTTATGAACGCACATTTTGAACAGTTGTGATTCACAAAGGAGAAGAGAAAGTCTCTCTGCAGTAGTCGACGATATCTTCCTACTATCGCAAATAAATTGCCAGAAAAAAGAAAAAGACAATAATGATTACTAATGAGCAAGCATGCGAATAATTCATGCACACGACTGGTCAGTCATTAAATTCTTTCAGATATATTAGATTCAGATTAGATTCTTTCAGATTTGAAACGGGAGCGGAACATATTGTCATTGTATGCCAGAAAATAGCATGTTGTTTTGTTGTTTTTTTTCTTCAGAAAAGCTTAATATCAGGCCCTGGTAACGGAAAAGTTTCCTGTATATATTAAAGTACTTCTTCAAACTCAGAATTCGTGTTTTGTGGGTACTTTATACCGAAAAATCGATTGAGTACAAAATACTCCTGTACGTCCGTCTGTGGTCATCACTGGCCCTCACTGTTCAGCAGATTTTCTCTAAAATTGATATTCCCTAACGATCTGAATGAACTCTAGGCCCTCCCAAGTTTGAAGCAGATGTTTTGGTTTTTGGATGTATGTGTTTGGTGTTTTGGATGTATGATGCATGAAGCCTCAACATTTCCAAAATTTCCTCAAATATGGCTCCAAGTTTTTTTATTAAATTTTGACCCCGGATAGCGTAAAGTACCTTTAAAAGAATGGCACAGGTCTCAAAATCCCAATTTTTTTAAACTTTCAGAAGCTAAAAGGTTTTTCGCTGTCTTCCTACAACTTCAATATTGAAGATGAGTTTTTGTCTTTGGTAAAATCGCCAGTGGTTCGCCTCTGCTGACACCCGCACGATGCCTCCTGGGCGCATGTGCAGAGCTCCTCGTACCGTTAGCCCTAGCCCGTGCTCGTGCCCGCCCGAATCTTCAGCATCATTGTTAGGGAACTCCTAGTGCTGTCGAAGGCTTTCGCAGCCAAAGTCATGCGATTGAGGTCTTGTGGCTCAGAGCAAAGTCGTTCATCTTTCACCAAGGAGATCCGGGTTCGATTCTCGGACAAACTCGTGAAATTTGTTCCAACGAAACGAGTCTGCCTTCGTCACCGGGGCTAGTCCAACACATGTGAAGTGTCCCGAACCCTACCCGTTTTCTAATTCCTTCCCAATTCTGGCCACTTGGTAGTGACGCGGGGCAGATAGTGTAAGAGGCACGTATGCGATGATGGTACCTGGTGGTCCGCTGATTGGCAAGACAAATACAGTGCCCTCTGAAATACAGAGGGTTCTGATGAATAACGAATAATTAATGGCACATTACTCCGGAGAGCTCAATTCTCGATCTGGAGCTAAGAGACTTGTTACGTCGATTAATAGTAGTTGTGGTAGTTGTAGTGTTAGTGGTGATAAATGATTAAGACACAAGAAATTAATTTAAACAAAAGTTAGCTGTCCGTGGGATGCCATGTCAAAGTCTTGATGCTGATGTTTCGACCATCATATTGTGATCTTCCCCAGGACTGATATGCCATAGAACTTCCTGGGATGTGACTACACTTCAAGAATTAATGACCTAGGTAGTTGATTTGCTTGAAAATAATGAAAGCTCTCTCACTCACTTCAAAACTTGTTGCCTATTTGCAGTTTATTTTGTTCTCTGGCCTATAATGTCCAATTCAACTGACAAGAAACTGCTACTGTGGCCACGTGCTATGCTTAGTGTGTGCATGTGGCCTGCACATGTAGTTTGCTTCCCAGAATCAGGTTTTCTGAAAAACGTACACCAAAATTCAGCTTTCAGCAAATTTTCCTACATTCAGGAAAAGTAATTGTACTCGTCCAGCCTGTCGATTCATCGCGTGGAAATAATTTCCGAGTTACATGTATGCTCATGGTACAGGCGCCTCGGTCTCATATGTCTACTCTCACCAGCAAACACGCAGTAAGCACTTTGTTGTTCTTTCTTGCAGCCTGATTTTGAAGCTGACTTCACAGCAATGTACCTCTTGAATGTGACAGTTACTAATCACCACTTCCTATTTCTCCTCGGGTTCATTGAAAGACTGCACTTCTGTGCACAATTCAAAATGCTCTAATCACCCTTTCTTCCTTCCATCTCTAATATTTAACATCTCTCTCATTATCCCCTTACCAACAGAGATTTGTGTTTCTTTCTCCCTCTGTCTCAAAATAATAATAATAATAATAATAATAATAATAATAATAATAATAATAATAATAATCATTATCGGCTTGGTGGCCAAGATCCCTAAGGATAGTGAGGAGTGTCGTTGTGATCTCGGACTGAAAGGTCATGGGTTTGGGTCCCGCCTCAGACATGGTTATATTTATGTTTGTTTCTGTGTGCCGTCCATTCATCCTTCAATTATTCGCCACCTCCTTAATTAAACTGCGCCCACCGTCCATTCATCAATGCAATTTGTGAGACAATGTATTAGACTATTAACTGATTAGAAAGTGTGGAGATGTGAATCAAACCTGCTTTCATAGTTTCTTAATGAGAATGCTTCTTTTGTGATCCAAAATGTAGAAATCTCTTAATGTGTTGGAAGTGCTATGGTAACTTGTCAGCGGAATTTAAATAAAAAGCTGGTGGGAATGCGGAACCTGGAGAATTAGGAGAGCAATGGGTTAATGACATAAATACCCAGTTTTAAGAGTCTAAATTTGGAGGGGCAGTATTCACAATCGTAGTGTAATGTATGTTGCAGCTTGCAAATTGGCATGCTTTTACCATCTAGCACAATCAGCAAACTTTTTTTTCCATCTTTAATCTATTTGATGCAGGCCTAAGGGGCTATTTCCCTCTCCAGGAGTAGCACACTTGGTGGATTGTGTGTCATTGGTTCCTTATAAATCGTCCAAAACCATCCTAATTCTTAAGCAAATTATATACCTTGATGATTGTAATGGTAATAACTAAGGATGGTGATGAGACAAGCTTATTCATGCTTTAGAATTTAATATAATCTGTTGTATTTCTTTAAAGCATATTTTGGCGTTTGTTTTTTGTTGTTGTTGGTGGTGGTGTTTGTTTTTGTTGTTGTTTGTAGTAAAGATAGGCATCAAGATAATTAGTTTTTTGTTGGACAAGGAGGAAATATATTCTTATTATATTCATGTCACTTAGCTCACTTTACATTCTTGGATTTCTTATTATTAGCACTGCAAATTGTACTTTCTTTGTTCTAGGAGCTATTCGTAATACTGAACCTTTGGATTATGAGAGGAGCCACAATCACATTCTCTCTGTAGTGGCTTATGATTGTGGAATGAAGCAGTCTGTGCCTGTCATGGTGACTATTAGAGTGAATCGAGTCTGTAAACTGGGCTGGAAAGGTGAGAATATTAGCAATTCTTCATTATTGACAAATTGTTGGGAAAAACTGGTAATGAGATGAAGAAGAAGAAGAAGCAGAAAGGGAAAGGAGAGAAAAAAGAGCTTTGCTTTATTTGTGAACATTTTTTGTCAGACCAAGCCTGTTAGAGGTTTAAACCTCTTATAACTATGTATTTTGTATGACCATTAAAGAGGTATTATGAAATGTAATTCAGTTATAGATACATTTAAAATTACATGCAAAATTTAATTGTTTACAGGTATACCTGAAAGAATTGACTATGCCCCAGGGACAGGAAGAGAAGATCTATTTCCTGATGCTGAATTGGAATTGTGTGATGTTCCATGTTCTGTTCGTACTATTGAGACCAAATTAAGTCTTGCCACATCACATATTGGGAAAGGATGTGACAGAGATACATATTCTGTCCAAAGCCAACGAAAACTCTGTGGTATGTCATTTTTCTTTAAATAATAATAATAATAATAATATGTGACTGGTTATTATGTTACTATGCTTCATTAAACATTGTAACTGGAACATTTTATTATAAATTATTAATTTTATTTATATTATTTTAATTTATAACATTTGAAAATATTTAATTTATGTGTTATTTTACTTGAGAACATTTTAAGATTTTATTGTGTAATTTTTCAACTGCAGTTAAAGAAAATTTTTAAAATAACAATACCTGCCCCATTAATGTTAATATTCCCATTCCATGAATAGTATGATATATACTATTTTTAAAAGTATTTTTGTAAGGAGTTGAACTTCAGTTACCTGATCTCTCTAAGCACGAGTGGAATTAATGTACATAGGCCACTCAACTTTCGCAGAACTCTGGAGAAAATGATTGTGTGCCTTCCAGAGATTTAATCATAATGTTTTCTATCAAAATACATCGTTATCCTTGCCTTTTTACCATCAAATTTTTTGCTATGAAAAGTCTGAAATTCTTTAAGAAAATGCCTATGTAAAGAATGATCACATAAAATAAAGTATAAATTGATACTAATTTTAACTCTTGGAATAATGAAACAATCATCGAACCAAATTTGTATAATTAACATCTTTTGTCTCTGGACAGTTGTCTTTCAAAAGATGTTTGTTATATTTCCTTGGTACTTTGAATCTGCGCCACAATCTAAATTTGTATTTGATTTTTTTCTTTTACCTTTCTGTAAATAAAATTTTGTTTTATGATTACAGTAAACACGAGTACAGTAGGTACAGTAGGTCCACATTTTTGTTGAGTATTTAAATAAATAAGTAAACAAATAAATGTATTTTGAAGTAATGTTATTTGTCATATTAACATAATCTCCTGGCTAAAACAATATATTTGCACTACTTGACCAAGAAATTATGTTTCAGTGTTTTTGAAATCTACAATAAATCTGGTGTATTTTTTCACCTTATTACATTTGTCATCCTTAGCCAGATATGCTTCCACTCTTCATAAATTCTGTAATATTAATTCATTTATAATTTTCATGTAAGGCATTTTATTTCTGTATTAGTTTAATTTATATTCCTCATTTAATGTTAGTATTTGTTACTACTTTTTTTGAAACCGTGATAGAGAAATATTACGCTAGCCTTCGAATCTAGTTCAGTTTATTGGAGCATGTTTGGAATATGGTTGGTTGTGTAGTATGTGTATTAATTGTTCTAAAAGCTATAGAGTTATCATGTTTACATTAATTTTGTAGTAATGACGATTAGTGTATTGTATCAGTACTTATCACTTTTCGTTTTAAAGTTCATTAAAAAAAAACATTGATCTTTTCTCATATTATAAATATTGCATAGTTTAAGAGTATTTACAGGGATGTGTTGGAATTTTTTTTACTACTTTTCAAAGCTAAGAAGACCAATTTATCTTGCACCTTAAATTACTTGCAGTTATTAACTGACCTTGAGGTCTTTTGATAAAATTGGTATATTGATTTTTATCTGCTTTTTATTTTTTGGATTGTTTTAAAAAAAATTTAATTTTAAAAGAATTTTATTTCAATTTAGAATATCAGTGTTTAAAATTTATTTATGTACATAGTCATGCTAAATGCCCCCAGATTACTTCTTAATGTTGTAAACCGTTTTTTAAAACTTTTGTTTTAAGTATTCCATTTATTAAATTCTAATCCAAAATCAGAAAGTTTAAGAATTTTACTTGTGTGTAATTAATGTATTTAAAATGTGTGTGTGTGTGTAAATATGTATGTGTATGTATATATGTATGTATATGTATGTGTATGTATATATGTATGTGTATGTATGTGTATGTATGTATGTATGTGTATGTATGTATATGTATGTATGTATGTTATGTATGTATGTATGTATGTGTATGTATTTATGTATGTGTGTGTATGTTGTGTATGTGTGTGTATGTGTGTATGTATGTATGTGTATGTATGTATGTATGTGTATGTATGTGTATGTATGTGTATGTATGTATGTATATGTATGTTTGTATGTATGTATGTATATGTATGTATGTTTCAATGATGAAATATAATTATTCTGGAAATATGTATATTAAAGTTTTAAGTTTTTCCCACTAAACAACCTGTGTAGGTGGTTCAAGGCATCAGTTCAATGCTGGTTGGAGATACCCTTTGGGGAAATCATCTAACTGACATATAGGTTGGCGCCGGATTTCGTCATCCAGCAGCAAAAGATCTCATAATGTTACATTCACTACACGGGACTAATGGCCATCGTATTTCACTCGTCCGGAAATACAAAATAATCAATGAACCTAGTTTTTTAGTTGAAAAATCGACTTATAAGAAGGGCGCAGATCCTATTTGCAATAAAACCTACCAAATTTCACAAATTGCAAAACTTCAACATTTTTGAAGATAGATTTTTTAATAATTTCATGTACACGTTTTTGACAATATTACTATCTGCATAGTTTATAGAGTGCGTAGAGTTATGTACTATAAGAATCGCCCAAGCAGTAAGAATTCATTGAAGCATTCATTATAAGTATGGAAATTTTTTATACTCGCAAATTCGCGCATTGGTTTGACTTCCTCAGTGCTCGGATTCGAATCTCAGCTTTGGTAATTTTTAACTTTCCCATCCGTACTTCATAAGAAGAGGAAGTATTGTAATTATCTCTGGAAAACTGCACATTTTTCACAAAAAGCCAATTGCCAGGCCAGAGAAAAGGAATAAGTCTGGTTCCTGTATGTGGTAAATTACTTCCTGAAATACGTGTAGTTAGATTTCACTTTTGGTTGATCCTTGATACCGAAAAATCGTTTGACGGCGAAACGTTCACGTTATGTTCGCGTTTTTGTTGCCCTCCCTAAATTTTCGAAAATTGTCAAAGTTCAAAATTTTTTCGGCGTCTTCCTACGACTACAGTAATGATGATAGATGTTTCTTTATGAAATCTGTTCATCAAAAATAGATTTTCAAATAAGGTTGTTGTTTTTTTTATGAAGGGCAAGTTTTAATGGAATTTTTCTGCACTTCTTTTACTAGAATATTTTAGGAGTTAGTTAATGAAGATATTTAGTAATTTAATTTGTAATAGTTAAGTTGTTTATCTGCAGTTATTTAATATAATCTTTCATGCGGCTTTGCCAAACAGTGAGGTTGACGCAACATGGTAGTTCCAAATTCTCGTAATAACTTATTATTTAACACAATCGGGATAAGATAAGAAGGCTTTATTTACTTAAGGCTAAATGTACCGACACTAGTTCCATTTGTCGCCACCACGTGGCAGCACCAAAATAAGCAAAATTTACTAGACCGATAACATCTGAACAAATTGTCCGATTTTCGATCAGTAAACGGCATTGGACTCCTTTTTAAAATAGAATTTACGCTACAATGACTTTTTTTTTTTCAAAAAATATTTCAAACAAATTTTTCTCGTAGTTCCAGGAAGAAATTAAAAAATGTGGGCTTATAGCGCGATGACGAGTGCTTCCTGAATCCACGCCGTGTCAATCATGCAAATCGAATGAATAGGTGGGGCGTAAAGTGAAATTTGGAAAACACTTTCCCCCCTCCTCCTTTCCGCTTCACCTTGCGTCACCCGATCCGTCTGGGCCCTCCCTCGACGCGGCCGAACGGCCAAACCCGGCCTGCGGCGCAGGAAGCCGAACTTTCAGACAGGCAAGCTCAGCAGTCAGTTTAAGCTTTCGTCCCTTTCAGTCTCAATATATTTTTCTCCGCGTGTCAAACTAGTGATGCTGTAACACAGCCAAACGGTCTCGTATCATCTGTAATAGTCGTATAAAACTATATATCTTGTTCACATATTTCAGTCTTCCTTCGAATACCATCAAACAATTATTTGAGGCGGTACTCACAATATCGATTCCGATTTGGAAACTGACTTCAAAAAGAAAATGGAATTAATTGTGTAGATATCACCAATATTCTATGCCATAACATCTTATTTTACATACATTTTTTTCTAAGATCTTCCGTTATCATTCCTCTACCAGAAAGTATGAGCCGAGATTGCGTACGAGCTCTTTTATCTTGCGACTCGATTTTTGATCTCAAAACGGCGTTTGTCTCCTTGATAGATTTCACCTGATGAATCTGTTTTCCCAAGTAAAATCGCGGAAGCTAAATTTTAAAATTGTTTTCTTTGTTGTTAATTTTAAAACTACTTTCCGACAAATTATGTAATCGAGTACCGGAAAACTCTTATTGTCGGGCCCTGGTGAAGTAAAAGTGGATAAATCCTCTTGCTAAATATTACATTACTTCTTCTAACTCGTGGTCTAGCGAAAAAATACAATACATGTTTCCTTGATACCCAAAAATCGATTGACGGCAAAACATGTCTGTCACAATATTTTTTGAAAAAACGGCATCGTAGCGTATATTCTATTTTAAAAAGGAGTCCAATGCCGTTTACAGATCGAAAATCGGACAATTTGTTCAGACGTTATCGATCTAGTAAATTCAGTGCGATAGTGCTGCGATCTATTAAGTTTTCCTGTAAGTATTTTTCGGTGCATTTAGCCTTAACATTAATGTTACAGTATCTCCACGTTCAATAAAATGGTTCATTACCATAGTTACTTTCTATATATGTATTCGTAATGTAATATATTGGATTGCCTTAAATTTTGAATGTTTAATTTATACTATGTGAAATTATCCTTGCTGTGCTGCAAATATTGTAACAATTGAGATATGTTTGTTTCTTTCCTTTGTAGAAGAAAGAAAGGGGTACTATTTCTGACTATTGAGATAATTGCAGATGTGCAGGCAATACATTGGAATTTCTTTGGACTATTTTATGCGAGGGCAGAAATTACAATGTAATAATGTTACATAATTGTTCCAAATAATGCAAGAAAATATGTGCTGTTGCAGTACCTCTTGTTCTTTAAAATTTTTGTGAGAAAAAAGTGCAGTACATTTAGTACTGTGACGAGAAGCAATTTTCTTTAAAACTTTTGAATGTTCAATCAATTAAAGATTTTTTTTCTTTTGTTTCATTTCGATTGTAGTTTATCAAGTGATTGTTGATGTGTTAATATGATCGAAGTTGCAATCAGGGGGAGGGCAGCTCTTGCACTACATATCTGACTTCAGCAAATGAGCTTCAGACACCAGTTTGCGTCACAGTATTAGCGGAAATCTTAACTCTAGCCACATATCAAAATTATCACCTCGTTACAAGATGTTGAAACAGATTTATGAAGCATTACTTTTAAATATTACATCTTGTACACCTTCGTGTTAGTTGTGGTTGGTTACTGTTGAAAACTGTGCACAACTGTCAAAATGTTTCTCAACATTTCTTACTCTCCATACAACATGATGGCCAGCATCTCGTCTGGCTTTTCAAACGAAGTCCCCGTGCTGTGGTCACGTGGTTTATGATGCAAACTAGTGATGCGCAGAACGAGCTAAAATCGGTGCACGGATGGAATTCATTCTTGTATTTTCACCATGATTACAATATTCTAATACTCCCCACACCCATTACCAATAATACAAGAAAGTATGTACTGTTGAAGTACCACTAATTTTAAATATCTGTACTTTTGGTATAATTTTGAGTTCTATTGGAACAATGCATTAGATTTGCTGCAACTTTGTGAATTAATTTTATGATTTGAAGCACATGTTGTATAACACAGTGCCTAGCATTCCTGTTCAAATTCAAGCCAGGATGAAGACTTGTTTTCTTATATATTTTTGAAAGAATACAGTAGTATACACTGAAATCAGTTTGCAGGTCTATTTCAAAAAATTTGGTCGTCGTCGTTCTTCGATTGGATAGGAGTTTTAAAGTGTAGGCTGAAATAATAAGATAGAAGTTGAAATGTTAGAATTTTATGTAACCGTTACCATTAATACGAGAAAATGTGCAATTGTAGCGTCGTTAGTTTGCTTCCTTCAATTTCATGCAACCTAAAGTTCACATTTAAGTTGGTCCTGTGTCGGTTTAACTCCCGCCTCTTTGAGTGTCTCTACTGAATGAGAGGTGTAATTATTCTCTGCGAGTGAATAGCTTGCTTTGTTTTAAGAGTGAGATTGATGTAGTTGGTGCATTGTTTCACCCGTTATTTTCGTTTTTGGTGATTCGTCCATGGTCGCCCTTGTAGATAGTGTGATAATGGAAATACATGAGACGTGGGAGGAGAGTATTGTACGATGCAAATACGGAAATCTAATGTAAACAAATTCTGGTTTTCATTTTGGATTAATATGTATTAAATATTTGATATTGCAATGGCTCACTACTGTACTTACCTCGATTACCATGCATGGGCCGGTGCTGACACAGAGCTCAAGGCATGCATAAACGGAGCTCGGAGAGTAGAGTTAAATGGAGACCTCTAGTAGCTCACGTCATGCCACCGGCGTCCATCGACATTGGTTTCTCGTATGAAGTGCTCTTCGGCTTGCGCATTAGTGCACTTCGGAATTGAGTGTAGTATCTGATGATTGCTCAATGGCAATGGCGTCTTTTCCATTTTTCGTCGTAAAAACTCGTCGAATCTGTAAGCAATTCACGTTATTTGCGCGCAACTGCACCAGAACGTTGTAAGCTTCATAAACTATCAGGTATGTCTGACTTCGCTTCGAATCGTGGCACCGGAAGCGGGGGCTCAGTGCATCAACTGGTGTCACTGCAATGCTTGAGCGGGAAGTCCTAGGTTCGAGACCCGACGGCGGCAGGATTTTCGGCATTAGCTTTTCAGCGATGTCGAATTCAGTCGCTGTCTGGAGGAGAATTTAGCGGTTGGCTGCTCTAATCCTTAGTTTTCCGTGGTTTCTCCGATCAATTACCAGCAGCCAGATGCAGTACCCTAACAAAAGGGCCACGGACCGCCCGCGATCTTCCCTTTCTTCTTCCTTGTCCTATCCTCACCCCCTTACACACTCTCACTAACATGCATTACACTATCGCATGTTGGGAGACCGGTCGGGGACTTCGAACTTTTCCCGGCCGGGGCCCGCTGGTGGGAGATACCTGGTTGGAGAAAATCCCGCTAGTTGACGGTAGGTTGGCGCCGGATCTCGCCATCCAGTGGGGGAAATCACCGCCACCTCCCGGTGAAAAAACATGCACTACACTTACGGGTCTAATGACCTCGTTAGTTACCACGGACAGCCCGCAATCGCTAACAATCAATTGAATCCTGGTGTGGTTTCGATTTTCCATATGTATCTTCGGCTGAATCCTGGCCGGTTGTCACTTATTAAAACCTTCCCTGCTCCACAATAAGTGTCATGAAATTTCGGGCTTTCCTTCCAAATCCAGGTCCAGACTGTTCGCCCTGCACAATCTGTGTGTATTACAATATGATATATTAATCCATTGTTTCAGAGTTTTACATCAAATTGTTTTCAGTACTTTAGAATCCTACGTTTACTCGCATGTCACCTTGTGTGTTGTGTCAAAAGCCTTCTCTGAATTATTTATTTTCTACCAAAAATGAAGCCAAAAATAATAAGCGATAAACTGTAATGATGAAAATCAAGTTTAATGTACATATTATTACATATTGAAATGGTAAATAGGGCAACACATGGATTGGAAGTGTAGGGAGGGAAACTTACGTGTGACTAAGAGAGTAACAAGAGTAAGCATGACCCACTAAGGTTTAAGAACGGTTTTTAAGCCTCTAATATTTTTCTGCAAAATTGTATGTACCCAATTGTGTACATTGTGACACGAGTAGTAAAGATGCAAAACTCAAGAGAACTACACTAATATTTTACTTTTTCCATGCATTTTTTGAGTTGGGAACACTGCCGTATAGATATTTTCAGTGCATACACGATGGAATAGATTTCAAGGTGTAAAATCCATTATAAACCTTTGAATATGGCTGTAGAAAATCATGTTCGGTTGCAAAAGCCACCAACTACACTTTGTGTTCAGATTCAAAGCCCGCTAAGTGTCCAACGTTTGCAAAACCCGCCAACTGCACTTTGTGTTCAGGTACAAAGCCCGCTAAATGTCCAACGTTTGCAAAACCCACCAAGTTTAACAGGCATGGCGGTTGCCGTGCTATGTCCGGATGTAAAACACGCAAACTGACATCAGATTTACCAATCTAGACATTCAAAGCTACCTTTCAGTTTTTACGATTAGAAGAGATGTTTCTCTTATTCAGAATTAAGATGGTGCACTGCGCCATAGCGAACGCGTACGCAACTATGGATGCGTTGTCCACATATATACACATTGGGAAATTCGCAACAGTAGTGCATCTAGGATAAAATGAGTGTCGTTTGCTATGATAATCCCCCTCCCTCTTCAGAATGCTTTTTCCTTCTCCAGCTTCAAAATTGTACAAAAGCTCTTCACAAACTAAACAAATCATGTTTTCGATTTTTGTGACCACCATTTTTTTTTTTTTTTGGCTTTTTCAATCTGGAAATGCCAGTAACCAGTAACTATCACTGTGCCTTCTGTGTATTCTTTCCTATCTTAAGATAGGAAAGAACTGTGCCTTCTGTGTATTCTTTCCCTCTTTTTTCTCCTCTTTTTTCTCTCCTCTTTTGTCTCTCCTCTTTTGTCTCTCCTCTTTTGTCTCTCCTCTTTTGTCTCTCCCCTTTTGTCTCTCCTCTTTTGTCTCTCCTCTTTTGTCTCTCCTCTTTTTCTCTCTCCTCTTTTTCTCTCTCCTCTTTTTCTCTCTCCTCTTTTTCTCTCTCCTCTTTTTCTCTCTCATTCTTTCCCTCTTTTTTCTCCTCTTTTGTCTCTCCTCTTTTGTCTCTCCTCTTTTTCTCTCTCCTCTTTTTTCTCTCCTCTTTTTTCTCTCCTCTTTTGTCTCTCCTCTTTTTTCTCTCCTCTTTTTCTCTCTCCTCTTTTTTTTTCTCTCCTCTTTTTCTCTCTTCCCTCTTTTTCTCTCTCCTCTTTTTCTCTCTCCTCTTTTTCTCTCTCCTCTTTTTTTCTCTCTCCTCTTTTTTTCTCTCTCCTCTTTTTTTCTCTCTCCTCTTTTTTCTCTCCTCTTTTTCTCTCTCCTCTTTTTCTCTCTCCTCTTTTTTCTCTCTCTCTTTTTCTCTCTCCTCTTTTTCTCTCTCCTCTTTTTCTCTCTCCTCTTTTTCTCTCCTCTTTTTTTCTCTCTCCTCTTTTTCTCTCTCCTTTTTCTCTCTCCTCTTTTTCTCTCTCCTCTTTTTCTCTCCTCCTTTCTCTCCTCCTTTTTCTCTCTCCTCTTTTTCTCTCTTTTTCTCTCTCTCTTTTTCTCTCCTCCTCTTTTTCTCTCTTTTTTCTTTTTTTTCTCTCCTCTTTTTTTCTCTCTCCTCTTTTTTCTCTCTCCTCTTTTTTTCTCTCTTCTCTCTTTTTTTTCTCTCTTTTTCTCTCCTATTTTTCAGTGTGGCCAGCGAACCTGGAATCCTTGAAAACTGGAATTAGAAACAGCGTGAAAAAACGGGTATTTGATTTGAAAACCGGAATTTTTCGTTATTTACAGATTTTTAACATTGAGTATAACTTCATATACGTCATCGTATTCAGTAAAGTGCAGAATTCAACTCAGTTCACAACTTCAAACACTGCCCCTTGTGTAGGTGCAACATGGGTGGTGCCTAGCCCCTGTATGGTTGCCTGTGAAGTTACACGTGCATGGCCGAGATATTTGCGGAACAAACGTCGCACCGGGAACTCAATCGCTGAATTTCGGTTAGTGTCGTGCCTCCTTTTTGAAGACATTGGCGGCACCACATTGCTATTTTTTCGATCTAAACGACCATGTTATCACGTCCATGATATTCAAAGGGAAATTTTAACTTATTTTGTAGAAGAGCGCCGTCAAAACTATCTTCGCTTATAGTCAATGCGGAGATTAAGTGTGACAGTGCCCGAATTGACAGGGAGCACGAAGAAAATAACATGCGGTGATTTTGACGGGATTGTGAGTCAGGAAATACGAGTAGAACCTATTTCCTTCGCTGCATTGTTTTTCAAGGCTGCGCAGGTAGTAATATGAAATTAAAGTAAATGTTGGTACAAATTTGTTACTCCAATTGTTTCAATTTTCCTTTCAGGTAAAGTATTAGAAATAATGCTAATATAATCCAAACCCAACAAATTCAAACGAAGCGTCTGTTGTGTATGCCAGCTTTGATTTTGATTACCAGGAACAGTAGTTATTTCAAACTTTTACAGATGAAACATACCTTAATTAGCGATCAAAATTCTTGAAGTAAAGAAGTGATTTGTTAGTTTGAAGTTAATTTTATGACCTTCCACCAGTCTACTTTCTTTTATAAGAATAGCAATAGCTTCCAAAATGTCTCAAATAATGTTTACGTAGCCCAGGAAATTCGAAACACGCGACTATGTTTGATGTCAAATTACACAAACTCACTTTTTCGAAAAATTCATCATGACCTTATTTGAAGATGTTTTTTATGAATACATTTCATCAAGAAAGAAATTGTATCTTTACAATTGAAGCTATAAGAAGACCCAGAAACTTTTTTTTTAACTTTTTCCAAAAAGCGAGCATATTAACCAACATGAGACCTGCATCGTTCTCTTAAGTGTCCTTTACGCTATTTAAGGTCAAAATTTAATCAAAAATAATTTTGCCGTTTTTTTAAGAAAAAATGTTTCAAAATATCAATGTTTCGCAAAAAATACTCAAATTTTCGAAAAGTAGAATGACATAAAATAAAGATGTGTTTGATGAACATATTTCACCAAGAAAAGTAGTGGTGCTAAAAAAGCACGTACTTTCTCGTCATTAGACATGGAAATTAGTGTCAATGGCCGCTCATCTATTCGTTTTCACATTTAACACAAAGGAGACAACTTAAAATGGAACAACACAAATGTAATATTAATAATAATATGAAATAAACAAATTCTAACTTACGTATCGTCCAATTGCATAAATTGGGAACGGGCGACTGAAGGCTAGTAATCTTTATTTCATATTTATTTCGAATAGCTTGTATATAATTTCTAAAAGATTAATTTGTAAACGTATAACAAGAGCTCCCTTGTAGAACACGAATGAAAAAATATAAAATAATATACACATTCTAAGTTACATAGTATCCAGCTGCCTCAAAACATTTCTAAAATTACTATCACAAGACGCAAGATTTTCAGCGGCCGATTAAGTTTGACACCCTTCAACTCAAAAAATACTCATATTTTCGAAAAATTCAACATTCATTCAATTTGAAGATCTGTTTTTGATGAACACATTTCATTTAGAAAAAATTGTATCTTCATAATTGTAGCAGTAGGATGACGCCGAAAACGTTTTGAAATTTTTCAATTTTCGAAAAATCAGAGTTTCCAACCAGCATGAAACCTGTGTCATTCTCTTAAACGTTCTTAAGACTTCCAACAACAAAATATAATCAAAATCGATGGCGCTATTTTTTTAATTTTTTGAAAATGTCCGAGGAGCTTAATGTAATCCTCCAAAATTAAGATATCACTTTCAAATTAAAGGGGCTGCGGCATTATCCAGATCGATTGGGGATTATCTGCATTTTTGGAGAAAATCGGCTGAACGGTTTAGCCGCTAGCGTTGTTCACGCGATGTTTTGCCGTCAATCCATTTTTCGGTATCAAAGACCCATAAAATATGGATTCTGACTTCACCACGTGTTAGAGATTTTTTTCTATATTTAGCAACTGGATTTAACCACATTATCGTTGCAGGGCCTATAATATGAGTTTTTCTGCCGAAAATCCATCATTTTCGTGCAGCATTACATAACTTTCTCTTCTTAACAAGTTCCTTCTTAAGCGCGACAAAGTAAAAAATCTTCATAATTGTAAGTGTAGAAAAACGGCGATAAAATTTAAAATTTTTGCCATGTTCAAAAATCAGAATTTTCAATCAACATGACACCTGCACTCTTGAACCTTCTATATTCTATCTGTTCTATATGCTGAATCAAAATTGTTTATGCCGTTTTTTGAGAAAAAAATTGTTTAAAAAATTAAAAATTGCCTATATTTACACAAAATTACGCGAAAACTACTAAAATTTTCGAAAGATTGAATATCACCTGATTTCAAAATCTACCTTTTGGGAACAGATTTCATTTAATGAAAATTCTCTTATCATAATTGTAATTGTAGGAAGACGCCGAAAAAAATTATTTTTGAATTTTCGAAAAAATCATGGTATTCAACTAATATGAGATCTACACCATTCTCATAAACGCGTCCACACTATCCAAAAACAAAATTTAATCAATAACGTTGGAGCCATTTTCTTAAAAATTTTGAAAATGTCATTGAGGATTCATGTAAAGTAACCCCCTAAATTAAAATATTGGTTTCAAATATAAGGGTCATTCAATGCAATCGCCAGATCGACTAGGGAATATGAATTTTGAAGAATATGGGCTAAACAGTTTAGCCGCTAGCGTTGTTCACTGGACGGACTGAAGTTTTGCCGTCAACCGAGTTTTCGGTATCAGGACTCACAAATCGTGGATTCTACACCATGTGTTAAAAGATTGTGTCCAGTTATTCGACCGAAAATTCGCTGCTTTTTCCTGCAGTATTACATTACTTTTTGTTTAGTGCGCAAGCGATAGGAGGTAAGAATTAGTTGTAATGTGCGAAAAAGAACCTGCAAAACCGGGAAAATTCCAAAAACAGATCGCTGGCCACTGTTCTTCTCCTTCTCCGTCTTCTCTTCTTCTTCTCCTTCTTCCTCTTCTCTTTTTTCTTCTTCCTCTTCTCTCTTTTCTTCTTCCTCTTCTCTTTTTTCTTCTTCCTCTTCTCTTTCTTCTTCTTCCTCTTATCTTTCTTCTTCTTCCTCTTATCTTTCTTCTTCTTCATCTTATCTTTCTTCTTCTTCATCTTATCTTTCTTCTTCTCCATCTTATCTTTCTTCTTCTCCTCCTTCCTTTCTTCTCCTCCTTCCTTTCTTCTCCTCCTTCCCTTCTTCTCCTCCTTTTCTTCTCTTCCTCTTCTCCTCTTTTCTCTTCTCCTTCTCTTATCATTCTCCCACTTGAAATGACTTGCTTTGTATATGTTTTTAATATGTAAACACTTGCATTGTCTTCTGTAATTGCTGCTTGCCTCAATAATTAATTTGTGGAACAATTTTACTTTTTTGTAATAGTTTAAACACTTTTAACAAAATTATTTTTTGTCAATAACTATTACAATAAACTTTTTCTAGGCTTCTGACTTGCTTATTTTTCATTGGGATTTAAAAATAGATTAAAAAGCATTGCTTAAACCTGGAAACAGAAGTGGGGATTAGAATGTTAGTAGGGAATGTGATTGGAAAATGAAAGTAAGTATTCTAAACCTAGAAATTTTCGATAATTATGACAGTAGAAGGTGGAAATATTCATGCATGGCCCCGTTTTTCATGATTGGTGGTTTAGTAAACCTGAAAGAGATTCTTCAGAATTTTTTTCCTTTTGGGAAATAGAACAAAAAAAATATTATTCCTAATATTTATGAAGATTAATATGCCTGTGTGTATTTACGAACTGTGGTCGCAGCAATCCAGGCTCCCAGGCGAAGGCATGTCGCATGGTATGGTGTAATGGCAATGAATGCGCAGTGGCAGCCTTGTTGTATCTGCAGCATCACTGATCAGGACATCACAGACCTAGGGTTTGAGTCTCGGTGTTGGATTTTTTACACTAGTTAGATAGCTGTGTAGTATTGATTGACCCAGACATCGAAAACTTCATAGACAGTGTCTAGAGGAGAATTATAGTAGCTAATTGCTCTGATCAGTAGTTTTTCATGGTTTCTCTGATAAATACAAATGCAGTACCTTTACAAATGGGCCACAAACCGCATGTAATCTTTCCATCTGCTTACATAGAATCTCCCTTTACACACACGCACGCACGCATACTTACATTTACATGCCCTGCGCTTCCTTGTATACAGGAACTTAGAGCCTGCCTGGAGTGAGGGGGAGATTCCTGGATGAGGGGAAACCTTGCAAGTTAACATTTTGGTCGCCATTGGGTGTTGTAATGGGGAAGGACCTCCTGTGATGCGACAAGACACTTAACATGACAAATGACCATAGTAGTTGCCATGCTTGGAAACTCCAAATAATCAATCAATCAAACAATCAATCATGGTGTGTTATGTTACGGGCTTTTGCACATATTAGTCCAAAGAGTTGCAGAAGTTCTCTTGAAAGTGAATTGCTGCCAAACTATATACTGTTTCCAAACTTAAGCTCATCTTTTAGATCTCTCTCGCCTATAGTGAGGTAAGAGAAAGCAAAGAAAATCGAAACTTGTCCACAAGAACAACTTGTGCTGCCAAGTCAGAGGAACCTGCTGAATCCCATCTGGGAAGTTAATGCTTCAAACAGCCAGGAGACAACTGTTCGAATCGTGTCAAGTTGTTAAGTAGACACAATGTAGAAATATCTTTATTCACATAGTTCAGTTGGGCTGGTCCCACTTTTAGTTGTGTACACTGTGATCAAAAGTATCCGGACACCTGGCTGAAATGAACGTACAAGTTCGTGGCACCCTCCATTGGTAATGCTGGAAGCCAATATGGTGTTGGCCCACCCTTAGCCTTGATGACAGTGTTCACTCTTGCAGGCATTTTTTCAATCAGGTGCTGGAAGATTTCTTGGGGGAATGGCTGCCCATTCTTCATGGAGTGCTGCACTAAGGATAGGTATTGATGTAGGTCGGAGAGGACCGGCACAAAGTCGGCATTCCAAGACATCCCAAAGGTGTTCTATAGGATTCAAGTCGGGACTCTGTGCAGGCCAATCCATTACAGGGATGTTATTGTCGTGGAACCACTCAGCCACAGCCCGTGCAGTATGAACAGGTGCTTGATTTTGTTGAAAGATGCAATCACCATCCCTGAAGTGCTCTTCAACAGTAGGAAGCAAGAAGATGCTTACAATATCAATGTAGGCCTGTGCTGTGATAGTGCCATGCGCAACAAGGGATCCAAGCCCACTCCAGGAAAAACACGCCACACCATGACACCACCACCTTTGAATTTCACTGTTGGCACTACACACGCTGGCAGATGATGTTCACTGGACATTCGCCTTACTCCCACCCTCCCATCTGATCACCACATTGTGTACCGTGATTCATCACCACACAACGTTTTGCCACTGTTCATTTGTGTAATGTTGACACTCCTTACACCAAGCAAGGTGGCGTATGGCATTTTCGTGCATGATGTGTGGCTTATGAGCAGCCGCTCGACCATGGAATCCAAGGTTTCTCACCTCACACCTCACTCCTGTCATAGTACTTGGAGTGGATCCTGATGCAGTTTGGAATTCATGTGTGATGGTCTGGATAGATGCCTGCCTATTACTCTTTAAGACCCTCTTCAAATGTTGGTGGTCTCTGTCAGTTACAGACGAGGTCGGCCTGTACGCTTTTGTGCTGTACATGTCTCTTTTCATTTCCACTTCACTATCACATCAAAAACAGTGGACCTAGGGATGTTTAGGAGTGTGTAAATCTCACATACAGACTTCTGCCATAAGTGACACCCAATCACCTGACCACGTGTGACGTCGGTGATTCAACGGAGTGTCCCATTCTGCTGTTGCACAATGTATAATGACTACTGAGGTTGCGGAGAATGCATTCCTGACAGTAGGTGGCAACACAATGCACCTAAGATGAAAAATGTATGTTTTTTTTGGGGTGGGGGGGGCCAAATGCTTTTGATCACAATCTTTTAAACAGGAGTATAGTAATTTTTCAAATTTAAAACCTTGAAAATAAGGACCTTATACTCTATCTCCAAACATGTGAATCTTAACAATTGCTTATTAACATCTATTTCTTGGGAACATGACATTTTTCTTCAGTGCCGCTGACTCTATTAATGGGGTAAGAACTTGTGATAGTGGCGAAATGTATTTTTTCTTTCTTTCATATATCTGAATATGATGTCAAACTTTGTGTATTTAAACAGAATGTTCATTTCTTATTTTTACTCTGTTTATTAAACATGATGGAAGCAAGTGAACCAGGAACTGACTAGACCAAATAGATTGCAAAATGCATCATTGTTCTATTTTTACTTGTTATTCATTTGATAGGCTTCTGCACGGAATGCTTTGATATACATTTCTAATTGCAAACTTCCCATTAATGAATACATTAAATGTAAAATAGTATACAAAATTGTAGATTTTGTCTGCAATTGAATTAACATTGCAACAATATATGGAGCTCAGTCCAATAATACCGGAGATTCACTAATATGTATACTATAGCAGTTAATTTAAAATATTGTTGTTCTTCATGTAATTTCTGGAAATTCATACTATGAAAGTAGCATGAAGCAAATATTTTATTTTCAAGTTAACAATTTGACAGTGTAACAGACCTTCACTATTGTCATTAGTTCATTGTATTATATTACTGTCCTTTGTATTCCTATTATCAAATTATTTTTGACTAGACACCAACAATTTACAAGGAAAGGGAGTTTTATTTAGGGATATCCGATGATTGATGAACAAAAAACATGCTAGTGTTTGAAACAGTAGTAAATACAAGTTAATCGATGTGGCAGTTCTATAATTGTCATGTGTAATATTATTTATGCATTCTTTGTTTGGTTTTTGTTTGTTTGTTTGTTGTTGTAGGTTGATTTTACTTTTATTTTTTGTCTATTCATTATTGATCCCAATTTTCACTGACCTGCCAAAGATTTTTTTTATTGATTTCTTATGCTTTTTCCACTTAATTGTTATTGAAGAGTTTGCAATAAGTGATGCTCATCTTTGTGGGACTGAAAGTGCCTACTAAAAACGTTATTTGTATGCAAATTTATTTGCTTATTTTTCTTTTGGCTTTTGTGCTTCAGGAAACAGAAAACTCTCAATTCTTGTAGAATCTCTTATTATTGGTTTGTTTGTAAGGATACTATCTATAAAGCAAGATTTCCCCTTTGTTTCAGGTGCAAGTATGGATAGTGTTGACCTTCTACCCAGTCCTGGCATTGGTTCAGAATGGACCAAGTCTCTTCCAACTGATGAAGGACATGAATCAGATCAGATTTTTGAATTTGATGGAGAAAGTTCAGCTGTAGCTATACCATCTGATGTTTTGGACCACAACTTGGCTACCACTTTCACTATTGCAACATGGATGAAACATAAACAAAATCCTGACCAGGATAAACATGTTAAGGAACACATTCTTTGCTCTGCTGATGATCATAGTAAGTGAATACAGTGGCGTGACTGTAACTACATGTAAAAGGTGCAGTGTTAAGAGGTTTTATAATTTTTTATCTTGTTTTAATTGATTATTATATTTAATTGATTATTATATTTAATTGATTCTCGATGAATTGTGTATCACGAAGAACCTACTGTATTTCCAGAAATGAATCGACACCACTATGCTTTATTTGTACGAAACTGTCGTTTAATACTTCTTTTACGAAGAGACTTCTCAGAAGGTGATTTGAATATATTTAGACCAGCTGAATGGCGATGGAAATTACCACAAGTAAGTTTTAATTGAAATTACTTTTGTGTATCAAAACATGTTATTAACTTATTGCTCATGATCTTAGAATTATTCATAATTTGTTTTGTTTTGTAAAGGTTTGTGATAACGAATGGCATCATTATGCAGTTTCTGTCAAATTTCCTGAGGTTATATTGTATATTGATGGTCAGTTGTTTAAAGCCGAAAAAAAGAATCCTGAAATTATTGATGATTGGCCTCTCCATCCCACAAAGGGCATTAATACCACTCTTACTGTGGGAGCATGTTGGCAAGGTTTGTTTATTTTAATTTACAATAGTGACATTTAGCCTATCAAATGAGAAGGTAAAATATACTCATTTATTATATACAATTTTTAACATGGGAATAACAAAATAAAAGGTTACCATTTTTACATTGTAAATACATGTTTCATACAAATTGCAATTTGTGAAAACTTTTATTTGTTGTCAACCATGTTTAACAGAGTCTAGCTGAGAAAGATAGAAAAAAGAACCCCCAAGTGCAATGAAGTAAAATGTTCTCCCAAAATAAATAATTTGCTACTGGTTTCCAATGCCTAACTCGATCTATCCCTTGTATACTGTGAAAAACTTTTTACAATGTAATTTTTTTTAATGCAGAACTGAGAATTTACTAAAATAATTATTCTCTGTTTAAGGCCAGATTTCCTTCGTAAATACTTTTATAGAATTACTTTCCTTTTTTTCCCGTAACTGATATAAATTTCAGATACACAAATAGTATTGTCCGGTCCATGGAGACCAACATATTTTGTAATTTGGAATATTATTTCTTACTCTATGACATTAGAAATGAAGAGACTTATTAAAACAGCTTCCCTCAAAGATCGTAACTGAAAGACATTGAATTAAATACGTTTCACCTTTTCTAAACACCCTACTTTTGATTTCTTACACTTGCATGAGTCGGTTCATTTTCATGAAAACAATTTTCAAAATACTAGTATTATTTTATTGGTATGAATGAAAATTGAGATAACACTTGTTTAAACGTCATCTGAAGAGATAAATACAAGCCTGCTATTGTGTCTAAATTGTTGTCTCTTTTTAGAGCAAATTTGATAAATTTGTGCGCAGTTGTTTATACATATTCAAATACAATGCTCATTGGAGTTTCAGTAATGAATTACAGTTGCTTGCTTTAAGAAGAATAAAAAATTTCTCATTTGCAAATGTTTTATGATACAAAGCTACAAAGCATCTATACACTATGTAGCTTTATATCAGGAAACCAGTAATTATCAACTTTATTAATATTTTTTCAAAGCAAAGAGAAGCCCACCTTATACCAAATAGTACGTATTCAGCTACTGACCCCCAATCAATCTCGTTATCATTGATTCCCTCCAATCAATCTCGTAATCATTATTGATCCCTTTTTCAAATTTCATTGACCATCAAGGGGTCAATATCAACCCTGTTGGGAACCCCTGGTCTCTGTGACAATTTCCTGTTAAAAATGTATCCCGTTTCTGGTATTTCATTAAATTGTACATATCTTTGATCAATCTTTACAGGATCTGATAACAAAATGAGACACCATTTCCGAGGGTATTTGGCTGGCCTTTCAGTTTTACTTCACAAGACCGAAAAACCAGAAGTGCTTAGCTGCCTTCACAAATGCAAAGAAAGTTTAGAAGTTCCAGCTATGGAGCTTCTGGAACCAGGAATGGAGCTTCTTACTAACAGTGGTAAACTATCTTTAACTTACAGCAGAAAAATGTTCCATTTTAAGTACGAAATGGTTGCATTTAATTCAGATAACAAAAGCTCTTAATCTGTTTTTTTATAGGGCATGCTAAATTTTATAATTCGTACTTTTCATATGTTGTCAAATTGCAGCTGCTCAAGAGAAGTGAAAGTAGTCTTCAACGCTTTGTTTAGAGGAACATTATAAATAAAATTTGAAATCTTTAAATGATGCAGATTAAATAGAACTATTGAACAATGTAGGTTGGCAGCTTTTTTCAGAAATATTGTATATTAGTGGCCTGCAGCATCAAAAATGCTGCTAAACAAAATCGCACAAAATTAGTTATCCAAAAAGTAGCATGTTCTCTGCTCAAGAACAACAAATGAAATACTCTTGTATATAACTGCAAATGAGAACTAGCTGAATAACACAATCAAATATTTATATTTTTAGGTCAATATTGAATCTGTTTAATTGTAGTTGGATGGTTCCCAAATTCTAGGTACCTAATGAAACCATAAACACCACTCTTGTATCGCATTAGGCCTCATAGTTTTCTTTCAATTTCTGTGCGCATTGGCAATTAGCAATGTAGATTATATGACGTTTCAGCATTTTTATTTATTTTTTACAGATCTCACTGAACTTAGCATTGAAGGGGATAATAAAACCAATCTTGTAACTCTCATTAGAAAAGTTGGTTACATGAATACTCGTCAGTTTCCAACAGCAGGAAGACGTAATTTGCACCTCTCTACTACTGTAACGTAAGTGCTTCTTTCACATTGTTTTTGTTTGTTTGTCTGGCTTTTCGGATCATTTGTATCTTCCAAGTCACTGGTGTTTCTCTGTATTTTCAAGTAGATGTGCACTGGTAAGATAACAAATAGTTATTTTGAATTAACGTTTTATTTGGGGAGAAAAAAAAGGAAAAAACAAAGGAAGTGAAAATTTTGATATGAAACTGGATTTTGATGGTTAACTCTGAATTTTCGAAAATTGCAGAAGTTTGGATTTTTTCAGCGTCTTCCTACAACTATTAAATTGAACATTTATCCTTCAAATGAAATTTGTTGGCTATAATTAGTTCTTTCATTAAGGTTATGTAGACTTTTTTGAAAATTTTGGTAGTTTTCATGCAATAGAGCATAAAATATTTGCAATTTTCAAAGATTACAAAAACAAAATTTTCTCACAAATGGCTCCAAATTTTTTTCTTCAAGTGTTTGGTAGGGGTAGTACCAAATGCACCCTATATGATGACATAAACGCCATATTGCCTTTTTTTCTTTCTTTCTTTCTTTCTTTCTTTCTCCCAAAAATTACAAAATTGTAATTTTTTTGACTTGGCTCTCACGTGGGTAATATTTACATTAGAGGTGATTTCTTCATATTATTACATTTATACACGTGCTTTAAATAATGTCAAATAAAGTTTCTCGACAACTCAATAGTTTTCTGTTCAAATGAGCTCAAAAGTCCGCATTTTCAGAAACACTCGAACACCGTTTTCTCGTAAATGGTTCCAAATTTTTTTCTTCATTTTTTTTCAATGGATAGTGCTAAGTGTACTGTTTAATGACATAAAGTTAGTTTTTCTTTAATTTTTTTAAAAAATTACACAAATGTAATTTTTTTTATATATCTCTCACGCCATTAATGTGCACATTTCAGTCGATTTGTATACATAATTACATTTGTGAGTGGAAGTGCTTGAAAGTTTTTTCAAAAACTCAATACATTCCTTTGAAAAGGAGCTTCAAATTTCGCTTTAATTAACCATTGTCTTAAAAACAGTTTTTTTAAAATTTTTGGACAAGGTTTTACTCTCCTTTAATATTCTTGAAGTTATATTTCGGTTCTACTATTAAGTAACCAAAAAGTTAAGAAAATGTACTATTGGTGACGATAGATGGCAGCGGGTCAGAGAATGGAGCAAGACCTTAAAGCCAGTCCACACCAAGGAAATTAGAAAAAATTGCTATGGGAAAGTCTGTGCTATTCTGTAGCACCTCTAGTTTACTTTTCGTTCCGTTAATTGAAATAGAGGAGCAAATTTGTTAATAATTATATTCATTTCTTATGAAGTCATTATTGTAGTTATTAATAATATTTGTTTTTTATGTACATAGATGTGAAAGAGGCCGTCCAGTTAAAGTACCCAGTGTGGAAAGTTATATAATGGTTTTGCAACCCCAGCAGCCAACAATAGACATCAATGGCACAGGAAATGTGGCCCGAGAATACGATGATTTTCGTTTGGGAGTGAGGGTTTTTACTGATGTACATATTACTGTTGGCCAAGTAAAGGGCCAAAAACAGTGGAAGCATGGTAAAGTAGCATTTGGATTTGTCTTCATATGTAGAAATGGTTTTCTCTTAAATATTTTTTATAAACTCTTTTATTTTATTATGCATATAAATTACACATTTATAGGATCTGTCCTTAAAGTAGTCGGACCGAGTCAATTACAAAATTTATTGAAAATTTATTGACAGAAACAACATGCACTCAATATTCTTCAAAGTAGAATCCTTCTGCATCCGCACACCGCTACCAGCAGGATTTCCAGCCTGCATATGCTTCCGGGAAGGCAGCAGCTGGAATGCTGTTGAATTCCTTGTCATGGCCTGTTGTAACACTTCACCAAGCTGTGACGATGACTTTTCAGGATGTTTTGGAGGGGGAGAGGAAAAAGTCTGGGGGGTAACGTCAGGACTGTAAGGTGGCTGAAGCAGAGTTGCAATGTTGTGTTGGGCCAGGTACGCTGCCATCTGGAAGGCTGTGTGGCTCAGCGCATTGTTGTGATGGAGCTGTCAAGAGTTGGCGATAGATGGGCGTACGTGGACGATGCATTTTCTTAGCTTTTCAAGGACATTCATGTAAAAACCTCTGTTATTAGTTTGTGGCACAAATTCCCTGTGCATCACTCATTTTGAATCGAAAAAGCAAATGAGCATAATGTATAAACTCGAATATACCCCGCCCTCCAAGATTACCCACACCCAAATTTTACATAAAGAATTGGGGGGGGGGGTCCATTAATATTGCATGGTTTGAACAATCCCACACTTGCAATAAAAGAAAAATAACTAAGTTTGTGTTTTCATGAATAAGAGCAGTAAAATGTTTATAGAAAAATAACTTATGTTGCACTTCATAAAGCTCTTCTCCACCAGAGAAAGCTCAATCGCGTCCCAAGCACTTCTAATCCATCCGCAGAATTGTGAAATGTTTGGCCGCTTGATCTTTCCGGTTGGGGTGTACTCGTGGTTTGCCTCTGCCATCCACATCGTATAATGTTGCTTAACCGCAACCTTGAATGGGCGATTAATACACACATCCAGAGGCTGCAGAACAAACATTAGACCTCCCAGGATGATTACCCATTCAGTTTTCCCCCTAGTTAACAAATTCGTACTTCCTCTGTTTCTATGCCACTCAAGAATACAACTCTCATCTACACCATACTTTCTTTCTTTGAGCGGTCACCGATTTCTTCTGTTTCATCTATCACACATAGTTTTTCTTTTGTGGTGAAAGATCTCCTGTTAGTACTTGGAGATGCCATTACAACCAACAGGTGACTGGTAAACATATTTTGCACCTCCATGAACGCTTTCTTCTAACCCACACCACCCTGTGACCATGTGCAACACACCTCAAGTTCGTGGTACCGACATTGACACAAATGTTACCTGCACCCCAATTTTCAGGTAGCAATTTTTGAAAAAAATATGCGGGTCATATTAGAGTATATATGGTACTTTTCTGCTTTGTTTGCTTTTACGTGCCTTTTTCTGGCGTGGGGACGTTGGAGTGTTCCATTACACGCTTTAATGTTTGGTCTCAGGGTCATGCTCAAACATTTATGTCCCATCCCAGAAACCATATTGTCTAAAAATCTGGACTTTCTGTCACTTCGTGGAGAAGGTCCTGGCTGATCCCTTTGTGAATTCCATTAGCTCACTTCTCAGCACTCCCAGCAGCAACTTAATGCAGATCTTCATTTGCAGTTTTTCGCTCACAATTTTGGGCACTTGTGTTTTGGCAATGCCAAGTTCATTGACAATCATGTGAACAGTTACTCTGCTGTCACTGTCCAGCAAATTCTTCATTCTTGCTACATTTTCATTGGTTTCGGAGCTCAAAGGTCGTCCTGAACACGTGTCATCTTGAACTTCCTACTTCCTCTCCTCCCAAAACAGCTTATGCCAGTCGAAAACATTCAATCTACCCATAGAGATATCACCATAAGCCATGTTGATCAGATCACGATTCTCTTTCCTGGTTTTGCTGAGCCTAACGCAAAATTTGGTGGTGTAGCACTATTCCAAAAGATGAGCCCTGATGCTGCTTGACAAGGACTCTTGCAGAGGCATGGGCGAACAATTTACACTCCAATACAGCTCGGAGCTGACTGCTGCTGGCTTTGTCTTTCCTTAGGCCCCTCTCCACCAACACCTGGCAGAGCAACCACTGCTGCCTAGGAAAATACCAGTCCAACTACTTTAAGGACAGACCTTGTAAAATAAAGCCACATTGTTTCTGTCTTGTTATTTGCCAAAATATGCAACATTTGCGTACCAATCTAACCTAAATTTCTTTCATTTAGGTGAACCAATTAGTGTAATTGAGAAGAAATTAGATTCGTGTACAGTGTCGGTGTATCCTCCTCTCAATCCTGATCATGAAACAGTTACCCTACCTGAAAGTATGTTAATAAAATTTGGCATCGTTGCAAAGGTGAATAAAGATGGTGTTGTGGTTTCTGGAGCAGATATGATTTACAACTACGAACAGGTCAGTACCTTATTGATTGTATATTATTACAGAAGGTTGTTTCACTTTACGTATTTGTAGATTTTTGTATTTTCTTTCTGTGCTGTAAATTGTATTATATTAACAAGAAAATTTGGTTCATTAATTTTAAGAAAATTAATCACTTACCCTGAACCTTCCTTGAAAGACCTCAGTCTCGCACCCTGGTGTGTCAGTACACCAGGTAAATTTTATGAAGAAATAAACCCTATAAATTTATTGATGTTCACAATACTCAAAAGAAGCAAGAAAGGTCTGTTGTTGTCAAGGAGCTTCTTTCTAGACACACCAATTAAGAAATTATAAATTTCCCAATTTCTGTGAAAATTAAACTATATTGCAAGGTTGATAAACTAGTTAAACATAAAACTCAAACAATATTAAAAAATTCACTATAAATTAGAACATTTAAAGAACAATACTAGAAATAGAAATTTACAATTTTAAGAAGAGAAAAATTTCTTGGTTGCGATTATTTACTACTGGCTGTTAGTGGGTTAATTCATTCATAGGAGAATTTAACTAATATATATTTTTGGCATACCCTGTTTCTGAAGCCATGGGCCATAACGAATATGACATGAATACTACAAATAATACAAGAAACTCTGCTATGTTTATCATCGCTAGTTTTCCAAAGTCATTGGAGACTTAACCAAGCCCTTGAGTATGATTTTCAGCTCAGAGACATGAATGATCATTGAAAATCAAATCTGATTGTGAGCAGGAATATGGGCAAATATTTTATTACTTTGTGTTTTTCATTGCACTTTTAATTTATATTACTATTTTTTTAATTAATTTAATCATGTACTAGTTTGAATTGCTTTTCTATAGATTAATTCATACTTTAGTTTCTATGAACAATTTAATGCAATTACTGACTTGAGTTGTCATGCAAAGGGTAAATACCCTGATGTGTGTTTATAAATAGAATCTGAAGGATGGTGTCTTTTAACCCTTAACCACCACTGTGCTATACAAGTCATGTGTGCTATACACAATGACTGCCCAATTGAAATATTTCTTAACAAAAGAAAGAAGAACAATCATGCTTTTGTACACTGAATAATCTCAACTCATCCTAATTGTTCTCTGAAAAATTACATTGATTTTATCAGAAATATACAAGGGTTGGGGCAGAAGTCATGGCAACTATTTTTTTTTTCTAAAAGAAATGTTATCGAATCACAAAATTTCATTAGTATCATGAAAGAAATGCTGCAGTAGGATGTGTTCACCTCAACAGATGTCTTTGTGAGTGGCTCTATTAGCACAGAAAGTGATGTGAAATCAGTTCTCAGACTTCCACCGTGCCAGATGTATGTAACCCGTTTTGAGCAGCTCATGCTCCAAGACTGAGTTTTTCATGGAAGAAATGCTCAAGAATGTCACAGGGAATTGGGGAAAACTAGTATGGCCCTTGCATACCGGACAGTCGCAAGATGGGCAGGAGAATTTCTGCGAGGACGCATAGCATCCAGTGATCAGCAACGCTCATGACGACTTGTGAGTTTGCGGACCAATGTAGCATTTGCTGTATTCGTGTATCTTCTAATCGAGCCTTTAGAACGGGTATGTAATGCTTTTGGAGTGTTATGAGCTCTTGTTCAAATGCTTTAGAACATGAAACTAGTACAGTCCTTTCAAATACCTCAATAATTATGAGAAACACAATTTTGGGGTGTCGTTAAATGTCCATGCTCTTAGTTCTTACATTCTTTCATGTGTATATTACACAATTTCCACCCATGCTTGTATTCTCACAAAAAAAAAAAAAAAAAAAAAAAAAAAGTTGCCATAACTTATACCCCAACCCTTGCAATTGCAAAAATCTGAAACTGTCACATCTTGTGGATTACAACATGAAGAAAACAAGGAAAGACTTGTCATTAAAAAAAACAAGGAACTATAAATATATTGTGAGATTGAAATCGACATTTTAATTCACCTAAATATAACTACACATACTAGTAGCCAATATTCAAGGTGGATAGTTCGCAGCAGCCTTACAATAAGATGTTCCAAAAAAAATCTTTTGCGCTTCTGCTTTGCAAACAGTAAAATCAAACTTGCTACAGTCACTGTGGCCACATTATGGTGGTTAAGGATTAAAGCAGCACACCTGCTTTATTTATAATCTTTGAACCATTTTTCATGTTTTTATGTTATGTTCTGATTGAGTCAATATAAATTATATGCTTACAGGTTTTGAGGCAGATACAGTATACAAATAGGAAACCAGCGTATTATCTCAATAGAGTCTTTAAACTAACTTGTTCTGAACTGAATGGACGCTTTATGAGCAATGAATACATTCAAACTGTAAGTAATATTTTATCATACAATTTTATCTTTTTTGCATGTCCGTTGTGAACATTTAAGGTGTTAGTGCCCTTCTTAAAAATTTCTGTATTGTAGTAATATCATGAGAAGTTTTGGTCGTATTAGAATGCTTAAATTAGTAGTATTTGGGATAAAATTTAAATTAATAAATTTTTAAAAAGTTCTTGTAAAACAGTGACGATATTGTGCTATATAACTTAAAGCACTAGAATTGAATTTTCATCTACCTTTTCCTTATATCCACCAAATGGTAGTTGAATTTAAAAATCGAGGTTGATGTCCTCATTTTCATTCAAATGTGGACAGAACACAGATCTTCATTTTCATGTGTTTCTCCCCTTTGTTACCAAGGACTTAACTACAAGAACTTGTGAACGTTAGAATTATATAAAATTCAATTAACCTACAAAATGTTTTATGAAAAAACATTAATGAAAGGAATATTTAATAACCAAGATATAAGCATGTTTTTGGAGCCTGCCTTCATTATTACAATTTCTTATGCTTCCCCAAAATGAAAACAAAAAACAACAAAAAAGTCAAGCAATTTGAAAATACTAGAGTATATTACTGCCTTGCTGTTATAATACAATAAGATCTGTAAGAGTTATTAGTAAGAAATAGGTTGTTGACAAACTGAATTCACCAAATGGCGCTGGGGAGGTAACCCGACTTAGTCAAGAAAGATCGAAATACGTTGCAACAATGTAGTATCCAAAAATGGAAAGAAGGAATCAAGGCAGACAAAGACTAGGATTGGCAGACGAATTCAAGAGAGAAGGCAACACCTGGACACGTGCAGCTTGCGACACACACACGTGGAACCACATCGAATCGAGGAGGGCCCCATGTCATTACTGCAAACGACCCCTAGGTTTGAAGAACATCCATAAAGGCAACAACCAAGAAGCCAACCACCCACCCTGCATGCAGGAGGGCTTTGCCTTTAATGGGATTAAACGAGGCTAATAATAATAATAAGAATAATAGTAATAATAGTAATATTAATAGTAATAGTAGTAAGAGAGAGAGACAGAGACAGTCTCTGTCTGTCTGTCTGTCTGTCTCTCTCTCTCTCTCTCTCTCTCTCTCTCTCTCTCCCTCCCTCCCTCCCTCCCTCCCTCCCTCCCTCCCTCCCTCCCTCCTTCTTCTTCTTCTTCTTCTTCTTCTTCTTCAAATTATAAAATTAAGTGTCCACTATATGTAATGTTTTCTGCATTTCTAGCTTACAGTGATTCATCCTCGCTTGCCTGCAAGCAAAAAGAATATGGATAATGTGCAGCCTACAGCATCATCAGTTACCAGTTCTGTTGACACATACGCCAAAAAATCTGGAGATCATCATGCAGTTTCTGAAGGCACTCAGTCACAACCATCTCCTGCACATGCTCGTGTTGATCGACATCATGCTGACTTGAGACCAGCTCAAACAATGGGAGATGTGTACATATCTAATGGCCTTGACAATGCTCAAGGTGTAGTGGCTGGTGGTAGTAAGTTAATTTTCAAGTGATTCTCTTGTTCTATGTATCTCAAGTTGTCATTTGTGAGAATACTCTGCTTTCTACTCTCATCTTCATAGATATGTCTTTCTCATAAAGATTCTAATTTGATTTTACTGTTGAAATATCACTGATTTTACACTGTGTGGTGTTACATGTTTTGTCTTCTAATTTCAGGTCATGCTGTGACAATCATCATAGTTGTTTGTGTTGGCTTTCTATTATTTATGATAATTCTTGGTGTGATACGCATTCGTGCTGCTCACCATCGTGCTACTCAGGAAGAGATAGCAGATACTGAAATGGCTTGGGATGACTCAGCCCTTACTATTACTGTAAATCCTATGGAGGTAAGATAACTAATATCAATTTAGATTTATCAGTCATGGCTAAAATTGTACAGTCCAATGGGACACTTGATAAAGTGTTTGCTACTATTCCCAACTTGTAAGAAAGGAGTAGTACTAAATTAGGACTTTCGACATCGTTTAATAATAATTATACATCAGCTGTCCTGAGATGCAATGATGGCTAAAGCGTATGCTCCTTAGCAATCTGAATTGAAGGTTCAAATCCTGCCTCATGCATTAATGTTTGCATTTGTGTGTTGTGGCTAATGAGGCTCTCCCAACCACCTTGTATCACCTTTGAACTTTCCCCTCGGACTTCTGGGTTGCTCACGGGCTTGGAGTATTTGTGCTGAAGTAACCCATTCCATTCAAGTTATATGTTAAAATCCTGTGTGTGGTAGCATGGTGTGCATTCCTAGGACACTACGTATCATCCTGAACCTCAAATCATACCATTAGTTCCTTCCCTAATAAGTTGTGTTAGTGGGGATAAGGCCATATGTATAATGTAAGGGTTTATATGCAACAGTGTGACCACCATATGAGTTTTACGTGGCTTCCTTCATCTAATACGGGACCGAGTATGATGGGCCTTATACAACTTATCCTTTTTCTTACACAAATGTGCTCTGATTAAAGTGAACTTAAGTCACTGGTCCTGTTTCACTTACATTACAAATAAGCATAAAAAGATTGTTATATTGAACCTGCACCTCAGCTATAGTGAACGTAGGAAATAGGTCAAATTGGATCTTGTATATTATTAGACGAGTAGAAATACCTTCGGAGATTGGGCCAGTGTTCCAACAGTGGAATAGACATTAAAATGTGTCAAGGCTATATTACGATAATTAGAAACAGAGGACAATGCAGAATCAAGTACGAAGAGAGTGTGAACTTTGCCTGGAGAAGGATCTAGAGAAATTACTAATGAAAAAATGCAAACAATTGAAAATAATTTTTTTTAAGGACAAACTCCTTCCTCTCCATCCTTCTTTCTCTCTCCATATTTCTTTCTCTCTCTTGGGTGTCTCTTCGGCTCAGGGAATAAGTCAATTTCTTGACAAAAATGAGATAAATATACCACTCAATACTCCTTATCCATCTCAACATTTGGAATAATCGGAGAAGTTCAATTTCTTCTGGTTGGAGAATAATCAATGCACGTTTTTCTTATGAACATGCTGTAAATTTCATAAAGTCATAAACCTTAATAAGATGGATTGAATTGTCAAGTTATACCAATTATAGCATTGATTTGAGATCCTTTATTAACAAAAAATAAGTTTAATTGTATGTGTAAAAAGAAAGAGAAAAATCTTGTATCAAATAATTGCAGATTGGCACATAATGCCCTCCCCTAAAATTTAGTTTTCATGAGTTATGAGCAAGGCTCAAAGATACACACGTGTGTATATGGTATGTATCATGCTTTGAGACTAGCTAAATGTGGCGTTGCTGACACTTAAAACTGTTTTTAAAATATTTGCAAATGATAAAAATTTTAACTATGCAAGTTCTAAATAAAAAGATACTTTAACATATGCGTGCACACATACATGCACATGCATATATATACAATGCACATGCAGACACACATACACGCATGGATTTTTCATGCTCATAAGTAGCAAGTTAATAATATATTAAGAAATAAAATTAAATAAAAAAATACAGAAAATGTGACTTGCAACTCTACTTGGCAGATGTTCTTTCAGGCTATAGTCACTACCCACCCCGGAATACAATGTTGGAGAATCTAATCAGAATGCTCTCAGAAGAGTTTTTCTGAAGAATATATCCTTTCAATTTATTATCACACAACTTATTAAAGAAAATATGATCATTTGCAAGAAATGTACTATCAATCGGAATCTTTCATCTGCAATTAGATCTATTTATTTTGAAAGTGATGTGCGGATCATTTTTGTTATCAGGAACATCTCAATGCTAGTGCTGAAATGATCTTGCGGCATGGAGACACCTACCTGTTCTAGTTGATTTAAATCTATAATCACCGAACTCTTAGATGCAGTTGTTTGATTTTGATCTTTTTTTTTTTTATTAATAAATAAAGAAGATCATAATCAAACAATTTAGACAGAAATACTTAATCAATATATAATGAGTTGTGTCAGGAATAAAGAATTACCCTCGGAACTTATCAAAATGCAACTTAAATGTGTATATTTCTTTGCAATTAATCTAAGGGTTTGTGCTAAGGAAAACCTCTTGTAGTCAGGCAATCATGTCTTAATCAGCTGATTCTGTCACATCAAACAAAAAGGGGAGGTAGTTCTGTTTACCTGCTTAAAAAAACAAAACAAGAATATAGTATTGTATTTCTAGGATGAGCCATAGTTACTGAGAAGACAATTAGAGATAATATTCTCAAAGGTGTTAAATGCCGAAATAATTATTTCTATTGATTGAAAAAAAAAGCATGGCTTATTTAAATATTTTCAGAGTTTCTTGTAGTAGCAATATTATCATGTACTTCAACAATTAGGCCATATTGGCTTTTCTTCTTGTACAAGCATTTCTGAAAATAATTTAATTAAAGCCCATTTTCTCAATAAATGGCAGTTTGCACCTTTGCTATTTCCTCTCTGCAATTAATCGTAATAAAAACCTTTACATTCCCCTCGGATGTAGAATCACGCTTCATGGTCTTTAAGTTACGCAAATGAATAAAGATTGTGAATACTGTATTTACCCAAATATAAGAGGAGGCTTTTTCCTAAATTCTTCATTCAAAAAAAAGGAGGGGGGTCTTATATTTGCAGATCAAGTTTGGTCGCTGAAAAACACGGTCTATCGCTGCCAAAAAACTCATACGCTGCCAAAACGTTAAGCAGCAAAGGCCCCACTCATCTATCCCCTCAGATAACGTGCTGCAGAATGTCAAATCACTGCAGTATTGCGCAATGTTAGTATTCAGAGGATATTAGGAGAACAAATGGAGTGTAAATGACTGCATGCGGGTGCCTTGTGGGTAGCTGCCAACGAGATGTATCCTGGTTGCACTCTTAATCATCACCCCTTTCTCAACATCGTTGCCAACAAAAAAGCAGACTGGAGTTGTCATGGGATACATTAGCAATCAAAACTGAAATGATTCCCCGTCCTGAGGCATGCGGACTCACAGTGCACACCCAGATAGTTGTGATTCAGACACAGGCGCGTGTTCAACAGGCCTATGTATTTCCCCGAATGTTTTCGTAGTAACCACCGCAGACGTGCCGTTCCGATTCAGACCAATATTTTTTGAAGTGAGATCAGTCGAATGAGTTTTAATTCAACAAAAAAATGAGTGGAAATTGTGGCCAAATTCACAATTGACAACTGGAGAATTCCTGCTGGATGAAATCTCAACTTCAAGTAATGAATGTTGTTGTATACAAACCATTCAAGGATCATCTTCAACAACTTTATGACTGGCTTCAAGGAAACCATGCCGTCACTCCTGGAGGGAAATGAAGGAAGCCCTCAGAATACAAATTGGCAGAATGAATAGCTACTGCTTGGAACAGGATCTCCAGTTAATCTATTGTGAAGGGTTTCAAAAAGTGCTCCTTATCCAATATATTTAATGGCTCTGAAGATGACCTACTGTGGGAAGACCAGGAAGTTAAAAGCAATACAAGTGAAGATGAACGAAGTAGTGACAGCGATGACGTTGACGAAGATGATGATGATGGCGATAACCAATTGAAAAGATAAAACGTAGATTTTTCATTTAAAATATTTTTCTAGTCAGTAATACCACTTGTGTTTTTATTGTAATTGTGATTAGTTACAATTAGTTCGAAATATTTTTTAAAAAATTCTCGTGAGACCTCTACAAAATTCGGGATCGTCTTATATTCTAGGTTGACTTATATTCAGGTAAATACAGTATATCAGATTATTAGCATGGTGGCAGATACTTCTACTGAATATATATGCAGTAGCAGTAGCTTAGTTTCAATTATAAAAGTACATTTATAGCTCCGAGATTATGATTTTTTTCAGTTAACATTGCATTGGAATTATATTTTCGCTGCTTTCAGCAATTGGATGGGTCTACTCAACCATCTCGGCCTGGAAACAATGGTGGAAACAATGTAGGCTGTGATGAAGATGATTCTTCTGATGATGGTTCAAGTTATCGAGATGATGATTTGGATTCATCTGATGAAGAAGAGGAGGAAGGAGGAGATGGTGGAAAGAATCTTGAGTGGGACAACTCAACACTTGCCATTTAGAACTTCAACTGTAATATTGTCACTGATAATCCAGTAGGTTAGAAATTTTGTTTATGGTAAATGTGTATATTTGTAAGTAGCTTTCGCATCTAGTTTTTAGGCAGATGCAGATTATTGTGTATTTTACAGTTGGTGATTTTTGATTTGTTTTGATACTATACACAGAATACTGAAAATTTCATGTACTTTGTAAATTGTAGATTTGTAAGGTTTGCTTGGTCTTTGTATAGTTTATTTCATAACGCTGCGTACTTGCCCTTTGGTTACAAGCGCATATTGAGAAAATTTATTACATGAAATTGAACAAACTGCTGTTTTGGAGGTTAGTTTATTTTAATTTGCTGGATCCTAGAAATGTAAATTTATATACTTATGTATACATGTATACATAAATGTGTGTTGGTGTATGTTTGTATACATATTCTTCCTTACTTCATACATGTTTTTTTTATTTTTCTGTTTACTTGTATAGATACATCGTTCTACGGAAGTGACAGGAATCTGTTGTGTGACAAGCAGTATCCCTGAAAGTCATCCGTTACTACCAGGTAATACAAGAAGAGAGGCATGAGAATTTTGAATTTTGGCCACTGTCATAAAATCTAGTCTCAAAAATGTCGTGTTGTATTCTGCCAGAACTATCTGTGGGAATATGACTAATAACAGTAAGCGAAGAGATTCATTCATTGTACTGTGGACTTTCGCAGACCTGAATAGGTGTATCAGAAATACACCATTCATTATTATCCAGTGTATCTCAAAACCATGATAGTAATATTTCGTCCCTTTCACTATGAAGTACATATCATACTATTTGGTTGACATTGCAGCACAACTCTTTGAGATCTGTAGATTTTTCCGTTTTTGAGGTGTAGAAGTATTCAATGTGTGTTGTGTATTTTCATTTAAATAAGTTGGAGAAGACCTGGTATTCGCAGACTTCAAGTTTGACAAAGTGCTACTCTTTATGTGGGGACTACACTGCATTGCAAGATGAATGAAGAGTGAACCCCCATATACATCCTTAAAAAATTAAATTGTATGGCCCTCTGTTGGTCCAATTTTGATTTATTTTGACTTTGCTATTTGTCCATTAGATATCATGTAATAGTTTTCTTTGTGAATATTGCAAAGTGAGAAATCCTGTACTGTGTGCATTATAACTGTATGTGTGAATGCTTCCACATACATGATATACAAACTGCATTTCTTGTAAGACTGCAGCAAATATAAATAATATATCCTTGTGCATGTCATTCCAATGGATAAGTCCTTGAACTTCATTTATTGTTGATGGCACTGTTGGCTTTTCTTTTAGTGCGAATGACCAGTGAGAAAATTATTCAACCTATTTTATAAGTTAGTGTGCATTATTACATTTTCATATAAACAGATAAAGTGCAGCTTTGTGAATTAGGACATCATTTTTCATGTACAGTATTACATTTAGTACGATTCTCTCATTTTTGTGATACTGATTGATTTCTCGAATTAATGACTGATACATTGTGCACAAAAGGCAGTTAAAATTTAAGTACAGGCAGCTTCATGTACGTGAAGTACCTATTATAGCCCAAAATATTTTCTGTTGTAAATTATATTTTGTATTGTACATTTGGAGGGTATTCTGTTGTTAGTAAATGCCCATTAGTGCCATATGAAGTGTCCAATTATTTTAATAACTTACTGAAATTAATTTCATTTTTTACTATATCAGTAGTAATAATAATAATAATGATATATTCTTATATTTGCTTAAAAGACTAATTATTTTCTTACACATGAACTTAGTTTAATCTATAAATTTTAATTTCATTTTTGTTTTATATGGTGCAGGTGATTTCTATTACATTTATGCTTCAGCACATGAGTGTATTAGTTAAATATACTTCTTCTTTTTTTTCTCTCTTTTTTTTTTTTTTCTTTCTTTCTTTTGTAGTTTGTGCCATATAGTATTTGTTTTAAGGTATTTACAGATCACTTTTGTTTAGTTAAAGTAACAGCTACTTCTATATATAATTATATTAGGGGGGAAACTAACAAAAGGATTAAGATGCTATTGTACCATGATGAAGTTAAAGTGTACATTAAGTATTGTGGTTGATGTTAAGCACCAAGAAACTGGTGGAAAATGGCCTCTAGGTAAATAGTGACAGCATACACATTCCAACTCATAAAATTTAAATAGGCAGGTATTGGGGCTCTGGTCAAGCTTTCACTTGTTTGCTACATGGTAATGCCACACATCTTGTCACTTTCCATTGAAATTTTCACATTGTAGAATTCAATGATCTCAATGTGACAATTCATTTCTCCTTTGATGTTGTTGTAGCATTCCTGGGGCTTCCCATTATCTTATTTCCTTTAAATTTGATTTGTAAAGTATCGCAAAAGCAGTATAAATTTGTTGTTTCGTGCATTACAGTTTATTACTTTTATCTACACAAAAAAACAACAAATATTTCTGATAATAGAGAATTCGAGTCTCTTATCAGAATGTTACAAGGTATGAGCTAATTTTGTCCGTGTTTTTTATCTATATATTGGATCAAGAAGAAATAACAATGCATGGGACCACTTCTTTAATATAGTGCATCTATTTTTAGGTGTAGTTGATCTTTTGTTAAGCTTAGATACTTCTATTTGGATTTACATGTAAAAGAAAAGATCTTAAAGGGGATTTTTAGGTTTAATGTGCCACAGGCAGATTTTCTTTTGCCCTTGAGAATTTTCCCAGAGAATTTCCCTTCTGCTATGGATGGATAGAACTATCGTTAGGTACTTGTGTGTGAAAGCATCTTCAGAAATAAAATGGAGAACCAGAAGAGGCCTTCATGTGCATGCAGTGATTTTCATACACTATTGCAAATATTTTTAGTTGTTAATCACCCACATTTTGTTTCTTTAACTGGTTTTATTTTGGTTTTGCAATTAGATTTAACACTTTGTTAACACAGGTAAATGCATATATCCTTAATGTTATATAAAAATGTAACTTCTCTATCTCATGTTCATTATAACTGTGGTGTACCATGTACAGAATATTAGATTGTTGGCAACCTAGAATATGGAGTGGGTGTCTTATAGCTTTAAAATTTTAGAGATCTGTATTCAGTGTATGCTTACATGTAATGTGCAGCCAGTATTTCCTTGTTAATAAATATTGTATTTTGATTCAGTTTTGACTGATAATGGATATTAACACATCCATTGTCCATTTCCATTTATATTCAAAATGCTATCGAAGTGAATAAAAGCTATGAGCAGTATTAATATAATTGTGTGTAACCAGAGTATCATTGGGTCATTTGATTGGCCATTGAAGTGTAACCTAATAGGACCTATTAATTTTCCACTTACAGCCTTTTACTCCTTTATCAGTCTAAAAGGACACTGAGCACAAGATATTAATTAATACAATTAATCATTTATAATATTAGATTTTTCTTACCTTACATTATTTTGTTTTGAGAAGCTTATACACAATACTAAAATTTATAAAAAAATTTCCTTTGTATATAACTTGATTAAATTAAAATAATTTTAATTTTTGAAACATTGGATCTACATTAAGTGTTAAAGACAATATAGAACCACTTGGTTGTCATTCATGCACAGGGCAAAAACAATCCATCAAAAGTGTGAATTTATTTTAAGTTAATTTCTCTGTAATCTTATATTCAAGCCTGGATGATGAATTTTTCAGGAATTTTTATTTCCATTTTGCCTTAAGGGAAAGTATTAAACTATCTCAAAGACTACCTTCATATATTTTTAGGATCAATTAGCTACTTTTCATTCTTTTGTTCAAGTAGATTATATTACTACAAAATAATTCATCTTATTTGTTTAATTCTTCAGTGTTAATTGGATGTGGAACTTAATGTGAATTTCTTGGGTAAACTAATAAATGAGGACCATGTTACTTTAACAACCTGTGCCAGTGTCTGTTTCTTGTGTTAGTGATAGTAAAAGGAGAATTTTGCCTCGTCTTTCCTTACTTTTTTTAATTTATTTTTATTATACTTCCCATTACAGTATGCATTTGTATTCCTCTCTCTCTGTTTATCTATTGGATATATTTTTTAAATTTCTATGTTCATTTCTTTAGCAGGTCTTATATAATGTCTTTTTTGTGGCAAAACAATAATACTGTATATTCAATCATTATTAAATAGAAAATCTATTAATATTTTGGATTGTTTTAATGTATATAGTTGCATTTCTTCACCATTCATAAAATTCATTGTGATTGCAAACAGAATAAATATTATGCATATCATGTACGTGCAAGTTTCCATGTGTCCAACTGAAAAGATAATTTCACATGTCTTTATAAAGCAATATGTACATACTGTATTTTGGCTATGTTGTGAAGAATACACTGGTGGTAGTTAATTGACTAATGGTAGTTGTCTGAACAATGTGTTGTATTAGCACTGCAGCAAGTGCTATTCCTTCTGATTGTGTTAGTAAAGGGTATTAAATGTACATATGGAAGCTGCTTCATATCTTGTTTGAAGGTTGAATTTGTTTAAAATATTGTGTTGAAGTTTTAAAGCACATTTTATGTTGATATATGTGTATTGTTGTGAAAAGTATATTTTTCTTTTTCATTACTATTTAATACACTACGAAAATAAGACTGTACTTAGTCTGCATTTTCAATTTCATCAAACAATTCCATGTTATCTTTAATGATACGTGTAAGACTCTGTTACTTTTAATTAAAGATAAGAAGCTAATGCAAAAGTGCAAGGTGCTTAATGTGGGGAAGGGACAGGATATATTTCAAATGTGGTTGTACAGTGCTATTTGAGAAAATAGGTTGCTTTAAAGCCAGTTCCCATTTTAGTTAGTATTCTTTAGGCTTACCAGAAGTTCATAATACGCTTAGGAATTTAAAAGTTATATAATATGCATATATAATACTAACAAACTGTGCACATTGATAACACACAATTAAATAACTTCAATGAAATCTTAAAAAAAAAAAAAGTAGAATCATGTTAGTGTGTAATGTTCACCTGGGAAGACACATTAATTCTTTATGCATAACCTCTGTGTATTTACTATGGCTTGTGGATAAAATTACCTGTTCTTCAGTAGACTAGGTTGGGAATGCTCAAAACGTACAGATATATTTATTGACATTGACAATGACATGACTGTTACATTCTTTGAGAAGGTTAAAAGAAGGAAAGGGATTATGATGCTACTTAAAATTGTATATTTTATATTAAAAGTGGTGCCAGTTAAAACGGAATTTGAAGCATTTCCAGCTTAGATAGCTGAAAGCTGCTTTGTTGGAAAATGTTCATGCCATATGTTTATGGTATAGAATAACTAAACATTTTAAATTTATTTTATTGACATTCCATATTTGCATATGTATACATGGCTTGTATGTTATAGTTATGTTTTGTTATATAGGATATCTTTGACTTATTCTTAATTATGCTTGCATTACCGTATAAACATTTAGTGAAATAATGGTGATTGTGAGAGTAGTTTGTAGGATGGTTTCTTTTCTTCACAACTGTCAAATCAAAATGTACCACCTCAGAGAATGAAAGAATTGGCTGTCATTTGAAGTGCTATGTATAGTTTTTCTGTACAGCATGCATAAATCAGTGAGTTGATGTTTCGACAGTTGGGGTGAAAGTAATTATCAACCCCATTGATGTACTTAAAAAACTTATAGCTTTTAGTTTTTGGTACTGTTTTCAAGAGTGTATGAACATATGCAAGTGTAGGTGAGGAAAGTACTGAGATTGTGTAAGAAAACTCAGGAAAATGAATGCTGATGATTCAAGGTTGTTTAGAATAATTGCCAAGAAAGCATTCTTCAGAATAAAATGAAGCTTCCCCCTTCCCCAGAGGTTTCCAGAGAAAATGAACTTTGCTGTAAAAAAAAAAAAAAGTATAGAAAATAACGGGTGTAGGATCGTTTCTTCGAACATCTGAATAAGCCTCTGAAATCTTTTGAAATCGTGTTACTGTAGATTTACACGAAATGTAATAGTACATTTCTGCGGAACATTGGTTATGACTTAGTAATTTGTACAGAGAAAAAAGAATTTGGTGTTGTGATTTTCTGTCATGAAGTAACTTTAATACTGTAACTTCTTATTTTAATAAAGCCCTACACCCAAAATAAAACCAGTGGTCACCTTTTTCCCCATTTCCTTGTTGGTTTTGGTTTTTTTTTCTCTTGAAATAAACTTTTCCAAATGCCTGTGCAGTAGTAATCATAGTTGAAGTAAATTGTGAAAATTTAAACACACCGTTATCTGCTACTTACAGGAATTAATGCAGCTTGGAAAAGGAAGAGGGAATAATTGAATGAAAATGTTGCATTAATGTTAACTGGAACCATGTGAAAAGTCTGCACTTTGTAGATCATGGTTATAAAAGTGAAAAAACTTCGTACTGGATCCTAACTTCTAATGGGCTGCTTTTCAACATTACAGATCTGGTTCTGTGCGTGTATAAATATTGTAATATTGCTAAGCATTGATAATATCACACATGACCTCGCTCGTGAAATTGAATTTGATCAATCGTCCAATCGAGGCATTTTACCCATGCAATTTCGTCACTGACGTGTCCAATAGCCCAATGATATTTTGATTGAAATTGATGTCTTAATATATTACTTTAATGTTTATTTGTAAGTCATTATATTATATGTAAAATGATCTTACCAAATGCATGGGATATTCTCATATAAATCCATACCAATTTCTCAATAATTTCTCCCGCACTTGTGGGATTGTATTTTAAAATAAAAGTCACTCTAATTTTATTGTGAAAGATTATTTCTGCCCATTCCTTCAATTTTAAGTTAAGACGTTTCTGAACATCGATGCCAAGGAAAGGAGGCACCCAAAAGACTTTCATGAACGTAAAGTAATAGAATGGTTCAAGTAGGTCTCATTTTGTAGAAAACAGTTTAAGAAATACGATTCGTGGTCCGTCGGGAATACGAAAATACGTTTTTGGGCCTAAAAATCCTTGTGATGGTAATGTGGGTTGTATGTGCGCCTATTTTCAACTTACTCTAATTCCGAACATTTTTCCCCTTCTTTTATCAATGTGGGGCAGTTTCCCCACAAGTGCCATTGTTCATCAGTGGCATTTTAAGTGATCTGCATCGATGACTTGTCAATGATATAGAACCGTCTTCTAACCTTACATAGAGGGGGGACCGGGAGAGGTGGCTCAGTGCATTAACTGATGCCACTGCAGTGCCTCTGTCCGGGAGGTTCCAGTCCCCACTGTGGCAAGATTTTCGACACTAGCTTGTCAGCTAGGTCGCTGTCTGGAGAAGAATTCTAGAGGCGGGCTGCTCTAATATTAAGGTATTTTCCGTGGTTTCTCCGATCAAGGATGATTTCTCATCACCAAGCGAATCGGACCGCGCGCGACCTTTCCTTCCTCTTCCTTGTCCTATCCCACCCTTGACATGCCGCTGACACCCTTGACATGCTACACTGCCGCTGGTGGGATACCTGGTTGAGGGAACCCAGCTAGTCGGCGCAGGATCTTGCCATCCAGCAGGGGAGTATCACCGCCATCTCTCGAACAAACATGCACCACACTTACGGAACTAATGATCTCAGAAGTTGACGTACCCGGAATCACTAACACCCAACCTACCTTACATAGAGGATACTCCGACATTGCTGAAATATCGTGACAAAAGTAAAAAGGTTCTATTTAACATTTGTTTCAAAAATGACGTTATGTGATGTTAGTAATTGTAGCGATGAGATTTACATGACCTCTAAGTTGCATTGATTTACGAAACTTAGTTTCTGAGCTATAGATAAGGTAACAAGGTACTATCTGCAAAACATATTCCAAGTTCGTGAAAAAAAGGTTAGTATATCTGCTTCATCGCGCAAACCAATCTGTTTACATGTACTTGGACACTATCTCGTTCGCTACTCTGCACGATTCCCACGCAAAATGTTCAGGTATTATAAGATCTTTTGCAAAACAAATTTAATTTCAATGTTGGGTGAAAGTGAAATTGCTGGATTTGAGCATTCTGGTTCTTTATACGATCCTAGTGCAGCAAGCAGTACTGAAGACGAGTCACCAAAGAGACGTGTTAAAGCAAAACATAATGCTGTACGAGGATAAACATATTTTTATAAATATCGAACTATTTATTCCTTATCAGGTCTAATAAGCAACCAGCCAGAATTTATAATAGTTCGCCAAAAATGGGTATTTGGGAATTCCTTACGATGCGGGAATGAGCGTCTTAGTAACTACAAATTTATTTTATAGGTTACGCGACATCAACTACTTGCACTCCGCTTCACATGTTGATATATTGTTATAAAATTGGTTGCATCTAATTCCTACTTACAACCTGGATTATTACAATTTTAATTATATTCGATTAATAAATGTGTTGTTAACTCTTCGTTAGGCGCGCATCGATCTAGTAGACCCAATCCGTTTTAAGAACTCAATATCTAGCTGAGTTGTGGGTGTAAGTTTTTGCAATTGTTTTGTTTCGTGCTATGTAAATTTTCGCAGACATCCTGTGTTCAACGATTTTGCATCCGAAGGCAAGGTTACCAGCAGATAAATTGGAGGGCGATAGGACACATAGCCCCTCTTTCCTTGCCGACACATGCAATTCTTAGAAAGACAGCCGTGTGCTTCACTCGCGCTTCGGCATTCGTGCATGCTTCCTGTATAGAGCGATTTTCCTAAGGATGAGCCAAAGTGACAGCTAGTGCTGGCAACATAACTGAAGGTTCTGTGGTCGTAGTGCCCTTGAGCTTATTAGACTCCCTTCCCGCATTCGTTCGTTTGCAGTTGGCTAACTTGTAAATGGCTTCGACTCTTCCTTTTGTGATGTCCTCGTCCGACAAAAATGTAGGGCGCCACGAGAAATAATTGAAATTAGGAAGTGCAGTGTTATGTGCTCTTCTGTAAAAATTTTTTTTTCTTCATATATTACATTAGATTTACTTTTTGTGTGATAAATATTATGTCTATTTTAAAACCGAGACTTGAATGCGAGATGCATACTGATGCACGTGGTTTCCGCCTTTGTGCGGCTTTGTATGGCGAGCTGCAATTGAGAGCTTTCTATTCACATTCGTGGCAGTTTTCTTTTACTGATTGTGAGAGCATGTTAAGAGATTTTCCACATACGAAATTAAATTTATATATTTCCCGGACTCGCGTACGTGCATATGCCTTGGCGGAACTGTTAAGACTTCTGCATAGGGATGTTTTCACAGGTGCCATTAGCACTTTACGAAGGGGCGTAGCTGAACAGCTGTCGCGGCGGAGGGATACTTGTCTGAAATAATGTGATGTTCACTTGTTTTAGGGAACTGTCACTTTGGCTCATTCGCTCTATATTTGTAAGCATAACATTGTATTCCCCTCACTAAACTGTTAACAAGTAAACATTTTGATCTGTAAAGGGCAGATGATGTGGGAAAGATTCGAGAACTTCTTTTAAAATATGTTGTTCGAAATGAATATTTCGTAGAAAATCCATTTTATTTTTTGTTGTATTTAGATGTAGGCAAGGGGGTTTAGAACAATATCGTAACATTTTGAAGGACCCATATTTTTTCACAGGTATACAAACATGATAAAATACTGCTGATGGTAATTTTCTCTCATCTTCGAAATATTGCTGCAACAAATGGGAGAGTAATTTATTTAGGAAGCGGCGAGCAATTTATTTAGCATCGACGAGAGTACCCACACAAAGAACTTAACTCAAAACTTGTTACTCCAGCAATTGCAAATATATAATATTTTTGTCTTCCAGGAAATATTCAATAAATGCTACAAGAAGTAACAGATCTACTCAACCACAAAGTACAAAGAGGTTCAGCATCTGCTGGACCTCTACAAAAAACAAAAAAGTCGCACAAAATATGTTTGCAAAGACTGATACTTTCTTAAAATTAGGTAAACATGTAAAAAAATATTTATAAACGCCTTAATGTAAACAACGCTACTATTTTGAATGAGTAATCTAGGAACATAAACAGAATTGTTTAGGATTGAAATGGGTGATATTCTGTTTTCTTGTTATGTTAATTAAATCGTCATTAAAATATGCAATATATACTGAAATTCATTTCGCATTAAATTCCTTTCTAATACTTTCTCAGAGAAAACACATCGTAAATTTTCTCAAATAGATTCTTAGAATGTTCTAAAAACAACAAATGTAGCATCGGGCTACTAGACCCAGTTCATGTTTTCCCAATCAAACATGTATATTGTGCAATTTGGACAGAAATATACACGGGCCGTTTTGGAAATGACATGGCAAATGCCGTTTTCCTAAATTTAGGAAAAAAATAATTAAAAACTCACCTATGTTAAGACATATAATGTGGAGCGAGAGCTGTGTACCCAAAACAAAAATCAGATGATGTCTCTGGCCAAGGACTTGCTCAGACGACACCCACAAATCGATGACATAGTTATGATGCTGCTCACACGTGTATTTACTCTACTGCTGCTCACGCGTGTATTTAGGAAGTAGACAATGTTCATTCTCAGATAGAGAGAGCTATGAAAGCTAGTGATTTCTGGTTACCGATTTCTTTCATGCGGATACTTTTGGCAGTAAATAAAAAGAAGTCATTTAATGTTATTCTATTGCTAACAATGCATTTCAAGGACTTCCATTAAAGCACCCCCGTGACATTGGCTCGAAAAATCTTAAAATGTTCATATGCATTCGTTTGTCCTCCGTTTCAAAACGTTTGCCCACCTTACAGAACCTTTTTACCAGGTTGCTTCAACAAATTAGAGAAAAAAAATTCCGAAATTTCAAAATTTTGCCTGTGTTAATGTTAAAAATACCAAACTTTGAGGGGCGCATTCGTTTGTCCATCGTTTGACCACATTCAATCACAAATTAGATTATTTTTACCACGTTCCCTTCAGCAGATATTGGCGAAAAACCTATTTTGGCCAAGAAAGCGTGACGATTCCCGAATCAAATTCAAAAATGCAATTTTTTGGGGTGGATTCGTTTGCCCATCGTTTGCCCATCGTTTGCCCACCCTTTAGAAAATTTTTACCATCCCCGTTCAAAAGTGATTGACAAAAAACCTTTTTACTATTACCTATTCTGTTACAAAATTTAGCATTACCTTGTCTGCTGATATACGAATCAGTGTTTTTTGTCAAAAATGACTTGGTTTAGGGCGGAAATATATTTTCAGAAAATGCCGATGTGTATAACTGTAACATTTGACGAAGTAATCATATTCAGCAGGTGACATAATCAACAGCACACTACAAAAAGTTCACATACAATACATGTACATTATTTTACAACACTTTGCCAGATGACATTAAACGATTAAATTCGATAGAAAAGTTTAAATCCAAAGTGAAATCGTTTTTGCTGCATAACCGTTTCTATACAATTAGAGACTATACTACGCATCACAAGAAAAGTAACATTAATTTTAACAATGATACATAATGAATTATTTACCATTTAGACTGTGTAATTCTAAACAACCTGTAACAAGTACCGCAGCTTCTGGGTCAGTGATTCCCATCTCGATAAAGTTTTTCGTCCAGTTTCCCTGATCCTTTGAGCAAATACTGAGATGGACCATTGTTTTTCTTCTGTTCGTAAATGTAACTTCATTATCTGTGCACGTCTTCTACAATTCAGTGGGAAATGTAGTTAATCAAATTATCGTTCTCCATGTTGTCGCAGCAGGAAGTATTATTCCTTGATGAAGGTCACGAAGACTGATAAGACTCCCAATTTATTGCTGATTTACCCTCGAAAATAAATTTTATTACATCGAACCAAATGTTTTGTCAAGAATCCTTGCAAAAAATGCTCATCTTATTTCTGTATTCAATATTCAAATTGTATATGGCTTTGGGTAGGGTTCACAGAATTTTGAAAACGTGCTCAGAATTCACTTCTCCCCATAGCACGACACACATAGTTTTTATCTGTTTTTGACGTAAAATAAATAAATAAATAAATAAATAAATAAATAAACAGACAGATAAATAAATATTGAATTTTAAGAATTAAAAAAGACTGTATGTTCATGATAAAATACAATTGGGAGAGGAGAGTGAACTTTCAAATAACGGAGACGCTTGTACTTAGCAAACTACCTCTATTTAATGTAAAATAGCTTCCAGGAAATATCAAGAGCACCCAGGAAATATCAAAACATGAGGGCGGCGAGGCCGCCTCTCCCTAGAGTGTCTTTCCGGCTGTAGCTTTCTCTTGGTTTTTCCGAAGTCTCCAGTCCGCCCACGAGTTAAATCTACTGGCGGGTCCTGGCTATTTTTGCCTAGGATAGGTGTCACTAAAGCTTTGCGAATGGAATGATGCTCGCTGCTAATTCGGCAGCGGTTTTGGAATAACTATAATTATTTATGATCATTGATGTTCAGTTTTTGGTCTAAAATGTCCAATAATTGCAAATACATATTGCCGTTAGAAACATTACAAACACTTTGACATTTCCAGATATCTTTAAGATTCTGGCTTGTGATGGAGGATTCATTTGTTGGTTTTCATAAGCTTCAAAGGCGAACAAAAATAACTACATGGAAAATTGTCACTCTGTTACTACATAGAAATAACTGCATAGAAAATTTACTCTGTTACCAGACGTCAGGTGTGAACAATAGCAGCATGCGTGGTAGTGATGAGAAAGGTCCATAACGTTAACACAACAAAGTTTTCAAAATAAAATTGAAATTAATCTAAAAATTTGTCGCCCACTTATGCTAATTTGTTGCCCCACAAAAATTGTCCGACTCTACTGATTCCAATGTGAATTTAACACGACAATTATGAGGAAGCCAAGATATTACAGGGTTAAATAAAAAATGGGAAATTGTCGCTTTTCCGTTGGTAGTTAGTTGCTCCAAAAGAATATTCGTAGCTATAAAACTGTTGTGGAGAATGAGAAATTTTTCCAAATTGATATTAGGAAACCACACAATTACAAGGATAACAATATATTACAGAGATAAATAAACTAGATGGGCCACAGAATGAAACACACTTTCTCGTGCCAACTTTTTCTAATTTCCTTGGTGTGGTCTTGCTCCATTCTCTGGTCAGCTGCCTTTTATTGTCGCTCAAAGTACATTCTTTTTTACATTTCTGAACTTCTTGCTTTCCTAGTAATACAACCGAATTATTACTTCAAGAACATTAAAGAAGAGGAAAATCTCGTCCTAAATAGAAATTTTCATTGGAAATGTTAAGCTGTTTTTAAAAAAAATTGCGATTTAACATTACTGTAAATGCAACATTTGGATCTCGTTTTCACGGGAATGTATTGAGATTTCGAAAATCTTCACTTAAAGTCATTTGAAGCACTTCCACTCACAAATTTAATAATATATACAAATGAATGGAAATGTGCGTATTAACGACGAAAGAGATATTTAAAAAATACATGTGTTATTTTTGAAAAAAACAACAACAAAAGAATACAACGAAATGAACTTTACTTCACATTAAAGAAGTGCAATTAACACTATTCATTGGAAAAAGTTAAGAAATTTGGAACCATTTTTGAGAAAATGCCGTTTGAGATTTCTAAAAATGGAAATTTTGAGTTCATTTTAACAGAATACTGTTGAGTTTTCGAGAAACTTAATTTGACATTATTTAAAGCGAACAAAACAATAAAATTAAAGAAAATATTTGGAGCTGTTTTTGAGACAAATTTGAAAATGTCCGGGGGGCTTCATGTAAAGTAACTCCAAATTAAATTTGTCCTTTAATATGACAGCGTAATTGTCAGTCTTGATCTTTCTGGCGAAAATCGTTTAGCACTTGTTATATCATAAGCTATCCCTTTTGGGAAGTCCTCCCAATGCTTAGATATCTTAGACCCTTTCGATCTCTGTGCAATTGCAATCCAGATGTCACTAAAACATAAACGATTCAATCATTTAATTTTTAATCATTCTTCATAGTTAACCCAAAAAATATTGTAATTAATTCTATTTACGTTTCTTTGGGTGGAGAGTATACGCAAACGGGGCACGACGGGTCCGCAACCAGACGCGGTGCCGTAGCTTCACTAATGCAGATCGTTGTCGATCCTATGCTGCTGGTGATTCGCCTCCGGTGACGAACTGTGACGTCAGCAAAGCTAACCGGTATGCATCAAAAGTGTCATCTTCATCATCCATTAATGCTGATATATCAATGATTGCAACATCTGCACCCAACATTCTTCTCTCTAACAGTTTCAATTTTGTATGTTCGTTCGCACTATTAAAAAAAGAAAAACAAACTATATAGAAAATTAAAATGAAAACGAAAAATTAGAAAAAAGAGACGTCAAATACTTACGATGTCTTCCGCTTTTTCGTAATCGAAGATCTCGTCGGAATCGCAGAGTTGGCTTCTTCTTCAATTTCACGAATGGTTGACATTTTCGCAAAACAGCGGCAGTAGCAGCAACAACAGCAGTAGCAGCTGCAAGCGGTTTGTACTAGTAATTTTCCTGTTGATAGCAGCGCTTTATATACAGTGGCTTATCAGACACGGTAATTGATTCCAACGTTCATTTGAATTTTTAAAAAATCGTTATTCGTTCAATGGCTTCCGACCCTGTGATAAATTGTTTCCTTTTTCCTATGCTCATTAATATAGCGTCGTGATTAACACTTCGAACATTGTGGTAGATTGTCGCTTCCTGGTGGTGAACCGATTTTTCCGTTTTCCTTCGCGAACGAAAAACCGTTCGCGTCTTTAACACTTCCGGCGTCGTGGTTATTTGTCGCTTCCTGTGGTGGTCGTTTCTTCGGTGACGAAAACCGCTCGGGTTCCGACGCTGTGGTGAATGTTGCTTCCTTTCCATAGCGACTTCGGTTTCCTCATTAAAACTCGACACCACCACCACCACCACCCCACTCCTCACCACTCAACGACTTCAACGCAGTCTAGTGGCATTCTTAATTGAGACACGACTTAGTGCACAACTGTGTCGTAATACCAACATTTGTATCGGGTTTGTATCTATTCTTTGCATGTCGCTATTCAAGACTTAAACGTTAAATATTATTCTTAAATTTTTTATTAAATGTTCCTTATTGCGATTTTTTAAAAATTTTAATTAGTTTATTTACTTCAGATGAAAAAAATTGATAAATCGTTATAATCGCGAATAGCGTGAGTCTGTGCTTCCACAGCCAACAGCAACACCGTCGCCGCCGCCTGTACCACCATCACCTACTCATGAGCAACCTGTGTTTGCGATTCGTCAAGCATATGATGACGGTAACTTTCAATTTGAAAATTCAATGATTTCATACTGGCGCGTTCTCGCTGAATTCATTTTTCCTCCCGCATTTTGTTTGTTTCTATAGATCACCGTCATCGTCAACTACCACAACAACGTGTGTCATGCATTGCAAATGCTCTCCAATGGACGGACGTTGTGCAGTCTTTAAACAGTCGGGTACAGTGTGGTATGATTGCTAATTCTTTAAATGACATCGATCCCCTCACGTTTCTCAATCGATGTCAAGTTCCGTTCCAACTCAAGTTGTTTGAACTCCAACAAGTCCTAGTTTCAAAAAATTTGCGCAATTCGAATGTCGTTTCATAATTGAGCGAGATCATCCCGTGACGCACGAAATTGTCGGAGAGATACAACCTATCTTTCTGAACGCTCGCGCAGCTGTGGTAGCTCGAAGTGATAATATCGGGGAATTTTGTTTTCAACATATTGTTGATCCAATTAATTCAAAATTCGACGAGTTTCAGGAACTAGATAGTGGAAACGGACTCTATGAAATTGTCGGCCTTCACGTTCATATTCATCTTTTTGAGCCTTATCGCTCACAGTGGATCTTTATATCTTCCCCTCCCCGATAGCAGTACTCGTCGCCACGCTGTTATTAATGCGCATAATCGAGATGAGAAATGTTTCCTTTGGACCTTCGCATGTGGAGTCTTTTACAATCGTCTCGCTCGCGGAAATACTACCCATTTAAGAGGAAGACTAGCACGTACCAGCACGTATCAGTCTACTTTTGATGAATTAGAAACTCACATCAATTTGCGGGACATCTCCTGGTCAATGTCTGTTCACGATATTAAGCATTTCGAGAGACAAAATTCTAACTAACTTTTCACGTTTTCAATCTCGTTTGGTGTTCTGAAAAGAAAACGTGGGAGGTTGTAGATCCTGTGTACTTAACGGAAAGAAAGATAACCATTTAAATATGTTGTTATATGTATCAAATGACTGTATCCAACGAGTCACTATGTTTGGATAAAAAAATTTAGCAGGTTGGTGAGTAGCCAACACAATACAAAAGAACATAGGATTTTCGCTTGCGAACAGTGTTTGAATATATTTCGAACACAGGAGAAACTTGATGCTCACATGATAGATTGCAGTTCCGTGTCGCCGGCACATTTGACGATGCTGTCTTCTTCTTCAGAGGAACGATTCATGCACTTCAAAAATCAGGAAAAACAACAGAGATGTCCGATCGCGGTGTTTGTTGATTTTGAAGCGCTCACCATTCTCGTCTCTTCGTGTGAGCCATTGTCGAGAGCACTCTACCTTCAGGCTTATCAAATTCACGAGCCCTTTTCGGTGTGTCTCCAACTGGTGTGCGATTTTGATGAAGCACGCTCCCAAAGAGTAGTGTATCGCGAACGTGCGACGTCGCTAAACAATTGATTGAACATTTAGTGGTCTTGGCAAAAGATTATCAATTCCTTTTGAATTCCGGTTTCGCTCCTCATGCGAGAGGAAGACGAAATTGCTTTTCAAAATTCCACCGACTGTCACATTTGTAAGGACCCTTTTTTTCCAAATGACATTCGTGTTAGAGACCACGACAATTTCTCCGGTCGTTTTCGCGGAGCTCATCAAGGTGAACTTCCGGGCTCCGAAACACATTCCCGTCTTGATGCATAACGGAAGCGGGTATGATTGGCATTTTCTCTTGCAAGCCTGGCTACGATCATCTGAGCGCCATTCCACATAATCACGAGAGATTCGTGTCTCTTTCACAGAGAATCGGAAGTGTGGAATTGCGCTTTTTAGATTCTTTTAAATTTCTAGTAGCAGGACTCGACAGTTTGAGTCAATCCCTTTCATTCAAAATTTGAAATTTACTCAGGTAGCGTTTCCCGACGATGCGCTCTTTGCCCTGGCTCGCAGAAAGGGCGTTTTCCCCTACGACTATGTAAATTGCATGTCAAAGTTGGAAGAAACGTCTTTGCCCCAACGCGAGGCCTTTTTCAGTCACCTCACAAACACAGCGATCTAGGACGCGGAGTACGCTCACGCGCTGGCCGTGTGGGACGCTTTCTCCATTCGAAATTTAGGTGAGTACGCCGATTTGTATTTGAAAATTGACGTGTTGTTGCTCACCGACGTTTTTGAAACTTTTAGAAAATGGTGTTTGGTGTACGGTCTTCATCCCGCGTTGTATTACACCGCTCCCGGACTCTCGTGGGACGCCATGCTAAAAACAACCGGTGTCACACTTGAGCTCACAGATGTTGGGGACGCTGTTGCACAATCGTCGCTACTTCATTCATATTCAAAATTTAATCCAGGCCATTAAGTTGGGAGTACAACGCACCAAAATTCATCGTATTCTTTCATTTAACCAAAGTCCATGGCTTGTCACTTACATGGACCTCAACAATTCACGGCGACAGCGCCCGTCCTCCGATTTTGAAGATAACTTTTTTAAACTTATGAACGGAAAGTCGATGGAGGACGTGCGTAATCATCGTCGCATTAATCTCTTGAAGAGATGGTGGGGGAAGTGTGGAGCGAGGAGACTTATCGCAGATCCCACTTTCGTGCGAAGTCACCACGTGAAGGGAGATCGCATGACCATCGAGTTGCTGAAAACAGACGTGAAGCTCTTTAAGCCCATTTATTTAGGATTTTGCATACTAGAAATTTCCAAATTCAGAATGTATGAATTCTTTTATAAGTATTGCAAAGAGCAGTTTCGCGAGCTTCACCTTCTCTACATGGACCCCGATTCATTCTCTACCTCAACAAACCTTTTCTCTACCTCAAAAAAAAAACCTTTTTTCTACTTCAACAAACGTGTACGCTGAGAGGAATCGGTGTTCAGAATGGTTCGAAACATCCTGCTTTCCTCCTGATAATGCTTTTCCCATCACACCACGCAACAAAAAAGTACTGGGACTGTTTAAGGACGAATGCGGCAAAGACCCCATGGTTCAATTCGTAGGTTTGCGGCCAAAAATGTACTCCTTTTTCACCCGCTCTCAAGCGACCGTTTCCCGAGCAAAAAGAGTGCAGCGTTCGATTGTTAAGAAATACAAATTCGAAAATTACCTTAAGTGTTTATTTCAAAATCGCCTTAGAATCGACAATGTTGCATACGGTCCAAAAACCATAATTATTCTTTTGTTCGAAACAAGCGTTCGTGATGTGTGGTAGATGACAAACGCTTGTGGTTATATAAATTTACGTGTTTACCCTGCGGTCATTTGCGCATCATGTGTACGCGTCCGTCCGCTCCTTCAGCGTACACGTTCGTTCCTGCAGGCGGGGTTGTAGAATAGCCTTTCTCTATCTATTTATTCATTTTTTATTTATTTATACTTATGAAAATGACAGCTTTCCTTCATTTGTGCTTTAAAGAGAGAAAGGGTGGGGAGAAAATAGTAGTGGTAGGGGAGCATTTGCAATGCCATGGCCTTGGCGACATCTTTTATTCCGTCCACAACCGTGAACATGGCAAGACGTGACACGACACTCGTCTGTGAAAACATCGCCGACGGCGACGACAGGGGATGGGAGAGCACAGCGGCCGAGATGTGGAAAAACCTCGAGAACGTCGCAGTGGACGTCGCCGTCCCCGCCTCCGAGTAAAAATAAGTGGGTGAAAAAAACGTGAAGCTGTGGAAAGGTATCTCCGACTGATATTGCCATCACCGCGCGTCATCTTCACGACGAACAGTCTGCAAAAGACTAACTTGTGAACGAAAAGACTATTTACGACACTGTCGTTTCCATGCATGCGGAAGTGCTAGCAATCATGAAAATTCTCAGTTGGCTTTCTAAAGATCCGCTGCACAAGACGGCTCTGCAGCAACGAGTGGACCGCATCCGGCAAATGATTCAGACTCTCCCTCCCCGAACGAAAATACCCCTGTCGCATATGAACCGGAAACCTGTTCAATGTATAGTTAAAAATGCATGTCTCTCACTCTTCATTCAGTCAGTGCCCGTCAACATGGCAAGACGTGAAACGAAAATCACTGGCGCGAGGCTCGCCTACGAAGACGCCCTCGACGACAGCAGCGGGTGGAAGGGCGAGGCGGTCAAGTTTTGGATCAACATCGCAAAGGCCGCTTACGATCTCTCCGTCATCGCCTCCGAGGAAAAGAACGATGCATGAAAAATTCATAAGGTCTGGATCATCTCCGACTCCATGTGGAACGTCGCATACTCCGCAAAGCATCTTCGTCAAGAGCAAACATATCATTTCAATGACGATAAAGAGAAAATACTATTTATGAAGTTCTTAACATCATGGATCAACTCATTGCCCGTATTCAAGATTCGAAAATCTACACAAAGTACAAGCCGTGTCAGAAAAAGCCTCTGCAGAAACGCATGACCTTCATCTGGAAAGATGTTGAAGCTCTCCCGTCTCCAACCGTCACACCTCACGAAGATGAAGCGGAAGCGAGACCCACAACCTCACATGATGAGACGAAGAAGAGGATGAGGGAATGGAAGGACAAAAGAAGAGAGTTTATTGCCAGCACGAACATGACACCATGTCAACATCCGGTGTCAACAAACCACAACCTTCCTGTGAACACCGGATGTTGTGATACAGAACCGGCCGTTTTCCTCTGCTTTTATATCAACGAAACTTGTTTTGAAGAAAATAATTAGCAACAAAAAGCGACAAATGTCCATGTAATTATTTTTTATTTATCTCTGTAATTTCTTGGTTTTCTTGTCTTTGCGGTGCTAACTTGATGTCAAGTTAGCCAAATGTAGGGTCAAATGGAGAGCGACAGTTCTCTTGTGAAAAAAAGTAGCAACAAAAAAGCGAAAATTGTAAAGTTTTATTTCAATATTTTTTAACACTTTGCTATGCTTACTTTTCGGATCTCCGTACACCTATTTCAGAGGCCATTGGCGGAGAATTTTCAGTAATCAGAAAATATTTGAAATATCTAGGGAGGCTCGAAAGACATAGCCGCCCTCTTGGCTAGGGCGAATGAACTGGGGATGGGTTCAAATACAGCGCGCGGGGAAATCCCTGCAGATGAGTCTTTCTCTTTGTCGACAACGAATCCGATGGACAAAAGACGGCGTTTCACCACCCACATCGTGTCTGGATTTGGCACACAAAATCTTAGGAATCCTGATGTGCCAATCTCTCTGTGGGGTCGCTATGTCTTTCGAGCCTCCCTAGATATTTCAAATTTCTTCTTCTTCTTCTTCTTCTTCTTCTTCTTATTATTATTATTATTATTATTATTATTATTATTATTATTATTATTATTTAGAAACATCTTTAGGAATAGCGAAGAACGGTGGGACTGCTAGTACAACATGTAAAGAAATACTGTAATAAAATAGTGTACAGTAAACTAAAATAATACAAATTAAAATACTCTTAAAACCGGAGCCAAATTATAAACAAAAGTCCACAAATTCAACAAGAGTACGATATCAGAAGCCCGAACTTAGTCACGTATTTTCGACAGAATAAGAATTCCATTCATGATATTATACTTCAACGATATGACAAAAATCCAAGGAAAATTAAATGAGGAAACACATGCAGAAATGGTGAAGAAAACACTGTATCATTTGCTTTTCACTGCATCATTTTCAGGAGATGTCCTGAAAAATATTTTTAAGACGTTATTGAAATTGGGTATTTGTAGGATATTTACAGCATGCTAAAAACCATCCCTAACTCTTGGACAACAAATAAGTGGCAATTACCTATGTAGTTATGTTTTGTTCACCTTTGAAACATGGTTTTCTTGTAATCGTTGCTTTTCCTGATATGAATTTGGCGAAATTTCGCGTTTCCGGTATTAGTTGAAGAGCAACAAATTTTTGGGGGGAACTCTTGAGCAACGAAAAAGAGAAAAAATTCTCATGTAATTATTTTTTTATTTATCTCTGTAATTTCTTTCTTTTCTTGTCTTTGCGGTGCTAACTTGATGTCAAATTAGCCGAATTTTTAATAGCAGGGCAAAATGAGCGACAAATTTTATTTTTGCGGAACAAATTAGCTACAAATTTTGAGTCTAATTTCAATATTGCCTTAAAACTTCGCTATGCTAACTTTACCGACCTGCAAAACCCTACTACAGAGAGTCGGACACACCTTTTTTACAATTTTTGGTATTTCCGAACCAATGTGTTGGCTGCAGGGCAAAGTTATCGCTTTGATTATGGTTTTCCGATAGATATTTTTCATTCTCTTTAATCATTTCATTTCTTTTATTACTTTTAGATCATAGTATTGTTAAAAATATTATTACTGCTATTTTTATAGTTAAAAAATACATAGCTAGTTAATTAAAAGACAATTATATGGAGTTTCGTTAAAAGACGTCAAACACAGTTTCAACGGTTTTTTTCGATGTGAAATAAATGAATGAATAAATGAATGAATTCAATTGTTGATAACTTTATTTCTGAAACTAAAAATCAACTTCTGACACCTTGCCTAAACACTTTCTTTACATTTAACAACCTTAAAAATTGTATCCCATGCACAGAAATAAATTTCAACTAATTGTGCTAAAACATCACGTACTTTCCCGCTTGTATTTTCACGCAAAATTACACGAAAAATTCTCGAGCTTTCGAAAATTGACATGACTATTTGAAAATATATGTTTTATGAACAGATTTCATTAACAGAAAAATCTCTATCTTTAATATTTTATTTGTAGGAGGACTTTGAAAAAATTTTGAACTTGGGAAATTTTCGAAAAATCAGAGTTTTAAACGAACATGAGATTAGCAACAAAAAAAATATCAAAAAAGATGGAGCCATTTTGTTCGAAAATTTGAAAAATGTCCCAGGGGCTTCATGTAAAGAAAACATTACATTAAAATATAGGTTTCGAAATCAAGGAGATGCGACATCAGCGAGATCGATTTGGGAATATCAATTTTGGAGAAAAACGGCTAAACGGTTCATCCGACATACCATGTAGGCTTCCACGGCCGGTTTATACATTATTTGACATTTCCGGGTTTGTAGGCCGTGGACTAACGGAGACTTGTCCATACGTTTCGCCTGAAACTGTGGCAGGCAACTTCAGTGGCGTTGCTGGCGGGGGCGAAGTGTTCTGCCTGGCAGCACCGCGTTGACTGAGTCAACGCAGTCTGCCTCGCCGCCCTCATGTTTAAATATTTCCTGGAAGCTCTTAATATATTTTACATTAAATAGAGGTAGTTTGCTAAGTACAAGCGTCTCCGTTATTTGAAAGTTCACTCTCCTCTCCCAATTGTATTTTATCATGAACATATGGTATTCTTTTTAATTCTTAAAATTCAATATTTATTTATTTGTCTGTTTATTTATTTATTTTACGTCAAAATAATAAACTATGTGTGTCGTGCTATGGGGAGAAGTGAATTCTGAGAACGTTTTCAAAATTCTGTGAACGCTACCCCAAGCCATATACTATTTGAATTTTGAATACAAAAATAAAATGAGCGATTTTTGCAATGATTCTTGGCAAAACAATTGGTCCGATGAAATAAAATTTATTTTCGAGGGTAAATCAGCAATAAATTGGGAGTCTTATCCGTCTTTATGACCTTCGTCAAGGAATAATACTTCCTGCTGCGACAACATGGAGAACGATAATTTGATTAACTACATTTCCCACTGAATTGTAGAAGACGTGCACAGATAATGAAGTTACATTTACGAACAGAAGAAAAACAATGGTCCATCTCAGCATTTGCTCAAAGGATCAGGGAAACTGGACGAAAAACCTAATCGAGATGGGAATCACTGACCCGGAGGCTGCAGTACAATACTTGTTACAGCTTGTTTAGAATTATACAGTCTAAATGGTAAATAATTCATTATGTATCATTGTTAAAATTAATGTTACTTTTCTTGTCATGCGTAATATAGTCTCTAATTGTATAGAAACGGTTATGCAGCAAAAACGATTTCACTTTGGATTTAAACTTTTCTATCGAATTTAATCGTTTAATGTCATCTGGCAAAGTGTTGTAAAATAATGTACATGTACTGTAGGTGAACTTTCTGTAGTGTGCTGTTGATAATGTCACCTGCTGAATATGATTACTTCGTCAAATTATAGTTATACACGTCGGCATTTTCTGAAAATATATTTCCGCCCTAAACCAAGTCATTTTTGACAAAAAACACTGATTCGTATATCAGCAGACAAGGTAATGGTAAAATTTCTAGATTAATGAAGAGAGGCTTACAAGAATGACGTGGGTGGGATTTGGGTATTATTCGTACAATTCTGTAATCTAAAAGTCTGGGAGCTATACTATTCTTGTAATCTAAAAGTCTGGGAGCTATAAGATGTATTTCCCCAAAATATTCTTCCATATCTCAGGCGGGAATGAACATTCGCGAAATATTCACAACGAGCAGTATGAAGGCTGACTGAATTTGAAAGAATTCTGAACGCGTAGCGTAATAAACTTAATTTTGTGTTGAGTTCATTTAAATGGATGTTCCGTTTAAGATTTGACTGAATTGAGAGACCTAAAAAGTTTGTTGCCTTAACATCAGTCAATGGTACACCGTTCATTTTCAATGGAGCACAGTATTGTTTATTTGAAATGGAAAACTGCATTAAAACCGTTTTCTTTTCGTTTACTATTAATTTGTTATTTCGGAACCAATTTGAAACATCTGATATTGTACTATTTACGGTTTCTTTATTGCAAAGGATGTTCGTATCATCCGCAAAGAGAACTGTTCTTCCGTTTCGAATCGTCGAGGGCATATCGTTTACGTAAAGTAGGAACAGAATAGGGCCTAAAATCGATCCTTGAGGAACTCCACGTGCAATGGGCAAAGTGTCAGAAAGGTGCGTACGTAATGTTCCGTCAATCCAGCAAGGTATTTCCACTCCCTGAGATCGTTGTTTAAGGTAAGAACATAACCAATCTAGAGCAATACCACGGATTCCATATGAAGGTAATTTTGAAAATAAAATGTCATGATCAATGACGTCAAAAGCTTTTGAGAGATCAAAAAATAATCCAATTAGTGCCTCGTTTTGATCCAATGATGAAGCGACATCTTTAAGAGAAGAAAATATGGCTGTTTCCGTTGATTTTCATTTTCTAAATCCATGTTGGCAATCTGAAAGCGCGTCGTGTTTAGTGAGAAAGGTTTCCATTCGTACGTAAAAAAAGTCTCTCTAATATTTTTGAAAAAAGTGATAGAAGAGAAATGGGCCGATAATTTTGAATTTCATTTTTGTTGCCTTTTTCGAAGAGCGGCTTAATTTTAGCTGTATTGAAAATATCTGGAAACGTTCCAGTGCATAAAGATGCAATAAATATGTGAGTTAACGGGTGTATAAGGACATACCCACAGGTCTTTAACAAAGAATCCGGGAATTCATCTAAACCGGACGAATATTTATTTTTTAGTTTACCGATTATTTTGAGAATTTCATAGGAAGAAGTTTTGGAAACGAACATTGTGTCTAAAATTTTGGGTGAACTGTCTGTTTTTGAATTTTGTGGCTGAAGACCCTTAGTGAGATCGGCAGCAATTCTCGAAAAGTATTGGTTAAGGAGACTAGCCACTGTTGCCGGATCGTTCACATTTATATCATTATATTTCAAAACAACATTCTCTACAAGCTTTCTAGTTGATTTGGTCGTATTTTTTTTATTATATTCCACATTGCTTTCGTTTTGTTATTTGAGTTCAAAATATCTTGATCTTTTTTTATGATTTTAGCCTGCCTTATGACTTTTATTAACAATGATTTGTATTTTTTAAAGTTGAAGAGGAAAGCAATTGTTAAAATGAAATGAAAGAGTTGAAAAAAAAAAAAGAATTATATTTGTCGTTTGTATCAACAGTATTATAAACCGCTTCCCATGACTCCTGCATCAAGTAATCAATGAATAATTTAATTTTACTTTTAGTAAACAATCTAGTCATACGTGTATTATTTATTGTATCAGTGATCGCATTTCTTATAATGGAAAGAATTTGTGCATCGTGGTCACTGTATCCTAAATCTTTTGTTTCAACTTCAACTTCATATCGAGTAGTAGTTTTGTTAATTACGTGTTACGCTACTATGTGCAGCTGTTTTGGCGACCCTCCTTGTAATAGGAGGTGTGGAGCAAAACCCTGGTCCCGCTGTACAGGCTGCTGCAACGACATGCTCCAAGTGCGAAAGGAGTGACCGGAGAATACGCACATTGGAAGCAGATCTGGCTCAGGCACATGCATACATTGGAGAACTGACTCGTAAGATCAAGGAGCTGGACAATGTTATTGAAGGTAAGGAAGAGCGGGATGCCCGAGGAAGAGGCGAGAAATGTGCAGCGGAATGCAAGTGTATCTTCTCAGTCAGTTGCTCCGTATACCGGAAAAGTTAAGGTGATAGGTGACTCCATGTTGCGGCACAGCGGCGAGGTGTTAAAGAAAAAGGGAGCAGATGTTTCTTTTTTCTCTGGAATAGACATCGAGAAAATGACCTCCGTAATGAAGAAAGCGAAGGAAAACGAGGAAATAGAAGTGGTACTTGTTCATGTAGGCACAAACGCACAGAAATGGCAACTCGTGTTCGTCACAATTAATCAATGTGTTGAACTTGGACAGGCCATCAAGGCTAAATACAAAAATGCCAAGGTGATCGATCGCAAGTTTCGACCAGAAAATCAATGTTAAAATCTCCGCATACAACAATGGATTCAAAAGAGCGATTGCTGACTTTGTGAAGTGTTATCGCCAGTTTTCCTAAGAACAAAATATAATCTGCAGCTCTCTTTGTTGGAGGTCTGTAGATGCAAAGTAATATCACTTTTAGCGAAGTAAGATGTACTACAACCTTTATGCGTTTCTCTCTCTCTGCAATAAAGGCCTGCGAGGTAAAAGTTTGGAATTTGAAAAATGTTAAGTTCATTACGAGATAACTAATGTTCTGTAAAGCAAAGAATATTCATTTGATTTAAATCGCTCTGTAGAGCTGCCTCGATAAACGCAGTTTTATTTGAAAAGGATTGAACATTATGGTGCAGAATGTTTATCTTTTGCAAGTACCTACATGAATGTTTTTCTGCTGCATCTGACTGTAGTTGCTACATATTTACTCCATTTTTACCTCGAGTGCGTGGTCGAAGGTTGTAGTGTGCCCAGGTTGTGAGGAAAATGCTTTCATAATAAATTGCCATAAAATAGGAACATTTTATATATTTAATAAACTAATGATACGTGTATTCAGCAATATATGTTGCTTCGATTGCACAATGTTCTTGCGTCCTTGGTCCAAGGTGAAATAGGCTTTCACCTTGATTATGGGCAAGCCTGACAATAAGAGAATTCTGGAATTTCCACAAAGCGATTGCGCATGACAACGGTTTTGGATGTATTGTAAATTTTCGATAAACGACGAAATGGGTCGGTCCAGAAAGGTTCTATCAATAAAAGTCAAATGATGAAACAGAAACTCCGAACCTAAACAAAGAAGTAGAAAACTCTCCTGGATTCCAAGTTGACTACCACTTCTATTGGCATGTGATAGTTAAAAATGCTTTTGTATATTTGACAACCTCAAGGTTGTGTTTTGGACATGATGTGTAATAAAAATTTAACCAAATACCCTTCTGGTCCCCTTCCCCCAGTCAGCATTATTATGTTGTTCGTCTTCATGCCTAGCATTGTCACGGGAACTGGTCATTGAAAACACGGAATTAATTTATTTGAAAAGTATATGGATTGTACGCTGCGCACTTTCTCGCGCGGAAAATCCCCAGCGCGGCGCAAGGGCGATGTTCAGCGCAAGCTCAGCACACAAGTCTGCACGAAGACCCCGCGCCCCGCCCTGTCGCATGTTAGCATCCCTTACCTTCATACGGAACCATAAGAATATAAGGGCTCGCCATTGGTCGATGTCTTAAAATGGCCGGGCGCGGTTGATTCAAATAAAATACACAAGTCGGCCCACAGGTTGACTTCGGTTTTCATTTCATATTATATGTTCTTCGATTAGCAATACAGAACTATAGTCTAAAAACAAATTCTTGGTTCTTTCCTTAATACTTCATAAATTTCAATTATAAGTTTCGAGAATGAAATTGTTGAAATTTCTGAAAATGTAGTTTATATTAGAAGTTCTATTTCTTCAATGAATGATATTGAAGCATGGAAAGAAGAATTTCAAAGAAACACACAAACCCAGTGGAATTTTTTAAAGTCTAAACCAAATACGGTGAAATGTATTTGTTTGTAAGTGGAAACATAACCTGATAATTTCAGTCATGATCTTGGGGAAATTGGATTTCATAAAGGAAAGGTTAATTCAAATAATCTGTCAGCAATTTGAATGACTGATTTTAAATCCACCCATATTTCAATTATGTTTCTTTTCTTCATATTCAGTGATACAAAGTTACTACAGAACTGTACATATTTCTTTCGTGCCTTTGTGCAAAACCATTGCACATAGCACCTACTAAGAAAGGAACAATTATCCTTGAAACCTGTGATTATAGCTGTTTATTGAAAATGATATTTATCTCAAAAAATTATTCTCATTTTAGAGACATACGCCAAACACATTCTAGAAACAATTTCTTTTGTACTTGGTGCTGTTTTTATACATTTATTTATATTTGTTCATATCAGTATTTTCCTATAATGAACAGAAACAATATAAATTCTGTTTAAATGCCATTTTCTTTCAGAAAAAAATGTGTGTGTCATCCAGTTCCTTCATGAAAATTCCAAGCAATGAAAACAAAAAAGGTTTGTCAAAGAATGCTGACTGTCCAGCTAGCATGACATTGAAGGTTAAGATAAATAGTGTTGCTACTAGAAAGAAGGATCCTTATGTTAAGGTAATAAATAATTAAGGAGTGAAGTTTCACAATTTTCATTCCAGATTATAACACTTTTCTTCCCATCATGTTTTGTACATTCCTCCAGTCATGGAGGCCATTATCATACAGTTATTCAGAAAGTACATTGTAATTTCAGGTACTTAATTTCATTATTTATTAAATTTAAATTATTAAATTAATAAATTACTATTAAATTAAATTATTTCAATTATAAAATTAAATTATTTCAATTATAAAATTTAATTATTTCAATTTTAAATTTTAATTAATTTATTTTCAATTTTAAACTATTAAATTAAATTATTTCAGTTATTAAATTATTAAATTTTAATTGAATCTGGGAGTTGAAATGTAAATCAAAATAATATTAACATTAGAGCATATGAATATTATATACATGCTCATATTGGTTTAGATTATGTTTTATTAATTATATTTTTTTTTCATTTCATTATTAAAGTATCCTTCATGATTTTTAAAAATGTTAATGTATTCGTTTTTGGAGGGCAATGGATTTCAAGTGCACAACTGTCAATTTTGTATTTTTAGAATTTCAGTTTTTTTCATGTATAAGTTCAGTTGTATGCAATGTAATATTTATCAATTTCATTAGAGCAACATACTTTGTTTTGTTATACTCGATATTGTAATTAATATTAATTTTTAAATGTTCAAGTATGATGATCAATAGTATAATATTAAAATTAAAGTGATTCACAAAAAAAAAAGTTTAAAATAAAATTGAACATGAGTTGTATTTGTGTAGAATAATTTGGGCAAGATCTAAATTTGTTATTTTGGTAAACATTAAAAAAGAAGAAAAGTATTTAAAATATAGTTTAATGTTTTTTTCTTTACTTGCAACTAGTAAGTTTGTAATTCTTGAGAGCCATTGATATATTTATATTTTCTTAAGTCTTTATTGCATTGCCAATCTTGTAACAATGCCTAAATGACCTTATCAAGGCTAATAACAGATTTCCATTTTTTAGTTTACACTCATCAAGTCAGTTTAGTTAAAACACAATGATTAAAAACCCATAGACAATTCTTCAATACAAAAATGAGATATTTAAGAAATTAGGAACCTGCAGAATACCTTTTTGAACCAGGGATGCAATATTGTATCAAATTGTATATTAAGCAATATTAAAGTAGCAATATACATACATATGGCACTTTCTTGTCAATGCACATTTTTGGTCTAAAACATTCAATTTATGTCATATGTCATATATAAATGTAAGGAATATACAAAAATCAGAAAACATTTTAGAACAGAAAAGTCAAGTGAATTTTTATCAAACAAAGTTCAAAGTCTGAGTTTTCAATAATTTTGCCACCATGAATGAACAATTATTGAAGTGACAAAAAAAATTGAAGTCTGTTATAAGTCGTAAAGGCTTACATTGACAATATCTCACGAATAACATTATACAATACTGAGGGCAACATTTCCTCCAAATAAACAAGTAACACGACGTTAACATTTATCCTAATATTATAACATCACCGAAGATTTGTTAAGGTCTACCAACAATGATTCCTACGATGGTAGACAAATAAAAAAAATTAATTTGTATTAGACAATGATTTGGTTTGCAAATCGAAGAAGAAACAGTATTAAATGAAAACCAAAGTCAACTGTAGGCCTAGACCTGTATATTTTATTTGAATCAACCGCGCCCCGCCATTTTAAGACGCCAACCAATGACGAGCCGTAATTTTCATATGGTTCCGTATGAAGGTAAAGGATGCTAATATGCCGCCCGGTCGCTGCCAAGCCGCAGAGCCGCTTGTGGAGCCATCAGATTCATCCGTGGTGGAGCGCTGACCGAGCAAGGGTGAAGGGAGAGGCGAGAAGACGGCTGGGACGGCTCGAGGGAAAAGACGGGGACTTGGATCGAGGCGGACGAGGCGAGGCGAGTGCTGCACGTACGAAATGAGAATGTGGGCGATCGGTATGATGAGTTAGCCCAGGCGTGGCAGATGAGTTCCCCCATAAACGTATTAAGTAACTTAAATAACTTTAATTAACATCCCAATCCTGTAAATGAAACATATATAAACCAACAGTCAATAACCAGCCTAAAGAAAAGCTTCTATTTAACCACACGCCCTCAGCATCTGGGTGCTTCACGACCCATCCTCTCACAGCGAGGTTACCAGTTAAGGCCAAATGCGATGTGTCGCCGCAGTTAAAACATTTCCTCTTCCTGATGGGGCAGTTTTTGTTCACATGCCCTTGTCTCCCGCAGGATTTGCGTGTTACGTGTTTTGACTGCGTTTGTTTGGCGAAACGCCGCTCTGCTGCTCGCCCGGCGGCGGTTGTTGGCCTGCACCCTGAAGAACTCTAACCACCTGCGGCACTTCCGACGACACGTCGCGACGTAGCTAAACACGCGGAAGATGGTAGAATGTTAATCGAGTTACATCCCTGCATCACCATTTCTTGCATACGCGCAAATTCTTCCGCTTGTAATTTGCTCTGTGGGTTCTGTACTATCTCGAAACGCCCAATGCTCTCTTAACCCTGATAAAAATTGCGCCAATAATCTTTGTTGAATCATTTCGAATGTTGCCTCCGATTGTATATCTCAAATCGCTTCTTTTAGTTTATACCAAATGCCTCGTAGAATATTCGGACACCGATTCTATGTTTCCCTGCACCGTGCTATTGAAGATTTTTTTCTAGAGTTATTCTTGAAACTTTAGAGTAGGGTCTCTTTCATAAACTTTGTAAAATTTTGAAATGTTTCCAGAACATGGGGGTGGTTTTGCAAGAACTCATTTGTTGTTCCCGATATTCGAAAGCGGGCGGCTACCAACGTGCATGCTTCGAACTATCCGTTTAACTGACTAACTACCTTCAGTCTTTCTAAAACAGTCTCCATAGAGACGTCATCATCTCCCGTGAAGCATGGTATCAGCATAATGTTATTGGCTAAACTCGGTTTTGGCGTTATATCCCTAACTGAACCCTTGATAGAGTCTTTACCGGTGCTTCTGGTAGGAGTGCTAGGTTTTTCGTCGCCACCTAGCATATTAATCGTGTTTTGTAGCTCTGTTTATCCCGGGATTAAAACGTCCCACGATAAGAAATCTGCCCCCATACAGGAGATTCTTTAACACAACCGTGAAACAATATTTAAAAAATAAAAAAAATCCAACATGCAATACATCACTCTTCCACAAGTTATATTTCATGAAAGAAAAAGTAAATTGTGTAATTTATAAAATATGAAAATGAAGTCTGCTTCCTGCAAATGTTGCTGTAATCAACGGAATGTAAAATCCATTCTTCTTTCATGTCTTGCAAAATACTGCATAGTGTTTTCGAAAAATGAATATGTGTATCTTATGGCCTCCAGCGGTGTTGATTCAGTAGAGAGAAGGACTAAATTGAATAATCTCTTTTCACTTGTTCTATTTCGAGCATAGGTTTTTAATCGTTTCAGAGCTAAAAACGATCTTTCTACTGATGTTGTTGATACAGGAATAGTACACATCAGTGATACAAGACGCGTAAATTGTGGAAAACATGTAGATAGCGACATGGAATTCAAATATTTCAACAGTTCATACGGGCTTTTCTCTTGAAACTCTTCGGTGCTAAAAAATACAGTAAGTTCATCGCGTAATCTTACTTCATCAAAACTACACCCATAAGCTCCAAGCAGGCTAGAAAATTCCTTCTGGAGAAACTGTTTCTTGCATGTATTGCATTCTTGCCAATATCATTTGATATGAATTTCAAGAACTGCAAATTTCCATAGTCTTCAGAACGAATCTCTAACTGATTGTCCACATTATCAAAAATGTCGTAATATAGTCGCTTGTAATTTAAAGTAACTCTTCTAGATTCTTCGCCAACTTCTATTATGGTTTCAGAATGTACACTTTCATACTAGCTTCTCATATCAGCTATACTTCTTCGTCTACAGCAAGCGATGTCATGTGCCTTTGCTTGGAGAATGTTGTACAATATTTCCGAGAACGAAAAGATGTTATCAAACGTTCTCAACAAAAATCCAAACAAAAAGTCATACAAAATTAACAAATAACCATTAACCGGAGCCAGTATATTTTATTTCAACCTCATCTTGGTTATTCAGTATAGTAGTGAATACTGTCTGAAGATCATTTCTGTGCATATACACAGTGTTCGCTAGTTCCATCTAGTTAGGCAAACAGATGGCAACCGTCTTTGCAGAAAATTATCCAGAATTTTGCTCGTTTCGGTGACCGCGGGAAGAACGCAGCAATACCACTCAAATTCCTAAAGAAAATTTTACATGGATCAGTGGCGGCTCGTGGTCATACTATTAGGGTGTGCAACGCCTCTCTTCTCTCACCCTTCCTCCCCCTCCCTATCCCCCCTCTCTCTCACACATACACACACACAATGCCCATACATACAGGCATACATTACAAGCATACACATATATTCATTAACATAGATAATGACAATTAGAAACAAGGCATCTTATGAAAGTACTAAATTGAAGACATGTGCGTAGTAATGAATATAAATAAACTGGCTGAGGATGAGTCTGTTTTATAAGGGCCTGGACGCTGTTCACAGTCCAGTCAAGGACGCGGCGCCGTCATAAGTCTAAACTATAAGTTTATTACAGTTAAATGCTGTCAAATACTGTCTTATAAGCACTAGTATGTCGGCCCGGTGGCCGAGATCACTAAGGCAGTAGTGTCGTATTGAACTCGGGCCGAAGGGTCGCGGGTTCGAGTCCCGCCTCGGGCATGGTTGTTTTTCGTGTTCGTCCTTTCGCCCCTTATCGTCGTCACATCATTTCATCATCATAGATACCATACCGTTAACACCAATAGTGGTCGCTAATGACCTAGATGTTGATGCGACCTTAAATAACCAATTAACCCTCCGTTACACGCGCGCGGACTGAGAGTCCGCACTCTTGTTTTTTTCTTTTTCACTGCCAGTTATCATGAGGTATTGAGTTGCGGCTTCCTGTATCCTCCTCGGCCGTGGTGATTCATCGATAGGCGTCGAAAAAACCTTTCACAATCGTTGCCTACGTTGCCCACAGTGGAATACTTAGCGGTGCGGAGCGTCAGTCCGCACGCGTGTGTTCGTGTTATTAGTTCTGCTCTTACGTTTCTTATTTGTGTTACGATTTAAACGTACTTAATCAGGTAAGTTTTATATTTCTAATACATGTTTGGTCGTTAAACACTGACATAGTGTTAGGGAAGTGCATAAACATTTTTTCTGTTTTAAAAAATTGGATAAAATCAGATTATTTTTATATTACTAACTTGGATATTGTGAAAGATAAATAGTTCAATTTGTTACAAATATATTTTCTTATTCTGTATAGAAATAATTTTCAAAAGGATCTACATGGAGTCGCAAATTGAGCAATGGTTAGATGAGATAGATGCTGATGACGACAGCGATGAAAATGTTGTAAATGTTAGTGACCATTATTCAGAAAGCGAACAAAATGGTGAAGAAGATGATTCAGTAGATAATGAAATGTATATTGGGAGAAATGGTTTTCAATGGTGTCCTCAGCCTGTTCTTCAAAACAAGAGGCGGAAACAAGCGGCTCATAATATCGTGAAACATCTTCCGGGAGTGATAGGGCAGGCGAAGGCAGCTAAAAGTCCTATTGAAGCATTTCAGCAGTTTATTAGCGATGAAATTCTTGAGGAAATAGTAAAATGTACTAATATTTTCATTTCAACCATTCGTTCTAATTACTCAAGGCCTAGAGATGCAGCAGATACAAATATTATTGAACTAAAGGCGTGTATCGGCCTTCTGTTTCTTGGTGGAGTTTTGAAGACTTCTCACACAAATCTAGAAGATCTGTGGGCAAACGATGGCACAGGAATAGAATTATTTAGACTTACAATGGGCATTAATCGTTTCCGATTTTTACTGAAATGCATGAGATTTGATGACATATATACTAGAAATCACCGTAAAACTGTCGATAAATTGGCAGCAGTTCGATTTTTGATTGATCACTTCAATGCAAATATAAAGAAGCATTACTGTTTGTCAGAGCTAGTTACTATTGATGAAATGTTGGACGCATTTAGAGGACGATGTGGGTTTAGACAATACATCCCTTCTAAACCTTCCTATTAAAAAGAGAAAATTAAACATTTCACGAAAAAGTAATACTTGGATCACAAAAGGAATTAGAACATCGTGTAAAAATAAACGTACTCTCTACTTTATTTCTAAACGTCATGACGTATCTCAAGATTTCCTTATCTACTTTAAAAAATACAAAACATTGTTACGAAATGTCATAAGGCAGGCTAAAATCATGAAAAACCATCAGGATATTTTGAACTCAAATAATAAAACAAAAGCAATGTGGAATATAATACAAAATACTACCAAATCAACTAGAAAACCCGTAGAGAATGTTGTTTTAAAATATAACGATATAAATGTGAACGATCCGGCAACAGTGGCTAATCTCTTTAACCAATACTTTTCGAGAATTGCTGCCGATCTCACTAAGGGTCTTCAGGCACAAAACTCAAAAACAGACAGTTCACCCAAAATTTTAGACACAATGTTCGTTTCGAAACTTCTTCCTATGAAATTCTCAAAATAATCGGTAAACTAAAAATAAATATTCGTCCAGTTTAGATGAATTCCGGATTCTTTGTTAAAGACTTGTGCGTATGCCATTATACACCCGTTAACTCACATATTTAATGCATCTTTATGCACGGGAACGTTTCAGATATTTTCAAAACAGCTAAAATTAAGCCGCTTTTCAAAAAAGGCAACAAAAATGAAATTCAAAATTATCGGCCCATTTCTCTTCTATCAGTTTTTTTCAAAAATATTAGAGAGACTTTTTACGTACGAATGGAAACCTTTCTCACTAAACACGACGCGCTTTCAGATTGCCAACATGGATTTAGAAAATCAAAATCAACGGAAACAGCTATATTTTCTTTTCTTAAAGATGTCGCCTCATCATTGGATCAAAACGGGGCACCTATTGGATTATTTTTAGATTTCTCAAAAGCTTTTGACGTCATTGATCATGACATTTTACTTTCCAAATTACCTTCATATGGAATTCGTGGTATTGCTCTAGATTGGTTATGTTCGTACCTTAAACAACGATCTCAGAGAGTTGAAATGCCTTACTGGAATGATGGAACATTACGTACGCACCTTTCCGACTCTTTGCCCGTTGCATGTGGAGTTCCTCAAGGATCGATTTTAGGCCCTACTCTGTTCCTACTTTACGTAAACGATATGCCCTCGACGATTCGAAACGGAAGAACGGTTCTCTTTGCGGATGATACGAACATCCTTTGCAATAAAGAAACCGTAAATAGTACAATATCAGATGTTTCAAATTGGTTCCGAAATAACAAATTAATAGTAAACGAAAAGAAACGGTTTTAATGCAGTTTTCCATTTCAAATAAACAATTCTGTGCTCCATTGAAAATGAACAGTGTACCATTGACTGATGTTAAGGCAACAAAATTTTTAGGTCTCTCAATTCGGTCAAACCTTAAATGGAACGTCCATTTAACTGAATTGAACACAAAATTAAGTTCATTGTGCTACGCGTTCAGAATTCTTGCAAATTCAGTCAGCCTTCATACTGCTCGTTGTGTATACTTCGCGAATGTTCATTCCCGCCTGAGATATGGCATAATATTCTGGGGAAATACATCTTATAGCTCCCAGACTTTTAGATTACAAAAACGAATTGTACGAATAATAACCAAATCCCACCCACGTGATTCATGTAAGCCTCTCTTCATTAATCTAGGAATTCTACCATTACCGTGTCTTTTTATTTACGAATCAGTGGTTTTTGTAAAAAATGACTTGCTCAAGGGCGGGAATATATTTTCAGAAAATGCCGAAGTCTATTACTATAACACTCGACGTAGAAATCATATTCATCAGGTGACAGTATCAACAGCTCATTACAAAAAATTCACATACAATACATGTACATTATTTTACAACACTTTGCCAGATGACATGAAACGATTAAATTCCATAGAAAAGTTTAAATCCCAAGTGAAATCGTTTCTGCTGCATAACTGTTTCTATACAATTAGACTATACTGAGCATCACAAGAAAAGGAACATTAATTTTAACAATGATACATAATGCATTATTTACCATTTGGACTGTATAAATGAGTATAAACAACCTGTAACAACTATTGTACTACAGCTTCCGGGTCAATGACCCCATCTCGATCAGGTTTTTCGTCCAGTTTCCCTGATCCATTGAGCAAATGCTGAGATGGCCCCTTGTTTTGCTTCTGGACATAAATGTAACTTCATTTTCTGTGCACGTCTTCTAGAATTCAGTGGAAAATACAATTATTCAAATTATCGTTTCCATGTTATCGCGGCAGGAAGTAATAAGAGCCAAAATTTATTGCTTATTTATCTTTGAAAATAGATTTTATTACATGGGAATTTTTTTGTTTTTTTTTCTCCCCTTCAAAATTCAAAATTTTATTGCTTATTTATCCTTGAAAATAGATTTTATTACATGGGAGTTTTTTGTTGTTTTTTTCTCCCTTTCAAAATTCAAAATTTATTGCTTGTTTATCCTTGAAAATAGATTTTACTACATGGGAGATTTTTTTTTCTTCCTTTCAAAAATTCAAAATTTAAGTAGTATATGACTTAGTGTAGGGATCACAGAATTTTGAAAATGTGAACACAATTCACTTTTCCCCATAGCACGTCATTCGCAGTTTTTAACTGTTTTTTTGACGTAAAAATAAATAAATAAACCAGCCAAGTACGGCTTGAAGATCTTTGCTGTAACTGATGCGAAAATGTTTTACACTAGCCATTTAGAAGTGTATTGTGGAAAACAGCCCCCGGGACCTTATGAATGTGCAAACACGCCACATGCTATTGTGAAAAGGATGGTAAAACATATTTCAAAAAGTGGCCGAAACATTACTTGTGACAACTGGTTTGTATCCATACCTCTTGCTGAAGACTTGTTGGTAAATGACAAACTAACTATTGTTGGAACCGTTCGTCGAAACAAACGTGAAATTCCACCCTTCATGACCAATTTGAAGCAAAGGCCTCTAGAATCAAGTATATTTGCTTTCAGAAAAAACATGACGCTTGTGTCATATAAAGCAAAAAAAGACAAAGTTGTTTTGGCATTATCAACTATGCATGACGACGATTCAATTGATCCGTCTTCTGAAAAATTCAAACCTGAAATAATTACTTTCTATAATGATACCAAATCAGGCGTTGATAAAGTAGACGAAATGAAATGCAACTATTCAGTTGCAAGAATTACTAGAAGGTGGTCTCTGGTGATTTTCTTTTCCCTTCTGAATATTGGTGGAATAAATGCTTTCGTCATTGTAAAAGGGAACAACAATGAATCATGTCAGAGGAAAGACTTCTTGAAAATCCTTTCACGTGAATTATTGAATGATTACGTAAGAAATAAAGTGCTTATGGAATCCATTCCCTCAACAATAAAATTACGTCTACAGGAACTTTTGGGAATTTTGAAGACTGAAAGTCAAACCAGATCAGAAAGTAACAGGACTCGCGGAAGATGCAGTTTCTGCGACAGGAAAAAAAATAGACCCTCTAGATTTCGGTGCAAGTCTTGTGATTGTTTTATATGCCTTCAACTTGTCTCGGGTTATTTGCGCACTAATTGCATAGCAAATGTATAATTGAAATAGATAATTGTTCAATTTTTAACAATTTAATGTTTTATTGTCATGTATTGTTTTTTTCTAAATGTTCTTTTACTTGTAGAAATTTGCTTGATTATACAGAAATGTGTTGTCACTAATCATCAAAATAATTTCAATAAATAGGTATTAATCTAATAAAAATACAAATATAAAAACCAACAATTGAGTGTTTTTATTGGAACACAAGATCTATTTGATATTCACATAAAATACTATGAAAATGTGCTAATAACTTTGGAAGGAGAGCGAATGTAAGGTATGCGGACTGTCAGTCCGCGCGCGTGTATTCGCGTTACAAACACAGCACGTGTAACGGAGGGTTAAAAAAAAAAAAGCTCTGGTATCGCCCGAGGCGCTTGGGTTCGCACTTACATAAAGAATCGGATAAATCATTCTTTTGCTTCACCACCGTAAATATATCGGAACACAACTGAGAATTGAGCAATCTTGGAAACATCTGTTGAAGTATCCCTTTTCAAATAAACAATTATATACTTAATTTAAAATGAACGATGTGCCATTGATTGATGTTAAGGTAACAAAATTTCTGGATCTCTCAATTCTGTCAAACCTGAAACGGAACGTCAATTTCAATGAATTGAACACAAATTAAGTTTATTATACTATGCGTTCAGAATTCTTTCCAATTCAGTCAGTCATCATGCTGCTCCTTGTGTATTGTTTGCGAATGTTAATACCCGCATGAGATACGGCATCATATTTCGGGGACACTCATCCTATAGCTCCCAGGCTGTAGAGAAAATAATTGAACCAATAATAAGCAAATCCCATCCACGTGATTTTTGTAAGCCTTATTAAGTGCCTTATTCTACTATTGCCTTGCCTTTTGATTTACGAATCTGTGTTATTTGTCAAAAATGAATTACTCGAAGACCTAAGTAATTCGCGAATGTCCTAAACGGGGCTCGTGGCCACAGAAATGTACTTACCACGGTTAAAAGTTTCATTTTATAAGGCAGGAGGTGCAACAATGACCTAATGTCATCGACCACTACAGGAAAATCGAAGAATACGAGAAATATCTAAACTTGTTTTTACTTTGAGTTACTCCTGATTTTACAAAGAACATTATCGTTTGCATTAGTGAACATATTCATCTCTACATTGTTGTTAACAGTCTGTTTGAGTTCGATATTAAGAGCCTCTGAAATGAGGCGTGGGAATTTCCCCACTTCTGTGGCCAATATAACTGGATTCTGAAAATCAAAATCTTGAGATAAACAGTCTGGAAATAGAGTTAAGACGCTGGGAAGATTCTTTAAAGTTCCTAGAATGTTAGAATGTTCTTTCATTCTCTGTTTAATTGAGCGTTTAGTTCGTCCTTATTTTTTTATTAACATAAGTATACTGACAATCAGAAACAGTGCCAGATTACCGAACAGACTGAGTATGCTTCAGCCTTGGGCGCGCAATGTTTGAGGGCGGACGAATTTCAGCGGCTGCAAAATTTCATAAGGAGAACTTGTGAATGTTTTTATAGAAATATTTCTTTCCATAATTTATATTTCTTTTCAAAATTCAAAATTCAAAATTCAAAATTTATTGCTTATTTATCCTTTAAAATAGCTTTTATTACATGGGAGTTTTTTGTTGTTTTTTTTCACCCTTTCAAAATTCAAAATTTATTGCTTGTTTATCCTTGAAAATAGATTTTATTACATGGGAGTTTTTTGTTTTTCTCCCTTTCAAAAATTCAAAATTTAGTGTTATATAGTGGCAGATTTTGTTTTCTTTATAATTACTTTTTTTCTTTAAAATTAACTTTAAAAAGAATTTTGAAAATGTGCACACAATTCACTTTTCCCCATAGCACGTCATACGCAGTTTTTAACTGTTTTTTTGACGTAAAATAAATAAATAAATAAAAAGCCATATTTGTATGGAATGCTAGAGTTAATTAATCAAATATAGTTCCAAACTATCCAATATTGTGGAACGTTGACGATGATTGTAGAGAAATGGTGGCCAAAGATGGATTTAAGCAAAACCATTACATTGATTTTTTTACATCTAAAAGGCATTATGTAGATCAAAGTCGAAATTTATCAAAATCATATTTCTCTGAAACACTGGCAAATGGTATGGTTGTTAAAAGATTATGTTTAGTCCATTCGTCATCCACAGGACATGTATTTTGTACTCCCTGCAAGTTATATGGTTATACTACTTTGTTCGCTATCAGAGCTCAACGACTGGAAAAATGGCAACAGCATTTATCAACACTCAAAACGATAACAGTTCGGAACATCAAGATTGCGTAAGAAAATTTGTATGTATTCATGCAGCTTTAGAAAGAGTGGATTGAGAGCTTGCGAAAAAGCCCAAAAATAAAGTAGAATATTGGAGAAATGTCGTGAAAAGAATTGTAGAAACCGTGAAATTTTTAGCATCAAAAGGATTGTCTTTTTCGGCAACAACGAGACTATTAGATAGATAGATAGATAGATAGATAGATAGATAGATAGATAGATAGATAGATAGATAGATAGATAGATAGATAGATAGATAGATAGATAGATAGATAGATAGATAGATAGAAATTTATTCTACAATTGGGCAGATGATGCCCGGTGGCAGAATGCAAAATAACAATTACAAATAACATAATAATATATAAAAAATAAATATAAACAAACAAATTGACTTTGTCATTTCCTATGTATACAGATGGCATTTAAATTCCTATACTAAACATTAAAATGCATATACACTAACATATAAATGAATACATATAACTATACTAAACATTAAAATGCATATACACTAAACATATAAATGAATAAACTTACATATTACACAAATATACATACATACAAACATATACGCATGTATACATAGACAAGGAACCCCAAAAAACCTTTTCCTTCCTAATTTACAAAATTTTCATATTTTTACTGTAGACTACGCATAATCGCACCTTTCACTTCACTTCACTTCACTTCACTTCACTATACGTTTTCACCCTATTGACTTATTTCCTATTTTTTTTTCTTCTAAAACCTCGCGCTGAGCAAGGAAAGGGCTCAAAAACTGCCGCAGGCAAATCGTTCCAATCTACTATAGTTCTGTTTACAAAGGCGAATTTCCCTACGTCCGTTCTTTATATTCTTATTCTAATTTTATATTTGTGATCAAATCTATTTAAATAATCTGGTTTATCTAACCTTCCCCGTATTTCCTGCCATGCGGAGCAACCAACGTAAGATTTATACAGCGCGCAAAGTCGTGCCCTCTTCCTCCGGCGTTCTAATGATTCCCAATGCGCAGGTGTGTTCTTCCGAAATGTATATTTTGCCGCTCTGTTTTGTATCCTCTAAGCTCTTTTTTAAGTCCTATTCTGTACGGATCCCAACAACTAGCTCCGTATTCCATTACCGGTCTAACAAGCGAGGTATACGCGATTTCCTTTGCTTTCGTATTATATTTTTTAAGATTTCTAATGACGAAATGCAAAGACCTCCAAGCTTTACCCACTACATAGTTCGTTTGTTTCTCCCATCCCAATTTACAATCCAGGAGAATGCCAAGGTATTTACAGGTCGAGACTCTCGGAACTACGTCATTACCTAGCTGATAAGGTATTGTATGAAAAGCTCTGGCCCTACAAAATGTGATCGCTTTACTTTTCTTTCCATTTATAGTCATTTGATTAGCTATTGCCCAATCGTAAATTTTATTTGTCATCCTGTAGTTGAAACATATCGTGCTGATCTGCAATTTCCCTATATAATATACAGTCGTCGGCGAAGAGTCGAATTTTTGACGTTATATTTCGCGATAAATCATTTACAAAGATAAGAAACAGTAGTGGGCCTATGACACTGCCCTGAGGAAGCCCGGAAGTAATGTTACCCTTTTCCGATAAGTGCTGTCCAATTCGGACTTTTTGATTTCTATCGCGAAGAAATTCATTTTTTCATGCTATTACCCGCCTGTCAATTTTAGCATCAATAAGTTTCAATATCAATATGTCATGCGGCACGACATCAAATGCTTTAGCAAAATCAATAACTATTGCATCCACTCTACCCTCTACATCAATTACTTCCGACAAGTCTTGAGTAAGGGAAATAATCTGACTCTCACACGAAAATCCATTTCTGAAGCCGTGTTGTCCATGAAATAACCATTCTGATTTATCCAAATGATTTCTAATCGAATTAGATAATAATTTTTCAAACAATTTACAGACTACTGACGTAAGACTAACTGGCCTATAATTTTGCACTTCACATTTTGGTCCATTTTTGAAAATTGGCACTATTAAGGCAGATTTCCAATCATCCGGTACACTTTCGTTGTTGATTGATATATTGAAAAGTCTGACCAAATATGGTATTATTGTTTCCCCTGCTATCTTTAACATGTCAGTTGTAATACCATCCGGACCGCAAGACTTACAGTTTTTCATTTTTTTCAAATGTTCCGTTTGATCAATTTTGAATATGTGATCCACGTTATTGTGCCCTATGATAATTTGGTTAGCTTTTTGTTTGTATACAGAACAGAAATAATTATTGAATACATTGGCTTTCTCTTCATCGTTTGCGATATCTACATTTTGCCATCTTATAGGAGGTGTGACCTGTTTACCTCGCCGGTGGCGTACAAAGTTAAAAAACTTTGCCCAAGCATTTTCGTTATCATCTAAAATTAACTTAAGATACGATTCTTGCGCAGTTTTCTTTTTATTTTCTACTTTCATCGCTGCGTGCCTAATTTATACGCTTTTCTCATTTTTCTTTTCAATTTGCGAATTTCCGCGTTATAATACACTGGATCTGAATTCTTTTTTATGTACTTGAAAGGAACGAAACATTGCCGAGCTTCCTCAATGATTTCTTTGAATTTCTGCCATATGTTTTCCAATCCCCCTCCTAACTTTTCGAAATCCCCGTATTTCAGTTTTAGAAAATGCTGCAGTCCATTTATGTCAGCTTTACGATATTGCCATATTCTATTACCGATTTTATCATTTCCCTTGAAAACAGTAGCATTTATTTCAAGAATTACGGCCTTGTGATCGCTTATTCCCTGAATAACATCGCAGTAGTATAATATGTCCATCGGTCTAATAAGAAAAATATCTAAAATAGAATGTTGACGCGTTGGTTTATCAACAACTTGCGTCATTCCTGCATCCCAAACTAGTTTATTTATTATTAGCTGTATTTTTCTATCACATAGATCACCCTGCCAATTAATGTCACTTAGATTTAAGTCCCCGCCAATAATAATCGGATTCGTTCTATTCAAATTTTCCGCCAGTTCGAGATATTCTCAAGAATGGAATAATTACCATTTGGTGGCCTATAACATGCAATAAGATCTATTGTCTGCAAATTGTCGATTCTTATATCTACTCCTATCATTTCATGCTCAATGCTTTTCCATTTCAAGTTCGCGTTTATACATGATTTAACTAAAATAAAGACCCCCCCGCCTCTAGTTCCCCTGTCCCGCCGAAATATTTTATAGTCGTTTCGACAGATTTCCGAATCTGATATTTCCTCATTTAGCCATGACTCAGTACCACGTCCGCATCCCCAATTCCAAAGCTCAATTTCCTTATTAACACCACTTCGGCAATTTACCTGCAACAGCTTAAGAGCTCCTTTACTCACCCCTAATCCTTTCTCGGAAAACGAATCCCGGTTTGGCTGCACCCCTTCACTTCGCAACGTGCCCACCTGCAAAACTCTTCCTCCCGTGTACTTTCTAATCGCTGACGCCGCCGTAGCCGTTGACGCCGACGCTGCCTTCCCCGCTGTCTCCGCCACTGCTGCCTCTCCCGCTGTCTCCGCCCCCCCCCCCCCCCCTTCCCTCGTCGCCGACACCAAGATTTCCACCCTTGAGGAAAAACCTCCTTCCCTCTCCACTCTCACCGCAGAGAAGGGCAACACCGCTGGCCGTCCATCGTGTCAATGGTTACGCACAGCTGCGCTGCAGAACCCAGCAACTCTACTAAAGAGCCCACTGAGCTCGGCGACACCTTGGCGGTTCAAATGCACCCCGTCACGACCGAATCCAGTCTCATTAATCCACCCGTTTGGGTCTACGAAAAGTAACCCTAGACTCTGTGCCACCCACTCCATGTCGCTGTTAACCCTTCTGACTTTCCGAGGCCATACATCCCGGCGGTGGAGCACTCCGCTCAGCACAATCCGAGCACTCGGAAATCTTTTCTTCGTAGTGGCTGCAAGGCAGTAAATGTCACCCAAAAGGTGATCAAATGACCGACATTTCTTGATGTTGTTCGACCCCGCGTGTAATATAACTGTTTTAGGGTTAACCACATCACAATTTTCAATTTGCCTTTTCATCTGCTCCCCTCGTATTCCCGGAAAACAGTGCACTTTCATGGATTGTCCCTTCCCCACATGACGCACAATCGAATCACCAAATAATGTGTCCACCGTTGATGTTGCCCTCTCCGTCGCCGCCGTCGCCGCCGTCGCCGCCGTCGCCGCCGTCGCCGCCGTCGCCGCCGTCGCCGCCGTCGCCGCCGTCGCCGCCGTCGCCGCCGTCGCCGCCGTCGCTGCCTTCGTCGCCGTCGTCGCCCCCGTCGCCACTGCCACTCCCGAAGTTGAAGCCGAACATCCTGCCAAGCCTCACCGCTGGTATAGGCACCGTAGCCGTTGCTGTCGCCATCTTATGTTACGCAGCTCCCTTTGCGTTCCTCGAGTTTGGCTGTCACTTTTATGAACTCATTTCGAAGCCGCGATAGCTCGCTTCGCACATTTGCATCCCCTTTTCTGCAGTCCTCACACCGCCAGTTTGCATTAGAAGAGAAACCTCGCCTGGTCGATACCGGACCTGGATTTAATTCCACTCCTCCTATAACTAATAATGCCGCAATTATAAAAATCTTAAATGCGTCGTGTGTGGAACCGCAAGATGAGTGCGTCGTGTCCACGCGGGAACATGCCGCTCTCTGCGCCCAACAGCCGATGCGGGCCCGGTAGGCCTCCAGCTCGCAACCCATAATCTCACTACCTGTGCGCGGAGCCCCTAGAAACACGTCTGCTCCCAACCGTGTCCAGACACGAACGACAATTGATATTGGTAACAAAATGAAGGTTTCTTGGGCTGCATAGAGCTGATATCCAAATTTTATCCGTTTATGGCTGGCCATCTTGTTCGGTATGGAAATAAAGGGCCACATTTGTGAACAAAGGAATTAGGAAATGCTAATTCGGAGGGTATTCTCTATTAAAGAAATTATCGATACAAGATATATTTCCAAATGACGAGATTATTTTAAGACTATATTTACCGAGGTCTGTGACTAATGCAAATGGCGAACTATCTTTCTCTGCTTTGAAATGCGTAAAAAATTATTTGAGATCGAGTCTTAAACAAGACACATTATCTCTGTTAAGGTAACGGGGGGTAATATTGCCACGTCTTTGTTTCTTTTAAAGTACTACTTTGTTGTATTCACAAAAAAATGTTTGACAATTTAATCCTTACACATAGGAATAATTTTCTTAATACAATATTGCCACGTCTTTGTTTCTTTTAAAGTACTACTTTGTTGTATTCACAAAAAAATGTTTGACAATTTAATCCTTACACATAGGAATAATGTTTCTTCAAAATATTCATAGCTTCCATAATTTGAAAGTTTTAATTATTTTTTAAAAGCAAGCAAAGTGGCAATGTTACCCTGCAGGGGTCAAACATTTCTATTTATTTCCAAGTCTCTGGCAATGTTTGAATGAATGAGATTTGCATAGGAAACAGAAACACATAAATATGCATCATAACAAATTTTATGATTATTTGTCTTTGGTGTTTGACTGTTTAAATACACGGAGAATTTTGTTTAAAATAAGTTTTATTAACTATTTGACATTGTGATAAAATGCGATAGGGGAAAAGTGATTTTTCCTTTTTATATTTGATCTGGGAAGCTCAGCAACAATATCATATTTTGGCATAACACAGTCATCCATGTCATTTAAAGTGGACCTGCTAATTCCATAAAGTTTAGTAGCTATTTAATTTTCCACTATTTACATTTTCCATTGCTTGGTGCATTTTTAACTTCATCTAAGGTTTGTAAACCTTAGATATTGGAATTTTTATTTGTCTATGTGGCATTCTCTAAAAACAAGACAAAGGAAATTAACGATGTCATTCTCGAAGTTACACTGCCCCTACACTGTTGTCATACTGCAAGTATATTAATAATTATTAAGTCATGACATAACATGCCTAGGATATGACACATTTACTTATCTATGCCGTTTATTTCAACTCAATTAACCCATAATTAACGAAGTTTCGATTACGAGATTTGGCTGCGTCATAATGCACCATCTATCTATATATTTTAAAAAATAAGGTATTCTGCCATGACTTCATTTAGAGCTTCTTCTGAACCGATTGTTGTATTTTTTCTTTTAAATGAAAGAATATGATCCCTAGATGTGTTATCAGATATTTTTTGTGTTGATTCACCAACATTTACGGTGTAAATTAATTAATTAAATCATTCTTTTAGGTAGTTTCTTTATCTTTAGGTAGTTTCAAAATCGATATAGTACATGAGTCCATAGATGTGAGTCCACGCTGCTTGATGTTTTGTTTTGATTGTTGAGATTTGTTTACAATTCGTCAAGGTTTTGTTTCAGTGTAATAATTGCATTGTGGTGTTGACAGTTTGCATGTATTTGCTTCAGTGGTGTATTTTGGGGTATACAGTGGGTTTTGCTCGGTTGTACTTTAGTGAAGTTTACAGGTTATGTCGAATTCCGAATCGTTTTCCACGCGCCCCAAAAGACGCAAACGTACATTAACTGGACGCAGGGAAAGAGAAAGTCAGCGTAGGTGTCGTGGTAGTGAGGTCATTGCGTTTTCTATTGGGTCATTGTCTATGAAATGTCAGTTTTGTTCTGCTTTGTACTTTTCATGTGAGAGAAATTCTGCAAACGATTTACTCTGTGTTGCTTAAATGGGAAAATAAGTATACCTTCGAGCAATATGCCAGAAGAAATCAAACAGTTGTTTATAAGAGATGATAACACATCAAAAAACTTTAGAAATAATATCCTTCAGTATAGTGCTTTTTGTGCCGATATTGCATTGCCACTGGTCATGGGCCATACGTGTTCAAAATTTTGGGAACTCATCACAGAATATCTTCGTTATACCCTCAAGATTCAAACAATGCAATATATTGTGAACATTAGTCTGGGTACAGTATTTTACATTTATCTCAGATCTCACCGTCAAATTTTGACGGGTTCTTACTAGTACATATTTACGGACATTCTAGGTTGCAACAGTAACCCAATGCAACAAACGATTGTATATAATGTTTCTAAGAGAGGTAGCTAACAATGGGAACACAGCCAGCAAATAAATTTACGATAGAGACTGCGTTACTTAAATTTTTCGAAGTTGAGGCAATGTTTGATGCAATGTTACCCATCGTTACCTTATACATAGAAAGACAGTGATAGCATAACTGGCTAGGCAAAGATTAGTCCTAAATGATTCAGATTCCACTCATATGATACTTCCTAATCCCTGCAGCTGAATGCACTACTAAAGCAATCTGGAGCACCAAAACGTTTTTTGTAATGTGATAGAAATATAAACTAGAGGTGCTCCAGAATGGCACAGACTTTCTCCTAGCAATTTTTCTAGTTTCCTTGGCATGGATTGGCTTTAGGCTCTTCTCTGGCCAGCTTCCATCTATCGTCACCGAAAGTACATTTTCTTGACGTTTTCTTAACTTTTCGGTGACTTAATAGTAGAACCGAAATAATCTTTCAATAATATTGAAGAAGAGTAAAATCTCGTCCAAAATAGAAATTTTCATTGAAAATTTTAGAGCCGTTTTTAAGAAAATGGCGATAAAGTATTACTGTAAATGCGAAATTTGAAGCTCTTTTTCACAGGAATCTATTTAAACCACCAATTTGAAACACTTAATTTGAAGTCCTTTCAAGCACTTCCACTCTCAAATGTAATAATGTATACAAATCCATAGAAATGTGCATATTAACGGCGCGTGAGATATTTAAAAAAATACAATTGTGTAATTTTTGAAAAAACAAAAAAAATACACGAACATTAACTTATGTCATATTAAACAGTGTGATTAGCACTATCCATTGGAGAAATTTGAAGAAAAAATTTAGAGCCATTTTTGAAAAAATGGCGTTTGAGTGTTTCTGAAAATGCGGAATTTTGAGCTCATTTTTACAGAAAACTGTTGAGTTTTTTAGAAACTTTATTTCACATTGTTTAAAGCACATGTACGCATAGATATATTTTAAAAGTACTATTTTAACAATTTCCACTTTCTGTTTATCAGACGTAAGATTTTCAATCTGATCAGAATTTAAATAAAATTGCTCTTTAAAACTTCTTTCTATTTTTGGAAGCGTATGTAGTTGTTGTTAAGAGTTGTTGAGACGAATATTTTTCTGTTGGTATGTATTTTTTAACACATTGGTGAAAAGTAAAATAAAGTGATTTTTTCATCAGTGAATGTTTTGTTAATTTCCACATGCTCCTTCCCATTAACTTTTCATTACATTTTAGTCTATCGGAATCCTATCTACTACATTCAGTTTTTGGTAAGTAGTCTCTCTGGAAAATTTCTCCCTAATGGTGCATTTTTCTAGATTTAGTTTTACTTACACTTTTCTGCATTCCTTCATGAGATGGGTTTCTCATTGAATATTTATAGCCTTAAATTTTTTATTATTGGAGATTGCCAAATTTTTTAAGGTCCATACTACAAAAAGTTTTTTGCATGTTAATGCCTTTGGAAATGATCCTAACAATGTCACATGTTAATGTGACAATCAGAAATGTCCAGGAATGTATTTAAATAGGACAGTACTAAAATTCTCCTGAAATGGCAGTGTTTTCAGGAAGATTAGAAATCAAAACCTTAAATTAGTGTTTGACTGAAAGGCATAGGCCTACCATTATTCATCCAGTCTAGGTAATTTAAATATGACATTGCACTTAAATATCAAATTCAAATACTACGAAAAAAATTTTACCAATCAAAATTGTTCTGCTGAACTCACAGTGACAATATTAATAATTCAGTTATAACGGATAGTAATACTAGATTTCACATCATGTTAGACCTTCTAAACAGATTGATATATGCAGGCCTATAAGAATTCATGTTGGACATTCTGGTTGATTGGGCTTTATTAAGTATTTTTAAATGCAGAACAGCTAGTTGAAATGTCTGAAAACTGAACTTTTCCTCTTCACCCATACGTTAGGAAATAATCAACATCATATTATGAAGGTCTCTCTGCATCTGCTATCACACTGTTGTCTGAATTGACAACATATTTTTGTAAGTGTTGGGGTGGAATTTTTCTGTGCATGGACGATTTCTGTTGTACCAAATCTCTAGGAAGCTTTTGTATTATTCTTGTTAACTTCATAATAATCTATGAGCACACGCAGCACAATCTATTCGCACACAAATTAATAATACTGGATATGTGCAACACCATTGCCGAAGATTGAAAAGGTGTCAACTAGTAGATTTTCTTTCAATTGACTAGGTACAGTTGGCCAAAGACTCTGAGATCAAAAGAAAAGTTGATCTCTGATATCCCGGCTACTGCCGCGTTCTCAAATTTTCAAAACTCCGCATATAAGAGATGAAAAATGTCTTCCGTGTATCAGACGCCCTTTGTTCCCTTGCATCTTTGAGTTGCCGCGCTACACGATGAACCACAAGAGTGGCTCTACATAGCTGTCCAGAACAAGTGACTTTTAGTATTTCGGAGGGCAGCACCGTCGCCTCTGATGGCAAGCGACAGGCTGCTAGAAGCCGTGAGCTTATAGATAAATATAATACGACATACGTCTCGATTTTCTTTTTAAAACGTCGTGATCATTCTTCGTTGGAGGTTTTCCTCTGCCTATAATGGTTTAAAAACGTTTTTGTTTTGTTTAGGTACATTTTCTCTCAGAGGTCCTTCTCTAAAATAAGATTATTTTATACGATATCTAAGTGTTCAATAGTGGACTAGGGCAAAAGATGCTAGGAGACTTACTTTATTTATTTATTTATTTATTTTACGTCAAAAAAACAGTTAAAAACTGCGTATGACGTGCTATGGGGAAAAGTGGTCACATTTTCAAAATTCTGTGATCCCTACACTAAGTCATATACTACTTAAATTTTGAATTTTTGAAAGGAAGAAAAAAAACAAAAAACTCCCATGTAGTAAAATCTATTTTCAAGGATAAACAAGCAATAAATTTTGAATTTTGAAAGGGAGAAAAAAAAACAAAAAACTCCCATGTAATAAAATCTATTTTCAAGGATAAATAAGCAATAAAATTTTGAATTTTGAAGGGAGAAAAAAAAACAAAAAACTCCCATGTAGTAAAATCTATTTTCAAAGATAAATAAGCAATAAATTTTGGCTCTTATTACTTCCTGCCGCGACAACATGGAAACGATAATTTGAATAATTGTATTTTCCACTGAATTCTAGAAGACGTGCACAGAAAATGAAGTTACATTTATGTCCAGAAGCAAAACAAGGGGCCATCTCAGCATTTGCTCAATGGATCAGGGAAACTGGACGAAAAACCTGATCGAGATGGGGGTCATTGACCCGGAAGCTGTAGTACAATAGTTGTTACAGGTTGTTTATACTCAATTATACAGTCCAAATGGTAAATAATGCATTATGTATCATTGTTAAAATTAATGTTCCTTTTCTTGTGATGCTCAGTATAGTCTAATTGTATAGAAACAGTTATGCAGCAGAAACGATTTCACTTGGGATTTAAACTTTTCTATGGAATTTAATCGTTTCATGTCATCTGCCAAAGTGTTGTAAAATAATGTACATGTATTGTATGTGAATTTTTTGTAATGAGCTGTTGATACTGTCACCTGATGAATATGATTTCTACGTCGAGTGTTATAGTAATAGACTTCGGCATTTTCTGAAAATATATTCCCGCCCTTGAGCAAGTCATTTTTTACAAAAACCCCTGATTCGTAAATAAAAAGACACGGTAATGGTAGAATTCCTAGATTAATGAAGAGGCTTACATGAATCACGTGGGTGGGATTTGGTTATTATTCGTACAATTCGTTTTGTAATCTAAAAGTCTGGGAGCTATAAGATGTATTTCCCAGAATATTATGCCATATCTCAGGCGGAATGAACATTCATGAAGTACACACAACGAGCAGTATGAAGGCTGACTGAATTTGCAAGAATTCTGAACGCGTAGCACAATGAACTTAATTTTGTGTTCAATTCAGTTAAATGGACGTTCCATTTAAGGTTTGACCGAATTGAGAGACCTAAAAATTTTGTTGCCTTAACATCAGTCAATGGTACACTGTTCATTTTCAATGGAGCACAGAATTGTTTATTTGAAATGGAAAACTGCATTAAAACCGTTTTCTTTTCTTTACTATTAATTTGTTATTTCGGAACCAATTTGAAACATCTGATATTGTACTATTTACAGTTTCTTTATTGCAAAGAATGTTCGTATCATCCGCAAAGAGAACCGTTCTTCCGTTTCGAATCGTCGAGGGCATATCGTTTACGTAAAGTAGGAACAGAGTAGGGCCTAAAATCGATCCTTGAGGAACTCCACATGCAACGGGCAAAGAGTCGGAAAGGTGCGTACGTAATGTTCCATCATTCCAGTACGGCATTTCAACTCTCTGAGATCGTTGTTTAAGGAGAGACAAAGTAAGGTTTTTTAGATGCCCTAATGTTTCCCCAAATCAGGAATGTAAAATTATAGCACTATCGGAACAAAGAGGACAAAAGTAGATTTCTGCTTTCAAGCAAAAAAAGTTAGATGGTTATTTCAAGTCAGTAGTAGGTTACAGATTCCACCCATCTTCGTAATTCACAATTTACACGCCTTAACTTTTCCTGTAATTTTCAGATGTTCCACGTGAAAACGAATGTAGATTTTCTAATGTTTTTGCTATAAATAAATAACCCACTAAAGGGCATAGCTCTCAATAAATAAGTTGTCATTTACTTGCATTGCTTGAACAAACACAACATCAAAATATACATGAGCCACTAAAATTTTGTGAACCTTCAAGACATTATTTGTGTATAAGCTTAGCCATCTTAATGACATTTGTGTAAAGGCTAAGCCTAAAAATTACGTAGGTCGCCAAATCACAGTTTTTTTCTGCCACCAGGGCTACCAAGTCGTTTCTAAATTGTTTTGCAAGAAATGACATCAAATGTTCAGTAGAATTTGCCAATCAAAAATATACTGAAAATATTTTTCATAAAATATTTTAACATAAATTCGCTGGGGATAAGAATTAATATTTTAAGCGCGAGACTTTAATATTGAAATTCTACCATCAAAATTTGAATTTATCAAGGAAACGGCAAACATTTTTTGAATATAAAAAAGTGCAAGATTTATATTTGTAAATAACCCGGGAGTGCCCGCAAAAGGTAGACTCACGCCAGTGCCCGCAATGTATCTTAGATATAGTTGCAACTTTTTCTGAATGCGAATGATCTGAAGATCTATTTACTGAAATACGTATTTTATTCAGTTTATACGTGACTCTTACACTACAGAATTCTTATCCGAATAGTTATGGCGAGAAAGGTACAAATTAACAAAGTACATGCAAAAATCATTAAACATCATATTATCGTATTAAATACAATTTACACAAAGTATTTTGGCATGTTCTAAACAAATATACTTTTTACTTTTTCACAACAATATTTAGAAAGTCTTTGCCTTTTTTCCATTTTGCAAGGTTACCATTTTTTTCATTTCCCTACAGACTTCTCCTACATATTTTCTTTCTCTTGAAATTGTAACAGTCGATTGTAGGTAAGGTAAATTATTACATTTTCTGAATAGGCACTTGTCAAACACACGGCTGAAAATAAATCCATGATACGGACCGCTCAGGCCAGGAGTTCACAATGCACTGGCGCCATGGCACTCAACGTACATGACTGATATCGCGCAGCGCAGCGATCAGTTTTCACCATGCTCACGGGAAATGATTCTGCGAAAGGATAAAAATAAAAGGCTAGGCAATCTCAGAAATGTACAATGAAGGAATATCAGACGACTAATGCATCACAATGATTCAGGAACATAAAATTACCGTGGCTTGGATCTCACAGATCTATTGCGAGCACTCCCGGGATAACCATACATTTATTACTAGGGAACGGATTTTCATGTAAATACATATTTTTACAGGGACAAGAGAGATTTTAGACTTAACACGAAATTCTGAACGAATTGGAACCATTTTTATTTTACATATTTTGGTATAATTACATATTTTATCTATTGCTACATATTTCGTTACATTTTAATATATTTTTCGAAAATAAATTTACATTGTTACTTGAAAACTAACTTTGTACTGAATACTTAAAAAACCGCTTGTATTAATGTGGCCATTGCATTAATTGTCAAACTTACCTCCCCCCGCCCCCATCTGCTTCTTGGAAACCACGTAGTCGGGGTCAATGATGAATGGATGTATTTGAAGCAAAAGGAACTTCAACCACGTGCTTACTCGTGTTTCATACACCCCATGCGTAACAATAAAAAATCCAGATCATTGACTTATCCCTTTTCTGGAGTATGGTTGTGTGTGTGGGGGGGGGCGTATGCTCCCTTTACCCCCCCTCTTTCTATCGTAGGCTACACGGTACTCACTTGAGCGCCGGCTCCTCGTAAACAATGTATATAATACAAAAGTATATATTTCGGATGAAACTAACGAATAATTGCTTCTGTAGATGTAAAACTTTCTTTCAGCTTCCCTGAATACATATTAATATCTGATCGGCAACGTACTGTGCTCGGAAAACTCTTGAAGTATAGAAGTTTAAACAATGTAACGAATTTTTATTTCACATATTTCCTATTTTTTTCTTACATATTTAAAAAAAAATAACTACATATATATGTACATATTTTCCTTTTTTTATTACAATAAATTCCGTTCCCTATTTATTACAATTAATATATTTGAAAATTAATACATAGTTAAATTATATTAAAGACTGGTTAACTTAGTGTTGAAAGTTCCTCCACTCCGTGAAAAAGTACGAACATTTTTGGGACTGTGTTTATGAACACTGGAATTTTTTTTCAAACGATTATTAAAGTTTACGGTAGATAATATTTCTCTCGATGATAATAGTTAATACAAATTTCTAAAATAAAAAATTTTAAAAGCCGACAGTTTATCAAAATATACGGAAGGAGTCACTTCTACTCGAATAGCACAAGGGCTCGAAATTCGTTGGCACTTTTCATAACCGATGAAAGGGCACGTGGAATCAAATGTTTCAACATTTCATTTTATAATAAAACAGCACCTTAGCATCATCGCTAAGGTCATGATAATATTTACTTCGAACCGTTTTCAAAAAAAAGGTAGCGACTTGACGTGGTTGATCAATAGTGTTTTTTAAATCAATTTATCGAGAAATCCGCAGCCAGAAGCTACATAAACCGAAAGAAAGCAAATACCATTGTAAATAACAAGTGTTATGAGACACACGCACCTCGATAACCACATAATACAGCCAAAAGCTTAGTAATTCTCTAGGAATCGCTTACGCGTACAGAGGTTGCCACCCAACACTTCGCTGCTAAACGCCGTGACGTCATTCTGGACATCTTTATAGTGCCTTACAAATAAGAAACGTCATAGATGTAATATCTTAGGAAGACGCTAGATGTGCCACGAGCGCCACTGTGCCACTCCCAAATTGGAGGTCTGTCGCCGCCATTAAAATGGCAGAAGCGATCAGGTGGTACAGTGCAGTATAGCGTGAATGTGGTTTATTAAGCTATTTAGGGGTACGTATATGGTGTTAGATTAATTTTAACTCATTCTGTGGAATTTTGAAGTGGTGATTTCTCCGTAGCATGTCCACAAATTAATGCATAAACGAGTTTTTATGAGTAAATAACGTCGTTAAACTTAACTTGCAGTCAGTAACTACTTCACAAGCATCCCGTGTGTCGATTGTAGTAATTTATTTACTTACAAACGGGTTCTGTAGTTTTTTGGTATTGTTTGACTTTTATTTACAGTTTGGCACTGGCTAATTCCTGCATTTCAGAAACCATTCAGGAATTTATATGTATATGGACGAAGTTGGATTTTCTAACTATAATCCTGTAGCTTCAAACAACTTAAGTTACAAAAATATGGTATTGGATGCTACATTATTCAGTTTTTTTCTCCATATTTTTGCGGTGTGTAAATAGCAAGTCTGTGAGGTTTATTTTGAATATCTCATTTTTATTACAAAATAAGGACTAAATTTGGTTTATTTTGCTGTAGATACAGAACTGCCCATGCTTACAATTTTACCCAACTGTACAAATAATGCTCTTGTTCTTTGTTTTATTTGTAATAAAAGCAATTCTTCGTAAATGAATCCTTCTTCTTTCATATAACAAAAAATGTAATTTAAAATAATACCTTTATTATAAAATTACATTAAATCCGCCATCCTAATGGCGGATTTCTCGGTGTTCAATTTGGGAATACGTTTCGCTGCCGGCCGCTACGGGGTAGTGATGCCCTGAGAAACGCCCCTAATAGTTTCAACATTGCAGAATTTCGGTACTTCCAACCTCATCGAAATGATTCGCGAAACTACAATGAGGATACCGACGTGGCGTATTTAAATACACGTACGGTCCTTTAAATGTGGAATTTGCTGAAATTATTTTATTTATGTTGTGTTATGCCGTATAAATCGCAATAGGTATACGATAATATAATTTAATTTATAATTTACATATGAAAATAAAATATTCACAAGTAATATATCTCACTGAAACTTCAGCGAACTCTTTGGAACCCTTCCACCGTTGATACCAATGGTTTATATTATTATTATATTATTATACTATATTATAGTATTATTAGTTATTAGTAATTTGCACTCGACTCTGGCGTGGCAAACGCGATGTCCGGGTTATCACTCCAGAATGATAAATAATCCCAGGCGCGGCCAACATCAAATAGAGATATATTCCATTTAAATAGTAATTGGAATTTTATAGCTTTTACATTTTATGAAACAAATACGTAACTTTACAAACAAATACGTAATAAATTTAATTCAATTAATTTAAAAGATATTAGTTTAGGTAATACTTTTTATACTTACCTGGGTTCTCATTTATTTAGTTTCATATTTACCACACACTTTGATATATATTCGTGACATGGATACTATATGCTGTACACTTTCCACTCTCTACACTCTAAAAGGGATTCTGGATCTGAAGAAAACGTGTGCAGATGATCGTCTTCTCCATACGCCATCTGCCACATACAGTTTTTACAGTTTTCTGGCTAAGTAAATCGAATGAAATCAGCCTTAAGGGGAGAGGGGTATAATATATACCGCCCGAGTTAAATTTGCTATTGTTGAACACTTTCTAGAAAATTGTTAACTACGTATAGAAAATTTTGATATTTCGCACACTTAAAGGTACAGCCTTTATTATTATTATTATTATTATTATTATTATTATTATTATTATTATTATTATTATTATTTTGCCTCAATTTTTTCAACATTTTTGGTCAAATATTTATTTATATTTTTTATTTTCGAAGAATGTTTTTATAAAAGCGTTAATTTATTACCAATACTTTAAGGCATTGTAACCTTTTGCCCTTGTCCACGTAGGTTAGCTGCTTGCCCGGCTGCCAGTTGGTAGTGAGACTCACCTGCGTCGTCACATGTATGATCTAGCAAAGGATTAAGGCGGTATGCATGTACGGGTTTCCAAATTCTCTAGTCATTAATACGCTAATTGAAAAACAAATATCACTTAATTGATAATTATATCAAACCCACCCAGAACAATTATCCTAGCAACATTATACATCATCACGCCTACTGCGCCCTTATGATCTAATGATAACCTCATTCCCTCTCTCTCCCTCTCCGCCTTTCTTTGTTCCGTTTATGTGCCCATTTGGCGATATCACCCAGAATTGTCCGTGGTAGACGGCGGGCTCCCATGGAGAGTGTGAGATCGCCCCACGCCGTGATGTTTCGTCGGATCCGGACCCCGCGTTAAGTGGAGACACCAGAGGGCCCGGGAATGGAAAGAGCGAGAAAAATATGATCATCATCATCATCATCATCATCATTAGTCATCCAGGATATTTACAATGACAGAAATCTCTGAAGCATCGTGCCTAACGTCTACTCTCCAATCGTCTTCTATAATTTTCTCTGCGTGTACCACATAATTTTTCCAGCGAAAGCAGCATAAAAGAGTACTTTATATTAACAACTTTCTGCAAAAAGGAAAAAAAAACAAGGCAATATTTTGCTTTTCATTTTTAATCACTTCCTTCTCCACAGAAACCTGGTTTAATGGTTGCTTCCATTTTCTTGTCACTGCTTGGTGGTCAAAAGTGGTACAACGATGTCTCTGGTAGTTTCTTTTGCATTGGCTCCATACCAACTCAATGGGATTGTGGTGGCAAAGGTACGGGGGTAGCCTCAGAACTTTATGACCAGCTTCTTCAATAATTTCATCCACAACATATCTGCACCCACATACACTGATATGATTTTTCAACTAATGACAACATTGGCAATCATATCATCATGCAAAAATAAAACTGCCTTATTGTATGTTTAATTCAACAAAACTTATGCTTATTTCAAGAGTACCTTTTCTGAACACAAACTTCAGAAGCTTTCAAAAAGAAGACTTAAAAGTATGCTCAGGCATAAATGGTATTTTGTGCTCACAAAGAAACTCCTGCAGTTCACTCTTCCTCCACTTGGATGATGGCCTTTTCCCTTCCTAGAAAATTAGAAATGAGAAAAGGATGTTTATTTCAATATTATTCAAAAATTGCATTTCTTTTTATACTCTTTTTAAATAAATAGAAAAGAAAGATAAATAAGAGATAAATAAAAGAAATGCATCTATTGGCAATCTTGTTGTACTCTAAGAGAAATTAATTTTACTGATTTAACTAAAATCACTAAACACAATTTAATATAATAAATTTTGTATTTCACCTTTTGTGTGAAGTAAATAATTGTTGAAATAACCTCTTTTACAATTTAATATAATGAATTTTGTATTTCACCTCTTTTTGTGAAGTAAATAATTGTTGAAATAACCTCTTTTACCACTCACTAGTTGCAAAACCTGTTTCATAATCAGTTATTTTTATAAAGGATTAAATGTATTTTTTGAAAGAATAATTTTTACATTTTTAAAAGAACACTTCTTGAAATGTCACTCACCAGAACAGAATGAACAGGTGCATTGTCCATTACAATGACTGGTGGTTCTGGCAGACGAGGTAATAATTCCTCTTTCACCCACTTTTGGAACATTTCTGCTCTCATAGTTCCATGGTACTCATCTACTTCTTTTGTCTTCAAGGGAAACAATAGTTCTGCATCCTGAATGAAACAATTTGCATATCCTTCATACCTTTTACCTTCATCTAAATTTTTGCTACAGCAGCTCTTACTTTTATTTTGCCATGTCCGAGAGGCGTAACCTAAAGGATAGATTATTAAAAGTAATTACTAAAGATGATGTAGCAAAAGAAAATCATATTAAACCACTCAATTCAATCAATATTAACGCACTCAAAATTCACAAAAAAGGGTCATAAACATGCAAAGGTCCTTGAAACTCTGACAAAAGGCCCGCCCTGGACTAGCCAAGAAAAGGAAAGTCCCGTTAGCTTAACCTCTCATTTCTGCAACGAACTCTCCAAATTCAAACTAAACGCAGTTCACGTAAATTATTAACTTTTATAATCTTGAACATAGTTTCAGAGTATTTCAACATCATTTTATCGCTATAATACAATCTTTTTCATTGAACTTTCTCCTTTGTCGGATTGACAATACATTAGGTTGTTCCACGGCTGCAAGACACGTTAGACAACGTTCGTGAAATGAAAGCGAATCATTTCTGCATATTAATAGCCGACTACGCCCCCAGACCTAATCCTTGCGGTTTGGCGAGAGTGGCTGTCAATAAAAACGGTCACATGACTGAACGGCCTGCAGGCGATTTGGTTCCGCAGTGGAAGTCAGTTGGCTGTAATAATTGGAAGGACGACGTATGACGATGGTGCAAGGGGGTGAATATATGCTTTCTAGTTGTGGCAAAGTGATTTACGAAGTGATATCGTATTGAGACAATGGCGTAATGGGCGTAACACCTAGGCATCGCCGTTGGTATGATTTAAGATGGTTCCATAACATTAATTTACGCGTGGAAAGTTACAATTGGTGAACATTTCGTGAAGTTTTGGTCAACTTTCTACCGGATTGTTGCAAGCAGACGATCTGCATCTAATAAAAAAGTTCATTTTGTAAATGGGGAAACTGTGCAATTCGATTTTGTTAAAACTCCATGTCCATAAAATCCATAAAATCGACAAAAAGCACTATCCTTGATCCTAAATAATTTAGAAGATGGAAAAAGAGAATAAACAATATAGCTACCATCCGTTACATGTTTAAGTCGTTAATGAATATTAAATTTTCTAGGAATCGGGGGCAAGGGAGCGTATCTACAGGTCACAAGGGTAACACAAAGTGAAAGGTAACACTAAGCGGTAAAGTGGTAAAACTGAATCCATTTCAATGAAGGAATTTCAAAAAACTTTGAGAAAACTTCATTTTATTCAAAAAACTATGAGAACACAGCTCTTTCACATTTCTAAAATTGCAACTAAAATAAGTTTTACTTTAAGCAGAATTACCGATACGCAAGTACAAAATTGGTTGGCTGAGCGTTGTTATATGAAAAACAATTTAAACAGAATTACACAGCAAGAATGCTTTCCATAGCAAAGTGTCAAGCGGCTGCCTAAACACAAAAAACAAGAATATCACAAATTACATTGAAATACAATTATTGACAAATTTTTCATGTCTAAGCCTCTTCACAAATGTACATATTAATAATTACACAAGTTAATTATTGCTAGTACGCATTTTCCTTCGTATGACAAAGTCCACTTCAGGACATCCCAGGAAAGCACAATACGTAGACCAAAATGACCAAGCTCGACATAAAGAGATGTCTTTAAAGAATACAACAAATTTAAATGCAAAACTACTTTTGGATAAATACTCATGGATCAATTTTTGCGCACAACCTTTACATATAATACATAGATTTGTTTCTTTTTACCTAAGTTCAACAATCTTGCTTACAAAAAACTATTGCGAGCAAGCGAGTGCACTCAGGCAAACAGTTGCCCTTGCTTCAGACAGACCCAGACGTCAATGGTAAGTCTCCTATGGGGTCACGGATCTGTCGCTTTTACGTAGAACCACCGGTTTTACCTGGGTTCGTCACGCCAAAAATTGCTTCCAAACCGATAAGTACAATTATTCTTCAAAAATTTAAGAGACACGTAAATTGAATGTCACAGACAGAATATCGGCATCCTTCCGTACACGACTGTATGTGCTTAAAAAAAGAACGCCCATAGAAGGAAATGCAAAATGCATTCCCAACGAAATACCAATGCGCCGTAAATGAGTCTTAAAGGCAAACCAATTTGCAACCCACAAAAGGGTGCCACGTAAAACTATCACAGGAGAACGCACAAAATCACGGCAAGGGAAGAACACCAATTCATTGCAGCTGAAATCATTATATTATATATAGTATATAATCATAAATCACAACATAATCAGTTTGTGCCCAAACTTTCATAAAATACACCATACCATAATATTAGAATTGATCCATAAGCTTATTTATAACAAGTAGGTCTTTGGCACACACCCAAGAGTCCTTGTATTGTACGCGCAGAAATACCGTCGCATTCGCTGCTTGTGCCGCTCTGTCGTTCCGGTAGTAGATATAACCTGGAATATAACGAGAAAGATGTGGGTTTAACCATTTTCTATCCCGCATCATGACAAATATTATGCCGAGCGAGAAAGCTGTGTAGTTCTCACTGCTTTGCTCGCGCGCTGATGCCGTTGCATTTCCTGAAGGCAACGGTGCAGCTGTTTCTATAGAAAGAAGGCCGGAGCAGCCATTATTTAAAGTGCGGGGGAGGTACGAGAAGCGGACGAGGACGTTGAAGAGCGTGCCCCATTCGCCGTGTTCGCCGCAGCGGCCGCCGTCACCTCATGGGAATGAACAAGAAGCTGTGTCAATACCACCTTGAGGATGATCGCCGCCCATTCAGCAGAATCGCAGCCGGATACTGCTCGCATGAGCGCCTGCGTCACACGCATTAAGTCCATCCCGTTGCGGGCGAGATCGTCAATAGTGCGGTGTAGCACGCGCTCCTGCTCGCTCAGTAAGAAGGGAACGGGGATTGTCTCCACCGTCCTTCGCCGTTGCACGCGAGCGGTGCGCTCCTCGCGGGCCGCGTCGGCGGCCGCCGGCAGGCGCTCCCGGGGTTGGCGGGTGCGTGGGACCAGGGCGTCCGAGTAGATCGACTCCTGGCGTCGCTGCTGCCACTGGGCGCGTGGGCATTCGCGTCGCTGCGAACGCTGAGACCGCGGTGGCTGCGGTGGTGGCTGCGGCGGTGGCCCCTGTTTGGCACGCCGCTGGCGATCCCGCTGCGGCCGCTCGTGGCGCTGCTGCTGGGCCGGGTTTCACCTGAAACGACGGCGCTTGTACTTGGGGCAACATTTTTACTTCGCGCGTGGTTATCCCCAAACAGTTGGAGCAGTTACGCTCCTCCGCCGGGGGATTTAGCCCCAACGACCACTGCGCTATGTTGTAAGCGTCCCCACAGTTCCTGCAGCGAGTGCGGGGCTTGCCGTTGCGTGCCACGAGCCGGAAACCCAGGCAATTGTGGCACTGCGTGGCCCGCGTCTTGGCCAATACACCTCCACGCGGACGCGGAGCCCACGTATGGAGGTCATATCTGAGAACGCCCGGTGGCTATCCGAATCCTTCAAGGTGGCGGTGACCAAAGGGAGTGGTCTGCCCCGTCGTCCCGGCCGCTAGATGCAGCTTCGCTCCAGCTTCCGCACCTGGAACCCAACGCGTTCCAGGTAATCATGAAGCGCTTAGAAAGAGCTCCAATGGAATGCCCCGCAAAACAAACCGTAGGAATTTCTCGTTTCCTGTGGAGCACGTGTAGTACTCCACGGACATTTCCTTCAGAGCGGCCAAAAAATTTCCCGTGCGCCTCCAGCGTCTCGCACCGAAGTTCGACGGCGTCGCCGGCCACCTCTGCGGTGACAGCGGCGTCGCCGTCGGCCGCGTGCAAAGCCTGGAGGAGACCTAAAATGTTGGCCACCCCGTACCGAAAGATGGCAATTCTTCAGTGTACAAAGGTTAAAAAGATATCAAGGAAAGCAGCAATACTGAACTGGCAAGTATGAAATATTTGTACAATTTTAAATAATTTCATTAATAAACAAAATTAAAGTGAATTTGCAAATGCATGACAAGATTTCTCCCCCATGTCTACACTTTTTCTAATATGCTGCCGAGACTACCTGCATTATTTTTATTATTATTTATTTTATTTTTATTTAAGTTACCTTTTAACTGCAGTGGTCATCAGCGACTGATTCACACATTTTACATAATACGTTTATTTTCATCATCTTATATAAACCTTTATTTTCATTAACATTGTCATTATGCTATTAGGCTATTGCATTAGGCTATTAGGCTTATCTAGATATTCATGCGCCCATGGCAAGTGTAGAATTTGCACCTCTATCAAGATACTTCAAATTAGGGTTGCTATTTTTTTTAGCAGGTATACTCCAAATAGCGCCCCTTTTGAGTGGCACCCATACCACGTGCCGTGCCTGCCATACCCTACATACATCTCTGTCAGTATGTATCTGGCTCTGGTATTTAAACTCATTAGTACATGTACAATTCACATTTATATTACAGTGCACTTCATCCTTAATTTATATAGAAGGGTATTTATTAATCAACCTTAGGAAAATAATTCTCTGTATGCATCCTGCTTGGTTTTTAAACAGTCTTTATATTTTTGGGCAGTAAAGATTAATTTCTTTGTGATTCTAATTCTTGGCATTGTACAAGGTGTTTTGACTGCCAAGACTGCACCACACTTGTCACATAATATTTCTCTGTTGTTTTTTTGTAAATAAGTGTATATGTGTCAGATTTGTATGACCTATTCTTAATCTGGATATTGTCACTAGTTCCTTTCTTGATGCTGATACTGTAAGAGTCTTTACAAAAATTGGTGATTGATTTCTTGTAGCTTGAGTCAATGTTCCTCCATTGGGAATCCCAGAATTCCTTCATTTTAATTTTCATACATCTTTTAACAGGTGAACATATTGTGTTATATAGAGGTTCGTTAATGGCGTTTTTGGCTTTCTTATCTGCTTCTTCATTCCCTTGTTTTCCCTGATGACTTGGAATCCACACTACCTCTATATTACATTTGTTTGTAATTAGCCAAATAATTATTTTTTGTATCTCCTTAATTAGTAGTTTTGAGTTTCTCTATCGGCTGAACGGTTTAGGCGCTAGCTTTGATCACAGATAGATGCTTTTTCGTCAATCGATTTTTCAGTATCAAGCAGTCGCGGCTGGTGCCTCAACACACTGAAGGTTGCACCAGGTGCAACGCACCTCCATCGAATGACAGAAATGTAATTTCCAAAATTCAAAACACTAATACATAATAAAATGTAAGGAATTCAAGTAAATGAAATAAAATTGAGTGAAATAAAAGTTTATTAATTTAAATATTACATAAATTTATGCGTAGTGTCCGTTCACGTCTTCATTCGTCACGTTCACCTTCCGAGCGCGTGGTTCTGGGTTTGATTTCCACTAGGCACTTAAGTTTTTGTATTAGTGCTGCATTGAGACGTTTGGCGGTAATATAATTAACACAAAACAAAAAGAACTTGGTTTCGAAAATACGGTGATCAACACCAGCACGTTCCTTTCAGAACAGCCAACTGTCATCAAAAGCAAAACAAAGAGAACAGTACTCCTCATCTGCAGCTAAAATGTCAGCGTCGTAGAGCGAATAGTTTAGGAGATACAGCCAGTCAAAGATGACAGTGTTGTAAAAATGTTGAAAAAATATACCAAAAGAAAAAAGGGTCTGGAAGCCGCATTTGGTGTTCGATTGAAGGAAATGAGCGTTTTGCTAAAAGTTGACAATCTGCGGAAAACAATGGTGCCTTCAGAATTGCAGAATTCGAATTAGTTTAAAAGATATGAGCATTTTAACATAATCCTGATTTCTGGCCGAAATCGCAAAATTTAATCGACCCCCACCCCCTGTTGAATTTTTCAAATTTCGGCTGGAAATCGATTCTTCTGAAAAGTAGCGTGCTAACTCGAAATTTTATAAGGAATTCAATGGTAATGATCATTTTTTTATCCAAGTCTTCGTTTTCGGCAAATTTGCGAAAATGTTCGAAAAATACGCCTTTTTTTTTTTCCAAATATCTGTTATCCAACTTGTAAATATTACAAATTGCATACCCCAAGGATTGGTTTAATTTGATACACCTTGAGGAACTGTCTCCATTGCAAGGTCAGTCAAGTGTCATGACTGTGGCTCTCTTGCACACTGTGTACTGTATTGTTGCTAAAAAATGTATGATCATTTTGGACTAGATCTTAAAAGTTAACTTCATCCAAAAGCTGAAATTTTACAATAAAATGAACAATTGGCTCATAAAAGAATACATAAATTGGAAAGATTGCACAATATTTAATAAAATACAGTATTCCACCTGGAGAGAGGTATCAAGGTTTCAAGGAAATAAATGAACTTGAAAAATATAAATCTTTGGCGAGTTACTTAAAACTATATTTGGGTACTAATTACTTTTCTTTAAACATCCTTTATAATAAAAATATTTTAATTATATTTTGTTTTTCCACATGATTAATCACAAGTTTCTTTATGAAGAGGAAACTACTTTAGGCTCTTGTGTAATGCCATATGCTTCTTGAGAGGCTTACATGTTCATGCAATATTGCAAAAAATTTGAAACATTTGTATATTTGTTGAAGTACTACCCTCTCCTTTGATTAATTTATCGATATTTGGTCATTTGTCCTCACAATACTATTTATGGAAGAAAGTTGAACAAAAATAAAAGGAACCCAATCGAATATACCAAAATCTGCTTTACTATACAACACTGCATTCAAAAAAACACTTTTTCTCCATATAAAGTTGGGCTAGAGGCATTCCTTAATACATTCTTACAGACCAGTAATACTTCTAAGTTAAAAATTCAAATCTTTACAAGAAAAATTGAGATGCCTGAAATTATGCCCAAATTTTCTTGAATTGAATATTCACCTTCATATGTTGTCGTATTTGTCGCAAGTTACATTTCCACAGTTTACATTCCACAGAAGGAGAAAAACGTTCACAATACACAAATATCTAATAATAGAGGTAAAGAAGAATGAAGTGTCATAGGGCAATGAAGAAACTCTGAAGTAACAACATTTAAATAAGCAAATACAAGATACAAGATCATCAAGATACAATCCAAAGGGCAGAAGCTTCTTCACAATCCTGATAGTTCCAATGTATTGATAAAAACTGAAATGTACTCTTCTAAAATGAGAAATAAGAACAAAGAAATTAAAGCAACATGTACTTTCCACATTACTACACTGAACAAGTACATAGGCACAATTGCACAACAATTCATTAATAACCTCTAGATCCCAGCAGTTTTGATGGCCACACATTCTCCTTCACAAGACACTATCTTAAAACTTGAAAACACCTTCTTAGATCTAATAGATCTATCACTTTGAGCAACCTTAAAGAGCATTAATATTAAGTTTATAAAATTAGTAAACTGGATATGTACATCAGGCATATCTATAAAGGAAAAAAATGTAAATGAAATAAATGGAGAGCATATAATCTACATGCAAAAACAGAAACCCAGCACCAGCATGCATTCAGAGTACTCACATAACCACAAGTGCATGTGCACCCTGCTTTATAAGTGCATTATTGATTTGTTTTTATGTTACATACAGACTATATTTTTGAATTTCAAATGTTAGATAATGTTTTAAATTCTTACAAATTAACTTCCAATAACATAACTATTACAACTAAAAGAATTTTTAAAATCCCACCAAAGGTGAACTTCTCTTCAAAAAGCAGAGGAATGAACTGTAATTTCTATGCAGAAGAGTCTTCACTCACCTGTAATTTTTAAAGTTATATTACTAGAAGAATTTAGGAATACTTCTCTAGTATAGTAATAATAAAATTGAATTTTCTATGTTAATACAATTCCAGCACTTGATAAAGCAAGTTAATCTAAGTCTATATAACTAAATGCAATTATGAATTTACTGTGTATATAAATTAACTGCACTTCATTTCATACATATAATCATGATCTGGAGGTTCAAGGGCAGCACTTCAAGTATTGAAAACAAATTTATCTTTGTGAATATTTCTCAATTTGATTTTTAAAAACATCAAGACATTTTTTCTAACAGCTATGTTAAGAAAGACAGCTATCAGTGCAAACAATAAGAAAAACATATGTTAACTGGCTCTCATTTTGAAACATTTCCTATTATCTTATTACTATTCAAATTTTACAGAAACTACGCAATTTCTTCTCCTCAACAGATAAACAAAACAATTATTTCATACAAAATTAAAATTTACAGTCATTACAGAACTTTATTTCAAATAGGTTTCGGATGGGGCGACAGTCGGAAATTGTCGCTGTGTCGGGCAAGTCGGTGTATCTTCCGACCTTCTGCGTCAACACAAAGTGAGGCACAAAAACCAGGATGGGTAGATTTTGCACAGAAATGTTTAATGCCCCAGCACCATCCTTGGTGGAGGGTGCTGAAGCCATATAATTTTGCATGTTTTGTCTGCACGCGATCCAAGCACGGAGCGACTCTTTGGTCAGTCAACGCCGGCCGGTCGCCCGCCTTCGCCGCGCACGACGGGCAGATGAATTTGGCTTAAACACTCCTTATGCTCCCTCTATTGATCAGAAAAAAATACTACAGCTACTTAGTACTTTTAGAAAGATTTAGATGTCGTGCCAAGCCAATAGCTTGTACTGCCCCCTAGGAATAAAATCAGAAAGCGAACAGAACATCGCACTCCGGAAATATCGGGCATTAGCGCTCATGGCGCGACCGACCCACGCCGGATATATCCGGCATTAGCGCTGAAAGGGTTAACGTGGCATGTGAGGGTATTTTTTTTAAGATGGAATAAGGCACAACATTTTGCGTCTTTCTTGGTCCTGTCGCAAGACGTCGCATGATCGCGACAGTATCAAGACGTGCTTCATATCAGGCGTCTCTAGCGGTAGGACCGCGAATTACGTAATACGGCACGCCTTTTTGTATCTTAAAGATAATACACTCAGATGTTACGTTAGAAACACCCAAATATACAGAAGGTTCAGGCCAGTAAGCGATTTTAATGACAGTTTGTATGAGAAAGAGCATCGCCGAGGAACGCATCGCAATGCGAAAAATATTCTTCCGCCAGTCAGCTGAGTAGCTTTAACAGCTGGCCCACTCGCTGGCCGAGTTTTTTTATAATGTAATTTGTAATGTAATTTCAGTGCATGGAAGTTAGAAACAGTTTTCAAAAATTACAGAATTCAAAATTTAGAAAAATTGTTCGAAGTGCTACAAAACGTTTCGAAATGCTGTTGAGAAGATGTGTGATTGAGTGACTTAAGCCCTCTGACAGGAGTAAGATAGGGAATAATGCTGCAAAACTCCCACGTAGGCCTTGTAAAAACTATTGGAATTCTGTTGGTACTTTAAGGCTAAATGCACCGAAAAATACTTATAGTAAAAATCAATAGATCGCAGCACTATCACACGGAATTTACTAGATCGATAACGTCTGAACAAATTGTCCGATTTTCGATCTGTAAACGGCATTGGACTCCTTTTTAAAATAGAATTTACGCTACGATCCCTTTTTTTCAAAAACTATTTCCACAATTTTTTAAATTTTTTTTCTCGTAGTTCCGGGAAGAAATTAAAAAAATTGGGCTTATAGAGCAATGACGACGTGCTTCCTAAATCCTACGCCGTGTCAATCATGCAAATCGGATGAATAGAAGCGGCGTAAAGTGAAATTTCGGAAAAATTAACTGATCCCCCTCCCCCTCGATCCTGCGTCACCCAACCCGTCTGGGCCCTCCATCGACGCGGCCGAAACCCGGCGGCCTGCGGCACGGGAGGCCGAACTTTCAGACAGGCAAGCTGGGCAGTCAGTCCCTTTCAGTCTCAATATATTTTTCTCCACGTGTCAAACTAGTGATGCTGTAACAGCCAAACGGTCTCGTATCATCTGTAATAGTCGTATAAAACTATATATCTTGTTCACATATTTCCGTCTTCCTTCGAATACCATCAAAATGTTATTTGAGGCATGTCCTAACATCTTATTTTACATACATTTTACTTCTAAGATCTTCCGTTATCATTCCACTACCAGAAAGAATAAGCCGAAATTACGCACGAGCTCTTTTATCCTGCGACTCGATTTTTGATCTCAAAACCGCGTTTGTCCCCTTGATAGACTTCACCTGATGAATCTGTTTTCCCAAGTAAAGTTTTAAAACTGTTTTCGTACTTTCGGACATAATTGAAGAAGTGGTAAAATTGCGCGCAGGCGAGATGCATCCTGAATCCAACACTGTAACAAAGATTAAAATATAATATTAAGAATCGTGACATGTCCCAGCTTACTTGGTAAGTTATATTGATATAAAATGATTTTTATATTTGTATAAACTTGAAGATTGGAATAAGTAATTCCCGGGGCGTCATTTTGATACAAACTACGTAAATGATAAGATGTAGTGTAAATCATTGTATTGTGACATATATTGTGGCGGCACTTTCGAATCGACGGAATTATTGAAATGTGATTATGACATTTTGAGAAACAACGGTCACTGAATGCAGCCTTTGTAAGACGCCACTCGTCCGGGGGACTGCCAAAAAGGACTACTTTGGCCTGCCTGGCCTCGGCGCGATCCTCGCCCCCCGGCGCCGGGGCTTCCGATAAACAAACCCCCTGACCTGCGCTCGTCCCAGAGAGAGGGTGCCTCTTAGCCGATGTTTATCATTAGAAATAACTTCAAAATTACAAACTCTGACAGATTCCTCACACGTGCACGCACCCAGCGTGAGAGAGAGACAGAACATTTTAATCTAGTGGAAATTTCCAGAGATCCTCGCATGGTGATTGGGCGAGAGAAATTTAGAACGTAGTATACTTTGACCAATTAGAATTATAGGAACATGGGGAGGGAGCGTTTTTCTTAGAAGGGGTAACTCGGGAGGGGGAGGCGAGCTCTGCGGCGCTGCGCGAAGACGAAGAAGAAGATTGGAAAAGACGTCAAAGTGTTAGGACGTATTGTGGTAGAAAAGAGCACCACGGGTCGCGAAGTGGACCGGTGTTCTGGGAATGGGGCTGACCGCCGAGGCGATTGCTGTGCGTAAGATTGCTTAAGGGACAGTAGCAGATCTTATCCAACCGCGGTGAACAACTGTGAGCGTTCACGAACATTAATCCGACGCAATCGCGAAGCGTTACACATTTGTGTATCGGGGCCAGTCACCCACATGTGTTTGCGGCCCTCTGCTTCTGTCTGGGCCGGGCCTATATGTCACGCGAGGTATCTCGTGAATGAGCGGAGGAGACGGTCGACTCAAGACGGCGGGGCTACCGTTGACCTGCCCAGGAAACTTCGCCCCATCAGCTGTCTCCAGACGCCCTAGAGAGGGCCATTGACCTGCAAGCCTGCCCAGGAAACGTCGCCCCATCAGCTGTCTCCAGACGCCCTAGAGAGGGGCCGTTGACCTGCCTGCCGACCCTTCCAGCAGCCTGCGAGAGATCAACTCGCAACCACTAAATTGTGTATGCCCTAGACCCACGCAATTGGGTATATAACCAAGAGATTGCTCTTCAAGCAGACTTGTAACATTTTTTAATTTTTTTTATTTGTGTTAATGTCAGCGAGGCCGCGCATGGCCCAAATTATGTTTAATTTTAAGAATTTAACAAGTTGAGCTCAACGGGTAGGGTGATAGTAATTTCTTCACCCAGTTTCTTTCTTTTGTCATGTAACTTCCCTGGTTTTGGACCAGAAATAAACCTATCGTTAAATTCTGAATTATTTTTGCAACATCCTTCCTCCTCCACGCGTTCTCAATTTATAGAACTTGAAAAGCCCAACCGATCGAGCACTGCCGGTGACAATATATGTATTTTTAATGCAATAAATTGTCATGAAAGCAATACAACTTTAACCCTTAGACAGGAACACCACACTAGAAGAGGAATATCCTTCTATGACGGGGATAATTTATGTTTTGTTATATAGTTATTAATTCGGCAACTTTTACATTTCTACATTAAGATACCATTTTTCTAAACATCATACACGCTTATCAGTAACATTTAATCGGGTACCAATTAAATTTATAAGATTTATATACTACTAGTAAAACGTAGCGTACCTTACACTGATAAACATCATATTAGGGAATCAGAATGCAAACGTATTAAATCGGCGATCCACATCTAGGTGTCGAGAATAGGGATGCAACATTGATGTTGATATTTTCAAAACATAGATTTTATATAGACACATGAACATATTCCGTAAAAAAATGAAACATTTATGAAACCTGATGTTTATTATCGATGTGCTTGATGAGTTGTTGTGAATGAAAAGAACCGATAATCACAATTTTATAAAAAAGTTAAAATATGAAATAATATTGCATTATACCAATGTCAATACATGTGTTCGAATAAAGCGAACGGTGATTGTAACATGCTCATCCAGTAGACTATCTTCAGCCCAAGAAATTACCCCATTTTTCTGATATTTCCTACGTATGTCCTACCGTACGCAGACAGGTGGCCAACGCAAGCACTCTAGGTGTAAGGTCTCTCGCCCACCTTCCTGTACCCATTTGAGGAAGTTGTGACTCCATAAGATGACCCTGGGTGACAGTTTTCAGGCTTAGTTTCGCTGTTATTCTTTTTACTTTCTTTTGCCGTTTTGTCTAAATCGTAATTATAAATTAATAATCACGGCCACTGTCAAAACAAGTTATCTTCCGCACGAACTTGATCGATGTTTCTAAACCAGCTTTTTGAAAGATGTTTTAAGTTTGAACATTGATATTTGCATTTGTATTACTTGATTTGTATTACTTGCATTTGTATTATTATTCCTTCGCTTTTCTTGCTATCCGAAACTGGGAGGGACGCGCCGATAATTCAGCGAGTTCTTCCCTAATAATGGCAGAATGTACGCATGAAAGACTGCGGGTATCAAACACACTGTTCAGTGCGATGATGTCTATTTGTCGGCTCCAGTCCCGATCAAGCAGCGGCTGTGAGCATCTCTCCTTTCATCTGCAGGTCCCAATTCGTCGCAGGATCTGAACGCGCAGAGAAATAGTACTAGAACATAGATCGCAAGCCATCCCTTGTTAGACCTATCTGGATATACACAGCAATAGGATGCTAGCAATTTGTTCATTGCTCACTCGGACCCGAACTGCCTTTTTTCTTTTGTTTGTGATATTGCGTATTAGTTATTCAATTGTGCCACTTACACCCTTTTCTTCCGCTTCATTCTATCATTCCAAGCATAATATCCTTTTCTAGAGATTTTGTTCGACTCATAGTATGTCCAAATATTTTATTTTCCATTTTTTGGCTTTGGCTTTTAGAGAAAGTTCTGTTTTCTTTTCAAAATTTCGGCATTTATCTTTTTGCCCTCCCATTGTACGTTTAATATTTTCTTCCGTGTCCATACTTCAAAAGCATCTTTCTTTTTTTCGGCCTATCTCAATGTTCAGCTTTTACACCCACACAACAGGATTAGAAAAACCATTTTCTCGATTATTTGGATTTTGGTCTTACGCAAGGTTTGATTTCCGACGGAACACGACGGAACGGCGTTCCTGTATCTCGCTGATAATTATTACATTATATTATAAATATATAATTATTTCTATTAAATTAATAAATCATTTTGAGCGCGTTCCGGGACCTAAAATTTTAGAAATCAATCACTTGATATGCCTGCATATTTTATGAATTTGTGTAATTTTCTTTCCTCTGCTTTTTCTAAAATTATTTTTCTCTTTAGTTTTTCTGTACAGTATCCAGAATTTGTTATTGTAATTCATAAGTATTTAACTTCGCCTGCCATGTATATCACTTCTACGTTAATGTTCAGGCTTTCTTTTTTACCAGTTGACATAAATGTTGTTTTCTTTAATGTAAGTTCATAGAATATTTAAATTTTATATTAATAATATATTTAGCTATCATTATTACATAATTCAGAATTAAGTACAAATAAAACATCTGCAGAATTTTGATGACATAACATTTTTGCGTTTTCTCGAAAAGGAGTAAAGTGGTCATGTCACGTTTTGAATGTTTGCTCCTCATTTCGCGCTCCTTTCTATCCAAGCCCAGAGCCGCCAGGGCACGCGCTCAAGTGTAGTCACCCTTCTGAGCTGGAAGCAGGGTCGCACCTCTGGCTGTTCTGATAGCGTGACTTTTCTTACCTCTGCAGACATCTCGCCGCGTTCTTCGGCGGGCTGCGTGCTACACTAGGGCAATTCGATATGCCCAAGCGTAGGAAGAGGGCGGTGAGCAGTTTTCAGTGGGCGAGAACATTGTGCAGTGACGAAGTGGAGATTATATTTACTACACAAGAATTAGTGGAATCATTCGCGTTTCGTTAATTATTAGTAACCGGGTATATGAACAAAATAATAATTCAAACAATAAATAACAATTATAAAAGTATATTAGTTTAATAAACATTTTGTGAGATATTATTAACTAAAATAACTTATTTAGTCGACATTTATGGATGGTAAGCTATTGTTTTTCATTGAAAATACAGGCATAATACCCTTATAACCATTATAGACGTCCTATAGAGGTATTTTACCGGTATAAAAGAATATAGGTATTTGAAAAAGGTATGTAAAATACCGGTATTTTACCGGTATCTATTACCTTTTCCGTCCCTGCCTATTCCTCATTGCCAGTTTACACTCCCTGGTCATATTTCGAATGACCCGGAACATTTCTTTAGGTCTCCTTTTGTTGTTATGTTCTTCCACTTCCTTGCATTTTTCTTTTTTTATTTAACGTCAAAATACCAGTTAAAAACTGCGTATGACGTGCTATATTTCTTGAAGAAGCTTTTCTTTATCTTGTCTTGGTCTACGCTGGAATACCCTGCTGAGTTCTCTGACTTTTATCCTTTGCTTTCTTAGCAGAGAAATATAATACTTGAAAAGAACGAAACATTAGGACTTTATTATTATTATTATTAACAATAATAATAATAATAATAATAATAATAATAATCACGCAAATGGAGAAGAATCGAAGGTAAAGTGTATATACTCGTACTATATTGTAACCGCTTGTCGTCGGCTACATTCATGACAAAAGAAAAATAGAAACGATAATACCCGACATCATGCCCTACAAGTAGTTTCTATAGTAGCGAAGAGATGGCGTCAGCCAGAAAAAGATTTCTGAACGCACTCAGGCTATAGCCAATCAGAAACTTTTGTGGAAATACGGACGTGGCATGAAGTTTGTGTCGGAAGAGTTCGTCTTTCTTTCTTATTCAAGTCGCCGAGGTGAACAGAAGGCTACAAGTCCACCACACAATCGACGAGGGACACGTGGAAAATACCGGAATCTAAGAAGCTTTAATAAAAGGTAATTGTCTGAATACTTTTCATGGAATTACTTACTGTGAAATGTCAAGAGATTACATGAAATTTTAAATGAATATTAAACAAGAATGCAACGAATGAAAGAACGACAGTGGTAGTAGACCAAAATGAATTTATAAAACCACGTTGCTGCATTCTCGTTGCTAGAGAATGGAGGATTTTTGTAACATAGGACATGTTTCTGTTTCTTTGTTACAGCTTTTATTTTATTTTATTCTACTTTTATTTTATTCTACTTCATTTTTATTTTTGGGATTTCGATTTGGAAATTCTATTGAAGAATTATGACAATTCTGAGAAGTATGGTTTATCCAACAACTGGCTCGACCTTTGCTATTACGAAGTTATAATTTGGAGTTTTGGACTCGCATTCTGATGCGACCATCGCCTCTGTGTAAGTTGTGGTAAAACTCCGCTGAACAACGAGGAGACGGCGCTCGGAAATACTCCGATTCCGTCGCGATAGGCAGCGCACAGACCGTCGCAGAACAACGACGACCTTGAGGCGTGAGCATCGCTCGACAGCCGTCTACACAGCGCGGACCAGCTTGGGAATTTGCCGGTCGTGAGTCACAGAAAACAGAGAGAACATTCACTAAATTTCAGTCTGGAAAACTTTCAAGATAGAATTATAATTGTACTAGTTAAAACGTTGTAATGTGAGTTTCCCTCAGTAACAGACGTTGATCGGGCAAGCTTCATTGAACATTGATCTTGATAACCAGTCAATTTATTTCTTTTCTGCAGTCGTAAGAGGAATCAGATCAGAATAATTCTTGTGTTTAATGATAAAAGTCGTTCTTGTACATAATTATTTATCTAGATTCATATATAATTGATTTAATGCTGTTTGAAATCATTTAAGAGAAATTGCCTATGTAAAATTTTGAACAGGAGTGAAAGCCGTTAAACTATTTCTTTTAAAATATTATTTCATGGACAGTCAAAAGACGTAAAACAGAATTTTGTACTGAAAGGCCACGTAGAAGCCGAATATTAAATGTAAATATTGAGTGTAACATTATTCATGATTTAAAAGGTATTAGTGAATTTTGAATACTGTTTGTATGTATTTTTTTTACAGGATGATTATTTGAATTGTGATTTGTGTGTTTCATTAAGTGATAATTTTTTTGTGAAGTGTACATATGTATTTGTTGCTTGTTTCGTGTAAATGTAGATCAAAGTCATTATTGCTTTAGTGAAAACTGCAGTTTAGGTAGGGAACTAGCTACCATACTTTAAACAAAAAAAAGTAAGCACATAGGAGGATATGTGAATTACAGTGTACAGAGAATTTCCTTTGATAGAATACATGTTGTTTGTTATTTAAAACTACAAAATTGTGTTTGCTTGTTATGTGATCATTAGTTTAGCAAAGACGAACCCACCACCGGTAGGGAATTTATCCATTAATTGAGGTATTCCCAGGTTTGCGTGACGGTGTAACCACACGTCACGAAATAAGTAAATGATAGATTTACTTTAAATTCGGCGTACTACTAAGAAGTAGGTAGGTACGTGACGGTTACAATATAATCCTTCGAATCTTCACTTCGATGACTGAGTTTCCAAGATTTATAACAATTGTGAGACTCCATCTTTATATTTCACGGTGAAAATCTTGAAATCTCTCTACAGGTCTGATTCAGTTTGCCCATCGTGAAACCATGGAGGAGGTTGTTACTCTGTGAGAACCTCTACGCACCGGGCGGGCGTTCTTTCAGGGCCCGCCGCGAAGGGCTAGGCTAAAGTGGCCGTGGGGGAGGGGTTCCGGGATTTCCAAATCCGATATGGCACTGGGACAGTCCAGGGAGCCCCCCAAAAGGGTCGAGTGACGCAACTGCGTGAAGCGAGAAGGGAGGGGGGAGGGTCAGGTATTTTTTCCGAAATTTCACTTTACGCCGCTCCTATTCATCCGATTTGCATGATTGACACGGCGTTGGATTCAGGAAGCACGTCGTCATCGCGCTATAAGTCCACATTTTTTAATTTCTTCGCGGAACTATTAAAAATCATTTTAAATTTTTGTTTGGAAATATTTTTTTAAGAAACGGCATCGTAGCGTGAATTCTATTTTAAAAAGGAGTTCAATGCCGTTTACAGATCGAAAATCGGACAATTTGTTCAGACGTTATCAGTCTAGTAAATTTTGCTTATTTTGGGGCTGCCACGTGGTGGCGACAAATGGAACTAGTGTCGGTACATTTAGCCTTAAGGCGTGTGAGTGTGGCTGCCTCACTGGTCCCTCGGCGATGGAGCGTCGTGGCGAGAGCGATGCCTCCGTGAAGAAAAATTGCGTCTCCCGCTGTCTCGCCTCAATCGCAGAGACAGCTCCCACAAATCGTCCAACACATGTGAGACACTACTTTGCGCGGGTACTTACTGAAGCTGGTGGTGGCGAACGTCTTGCCCAACTCCACGATCAACACTTGGCGACTTTTAGGCAGCCGTACGGCGAAACTCCGAGGAGCCAAAACCGAAGCTCGGCACACAATTACGGGAGACCGGACGACGAAAAAGTATCAGAAGAAGTTGACCGCTCGACGACAAGTTTCATAAGAAGCTGAAGGAGGAGAACTTCGAAAAAATATATTTAAAAAATTTAAAAAAATATAAAAACAGCGCAGAAGTTTTTGTCCCACATATAGTCGTACGCGTAATTAGAAAGTCCATATGAGATCCTCTCCGGAAGAGAAATCAAGAATCAGTTTAAGGCGAGGGAGAGTTACCCTTTCACTTTTCGCTGGATTCTGTTCACATCGGTAACCCCCTCTGACTTCCATGAAAATCTTCCTCAGTTTTAGAGGCAAAATGAATCGATATACGCTTGCATAGGTTTACAGTAGTGCGAGTGGACCCTTGTACTTGGAAATCGACTCTTTTAGTTTGGTTAGTTTATTATTCCTGATTATAAATCTGATATTTGTAGAACCTCTAATAATAATAATAATAATAATAATAATAATAATAATAATAATAATAATAATAATACCCCGTGTGGTATCGGGAGTTTTAATAGAATAGCACCACGGGATCTCCCCCTGTCGTAGAAGGCGACTAATCGGAGCAGCTGTCCACTGTCACTCCCCTAAACATCCTGGCATCCCCACGATCTTCGTGTCATTGCTTCCACTTACTTGTGGCACACTTGTTTTCTGTCTTGTAGGCCAATCTTCGTATCGGCCAACTCTTTTACTTCCGACTCCGACACTATTAGATTACGAGGGCCAGGGAGTCGTTTCTGTTCTACTCTTCTATTCTATCTCTATTCTTCACCACCCTCTTCTTTTCTTCCGTTTCCTTTTAGCTGGCGGTGGCTCAAAATCGCTAGGGGAAAGCGACCCTGAAGAAAAAAACCGGTATGGAGGATCGTTTAGGATCAACCATTACGGTGCAGGGGATCGGAGCCCCAGTATCGGCGGTCGGCGGTGAGCAAGCAGGCCACCGGGCGTCGTCATCAAGCAACTGCAATGCCAAGGGTGCGGATCACTCGGCACCCGGGGAAGATATTGCTACGAGTGATAGCAAACTTCGCGGGACACGTATGGAAGTTTGCGATCCCAGGGTTGAGGGATCCCTTAAAAACTCTCGTCCAGAAATAAGTTCTGGACGAGTGTAAGATAGAGTAAGACTAGAGTAAAAAGAATGAGAACTGGAAGAATCGTAAACCCTGACTTGTTCAAGAACACATAAGTGGTACTGAAGTACCTTACAGTTAAAAGAAAGGAAGGAAATTTTGAAAAAGTAAGTCCGTTTCTGATAGAAAAGTATCTGTGCTGGATCTGCTGTAAGAGAGATAAAGAAAACTCCATCTGGACTCTTTAATAGAAACATTTAATGACAATTAAGGTCAAAAGTTGCTAGTTGAGCAAAATAGGTAGTATCGAAGTTGAAGTAAATGCCTATGTACGCTAAATACCTGCAAAGGTGTAGTAGTTGGCAATGATTTACTAAACTGCAGTGCAGAGGAAATATCTCAAGAACTGGCTTCTCAAGGAGCCATTGCCTGTCGTAGGCTAACGATGAGGCGGGACGGGCAGATAATTCCTTCAGCATCCCATTTCCTGACGTTCAACCGCAGCACGTTGACAGAGAAGATTAAAGCTGGCATTCATCGTCTGAGCGTACGAACGTTTGTTCCTCAACCAATACAGTGCTTTCAGTACTTACATTTTGGACACACAGCATCTAGATATGCGAAAATCAAAGCATGTCAAAGTGGAAAATCACTTCATAGTGGTGATCCACGCATTCTATCAAATGCATCAATTGCAGCGGGCAGCATTCATCAAGGTGAAGGGACTGCCCAATCTATAAACAGGGGGCAGCAATACAGGTAAAAGTCAGACAAAAACTCAGCTATCCTGAAGCAAAAAAACTAATTTGCCCTGAAAACAAAGGAAATATCACACACGTTGAAGCAGTTACTAAAAGCACACCTTTGCCTTCATAAGTAGTGAAAGAGCTAATGCCTGCAATAACACACTGTATAGGAAAGTATTTTAATGAAATTTACAAGAACAAAGTAAACACAGAAGAATTTAGCACAAACACCCAAAGTGAAATAGTTTTTGAAAAGCAATCTTCAGCATCTCAGCCAAATAATGCAGAAAGAAATCCAGTGGCTGCCACATGCAGTAAAGGTGGATCTGCATGGGGCTACCGAAGTCGATCGCCTTGTTCTCCAAAACACACCAAGGAGGACTTCCTCAAACAAAAAACCAAATCATCTACCAATGATCAAGACATAACCACTGGCTCAGAGACGAGCTCGATGGTAAGTGCAGAACACAACGATTACCAGTCCATCGATCCAAGCAAAATCCAAGCGGAAAACCAAGAAAATAAGTAGGACCCATCCATCTCATAGCAGCAGAACTTCATCCCAACTATGGAAAAATTCAATTGAACTAATGTTCAATTTAATAATATTTTCCATATTTTCCACGGCTGCATCTCGCAATATTGCGAACTGAAATTGTTACTGGCCAATCACACACCAATGTTTGTGTGCTTACAAGAAACAAATTTTAAACCAGAAGACAGTTTCAATTTAAGAGGTTATAAGACCTTTCACATTCACATAGAACCTGATAGGCGAGCTAGAGGCGGTGTTGCCATATTGATCAGCAACACACATCCTGCTAGTCAAGTTCATCTCAATACACCTCTACGAGCGGTAGCTGTGACATTACACCAGCCATTGAAGATGACGCTATGTTGCCTTTACATACCAGACACCTAATGGCAAAATGAAGACCTACAAGTCCTGATTGATCAACTACAGCATCTCTTTCTTATTCTAGGCGACTTAAATGCTCACAGCACCACATGGGGCTGCTCTAGAACAAATGACGCCGGTCGCAGAATCGATGACCTGTTACTCAACAACGAATACGTACTCTTAAACACAGGAGCAAGCACTCACTTTAGCGCTAGAAATAGAGCATTCTCGGCCATCTCATTCAATCATCATCTCGGCCATTCAATATGCAGTTCAAATCTTTCAACACGCTTGACGTGGAAACCACTTCCAGATCATCATCAGAGCGATCACTTTCCTCTGTTGATATCATCAAACATATCAAAGAATACCGTATATTTACAAAAACTTTGGTGTACCGACCGTGCAGACTGGTCCAACATCACCAGACATTTAACACCAATAAATGTCAGTGGAAACACAGAGAAAGACGTAACAGACTTCACCAACACTAATTTCTACTGCTGGAAAATGCATTCCACAAACTACTGGTCGCCCATCCAGAATTTACCACGGTGGAATACGGAGACCAAAGAAGCAATAAGGGAGAAAAAAAGAGCCCTCAACAGATACAGGCGTTCACCAGCCCAAGACAATCTTATTGCTTTTAAGCGTTGGCGTGCACTTGCTCGCAGAAAAATACTAACTGCCAAACGATCAAGCTGGAAGAAGTACGTGACAACCATAACCATGACGGCCAAAGTCACAGAACTATGGCAGAAATCAGGTCAATAGCTGGGAAAATGTTTTCAGTCCTATTACATGCATAGAACATGATGGACAACTAGAATGCAACCCAGAAGAAATAGCCAACGCCTTTGCGTCTTAATACTCCAAAGCCAGTAATACAAACAGCTATCCTGAAGAATTTATCGAGAAAAGGCAAGAAGAAGAAAAGTATTAGACTTCACAATTGATACAGATATGCCGTACAATGCCCTTTTCATATGGAGAGAATTACAAGACGCTATAAATGCAGCCGGAGACACTGCAGCAGGATCAGAACACCTCCCCTACAGCGTACTACGTCGGTTACCAGAAGAAATACCGCCCATCTTGTTAAATATATATAATAACATCTGGGTACACGGCAATTACCCTAAATGCTGGAAAGAAGCGATAGTAATCCCACTTTTAAAGGTTGGCAAAGACCCATGGAAACCTGATAACTATCGCCCAGTGTCACTGACATGCTGTCTAGGAAAAAAGGAACACTCGACTAACATGGTGTCTCGAAAGAAACCCTGATCATAAACATCAGCGTGGTTACTGACAGCATCACTCTACTACCGATCTGCTAGTATATCTGGAAAACTCAATAGAGAACACCTTTAACACCAGACAACATATAGTGGCTGTATTCTTCGATCGGGAAAAAGCGTTCGATAAGACCTGGCGTTATAACATTCTGAGACAACTACATAACTGGCAAATCAGAGGAAATCTTCCAAAATTCATATTCAGCTTCCTTAGTACCAGATCCTTCCAAGTTCGCGTTGGCCAGTCTATCTCAGAAAGTTACGTACTTGAGAACGGTGTACAAGGTTCTCCATTTAGTGGTACGCTTTTTATCATAGCGATCAATGATATGTTTGACGGCATAGAATCATCAGTTGGAAAATGCATGTATATTGATGATATTGCTCTATTTTATTCTGCCAAATCGCCAGCAATGATTAAATTGAAATACAAAATGCCACAAATACATTAGTACAGAACGCGTTAATTTCGGCTTTTCATTTGCAGAGCTAAAACCAAATGCGTCTACTTCTGTAGAAAACGGAAAAGATACAAAAATCCAGATCTAACGTTATATGGTGTTCAACTGGCGTACAATGAAACGCCAAAATTCCTCGGTTTGATTTTTGATAGACATTTATCCTGGAAACAGTACCTAGAGTATATCTTGTCTAGATGCAAAACGGCTCTGAACGTAATTCGATGCATTTCGCATATAAATTGGGGAGCAGATAGAGACCTCTTACTCCGTCTCTACAAATCTCTGGTATTGTCCAAAATCGATCATGGGTGTGCAGTGTATTCTTCAGCCAGGAAGTCAAGCGTAAGGATATTAGATCATATTCACAATGCAGACCTCCGTTATGCATCTGGAGCGTTCCGCATTAGTCCTTCCTTAAGTCTCTATTGTCAAACCAGTACCATGTCGCTACATTATAAACGACCAACACTACTACTCAGATATCGAACAAAAACGCTGTCACTACCAGAGCCTCAAAATTATCCATTACTGACTAGACTCAACCTGACAAATATTTACAATCGAAGACCTACAGCTACTCGTCCAGCCAACATCCATGCAGTAGAAATAATTAGACGCTATAACATCGTTCTACCACCGGTTTTAAAACATAAACCATAAGTCCCACCTTGGACGCTTAAAATGCCAGAAATTCGGCTCGACACCAGTAGTGTAAAGAAAAAATAAAGCCTTCCCACAGAATGAAAAATCATATTTAGATCACTTCTCGAAGAGTACATGGCAGATCACAGTTATCTACACCGATGGATCAAAAAAACAAACATGGAGTTGGAAGTGCATTTGTAACTGAAGACATAAGAAATGTGGACGCTTCCACCAGAAGCGAGTGTGTACACAACTGAATTGTTTGCAACATTACAAGCTTTGCGATACTGTGACACTCTCGGTGCAAGAAAATTTGTCATCTACACAGACTCACTCAGCTTTCTCACCGCCATAGACAGACGCCTACCTTACAAATGATTCTCCTATCATGCCACGCGTTAAAACAGCGAGAAGCATCTGTTACGTTCATCTGGTGCCCTGGGTACACAGATATCTCAGGCTATGAAGAAGCCGATTCTGCAGCAAGAAATGCCGCAAACCATCAGAAATCGAGATGGAAGTACGACCTCAAGATACAAGAAATGCTATTTTAAAGTGCATCCTCAGAGGATGGCAGACCACATGGTATAGCCCTCAAACGAAATTAAACCCAATCAAACAGAGCGTCAGTGAATGGTCACCGTATGTTAGCTAGACTGGACGAGAACAAGTGTGCCTTACTACGAACTGCCTAACTACGAATAGACCATACAAGGATAACCTCTTCATACATGCTGCAAAATGAAGAGCCACCTATCTGCGGCTGTGGTGGAATTCTCACAGTGAAATATCTTTTGACAGACTGTGCAAACCTCTCAAGACTCCGAGACAGATGTGGTGTGAAAGGGAACTTGAAGGAAGACCTCGGAACAGACAAAATACTAAAATTCCTGAAAGTGGTGAATCTTCTTTATAAACTTTAAATTACAATTTAAAGTTTATAAAGAAGATTCGCCACTTTCAAGAATTCAAAAACCGGAATGTACACCTTCCGGTTTTTCACATTACTCAGTAAAAGGCTAAAGGACTCAGTTTCCAAGCCTTCAAATAATAATAATGATAATAATAATAATAATAATAATTATTATTATTATTCAACCCTAAGCATGATACAGGTAGCAGTAAAACTAGCAAAACAAATTAGCCGTTGTCTTCTCTTAGAACTGCAAATTCTATGTATCTTCGTCACCCTAATGTTCCTAAAGATCATGAATTGATAAATTCCCTTGAAAATAGTTATTCATCAGGTATAATGAAATCCATTCTAACATTCTTGTGTTGGCCTGCCCTACTTTTTTATCTAATTAATTTATCCCTATATGCTTTCACATTCAGACTCCTTAAAAATCAGAGTTTTGAGATATTATATATAAAAAATAAGAACTATACAAGATGTAAGAAATTACAGACTTAGAATTCCCACCTGGTATTTAGCAAACTCAATGAAAGAGTTATCTTAGTATGATTTGGTAATTTCTTGGAAGCTAATATCTGAAATAACAGGGTTTTAGGAAATATTTTTCCACGACAACTGCTGTAGTAGAGGCCCTAGGATTGATCCTTGGGGCACACTATAATTTATCATTCTAGTTTGGGAAAAATGGCTTGAAATCTTTTTGGAAACCCAAGAACTGTCCGGGACTGAATTCTCCGACGGCGGTGCATATGTATCGTCGGCGTGTTCCCAGAAACGGAGCGGCGGTGGAGAGGACATCCTGCCAGTCGACGTACTACTAGCCGCTCGAAATATGAATGATGATGTACCTCAGGCTTCACTCTCTGACGAACCACTGTCGGAATCCTAATTAACAAGGAGTTCGTCATTGATGTCCGGCACAATACCATCTTTCGCCCAATAATCATTTTCTATTTTTTCCACATGGCGGCAAAATCCTTTCCCGTCCTGCACGGCGACTTCTTGAATTGCAGTTTGAATGTTTTCTTGCAACTTGGTAACTAACATATTATCCGTTACATTTCGCTTCCTAAATATTATCTTTACTTTCCTACAACACATGTTCAATTGGGTTTATCTCACATCTTAAGGAGGAAGTCGCACAATTGTATGTACCGGTGCTGCTAATAACTACGGGTGCTGCAAGGTGCAATTAATTGGTACAAATCTGTCTTACGCATACTTTATTCACAATGCCCCCAATCCTTTTTCCCCTGCATGAACAATTATTAGTCTATTTGTTGCATTTCCCATCACTTGGACCCCCAAAATGTCATTACTCTGCCAGCACTTTTGAAATTTAAAGGTGTTATCCAACCCATGACTCATCAACGTAAATAATATCTCGGTTCTCTCCTCGAAATTTTTATAACTGAAAATTGTATCTGGATCTCCAATCCAGAATGTCCAGTCTCTCTATCTACACCCATCGCTTTGATTGGCATTTTTTCCATTTAAAACCCATTGATTTGCTCACAGGTAGTTGAGTCACTCACAGGTAGTCATCGCGTGCGGACGCCTTTCTCTTCGCTCCGAGAAGTGAAAGGCCATAGGTGTGGACCTCGCTTTGTGTTGGCGTGTGGGCTGCGCGCATCCGCCCTGGCCGGGCGGTTTCAGCGCATGCGGAATCTTCTTGCTTGATAGACGGTCGTGTTTATTTATTTATTTTACGTAAAAAAACAGTTAAAAACTGCGTATGACGTGCTATGGGGAAAAGTGAATTGTGTGCACATTTTCAAAATTCTGTGATCCCTACACTAAGTCATATACTACTTAAATTTTGAATTTTGAAAGAGAGGGAAATAACTCCTATGTAATAAAATCTATTTTCAAGGATAAATAAGCAATAAATTTTGGCTCTTATCATGTAGTGCTTCGAAACAATACTTTCAGCCGCAACAACATGTAAACGATAATTTGAATAATTGTATTTCCCACTGAATTCTAGTAGACGTGCACAGAAAATGAAATTACATTTATGTCCAGAAGCAAAACAAGGGACCATCTCAGCATTTGCTCAATGGATCAGGGAAACTGGACGAAAAACCTGATCGTGATGGGGGTCATTGACCCGAAAGCTGTAGTACAATAGTTGTTACAGGTTGTTTATACTCATTTATACAGTCCAAATGGTAAATAATGCATTATGTATCATTGTTAAAATTAATGTTACTTTTCTTGTGATGCTCAGTATAGTCTCTAATTGTATAGAAACAGTTATGCAGCAGAAACGATTTCACTTGGGATTTAAACTTTTCTATTGAATTTAATCCTTTAATGTCATCTGGCAAAGTGTTGTAAAATAATGTACATGTATTGTATGTGAATTTTTTGTAATAAGCTGTTGATACTGTCACCTGATGAATATGATTTCTACGTCGAGTGTTATAGTAATAGACTTCGTCATTTTCTGAAAATATATTCCCGCCTTTAAGCAAGTCATTTTTGACAAAAACCACTGATTCGTAAATAAACAGACAAGGTAATGGTAAAATTTCTAGATTAATGAAGAGAGGCTTACATGAATCACGAGGGAGGGATTTGATTATTATTCGTACAATTCGTTTTTGTAATTTAAAAGTCTGGGAGCTATAAGATGTATTTCCCCAGAATATTATGCCATATCTCAGGCGGGAATGAACATTCGCGAAGTATACACAACGAGCAGTATGAAGGCTGACTGAATTTGCAAGAATTCTGAACGCGTAGCATAATGAACTTAATTTTGTGTTCAATTCATTTAAATGGACGTTCCATTTAAGGTTTGACTGAATTGAGAGACCTAAAAATTTTGTTGCCTTAACATCAGTCAATGGTACACTGTTCATTTCCAATGGAGCACAGAATTGTTTATTTGAAATGGAAAACTGCATTAAAAGCGTTTTCTTTTCGTTTACTATTCATTTGTTATTTCGGAACCAATTTGAAACATCTGATATTGTACTATTTACGGTTTCTTTATTGCAAAGGATGTTCATATCATCCGCAAGAGAACCGTTCTTCCGTTTCGAATCGTTGAGGTCATATCGTTTACGTAAAGTAGGAACAGAATAGGGCCTAAAATCGATCCTTGAGGAACTCCACATGCAACGGGCAAAGAGTCGGAAAGGTGCGTACGTAATGTTCCATCATTCCAGTAAGGTATTTCAACTCTCTGAGATCGTTGTTTAAGGTACGAACATAACCAATCTAGAGCAATACCACGGATTCCATATGAAAGTAATTTGGAAAGTAAAATGTCATGATCAATGACGTCAAAAGCTTTTGAGCGATCTAAAAATAATCCAATAGGGGGCTCGTTTTGATCCAATGATGAGGCAACATCTTTAAGAAAAGAAAATATAGCTTTTTCCGTTGATTTTGATTTTCTAAATCCATGTTGGCAATCTGAAAGCGCGTCGTGTTTAGTGAGAAAGGTTTTCATTCGTACGTAAAAAAGTCTCTGTAGTATTTTTGAAAAAACTGATAGAAGAGAAATGGGCCGATAATTTTGAATTTCATTTTTGTTCCTTTTTTGAAGAGCGGCTTAATTTTAGCTGTTTTGAAAATATCTGGAAACGTTCCAGTGCATAAAGATGTGAGTTAACGGGTGTATAATTGCATACGCACAAGTCTTTAACAAAGAATCCGGGAATTCATCTAAACCGGACGAATATTTATTTTTTAGTTTACCGATTTTGAGAATTTCATAGGAAGAAGTTTCGGAAACGAACATTGTGTCTAAAATTGTGGGTGAACTGTCTGTTTTTGAATTTTGTGCCTGAAGACCCTTAGTGAGATCGGCAGCAATTCTCGAAAAGTATTGGTTATAGAGACTAGCCACTGTGGCCGGATCGTTCACATTTATATCGTTATATTTTAAAAAAACATTCTCTACGGGTTTTATAGTTGATTTGGTCGTATTTTTATTATATTCCACATTGCTTTTGTTTTTTTATTTGAGTTCAAAATATCCTGATCGTTTTTCATGATTTTAGCCTGCCTTATGACTTTTCGTAACAATGTTTTGTATTTTTTAAAGTAGATACGGAAATCTTGAGATACGTAATGACGTTTAGAAATGAAAGAAAGGATTCGCTTGTTTTTACAAGATGTCCTAATCCCTTTTCCAAAATTTTTTCCTTTAACAATGTTATTATTTGTTAAAATGAAATGAAAGAGTTGAAAAAAAAGAATTATATTTGTCGTTTGTATCAACAGTATTATAAACCGCTTCCCATGACTCCTGCATCAAGTAATCAATGAATAATTTAATTTTACTTTTAGTAAACAATCTAGTCATACGTGTATTATTTATTGTGTCAGTGATCGCATTTCTTATAATGGAAAGAATTTGTGCATCGTGGTCACTGTATCCTAAATCTTTTGTTTCAACTTCAACTTCATATCGAGTAGTAATTTTGTTAATTACGTGTTGCGCTACTATGTGCAGCTGTTTTGGCCACCCTCCTTGTGATAGGAGGTGTGGAGCAAAACCCTGGTCCCGCTGTACGGGCTGCTGCAACGACATACTCCAAGTGCGAAAGGAGTGACCGGAGAATACGCAGATTGGAAGCAGATCTGGCTCAGGCTTATGCATACATTGGAGAACTGACTCGTAAGATCAAGGAGCTGGAAAATGTTATTGAAGGTAAGGAAGAGCGGGATGCCCGAGGAAGAGGCGACAAATGTGCAGCGGAATGCAAGTGTATCTTCTCAGTCAGTTGCTCCGTATACCGGAAAAGTTAAGGTGATAGGTGACTCCATGTTGCGGCACAGCGGCGAGGTGTTAAAGAAAAAGGGGGCAGATGTTTCTTTTTTCTCTGGAATTGACATCGAGAAAATGACCTCCGTAGTGAAGAAAGCGAAGGAAAACGAGGAAATAGAAGTGGTACTCGTTCATGTAGGCACAAACGCACAGAAATGGCAACTCGTGTTCGTCACAATTAATCAATGTGTTGAACTTGGACAGGCCATCAAGGCTAAATACAAAAATGCCAAGGTGATCGTTTCGGGGATTATGCGCCGAAATGATGTACACATAAGCAAAACACGGGACCTAAATCGCAGTTTACTGTGGGCATGTGACGTTTCCGACGGCATTTTTGTGGATCCTAACTATTGGCTCGGGCAGGATGACTTAGGCCTGGACGGACATCATTTGAACTCGAAAGGTGCGTGGAAGTTGGGGTGTTTGCATGAACAAATACCTGCATAAAAAGTGACAACCGGGTGGAGATGTGTTCGTGGCGCTACGGGCAGAATTGATTGCGGAAGAGGATGTGAAGCGTGTGGTGGCTGCTATGCGGGAGGAGATGGTGGCTGCTAGGAAGACGCGCCGCTCGCGCCACCCGCCTTCGTCCTCATCCGACGATCGTCCGGCAGCATCCTCGACCCCACGCCAGGCCACGCTCACAGAATAGGCACAGTTGCAGCGTTCGACTCAGACGGTGGAAATGGACGACGCCTCCCAGGCGACGGCGCTCCTCGCCGCCCTACAACGCCTGCTTCAGACGCCACAACCCACGCCCCGCTTCGATTTGGAGCGGGCGTGGGATTTTGTGGCCTCCCAAGCAGAAAACCCCGCCGTCGGCAAGAGGGACCAGGTGGAGTGCCGCTACCTGGCCCTCCTGCGCCCAATTATGCCGCACGTGGATGAGGCCGATAAGGCCTTTATCACCGACAGGATCCTGATCATGACTATAGCCTTGAAGAAAGGCTGGAGGACGGCTGTCCACAATGCCCCGGACACGGACCTGTTCGGGCTCCAGATCGCCGAGCCTCCGCCTCCCCCTCCGGCCCGCCGCATGCTAGGCTTTCTTCAGACGTGACCGCTCACCTCGGGCTCCGGCAGGCAACTGACGGAGCCCCCAACCGATCAAGAGCTCGCCGTTGCGTAGGGACGCGCAACGGCGGCTCCTGATTGGTCAGGGGCCCGCAGATCCGCCGGAGGCGAGCGTGACGGGGCGTCTGCTTTATTGAGTTCTGAAGGAATGTACAGTACAGTAAAGTTACAAAAATTGTACGCAATGTGCGCCATAATACACAAAACATAATCATGAACATGGGTTACCCTTCTTCTTAAATTAAATAACACAGATATATTATCGACTAACAATGTCAATTCACAATTACAGTGGTCCAAAATAGCGCCGAGCGCGGCATACATTTCGGCGTGATAGATGTCGCACCCGGGGGCGTAGCCCACACCCGGGTACGGTAAGGGGACACCCACGCACACTGTGCGGGTGTAGCGTCTGAGTGCACCGTGATGGCTGGTAACGAAAGTTGGTTGGCGTGGTGAGGCAGATGGTGGAGGCGGCGTAACCACACAATAGCTTGTTCGGGCCACAGGCGTATGATCCGGGCCAGTGGGTATGTGGCGGTGGACGCCACCGATAACCAGCCCACCATTCCCGCTAGGGAAAGTCGAAAACGGTAGTCATAAAGCCACTTTTCCGGGACGTTACGCACAGCACATAGATATTTGGGATCTGCACGCACTGTTTTGTCTTTGAGATTTAAGAAAATGCCTAAGTACTTAATGAAGTCGGTGGGCTCGAGCTGTGATTTTCCCTCGTTGATCTGAAATCCGTGGTCGCGGAAAGCTTGGATGTCTGCACGAAGATCATCGGGGTTGTTGCTCAAAATCAGGAAGTCGTCGTAATAGACGTGCACACGCTGCTTCCAGACTCTTTGCTGATGACTGTGTCATCTATCGGGTTATCGAAACAGAGGAGGACGTGTATATTTGCAGCGAGACACGGACAAATTACACTCCTGGGCAAAAACAAATGGCATGGAAATAAATAGTTCAAAAAGTAAAGCCATCACGTTTGGTAGGGGTCGAAGTTATGGTGAAACTGTGTACAAATTGAACAACAAAGTCATACCTACAGTCACATCTTGCAAATATTGAGGAATTCAATTAGATAGTAAATTGAGCTGGAAAAATCAGGTAAATTTCGTTGTGGGGAAAGCCTGGAGATCTCTACATTTCGTTATGCGGATCCTAAAGAAGAGTACTGTGAGAGGTAAAGAATTAGCTTATATGTCACTAGTCCGACCCGTATTAGAATATGGCGCGGTATGTTGGGACCCGTGCAGAATATCGCAACAAGGTAATCTAGAAAAGGTCCAGCGCAGAGCATCGAAATTTATTTTCAGAGGATCAAAAAATAGAGGTGCATAGGAATCACTCGAAAAGAGGCGGATTAAGCTGCGACTCTATGCTATGTACAAAGCATACACAGGCTATCCTGCTTGGAAAGAAATACACCGTCGTTTAGGAAAACCTACGTACTTCGGTAGAGCGGATCACGTACATAAAATTAAGACAATAATACAGAAAACGGATGTCGGGAAATTTTCATTTACAAACCGAACTATTAGAGACTGGAACAGTTTGCCTACGACAATCTTAGATAATCTTTCCTCAAAGCTTGAGCAACTTTAAAAATAAATTAGTTTTCTAGTTAATTAACGAACTCGTGGCTCATTGCAAAGTTCATTTGCAAGCAATCATTGCAAAGTTCATTTGCTCATTTGCAAGCCTTTCACCACTGAGATCCGGGTTCGATTCCCGTCGAATCTCATGTGAAATTTGTTCCAACAAAACGAGTTCGGCTGCTTCACAAGGGCTAGTCCAACCCCTGTGAAGTGTCCTAAACCCTACCCTATCCATATTCCTTCCTAATTCTGGCCGCTGGGTAGTGACGCAGGAGCGCGCGGTAGGAGGTGCGTACGCGGAGATGCTACCTGGCGGTCCTCTTGACAACCGACTACGACGAGACGCGACAGAGAATGTTAACGGAGAATTGCTCCATAAAACAAGTGCAGTAATGGGAGGATTACTCCGAGAAGCGCAAAGCGCTCAACGCCCCCCAAGGGGTTGGAGACGCGTTGCGTCGAAGTAGACGCAACAAATATATATATATATATATATATATATATATATATATATATATATATTTATATATATATATATTAGGTTATTGTATCAATGTTAAGTTTCCACTGTTAGATTAGTCGTATTTCCTACAAAGTAAGTTGTTTAATTGTTAGTAAAAATATCAGTTGTAATAGTATTGTTATTATTATCTTTATAATTATTATTATCATTTTATTATTATTCATGTAGTACAGTGCAGTGCAGTGTAGTGTTATGAAGTGAAGTGGAGGGAAGGGAATGCGAGAAGAAGAAGGGAGTGTGAAAGAAATGCGTCACAGTTAAGTGTTGTGTAGTGAAGTGAAGTGGAGTAAGGTTTCCGTGGTGATTTTATGTACTATTTATTATTATTATTATTATTTTTAATTAACTCCTTTTTTGTAACTTTTTGCTAGTGAATGTAAGTTTAATGCATGTAAGGTTAAGATATTCTGCCACAAAGTTACTATACTTAATTGCAGAATTAACAATAAAATCTAAAAATTTCATAACCCGAAATAACAATATTGGGCCCCATGGAAAATTAAGTTTGTCTTTAATAATAGGAAGAAGTTTTTGCACCGTCTTCACAATCTTTTCTCTCATGTAGAAAGCCAGTATCGTATTTCGGATAACACTCTGGTCAAAACTATCTACATGGACAGAATTGCCACGCGACACTCTTCTCTTCTTACCAGGAGACTTCAACTTCCGATTTGGGCTACACTCATTCCTCTTTATTTTCTTTGTAGAAGACTTTGATGGTGGTGAGGTTAACTCCTGTGTATTCGGAGGCTCTTCCACTCGTTTTCATTAAAGGTAAATGTTTATCTTCTTTCTCTTTATCACATTTTGCAATGACGCGGGCAATGATTTCGCGACACTCGCTGAGTATACTAATATTAGTAACTCTCTTTGGCATGATGAGAAACTAATTATTTTCACAAGATAACTCTCAGGTCCTACCGTAAGCGAACTAGCCGCTCTGATGTTCTTGAAACGGTTGCGATTGTCACGTGACGGGCGTGCAGTGCGAGACATCCCCTCCTACCCTGCCGCGCGCCCCGCGCAGAAACTACAATCCCTCTGCGACGGTCGGAAAACTGAGACCCACACAGTATAGCCTCTATAGTCGGATTTACTGTGGTGGAGGTCCCCGTGCAAAATTTCGGATTTTCAAAATGATTTCCACATTAGTCAAAGCATCCTGGACTTGCCTGAAATATCCTTTTTCTGCTGCAAATTGTTTGTAAAACTCTATTGAACTAGCTCAATCTCAAGATTTGTCGACTTGGTTTTTGTAAATTGGAGTTAACAGTCTTGCTTGCTCAAATTAATTCTTCTAGGAATTCGAGTCTAGCCACCAAAGGCGGAATTTCGGATTTTTTATTGGGGGGGGGGCGGCAAAGGGCCCCCACATACCATAGTAAAAAGTTCCCCTAAACCAAATGACATTGAGTAGTTACTCTATAAATTAACATAAAAAAATGTTTCTTGCCCCCCGTACCACACCCCTCTACAGCCAGAAACGTGTTTTTTAAAGTCTTTGTCAACTTAACACTGCTTTTTAAAGTTTTTGTCTGATTGAAAAAATATGACAAATAAAATAATACTACCATCAGAAAACCATTTTTACTTTCTCATATACGTACATATATACTAAGTTATATTCGCAGTATAGAGAAATTTACTTAATGCTGCCGAAAATAGCTTTCGAGAATTCAACGAAAATACACGTTTTGGGGTCTCCTGATACTAAGTGTTTTTTTTTTTTTAAGTCCGTCCGTCTGTGAACACCACTAGCGCCTAAACCACAGTAGGGATATTTTCCACAATGGATATTCCCCCGTCGAGCTGGCTCGACTTAACACGCTGCGATTTTGAAAATCTTTTTTCAAAATTTGAGCGTACTTTATATGAAACCCCCTGGACATTTTCAAAATTTTCTCAAAAATGTCTCCAAATGTTTTCTTTAAATTTATTGTAAAAATAAAGTAAAATACACTTATAAAGGTCGTATAGGTCCAATTTTCACGGACTCTGAATTTCACTTTAACTCTGAATTTTCGAAAATTGCAAATTTTTTAATTTTTTCAGTCTTCTTACAACTAGGAAATTGACGTGTCACATCCATAATACTTACATTAACGGCAATTTGTTCATAGTTTGTGAACACATTATTGTATTTATGAGTATATATACTTTAAATAATGTCATATAACGTTTCTGGAAAACTCAAGTTTTCTGTTAAAATAAGTTCAAAATTCCGCATTTTCAGAAACCCATAAACACCATTTTCTCAAAAATGGATCCAATTTTTTCCAACAGACAATGCTAATTACACTGTTTAAAATGACATAATTTTCGTTTTGGGAAATTATTCGTTTTTTCAAAACTTTTTGAATATTTTTTTAATACCTCTCGCCTAACGACGAGACATATGCACATTTCCTGCGACTTGTAAACACTATTACATTTATGAGTTAATGTGCCTCAAATGTCATTAATCGAAGTTTTTCGGAAACTCAGTATGTTACTGTGAAATAAAGTTTCAAATTTCGCATCTACAGTAACGCTTAAACACCATTTTCTAAAAAACTGCTCTACATTTTTGAATGGAAATTGTCATTTATGACGAGCATTTACTGTTATAATATTCTTAAAGTAATATTTCGGTTATACAATCAGGAAACCGAAAAATTGCGAAAATGTCCAAAAAATGTACTTTTGGCGGCGATAGATGGCAGCTGGCAAGAGAAAGGGCAAGACTTTAAGTCTTGTAAAGTCAAGCCAGTCCACACCAAGGAAATTAGAAAACTTCACTATGAGAAAACCTGTGTCATTCTGTAGCACACCTAGTTTGATATTTTCTCAGCACCAAATTCAAACACAAATTTTTTTTGTAAAAAAAGAAGTCGATACTTTTCACTCTCCGAGAACCCTGGAACAGGCTTTTAAAGAATCTCAAAGGTTCGTCTCAAAACACAAATCGTTGTGATTTTTTTTCTTTCAGATTTTTATATTTTCGCTACCGCTTCCGCAGTAGGGAAAGTTGGCAATACTTCGCGAAAAAACGACGAATGTTTGGCAGAAAAATTCTTATTGTCGAGCCCTGATAACGAAAAAGTAGATACATCCAGTTGCTGAATTTAGAAAAAAAATTCTCTAACACGTGATATAGCCAGAATCCAAGTTTTGTGGGTCCTTGATACCGAAAAATCGATTGAGGGCAAAACGTCCTTCCGTCTGGTGTATGTGAACAACACTAGCGCCTAAACCATGTAGGATTTTTCCCAAATTGAAGAAATCGCTGCCGAACTAGCCTGAATCGAAGCTCTCCGATTTTGGGGAAAAAAAATCATTTATTTAGGGTGTACTTTACATAAAGCCCCAAGGGCATTTTCAATATGTACTAAAAAATTGTCCAATTTTTTTTTTAAATTTTTAAAAGGTTCTATATGATGAAATTTTTCACTATTAACACTGAATTTTCTAATTACTAATAGTTTTCGCGCAATATGTGCAATTTTAAAAATAACAAAAACAAGATTTTCTTAAAAAGGCTCCAAATGTTTTCTTTAAACTTTTGTAAAGTAGTGCTATATGTACTCTATGAGATGAAATAAATGCCATATTGCTCTATTCTTTTGTTATTTTCAAAAAATTTTTTGACTTGTCTCTCGCATCGATAATATTTGCATTAGCATCGATTTGTTCACGTTACTGCATTTACGAGTAAACGTGCTTTAAATTATGTCATATAAAGTTACTCGAAAACGCAAAACTTTTCTGTGAGAACAAGCTCAAAATTCCGCATTTTTAGAAACACACAAATGCCGTTTTTCTCAAAAATGGCTCATAATTTTTTCTTTAAACTTTTCATACGGATAGTTCTAATTGCGCTGTTTAATAGAACGTTAAGTTAATTTTGGTATATTCTTTTGTTTTTTAAAAAAATACACAAATGTACTTTTTTTACATCATTCCCGCCTTTGATATGAATATTTCCATCGATTTGTATACATTATTGCATTTGTAAGAGGAAGAGCTACAAATGACTTCCAATAAAGTTTTTCGAAAATTCAAAATATTTCTGTAAATAAGTTTCAAATTTCACATTTATAGTAACGCTTAAACACCGTTTTCTTAAAAACTGCTCCAAAGTTTTCAACAAAAATTTCCAATTTTTCCAAAAAAAAAAAAATTTAAGGACAAAGTTCAGCTGAATGAGATAGGGCAAGACTGTAAAGCTCGCCCAGGCCAACTAATTTAGAAAAGTAACTAGTACGAGAAAATCTGTGCCATTTCGTAGCACAACTAGTTTCGATTGCTGAATTGTAGTTAAAAAAATAATAACGTATTTTCCCATTTCCTTGTCTTTAAATCATATTGACTTAAAATACACTTTGAAAATGGTTGCAACAGTTCTGTGCATTTATTTTCAGTATTTATTATAAATTTGTAATGGAAATTGTTCTGTGGTCTAAAAATGAAATTTTTGCTATAATAATGGAACTGACGTTATGATTAAACAACAAGGCTTGCGTTTATAACAGAAAAGTGTAATTATTATAATAGCATGAAGTATAACAGAAAATATTTAGTTGAGATAACAGGTTCGATAAAAAAATGCATTAGTTACATTATAATGAAAAAACATATAATACATAATATAATAATCCGTTTTACACATCATTCGTATAATTTTACTTTCCTTCAGTTTTTCATAAATTTTAAACGCATAGTTTTTTGTCTCAAACACATTTTTTTCACGCTAAAACTGCCGGATCACAGGAAAGTACATCAGTCGGTGCCTTTTTCGAATCCGTACGTTTCACAGCGTAGCCGAATTTCTAGTTACTGTTTTTTTGTTTTTGTTTTTTTAAGATTCGTTAACGACAATTGTGTTTCTACATGAACAAGGTCCTAAAGGTTTCAGTTTGCCGACTACGCTTCCGTAGATTACAAGGAATGCTGGAAAGAAAAAGAAAAAGAAAAATTGCACTGCGATTCCACGAAACGTTTCGTGAGAAGCGAATATTTTCTGGCATTTGAAATATTTAAGAACGTTGTAATGTAAAGAATTTATATAATCAAAATATACGTTAATTCGAGTGTTATAACTCGTGATTTTAGGCACGAAACTTAATTTTCTAAGTAAATAACGTTTAAAAGCAATATAATTGAAAAATGAAACACGGGATATTCACAGTAACCCTAAACATTATCCTGCGCGTTTTAGAGTACGAAACTAAAGTTCATCAATTTATTAATGTATCGTATTAGCTCCGCTTAATTATTATTAAATTTCTTCTAAAAACACAGAAAAACGTAAATCAGTTATGATAAAAATTTGAAAATCCGTTAAATGAAATGTTTTTAAAAAACTTGTTCCAACGTTGGGGGACAGTTGCCACCCCCCCCCACCCTGAATCACACCTCTGCTAGCCACGGAAACAAAACATGGAGACCAATTCATATGCAGGAATCCGTTGATCCAACTATGTTATAAACTCATCAATGATGTGGAGGCAATTTTTGATGTAAAATCTTGTGAATGTCCTTAGACAATGGGAATAAGCGATGATTTCGGTGACTTCTCCTGGACACTACATACTCCGAAGATCCTGCTTTTTCCATTCCTGTCTGTTCGTAATGCGAGAAATTATCACGTTCCTCGATGAAATCTGTTAGTGACTTTAGAGCCGCAACACCACTATTCAAATGGAGCTTGAAATTGTGAAGAAGTTTATTTGTGACTTTCACTCTATTAAATACATTTCGTTCCCAAATACTGCTTAGGTGTAAGTCAATTATTAAGTCGCACATTTGTTTAAGCAAACCTTGAGATTTGACTCTACTGTTGAAATGTTGTGAAACCATCTTGTCAAAGGGAAGGGAAAATTATATTTTAGCAGACACATGCAACAGAGCTACTCAATCTCTGAGATGCAGTGACTACACTGCTGTCCATTTCAACTAGGTGGTCATTGGCTTTAAAAAATTAAAAGAAAATATAAAAAGTAATATAAAATTAAAAGTACAAAAAAAAAAAAAAAAAAATAACAGCATAATTTTGTTAAATATTTAATTTAATAATGCAATGCACGCCTATAGACACCATATTTCTTGAATGCCACCCTCCCCCCATGTCAGATCCCAATATTGAAAATGTAACAATGCTGTAAAGGAAAATTCTCACACAGAAGTTCACAAAATATTGTATCAGATAGACCTATTTGTACAATTTTTGGAGATTGTTTTTAAAATAATTTATGCATTGAATCTTTACAGAAAAATAGTGCATACATTTAATTCTAAGTAAAATAAAGCAAATTAATTACGCTGTTGTTATGTAGTGAGGCAAGTCCATACCATACAAAAAATAGACTATTTGAAGTTAAATAAAAAATTGAAAGGAAATGAAAGTATAAAATATATTCTAATTTTGTAATGTAACAAATACAATTATAATGCATGAATACAATTGTGGTATTCAAATGAGAAATAATATGTGTTTGATTTGCATCATTTGACTTTTGTTAAAACCCACAATTTTTACTAATTTTTTGTATTTGGTGGGGGCCCAACCTTAAGTCTGGTCCTGGTGCTAGGGTTGGTGCACATCCCCCCTCCTAGAGTTCAGTCAGACCTCGTCTGAGCTGATTGACATCAAGTGTGGGTAGTGTGTTAACTCCTCCCCCTGGTCTAGAAGAGGCCAAAGCCTAAGGTTGGGTGTATGGGTAGAATACGCATTCCCATAGTCACCATGACTCACCAGCATTCCCACAATGTGGTTAGACGATGTCTACCTCCAAAGATTTAGCGTCAAAGAGAAATGCGAATGACCATGGGCAGAACCATCAACTATAAGGTCCTCCTTTCCCTCTCACAGTGGTTGCCATTCACCACAAACTCGTGGGTTCTCTGCATTCCCATGAGGGTATGGACCAAACCATATTGGGAGGGATACTTGTATGGTGTTAATATAAGAATACTTGTCAGGTGGTCTTGATGAAATTAGATATATTTTTCCTCATCATAGTACTTATTGAATAAGAAAAGAGCAAAAAAGGTAAATTCTGCAGTTAAATACAAGGAAAATAATGAAAAATAGAATTTTTAAATAGGTCCACAAAGAAGAGAATGTGTAATTTTATGTCAAATCATTGGAAATATGTATTATACATACAAATATTTAAAAACATGTAAAACACAATTCAATTAAAAAGAACATACTATACTAATTGTGGAATATTCTCCCAGCTTAGGTCACCCTAAAAGTAACACAAGTTGCAATTAAATGAAATATCCGAATTCCCACAATGATGATTACTTTGGAAATATAATTAAAATTCAGTAAACTTCACACAAAACTATGGTGATAAACTGGACAGCTTTTATTCTCACATTTGCAATTGCACATATCATGTTAAGAGTAATAATTTAAATTTTACTGAGACACCCCAGAGAAATATGAATTGCAATGCATGCAATCTTCACTCCATAATTTGTTAGCAATGCATTCTTCTAAGGTAATGAGACATTGTGTGCCTGAATATATCATTACATAAAGATAACAATGATATTTAATTCAGCCATGGAAGTTAAAAACAGGCAGACTTGTTAATAACATGATTGAGTGTTCTGTTTCATTACTTTCTTTTTCAACCGGTTCTGTTTTCTCAATTTGTGTTTTTCTGAACTACCTTAAAATTAAATAAACAAGCCTTACCATTGTCAGGGAATTTTCTTTGATTCTATTTAGCCTCTGATGCCCCTTCCATAGAGGAATATAAAGGAAAAATTTTTACATGAACGACTGATTCAATTACCAGTACTGTTCAAGTATTTTTACCTACAATGTTAACATGTCATTTAGTGCAAACTGCAATATCATACTTCAAAAGAGGATGGCCACATAATTTACATAAAATGATATATTCACACATTTTACAATTTCAATGAAGTAACTGTTATAAAGACACAAAAAAAAAACTAAAAACATGAGAAGTCTGGTAACTTAAAGACATAAATCAAGAAATAAAAAATCTTATTCTAAGTAGGACAATATACAAATTGTGCCAATAAAAAAGTACTGAAATCAGAAAAAATGTTTGTGATCATGTTCACACATTCCTTTTCAGTTTAATTTATATACAATAATTTTCTTCCTATTGCATAACACCAGAGGTGCTTCTGGAGAAGTTGCTGCCCATGGGCAAATAAAAATTTGTCACACTTCAAAATATATTTTTATCCCTCATTTGAATATTATTTTTAATAATCTATTATGTTGCTTCCCTTATTTATTATTTTAATGCTTATTACTTTCATTTCTTTCACTATTCAAATATCATTTATATGTTTCAAATTTTTACAGTTTCATCAAATTTCTCAACATTTGGTGCTATAAGCAGCTGCCTACTTTGCCTATGTGTGAAAGCGCCTCTGCATAACACAGCTGCATTGACAAATCTCCAACAGTACAAGGAAACAACACCAATCGCTTCCTTGAAACAGGTATAAACCCTCAAATAAGAAAATAATACAAATTTACAATTTTTCCAAGATTTATAGTACTACTCTTTCTAATGTGTAAAAATAAAATCTTAATGACGTAACAGAACCAAAAGTATGATTAAAACAATTGCATGATACTTCTAACAATGAAACTGAATTGAATAGATGTTCTACCACTTCATTTCTTTTCTTGAGTTACATTAGTACATGCATGGTACACAATACAACTTTGGTCAATTAAGAAAAATAATGTCGCATCACTTTCAATTTACAATGACAAACTCCATGCACATCATCCACTCTATTTATTTAATTAATGGTGTTAGTAAATTGAAAAAATTAATAACAGTAATTATAAATTGTGTGTACAGTATGAATTTCAAAACATATATTCAATTAAATGAAACTAATAATGTAATTTTTTAAATTCTATAAACCAGCCATCGCATGAGATATAATGGTACATACAAATATTCCAAAATTCAACCAGTTATATCTCCAAAATCCTAGTTACAATATTAAGCATGACAGATAACATTCACATTTATAACCAATTACAAAAATAAAAGGGAAGATGAAAAATAGCATTGATATGTAAAATTGATAAAATTACATAAGTTATATCACAGAACAAATGTTACTACTTTACCAGTAATGGAAAAATATTAAAACTTGATTAAACTGTCAGATTCCAAAATTCTTCAAATCAAAGGCTTTACCTAAGCTTCCAGAGTTTGAAAACTGAAGAGAAAATTTGGATTTACTTTCAGAATTAAATAAATAGATTAAAAAAATACATTTCAGATTTAAAAAAAAGGAAATTTTTTGCATTAATTATTCATTCATCATATTAGTAGTCAAGTTTATAAAAATATTACTAGTTACTTCTAGATACACCAAGGTTAAAATGTGAGAGATGTATGATAAATATGAGTAAAATTATATGGGAAATATTGGACATAAACAAATTTATTTTATGTGTAAAGTGCAAGGTTTAGTTTTCCTCTAGGTTCCACGGTCCTGTTTCTCACTCCATACTGAATGAAAACAGTTTTTAACAATAAAACAATTTATTCAACAGGAAATCATTGTGGTAGAAAGGGAATTTTAGAAATTTAAACAAGGGAAATGAATGAAACTATTCCTAAGAGCAAGTAACAATACTTCCATTTTCAAAACTAGCATCAAATTTATATACGCACAAGTATTCAGAAAGCCTACATTAGTGCCAGAGCTCCATGCATTCTTTGTGGTAACATAATAAACAACAGATAATGACTACAACTCATCCATTATGTACTGAGAAATGTAATGAGAGCAATGGAAAATGGGAAGACATGAAAATAAGAATGACAAAGTTTTGGAAGTCATAAAGTGCTGTTTGAGTTGCAATATCCTCATCACACAAATATTTTAAGGAAGATATTATACCATGGAAATAGTTTTTATTTTTTTCAGATAATAATTAAACTTCTAACAAAAGACCATTCGATTAATCCTTACCCCAAAAAGAAAAGTTTGGGAAACTTTTAGTTAAAAATGAACCATGAAATGAAAAACTATCTATGGAATTCACCTCAAATCAACAGGTATACTAATTGCAAATAAATCAGTAGAATTAATTGCTGTCAGAACCTGAAAAGGTACTTTTACTATTAGAAAGAGAAACTGCACAAGAAATTAAAACAAATCTTTTCTACCATAGAGACAAACATGTAAGTAAAAGTAACCACCTATCTGTATTAAAAAAAACAACAACAAAAACAAACACACACACACACACTCACATTTTGGGCAGATGCACCTCATTCTCAGCAATGCAAGCCTAACACAGAGATGAAAAATTCTGAACTACAACATGAACAAACAATGTAACGGATAGAAAACTCTCAAAATTGCTTCTAAGGATATTGGAAACCATATTAAATTTGCAAAAGAAGGTCAGAAGAACTTTTTTTATTCCAACAAGAATCAATAATCTGCAGGTATGGCATTCTGAAACGAGTCTCAATATTATTAACAGAAAAAAATACTGACTCAAATTAAGTTAATATTTAATATTATAATTTCAATAGAATGCACATTTTTTGATCTATAATACATACATTTTTACTGATAACATTGTTTACATGTTCATACTAATTACTCAAACTCAGATATAAACTAAATATATTAATAATCTTCAATAGTGAAAAATCTTTCAACAGCTCTCTTGAAAAATAAAACTACTGTTTCCATTAAGTTAGTAAGGCAGTAAATGCTGAACAACATACTGCAAAATAGGCATATGCATTGATCTGGACTTCAATAAAATTTTGGATCATCAAGCACCAGCAAGAATAAAAATCTCAAAACAATATCTCTTCTCATATCTACTATGATGTTAGCATACAAGCACATAAATAATAGGGTAACTAATGTTGTCCAAATAACAGGTAGTCCTTGTTCATGCCATTTACTTGAATATGATGTAAAGAAGAATCCATTGTATTACATTAACAAAGAAAAATCTTGAAGAAAAAACAAACAAAATTCAACACTGATTACTGAAATAACTGATTGGTCACAAAGATGATAATATTATTATCTTTGGCACAGAAAATGAGAAAGCATTATTGTTTCAACAATTTTTTTTCTTTCTCTATCACATTCATTCTTATCTCAATGCACATTTTGTTCATAAACTGATAAAATATCAGCCTTCTAAAAATATTTCTATGAATCAAATGACCATAATGTAAATGATAAATAATCAATTTTTTTAATACGATGAGTTATTAGATGTTTATACAATGCGTCAAACTTTTTTGGTTGCAAAGAATTTAAATGCATCCAACAAATTTAAATTGCACTGAATGTTTCACAAAACTCAAAATATGTAATTGTTTGTACCTTGTTTAAAAAGCCATATTGCCAAAAGAAGCTCATTAACAGTAACAGATATTTAACATAAAATCTACTAAATCCACCATTCTTTTAATTTATATTTTTATGTACTTAAGTTTCAGATAATGAATGTCCTCTTACAAAATGTGAAACACTCATTTTAGAAATATTTTGCTTAAATCACATTAATATAACAAGAAATTCAGTTATTTTATACAAAATTTTCCACATGTACATTGACAGAAAGTGATCATTTTCGATCCCTCAACATGCAATAGAATTTGGTAACATTTTTCTGTGACACCTGTATAATGGTGCTAGGGCTCGGCCAACATTTCTGGATCAATTAATTTTTGCATAATCAATTACACAACTGTCTTGAAAATGTATTGCGTTTTTCATTAAAGTTTACATTCTGTTGGATGAAAAATTATCTGAAACATCCAGTATGTATACCATAATACAAAACTAATTATAATATGAAATTTGGACGTCTCTTTGATTTAAAAAAAAATGGCATATGGCTAAAAAGCTGTCATTTTGCTCTGGTGTGAAGTGCTTTCTGTAAAACACAAGTTTGGTCCTTTGAACTACTGTGAAGCCTGAGAATAATGAAGGAATATGCAAATCTCATAATTATTTTATTATCTGATTATCATTGACACTCACCAAAAAGAGTTTAAAAAAATTAAAATTTTTAAAACTAATAAATACTTTACAAAAAAATATTTTACAAAAAAAAGTGTAAAAGAAAATAAGCAGAATTTTCACACAATATGTATTCACAACGAAATGATTTGTTGATGTTTAGATGTGTCGGTACAAACTACTGAAAGTACTCTGATTTAAAATATTATCACAATTATTGAAATGATTCTAGTTTGGTTGTCGTCTGTTGAATATTTACAGACTACAAAGTTGCATATTTACAGACTAAAAAACTTCCAGAATCTCCTAATCATCAAGTTGAACTATTAAACACAAACTGGCCTCGTCAACAGTTTTAATAATTTGAAATATGTTATATAATGAACTGAGCAATATAAGTTGATAAACCAGAGTAATTTTATAAATCAAAGCGTTTGTGTTGCATTTTCCAAATATATAATCACAGTAAATCCAATATGTGGATGTGAAATTATCAGTGGTGGCTCATGCATGTTTCATGAAGAGACAAAAGTTAATTCATAAATTACTTTAAATTAAATACAAACTACATTACATTACATACATTGACTAGAGATGTAATGAGAGAGACCTCTTAGATAGTTTTTCTCTTGGGTTTCTGCAAGCCCACACTGTAAGATTACTCTGTACACCAGCTTCTGGCCATGTCGGCTCTTGCTGCAGTGTGACACAACTTCTGTGGGGTGAATAGAGGAGCACAGAGACATTATGATTTAGTTGAGATGTCGCTAGATGACAGTTTAATGAAGGAGGAACTCCTCCTGGACTGTAGGGCCTCATTAAAAAACTTTTCACTTCTGGCTGCCGGAGCGCTGTAAGATATGGGAGAGAGGAAATGTTGACATTTCCCAGAGCGATTTTTATCATTTTCATGTGGCTCAAAAAGCATGTGCGGTTTAAAACTCAATTTTCTCAGCTAAAAAAACATACATTTTCCACAAACACCGAAGAAAGTATTTTGTAAGGCAATTAGATTCAAAAGACAAAACTACATCAATCTTCTTTTACATCCTTTGAGAAATCACTTCAGGAAATTATCCAACTCAACAGAAAGCTACCACCAGATGGAATCTGTACATCGGTGAGTAGAGTTAACAGTACTTGAAAAGGTCAAAAGATGCACCCTAAAATAAAAGTAATGCTTCCTCAAAACATCACTTAAATTGATTTAGTATGTGTCTATGAATACATTTTGATACAGAAAAAACATGACATAGGAAGTTTTGTCATCCTAATGACACAGATGACAAGTGCCAATATATTACACAGCCTACACTATCTTCCAGATCATTGACTGACACATGGAAAACCTGAAGGGTTTATTTTCAAAGATGTTAGTAATTTGTCTTATACTTAAATGATACTTCAGTACCTACAAAAAAACTATTTACTTATTTTTTGACCATCCCCATCTTAATAGCTCTAATTCAGTGATAACACTGAGATGTACATTCCAAAGTTCTTCAACAGCACGTAAGTAGATTTTCAAAGCTGCAGCTTTGTCAGATGTAACACATTTGCTATGACAATATTGGTATTGTATTCTTCAATAATATGCACTACTGTGATCAAAGAAAAATACCTTCACACTAACCCTCAAAGAAATCAAAATATTAACTCTCACTGTTATCTTTGCCTTCCTGTACAGAAAGTAGAATCACCACCTCCGTTTAGTCAGAAAATATTTCGTGCTTAATTTTTCATGATGTTCTCATTTTTGAACAGGGAGAGAATTAGTGGAAAAATACTATTGATACAAAAGTCACAATTCTAACTATTAAGTATATTGTTTGGAAGAATTACTGAGATACTGTCAATAAAATTAAAAAGGATATATTTTTAACAGCTTTATCTTTATATAAAATGCTAAGTTGAAAAACTTGTTTGCAAAAGGTTACTCAAGCAGCTGAACTTGTAAAATAATACTGCAATGAGAGAAACATCAAGAACTGCAATATTTTTTTCTCTCTCCTAAGAGAGAGAAAGAAGAAGATATATTTCTTGAGTAATAATTATAGATGAAATACAGACAGAATTTGAATGGCATTGTCAGAGTTGCAAAAGGAAAACTACAAACTGTATTCATGAAAGTACACAACATGACAACATTCTCTAATGCATAAATATAATGAGTGTTTAAGTTTAATATGTGATAATTTCAATTTGTGTAATTTTTCTCTTCCAAGATTCCCAAGAAATTTCAAATTTTTCAATTTGTTTGTATTGTTGTATTGGTTGAGCTAATTCAGGTTGACACATATCCATAGACAAATTTTTATTTAAAAAGTTCCAATAAAGTAAGAAAAGGGGAACATGGAAAACTTTTTAATGAGAATCAAGGAGATTCACATAGAGTGAAGAAAATGAAGTGCTTTATTAAGTTCATAATTTGAGCCTACCAAAATATTCATCATGATAGAGGCCAATCATTTAATATCTTAACAACCTTGAAGATCAAAACTCCGCACAATTAAAAAAATGAGGGAAATTTCAAGCTTACACAACTTCTGAACCAATATACACCAAAAGTGAAGGAAGCCCCAAAGGGATTATTATCAAGTGGGCTGTAGAAAGATTGTTATATTAAATTATAATTAAAATGTTGACATGAGTTCAGAGAATGAGATCTAAGTGGAAGAGCAGTTTGAAACCATGTAGATTGTCTATGGGCACTGGCATAAATGCGAGCGAGAGTTGAAGTTCCAATAAGTAGATCAAACAGAAAACTAAAAACTAAGAAGTTTTATCACAAGTTGGATGATCACAACACACAGTCAAAAGCTAAGATTAAGTTCTTGTAAAAAATTATAAAGAAACATGGAAGTACTGCTCATATGCAATAATCAGTTTCTTTTCATTAAAAGTAAACGTCATTAATGATACATTAATATACATTATAAGAAATAGAATGAAGAAGTGAACTTTATACAAAATATTAGAATGCCTACATCTCTCTTTGTAATTTAAGGAAGCCGAAGGAAGAAACTTGGAAAAGATAAATGACAAATATTTTTCTTTTTTTTTTTAACTTCATGCATTTAATTGAAAATAAATAAATAAATAAATAAATAAATAAACAAAATAAATACTCAATATTAAAGATAAAAATTAATTTACCACATAATGAGTGAAAAAGATATACATTTTTCAGTTTGACATTTTTAAAATTGAATACATCGAGATTTTTCCATTAAAATCAATGAAACTAGTTACGAGAAACTGCTATTACCTAAACACCTTTGACAGAGACGTTTTTAACTCCTTCTTTGTAATCAATTTCCTGAAAAAGTATATCACAATATGTTGGAAAATAATAGTAAGATGTTCATAACTCTCATTACAAGATTGAAATTTTAATCAGATGTGAATGTATGTAAAAAAACAAAACAAAACAAAACAAAAACTCTAGAAACATAGTCAGTTCTCTTTTCTACATATTTCTTATAATGGAAAAATGTACATCCATTTCACTTTAAACACACACAATTAAAAAAAGACTGCTGTGACTAGCAATAATATAATTTTACCAAGGCCATTTCAGGCCAACATATTTACACATTTTCCAAAAAATTTATCAGAATCATTACAATGTTCATTTAAACTCACATACAGAGAAAAAAAAATACATATTTTAATACACTGATTACAATCAATGCATTGCATTGAAGATTTTATTTCCATGATAAATTTTGATATCAAATGCTAAAATAAAAATTAGTGTATTGCATTTAGATCATTAATCGCTATTCATTTGGTCACAAAGGAGTACCCTACTCAATACATAAATTATTTAACATGAATGGTAGCTAAATTGTATTCAGAAGAGATGATGTAGTCAGCCGAATAAAGTATAAATCAGGTCCGAAATTATAAAAGTAATTCAGAAAAAGATGGGATGTAACTCCTAATCGAGGAATAAAAAGCAAATTTGAACAATGGGTAAGATTTTTTTATCAGTTGACTATGTTCCTTGATAACGGCCACAACTGAAAACAAGACGAATACTGTAACATTAAAAATTAAGGAAAATAATGCTGACCTGAGAAGTCAAGGCAGTTGAGGCAAAAGCTTCACAAAACACTGCATTGCTTCAAATGGATAAATGATCCACAGCTAGCATAATTAAACTCACTGAACCAATGGTGTTAAGTCTCGTTTGATCACACCTGGATTCTTGCCTTGTGTATGTAGTGTGTGTGTGTGTGTGTGTGTGTGTGTATGCAGTATGTATAAATACGTTTAGATGTGTATGTTAACTGTGTGTGCAAGTTTACATACAAAAAGAACACTTTACTCACAAAAATATACATAATACTCAAACAAGGTAGGCATGTATAGAATATGAATGTAAATGCATTTATTTGTTTATAAGAGGTGTAAATTTTCCCTCTAAATGGTACAGATAATGTAACTGGAGAGGTGTAATGATGCATCAATTTCATCGTAAGTAAAAAAAAATAAGTATAAAACCAATTGCAGTCATCTGAAAACTTGAATTCAAAATACTAATGACACACAAAGGAAAAGGTAAATGAATTTCAGAACTGTATATGGAGCCAATGCACAAGGATACAACTTAAAAAACATTCTTTGTATTTATGGAAAATAGTCTGCATTGTTACCATATATGAATACTATTGATGGAATGGGAAAAGAGCAATGATAAATCATGTACAGAGACAAATAGAAAGACTGAACTTAGAGCTCTGGAAACCACAGAAGAAAGCTGAGGATGCCAGTATAAATCCATGAAATTTCCTACTTGGATGAAAATGAAAGGTCATTGAAATAATTCATATCTACGGTAAAAGCACCAGTAGTGGACATCGTTAAGAACATTTGTGTAGTTTTCTTAAAACTCCTGGGCTATGTTAGTTTATGTGGAACTCAACAGGCAATTAGCATACTTCTTTCTGAATAGATCCCTTACCTGAAAATGGCCAACATTTAATTTGTATTTTTTATTAATTCATTTCCAAACCTTGATTTTTATCTAATAGTGGCCAATTAAAAATTGCAAACTTTGGCAATGTTCAGATAGCTGAATCAGTAATGGCCCCTTGATATTGTACCCCTGAACATTAGTCATAAGTCAAGAATAGTATTAGTTCAAGTAACTTTATAGCAATGTCAATACTAACAAGATGTTTTCAACTTTAAACATAAAATAAGGGAAAAAGATATAAATTATATTTTTTCTAATCTCTACCACTAGAAGGCATAAACTCCATGTTCTGCACGTTTAAAGCCAGTGGGAAGCTTCCACCTATTATTTTTCAAACGTTGTGCTTCATGTGGTGACTACTGAAGCAGTGGGCACTATTGGTGTCTTTACTCTAGTACTCAATAAGCAGTTTTTGTTTAATTTACAGATTGTTTGGGAAAGAGAGAGGTAAATTAACTTGTGTATGCCATTAAGGAATTTATAAGATTGAAGCCTTCTGGGAGCTCCCAGACTATCTCAAAGACAATGAGGTAGAAACGAAAGGCAGCCACTAAGTATCCAAGTGAATAAAGGTAAAAGCCTGTCAGACAAGTAATAGGCAATAAAGCATACAACAGTTCATTATAAATACATTTTAAATATTATGGACTTATAAAATTAATTGTGTTTGTTTGATTAGACTTCACTGTTCAATACTAATTTTACCACTGATCCTTTGTCTCGTGTCTACTGTATCAAAATTAAATATTCAGGTCACAAGTGATTCATAGCAATTTTGCCATACTGATGTCATGGTTTGCCTAATTGGGTAGTACTCTTGTTTGTTGTCCATGTAACTCACTTTCAGATAGGTTTAGTAATAAAACAAATGGGCATCATTACATTGCATGTGCGCACATTTACTGCAGATAATGTGTACCCAAGGCAAGAGGATATCAAGATATTAAGCTTTAGAATTCGGATGCTAATCAGAGGAGAAATACACAAAGCAACATGGTAAAGTGTGCACAGAAACATTAGTGGTAAGTTACTCTCAAATCAAATACGGATATAATCAACTCACTGTCTTTTACTCTTTAATTAACTGATATTTACCTTGACCTTCCATCTTGATTAATTTTGATATGATATTAAAGTATAGGCCTACTATTAGTACCCTCATATAACCTTATTTTGATTTTACAATTGCTACACTTCTGCCAAATAAAATATTTTTGTTTTACATGCTATTTTATGTAATAAAAACAATACTTGTGATCCACTTGTTCACAGTACTTTCGTAAATAATCACGTTTAGGGTACGAAGTGCACTTTAATCTGTCCAGAATATTAATTAATTTTTGATCTATTTGATTCATATCGCAAGGCAAATGCATTACAAAAATATACTAATTTATACACTGAACGTCAATTATGTATTGCTGCAATGACTGGTTTCCCTATTAAAAAAAAAAGAGGGGAATTTGTATTTTTAAATTTCATGTTTTTCATTCTTGAGAATACATGATACCAGAGGAAATTGTTTCTTCAAGATTATCTACTTTATAATCACGAACAAATCAACAATATCTCCAATCCACAATAAATATTCAAAAGCTTTGCCTATTTGACATTTGAAAATGATATTCTAACATTTGTGAAAAGTGTGCCTTTGAAAGAATTTAAAGCCAATTTTTCAAGCTGAATTACTAACTTTCCAAAAATAAAATAATTCAACTGTTTTATCTTGGTCATTGAAAATACAAGGTTGTTTGACCTTAGAAATAAATTCTCTCTTTGGTAAACAGAGAAGTAAAGAATACAATTATTACTACTGCTCCTACTACTTCTTTTACTATTACTAAAAATAATAACAACAATAACAATAATTATTGTGGCCTTAAAGCACTCATCAAAATATTCATACACTATACAAAATTTACAGATAAAATAAACATATGTGCGTTGGCTTATGTCCAATATAAAGATAGAGAACAGAACTACCAATCAAGGGGTCTACGTGAATGTCGATTTCACTTCAGATGTAAGCATCAGAAAGGGGTCCATGACTTCTTGACCTTCCACAAGGTAATTCATCTTTGACAGAAACTATAAAATATTTCTGCAACATTTTTTGATTTACGCATTTAAGCTCTGAACAATGACACAGAACCAAAGCATTGACAATATTGTCCAGGAACAGAGTAAACAAAACTCACACTATTCTGTACTATCGCATTCATGGATTCAGTGGCATGGCTTGAACAGGACATCTCAAGATTGGAATTTTTGAAGAGGTTAAGTATCAAAGGTACTACAAGCTGTTTATTGAGAAAATGATTGAATTGATACATTTCAGGCATTTTTGTACAAGAACGGAGGACATTATCACTTATTTAAACCTTGATCACTTGTTTAAGAAAGATATATGACAATCATTTGTTCAAGAAAGCCTGAAAACTTTTATTTAACCCTTACGGTTCTGTCGAGTGGAGTTCAATATTGAGACACTGGTCTTCCACTCACTTTTATATTTTTGTGAATCAAGTTACACAACAAGTTTTGTACTTTTATGAGCTCTTAAGTAATGTGAAGCTTGACAGGCTGCATACAATTGTGGAATAATTATGTATATTATATAATATAAAGGTCGTTGTTGTGTAATTTCAGTTTGTTTGACAGTTTATTACATTATTAACTGGTTAAAGGTAAATTGAAATAAACTAATCGACACCTTTTCCTTTGAATCACACTAGTTGGATCTACAACACAAGCAAAAAACCTCAGTTTGATTCTTAGCTTCTCCAGAATTTTAGTCAAATTAAGTAGTAAATTTCTATCTTGTTTATTGTAGTTATTTCAGTCTATTAGACAATTTATTTGACTGTTTGCCTGACAGAAGAGTGTTAACGTGAACCACAGATGTTTCTCTGTTTCTTAAGAAAATGCCAATATTTTGTGCTCCAAATCTTAGAAATTGAAAGTGTTGTGAGCACACCATAGTGATGTACCAGTGGGATTAAATAGAGAGCTGATGGGAATGTAGGGTCCAAAGAATTGGAAGCTCAAAGGGTTAAATCGTACCATATTTTCTCAATGAACAGTAAATAGCATTTTTGATGCTTAACATCTTTGAGAATCGAGCGTTTAATATCATAACCTTTACAAAATTCATATTACATGAAGGTATATGGGCAGTTCATGAATACACGAAGACTTTCACTGTATGCACAGTTTTCGATTTAGTTAATTGTTACATAAAGGAACATATCAAAGATCACACACAAGTTTATACGTAAGGTTGATCAGAAATGGCAGTGATGAGAGAATTGTGATTTTACAATTACTTGATAGAAGAGATAATCAGAAATGAAATATGACATAAAACAAGACACTCCTGCAAAAGCATCAAACAGTCTATTTGATTCAATACTACAGATTTCATGAGAAGATACTACTCAGGGAACAAATATGACTACATAAGACATCACTTGCTCCAGTGAAGATGAAGACAGGTTCTAAATATTTTCATTGACATATTTTAACACGCGACATATCTCTCTATAACTTGCTCCCAAAAATTAATGTACCCACTCTTACTATGAATTTCTTCCACCCTAGTTCCTTTTTTCTTTGTTCTCAGTAAATTATAATCAATTACAGAACAAAATGTACTGAGCTGCAACAGACTAACAATAGTTGCGCAATTTTTGGAACTCTAATACGAACGAAGTCAAAACTCTGAAGAAATGGGAATTCACTCTCCATGCAATAGACTCTCAAGAAGATTCAAGAAAAAGAAAGAGGAGTATAGTATTGTGAGTATTGTGCAAGCTGACCATATGACAACAAAATTCTGATCTGAATGCTTCAAACTGCTACATCATTTACACATTGTATAGAAATATAAATCAGTCATTACTTAGACAACATCTTAAAACTCAAGATCAGACCATGCCAGAGAGAGGAGAATGTAGAGGTAAGAAAGAAGGTAATTATATTTGGCTCAATCGTTCCTTCTTCATTTACTATTGCAAGGGAACCCATATTTTTAAACTGAAAAACCAGAACACAGCACACAATTATGATCGAGGAGTGTCTTCTATGAAACAAAATACCATTATTCAGAATAATCTATGTACACAGAAATAATTTGCTCCTTTTGGTATGTTTAAAACCAGATCATTATGATAGTAATGAACTGACAATAATGAAACTAAGACTAATTATCAAAAAAATTGTTTAAAAAAATTTAAAAGTTAAATACTGCATGGCAGATATTACATTCCACTTTGTCTTTGGAACAGTCACTACTTTCTTTTATAAATGGGAACTACGCCTTTAAATTTTCACTGAAAACATACTTTCTCTCAGGCATTTTGTTGCTTTTTTATTAAAATAAAATTTTATTAAACTCCCACAATTATTCTGAACATGAAAAACTCAACACCACTAAACATGTGAGCAAAAAGGAATGACACAAATGAACAAACAAATCATTCTAACAAATCATCCGGTTGACCAACAATTCATTAGGGAATTCAAAGTCGCAGATTCCAAATAACCGTACATTTTATCAAAACATATCAAACAATTTTGTATTTGTAAACACCCGGGACATTTTAGTGTTCCAAAATAATTTGTCGGGTCACTGGGGCAAAGGTTGAAATCTGGGACTTTCCCACGAAAACCAGGACATATGTGATCCCTAACTATTGCTCGTAATAAAAATAACACAATAATCAACTTCCCTACCTACAAACATTACTCTACATCACATAATATTTGAAGGTAGGTACAATATAATAAATACAAAGCAAATGCTATCACAATTTCAAGATATAAGGAGATAACTACTGAACATACATGTATCTCATCTTCCCTTTGCTTCTTCTCTCTCTATTTCAAATTCATACATTCATTAACTCACACCAAAACACATTGCTCATGTTTCATATAATACCAAATAATAAAATTACAAAACAAAACCTAGAAGATGTCCATCACTCATAAATAGTATTGAGAGAGTCTTCTAATTTTTCTGAATTAATCATAATAAAACTTTCCATTAATAACAATGTAAGAGTACACACCATTGCAAAAGTTAAATGGGCACATTTATTTTTCAAACAAACCTACATTACATACCACTTTACAAATGAGATACATGTGGACCACAAACCAGAAAGTGCTGACAGTTTCACATCAAACATCATGGCACTGTACTGTGGTTCCCTCATCAATGTGAAAATGGTCAACAACACTCTATTGTCCATACACATGATATGTTATATTACAAAGGTACATTTAACTTTAATTTTGGATGGACTGATGCATAACAATTATTCACCTACTTCAAAAAGAATTTTGAAAAACATGTATAAGAAAGCCTCATTCCATACACGAAATCATATTACACTGAAAATACACGTATGAGTAAAAATAGTACTTCAGTTTTATCAAATATTAGATATTTTTGATTCTATACCATTACTACTTCTATTATACTGTGACGGTAGTCGCACAATCAATTGCGCAGGCATTGGCACTGTTGTTCCAAAGGAAGTATGACCTTGGTGATGAATTGGAGAATTTGATACTCCAGCACTGTAAGTTTTAGCTCTATTTCCATGTCTCTGGTACATAGCCACAGGTTTTGAACCTTGAAACTGATAATAACCAGGAAGTACATGGTGACTATTACTCATTTGCGAAGAGTGAATTTGATTTTGAATGTGCTGTATAGGAGCATGTTGTTGCAAATAGTTCGATGGCAAACTCCCAGTGTGAAGCACAGTTGTAGTAGGACACGGATTGAAACATGATGTTGATGCCACAATTCGTTCTGAAGTATTTGTTGGAACACATAATTTATCATCACACTCTTTGTTGGGTAAATTAGACCACCACGAACGTAACCGTGAATTGATCTCAGGAAACTGGGGACGACGATTAGGAATTTCATGCCAGCACTCGATCATGAGACTGTACAATCCTGAAGGGCAGTCTTCAGGACATGGGAGTAATTGCCGGGATCGAATCATGTCGATAACTTCTTGATTGCTATAGCCATAGTATGGCTGAAAATTTCAAAGTACACATTAGAAGCATAATTACAAGAGAAATAATGAAATAACTAACAATTTGTGATACTTCATGGCAGACTGCTAGTTTTTTATACTAGTGGATAATTTATTTGGGTGGTTATTTCATGATTAGCAATTTGCTGGCTAACCAATTAATTAGTGGGGTTGTTATGATGTTGACCCAATGTTCATACAGTATAGTGCAAACTCTTCATTTCATGATGTTAATAATTCATGCAGGCACACACACACTTGCACACATGCTCACAGACATGTACAGACTTGCATACGCACATGATTGCATGCATGTACATATTAAACACATAATTATGATTATCAGCATGATTTACACAATGCAAAAGGGAAAGTTTAATAGAATGCAAATAAAATGGAAATGATTACCTGTAATCCATAACTATATATTTCCCACAATACAACACCAAAACTCCATACATCTGATTCAGTGGTGAATTTACCATACAAAATTGATTCAGGTGGCATCCATCTCACTGGAAGGAGAGATTTTGATTGAACCCTGCAAAGAATAACACAATATTACTTAATATCTTATATTAAAATTAAGCAGTTTATATTCCACGTACCAAGATTAAAATATTTCGTATAAGAATGATCAAATATGTAACAAATTGATAAGTTGAATTACAAGCATATGGTAATACTAAAAAAAAATTCTTAAAATTTAAACTTAATTAAAATTAATTCTTAAAATTAACAAGCAATGAATGAATTTTACAAAGTAATGGCCATCTCCATATTCTCACACACACTTATGGTTTTGAGAACTGGAATCAGATCAAATTCAATAATTTTTTGAATCTGAGACTTAAAATATACCTCTGGTAACTGTGTCAAATTCAAATTTAAAGGAACTACACGGAGGGAAAAAACATGAAATGCCATAAAAATTTAGCATTTTTTGAGGAACTGATCTCATCTTAACTTGCCAAAAGTCACAGAGAAAGTATGTATTAAAAATGATGTTAAGAAGATTTTCAATACCATAATCAAGCTTACAACTGACTTACCTCGTCAAGGAAGAGAAAGAGCATCTTAAAAATAGTCATATAAGTTTAGAGAAAAACAGAATGAAGAAGGACTTCAGAATATCAAAGAGATAAGGTAAACCAGGAAAACCAAACCCTGACAAAATATATTCTTGACTACTTAAAGGGTTTCTGGAAAACCCCTCCCAAAAAAGCCAAAGCAATACAAAAGCATTGTAGTGAGTTACCAGGTAGAATTAAGTTACAAAGATTTTATCCCAATGCAAAGAAAGGTATTGAGAGACCGATGGAATTGGTGGAAAGACAAAAGAAAACAGACAAGAGAACAATTATGAGTGAACTGTTGACAAACTTATTCTTGAGTTCTGCGATCTGTCATAGAAACTACTTCATAATCACATGCCAAAGTACAAGAGAAGAAGAAATCAAGGGAATCCATAGATCACTGGAGATATAAAAAATCTAACCTGAAATAAGTAATGTGCTTGAATAAAATAAAGAACAATGGTAGCAAGAAAAACTTCTTGGTATATAGAAAAATAAAAATGACCCTAAGTTCACAAGTTCATGACAGTAAAGAGAGAAGTAGGAAGAAGAAATAGCAATATAATTGAAGGGAAATTTTATATACTTAACTAAGGTTACATTTAATTAGCAATATGAGTCATTCTGTGTAAATTTGAGCAGGCACAAAATGTTCAGAAAATAAAAGAATTAAGGAAGTGTATTTTTCTAGAAATTATATTCTTTCAAATTTAAATCAATAAGCCGGGACAACACACAAAATTAAAATCCTTATACTTATTTTTCAAGAAAAACTCACAAAATGAAAGTGAACTCTTAAAAGTTTAGTAAAAATAAATTAATGAAAGTAGTTGGGTGCAACACCTTCCACTCTGTGCTCACTGCCAGAAAATAGTTGTGCAACTGCAGGGAGACTAGTTCACTCCAAAGTTCAGTTATTTTATCGTTTTGTATTGCCTGTAGTGTACTGTCTGTTGAACAAGTCAGAAAACGAAACTTTTTATGACATGATTCTAGTATTTACTGCTCATGGGGAAAACAATATGTAATAGAAGGAAGAGAACAGAGATCAGGTAAATGCTACAAGAGAAGGAGAGAGGCCAATTTTTATTTCTAGAAATGATACTGGCAATATTCCTACCACTCTTTCGAGAGCATAGTCAGAGGATGAGGGGGAGGGGTAGTTGAGCACAACTTGTCTCAGGCCCCAACTGCCTCTGAAATTGTTTTTCATTCAAAACTTAAAAAATTTATTCACTTCTAATTCAAATTGCTATAAGTTATTTCTGTGACATTCTGTTTAATCTAATTCAAGATGCAATTACATGCATCTGACAAATTAATTTTAATAAAACATTTTTTGAAGAAAAATATACTATATACTTAACTTTTTAATGGTGAGAGAATGTGGAAGCTTTCTAACAGACAATGGATTGCAGTGGATTGGATGAAAGTACAGAATATTTGCTCATCAATAGATTTCCTTCAGAGTTTTCACAAAAAAAGATTAAAATCATTGCCTTCAATGCCCAGCTTACTTTTAGGCAAAGTTTATTTTTAAATGAAAGTCTCATCAACCTTTTGAAACAAGAATTTAAACATAAAAAAATGATTTATTTTTCTGAGGGAGCTAGTGCTTAATACACCCTTTCCAACTTGTGACACCGCAACGCTGATTGCAGAATTCGTTCTTAATGGCATTTTTATGCAACATCATACAAACTACAAAGTTTCTTGCTGACAGATCAAGCTTTCAGCGTGGGCAAGAACCAATTAATACACCCAAAACACAACTTGATTGGGCTCAAAAGAACATAAATAATATTACTTTTCAATTTTATACAAATTAACACAAAATATATGACAGAAAGCTATATTACATAGTTTTGTACACTGAAATGGGAATACAGTAATAGGAATTTAAATGAACTATGTCTTTAGAATAAAAAACAATGGCACTGGTGGGATGGCCTCATGCTGAAGATGAATCCCGGTATATTCATCAATTAATTGCTACTAAAGAAAGAGTTTCACTTTTTTTTGGCAGCAAATTGAAGATAAGTTTAAGGAATTAAAAAAGAATAAAAAATTATTGATCATCGTGGTAATTGCAATAGTTAACATTTTATTTTCATTATAAAAACTGGTGTTTACTTTTATATTATAAAATACATTTTTTTATGTTAACATACACTTTGTCAGCTTTTAATTAAGGACAACAATAAAAAATATTCTTTACTTGAAGCTATATTCAAGGATTTAAATTGTCTCTAAGACATTTTCAGAGGAGAGAGAGAGAGAGAGAGGAGAGAGAGAGAGGAGAGAGAGAGAGAGAGAGGGGAGAGAGAGGGAGGAGAGAGGGAGAGGAGAGGGAGGAGAGAGGGGGAGAGAGGGGAGAGGGGGGAGAGAGGGGAGGGAGGAGGGAGGAGAGAGGGAGAGAGAGAGGGAGAGAGGAGAGGGAGAGAGAGGGAGAGAGAGGAGAGAGGGGAGAGAGGGAGAGAGAGGGAGAGAGAGAGAGAGAGAGAGAGAGAGAGAGAGAGAGAGAGAGAGAGAGAGAGAGAGAGAGTGTGGTCAATATTCATGACAGTAAGTCAAAACAAAAAATTCATATTTATTCATTTTAATTCTGGAACATGAGAAAAAATTGAATGAAGTTAGATATATTAAGTTCAAATTTTTAGGAAATCCACCCAGTTTGTCACAGAATGAGTCATATAGTGCAATATATTATATTTCCTGCAACTTTGTGTTAAAATATTTTTAGTGTTTTAGATAAGGAGAAATCATATATATTTTGAACATTTTCTGCATTTCAGATTCTTTCCTCGGGAACATGGATGGCCGTGACTTTTCTGAATAACCTGCCAGTAAATTCCCAACGTTGTTCTGAAAATTGTGAGGTCACCAGAGTTTCTACAAAGTGAATACGCAGGACAAAAGTTTCAATCTGTTTTGTAAATGTCTGATAAGCATTGAAAGATGAAACTATCACCTAAAGGTTCTAATAATGAAAGTCCTAAATGATGAAACAGTAACCTATCTAAATAAAGATAAAGGAAAAAACTATGCTGGGGTCCTTCATTGACCCCCTCCTTCCATTTGCATGCAACAATTAAAGTTTCAGCTGTTTTGAAGATTAAGTGAAATTAAAAATGAATTAAATATGTGTTCAATACCTAAGAAACACATTATCAATCTTGCATAACGAGCAACACACACTAACTTCACTTTAAATAGGAAAATCATTCCAGATGGCTGATCTCATATTATCTTTATCTCCATTCCTCTCATCTTTAGTTCAAGTAGATATGAACTAAGGATAATTTTTCTCCAAAACCATCAGTGACCGCTTACAACAGGTTTTAGATTTTTTTTTTTTTTTTTTTTTTTGACTTCAGAAATGTGGTTGTAAAAGCTCAAATCTTACCTGTAATAATCTGATGAATAAATATCTCTTGAAAGACCAAAGTCTGATATTTTAACTGTTAAATTGTCTCCAACTAGACAATTACGTGCTGCTAGATCTCTATGAACATAATGATGACTTGAGAGGTACTCCATACCTAGTACAAAATAAGATGAAACGAAATAAAGAAATTCCTTGCAACTGTTATGAAATTATAAAAATACATGTGAAATTTTATGAGTAATTATTAATAAAATGTCATATAAACATGTAACAGAGAAATATTAGTTTTTAAAGATAGGGGAGGCAGCTAAACCTATTAACATTTCAATTCATTTGAAACACAAATCACTTGATTTTACTTTATCATGTCTTCACAATATGTAACTACCATGTCAAGCAGCATAAACAGGATAAAAACCTTCCTTCAAATGAATGACATCAAACATTTCTATTTTTGAGAGAAAAAACAAAATTTGGAAAAGTGTTCGCTGAAGAACTTGCATCATTAAACACACATGTAACATGGAATCAGTAAACTTTGTACCAGTGAACACAATTTTTCAGTGGATTTAAAGAAAACCTGTACACTTCACACCACCACACATTTGAAGTTTATGAAAAGTTCCCATTGCTATAATTAACCTTGAATTTAAATTAAACTACTGAGCCAACTTTCTTGCATTTTCATAACTTTTGCAATTTTTAAAAAGTTAGAGTTCAACGAAAATGCAACCATTCTTCTAGGCGTTCATTGATCTATTTGTAGAAAAAATTACTCCTTTTTCAAATAATTGTACATGTTTCTTTTAAAGATCTTATTCCTTTGAACAGATTTTATTTAAGACAAAAATTTCAATCATCAAATTTTTAGTTTTGCAACATTAAGTTTTTGGAATTTTTGAACATACAGAAAGTTCACCGGAAATGGGATCAGTACCACTTTTGTTTTACTGTTCATAGGAAGAGAAAATTTAAAGCAAACAATTAGGAGCAGTTTTTCAGAAAATGTATGTTTGAAAATTGGCTTATTTCACGCAAAACGGCGCATATTTTCGAAAAATTAACATAACATTATTTTAGATCAGTCTTTGTAGAACAGATTACACAAAAGAAAAATATATTTACCTACAATATTGTAGTTGTAGGAAGAACCCGAAAAAATGTTAACTTCTGCAATATTTAAAAATTTCAGAGATTGCAATGAAAATGAGACATGTACCACTCTTTTAAGTATCCTTTACTCTATCTGAGGTCAAAGTTAAATAAAAAAAAAAATACAAATTCTTAATGATAAAATTTTGAAATTGTTATTGAGGCTTCATTTAAGGTATCCCCCAAAATCCAATTATCCTTTACAAACTCGCTGAACCTGAATTTCCCTTAAATTGATCAGGGAATATCAATTTTGAAGAAAATTTTCTGAACAGTTTAAGCACAGACTGTTTGCCCTTGATCAATTTCTCAGAATAAAGGACCCATGTATCATGAATTCTCATCACACAACTTGTTTGAGGAAGTAATTGACTATATATAGGAACAAGATTTATCCACTTTTTCTTTACCAGGACCCAGCAATAATCCAGGTTTTCTGTCGAAAATTCGCCGTTTTCCGGCGCAGGATTACAATACTTTCTCTTCTCACGAAGTACGGACGAGAAAGTAAAAATTAAAACAGAATCTAAGTTTCAGTTGCGTACATCAAACATTTATTTCTCATTATACACTATTCCCTCATTAGCATGTACTTTCTTAACATTTCACTGTAACGTGAACAAAATTTGGGTCTCGGCATGGAAACTTAGTAATATGGATATAGATTAGTGATGGGTTGATACCTAAATTTCTCGATAATCGACACCGTTACCTGTCTAAGACTCGATACCATACTACTTTAAAGACTCAGCAAGAGTGATTCAATCAGAATTGGAAGGATAATATTTGGTTCTTCGTGCATTCATGTACTATTTTAATATTTAAAATCCATTGAGATGAACATACATTTTTCAAAGTTTTAAAGATTCTTATTTAGGTAAACTAACATTCTAATTCCTTCTGGTTCCATTTCATTTATTTCTTTTATAATTTTTTTTATTTTTTGTCACATATCATTCCAGCTGTATTGAAAAGTCTTTCCAAAAACACTATCACTGATGGAATGCACAGGTATCGAACAGAACGTTTTCTTAAGTTGGGGAAAGTCACTTTGTTTTTCCAGAAAGATTATACATTTGCATCAGGAGGAAGCAAATCCGCACATTTAATTCATCCTCTTGTGCTGTGGTTTCGTATACACAGCATGATATTTCGTTGTCACTCTTCAGAATATTCCCATAAGAGACCACATGTCAATGCATTTTCGGGGATTCAGTAGTTGGTTGATTTGTGTTGGAACTTTATCTTGACAGGACTGGCCATGGGTAATTAACTTCTACCACTTCCCTTATACGATCTGCGACGTTTCCAATGTCCGGTGCAACATTAGTTGGTTTGGCCTTCGTGTTCAGGGGAGCTGAATACTACCCGGTGTATTGATATAACATGTTTTTTTAAATTACTAGTATTGTGTGATTTTCCACCAGATGATTTTTTTTTTTTAATTTTTTTTTTATATAAATATTCTACAATTAACACAATTGTCATCTTTTGAGTCCTCTTCAAAATAATTCCACACTTCACTCGTTTTGTATATGGAAGGCACTAATCTAGTCGTCTTTCAACCACTTTAAAACACAGAACTGAACTCACAAGCTCCGTCAGATGTAGGTGAGTGGGTGGGCTGAGGAGGGGAGTATCCTGGGAAGAAACGTCATCATCGAGCATTGGTTTTGGTGCCTGTCACTAGATTGCCGGGAGCTCACAAGGAAGAGTTTCCCAAAGCTAAATTGGTTGTGAATTGCATGCTATCTCAAAAGATGGTGAAGGCACGAGTGGAATAAAGAGCGGGGCACAGTGCTTGGACGTTGCAGCCATACAACACATATCTCTGGTTCCAGCATTGTCTAACGACTGTAAGTGAATCTGAACAGATGGATACTTCTTTGTTGCTAACAGAAGAAAAATAGGAGAGAGACGAATGTAAAGGCAATTATTTTGTAAAATCAGAGAAGATGGGGAATGGCATAAAAAATGAAAGTATCGAAAAGGTATCGATACCACCCAAGTTCGAGGACCCATCCCTAATATAGATAATAAAAGAATAATATGAATTTTTATAATATGAACACCATTTATTTCAGCCCCTTGGAATTCATGTAAAATACGGTCTATCTACGATATTTTACATTTTTTTTTTTTTTTTTTTGTGCAAATGAAGTTTCATGAACATCAGATCTTTCCTCATTGGATGGCGAAATCCGGCGCCGACCCACCGTCGGCTAGTGGGGTTTCCCCCTAACCAGGACTCTCCCACCAGCGGGGCACCGCCCCAGCCAGGACAAGCTCTAAGCTCCCGACCGGCCTCCCGGAATATGTGGTAGTGTAGTGCATGTTAGTGTAAGTGTGTGTGTGTAAGGGGAGAAGATAGGACAAGGAAGAGGAAGGAAAGATCGCGCGCGGTCCGTGGCCCGTTTGGCAGGGTACTGCTCCGGCATTCGCCTGGTGTTGATCAGAGAAACCACGGAAAACTACCAATCAGAGCAGCCGGCCGCTAGGATTCTCCTCCAGACAGCGACTGAATTCGACCTAGCTGAGAAGCTAGTGTTGAAAATCCTACCGCCATCAGGACTCGAACCAAGGACCTCCCGGTCAGAGGCGCTGCAGTGACATCAGTTGATACACTGAGCTACCACTCCCGGTTTGGGGGGAGAGAATTCTTCTGGTCAGTACTGATCGTATCCTAACATACTTGGGAGTGAACTACTCTATCCGGAACGGCTTCCCATGTAAAATATCCATATCGAATTTGATGGAAGCAGTGATGAGGCTTCAGAAGGCGCATTTAAAGCCCACACAGAAGTTGGCTTTCACACCCATATAATGCCACATTACCTCTACCAATGAGTTTTATCGATGCTCAGGGAAGCGGACTGTCAAATCAGAGTGGCAGTCAAATAGTTCCTACATCTGCATATGAGTACTGCAGATGGCTTATTCTACCCGGTCAAGAGAGATGGAGGACTGGGATTGCTGCGGCTCGCACAACACGTCCTATGATATTGTCCCTAGGGTAGTGCTAAACCTAGGATTACTATTAGAAACATCTGCAGACCCTATTTGCAGATGGCCGAGCTCCTGTTCGAGTTTCTACCAACGGACATTAAAGACCGCCACTGCGAATCACCTGGTCCTACACTGAACAAGATAGGCTTATAAGAAGAAATGCGCCGATGACGAGGTAACCGCCTGGGAGAAGCTGGAATCCTAAGGGAGAGCGGTTAAGACGCATATGAACGATCAGATTGGAAATGCCTTTTTCAAAGATTATAATCTTTTGAAACCTGGTCTTTTTATCACTGCACTCCAAATGAGATCAAATATCGCTGCCACTAAAACTACTCTTAGTAGAGGAAGGCCCAGAGAGGATGTATACTGCAGGAAGTGCAATACAGAGGTAGAAACTATGAATCACATCCACGGTAAGTGCATTTTTACGAAGCCAGCAAGAATAATGCAAGATAAAGAACTTTACAGAGGGGAAGATGCTCCGGAAATCCGACACTGTGGTGTCCACGGAAGCCACTTTCTCCGTTGCCGAAGGGGTTAGACTCAAACCTGACCTGGTAATAAAAAGCTGGGAAGAGGTCCACGTGGTCGATATGACAGTGCCACGATGATGGGTCAAGCCTTCTGAAAGCAGGGGAGGAAAAGTGGTAAAGTACCAACCAGTCATTTCCCTCGCAGCCCAACTTCATGGAGTGGCCAACGACAGAATCCTGCCAGTGGTGGTTGGAATCCCTGAGGCTATGCCACGATACACAATGCCCTCAAGACGTTGGGGATCATGTCTCGAGGCAAGACGATCTACTGACTATCTCGTTAATTGCTCTCAGAAGCTCTACACACAATTTTTAAATGATGGAGCATTGCTGGTAGTAAATGCAGAAAATGAACTTCTTGGTCTCGTGGGGAAGTCTGGGGAACCCAGGGGATTCTAAAATGCCTAGGATATACCTAGTTACCCCGACTTCAAGTGGGAAGTGTATGCTATTTTAATGTAGCGTATAGAAAATTGTGTAGTCAGAATCCATGTTTTTTGGGTTCTTGATATCGAACAATTTACTTACGACAAAACTGACGACAAACGTCTGCCTGCTCGCCTGTGCTCGACACTAGCGTGTACCATTCAGACGATTTTCTCCAAAATCGATATTTCCCGAGCAAACTCCATTCTAACATCGCGGTCTTCCGATAACAAAGCGTGAACAAAATGTGGTTCCCATGTTTTCTATTCGATCTCTTTCATTATCCGTTGGACCGAACAATACGATTAACCAGATGTCCTATGATATTGTCTCAGGGACTTCTTGGGACCTTGCGCAAATGTGGCAGCAGCGTTGGTTTTAGCCTCTTCAGTGACAACTCTCTTTGGGGGCCCTGCACCCTTTTGGTGACTAACCGAATTCGTACGCAACAAATTCGATTGCAATCTCCATTGTTTTCACGTCCAGAGTCGCGTGCCTCCCCCTCTCCCGTCTCCCCCATCTCTGCACAATTAGAAGCGACTGCCATACTTCCATCCTAGCTACAATCCGAGCACGGTCAGTAATGTATAGTCTCTGCAACATCTTCACTTAATTAGTGGTTTGACTTGCAAGAAACAAGAATTATGTAACAATTGTATAATGCTACGTAATGGAATACAACAGAGCGTAATAAAGCACTAGAGTTAATAATATTACATAGTTTATTATAAAGTAGCAGTAAAATAAAAATAGGGATATAATTGTGGAGGCCCTGAGAGAGAATGAAAGTGAAAGAATTGCAACACTGCTTCTGGGACAGCTCCTTTGACTGCATTTCTGCGACATATCCTTCATGCACCAACCTCCTTCCTTTCACCCGCCCCCTTCCTGTGGTCTGGATCATATATGCTCAAAGGAAAACAGGCTGCGTCTTCATTCGCTATTTTGAAGTTAACTTACGATGCGCCTCAGCTTTGAGCAACGCAGATTTGTGATGCAGGAGTATTTCCAAACGCAACTCTTCCAAAGAGTGCCAGGCTGCTTTTGGAGAAAAAATTTCATCTGAGTCAATTCCGAACAACAGTGCCCTATTCCAGTTAGTGAAATGTAATGGCGAGAGAGGGGGCGTGTTCGATCGGGAAGCAATCGCCGAGATACAGTGCTCACGAAGCGAAAACTAGAAGTTCGGAATATTCTTTCAAATTTCCAGAAAACATAATTAAGGATGCTTCAGCATCAAAGTAATCTTTCGCATGGAAGCGCGCGCTGTGACACAAAATAACTAGGTGCTACAGAATGGTACAGACTTTCTCGTTGAAATGTTTTCTAGTTTCTTTGGCGTGGACTGGCTGTAAGGTCCTACTTCATTCTCTGGCCAGCTGCAATCTGTCGTCACCGAAAGTACATTTTCTTAACTTTTCGGTAACTTAATGGTGAACCCGAAATATTACTTAAAGAATACTAAAGCAGAGTAAAACCTCGTCCAATATAGAAATTTTCATTGAAAATTTCGAAGCCGTTTTCAAGAAAATGGTGATTAAGCATTACTCTAAATGCGAAATTTGAAGCTCTTTCTCACAGGAATCTATTGAGTTTTCTAAAAACTTCATTTGAAGTCCTTTCAAACACTTCCCCTAACCAATGTAATAATGTATACAAATCGATGGAAATGTGCATATTAACGGCGTGAGAGATATTTTAAAAAATTACATTAGTGTAATTTTTTAAAAACAAAAGAATACACGAAAATTAACTTTATGTCATATTAAACAGTAAAATTATCACTAACCATTGGAGAAATTTGAAGAAAAAGTTGAACCATTTTTGAGAAAATGGCGGTTGAGCGTTTCTGAAAAATTTGGAATTTTGAGTTCATTTTTATAGAAAACTGTTGAGTTTTCGAGAAACTTTATTTGACATTATTTAAAGCACATGAACTCATAAATCTAATAGTGTGAAGAAATCGCCTCTAAGGTAAATATTCTCGACGTGAGAGACAAGTCAAAAATATTACATTTTTGTAATTTTTGAAGAAACAAAAGAATTGAGCAATATGACGTTTATATTATCAGATAGAGTTGGTTGGGCATTAACCCTACCGAAAATTCAAAGAAAAAAATTGGGGCCGTTTTTGAGAAAATCATATTTTGTAATTTTTTAAATTGCAAATACTGGCGCTTTATTGCACAAAAACGACTAAAATTTTCAAAAAAGTCTACACGATCTTAATGAAAGAACTATTTATGGGTAACAAATTTCAGTTGAAGGAAAAATCTGTGCCTTCATTTTTATAGTTCCTCCAAAAATGCAAACTTTTGCAATTTTAAAAAATTCAGAGTTAACCGTGAAAATGGGACATACGCCACCTTTTTTAAGTATATTTTAGTGTATTCTTACATGAAATTTAAAGAAAAAATTAAAGCCGTTTTTGAGAATATTTTGAAAATGTCCAGGGGCTTCATGTAAAGTACCCCAAATGGGTAAAGCCGAATAAAGCGGCGAAAAGTGCCCCCAAACCAAATCGAAAATCGCGATGCTCATATGAAGGGCATACAAAATGACGTAGAGTCACAAAACGTCAGCCTCCTAGGGCAATATGTTGCAGAGATACAATGAGAAACGTGTTTTGCATTTTTTTCTCTGTCTCTATTGCATGTATAAGGCTGAAATAGATTGCAAACGGGGAAACATACTTCAATTTGAAGGTATTTTTGTGAACGAATTTTGACGCCAAATTCGTATTGAGAAAAAAATAAATAAATTTTGAAATTCATTTCGAAGTGATAACGTTGCAATACTGTCTGAATTTTTCTTCCTAAAATGGGTCTTATAACACTTTATAGCATTTTTTCAGATTTTTAAACAATGTGGACGGTAGTGAAAAACACTTAAAACCAATTTTTTCAGTTTAAATATTTCAAATTCGCGCCAAAATGTGGGTGGAAAAACGTGTTACAGCAATATTTAAACATTAAATTAGTTGAAAGAAGGTGACAATTATATATAAAAACCTTTATTAAAATTATTGAAAGGTCTTGCTTGCCAGGATGATTTGGAACTTTTTGCTGACAAATGTTTGTTTTATGTGGACAGTATTTATATAATCAAAATTAAATTATCAAACCCTTTTGTTTTTAGATTTATTTAATGTTTCTAATATTATTTAAATTACTCGGTTCTAGGTATATCAATCATTTATGTTTATAATATAAATCAAATTACTTAGTTGTAGTTTTATTAATCATTGACAATGAGACAATCATAGACAATCATTCTCACTTTCTTCAATAACTGGGATCACATATTTGTTTATAAACAGTCTAATCAAAATTTCTATTTTTTCCAACATTTCTATATAAAAACACTTGCTTAACAATTTTCACCAAGTAACTAGCATGTGCCAAATGTGTGTTTAAATAATCGCATCTATGTGGTAGCAGCATCCGAAGGTGCCACATCCATTCACACTTTGACAATATCGTTTCCCTCCCGATATTCCCATGATGGAAGTGTTGAGAAACCTCTTTTAGTGGCATAAACGGACAATTTTCAATGGTGTCTGACCACAAATAACATGATGAGAGGGTAATTGCAATAAAAGATGTAATATTTAAAAAAAGTGATTATTTGTTTCTGTTTCAATTACTTGTAATTGTGATAATTGTTGCATTTTAAATTCACGCTAATATTATGTCGCACACTGGTGCCTGAAACTCATTGATTAAAATCGGATGAGCCAGAGGTCACCATCTCTTTTCACCACGCTTTCCACCAAGGATATTCCGATTGAGTTTGATACGTATTCGATGTAATACCCATAAGATTCCGAGTTCATATGGCGTGTTTAAATGTCGGTTAAACCATTTCTTCCAATCACATTCTGGCGCGAATTTCAAATTTTTAAACAAAAAATCGGTTTTAATTGTTTTTCACTACCGTCCACATCACTTAAAACTCTGAAAAATATATGTGTTATAGAGGGTTATATGACCAATTTTTGGGAGAAAAATTGAGGCAGTACTCCAATGTTATCACGTCGAAAAAGAATTTAAAAAATGTATTTATTTTTTTTCTGTATGAATTTGTCGTCAAATTTCGTTGACAAAAATATCTTCAAATCGAACTATTTTTCTCGGTCTCTGCAATGTTTTTCGGCCTGATACACGCGATAGATATTGAGAAAAAAAGAAAACATGCAAAACACTTTTTCGTTGTATCTGTGCAACAGATTGCCCTAGGAGGCTGTTTTTTTGTTTTTTTTTGTTTGTTTGGGATCTGCGTCATTTTGTATTCTCTTTCATATAAGCATTGCTATTATCGATTTGGTTTGGGGGCACTTTTCACCGCCCTATGCGGCTATACCATTTTAAAGAATGTTTTTCAAAATTTCAAAGCTTCAACTAGAGCCAGATTTCCAGGGGGGTTTCTTCAATTTGGAAAAGATCGTAAGTGTGGTTTAGGCGCTAGATTCGTTCACATATGACGGACGGACGGACTTTTTCGGTACCCGGGGACCGCAAAACGTTTATTTCCCATGAAATCTCGAAATCGATTTACCACAGCAATATATATCTTTCTCTATACTTCGTATATTACTCCCGTAGATACGTATGTATACGAGAAAGTAAAAATTGAAAATGCACGCATTCAAACAGCGGACATCTGAAGAGTTTAAGGTTCCCCCGATCGGTCTGCTCGCGTGAATTACTGTAATTGGCTACACCGAATTGTTAGCGAAGGTCCTGAGGCTCTTGATAAAAGTGTTTTTTAGTGATGAGGCTTGGTTTCATGAGATGAATATGTTAATCAGCGCAACAGTAGGCTCTGGGGTACCGAGAGACCACTGTATTAAAAAATATTAGAGAATGGTGTGTCATTTATTGACGCAGATTAATTGATTTGTTGTTTTTTAAAGAAGCAGTAACGGAAGATACGTATCAGAATATATTTGTAAAGGAAATTTTGTATTCCATATTGAACAGGATGAGAGAAACTTTTGATTTTAGCAGGATGGAGCGACATCGCATACTGCCAAGAGGACAACGCAATTTCTGGAAGAGTTTTTTGGAACACAATAGTTTCACGGGGTTTGTGGTCCCCTCGTTAGCTAGACTTGTCCCATCTGATTTTTATCTTTGGGGATGCCTGAAAAGTAAAGTTTATGGGAACAAGCCTGCTAATCTCAAAGAGCTGCAAAGAAACATCAAAACAGCGATTCGCATGATTGATGAAACTTTACATCGAGTTATGACAAATGTTCTAAGGCGAATTAATGATTGTTTGTTAGCAAATGGAGGGCATTTTGAACATTGTTTGTGAGGTTCGTTTGTTTCCGACAATGTAAAATTCATAATTTCCTTTTCATCATTCATAATAAATAATTTCCCTTTCTCCTTTACCGATTATCTAGTTTTCCCTTTCTGTTAATGCAATTTATAAAAAAATTCTATTGTAGTTTTTCTTTAACATTTTCCCACGAATGGACGCTTAAAAATATGGCGCTGGTCTCATTTTCGTTGAACTCTGAATTTTCGAAAATTGCAAAAAGTTAGAAAAATGGAGAAAGTACATACTGGTTTAGCACCACAGTTTACTTTCTGTAAGTATAGAGTAAACATTGTAACGCTGCGGTACACACCGGCGATTTTTCGACAGTATACCCCGTGTGGTCTACAACTCCACACACTTTCTTGTTCTACCAGGAGGATTGCTTCCGGGATGGACACAGGCTCTTGGTCGTTTATCTGCACTGCCATCCAGTGAAGAACACCTTCAGGCTGGTATCTCGACCCTACCAGATCGCAGTGACCCTACCCGGGAAGCTTCCAATTTAATGTCTGGGTGGGGCCACCCTGCCAACTCAGAGCTTCTAGCTTTCCAGGCCAATATCGGAGTTGCCACTCTCAATGCGCTAGGGCAAGTCCCTCCTCTTTGCCCAGAGTATCGGGACTGCCACGTCGAAGCTAAAGAGCCAAACAGGGGGGCCACCCGGGTTAATGCCCGAGGGGCTCGGGGCGCCAGTTCGTCTCCTCACTGCCTTGAAGCTATCGATGTGACGCCGGAACCCAGGCAAACCTGTCAGAGGGGTTCATGCTCCCTGTTTGGACTTTTACATGTGGGTTTGAGATCCGCCGCCAGCTGCACAGAGAAAGCCGGCTAACGAACCTCACGCCCAAAGGTCGGTGGCGAGCCACTGCCTCCACCTTGAAGCTAACAACGAGAGTCTACCGAGAGACTCGGGATCGGGTGGATGTCACCGCCCCCCTAGAGACTCAGGTCTTGCGACCGTCTGCCGCTCCACCCCACCCCCCACTTTCCCGAGCGATTTTTCGACAAAATAACTATTATTATGGGGCCCTGATATCGAAAAAACGGATACATCTTGTTCCTATATACGGTGTAGATTACTTCTAACACGCTGTGTGGTCAGAATCCAGATCTCGTGGATCGTGGATACCAAAATATTGGTTGATGGCAACAAATCTGAAATAAACGCTATCTCCTAAAGAGTTGAGGCTTTCTCCAAAATTGGGATTCTTGATCGATCTGGCCGAACCCGAGGCCACGTGAGTTTGAAACGGATATTTTAATTTTTAGAGGGTACTTGATAAGAGCCTCAAGAAGATTTTCAAAATTGTCTCAAAAATGGCTCCAATTTTTTAATTATTTTTTTTCTTTGTTTAGTGAAGTACGTTTTTAAGAAATATATGAGATCTCATTTTTCGTTACACTCTGAATTTTTGATAATTGCAAAAGAAACTTTTCCTGGCGCCTTCCTACAACTACCATATTTACATATTTTCCCTTAATGAAATCTGTTCCAAAACATCATTACGTAAGGTGATGCACAATCCTTAAAAAGAAAGAAAGAGAGAGAGAAAGAAAGAAAGAGAAACAAAGAAAGAGAGAAAGAAAGAAAAAGAAAAAAAAAGAAAAGAAAGAAAAAGAAAGAAAGAAAGAGAAAGAAAGAAAGAAAGAAAGAAAGAAAGAGAAAGAAAGAAGAAAGAAAGAAAGAGAAAGAAAAGAAAGAAAGAAAGAAAGAAAGAAAGAGGAAGAAAGAAAGAAAGAGAAAAAAGAGAAAGAAAAACCTAGTATTTTTTGCGTATTTTTTTCTTAAAGTTAATTCATATTATTTTTTTCTAAAAAATCGGCTTTTGTTTTCCCCTCGGACAAACATCAAAAGACGCTTAATAATAGAGCAAATTTTATTATTATTATTATTATTATTATTATTATTATTATTATTATTATTATTATTATTATTATTATTATTATTATTAAACTCTCTGAATTTTCAAAATTAGCGAAAGTTACAAGTAAAGCGAGATAATAAAGTGCTATTTTGTACGAATACTGTTCGTAGTACCACTACTTTCCTTTCGCCTGGATGGTCTCGCGTCGCAAACATTTTTTGACCTAACAAGTCGTTTCCGGGTATAATTTTTCCACGTCGATTTCTCTGTTTTTGCTTCGAAAATCAGTCACCTGTAAATAAAATGAATTAAGAATAAAAGAACTTACCTGTTGCAATTTGTAACGCAATATGAAGGAACTCAGATTGGCCAAGGACATGACTCCCTTCATCACTGCCAGCAACATCAGCTCTGGGAGAATGTGAAATCAGGAACTCGTGCAAATCACCCTGAAACAAGTTTATCATATGCTTAATTGTGTGTTATATTCTGCTGTTAAAGAATTATCAAGAATCCGTTAACAACGGGACCCAGACCCTTACTCTCAATCTATACAAAAACAAACAACGAGCCGAGCGTGTTTCTACGTTTGCATCCTCAATTCGCTACGAGGAATCGTGCCACTGCATTAAAGGCCGATAGCAATCACGCTCCAGCTCGCAACCATGTAACGCGTGAAGCCATTGGCTTCTATTTTCTCCATTTTCGTTCCTGCGCATGCGCCCTAGCGTGAAAATGTCTCTTAAAAACGTTTAGGAGTCAGCAAGCACACGTTCCAGATATTTACTAGAAACACGATTAGGTGCTTTCCAATCGTGAATAAATATAAGCAATGTTTAATACTTTAGTATTAGTGTAACGTTATTGGCAAAATAGTGTTTAAGACAATATAGATAGGTTGTTTAGGTATTAATGTAAAAAATTTTGAAATATACGTTAATTGAAGAAAATTGACTTCGCACTTCTTTAGACTATAAGAATACTAAAATTGTCGGTGTATCTGTCGGCGATGAGATAAAGTCTTGGTATACAAATCGGATTAACCTAGGTTAAAGTACAGCAACAAACTACTTTTTGCTTCAACATTATTTTCTGATTAAATATGAAAAAAACAACAACGGAAGATAGGAAAGTTGGAGGAAAATAATTTATGCTTATGATAATCATTGCTAATGCCATGATTTTGTACCGCCAGTTGATTAAGTCCCGTGGTGCTACTGATTTTAACATTTGGTGTGGCTATAACTACTTCCCACTGGAAGTGATTTAGATTCAATATGTTCGTATTATGTAGAAAAAATGTCAATTAATTAAAAATTATATATAAGAATACGACTTCTCTGAAGTATGAAAAAAGAGCTTTTGCAATGAAATTAAATACTAGTTCCAATAACATATTCTGCAATAACAATTATGATTCTGCGATTCCAACTTACCGCAGGACCTTCCAATATTGCAAATGTAATTTCAAGAACAAAAGCCAACAGTTTTGTAACAGGCACCAAAAAGAGATTTGAACTAGAGGTGCTACAGAATGGCACTTTCTTGTAGCAAATGTTTCTAATTTCCTTGGTGTAGTCAGGCTTTAATGTCTTGCCCCATTCTCTGGCCAGCTGCCATCTATCGTCGCCAAAGAACATTTTTTTTGGCATTTTCTCAACTTTTTGCTGTCTTAACAGTACAACCGAAATATTATTTCAAGAATATTAAAGAAGAGTAAAACCTCGCCCTAAATAGAAATTTTAATTGCAAAATTTGAAGCCGTTAAGATTATAGGGATTAAGCATTAGTACTCTAAATGCAAAATTTGAAGCACTTTTTCACAGGAATCTATTGCGTTTTCTAAAAACTTCATTTGACGTAATTTGAAGTGAAGTGCTCCCACTCACAAAAGCAATAATGATAGAAATGTGCATGTTAACAGGGTGACAGATATTAAAAAAATGGGTAATTTTTGAAAAAATAAAAGAATACATTAAAATGAAATTTACGTCATATTAAACAGTACAATTAGTACTATCCATTAGAAAAGTTTGAAGAAAAAAGTTCGAGCCATTTTTTAGAAAATGGCTTTTGAGCGTTTCTGAAAATGCAGAGTTTCGAGCAGTTTCACAGGAAACGATCGAACGAAAAAATCGTCATAACCTTTATGAAATAAATATTTAAGGACAACAAATTTCATTTGAAGGAAAAATCACTGTCTTTAATTTTGTAGTTGCAGGAAGACAAAAAACTTAAAACTTCTGAAATTTTCGAAAATTCGGAATTAACCGTGAAAATCGGACCTATGACACCTTTACAAGTGTATTTTACTCTATATTTACAAGAAACTTAAAGAAAAAATTTGGAGCCGTTTTTTGAGAAAATTTTGGGCTTCGTGTAAAGTATCCCCAACTTAAAGAATGTTTTTCAAAATTTCGAAGCTTCAACTAGAGCCAGATTCAATTTCTTCAATTTGGAAAAGATTGTACGTGTGGTTTAGGCGCTAGTAGTGTTCACGGACGGACGGACTGGCAGGCAGACGTTTTGAAAAAGAAAAAACATTCTGTCATACAAAGATTGTACACATGGGTTACGCGCAGTCAGTTTACAGACTGACGGACAAACAGACAGACGGATGGACATTTTGAAGAAGAAGAAAAAAAAAACTGTATCATGGGGCCCCCAAACGTGTATTTCCGTTGAAATCTCGAAATCGATTTTCCGCAGCATTACCTACATTTTTCTATACTACATACGAGGGTTGTCCGTTAAATAAGTTTCAAATTTTTTGACAGTGAACAACATGATTGTTTGCTTCGATATATACATACATACATATATATATATATATATATATATATATATATATATATATATATATATATATATATATATTTGGAAACTTTAGAATTTTTCCTATTTTTCGACATAATAGCGGTTGATGTCAATGCATTTCTGCGGCGACTCTGGATGTTTCCACTGATGGGATTGTTCCTTTGTTACCGGCGTCGTATAGTGGACGTAGGTTTCGTCCCCAGTAACAATTGAATCCAAGAATTCTTCGCCATTGGTTTCATACGCTTGAAGACATTCGCGGGCCGCTTAAACACGTGGCCGTTTATGGTCTTCTGTAAGCATTCTTGGGACCGACCTTGCACAAACCTTGGCATACCGTAAATGGTCTGTCAAAATTTTGTCAATAGTAGACTTGCCGACATTATAGATCAACTTTCAGAGCTTCCGAACCGTCACCCTTCGATCTTTCAGCATTTCTTCTTTCACTTTCGCGATCGTTTCGTCCGAAACCGATTGCGTCCAGACCAGTGTTCGTTATGGACATCTGTACGCCCCACTCTGGGGCAGGAAGCGCCGAAACCTGGCCATAACTCCCCTGTCCGATTTCCCGCATTTCCAGGGAAAGATATGGGTGGAAATTGAATTAATGGTTAATGGAATGCATATAAATATGCAATATCATCTGTTATTCAACAGAAATAGATACTTATATTTTGCACAGAGATATTTTGTGCGATTTTCCCCCTGCTATTTCATCTTCTCAGCTTGAAGTACTTTCACTTTCTTTTTTCATAGACAAGGAGAGTAACTACACCCTTATCAAGAATTCTTCTAAATCATTCATTTCCTTTGGAGTTGCTTTGCAGATATAATATTTCTCCATTAAAGTTGTTGACGAAGTGCTTCATACCTTTCCGTCCACCATAATCGGAAGCACGTCGTGGAAACAATATTATACAGAAGGCCGTCAATCGAAACACGAGTGGACCTAAGTTGTTTAATTTGATTTTGCATAAATTCATTTTTAATTAGCTGAGCTGTTTCTATTTCTGAAATGTTTCTGTCTATATTTGGTAAATGAAGCTTAATCGATCAATAACGCTGGTTGGTTTATGGAGGTTGAGGATTTTTTGTTTCTTATGAAGTGACAAAGTTCAATTGTTACAAAACAGGCAACATGCCTGTATCAATAAAGTAGTCTCCTGTTTGTACTCATTGTGCCCTGTGCTGCCATCAAGACCCCTCTTGCTTATCAAACTTGAGCTAGGCGCAGAAAGAAATTTGGTGCGCGAAATTATTCGAAAAGCAGTTTGGTTGAGTAGACTGCATATTTATTTGGGTGGCACTTCTTGAAAGTGAAATGGTGCTGACATCGTTCCTTAGCAGGCCACTACTTCGTTATATGTGGGGGACACTAAGGCTTCGCTTTCCTTGAACCAATCTCGGGCAACCTGGAACTTCACTGAGCTGCGCGTTGACCATTAAAGATAACGCTTCATCAGCAGTAGCAGACTGAATTGAACCTCTGTTCTTTTACCATCACACGCACCTTATTTTCGTGTTCCGTACCAACATGGGCTTTGTGTAACACATTCGTCACGACAAAAATCAGAAGCAAACTGAACCCTACTTTGCAGCTCAGTTCCAAAGGTTTAGAACAGTGCATTGAATTTATCTTTACGTTTATGTAAGGTGTAGACATTTGTCTCACGATAAGCGGATAAGCGCCAGGGGTGCGATTTGAGTTTTTGGACTTTTGGCCAGCTTTGAGGCATTTCTGACTCACGGTGCGTCCGTCTCTGAATTCTCTGCACCACTTGCGAACGTGTTGAATACTCATACAGTTTTGTCCGTAGACCATACAATTGGGAACGAATGTCCCATACTGCTGTGTTTTTTGCACACAAAAAACGAATAACAGAGCGTAATTCGCACTTGGCGGGCGAAGCGAGTGGAAGCACCATCTCTAATGGCTGCTCTGCCAAGACCGAGCTTCACAGAAAGTTCGCCAGGGTGTGGATTGGGAGAGGGGGAACCAAGCTACACGCCAGTGCTGCCCGATCGCGACTGCAGAGACTTGGGAACCTCATTTTAGGGACAACCTTTGCATATTAATAAAATAAAAAATAAATAAATAAATAAATAAAATATTACTCCCGTATATACGTATGTATACGAGGAAGTAAAAATACAGAACTAAGAACACAGTAAACAGTCAGTTACATTTTAGAACTATAAATTTGAAAGTATCAATTATAATAATAACCAAATTACTACTTACTTCAGTCATATATTCAAAAAGCATGCAAAGGGGCTCTCCTTTCATTACGACCCCCAGCAAACACACAATATTGCAATGACGCAAATCCGTCATCAATTCAACTTCTCTGCGAAAATCTGCTTGTGTTTTTGGTGTGGCATTCTCCTTCAAAGTTTTAATAGCTACTTGTAAAGGAGGTTCTCCAGGTTCACCTGTATTTACTTCTCCTTTGTACACTTTTCCTACAACAAATAAGGAAAACATATTTCATTTAGTGAATACTCCAACACTATGAGATAATGTCCAATACACATCTTTCATGATGACCTTTTTTACAATACCATGTACAAGAGGATACACGTTTAAGTATTCAATCCAAACAAGAAAAATGACAAATTGTTTGAAGTGAACAATTTCAGATCACTGAATCATGATTCAATATTACAACACATTGTTAAAGGTCAATTTTTTTTGCTTGCAAGTTATATTTTTTGTTGAACAAGATACTTTTAAGTTCTTGGTTCAATTCAGAAAAAAAAAAAATTTGTTGACAGAAATCCACATTAGCGAAACGTATGCGTACTTTTGGTCTGCCAGTCGTTGGAAGTGCTTGTCGGTGAATGTAGACAGGTCCGTAAAGGGTTGGGAATAAGGATTCAGAAAAGACATTTGATATTGTTATGTTACTTACACGAAACTGTAATAATAGGTTTTCGTGACTGAACTACATTCCTTAACATACTGAGAATATAACATCTTTACAGATGACCAATTCAAATAACTGCTAATAAAACCAAATAACAGAAAATCTACTTTAAGGATCGTCACCCTCAGTTACGCATGCTCGCGGAGATTCAGGTGTGAAAGTAGAATAGTCTGAACTCAACTGACAGCGAGCTAAGAAGAGCCGTAAAATAGATTTCCTTACCATTTACTGCTTAGGTAGGGTCTGTTTGACCCCGACGAGACTTAACTTCTCTGTAACTTGGAACCTTTCAACGCGGGGCCTATATCAGGGGCAGCAGCATTCCAAAGGTGGCATGGAAGGGTTAAGTAAGTCAGCGCGGTAGCAGGTAGCCAGCTTAGTCTAACTATACGATGACTTCCCTTCTCCACACGACATCCCGCTGTGCAAAGGAAATTGACGCCTAGATATGGCTCCCTGCAAATAAAAGAGGTACAAACGTGCCATCTGAAGATGGCATTCCGCGTTGAAAGGTCAAGAAGGTTGAGATTTGATTGTTTCCTTTCAGATATAGATTTCCAACTTCATGAAATACACACTTCTGATACCGTGGCGGAATCGTGAAATGTATACATATTAATTCTTTCAAAACTTTATCTCAAATGAACCCCACCTCAAAAGCAGAGGAGTTTCACTACTTTTGTAACCAACACTCTTCTTTCCCACTATACTAGTTTTTAGGTTAGCTACCGGGTGATCAGTACAAAACGTAACCCACAGCAGGCAGAGCGAAATGCACTGGCAACCGTGTTTGAGCGGGTCGGAGAGCGGCTGGTGGTTTTAAGCAGGTAAACTGTCGGGAAGTAAGCTTAATCCCCTCTCCCACTAACACCACTCTGAGGAGGAGAACAGACGACCGCGAGTTCAAAGAGAAAGGCACGCGCCTCCTTGTTTGGCGCCGAAAGAAAATTGAATTGTCAAGAACTACAATGCCTTCGTACATTGTTTAAAAGTTAAATAAACTTGCTATGTAAAATATACATCGAGGTAAATTTAATAGTAAACTTTGCTTGTTTTAGTTTCATAACAAGATACATATGCTCCAGAAATGTATAGGTTTTCTATTTTTCTGTTTAAAATAAATATTAATAAATTATAAATTCAGACAAAGTTTGTTATTATTATTACTATTACTGAATAAAGTAACTTTAAAAATAATAATTAAAATATATTAAAAATTAATTTCTCAATTTATTCTGTTACGTATCTGCGCGTATTTTTCTGTTACGTATCTTACATTTCTTTGAAAAACAACAGACAATTATCTGCGTCGCTAAATGGCACACCATACTCCAATATTTTTTTAATGCAATGGTCTCTCCACTGTTTCCTATGGTCTCTCGGTATCCCCAGAGATGAATGTTTTGCTGGTTAACATATCCATCCAGATGAAGCCAAGCCTCATCACTAAAAACCCTTTATCAAGTTCATCAAGACCTTCACTAACAATTTGCCGTAGCCAATTACAATAATTCATGCGAGGAGCCCGATCAGGAACCTTAAGCTCTTGAGAAGTCCGCTGTTTGAATGTGCACATTTTCAATTTTTTGTGGCACAATGTGCACTTTCATACGAGAGATATTGTTCCTGGAGCTTCCTTAATCATTTCTTCGGGGAAGTTGAAAGAATATCCCGAACTTCCTCTTGTTTTCGCTGTGCGAGGACTGTTTTGGTGACAAATGTGTTCCAGAAATGTACCGATGTTTTATACTTGCTGTTTTAAATATGCATTAAAAAATATTAATTTTAGATTCGCAGAACAATATTATTATTATTATTATTATTATTATTATTATTATTATTATTATTATTATTATTATTATTATTATTATTATTATTATTATTAGTTATTAATAATAATTATTGATTATTGTTATTGAAATAATGTTACTTTTAAAATAAAAGTAGTTTTGAAAGAGCAGGGTCAGTAGTCAGTGACAAATAATCACTGGTGAAATTATGAGTGAAAGATAGTCACTGCTTAATCACACATCACAGCCTTGCCCTTCATCCCCATTATTTAACCTTATCATAAAGGTTTTGGAATTCCCTGGAACAAAAATAATAAAGGTAGTTAGGTAGCCAGTAAAGGAGAAAGGGAAATTATTTATTATGAATAATGAAAAGGAAATTATGAATATCACATTGGTGTCGGAAACAAACAAACCTCACAAACAATGTTCAAAATGCCCTCCATCTGCTAGCAAACAAGCATTAACTCGCTTGAGAACATTTGCTGCAAACCGATATAAAGTTTGTTCCTCAATAATGAGAATTGCGTTTTCGACGTTTCTTTCGAGTTCTTCGAGATTAGCAGGTTTGTTTGCATAAACTTTACTTTTGAGGCGTTCCCAAAGATAAAAGTTTGGTGGTGACAAATCAGGCGAACGAGGGGCCACAAACCTCGAGAAATTATTATCTTTCAGAAATTGCATTTTCGACATGGCAGTATGTGATGTCGCCCCATCCTCCTGAAACCAAAAAAAAATTCGGCACGATGTTTATTTACGAAATTTCTTCTAACGAAATCTCCAGAATAGTCAGTAAATTAAAAAATAAATATTCATCAGGTTTAGACGAATTTCGGGATTGTTTATTAAAAACGTGTGCACCTGCCATTTATACACCCATTAACTCACATTTTCAATGCTTCCTTGTGCACAGGAATATTTCCAGATACTTTCAAAACAGCAAAAATTAAGCCACTTTTAAAAAAAGGGAACAACAATGAAATTCAAAATTACCGGCCAATTTCTCTTTTGTCAGTTTTCTCAAAAATATTAGAGAGGCTTTTCTATACGCGAATGGAAACCTTTCTCAGGAAAAACGAAGCGTTTTCAGACTCACAACACGGTTTCAGGATATCAAAATCTACGGAAACTGCCATTTTTTCTTTCCTTAAAGATGTTGCTTCATCAATGGACAAAAATGAAGAACCCATTGGGATATTTTTAGATCTTTCGAAAGCTTTTGACGTTATTAACCATAACATCTTGCTCTCAAAATTACCTTCTTATGGAATTCGTGGTATTGCCCTAGATTGGATAACGTCGTACCTTAAACATCGATCTCAAAGAGTAGAGATACCTTACTGGCACGAAAGGACATTATTTACTTATCTCTCCAATTCTTTGCCAATTGAACATGGGGTCCCACAAGGTTCGATCTTAGGTCCTATCCTCTTTCTATTGTACGTAAACGATATACCCTCATCTATTAAAAATGGAAGAACAGTTCTGTTTGCCGATGGCACGAATGTTCTTTGCAAAAACGAATCAATAAATAGTACAATTTGAGAAGTTTCAAATTGGTTTTGTAATAACAAATTAATAGTTAACGAAGGAAAACTGTCTCAATGCAATTTTGCGCTTCAAATCGGCAATCGTATGCTCCATTGAAAATGAACAATATGCAATTAGCCGATGTTAAGGTTACAAAATTTCTAGGTCTCTGAATTCAATCAAACCTCAAATGGAATGTACATATAACAGAATTAAACACTAAATTAAGCTCATTATATTATGCATTCAGAAGTCTTTCTAATTCTGTCAGCCTTCATGCAGCTCGTTGCGTGTATTTTGCAAATGTACATTCCCGCCTGAGATATGGCATAATATTCTGGGGTAGCTCAACCTTTAGTTCCCAGACATTTATATTGCAAAAGAAAATTATCCGAATAATGAAAAAATCCCATCCACGTGATCCGTGCAAGCCTCTTTTCATTGAGCTTGGAATCTTACCATTGCCTTGCCTATTTATTTATGCTGACTTACTTAACGGTGGGAACTTATTTTCATGTAATACTGATATTTATAGTTACAACACTCGACGTAGAAATCATGTTCATCAAGTGTCAGTATCAACAGCTCACTACAAGAAATCCACATACAATTACGTACGTTACTTTACAACGCATTGCCAGATGAAATTAAACAATTAAAATTGGTACACAAATTTAAGTTAAAAGTAAAATCTTTTCTGCTGCAAAACTGTTTCTATACAATTAGAGACTATACTGATCGTAAAAAAAAAAAATGTTTTTAAAAAAAAAAATATAGTATAATGAATTAGTCTACATTTGCATTATATAATTAAAAAAAGACTCAATATGCCTGTAACAAATAATGTCCTTCCGGGTCAATGACCCCCATCTCGATCGGGTTTTTGTCCAGTTTCCCTGATCCATTGAGCAAATGCTGAGATGGCCCCTTGATTTGCTTCTGGACGTAAATGTAGCTTCACTATGCGCACGTTTTGTTGAACTTTCCTTTTGCTTGTAGTGGTAGTAGAGCTTACGGTGAGTTTCTATTTTGTTAACAATACAGAAAAATAAAATCTGTTTGTTCCTTTACCGTTAAAAATATGTTTTCTATAATTTTGCAACGAAAATATCTAGTTTTTGACATGTTAATCCCACGCTTTTTTAAATTTGTTGTTATTATTTTTCATCTTTCAACTATTAATAGTTAAATTGTTGGGAAGGGATTCCGAAACTCAAGAAAGCGTGCGCAGATGATTGTCTCCCTCCATACGTCACCTACAGTTTTTGACTAAATAAATAAATAAATAAACCAACAATTTCTCTCATTCTTGTCTAGAAGGGATACAAAATTTCTCAGTACATTCTGATACGTATCTGCCGTCACCGCTTCTTTGAAAAATAACGGACCAATTATTCTGCGATGAAAAATCGCACACCATACTCCAATTTTTTTAATGCACTGGTTTCTGTGTTTCCTGTGGTCCCTCAGTACCCCAGAGTCAACTGTTTTGCTGATTAACATATCCATCCAGAAGAAACTAAGCCTCATCACTAAAAATTACATTATCAAGTGCCTCAAGACCTTCGCTAACGAATCGACGTAGCCAATTACAATAATTCATGCGAACAGCCTGATCAGGAATCTTAAGCTCCTGAGATGTCCGCAGTTTGAACGTGTACATTGTCAATTTTGTAGTAGCACACTGCACACTTCCATAAGAAAGATTACATTGCTGCTGAAGTTTCCTTAATGATGATTTCGGGGAAAGTTAAAAGAACATCCCGAACTTCCTATAGTTTTCGCTGCGTGAGCACTGTAATTTGGCGATTGCGTTTCCGATCAAACACACCTCCTGCCTCACGATAGCACTTCACTAACCGAAATATGATACTCTTGTTTGGAATAGACTCAGATGAAATTTTTTCTCTGAAAGCTGCCCGGCACTCTTTGAAAGATTGCCTTTGGAAACAATCCTCCACCACAAAACTGCGTTACTCTACGCTGAGGCGCATCGTAAATTAACTGTGAAAGAAGGAAACTTCATAGTTTGAAGACGCGGCCTGTTTTGTTTTGAGCAGGTATGACCCACCCCACAGGAAGGGGTTGAGTGGAACGAAGGGGGTGGTGGTGAATGGTGTGTCGCTGAAACGCAGTCCAAGGAGCTGCCTCAGAAGTAGTGTTGCAAAACTTTTACTTTTCTCTCAGTGCCTTGAACAGCAGGGTTGCGTTTTATACTGATCAACCGATATAAGCAAAATATAGTGCGTACGTAAAGTAAGCAGAAATCAAATATGAATACGCATATCGTATTGCTGGGTAACTCAAAACTTTTTGGGGGCGCACATTGCATTTTGCGTCGGTTGGACATGCACAAGGCTGCAGCCATCCGAGGGGGAAGGGCTGGTCCACTGACGCCAGGCTGGCTGCAACCAGAGCTCCGTGGACTCTTTGGAGGGTGTGGGCCGGGGGCGTGGTCTTGGAATGCGTATGTCAGATAGCGCAGGGGGGATGATGTGATGGCAACCCTCGGTATGCAGCTGGCCGGCGGACCTATTTTGCACCCAGTCCAAAACTCCGTAACCAGATGAGGCAGTACGGCTAGTCTAGAGGATGGGAGACACTGTTATGTAATTCCCAGCGATTTAGGGGGTCGTCCACTTGACCCACGAAAGGGACTCTCTCATGTGCCACGGTCGTCCATAAATTACGTAACGCTGAAGAGGGGGGGTTGAGGCATCGGGATAGGGGGGCATTAGTTTATGTAATTTATGGAGGGCCCATAGGCTAACAGATGCACATTATCACCCAAGTGGGTGTAATCGCAAGACTCGGTTTTGAGAGGTGTGGCTTTCGCCACTGCACAAGAGACCAGGGATTTATAAAGTTGAATGTTATTATACAATAACAAACGATTATATTAACTGAAGTCATTCAATTATTACAGCTTTAATAATTTGTTGTAATATGGACAAAAAATACTGATGATTTTCAAATGTCTGGCTACAAATATAACCTAAAATAATATTTTAATTTGATTATCTGCGAGGAAAAAAATAACTATTAGTATGACCAAAAAAGTTTGAAGCAAGTGTTGGAATTTCCATTTTCGACCATTATTTTGTGTGACACTTCCGAAGTGCACATTACTCACTACTGGGAAACATTCCCAGGTTCACAAAAACCAATGTGTTCATTTTTTCTCTCAATCCAATCAGATCGGTAATGTAAAATCTTGTATGTAAAAACGCCGATCATATTTTAACACACATGGTCGGTAATTTACTTTCCTCTTGCAAACCAATGTATTAGTCAGCTGATATGACAATTAGCAGCGTCTTTCTTTTTACTGACGTCTAAATACTTTGTGTTTTTGTGTGGCAGAGTTTTTTTTTTTGTCTCGAGGAAATGCGTTGAAGATCTACATTTTTTTTCAGCCTTGGAAAACGTTTACAGCACGAAATACGATGAAAAAGGAAGTACTGTGGAATTTTCTGTTTATTTGAGTACTCGTTCTGACTAAAATTTACTTTCTCGCGCTTAAAAAGGAACTTCTTAAGAAGAGAAAGTTCTGTAATGTTGCGGGAAAAACGACGAATTTTTGGCACAGAAACTTTTATTACAGGGCACTGGTAACGAAAAAGTGGATAAATCCAAAAGCTAAATTTAGAAGAAAAAATCATCTATTACGTGGTGTAGCCAGAATCCATGTTTTATGATACCGAAAAATCGATTGATGGTAAAACGTCTGTGTCTGTCCGTCCGTGAACAACGCTTGCGGCTATACCATTCAGCCGATTTTCTCTAAAATTGATATTCCCCAATTGATCTTGGCCGATGCCGCGGCCCCTTGAATTTGAAACCGATATTTTAATTTTGGATGGCACTTCACAAGAAGCCCCTCGGATATTTTCAAAATTTAAAAAATGGCACCATCGATTTTGATTAAATTTTCTTGTTGGCTAGTTCAAAGGGCATTTAAGAGAGTCACGCAGGGCTCATGTTGGTTGGAAACCTTGGTTTTTCGAAAATTGAAAAAATTCAAATTTTTTTCGTCTTCCTACAACTACAATTATGATCATTTTTTTCTTGATGAAATGTGTCCATCAAATAAGGTCATGTTGAATTTTTCGAAAATAAGAGTTTTTTGAGTCATTGGGCGACAAACTTACTCGTCCGCTCTGAAAATCCTGCGATTTGTGATCTTCATTTTACAGGTATTTTGAGGCAGTTGGATGCTACGTAAGTTAGAATGTGTATATTATTTCATATTTCTTTGTTATATGTTTTGTATCTTTGGTTATATGTTTACAAATTAATCTTTAAAAATTATTTAAAATCTAATAAATATGAAATAAAGATTGCTAGCCTTCATTCGTCTGCTCCCAATTTACGCAGTTGGATGCTACGTATGTTGGAATTTGTATATTATTTCATATTTCATTTTATTATTATTACATTTATATTATATTTAAGTTGTTTCACTTTAAATTGCATCCTATATTTGTGTTAAATGTGAAAACGAATAGATGAGCGGTCATTGTTGGTTGTTCTAACACGCTTAACACGCACGCGCACACACACAGATATATATGTAAATTTTCTCGATCTGGGCGTTCTCGGGGCGTCTCGGTCTGGTAGCAATTGGACCTGTGTAGTGTAATCCACAGTGCGAGAAGGCTGGTGAAACAGTTCCTCCTGAAGCTGGAAGTTGGCCCATAAACTGTAGTGATTCTAGTTTAGACTGAAGCATGGTTGGCATGATCTGATGACACTCTTTGCAGTGCGTCTAAGAGATGGAATCCAAAACGTTTGACGTATCTATGACATGATTAATTGCGTTCCCGCACGAAGAAGTTGTAGATGCACTTGCCGAATTTATAGTTGGACAGTCGGTGTGTTGTCTCCACCAGAGGTGTTGGTGGATACATAAAGCACCTGATGAGGCACGCTATTTATTACACCATTTAGGAACTGCATTCTCATCTCGCATTTTCAGTTCTTAATTTTACATCAATTGACGTTGCGCTTATGTACCTCGGAAAATTTGTATTGCAACTCAAGAGCGCAGTAACTTTAAGGAGAATAAAGTAAGTGTATTGTTTTACAGCATTATTCATTAATCTAAAACTATAGTATCTACTCTCTGACTTTCTTAGTTTTGTTGTATTTGTAAGAAAAATAAAATAACGGAAAATGAAACGGAGTCTTTGTGCCAGTGGTTTCTGAATATTCAATACAATATTTTCACGTTTTTGACACTTCTCCTTAAATTACTTAAATTATACATTTAGTTTCTTGTGAAAATGGATATGACTAACAACTTGTGCAGTGATGATTTCCGCAGTACTAGCACTAGCAATTCATTACAGTATAATTTGTATTGGTACAGCATGAAGGAGAACTGTTTCCTGGACAAGCCACTGCCATTTAAAGTCATTCGGCACAGGTATATGTCTTGCAGAAATCCAAGGGGCTGTGGAAATGGCCGCACAAAAGTAATGGATTTTTTTATATAGGAAGATATAATCCAGAAAATTAAAAACCATTACCAATGTCGAAATGTTTACTTAGTAACTTAAAAATATTCATTAAATAAAATTTTTAACTTTGTAGTACTGTTTATTTATTCCTTGCTATGATACACTCATGAAGAAGGGCTAAAATTGTGCCAGGCATTGTACAGCACTGAACGACGCACAATAAATGTTGTGGCATAAAGAAATTCCACCCTATGAGATGACTTTATGTCAAGTTTAGGTAACACGTTTTGTTCAAAGACATTTGTTTAAATAATTTACACCACATAAAATAGACCAAGCATGTTTTTAAATTCCTTATAGTGCTAAAACTTTGTTATTATGTGAAAAATAAACATGTCATTTACTAATAGTGTTTTCCATTCGTTGCAATGAAATCCACCTTGGTGCAGGGCAAAAATGTCATCGCTCCCCCAACGGGTGAAGGCAGCCATAAATGAAACGGATTCTGGAACTGAGTCAGTGCGTGTGCGCTATGCAATGAGATTATACTTGGTCTAACACACTGATAGAACTCGAAAAACAAGAATTTGTGTGTGGTGCGAGAAATGTTTTTTGCACATATAATTGAATGAATTTGTATGGAGTCACAATTTTTATTTTTACTTTATTAGAGTTTCGAAATTGAGACGTACCTTCACTTTGGTTTCTAAATAAAACTGGATTTGTTAACATGAAGTTATTCAAGGTTGAATTTTTGGAAAAAAAAGGAACTGATTTTCCGAATTTCGCGTGTCACAAAAAATATTATAAGACATTTCTTGCAAAACATTATTCGCAGTATCCCTGCATCACAGATGATCCTCAATTGCCTTCACAATTTCACAACGTTCATATACTTGGGTTTTCTAACGTGGCGGCTGGGGGTAGTATCTCAAAGATGGAATTCGGCACGACTTTTTGAGTCATTCTCAGACCTGCCGCAAGATGTCCCATGATCGCCACCGCATCAAGTAGTGTTGCAGATCAAGCGACTCTAGCGGCAGGACTAAGAATGACTAAAAAAGTTGTGCCGAATTCCATCTTTGAGATACTACCCTCAACCGCCACGTTAGAGAAAAACAAGTATAACTTCTGTACCTAACTTCAAAATGGCCCGGAGCAATGGACTGCACCGAGCTCCTCAGTCCCCAGCGTTGCCAGATGCCTAAGCTATGTGCCCGCTAGGTGTCACTCGATTTCTCGCTAAAAATCCGCTAAATTCAAATTATATTTTCCGGTTTTCCATTATATATGTATTATATAATATACTGTAAAGAAAATTTGCTACAGAATAATTTTCAATAAAAAATTTATTTATATAATGCACATTACATATCACAAATTTAAAATTAAGGTTTAAACGCAAGAATATTAAAATCTGATATTGTTGTTTTTACTATTAAAATAAATTTCTCAGAATAACAAATCTATACATATTTTCCTACTTAGTTATCTGCGTTTAAATTTACGACAATTTGGTTCACGATCTCATCGTCATTTCCGTTTTCAATTTCCTTAGCGTATTTCTCTTTTGATCTTATTTCTTTCAAAACTTCTTTAGGGAACTGGAAGTTATGGCAGCATTTGTTTAACCGTTTGCACCCGAATCTGATTGTCAATAATGCGTTAACAGTTTCGGTTCCCATTCGATTCTGCAACTTATTTTTCACTATGTTCATTTGGCTGAACACACTTTCAATTTGTGTGTTAGAGTAAGGAAGAACAAGAATCGTCAGAGCAAAATCTACCAGTTCCCTAAAGGGATTCAATCCCGACGCATCCGCATAATTATGAACTTCTGTCCAGAAAGAAATGGTGTCGTTCTATTCAATAAAATTGATTTTGGAAAACTGATACTCGATTTTAGTGTTTTCATCTCCGGGCAGATGAAACAGTTGAACATATGTTTTTTGTTTGGCCTCTTTACCCATGTTCCTATATTCATAACAAAATGATATCATATTCATATATTATAATATTATGTATAATAATTCATTGAATTAAGAACACGAAACTTAAATGACAGACTACCTATAGCCTAATAGTTAATATGACTACGTTTAAATATTGTTAAACAGCACAACTATTATTTATAAATATTGTTTACATTTAAATATAATTTGTAGTGTTCTGATGAATTTCAATACGTTAATTACCTGTTATTCCCCGTACTTCTGTGGAAAACAATTGCATCTATACACAGGACACGAAAACACAAAGAAATGGCTTGCTTATGTTAACTTTCTTAGTTTCGGTTAAACATTTTTCATCGGTTCAGAATAGTAGAGCTTATTTTTTGATCGGTTAAGAATGTTGAGGCGAATCACTAACAGATCTCCGGTATCAACATCTCATCTGCCATCTAGGTAGGTATTTCATAACTAATCTAGTTTATTATTTTATTTAGATTTTTAAATTAACATTTGTTTTGTCGTAATTTTAGAGTTTTGCACACTTTTTTATACACTTAATTCATGCTCGAAAAGTGAAATTTCCGCTAAATTTTCCGCTAACCGCTAAACCAATTTTTTTCTCCGCTGACTACATTCGAAATCCGCTAAATCTGGCGGGAATTCCACTGATCTGGCAACACTGTCAGTACCGCCCTGGTTCCGTGTCATTGTGCGATTGGAACATGTGTTCCTTTGCACTGGTGCACCCTAGCGGTCAAATGGAACACAAAAGTTGCCCCGAGCGCGCACTGAGGGCGCACCAGTGCGGTGAATGGAAAACTATAAAATCTTCCCAAAGTGGCACGAAGCCACCCCGGTTTACGGTATTTAGATAGACAACAGAGTAATGAAGTATCAGAATGCCCAGTAGTTAAGCATGGCTGTGAGAGAAAAACAAATTTATTTTCGGATCATACGAGGTGCTACCCAAAATATCCGAGAATATTATTATATGGGTCAAACCAGTAGCAATACATTGCGCCACTACATATCTCTAGCCCTTTGCGCTCGGAAAGCTCAGAAAGTGATTAGCCCTACAGGTCGGAAGGCATCTGTGAGATGACATACTGATGGCGGCGCGTAGCTCGGAGTGTGAAGTCTTAGGCATGTCCTACAGGTCGGAGGGCATCTCTGAGATGACACGATGAATGTCCTGTTTAACTCGGAAGGCATCAGAGAGATGACATGCGTTCTATAAGATAATTTTCAGATATAATCTCGGTCAACAATGACGAATTATCAAGTCTTAGAAGCGTACCTTAGTTGGGTATAATAATCCGAACGATCAAAAGATAACGTTCCATTCTTTCCTTCCTTGTTGGCGTTGTTTTAGTGACGTTCAGCTTGTGTTTACGACTGTGTTACTTGTGTTTGCAACTTTGTTGTGGAAAATGGACAGATTAAGAGATGATGAAATAGGTAAAATACTATTAGATGATAATATAGAAAGTGACATAAGTGATTCAGAGGAAAGATAAGCGCTTAGTCTGCACACTGAGCACTTACTTCAATAATGAAAAAAAGGCAGTGGTTCGTAAAAGCAAAGTTGATGGGGTGTGGATAGAAACTGTAGTTGAAAAACCTGTTGCAATTTGTGAATACAACACATACATGGGAGGGGTGGACATGACTGACCATTACGTCACCTCTTACGCTTTTGGACAGAAAACAAGCAAGTGGTGGAGAAAATTATTTTTCTGGTTACTGGATGTCACAATTACCAATGCATTTCTTTTGTACAGACAGGCCTTTCCAGAGGAAAACATTCGAGCCAAAACGTTTCGAAAGAAATTAATCATGCAACTTGTGGGGGATTGGAGACAGAACCGAACAAAATCCATGAAGCGCTCATTATCAGACAGCATTTTGGATGAATGCAGGCTGAATGGAAAATTCCATTCACTTACTCGAAACTAGGAAATCGGGATTGTAGAGTATGCAGCAATAGAAAATATGGTCGCAAGCAGCAATAGAAAATATGGTCGCAAGACAACAAATTTTTATTGTAAATCCTGCCCTGGAAAACCTGCTGTGCACCCAGGAAATTGTTTTGAGAAATTCCACACTGAAAAGGATTTTAAACATTAATTGAAACGTGAAAAAATAATGTCAAATGTATTGAAGTTTGTGATTAAAATTAAAAAATGTGATTAAAATTAAAAAATATATATTGTAACTGTGTTTTTTTATTTACCTTAAATTTCAGCAAAAGAAAAATCATTAAAAGAGAAGGGTATATTTTAAGATCATAATTCACGTACTAAACCTCCAACAATTTACATATATCTCTGTTTTACTAGCAAACTGATGTAGAAAAAATAATATGAAAGTAATTTCTAGAATAAAAGAAAACATAAAAAATGTAAACACTGACGACCCTTTTCCTGTGATGACTAAACAATGTCCGAGCTGACAGGCGTGCGCAGTGCGCGATCGCGCCGAGCCCAGGAGCCATTTTCCGATGTCATTCCAGAGATGCCTTCCGACCTGTAGGACATGCCGTCACTCACAGCCTTACGATCCAATGTGGCGTTGTGATGTGTCATCTCTCAGATGCCTTCCGAGCGCAAAGGGCTAGGGGACTTGCCCGGTTGCTCAAAGCTTTCCATATGGGTTCCATAGCAATGAGTTCAATAAAATTTAAGATTCCGTTGGCCGTGCACCGTTGCATGTATGCAATGTATGGAATCTATAACTATAGATACCTACTATACGAATTTCCAGATGCAACCAATAGATGGCGAAACAGTCGATACCTAAATACAGCTTATTGTCTTTCGTTTCGCACGGTCTTAGCGTGTGCTGTGCTCCGGTGATGTGTGTTTAGTTGTTTCTCTATACTTTTCAGTAGCAATTTTGTTTTATTTCATTATATTCATTCATTTTAGATTAGTTTATTTTTTAATTAATTCTTTTACATGAAATACAATTAATTCTTTATATTTGTCATTGACTATTTTTATTTAAATAAATTCATTTACCTTCCATTCTCAAATTTAAATATTAATTTTGGTTTGATTCAATTATTAATAAATAATAATTCATGAAAAATACTTTTCAAATCACTTTGAAATATGAAGTAATAAGTAACTTGCTATCTAAACAATTAAATAATACACATATATGCAAGTATAGCCTGGATGTTAAGACTTAAATTTGCCAAATATACGCTGGCAAAACGGCACTAAAAATATGACATGAGTTTTATAATTTAAATCTAATAATTTATATTATTCAAATTTTATTTGTATTACTGATATTAACCCGTTTTTGCCCGAGTTTTTTATTTTGAATATTTTGACCAAATATATGTTTTAAAATGTTGATGTAGCTTCAGTAATGATGGAAAAAAATATATTGTTCGAATACCTCACACCATTTCGGTAAAATGCCTTGTTCCCAAATGGAACACCAGGAGCTAATGGGGTCGATACAATTTTCTCGTTTGTGTTCACCAGGACACTAAAGATTTTCGAAATTGCCGCAAATGTCATTTGTTTTAGGTAAATGTTTCAGGAATATTTAAGTTTTTTCACAATTATTCGAAATATTTTATTTATAACATATAATATCAGAAACAAAAAAATAAAATCAAACCTGAAATACATTTTTTTAGAAATAATTACACAATGAAGAACACAAGTGAAGCAAATGTTTTTATGTGAAATGTTTTATTTGGTATGATATTCTTTGAAACAATGCCCATGTAAGTTTACTTTGCATTTTTCGCACGATTTTCTGGAATTTTTTTTGCAAATGGCACATCTGTTTTGTTTTGCTGCATCCACCAACCAGTGATCCTTCAAGTCAAATCTCACTGTTGATATGGTTCTTTTAGTAGAGGTTTTGAAGTTTTAGGCCGACCGCCCGATGACGGAGGTACAGCATATTTCTGCAAGTAAGTTTGAGTTATGTGTCTTCTAAACGCCAAGCTGTCCAAAACTGGATTGTTTTTCCTTTTCTGTAAAGTTGCAAGCATTCTGCACAGACGTATCTATACAGAATACAAATATTGGCCACCACCATTTTTTGATCGAATGGATACTCTGTAATTAGAAATATTCTCGTCCATTCGATCGACTCCGCCCATATATTTGTTATAGCAAGAAACATGAGGCTGAGGTACAATAATTTTTTCTTTTCCTTTGAGACCACCTACTTGCTTCAGTAATCGGAAATATAGTGTCACAGTTGCTTACCACATGGACTGGACGATTGTCATTCCACACTACTACAGCACATCCTGAATTTATTTCTGAACTGTAGTCAATTGCACCCGTTTTTGTTTCTCAATACTTTTGTTTTGTGCCAAGGGCATTTTCCTATTCTGTTAGACATTATTGTACCAGTATAACCAATGCCCATTTCTTTCAGTTTGGCAGCCAGCGGAAGAGACGAAAAAATCTGTCTGCGTATATTTTGTATGGAGCTTTGGTATCTTGTCAATCAATTTGAGGACGACATGCTCACCCAAACTGACGTTCCGCGGCCTGTCCTTGTCTTTTCCTCCGTATGGGTAGAATTGCAGCAGATAACCTAAGGGCTCACAGATGCACCACATCTTGTAGCCAAACCTTATTGGCTTTCCCTTCAAGAACTGCTTTGCTCCATGCTTGCCATAGTACGGAACCATACTTTCATCAATTGATAATGTTTCTATCAAGGCGCGTGGTTCAGAAACCTTTCATTCAAAAAGTAATCAGAGGTGTTAATTTAGAGAATTTATCTCCTTTATCAAGATTAGAATTATCACGCAATGAGAATACTTTTTAGAATTTCAAATCTATTTCTCCTCATAGCGTTACTAACATAGGTATTGTACGTCTCACTGTCTGTCTCCCATAACATTCTCCATCTTGGAACAGTCAAATAACCGAAAGAATCAGAATTCCAATATAACATTTGAGCTCCTCACAACTGGTTTCAAAAGAGTGGTCACCTTTCTGTGATGCATAAAGGGAAAACATGTCACAAAGAAATTTCATAACAGTGTCATCAAAAAATAATTCAAAACATTGCACTGGATCTGACGGTATATCATTGAACTGTAATTCTGGAAAGGGTTCAAAAGTAGGATTTATATCTTCCTTCTTCCACTTTTGATTCATAATTTTCTTAGATTCTGCATTTCTATTGTCTGAATTTGAGGGAAAAACACTGTCTGCAATCGGTATTTCAATATCATTATCTTCTAGATCATCACTTCCAGTGTACCTTGTACCACTCATTGTCTGGATTGCGCTTCTGCATTAGCTTGCAACTGTCTACCTGAAAGATTATTAGCAGTTGTACCTTCTTCATCACCACTGTCCCCTTCAGTATCTGCTCGCATCTGGTGGAAATAAATACACATCTGCCTCTGAAAACTATTCTTCGTCCAGTAAAGAAAGGACTTCTTCCGCAGTTAGCCTCCTATAAAATTGAATATTGTACCATAGTAAAAATTCTCGAGTACGGGACGGTACTACACAAAGAGCTCTATGATCCTGGTGTTCCAAAGGAACAACTGAAAATAAAATGCTAATAACTTTGTAATAAAACGTAAATAATTTTTCATACTTCTCAAATAGTATTATTCATATTTACCAAACATATTAAAAACATTATTGTTAAAATATAAAGTTATGCAAATCTTTTATACTTACGATCTCGAAATCATGTGTGCAGAAAAATACTGCGAACTATATGCACCAATACTTCTCGCTCAAATGAACATTCAGTTGCAACTAACAATCCAACGGATACCGATAAGTTTCAGCTACTGTTAGATAAAGGTCAGATAGGCCAACAATCACCCGGAAGCAAAATATTATAGAGAAAGCATTCGATTACAGTCTGTTCCCATTTGGGAACACCGGGAAAAAACGGGTTAATACTACTACTTACAAGGAAACTTTTTCTTTATTAGTTCATTGTTAACTTTTGTAACCTTCATTGGTTATCTCTTGGAAAGAAATCTTTTCACAACTGAAAATTATTCTTTATGACAAATGGAATATCAGCATTATCATCGCAAACTTAATTCATTGATGATTCTACAAAGTGTTAAGTGTGGGCTGTTCTTATAAATCTTTGAATTATTGTATAATTGAGAAACAATTATTTTCATTCATTGCACTTATTTTGTTACGTTCCAATATAATTTTAGTTTACTGCATTGTTTTTGCCATTACACCAAGGGGTCTCTTGCAGCACAATTATTTAGATTTGTTTAATCATATACAAAGGTGTGGTGTTTAAAACTGTTGACTCTGGTCAATTGAAATTTTCAACGGGCCCAAATGTGACATCATCTGCTCTCCGCTTTGCTCGTGAGTGGTCGGTGCATGCCTGCAGGAGCTTCGTCAGCTCATTGATCATTCTTCAGTTTACTCCATGTGTAAACTTATTTATTTATTTTAGGTCAAAAACAGTTAAAAACTATGTGTGACACGCTAAGGGGAAGTTAATTCTGTGATGCCCACCCTAAGCCATATACTAATTTTGAATACAGAAAGAAAATGAGCATTTCTTTTTTTCAAGGATAGTTAACACAATATTTGCTCCAATGTAATAAAATCTATTTTCAATGGTAAATTAGCAATAAATTTGGGCTCTTATCCCCCATCATGTCCTTTGTCAAGGAATAATACTTCCTGCAACGACATCATGGAGAACGATAATTTAAATAACTATATTTCCCACTGAATTCTGGAAGAAGTGCACAGATAATGAAGTTACATTTATGTCCAGAACCAAAACAAGGGGCCATCTCAACATTTGCTCAATCGATCAGGGAAAGAACGATAAACCTGATCGAGATGGGGTCATTGACCCCGAAGCTGCAGTACAATACATGTTACAGGTTGTTTAGAATTATACAGTCTAAATGGTAAATAATGTATTAAATATCAGAGTTCAAATTAATGACTTTTTGATGCTCAGTATAGTCTCTAATTGTATAGAAACAGTAATGCAGCCGAGACGATTTCACTTGAGATTGAAACTTTTCTATCGAATTTAATCGTTTTAAGTCATTTGAGTCGGGAATGAACATTCCCGAAATATACATAACAAGCAGTATGAAAGTAGACTGAATTTGAAAGAATTCTGTACACATAGCATAATGAGCTTGATTTTGTGCTCAATTTATTTAAATGGACGTTTAATTTGAGGCTCGACTGAATTGAGAGACGTAAAAATTGTGTTGCCTTAACATCGGTCAATGGTACACTGTTTATTTCAATGGAGTACAGAATTGTTTATTGTAATCATGCAGCCGACGTTATGTTTCCTTACAGAAACTGTTCCTTTGAGCTGAATTTTAAAATTATTTTTAATTGTAAATGTATTGTTATTTACGAATTTACAATTGACCTATTAAACGACTTCGTTTCTATAGAAAACGAGTTAAAACTGGTTGAATGAAAGGCACCACTTGCCGATTACATATTCTGAAGGGGGTAACTCCATGAGGAGCCCCTCCCCCTGGGGTGATTCTGGCTTGAACAAATATATTTTTGCTATTTAACCACTTCTGGTACAATCCTTTACATCTTAGGAAAACTCTTTGTCTTTAGAAAGCCGGCCAGACACTTTGCCAGTGCCGTTTGTCCTGAGCGGCGATCACACTGCATTTATAGCTTCGTAGAGGCAATGGTGAGGTTTCTGTTCTAGTCAGGAAGACAACGTAATCCGTGGGGCGAGAGCAGAAATCTGGAGCTGCGGGGCACGCAGGCCGCTTGAGTCGGGGCCCACCAGGGCCTCCACTACGTTGTACCATGGTGGAAATTTATTTCCACCATGCGTTGTACAAGGGGCCCTGCCACAGCCCCGCGCCAACACCCCCCTCTTCATGTCACTTTCCCCCACACGGTATTTCTTAACCCACACCACCACCAACATGCAGTCTTGTTCATCCCTTCACACTTCGCGATGTTGGCGCATTCTAGCGACGGACGCCGAACTATTCAAAGGAGGTAACAAACCTGATGAGCCATCTATATAATTCTTTACTATACGGTTATAGATTCCATACTTTTGCTTTATGCAACGGTGCACGGCCTATGGAACATACATTTTATTGAACCCATATGGAAAGCTTTATACAACCGGCCCTTGGCTATTACGATATAAATTTGCGTCATTTTTGGCCATGCGGTTGTGAATTATAGTGGTGCATGTTAGGACGTCTTTTAGTGCTTCTGCGAATTGCCAAGTGGGTAACGTGAAAGAGCAACGGATTTGCATCAAATTCTGTTTCAAGATAAAAACTGCAGCTGAAACTCACTGCATTCTTGATCGTAAGCCTACGGTTATGACCCTGACACGAAACAGCAATCCTCACAATGGAAGAGAGCGGGAGCGGTGGCTCAGTGCATCACTGCAGTGCTTCTGACCGGGAGGTCCTAGGTTCGAGTCCCGACGGCGGCAGGATTTTCGACACTAGCTTGTCAGCTAGATCACATTCAGTCGCTGTCTGGACGAGAATTCTAGCGGCCAGCTGCTCCGATCGGTAGTTTTCCGTGGCTTCTCCGATCAACACCAGGCTAAGCAGTACCCTAACAAACGTGCCACGGACCGTGCACGATTTTTCCTTCCTCTTCCTTGTCCTATCCTCACCCCTTACACACACACTAACATGCACTATACTAGCACACATGTCAGGGACTTGTCCCGGCTGGGGCGGTGCTCCGCTGGTGGGAGATGCCTGGTTGGGGGAAAACCCCGCTAGTCGACGCCAGATCTCGCCATCCACTGGGGAAAGATTACCACCTCCAGATGAAAAACACGCACTACACTTACGGGACTAATGACTTCGTTAGTTGACGCGCCCGGGTATCAACAATGGAAGAAGCCATCTTCTCCAAGGCCAAAAAAAACTCGACAAATTCGCCGCAACATAAAGTCAATGCTGATCATATTTTCGACATTCGCGGAATTGTACATATAAGAGTTCCACCTGGTCAGGTTGTCAAAGGGTAAGCTTTACTGCGAGGTTTTGTGATATTGAGGGAAAATGTTCGGCGCAAACGGCCACAGTTGTGGAAAAAGAAAGACTGGTTGGTGCACCATGACAAAGTACTCGCGCACACCTCCCTCGTGGTGAGGGAATTCCTGGCCAAAAACAATATGATAACGTTCTCCTACTAGCCAGACTTACTCCCCGTACGACTTCTATCTGTTCCAACGGGTTCCCTTCTATCTATCGCAACGGGTTCTAAACACCCTTCTGCGGACGTTTTCGAAAAATGGGAACAACACTGGGATCGTTGCATACATGCCCGAGGTGACTACTTTGAAAGTGACGTAATCATAGTTTTCTGATTTTTACAATGAAATTCTATGATATTTTGGGTAGCACCTCGTATACACCCGACCGAAACATTCCTCAAACGCTGAACAATCCCCTATCCCTTCAAGGAATGTCTTCACTCCAAACATTCGAATCGGAATTTAACTAGTGGGACGGCTATATCATATTCTTTCTCGTATTATTTCTAAATTTACAATTTTCGAAAATTCAGAGTTCAACGAAACTGAGACCTGTGCCATTCTTTTAAGAGTTCCTTGTTTTATCCACGAAAAAATTGTAGCGGGTTTTCTGATTTTTTTATAAATTGCATTAATTTCAAGCACAAATATGCGACTACCTTTGTTTAAAAAATTGTACATGGCCTTTTTTAAAGAGCTGATTTTTAGAATAGACTGTGTATCCTATCGAAACGCAGTGAGTTTCAAACTCGGGCTTCTAGTTTTGAAATGTTAACTTTATGCAATTTTCGAAAATATGGTGAGTTCGTCGAAACTGAGACTAGCACCATATCTTTTAACACCCTTTGTTACATACGAGGAAAAAATTAATAGTTTTAAAGACCATTTTCGTAAAATTTAAATAACAGACGGTAACACATGATTCTATATAAATTTGTTAATTAACTATTCAGTTCGTCTGTTGAAATTATTTAAAAAAATGTATTTTTAAAATTTAATTAGTATTAATAATTAACCAATTCTTACAATTAAAGAAATTGGAATGTCTCATCACATGCCAGTAAGACATGGTGAACAAGCTTGGCCCGAAAAAAAAAAAAAAAGTCTATTTCTGACTGACTAACAGGTGGTGGTGTTTTTTTTTTTTTTATTTTTTATTTTTTATTTTTTTTTTCTGTCATTTTTGCAACACGTCTCCTAGCCCTTTTTGGACATTGAACATATATACATCTGGAATAATTCTCCATTAAGTTTTTTCTTTGGTCTTGTAACGTCGCAGTCAGTCAAAGTCAATGCCTTTTATCACTTTGGCGAGGGGATCGGTGCCATTAGTAACTGGTGTTCCCAGACGCTCACCCATTTTGAGACCCTTGGTGTCTCTAGTTGCTTAACTTCCGTGACTTCATGTAGAGGTAGTTAAGCAATTCAGCTAACGACGCTGGCTGACAGCCTTTAAGGGGAGCAGTGGGTGAAAATTGGCAAAAAAATTTGAAAAATACGATTTTTAATTTTTGATGTGATAATTTTGTTTGGAATGTGTGGTTAATTTTGGTGTTTTTATTTTTCGTTATCGCGATTTAAATGGCTTCTGCGAGCATTTAAAGATCTCAATGCGTCGATGGCCACGCCCTTTTCAGTTTCCAAACGTTTTCATCTCATAGAAGTTTTGAATGTATTTGCTTTTTGAATTTCCCGGCATGAACTTTATATAGATGTTCTCTGGAACAAATGAGCTACAGAAAAACACAAAATACCAACGAAAGTTTGCATAGCCTGATTTGGAGTAAGTGCCCCAAATAAATATTTGTTTCGAAGAAGAAAAAAAAATTGCTGTCACATCAGCAGTTTCTCAATATAATACGGGGTGTGAAGCAAGTGAAAAGATAAGATCAAATATAACTGGCATTAACATGAAACCTCAAGGGAAGAAAATAATGGCAATGAGGGATAAACGCCGTCTTCAGAAAAGTTAAGTAGCTGCACAACCAGGTTTTCAAAATGTCAAAAAAGCAACTCAAAATTACAAATACAGTTCTAGAAGAAAAGAGAATAGTTGTTGAGGGTACTATGTATGGCTCTGGAGAATTTTAAATGTAAGTTGATAAAGTAAAATGCATTTGTATAAAGTTAAATTTTCATTTTCAATTTCCCGCATTTCACTTTCCTGACCTTTTATGGAATTCAAAAAGTTCCACGTTCTACAATTTTTATTATATTTCAATGAAACTTTTAAAACATCTTAAGAAAATGTAGTTTCATAGAACTATGGAAGCTTTTTGTGTTATAATCATTAATTACTAAATTAAAAATATTTATTTTTTTATGTGTGTTTTTTATAGCCATCAGGTAATATTTATTTATTTATATGTATTATTTTTATTTTTTTATGAGTAAGTCATAAAAAATTCAGTGATGAATGTTGCTTCATGTGGAACGTAGAGCATTTTATAAAATAATAAGAAATTTAAAAAAAAATTCAAAAAATTTTTTTTCTTCAAAACTAAAAACAGCAGAGTAACAAAACTTTGTAGGGTACATAAGTATAATGTATTATTTCTTCTGGTAAAATTTGAAGTTATTTGAATGTAAGATGTAAATTTTCAAATTTTCACCCACTCCTCCCCTTAATTTCTTTGAAGTGAATCACTGATATAATCAGAATTGGATATATGCATAGAAATGATTCTTTCATACACACTTTCATTGTCATTATCCAAGGTCATTTCTTCAAACTGGCAGAAGAAAAAAACCTGCACACAGACAACACAACAGACAGAATCAGTTAGCTCACCAAATGCTCCTTCTCCCAACTCCTGAAGAAATTTCACATTCGCCAGCTGGTACTCTCGAGCTCGAACTCCACTTGATACACGTTCTCCTTTCTTGTTACTGTCAGGTAACAACAAATGCATTTCCACGACTTGGGAACCCTTTGACGTACTTTTACTTGGTGACGAATTCTGAGTTTTCAGAACACAAATCTGAAAAAGGGAATAAGATATTACAAAATTCTCAAAAACCGAGCAGGAAAGATTAAAATACATGGAACTCATAAAAACCTTATTTCCTGTACTGTTTAAAGGTTGACTTAAATGAACATTTGCATTCTTTCTTCGCCTAAAACAGCACCAATATATTCCAAAAGGTCCCATCAAAAGAGTCGCAGATATTGCTGCAGCCACAGCATAAACCCAAATGTTAAAATCTGAAAAGAGCAAAATATCAAGAATTACTGTCTCTTCAATATACAAAAAAGCATGAATAACCAGAGGAATAAAACAATTTTCATACTAAGAAAAAGAAAACTAAACATTAAGGGTGCAAAGTAGGTAGAGTCGGCGATCAATGGAGTACGGGAGTTCAGATCCTGTATAAGGTACTGATGTTTTCTACGGATGTAAACTAACAAAATTTATTATAACAATAAATCAATATATTTCTGGGCAATGTAACATTTCTTCTGTTTTTATTAATGTTTATTTACACAAAAAATTGTTTTATTTTACTTCTTTTGCCTTTTTTTTAGTGCTTGATGCACCATTCTTTTAATTTCATTTCGAGTATCCTTTTAGATGTGATTCAATTCATCCAGCAGAGAGTTTAGCAACTTTGCACTGGCTGTAGTTAGCATTGTGTCTCCAAATTTATCGAATGTCTGAGGTAATATGAAGTATTTCTTACGAGTTACATACTTATACCAACTAGTGTTTCTATATTTTTTATTAAAGAAATGTTAATGTAATATTTGGAATTCACATAGATTTTTACAGTCATAAATCCATGCAAAGCTGTACTTTCTTCCAAAGTCTTATTTGTTACGTTTAATTTTTCATTTCAGCTTTTGATGCATATATTCTGTAGATTGTGTATTATATCTAGGTGTGTTTTTGATGCAGCTCCCCAAACACAAATTCCATATCTTCAGACTCAATCATTGCGAAGTATATTAATTTTAGAATTGGCTAGATCACCAAATCTCTTATTCTCATATGTTTCCAAATAATTGTTCTGATTTTTTTTATTTTAATTTCAATATATGCTCCCACCAACTCAAGATTTTGATTAAAAATTAAACCTAGGTACACAAGTTTACTCAGAGTTGATTTTAGATGTGCAATGGCAATTTTTAAAATCATTGCATATACAATTATAATTATGATATAATATTTGTACTTGTGTTTTGCTAATACGGAGTGTTGTGACATATAAAAGTTTCATTAATTAAATAAATAATTTAATTTCATAAATTAAACATTTCATGGAAAAGTAATACTTGGATAACACAAGGAATTAGAACAGTGTGTAAAAACAAATGTACACTCTACTTTATTTCTAAACATCATAATGTATCACCCGGTTTCCATGTCTACTTCTGAGAATACAGAAGTTTAGGGAAATTAATAGTTCAGGCAAAAATAACGAAAAATAATGAGGATATTTTGAACGCTAGAAACAAAACTAAAGCAATATGGAATATCGTAAAAAATATGACCACGTCACTATGATATTTTGTAGAGAATGTTGTTTTAAAGGATAATGAAAGAGAAACAAGTAATTCAGAAAAAGTTACGAATCTCTTCAACCAACACTTTTCTAGGATTGCGGTTGATCTCACAAAGGGACTAAAACCACAAAATTCAACATCATACACTTCCCAAAAACTTTTCGGCATGATGTTTATTTCCAAAACTTCTGCCAACAAAATCCTAAGAAGAGTCAGCAAAGTAAAAAATAAATTTCATCTGGTTTATACGAATTTCCGGATTGTTTGTTACAAACTTGTGTACTTGCCTTTATACATCCGTTTACTCACATTTTCAATGTTTCTTGATGCACAGGAATATTTTGAGATATTTTCACAACAGCAAAAATTAAGCCACTTTTTAAAAAAAGGGAACAAAAATGAAATTCAAAATTTCTCTTTTGTTCTTTTCTTAAAAATGTTTCATCAATGGACCAAAATGAAGAACCCATTGGGGTATTTTTAGATCTTTTGAAAGCTTTTGACGTTATTAACCATAACATCTTGCTTTCAAAATTACTTTCTTATAGAATTCATGGTATTGCCCTGGACGGGATAACCTCAAACCTTATACATTGATTTCAAAGAGTAGAAATACCTTACTGGTATGAAAGGACATTATTTACTTATCTTTCCAATTCATTGCCAGTTCTTTGCCAATTCTTTGAACATGAGGTCCCACAGGGTTCGATCTTAGGACCTATCCTCTTTCTGTTGTACGTAAACAGTATGTCTTTGTCTATTAAAAATGGAAGAATAGTTCTGTTTGCCGATGACACGAATGTTCTTTGCAAAAAGGAAACAATAAATAGTACAATTTCAGAAGTTTCAAATTGGTTTTCTAACAACAAATTAATAGTTAACAAAGAAAAACCGTTTCAATGCATTTTTGGGTTTTAAATTGGCAATCGCACGATCCATTGAAAATGAACAATATGCAATTAGCTGATGTTAAGGTAACAAAATTTCTAGATCTCTCAATTCAGTCAAACCTCAAATGGAATCTACATATAACAGAATTAAACACATAAATTAAGTTCATTATGTTACGCATTCAGAATTCTTTCACATTCTGTCAGCCTTCATGCAGCTCATTGCTTGTATTTTGCAAATGTACATTCCCACCTTCGATTAGTACCCAGACATTTAGATTGGGAGAAAAAAAAGAAAAAAAAAAAAGCCACCCACGTGATCCCTGCAAGCCTTTTTTCTTGAGCTTGGAATCTTACATATTTATTTATCTTGCATATTTATTTGCCTTGCATATTTATTTATCTTTATTAATCTCACGCATTTTAAAAATGTTGTTGTTGTTATTATTATTATTATTATTATTATTATTATCAATAATTTTTTTAAAACATTTTTCCTCTTTCAACTATTATTAAAGATGAAACATAGGCTGCTGCTACTAAGTTTTTTCTTCATAAAAGTTCCAATAATTTCTTTCTATAAACAGTCCAAAATACATTTTTTAAAACATAAATGATTATTACATCGAAATTGGTATCTTGAACAAGAATAGCGCGGCAACATTTCAGAAGTCGAGTTGTGCCTCCATCATCAGGCCTTTAACAATGTCAATTTACACGGAATTTGATGAGATAACATGAAAAAATTGACCTTAATAGTTGGTATCGTGTTGAAAACATATTTCATGCGATGAATTTAAAATGAAAGAAACATTACAGAATGTCAATAGTTCTTGAGAACATGGTGAATTAAAATACATGAAAGATGTAGAAGAAGAGAATTATAGAAGATAAACATATGAGAGTTACTAATGGCAACTGTGAACACTCCTATTACGGAGTACTTCGCCTATTATGGAGAGAGAACTCTTACTAGTTAAATTGTTGGAGAGGGATTATGATTTTCTCCCCCACACATCATATACTTTTTTTACAGTGTTTTTGACTAAATAAGTATCAAATAAATTTTTTTCATTAATTTCAGGTTCCCTTATCATGGCACCATTATTGAAAAATCTCAAATTTCTTTTGTATGTAATTTTCTGCAAACATTTGGTCTTTATTTGCAGATATTAACATTTTGACATCAGCATATATATAATAACCTTTTTTTTTTTTTTTTATTTGGTAAATATCAGTCCTAACCCATTTAACTTTTTCTTTACTATATATGTTATCAATTTTTACTCTATAGGTCTCCCATCAGTAATTTCAAATATTGTACATTTTCCTCTTCTCCTACTTTCTCTAATGCTACATTTTTCTGTGGTGTATTATATCATATGCTTTTCACAAATCAATACTCAAGGCTATAACATTGTATCCCTTGTGTAATTTCTCATTCAATTGCTCAACTAGATTTTCTAACAATTCTATGGTCTGCTTAATGTTCCTCATTGTTATTTTATCCATACCTCGAGATTTGTTGCTGTCTATCCCGTTAATTAATGAGTAAGTTTCCTCTAATGTTATTTCTGGTAGGAAGGATGAGTTGCAATGTGATTCTACCTTATCTATTAACACTGTTACATTACATTCATGTTCTTTTGTGCTGGTTTGCTGTTGAAAAGTATTTGTGAAGTTATCTACTACTTTTTCTATTGTATTTTAACACACAAGTTCTTAATGACAATATCATCTAATGACTTTCTTTCAGGTACGCCTAGCTATTTATTTATAGTGTTCCAAGTATTTTTACTGTCATGTCTATTGTTTTCAAATAATTTCCTAATTCTTTTGTACAAATCTGATGGTTATTTCATTTCTAATTTTTTTATAATTTTTAAGTGCTTCTTTTAGTTCTTTATTTTTTTCCGAAATTCTCTTCCATTTCCTAAAGAGGCTATCTCTATGTTTTATTAAGCCTTAGAATCTATTCAAGATTTTATAATCAGTTTTTCTTGTGTTAGTTGATTTCTTTAAGACCATTGATGTAGCAAATATATTTTTGATTGTCTTGAACATTTTGTTTGGTGTTGTGTTTTTAAACTTCATTTAATTTAATTTCAGTAGTTCATTTTGCAGTTTACTTTTACAGATGTATTCAGATTTTTTTTTGTAATTTTTTCTTCCACAAACCTTCTTTTATTAAAGATGTTACAGGAAATGCCAATTAAGTAATGATCCATTAGTTACTTTCAAAAAAATATGGAATTATGTTTTTTAGATTTCCATTTATTACTGTGATCTATACATAAATTAACCTGTTTTATCTTTTCTCATTTCAACCCTAGTATCATCCTTAATACAATGTACTAACCTGTGATTTACTAAGGTACTATTTGAAAATTTACTCTCCTCTCTCCTTTGTGTAAGAATCGTACAACTGTGCTGGTCATAGACTTTTGAAAATTGATTTCAGGTACCCAATTTTTTTTATCAATTGTCCGTTTTTCGTGTATTTACTATGAGTAAAAAGGAAACTTTTTTGTTCATCCAATTTAAATGCAACTTCTCAGTACCAACCTTCCACGGGTGCCACGCCATGCTGTTGTGTGACAGTAGACGCTGTGCCGCGGGCCACATACTTTTCCGCGAAACTATTGCACTTTCGGGAGGAACATTTCCCATATTTATCACATTTCATCAAATATAACATCCATTCACATTAGCAATAAAGGAGGAAGCAATCATCAACAGTGACACTTACCACACTCCGGGATATCACAGAGTTCCTTTTTCAGATGATTATTCTGAACAGTAAAACACCAAGGTTGATTTTCAGTATTTCCTGGATTTCTACAAAAACTATGGCCACCAACTAGCTCAGGGTGATTTGATGGCTTATGTATTAACTGCTGACTCCAAGGTGTACAAAGATCACCAGTAGCAGTAACACTTACAGTGCCTCTGTACGTTTGTCCTTTATCTCTGTAGCAAGTGTGACCTTTAATCATAAGAACAATGCATCAAAATTAGACCTTATCTTGAAGAAAAGGTTAGTTATATTCAAATTAATAAACATATTAAAGGGGTACTAAAATTGAATTTCATTGGTTATGTCTTTGTAATTCCAATTCCATTATTACATAAACATACACACATTGCAGAGACAGAATGAAAAGTTGTGTGCTGGATATTGAATACTGGTTATCAAACTATTAAAAGCAGTTGGACAATTTCAAAGTCCTTGCTATAATTTATAATTGAAGCCTACTAAAATTTGTAAATGATAATTTAAAGTCAGTAAGTTAAGTATTTTATTTTGCACTGTAACCAACAATTTCATAGACTTTTTGAATTTGTTGAGTACCTATACTGAAATTATAACATAAAAGGTTGACATTCGGGAAACTAAAGAATTTTACAAGGGTCAAAACCAGATATAAACACCTGAAAAAATTCTTGAAACATCTCGATCAGCTATAGAAAATTGCAAGAACGTTTAAAGTTAATATTTGTAAGCGTAATGTTGTTGAAATAAATTTAATTAATATAAGAAGCTGAAAAACACGCCGAGGGTACTTTTGTTCATCTTATTTCACTATCCCTTTTGTGCAAGATGGAAATAACTTTCTTTCTCAGATTGTCACTTAACAGGACACATTCTTTGAGTGCCATTATGTTACATAATTTACAGCAACTACTGTAAAAGTAACCAAAAACATTTTTACCTTGAACCCCTGAATTTGTTTTATAGTGAGAAAACTACTAATTTCTTGCCTCCCTATTTAAATTATGAGTTATACTCCAGAATATTGAATCTTGTGGTTAGAACCAGCTCACAGTAAAAAATTGTGGGGAATTTCTCTCTCTCGAACACATGTTGTTCGCAGATAAATTGAATTCTATGAATTTGCAACAAAAACAATTAAAAAAATTGCTCTTTTCCTTTGCTATTTTCTGAGTCTGTAGCAACGAATTTTAATACAAATCGAGCCTATCAATTATAACGATGTCCTCGATGTTAACATGTTAATTCCATGTAATAAATTTGGTTCATTCCATCCAATAATATTAAATTTAAAAACTGATCAAGTAAACGTTTTGCATTCAATAACCAGTCGTGTTAATTACAGGGCAAAAAATGATGAGTAACTAGTTTTATCAGCATATGACAGTAATAAGCAGTCACTGGTTTTGATGTTACTACTTATATTCAGAGCACACAAATTTCACTTTGAAAACAGTTTTTAAGCATAAACAATTAAAGAGAACAGGGGGTAGAACGATGAGGGTCCATCAATAATAATTGAGAGTTTTATCTTTGAAGACTTGTAACTATTAACCTTCAGTTAAATATGAAAGTATATAAATTATAAATCATACAATGGTGCACTTTATTAGATAATAATTGTGTATAAGTATGATGTTTATTATTAATACAATAATTTATATTATGATGTGAAACGATTTTAGTTCAAATAAGATGCTGATTAAAAAAACAAAACAAATGGAAGCAGTTAAATTAGCTACATTGGCAAAACCGTCATCAGATATTAAACGATTTCTAATATCTACTCGACTCAAATCTTCCTTTCTGATATAGGATTGGCACTTTCATCTTTCTTCCCACGTACAGATGTTCTGAAAATTGTACCCTTATCATTTTCCCCCTTTTTTTTAAACATTTAATTGTGTACAATGCCAACATGAAAAGTCTTAATATTTAAAACTGGACCCTCATCTTATTTCCCATGTACTTTTCAATTACAAAAGACGAGACTGCTGTCATCCCTACTGGACATAAAAAATTGTTTTGTACTGACAATGAATTTACTAAATTCTTTATTTCCTCATCAAATATTTCTTTGGTGTCTGATATTACACATTCTCATTTAAATATACTCACTTGAATCAACATTCTCTGGTCTAGGAATACCCAATTTCAAACACCCTTTGCTTTCCTTTGAACCAATTGGAGGTAGTTCATCACATTCATGCAAGACCAGCTGTTTACCAATAAGTGGATGTCGCTTCGCAATGGCGTACTCAGTTGAACACATTTCGTTTTCAAGAATTTCACAATCTTCCCGACAAATTTTACGAGGTCCTCGTTCTCCTTCCAAATCATCTTCATGGCACAAAGGAAATGCGGAATAGCAGAGTGAAGGTTTGGCAAAAGCCTCGCAACTTGCTGATAAATCCCTAAAAAAATTAATAAGAAATTAAATACCTAAGATAACAAATAACAATTAAAACAGTTTAAATTAGTAACTGTACAGGAAAATAGCTGAAACACCAAATTACTTTAGATTTCTGTTCTCTCTTTGCCAATAAAATTCTCTTTAAGAAAATGCAAATGGCCAATTAAATTTGAAGGTGCAATTAAAACATAGTTTTACAATCTTGCAAAGGAGGATTAATTTGGGAAGAAAGTGTACTAATAACATAGAATATTGTACATATTAACAATCACCTTTTGAACTTCAATATTCATAGTGAAACTGTATCAACTGTTATGTGTCTATCTGATATGGAATCATGTAACAAATAATCACACTGTACTCAAACATACACGGTTACCTAGAGATAGTCTCTATGTAATATAATAAATCAAATCTATGCAAGTTGTTTTTTCAAAAATAAAAATACATGTATCATAATATCAACTTGACTCTGTATGTTGAAGTTCATATTTCCTTGCAACAAAGTTGGATACTTTGTTTTACAGTACTAAACTGCACACAAATTAGAACTGTTTTGTTCACAATTTAAAAAAGAAACAAATATTACTATCCAAAACAGATAATTTCATTCAGAAATTATTCAGAAACAGACGACCATGCATGTTTTCTTAAAGAATGTTATGAATTATAATGGTTTAAATTTGCCTTAAAAAGTCTAGTCAAGTAAGATGGTAAAAAGTACTCCCATGTGAAATGAAGTAAAAGGTTTTCAACAATGAGTCAGACACAAAATACATTTTTCAAGTGGCAACTCTCTACCCATACACAACCTTTTTTAAGTTCAATTTTTTAATGCCATTTGCTTCAAACATTTGTAAATAAAAATTATACATGCTTTAATAACAGACTTCTGTAATGAAATTTTTTTTGAAAACATTTTATTTCAATTTCGAATTTGGATGGTTTTCTAAAGTGTATTAAACAGTTCTAACACCCTCGGATCAACTTGTGGCATCCTCCATGAAGAAATTTATTTTATGATTTTGATGTGATTATATTAATTCATGAAAATGGCTTCTGTCCAATCGAGAAAGTTTGCCATTTATTTCAAAATGTTCTACTTTATGAAGCAGAGATCGTTGAGGAAGATCATAGGAAAGTCGATCGATCGATTACACTGGCTTGCGAAAATTTTGTATCTCTAACCATTTTATGTTTCATATGTCAAATTGATTGCTTTAACTCATTAAGTACTGTGATCCCCAAATGGGGATTGCGCAACTTTTTCATTGTTGCGTCAGACTCCTCATCAGTGCCATTACGACACCAGTATAATATTGCTTGTTAGTCCTTTCTGGATAGTGTCCATGCATCAGTTGATGTTAACATCGTGTGCAGTTGCGTATATTGAGCAAAAGATAAGATAGTGCGCAAATCTTAAGGTCAGTTGTGTTACCCTTTTTTACGCAATTTTTGTGCGCTTAATTTCGTCATTGCAAGTTTCATATATAATATTACCTCGCAGATTGAAGTGTCTTGAACATAAATATGTATTAGAATTGAATATTAGGTGATGTCTTATGTGCAAATATTGATATTTCAAATGATCCCCATTTGGGGACCACGATAGATACCGTGTATTTTTTTCTTATTTGTACAAAGTGAAACAAAATCGACTTTCTTTCGAGGAATTCGTTAAAAATGGATCCTAAATGCACAAAATATTTTTCCTTAAAGGAAATTGAGGAAATAATCAACAATCCTGATTTTATTGTTTGTGATGGTGAGAATAATGACACACCTATAGACAAAGTGGAGTCACCACCTGACACTGTTGACCCTTTGACAGATGTGGAAGACAAGAAATAAAAACAATTTCACAAAAAACAATTGGGGCAGGGTCTGCTTAATGTTACTAGAGATGCTACAACAGCACATACTTTCTCGCAATTGTTATCGTTTAAAAAAAATATTACAATGGCACAAATTTTGCCTTTCTTACATTTCAAATATCACTTAATCTCGTAAAGAAACGAAGTGTGGGAAATATATATTATAATTAGAAAGTTGAAATGGAAATATATTTCTGCCATTGAATTTAGTGTATTCACGAACATATCCAATACGTATTTCAGCCTTAAAACATACTGTGTAAGTAGTATGCGGGAAAGTAACAAAATAGAAATTATTAATACGATCCAGAGGCGGTGGCGGCAGCTGTCGCTACTGCCTGGTGTTGCCAGCGCGGCGTTGTTAAAGCAACAATGGACGATTCGCTTGGCATATATATTTCACATCTGAAGTAACCCTTGATAGCGCTGACAAGCAAATGGTTCGAAAAACATATAACAGTAATTATTAAATACTATAACGTCGTAATATTCTTCAACTCTGCTTGTTTTAAAGTGAATTACACGTTATTCTCCTTGTCTGAACATGCAACTCTAAATGCTCCATACGTTTTCTCACTTAAAATATTCTCTCAAAAATCACGAGAACTCCTATTTTAAACGGTTACATAACATTATAATACATCATTTTCTGAACATACTAAGACATCTCAGTGATTTCTTGTAAAACTCACTATAAATCGAAAAACAAGCGCTCGTTTCCATCTGTATTCAGAATTCAACTTGTATATGGGTTAAGGTAGGGACGTCACGCCCAGATTTTAACTGTTTTGACGATAAATAAATAAAACAAAGCCTCGTAATCTTTCCAACCATGTCGACTATGAAAAGAATTATAAGGATTACTGACAATCTGTCAATCGAAGCGGGGGAAATTCGAATTTGTAATTAAAACTAAAGTTGCTACAAAAACATATTCTTTCTCGCATTATTTCTAACTGCTCCGGTATATTATATACTATTACATATACTTGCAAAAGTGTTTTCAACCAGCAAAAATTTATTTCCGCTCCCATAACCGAAGTCAGATTCTCAAAGTTAATTTCCCGACACCCACACTACTACGCCACAGAAGCGCCGTATGAAAACAAACTTCGTAAGACCGAGAAGTAATAATATGCGGAACCGTTAAGGATATCACGGTAAAAGAAAAAGTTGGTCCCATGAGTAGTGACTATAATATATTTAAATTTCATGTTGATAGTTTAAGTCGTATTTAGTTAAATCGGTTCATACAGATGGGTAGACAGACAATTGATTTAACGTGACACGTTTAGAAATCGATTAAGAGAGTTGGAAAATTGCCAATTTGAAAATCGCACACAGACACTTCATTTAACTGCATTGCGACTTTTCAGGCCCTGAACTCGCTAGCGACTTCATTTCGAGGAGCGTTCTTTTTATAAAACGGATCTTTTGTACGCAGAAAATCTGCCTTCGCACTCCCTCGAGGAGGTCCTTAGGTCATCACACCCGCTTGCGCCCACGCATCGCCCAGGAAAAATTTATTCTTTAACGCGTAAATTCGTATATTATCTGACGCTCCTGAGTAACACACCCTCTTTTGTCCGCCACCGCATGTTCCATCGATCTCGCCCCCACGAACAACGCCATGTCCCGCGAATTAGATTGCCACTAATCGCCAAAGGATTTTACGAGCACGTTCGGAGTTAGACGCGCCGCACTCGACACATTCAATACAAATTACGGAAGAAAGGACGTCTATCACCCTCCCCGAAGCCCCCGCCGTGCCCCCAGGAAGACGAGGGTTTTCTATGTAGCAACCGTGGAAATCTTTTAGCACAAAAGCAATCTTAGTCTACTTCCGAGAGGGTACGCCGCGAAAGATGAAGAGAGAAAGCTCCTTTACTCTATCAGATGTGGAGAACGAAAGTAAATTCTAGAGGCAAGACCATGTACATCAGCAGCAAATCCGCAGTTTACGTGCAGATGGGAGTCCCGCTTTTCGGAATTACTCAAATTCGATTGGGCGAAAGGAGAAAAATGATATGGGATCGAGACACTGTGCGGGAGAATAGCCTAACGAGGTAGGAGCTCTTCGCTGAGCACATCACACAGATACTTGACCTCAAGTAGAGCAGACGAATACTTGACTTTGAGGTGAACAGACGTTGATTGGTCTCCGAGTAGAGACTGATTTTGACTTTGAATAAAACAACACATTTCACATGAGATTCGACGGGAATCGAACCAGGACCTCACTGGTGAAAGACTAGCAACTTCGCTATGTGCCACGAGCCAGCCAAGCTTTTTAAAAAAAGGCGCTACCGTTGACCACCCACAGACGGATAGACTTCCTTTGCCGTTAATCGATTTTTCGATATCAGGGACCCACAAAACATGGATTCTGGCTACACCACATGTTAAGAGGATTTCCCCGTAAATTTAGCAATAAGAGATACGCACCACGAGGGCCCGGTAATAAGTGTTTTTCTGACGAAACTCGCCGTTTTCCTGCCCACGATTAACCTTCTCTTCTCACGAAGAACTTTGTCAGGCTAGAAAGTAAACATTGTAAAATTACACTTAACTATTCATATTTTTAAAAATTGCATTTGAAATTTTTTAATAAGGTTATTTTAGAATAGATTTTAACAAAAAAGTCAACAAAATTGTACTTTTGAAATGTTAATTTTTTTTGCAATTTTTGAAAATACAGAGTGCGTCGAAAATGGGAACGGTACCACTTTCCTAACATTTCCCTGCAACATACGAGGATTTTTTGCTATTTTCATTATTGTAGACGTAAGAAGGCGCCGAAAAAATGTTGAACTTTCGTTAGTTTCCAAAATTCAGGTAGTGCGTCGAAAATGCGACCGACGCCATTTCTTCATTCCTCATTTGCTCTATCAGAGAACAAAAATTCAAGCAGTTTTTGAGAAAATTTTGAAAATGTAGTGGTTTCATGTAAAGTATCTTCCCAATCAAAATGTCCGTTTCAAATTCAAGGAGCCGTGACACGAGTCTCGTGGATCGCGGAATATTAATTATGGCGACAATCCTACCTACACAAGAGAGAGACGCTGACCGACAGAGGCTGACAAGCGGCATGACAGAATTGACAGGTGGACTGACAAACGGCAGACGGACAGATAGGCGGCCGGACAGGCGGGTAATCAGACTGACAAACGTACAGGGTGACAGACGGGGGGCCGACGGACAGGGGCGGACTGAGACAGCGGGCAGAAAGACGGGCGGGCAGAAAGACGGACGGGCAGAAAGACGGACGGGCAGAAAGACGGACGGGCAGAAAGACGGACGGGCAGAAAGACGGACGGACAGAAAGACGGACGGACAGACAGACGGACGGGCAGAAAGACGGACGGGCAGAAAGACGGACGGGCAGAAAGACGGACGGACGGACGGACGGACGGACGGACGGACGGACGGACGGACGGACGGACGGACGGACGGACGGACGGACGGACGGACGGACGGGCGGGCGGGCGGGCGGGCGGGCGGGCGGGCGGGCGGATTGACTGCCGTCAAATAATTTTTCGATAGCAACGACCCATCAAACGAGGATTTTAACCACACGTTTTAGAAACGTAATGTAAATTTGGAAAAAGATTTATCCACTTATTCATTTCCAGGGCCCAGAAATAAAGAGTTTTTCTGTCGAAAATTCGCATTTTCCTTCGCCGCATAATAACGCCGCTTTCTTCATACTGCATAAGTAGTATGCGAGAACGCAAAATGAGTTGTCAGTAAGAAACCCATATGCAAAGGGCATTTGGGGCGGATCGTGGCATAGTGGTCAAATTGCACGCCTTTCACCGCTGGTGTTCGGGTTCAATCCCAGGCGGTTTGAAGTGGAATTTAGGGACAAAGCGTGTGTGTGCGGCAGATTTTCTCGAGACACTCCCGTCTCCCATGTCATTATGGACTCCATTATACTCAATTATTCATTCCCTCCCTATCATTAACCATTATTCTGCTACGGATCCACGGATTACAGCGTCGTCTAGGCAATAGCCGACGAAGAAGCTGAGAAGGGCTGCAGCTACTTCAGTTGGTTATCGTCAGGCAAAGTCCTGGCCTAGTGAACTAGAGAGAGGGTAAATGGCGAGGGGACGATCCCTTCCAAGAATAATTACGGTTCGTAGGTGGGGCGAGGGTTATAGTTTCGTAGAAGCTGGCCTGTGAGGGGGAAAACTTTAGTTTCATGAGAAGCGAATTTAGAAACGATGAAACAGAAGCAGCGCACTTTCAAGTTATTCTGCCACATCATTTTTTTAAGGTCTGCAAATGCTTTGAATTCTTTATGGCCACTCGTGTCTCCTGAAGCCCAACTTCGTTTTCAACAATGAAGCGAATTAAACTTTGTCTCATAAATACAAAGTCAATTGAGCGATTGCTTGCCCTTGCGATGTCTATTGAAAAGCAACTTGTGCGAGAAAACTGTAACTTTAATGAATTTGTGATAGAGAAATTTGTGCAAGAGAGAAATCAACAATTGGATATAATAATAACTATTATTATTATTATTAGTATTATTATTATTATTATTATTATTATTATTATTATTATTAGTGAGAGCCTGTCAAAATTTGACGGTGAGACCTGAGATAAATGTAAAATACTGTACCCAGACTAATGTTCACAATATATTGCATTGTTTGGATCTTGAGGGTATAATGAAGATATTCTGTGATGAGTTCCCAAAATTTTGAACACGTATGGCCCATGACCAGGTGGCAATGCAATATCGGCCCAAAGGTATAGCACTATTATACTGAAGGATATTATTTCTAAAGTTTTCTGATGTGTCATCATCTCCTATAAACAACTGTTTGATTTCTTCTGGCATATTGCTCGAAGGTATACTTATTTTCACATTTAAGCAACACAGAGTAAATCGTTTGCAGAATTTCTCTCACATGGAAAGTACAAAGCAGAACAAAACTGACATTTCATACACAATGACCCAATAGAAAACGAAATGACCTCACTATCACGACACCTACGCTGACTTTCTCTTCCCCTGCGTCCAGTTAATGTACGTTAGCGTCTTTTGGGGCGCGTGGACAATGATTCGGAATTCGACATAACCTGTAAACAACTTCACTACTTCAGTACAACCGAGCAAAACCCACTGTGCGAATGTTCTCTACAAAATACACCACAGAAGCAAATACATGCAAACTGTCAACACCACAATGCAATTATTACACTGAAACAAAACATTGACGAATTGCAAACAAATCTCAACAATCAAAACAAAACATCAAGCAGCATGGACACACATCTATGGACCCATGTATATCGATTTTAAACTGCCATCCTTTGAAAGAAAACAATTGACTATTGATAAGCGTACTATTAAAGAATGATTTAATTAATTAATTTACACCGTAAATGTTGGTGCATCAACACAAGCAATATCTGATAACACATCTAGGGATCATATTCTTTCATTTAAAAGAAAAAATACAACAATGGGTTCAGTAGAAGCTCTAAACGAAGCCATGGCAGAATACCTTATTTTTTAAATACATAATAATAATAATAATTATCAGTATTATTATGGTTTAAGGGAGTTTTAATAATTACGGTCATTGGCGATCATGTCAAATTATTTTTAAAAGAGTGTGCACTGTGACAGTGCCAAGCCAAAACTCTTAAAACACAAAGTAAAATGTTAAGACGAAGAATGTTAAGTTACAAATGTTAAGAAACAAACAAAATTTGAACGCATTCAATGGCAAACAGAGATTTGGCATAAATGGAGCCCCAGATAAAAAGACTTCTAAAATCTCATACGTGAATGCCATATTAATTGTCATTATCCTCTCTCAGATAAGGTTGTACGTTTTAATTACTCGTAAGAAGCTACTCAAGCTGAAGAGCTTGCAGAAAGAAGATACGTTATTACCAAGCATCTCTGCTAGAGAGATAGCACGGCGACTCCTTCAGCGGCTCTCTTACCTTAGCACACTGCAGAAGAGCATGCTCCAAGGTTAGATCTGTTTCGCAGATATCGCAAGTACGGGGTCCGTCACTGCGGAGAAAATATCCGTGGAAAAATGGCAGTGGTCGATCCGAAGGAGTGTCAGAATAATCTCCTCGCGCCCAGAACCACGAGGTGAGGAAGGCCAAGGCTTCATGGAATCCTTGATTCTCGTGAGCATAAAATCCCAGTTTTGTCACTGCCATTCACTGAGAATGGCTATAAACAGCTATATTTTCTTTTCTTAAAGATGTCGCCTCATCATTAGATCAAAACGAGGCACCTATTGGATTATTTTTAGATCTCTCAAAAGCTTCTGACGTCATTGATCATATTTTACTTTCAAAATTACCTTCATATGGAATCCGTGGTATTGCTCTAGATTGGTTATGTTCGTACCTTAAACAACGATCTCAGAGAGTGGAAATACCTTACTGGAAGGATGGAACATGACGTACGCACCTTTCCGACTCTTTGCCCATTGCACGTGGAGTTCCTCAAGGATCGATTTTAGGCCCATTTCTGTTCATACTTTACGTAAACGATATGGCCTCGACGATTCGAAACGGAAGAACGGTTCTCTTTGCAGATGATACGAACATCCTTTGCAATAAAGAAACCGTAAATAGTACAATATTAGATGTTTCAAATTGGTTCTGAAATAACAAATTAATAGTAAACGAAAAGAAAACGCTTTTAATGCAGTTTTCCATTTCAAATAAACAAATCGGTGCTCCATTGAAAATGAACGGTATACCATTGACTGATGTTAAGGCAACAACATTTTTAGGTCTCTCAATCTAGTCAAACCTTAAAGGGAACGTCCATTTAAATGAATTGAACACAAAATTAAGTTCATTATGCTACGCGTTCAGAATTCTTGCAAATTAAGTCAGCCTTTATACTGTTCGTTGTGTATATTTCGCGAATGTTCATTCCCGCCTGAGATATGGCATAATATTCTGGGAAAATATATCTTATAGCTTCCAGACTTTTAGATTACAAAAACGAATTGTACGAATAATAACCAAATCCCACCCACGTCATTCTTGTAAGCCTCTCTTCATTAATCTAGGAATTTTACCATTACCGTGTCTGTTTATTTACGAATCAGTGTTTTTGTCAAAAATGACTTGCTTAAGGGCGGGAATATATTTTCAGAAAATGCCGAAGTCTATTACTATAACACTCGACGTAGAAATCATATTCATCAGGTAACAGTATCAACAGCTCATTTTAAAAAATTCTCATACAATACATGTACATTATTTTACAACACTGCCAGATGACATTAAACGATTAAATTCGATAGAAAAGTTATAATCTCAAGTGAAATCGTTTCTGCTGCATAACTGTTTCTATACAATTAGAGACTATACTGAGCATCACAAGAAAAGTAACATTAATTTTAACAATGATATATAATGCATTATTTACCATTTGGACTGTATAAATGTGTATAAACAACCTGTAACAAATAATGTATTGCAGCCTCCGGGTCAATGACCCCCATCTCGATCAGGTTTTTCGTCCAGTTTCCCTGATCCATTGAGCAAATGCTGAGATGGTGCCTTGTTTTGCTTCTGGACATAAATGTAACTTCATTTTCTGTGCACGTCTTCTAGAATTCAGTGGGAAATACAATTATTCAAATTATCGTTTCCAGGTTGTCGCGGCAGGAAGTATTATTCCGAAGGACAACATGGATAAGAGCCAGAATTTATTGCCTTTTTATCCTTGAAAATAGATTTTATTACATGGGAGCTCCTTCTTTTTTTTCTTTTCAAAATTTAAGTAGTATATGACTTAGTGTGGGGATCACAGAATTTTGAAAATGTGCACACAATTCACTTTCCCCATAGCACGTCATACGCAGTTTTTAACTGTTTTTTGACGTAAAATAAAATAAAAATAAAAATAATGGTGCTTTTGATCAACAGCTTGGTATCATTCGTTGGGACTGTGAGGATATCTATCTCACTTTCCTTCGTGCCGAGATTTGCTCTTTGGTCAGCTTTTTCGTTTCCTACTATTCCCACGTAGCCAGAGATGCAACAGAAAAAAGTTATAACCACAAACCTATAAATCTTGGATTCGGTGTTGGATGTTCATTGTCAGAGGGTCACAAGAAGAGTAGGAAGAGCTTTTGGAATCACTGCAGATCACTACTTCCCTTAATCACATCGATTCAGCGAACTTGAATGCCTCCGATATCGCAATTTTTATCAGCAGTATAAACGCTGCACGAAGAGTCTATTCGAAAACTCTACACGGCACGATGGCAGTAGAAGGCACGTTCTACTTTAACAGTTTGGGAGGAACTCTCAGTGTACATGAAGTTATAGCCGGGATACATGGCTTGAAATTCCGTCAGAAATGTACTAGGGAAGTTGAGGAGTAAATGAAGTTTGATACTCTTAGGACTATTATGGGCCGGGGAAGTTTCCAAGGGAACAAAACTTTGGGAGGGGGAGTCAGAGGGACAGGAATTTTACATTAGGCTTCTGCAAATGCGTGTAGAGACGGATACCCGCGGGATGGGATTACGATGATCTGAGCGCGTAGGATGCCCTGTGATTTGCGTGACTTGGCGTGACGGAGGATTTCTGGTCGAATATTTCGCATCATAGGAACTGATCAGAACATCTTTCTCAGGCGCCTCTGGCGCAGGGATGGTTCACCAGTCTCGGTCAAGAGACATTTGACACGACCCGTGCAGTAGGCGCCTGTGGTGATCCGTATACCGGCATTGCAACGCTATTCAATGGTCAGAGGGTCGACGGAGATGCTAACTCTCAAACAATACACCTCCAATCCAAAATAGGACGGATTATGGCCCTAAATAGGCGCAAGAGACATACTTGGTCTGTGTCCCATGACCCACCAGTACGGGTGCGAAGGAAGTTCAATGTTGATACACATCTGCTCTTCAATTTATGAATGTGTTTTCGCAATGCTCATGTCAAACGTCAAAGAAAGTTGCAGATTCGACGAAAGGAAGTTAATGATCCTGAAGAAAAGGTCAGAAGGATTACGGTAGGTGATGAATTCAGCAGAAGTATATGCACATGGATTTTGGGGTGGAGAACTAGAATCCAGTTTCATCGCTCCATTCATGCAGTTTGAGCACAAGTTGTAACCGACTCTCAATGACTTGCATGCTCTCGGAGCAAAAATGGCAAAGCCGTCAACGAACAGCGATGCTTCCACAGGTTCTCGAATTACTGATGCCATACTATTGATAGCAATGGCAAACAGTGACTCAGATTTAATCCCTGGGGAAACCCTCTTTTCTAACAGGCAACTGGAAGATAATCTGTCCCCAAGGCAGACCTGGAAAGATCTTATCGAAAGAAAAGCTACAGGGAAAAACAAATGGAGCAGCTAAGGCATCAAGAATGCTGTACCTCGAGGTGGTGTCATACGCTTTCCCTCTATCGAAAAAAAATGATACCAGGAGTTGTCGTAGCGCGAAAGAAGTGGAGATAAGAAGTCCATGGTGACCTGTGCTACTTGGAACCCCATTGAATAGGCGTAATTTCTTTGTTCCAGGAGTCAAACCACATGTGTTTACCATTGTTTTCAAAAGCTTGCAAACAGATTGTGAGCGAGATTGGGCGGTAACTTGAAGGGATCGTTCTGTTCTTTCCTTTGGGGATTGGAATCACGGATTTGTCGCACCTTTGGCCATTCCACTTTAGGGGCCGAATGGCAAGAGTGAGGAAATTTAGGCTGTCCAGGACGAGGCCTTACTTATAATTTACCAGATTATCCATGGTTGGGAACCTACTAAGCATTGTCAGTGCGCGTTTCCGATCACACACAGCGATAGAACAGTCGGCTTTCCATAATGGCACAGACGATGTCACGGGCGACCCGACATGGATGACAGATCAAAAACTAGAACAGGCCATCAACAAGACGGAGATAACCCTTTTGACAAAACGCCGACTGGACCCCGTGGTGAGTATGGAAATACAAGGGCACCGTATCCATGCGGCAAAAAGTATTAAATACCTCGGGCTGACACTGGACCGCAAACTCACCTACTGGGAACACACAAAAAACGCATCACAAAAGGCCGCAAAGATTGTAACAGCCCTGGAGAGACTTATGGCCAACACAAAGGGCCCAAACCCCGATAAGCGTCGAACCCTGCTTTCCATAGCACAATCCATCATGCTATACGGCGCAGAGATCTGGGCCAACGAGCTGAGGCGCGAAAGGAACTCCAAACAACTGTCATCCGTGCAGAGAAGAGGAGCCCTGAGGATAACAAGTGCGTATAGAACAGTTTCGGATGCCACTAGCTTTGTGGTCGCGGGAGTAATCCCAATCGACTATGGCACAAGAACGAAAGAATCTATACGACAAGAAACCTCTGACAACCGGACAGACCCCCGAAGAAAAGCAAGAAACGCACTCTTCGACAGTGCAGAGAATTGGGAGAACGAAGACAAAGGCAGGTGGACAGCCAGACTCATTCCCAAAGTTGAGCCCTGGACAACACGAAAACACGGCCAGAGAGATTTTCATCTCACCCAATTTCTCACGGGACATGGACACTTCCGAGCCTACCTACACCAGATGGCTAAAGTGGACAGACCAGACTGCACGTACTGTGGCCACGCTAAGAACGACGCCCAGCACACATTCTTCGTAAGCGAGAGATGGCATGTACTAAAGCACGAGGTACAAACAAAGCTATGAGACATCAATCCAGACAACGTGGTGGACAAGATGTTAAACAGCCGTGAAAATTGGATCACGATCGCAGACTACGTGACACGAATCTTGAGACAGAAAAAAAAAACGAGAAAACAATACACAACACCACTAACAGTATAACAAACTAGACCCACCAAACAAAACCGACGACACAAGACAAAATACGCTTGACAAACTACAAAAGACAGAAGAGAAGCCTATAGGCCAAGAACACTGCCCCACTCTGATGAAATGCTGAAGAAGCGATACCGGAGTGGACAAGGCCAAGAAGAAACGGGGTTTGTGTTTTTTAGTGGGTGCGAGCCTCACACTACCTAGGGAAATGGCCACTCGGCTCCCTAAGTGTCTGGTAGAGATTTTTCACACCATCCCCAGGCCATATTATATATATATATATATATATATCATATGTTATCATTATTATTATTATTGATTGGAAGAAAGAATTAATACACCGCCGCACATTGTATTGTGTTTATGAGAATAACTAAACAGAGTACAAAAACAAAGGAACAGTTTTCGATTTTGACTGAAATACAATGTTTGTGTTACTCTGGCTATCCTCATACTGGCCTCGTTGACTGATTTATCGTAGTCTTTCTATCTCTCTTCTTCTCTTTTCTCCTTAGTCTAGCCATTCTTACCATTATAAGAAATGTGAACATTGGCATAATAAATAATATAATACACGTATGACTAGATTGTTTACTGAAAGTAAAATAATATTATTCAATGATACCTTGATGCACGAGTCATGGGACGCAGTTGTTACAAACGATAAATGTTGATACAAACTGTTGTGTTGCTGTTGTGGGGTGATACTGTTGATACAAACGATAAATATAATTCTTTTTTTCAACGCTTTCATTTCATTTTAACACTGGATTTCCTCTTCAAAAAAGAAGATTAAATATTTCACAGAAAAGCAATTCTTTAATAACACTAGGAATTAAAACATCATGTAAAAACAAGCGAATTCTTTCTCCCAATTCTAAAAACTCAAGATTACCTTCGCTACTTTAAAAAATACAAATCATTGTTAAGAAAAGTCATAAGGCAGGCTAAAATCATGAAACACGATCAAGATATTTTGAACTCAAATAACAAAACAAAAGCAATGTGGAATATAATAAAAAATATAGAATGTTGGTTTAAAATATAACGATACAAATGTGAATGATCCGGCTACAGTGGCTAGTCTCTTTAACCAATACTTTTCGAGAATTGCTGCCAATCTTACTAAGGGTCCTCTGCCACAAATTTTAATATCAGACATTTCCCCCAAAATTTTAAACATGATGTTGGTTTCCGAAACTACTACTAAAAAATAAATTTCAGTCGGTTTACATGAATTTCCGAACTCTTTGTTAAAGACCTATGCACCTGCCATTATACACCTGTTAACTCATATTTAATGCACCCTTATGCACCGGAGCATTTCCAGATATTTTCAAAACAGTTCTTCAAAATAGGCAACAAAAATGAAATTCAAAATTATCTGCCAATTTCACTTCTGTTTTGTTCTGTTTTTCGAAAGTATTAGAAATACTTTTTTACATACGAATGGAAACCTTCCTCAGTAAACAAGACACGCTTTCAGATTGCCAACATGGATTTAGAAAATCAAAATCTATGGAAACAGCCATATTTTCTATTCTTAAAGATGTCGCCTCACCATTGGACCAAAACGAAACACCTTGCACGTGGAGTTCCCCAAGGATCGATTTCAGGACCTATTCTCTTCTTACTATACGTAAATCATATGCCCTTGACGATTCGAAACGGAAGAACAGTTCTCTTTGCAAATACTAACATTCTTTGCAATAAAGAAACCATAAATAGCACAATAACAGATGTATCAAATTGGTTCCGAAATAACAAATTAATAGTAAACGAAAAGGAAAATGTTTTAATGCAGTTCTCTATTTCAAATAAACAATTCTGTGCTCCGTTGAAAATGAACGGTGTACCATTGACTGATGTTAAGGCAACATTTTAGGTCTCTCAATTCAGTTAAACCTTAATGGAACATATATTTAAATGAATTGAACACGAAATTAAGTTCATTATGCTTACACGTTCAGAATTCTTTCAAATTCAGTCAGCCTTCATACTGCTCGGTGTGTATATTTCGTAAATGCTCATTCCCACCTGAGATATGGCATAATATTCTCGTGAAATACATCTTATAGCTCCCAGAATTTTAGATTACAAAAAAGAATTGTACGAATAACCAAATCTCACCCGCATGATTCTTGTAAGCCTCTCTTTATTAATCTAGGAATTATATCATTACCTTGTCTCTTGATTTACAAATCAGTAGTTTTTGTCAAAAATAACTTGCTTAAGGGTGGGAATATATTTTCAGAAAACGCCAGTGTCTATAATGATAACACTCCACACAGAAATCATATTCTTCAGGAGACAGTAACAACAGCTCATTACAAAAAATTCTTTGCCAAATGACATTAAACGATTAAATTCGATAGAAAAGTTTAAATCCCAAGTGAAATCGTTTCTGCTGCTTAACTGTTTCTATACAATTAGAGACTACACTGAGCATAAAAAGGTAATTTAACAGTGATATTTAATGCATTATTTACCATTTGGACTGTATAAATGTAAACAACCTGTAAGAAGTATTGTACCACAGCCTCTGGGTCAATGAACCCCATCTCAATCAGGCTTTTCATCCAGTTTCCCTTATCCATTGCGCAAATGCTGAGATGGCCCTTGTTTTGCTTCTGGACATAAATGTAAGTTCATTCTCTGGGCATGTCTTCTAGAATTCAGTGGGAAATATAGTTATTCAAATTATTGTTCCATGTTGTTGCGGCAGGAAGTATTATTCCTTGACGAAGGACATGATAGACAAGAGTCCAAAATGATTTCTGATTTATCCTTGAAAATAGATTTTATTACATCGGTGCTTGTGTGTGTGTGTGTGTGTTTTAGCAATCCTTGGGGGGGAAAAAAAAGAGCTAATTTTTTCTGTATTTGAAATTGAAGTAGTATATGGCTTAGTGTAGGGATCACAAAATTTTGAAAACATGCACAGAATTCACTTACCCATAACACGTTACACACAGTTTTTAACTGTTTTTGATGTAAAATAAATAAATAAATGAATTATCAGTCGGACGCAGGTTACACAAGGAATATGTAATCAAATCACATGCACCACAACACCAGAATCACACAGAAGGTCAATGATCAATCACAAAATTATTCACATTTGGGAACAATGATAAAAATGACAAAGTACACAGTCGATTAATCAATCAATACAAATCACATGTTTTAATTTACTTATCAGTGCCAAATGTTACATTTTAAAAACTAATACAAAAATTAATTAGTGCAAACAAATGCTTTCAAACATTGGTAAAAATGTCTGCCGATAAAAATACTTACTGAGAATGAGCAATGACAGTAAACGCATTTGTCAACTTATCTTCCAGCATTTTCTGAGTTTGTGAAGCAGGTATAAAAACTGATTTATTGCCTATGTAATGGTTACATATCATTCCTCGATATATCTGTAAAAATAATAAAGAGAATTAACACAAATAATATGCAGTCAGTAAATAATTATTATTATATGTGGAGTGGTAGAGTGGTGAGCCTGATTACGGTAGCAGAGGGTGTGAATGTGGAGGATATATTAAAGCAATGATATGGATGAGATGGCAGTTGTGGGTCCTGGGGAAAATGTGTTAATGGTGAATAGTGTAGTAGTGTGGTGCTGGTGTTCATGACTAAAAGAAATTCAAATTTAGACCAAAAGCACTTAAATGACAATAACCATATCACTGAACAATTTTGCTAATCAGCAGACACATTTCATAACACTTTATGCAGACATGGGCAAAGTATTCATACCATTAACATTACCATAAACATTTGTTTATTTTTTTAAAAAATGGAAAAGCTTGGTAAAATTGCACATTGAAATAAATATTCCTTATAATAATATAATAAACATTCCCTACCGTTTTGGCTCTGATAAAAGAACACACTGAACAGCAACAACCGCACATACTTACTTGTATTATTTGCAACAGTTATAAAATATAATACTGGTTGAACTCTCGAAAGCATTTCCAACCAGCAAAAATATTCGACCAGACTAATATTCGAACCTCAGCACATGGTCTCACATGGTCTTTATCTGTTACATTAGCAGTGCTCGTTAAGATTGATTGTAAGTGTTTCCGGGAGCATCAAAGTCCCGTAAGTGTTGTGCGTGTTTTTTACTCGGGAGGCGGCGGTCTTCCGCCTCTGTATGGGGAGGTCCGGCGCCGACCTACCGTCGACTAGCGGGGTTTTCCCCAGCCAGGTATTTCCCACCAGTGAAGCACTGCCCCGGTCAGGACAAGCTTTAAGCTCCCGACCGGTCTCTCAACAAGTGTGGTAGTGTAGTGCATGTTAGTGTAAGTGTGTGTAAGGGTTGAGGATAGGACAAGGAAGACAAGGAAGGATCGCACGCGGTCCGTGGCCCGTTTGTTAGGTTACTGCTACAGCATTCGCCTGGTGTTGATCGAAAAACAACCTCTGAAAACTATCGATCAGAGCCGTCGGCAGCTAGAATTCTCCTCCAGAAAGCGACTGAATTCGACCTACTTAAAAAACTAGTGTCGAAAATCCTGCCACTGCCGGGACTCGAACATAGAACCTCCCGTTCAGAGGGATTGCAGTGACATCAATTGATGCCCTGAGCTATCTCCTCAACTAGGTCGAATTCAGCGGCTGTGTGGAGGAGAGTTCTAGCTGTTCTGATCGGTGGTTTTCCGTGGTTTCTCCGATCAACACCAAGCGATAGCTCGAGCAGTACCTTCACAAAAGAGCCACAGATCGCGCGCGATCTTTCCTTCCTCTTCCTTGTCCTATCCTTTCCCCTTACTTACACTTACATGCACTACATTACCTGTCGGGAGCTAAGAGTCTGTCTCGGGTGGGGCGGTGCCCCTGGTAGGAGGTAACAGTTAGTAGAAACGGTAGCCGACATGCAGATCGGCGCCAGATCTTGCCGTCCAGCAGAAGACCACGGCCACCTTCCGCACTACACTTACGGGAATAACCTTAGCAGTTGACGTGCCCTCAATCACTAGTCAATCGACGTATCATTAAAAAAGTGTTTTTTTTTGTTTTTTTTTTGCGATTTCCGCATGTTTCGCGTAAGCCATAATATGAAAGTAACTTTGTTGTATTCGAGCATAAAATGTAAAGAAAAAATTAGAAGCAGTTTTTGAGACGAATTTGGTATGACAGTATTATTTTAAAAATCATCACAACTTTACTGAATATAATGTGAAAACTAATATTCTCTCTATACATACAACGCGCTAAAGATACATGACGGTTTTTGACAGTTTACAAGAAACCATCGACAAAAAATTCAGGATAAGGACTCCCCACTCCAACATATTTAAGATGAAAAAATTAAAAGATTGCAGATTGTGACATAAAAACAAGTTATTGCAACACATTATAATCGGGCTTATGTCGGAAAGGTGGTGTCGTTGCGTCCTAGACCCCTAAAAATAGGTGAGTATGTGTTCCGAAGAGACATTTGTGGGGAGTTTTGTGGGGTCACCAGTTCTGGGAGAAAAGTAAGGAAATAAAGGGGAAAGGTGGAGGACAGGCGGAGACGGGTGGTGCCCAAATTATGTTCTTAAGCTGTATTCTAAAAAATTAGATCTTTTTGAACCTTCTATTACATTTTTGGAGATTTAGTTCTCATACAGGACATTATTTAAATAAGAAATATTGAAAACTTGTGGTGCTAAAAGAGCACTTCTTTTCTCGTCTTTTGGAATAGTTATGTAATACTATTTATACCACAATTTCTCTCCGAATTACCACACCTCAGTCATTTTCTGTAAAACTCATTACAAATCGTACAACATTTTATGAAAAAATTAAATATTTTCAAGCAAATATCAACACAAATTTGACACACTATTATAGCTACTTTTCATACAGCTACATCATGTCCCGACAATGAGAAGTAATTCACAGAAATTCTGCTGTAGATTCGCGGCACGGAATGTCAATGTTATTCCCTGAAGGCTAGCAATTTTTATTTCATAATTTCAAATAGGTTTTAAATAATTTCTAAAAGATTAATGTGTAAATGTATAATAAAAGGTCGAATGTAAGAAACAAAGAAATATGAAATAATATACAAATTCTAACTTACGAAGCATTCAACTGCCTGGAATTACGTTCACGAAGCACAGTAAATTTGGAGCGGGCGATTATTTTGTCGCTTAATTACACAAAAAATACTCTTATTTTCAAAAAAATCAACATGACCTTATTTGAAGATTTGTTTTTAATAAACACATTGCTTTGCAACATACGTGTCAAAAAATTAAAGAAAAAACTTGAGGCCGTTTTTAGAAAATAATTGTTGAAAATTTTAAAATTACCTTTATTTCAGGCAAAGCTATGCAACAAAAACTCATATTGTAAAAAATTGAACAGGACCTTATTTCAAGATGTTTCTGATGAAGATCTTTCATTACGGGAAAAAAGTTATCTTCATAATTATAGTTGGAACGAAAAATATTTAAACTTTCACAATTTTCGAAATATCTGGAATTTCAACAAAAATGGCTTGCCATTCTCTTAAGTATATTTTACGCAATCCGACGACAAAATTTAATTAAAAAATTTCGATATATATATAAAAATTTTCCCATTGGTTTCAAATTCAAGGAGCTATATTTCAAAGATATGTATCAATGGACTGTGTGGGTGGGGGCTGGAGCCCCATTGAGCCCTCTCCCACTTTCCCTTGCGAGCACCACTGCTGCTATTTTATCAATCATGGTATAAATTAGAATAATTTAGAGAAATACTCAGAATATTCTACACAATTAGCATGTCAGACTTGTCCTGTTTCGCCAATCAGAAACATTAAAATGATACTTTTCAGTTCCGAAAAACAAAAACCGATATGCATGATTGTTCTTTAACTCAAACTTTAATTCAAACAGATTCAAATTGTTCTTTAAACTAGTGCTACAACAGCACATACTTTAGCAGATTATTTGTAACTGCTCGCATTATTTACAGCACATTATGCAGACAAGCAAGGATAATTTCACATATAAATTGAACATCCAGAACTAAAGGCCATCCCATATACCGCTTTTTGAATGCATTCGAAAATACGATATTACATAATGTCCAGATTATGTATATCTGTGTACATAGTCTTCCCGACTTTAATAAAGTTCAATGTACTATTTTACTGAATATAAAAACATTGTAACATTAACGTTAAGTAAACAAAGCCGCTTTATCTTATCTCTCTTCTATCTATGTCACTATCCACCAATAAACTTCTCTCAAATATCCAACGTTGCATTGTATGGCAACACCGCGTACGGTAGTAATACCGTAATAAAAGTTCATACAAAATTATGGTATTTTTTAAATTTTTCTTTCGTATTACATTTAAATCGTATTTTTAAAAGAGAAAACCTATTCGGGCTACTTTCAATTAAGGTTTGGGGACGTTTGAAAGAAAATACATCCATACATTGAAAATTCAAATTGTAAAATGGGGTCAAATTTGAATTTATTTTGGATTGTTCAACAGTAAATTATAATTAAATTACTTATTTTTCATATCCTTTTGATCCATTCCTGTTCTTCGAGGATTTTTCTCGTAGCCCATAGTTGGAGGACACCTGAATATATTTCATTAATTTCAAGCATAAATTTCGGGAAAACTACTTGTTTAAAACCAAAAAAAATTTGTATTTGAACGTTGTAAATGCACTGATTTTTAGAGCAGATTCTGTTTAAGGCAAAAAACTCTATGTTCAATTTGTAGTTTTCAAATGTTAAGTTTTTGCAATTTTCGAAAATACGGAGATCGACGAAAATAAGACCTACGCCATTCTTTTGAACATTTTTTGTTCTATCTGCAGAGAAAAATTGAAGAAAAATTTGGAGCAGTTTTTGAGAATTTTGTTTTAAAAATTGCATACATTTCAAAGGCAAATTACGCAAAAACTACTTGTTTGTTAACAAAAAAATTATATGAAACTTTTTCCAAATAGCTCACTTTTAGAACAGATTTTGTTTAAAGCAAAAATTTATATCTCCAAGTTTCTAGTTTGGAAATATTAACTTTATGCAATTTTCGAAAATATGAAGAGTTCGCCGAAAATGGGACTAGCACCATATATTTACCATTCTTTCATACACATGAAAAGAAAATTTAAAGAAAAAATCGATGCGCTTTTAGAGAAAAATGTTTTTAAAAAATTGCCTACATTTCAAAATATGTTTTTAGATAACAGATTTTATTAAGGAAAAAATCACTGTCTTCAATATTTCAGGCACCTAAAGTTAGTGTTCAAAGGTTCATATCTTTCCCCTATTGCTATTTCACCGAAAATAGTGTTTTTTTCGGACACGGACAAAAAAATTACATATGTGAATTGAAACAAATGGTGTGCGAAAAACGACAGTCCTGAGGGACATTCTAACCATGACTACTGTGGGCCGCTGTCCGTGAATTGATTACACCAGACGTCTTCAACTTCTGTAATGAGGTTAAAACCTACGTCGATTCATGTGCACAAAGGGGTTCGAGACAAGTTTTTTTGGGGTTCTCTAATTTCTCTTCCATCTCATTCCACCATTGCCACATCAGCATTCAAATGTTATCATCACCCATCACCTATCCATCATACCATTCATCTCACGTATGGTGGAAAAGGCTTAAGGTACCGAAGATCGTAATAAATTTAATGATTCCAGCGACTGAAGATCAGACATTGTAGACTGTGTTTTTGGGGACGCAATAATCTCGTAAATCTATCAATAACAATCAAAGATTCGGAGAAATGTAGTTCTTTTGTCGCGACGTTCGATGAAATTCACGATGTGACGCAATTTAAAAAATCAAAAAACACAATTTTTTAAAATTAATTCCACGAGACCGTCGTTTGATTATTTTGTTTCCGGGCGCGCCAACTGCATCGGTCATTAGTACCCCAAGTTTAGTGCATGTGAAATCACGAGAGGCAGTGATGTCCCCGTATGAAAACGACATACATGACGGCTTGTGGGGTTTCTCCAGGTATCAACTTCACCAGTGCACCGCGCCAGCCGAGACAAGCTCTAAGTTCCTGACTGGTTTCCCAACCGTGGTGTGGTTTCCATGTGTGGTAGACTAATTCATGTAAGCGTGTAAGGGAGAGGAGGAGACAACGATGAGGAAGGAAAGATCGTGCACGGTCCGGGCCCTTTTGTTAAGGTACTACGGATTCGTCTTGAAATCGTAGAAACCACAGAAAGCTACCGACAAGAGCAGCCGGCAGCTAGAATTGTCCAGACCGCGCGTGCATTCGGCCTAGCTATGTAGCTAGTGTCGAAAACACGCCACAGTCAGTCCTCAAACGCTAGAACCTCTCAGTCAGAGTCGCTGCAGTGGCAACGGTAGTTGCTCTGAGCCAAGTCAGTCAGTCCAGATTGTTGTTAAATCAAGAAATTTATCTTTATTTGAACACAGACCATAATAGAAAACACGATATTTCTCATGCAGCTACTATTGTGAAAAACACTGATCAGATTGGTTGCTTCCCTCGAGGTAACTTACCTGACACACTCCTGAATCATCTGAACTGTCCATATAGACTGTTGTGGTGACAACGGGTTCAGCTGAAGCAATGGTATCCGTTTCTGTCCTGTCCGATGGGGTTTTAATAATCTCCATCCGGTCAGATTCGGTTGTAGGAGATTCCAAAGTCCTGAAACAAACACATTTGTTGTCACTGTCTTTGCTCCCCTTCACCAGAGTGCAAAATTACAAAATTTATCCAAGGACATAATACGCAGCACAAATTTGCTTATGACAAGTTTAATTCGCATGTATGTATGTATGTCTGTCTGTCTGTCTCTGCATATCTCCGTCTCTTTAGCTTCTTGTCTTCTGTCTGTCTCTGCATGTCTCCGTCTCTGCATGTCTCCGTCTCTGCATGTCTCCGTCTCTGCATGTCTCCGTCTCTGCATGTCTCCGTCTCTGCATGTCTCCGTCTCTGCATGTCTCCGTCTCTGCATGTCTCCGTCTCTGCATGTCTCCGTCTCTGCATGTCTCTCTGTGTGTCTGTCTGTATATCTGTCAAAAACACTAGCGCCTAAACTATTCGCACAATTTTACCAAAATGAATATTCTCAGATCGATGCGGCTCGAAGCACTGCAATTTTGAAAAATATTCTTTAAATTTTGGGAGTCATTTGCATAAAACCCTTTTGGACATTTCCAAAATGGGTTAATTTGTTTTACAGTCCTTGTAAGTCTAGAATGAAATACACTTATAAAAATGAAATTTTCCGATTTCCGCCGTTAACTCTGAATTTTCAATAATGCAAAAGATTGAAATGTTTCTCGCCATTCTCCGTAAGAAGAGAAAGTTTAGTAATCGTGCACCGGAAAAAGGCGAAAATTAGACAGAAAAATATAGTCGGGCTAGGTAACGAAATAGTAGATAAATCTTGTTACAATATTTAGTAAATTACTTATTACACATTATGTAGCCAGAATCCATGTTTCGTGTTTTTATCGAAAAATCGATTGATGGCAAAACGTCTGCCGTTTGTATTTCCGTCCGTCTCTCCGTGGTAAATACTAATGTCTAACCCTTCAGCCGATTTTCTCCAATGATTGATTGATTGATTGATTGAGTTTAAGGGCGCTTCAACGGCTAAGGTCATTTGCGCCCGTGTCAAATTATTTTAAGATCAGTGCACAATATTGCAGCGCCAAGCTAACAAAAAAATTAAAATCTTTAAATTGAAAGCAAAGTAAAACTGAAAAGGAGTGTATTATAAGAACGAAAATAAAAGGGTTTGGCAAAAAATACATTTTTTTAAATCTCGGCCTAAAAGCCAATAATTGGGATTATCATCTTCTCTCAGATAAGGCTGTACAAGCCAGTCTCTCGCAAAAAGCCAAAAAGCTTGCAGTGAGAAGATTCGTCATTTCTAAGAATCTCCGCTAGGGAAGCTAGCAAGGTCATGCCTTCGACGGCTCTCTCTTATCTTAACACATGTAAGAGAACATGCTCCACGGTAAGATCTATTTTGCAGTATTCGCATATAGGGGGTGGGTCCCCGTGGAGGAGATAACCGTGGGAGAAATGGCAGTGACCGATCCGGAGGTGTGTTAAAATGATCTCTCGCCGAGTATCACGAGATGAAGACCAAGGATTTATGGAATCCTTGATTCTCGTGAAATTAAAATCTGAGTTATGCCACTCTGCCATTCACTGCGGATAGAGCGTTTTATAAAGAGCTTAGTGTCTTCCGTGGGGACTGTGAAGATGTCTAATTCTCTTTTCTTCGAGGCACACTTTGCCCCCTGGTCAGCTATTTCATTTCCCCTTATTCCCACGTGTCCAGGGACCCAACAAAAGACTAAAGTATAGTGGCGGACCAATAGATGGATTTGGTGTTGGATGGTCATTGTCAGTGGATCACAAGACGAGGAGAAGGAGATGGATTCAAGAGAGCTTTTTGAATCACTGCAGATCACTACTTTCTTTAATGACATCGATTCAGCAAATTTAAGTGCCTCCAAATGCGCATACTTCTCTGCAGTATACACGCTGCACGAAGAGTCTGCAGTAGAAGGCACATCCGACTTTGCAGTAAGTTTGCAGTTGTGTAAATGAAGTAATGGCCAGGATACATAGATTTTATCGCCTCAAATTCTGATAAGAATGTACTGGGGGGAGTTAAGGATTTAGGAAGGTTTGACAGTAAGATCTATTATCGGCCGGTGTAGTATCCAAGGGGAAACAAGGTTTCGGGGCGGGGGGTCACAGGGTTGGGTAGGTTTATATGAAGCATCTGTAAGAGCATACGGAGACGGACTCCCAGGGGATGGGGTAACGATGGTCTAAGTGCAAATGAGGTCAAGTGGGTTGGATGGAGGACTGCTTGGCGCGAGGGAGTATCAACATTGGATAATTTCGCGCCATAGGAGGCACTCAGAATATCCCGCCTTCGGCTCAGAGATGGTTCTCCAGCCTCGGCCAAAAGGCATTCGATGCGACTCGTGCGGTAGGCGCCTGTACTAATCCTTATGCCGGCATTGTGTATGGTATTAAATGGCCGGAGGGTTGATGGGGACGCTGACACGTACACTATGCATCCGTAATCCAAGGTAAGGCGGATGAGAGTTCTATACAAACGCAAAAGACAAACACGGCCTGCGCCCCAAGAGCTACCAGTAAGAATGCGGAGGAGATTCATAGGTGATACACATCGGCCCTGTAGTTTACGGATGTTTTCGCCAGGTTAGGCTCTTGTCGAATGCGAGCCCAAGGAAGGATGCGGATTCAACGAATGGAAACTGCTGTCCTCCAAGAAAAAGGTCGGGGTGATTATGGAGGTGATGGATTCTGCAAAAGTGCATGCAAGTGGTTTTTGAGGTAGAAAACTTGAATCCTGTTTCATCGCTCCATTCCTGCAGTTTGTTGAGCACAAGTTGTAGCTGCCTCTCAATAACTTGCACGCTCTTGGAGGAGCAAAAAATTGCAAAGTGGTCAACGAACAGCGATGCCTTCCCAGGGTCCCGGATAACTGATGCAATACTATTGATATCAATGGCAAACATAGTGACGCTCAAAATCGATCCCTGGGGAACACCGTTTTCTAACTGGTGACCAGAGGATAACACGTTGCCAAGACGGACGCGGAAAGATCTTGATTAAAGAAAACCTACTAGAAACAAAGGGAGCCGTCCCCTAAGGCCCCGAGTATGCAAGGTGCCAAGAATACCGTACCTCCAGGTGGTGTCATACGCTTTCTCTATATCGAAGAAAATTGCTACGAAGTGCTGACGTAGCACGAAAGAAGTGGAAATCTGCGTAGCAAGGGTGACTAGGTGGTCCATGATTGACCTGTGCTTCCTGAAGCCACATTGGAGAGGTATAAATCGGTTCTTTTGTTCCTGGAGCCAGACCAGACGTGTATTTACCATTCGCTCTAAAAGCTTGTACATACAGCTTGTGAGGGAGATGGGGCGGTAACTTGAGGGGGTTGTTCTGTCCTTTACTTCTTTAGGGATTGGGAGAACAATGGCCTCACGCCAAATTCTTGGTACTGCATGTTCAGCCCAAATCTTGTTGAAAATGCAGAGGAGAAAGGAACGGGCGTTTTCCGGTAGGTGTTTCAACATTTGGTTATGTATCTGGTCTGGTCCTGGAGCAGAATCTTTCGCTCAAGCAAGGGCACAGGAGAGTTTGTCCATGAAGAAAAAGACATTGTAATCTTCCTTCACGCGACTCGAGAAGTCTAATTTACAGTTTTCCACTTTTCTTCTTTTTGAAAGCCAGAAGGATAGTGTACGGAGCTGGAGATGTGTCGTAATGAGAGGCCATTTCTTCAGCAATTTCTTGTGGAGAGGTTAGGAGATTGCCATGTACCATAAGCCCTGAGATAGACGGCGAAGGGAGTCTTCCACCGATCTGCCGGACGTTTCTCCACACAAGTTATGGGGATGAACGGCAAGAGTGACGAGATGTAGGCTGTCCAGGACGCAGCATTACTTTCCCAAATCGTTAATCTAGTTCTGGCTCGGGATCTTTTATAATTTATTAGGTTTTCCATGGTTGGGAACCTCCTAAGTTTTGCCAATACCCTCTTCCGATAAGGGACCGCAGTGGCACAATCAGCGTTCCACCATGACACAGGGGGGTGTCGTGCATGGCCCGACGACTTCGGGATGGCAAATGACGTCGCGGGAAGGACGATGTTATTAAAATGGGCAACCATAGCATCGATGTCGTTTGAGCAGTTTTCCGATATTCGTAATTCTTTCTTGAATGTTTCCCAATCAGCTCGGTGGATTAGCCAGCGAGGAGGGCGGGCAACGTTCAGATCGGGAATATCGAGGTTGACCCGAATGGGAAAATGGTCACTGCCATGCAGGTCGCAAAGGTCAGTCCACTCGAAGATTTTAGAAACAGAGGGACTAGAGAGAGCTACGTCCACGGACGAGAAAGTGTTAGAAGCTACGGAAAAGTGTGTGCTTTCGCCAGAATTTAGGAGAATTAAGTTTTGGTTATCTATGATATTTTCAAGTAACCTGCCTCTCGTGCACGACCTTGTGCCACCCCAGGCAGGGTTGTGGGCGTTGAAGTCCCCCACAAAAAGAAAAGGTGCAGGCACTTGAGAGCTACGTCCAGCATGTATCTTCCAGTTCTTTCTGTGACACGACTTGTCCAGACGGGATATAAACGTTGCAGATGGTAACAGAAATAGTTCGGGAATTGACACGAACGCAAGATATCTGAAGAGTGGTTCGTATGGCTATTTCTTTAGATACCAGAGAGTCTGTGATAAAAGTGGCGACTCGCCATGGGCTCGGAGGCCATCGTCTACGTCTTGCCTGTAACAACAAAAGCCGCGTAGAGAGAGGGAGTGCTCAGGACGGAGATGTGTTTCCTGCAGGCAGATAACCACGGGTCTATGCATAGACATTATTAACTTCAATTCGTTCAAATGGGTACGAAAGCCATTTAAGTTCCATGAGAGGAGAACTAGTTTCTAGATCTTAGGTTTTTTGGTTCTAGGGTGGGTTATGTATCGGGTTGCTTTTTCTTCTTTTTCCTTCTTTGTTGGAGAGTAATGGGTTGGTTCAAGCGGAGTTCCTCATTCCCTGCAGAGTCATCTTGACTACTGCTAGAGAGGGTCGCATGTATTGGGACACCACGGTCCCTTGAGACAGGCGACCTAGATCTAGCAATAGGGCCTGTCGGTCTCGGTTTCTCTGGATGCGTTTGAGTGTTTGTTGAAATACTTATACTTTTGGTTTCCGTTTTTGTTTCACACTGGACAACAGATTTGGGATAGGCATCTCCACCGATGTCATCAAAAGACACCTGGCAGGCATCGCGCAAAGTGGAGGCTTTAGGCGTTTGGGTTTCAGAATTAACTTTATGTTGACCCAGTGTGTCCGCGAAACTTCGGGCCATGTCCTAGGGGGTTTCGCGTCTGGTAACGGCGTCGTGCCTCCGGAAAGGAAACTTTCTCAGAGACCTTGATTTTCTGGATCTCTCTTTCTCTTAAGAAAATGAGGCACTGGTTGAATTTGATGGATGTTTTCCACAACAGTTCACGCACTTTGCCTCTGCGGAGCAGTTAGAGTCATTACAAGCCTCCCTTCCACAGTGCACGCAGACTGCGGCGCTCATGCAGCGAGGTTGCGTATGGCCAAACCTCTGGCATTTAAAAACAGCGCAGAGGGTTTGGAACATACTGCCTGACACGGAGATTATAAAAGCTACAAGATATCTTCTCTGGTAGAGCTGGACGGTCGAAGGTCATTATCAGAGTTGAGGTAGGAGTGAGTGCCCCATTTACTCTCAGCTGAATCCTGTAAATCTCTGACACACCATATGGTCCGAAGAAAGCTTTCAGATTTTCTTCCGAGTCGGTAGAAGTCTTCGTGATTTACCACACCCTTGTAGAGGTTTAAGGTCGGGTGGGCGGACACATGCACCTGGAGGCCGGCTATTTGAGGTCAGTGATCTTGCTTATCTGTTCGTCAGAGCGTCATTCAAAAAGGATTGTGCCGTTTCTCTGAGGGGACCACCGACTGAAATTTGCCAAACTTTTCAATTTCCCAGGCAAGTTTGATTGGGCTGACACTCTTCATAGTTTCATTATCTCTTACATGACCTGACGAGAAAGCGGGGCTTAGTAGGTCTTTCATTTTCATTACAGAAAAAAACTCTCAAGATTTACTGATTTACAAATAAATCTCCTCTTCCTTAAGGAAGAGGGCGGGGGGGTAGGTTTTTAATCCATTAAGAGGATATCAGATTCATCCCCGTGGTCCCCACCCACCACGGAGCCCAACAAGGGGACACTCCATCGGAGTGCCAGGGTTGCCACGGGGATATAGTGGGGGGTTACCACAGCGCTGCACTGCCGTGGGTCCCCCCGCTCACCCTGGAGTTCACTACAAGACCTAGTCCAAGCCCGTTGATCGGGAGTGGGTTAGCTCCCGACCGCCCGTCTAGAAGACTCCGTAGCCAAACCATGTGTATTGAGACCTACAAGGAATGTTCCCCAAAATACGTAAGAGCACGTATCCCTGGATGCCAAGAAAAAAGTAGCACGAGGAGAGTAATTGGAAAACAGACAGGCCCCTCAACCGCCAGGACATACATTCCCTCGGACACGGGTCGCCATGCACGGCAAACACATGGGTGGGCGTTCAGCATACAGAGGGAGCCAGTGAAATAGAAGAGGGAGAAGAAAAGAGACAGAATGGTTTAGAACAATGAGAATGTACAATGGGGAGAAGAAAAATGACTTGTGAAGGAAAGGAATACTTGAGAGCCATCTCTGTATCCCCCCGTCAGGACGTGGACCAACCCACCTCGACGGGGATTTTCTCCAAAACTGATATTCCTCGATGGATTTGAAGGAACTCGAGGCCTGAGTTTGGAACATTTTGATTTTGGGGGTACTTTCCATCAAACCTCAATTAAAAATTTCAAAATTTTCTCAAAAATGACATCAACTTTTTAGATAAAAATTTGTCTTCGGATAGTGTAAAGGACGCTATGGAAATGACGCAGGTCTCGTTTTTGTTGAAATCCGAATTTCGGAAAATTGCAGGAATTCATTGTTTGTTTTTTTCAGTATCTTTCTACAACTACAATATTGAAGACAGACTTTTTCCATAATGAAGTCTGTTCTATAACGGTAGATCTTGAAATCAATTCGTGTATAATTTTCCAAAAATATAAATACTTTTCGCAAATTTTGCCTGAGATAGAAGCAATTTTTACAGTTTTTAAAACAATTATTTCCTCACAAACGGCTACGATTTTTTGTAAATTTTCTGCACGTATATATTAAAAAAAACTGGTGCTAGTCTCATTTCCGGCGAACGCTGTATTTTCCACAATTGCAAAGAGTTTTATTTTATTTATTTATTTCACGTCAAAAAAACAGTTGAAACTGCGTAGGACGTGCTATGGGGAGAAGTGAATTCTGTGCACATTTTCAAAATTCTGCGATCCCTACACTGAGTCATATACTAATTAAATTTTGAAAATTAAAAAAAACTATCTCGTGTAATAAAATCTATTTTCATGGATAAATAAGCAATAAAGTTTGGGCTCTTATCCATGATGTCCTTCGTCAAGGAATACTACTTCCTGCCGCAACATGGAAACGATAATTTGAATAACTATATATCCCAATGTATTCTAGAAGACGTGCACAGATAATGAAGTTACATTAATGTCCAGAAGCAAAACAAGGGGCCATCTCAGCATTTGCTCAAGGGATCAGGGAAACTGGACGAAAAACCTTATCGAGATGGGGGTCATTGACCAGGAGGCTGCAGTACAATACTTGTTACAGGTTGTTTGTATACAATGTGTGTATACACATTTATACAGTCCAAATGGTAAATAATGCATTATATATCATTGTTAAAATTAATGTTACTTTCCTTGTGATGCTCAGTATAGTCTCTAAATGTATAGAAACAGTTATGCAGCAGAAACGATTTCACTTGGGATTTAAACTTTTCTATTGAATTTAATCGTTTAATGTCATCTGGCAAAGTGTTGTAAAATAATGTACACGTATTGTATGTGAATTTTTTGTAATGAGCTGTTGATACCGTCACCTGATGAATATGATTTCTACGTCGAGTGTTATAGTAATAGACTTCGTCATTTTCTGAAAATATATTCCCGCCTTTAAGCAAGTCATTTTTGACAAAAACACTGATTCGTAAATAAACAGACAAGGTAATGGTAAAATTCATAGATTAATGAAGAGAGGCTTACAAGAATGACGTGGGTGGGATTTGGTTATCATTCGTACAATTCGTTTTTGTAATCTAAAAGTCTGGGAGCTATAAGATGTATTTCCCCCAGAATATTATGCCGTATCTCAGGCGGGAATGAACATTCGCGAAATATACACAACGAGCAGTATGAAGGCTGACTGAATTTGAAAGAATTCTGAACGCGTAGCATAATGAACTTAATTTTGTGTTCAATTCATTTAAATGGACGTTCCATTTAAGGTTTGACTGAATTGAGAGACCTAAAAATTTTGTTGCCTTAACATTAGTCAATGGTATACCGTTCATTTTCAATGGAGCACAGAATTGTATATTTGAAATGGAAAACTGCATTAAAACCGTTTTCTTTGCGTTTACTATTAATTTATTTCGGAACCAATTTGAAACATGTGATATTGTACTATTTACGGTTTCTTTATTTCAAAGGATATCATCCGCAAAGAGAACCGTTCTTCCGTTTCGAATCGTCGAGGGCATATCGTTTACGTAAAGTAGAAACAGAATAGGGCCTAAAATCGATCCTTGAGGAAGTTCACGCGCAATGGGCAAAGAGTCGGAAAGGTGCGTACGTAATTTCCATCAATCCAGTAAGGTATTTCCACTCTCTGAGATCAAGGTACGATCATAACCAATCTTGAGCAATACCACGGATTACCACGGAAAAGTTAACAGCCCAAAACTTCAAAATTTCAAAAAGGTGCTTAAACAACAGGTATTTCTTGCCTTTAGTAATGGTTATGTAATGCTATGTATACCACAATTTCTCTCCGAATTAACACATTTCTGTCGTCAAGTTTTGTAAAATTCATTACTAGATCGCGGAACTTCATGCAATTCCATATTTTTACTGATTGCGTTTGTCGTAATGCATGTAACCTTACCTGTCACCAAAAATAAAACAAAAATAGTCCATTTTCATTTTGCATAATTGCGTGTCTGGGACTTTTTCATTAACTGCGTATTTTTATTTATGCGGCATATTTAAGGGAATGAATTCGTGTGTGGGTGGAAGTGAGATATTTTTATGTATTTCTCTTTCAAAAGAAAAGGGAATTAAGCCATGCTAATGCTACAATATCATCATATTCCCGATAATCTTCTGATAAGATTGTTTTCGCTCGAAGCGATTAACTTCCTACAACTTCATACGTGCGCACTAACTCAGTAAATGGATCTGAATGTTGCAGCCTCTTCCAACAATGATATTGGTTCTCTTGCTTAATAACTTTTTGGTTTATTATGTTAGAAAAAATAAGTTTATTATACGCGTTTTGTACTACAGTGTAAAATGAAGATTTACACAAATAAATGTAATATGTTGTTCACTATATTTTTTTTAACGCATATTCTAAGTTTCAAGCGCGTATATTGGCTATTTTAGATGGATATATTGCCAATCTTATGTGCATGGTTCATTTATTTTACGTAAAAAAAAAAAGTTGAAACTGCGTATGACGTGCTATGGGGAAAAGTGAATTCTGTGCACATTTTCAAAATTCTGTGATCCCTACACTAAGTCATATACTACATGAATTTTGATGGAAAAAAAGCTCTCATATAATAAAATCTATTTTCAAGGATAATGTTGCATGTATAATATTAACTTTAACGCATGAAGTACCGGGGCCTACTCATTATAAATGGTAGAGCATTTGGTGCGAAAACTAAATTATTTTAAGCAAATATCAAAACAAATTTGACAATTATAACTAATTTACATACAGCTAAATTATGTGACAACAACGAGACGCGGAATTCCATTGTTGCATTCCAATCTGATATTCCCTGAAACCTAGCAATTTTTAATTCATATATTTCAAATGGGTTTTAAATAATTTCTAAACGATTAACGTGTAAGTGTATAACAAAAAGTCGAATGTGAGAAACGAACAAAGAAATATTTAATAATATACAAATTCTAACTTACGCATCCTGCATCCAACTGTCTGGAATTACGTTCACGAAGCACCGTCTATTCGGAGCGGGCTATTATGTTTGTCTCGAAATTACACAAAAATACTCATATTTTCAAAAAATTCAACATAACCGTAATTGAAGATGTTTTTTATGAACACAATTAAGAAAAAACTTGTATCTTCACAATCGTAGTTGTAGGAAGAAACCGAAGTATTTGTTGTTGTTGTTATTGTTATTATTATTATTATTATTTACATTTTCGCAAAATCAGGCATTTCAACGATCTTGAGACCTGCAGCATTCTCTTAAACATCCTTTAATCTATCTAAATTCCCAATTTAATAAAGTGAGTTAAAAAAAACAAACAAACAAAAAAAAACCGTTTAAAGTCAGAATTCGAAACGAGGTCATACGGAAGAGGACTGGGATACTGGATGCAGCTACTCAAGCAGCAAGATTAGACTGGACTCATGGTGTTGCCTCTTGGTGTGGGCACATCATGAGGCAACAACCACAACGCTGGGCTCACCTAACAACAGTATGGGTGGGACCCAAAAGCGGGCTGGCGAAATCCAGGTATATAGCGCAAAGATGGAGTGATATATTTAAAAGCGAGCTTGGAAACACGTGATCAAGGGAAGCGAAAGTCAGAGACAAGTGGAAGGCATCTACCGAGAGTTTATGAATGTAATTTGTGGGTTTCTAGTGCTCTTTAGTTGGCTTTTGTAATATATTTAGTGTGAAAATAGGTTCGGAGTAAAGTTCAAGCGAAAGACTGAGATAAGTGAAAGACTGACGTTTGAGGCAAATAGAAATATTTTCATTTGTGTAAAATTGTGTTAAGTTTAATTTCATATTATACAATTACCTTTCGTGTAGTTTCGTTTTGTGTAATTTTATGCAATTTCATTTTATGTGTAAACGTGTAAGCCAACTTTTCACCCTGCTGAAGCATAATTGTAGTTGTAGGAAGCCAAACATTTTATAAATTGGTTCAATTTTCGGAAACTCAGTGTTTTCAACCAACATGAGACCTGCACGTTTTCTTAAACGTCCTTCAGATTATCCAACAACAAAATTTCACCAAAAACGATGAAGCCGTTTTTGAGAAAATATTGTTTCAAGAAAATTAAAAATTGCTTATATTTCATACAAAATTACGCGAAAAATACTAAAATTTTCGAAAAATTGTACATGACATTACTTGAAAATCTATCTTTACGGAACAAATTTTATTAAGGGAAAAAATCTCTATCTTAAATATTTTAGTAGTAGGAAGAGGCCGAAAAAATTGAATTTTTGCAATTTTCGAAAACTCAGTTTTCAACGAAAACGAGACCTGCACCATTCTCTTAAACGTCCTTTGCACAACCCAACAACAAAATTTAATTAAAAACGATAGACCCATTTTTTAAAAAAATTGAAAATGATAAAGGGATTTCGTGTAAAGTACCCCCAAAAATTAAAATGTCGATTTAAAATTCAAGGGACCGCGACATCAGTCAGATCGATCAGGAAATATCAATTTTGGAGAAAATCAGTGGAACGGTTTAGCCGCTAGCGTTGTTGATGTTGTTTTGCTATCGATTTGTTGATATCAAGGACCCACAAAACACATTATGGATACACGTGTTAGACGATTCCCCTACATTTAGCACCTGTATTTATCCCCTTTTTCGTTCCCAGGGCCATGTAAGGAGAGTTTTTCTCCCGAAAATTCGCATGTTTTTCGCGCAGCATTACAAAACTTTCTCTCTACCGCAGTAGCGGTGTCGAGAAAGCAAAAACAGGGATTTTTGTCTTAAACAAAACCTGTCCAAAACATTCAATCCTTAAAAAAAGTCATGTATAATTTTTAAATGCAATAAATGGCAGCTGGGAAGAGGGTATGGCAAACCGAAAAGTTGGCGCCCAGTAAAGTGATTAGAAAACTAAAACTAACTAGTACGAGAAATTCTGTGCCATTTTGCGGCAACACTAGTTTTTGTTTGTCGTGTTTCCATTAATAGGAGTAGGTTCCTCTTCCGATATACTAATGGTTTCACTCTACTGGGAACGAGTACATCAATAATTACATATTTTTGGGATGTGTTGTAATTCGCTAGCCGTGCGGTGTCAGAGTTCATTGTCATTTCATACGTCAATCATTGTAAATATGTATTGTCATTTTGTGCTTTTTGTCATATTTTGTATTGTCAATTTCAATGTAAATTCCACATGAATCCAGTTCAGAGTCAAGTATGACATTCAAATTTGGTGGTGGGCCACCACCAGTTGCCTTTTGTCACCGGCAAACTAGCTGTTCCTCCTAAATATAATCTCTCAAAGTTTATTAAGCTGTTCCACGTTCCTGGGAATATTTTTGTGATTGGAATTATATTCTGTAGTATTTATATTCCACATATCTTTCCTTTTACGTGCAGAAACAGCACTAATTGCATGGTTTTCTTACAATGTTTTTGTATTAGCGAACAATTTCCAGAAGTTCAACACATTTCTTCTCCAAATAACTCATTTCTTTCGTCATTTTTTAAATAGTACCTTGTGTAATAAAGTAAACACTTGCTTCAAATAAATAAATCACATTTCAAAATGTACGCAAATAATTATACTTACTAATCATTCAAAATCAACAGAATTCCGCCGACACCACTAATTCGCACGCAACTTAATTAATTCTTTCTGCTGGCACGACTTTCGATGAAACAAGATGGAACTAGATTAAACACACACACACACACACGCACACACACACACACACGCACGCACACACGCATGCACACGCGCGCACGCACACGCGCACACGCACGCACGCACCCCCCCCCCACCCACGCACCCCCCCATACACACACACTTAAAATAACGGCGTAATAAAATAATTCCAATTAAGATAGTAAGTCGCAATAACTTTATCAAAATTTGTAATAATCTTCGTAAAAATCATTCATTCGCATGTTCATCATTATCACCTTAGTTTTAATTAAATGTGTTATAAAATTTATTTGTGTGTTTTATTGAACATGCTCTCACGCAGACCAGTAGGTTGCAAGTGCATATATTATTACAATTTTTTATATATATATATATATATATATATATATATATATATATATATATTACAATTTATAAATTATTACAATTTTCGAAGATTTCAAGGTCTTACTGAAAATCGAATATCAATTTAATAATAGTAATTTGCTCTGTTCGAGAGAAAAAGTTGCAGCGATTTTGGGGGAAATTTTGAAAATGTTCGTCTTCATGTAAAGCAGTATACCCCCAAAACTTGCTTTAAAATAAAATTTGTTTTAAAATTCTAGGGGACGCGCGTTAGCCAGTTCTATCGGAGTGTGCCCATTTTGGTGAAAATCCTATGTTTAAAGGATAGTTATATTAAGGTTTTGGTTATTGATGTTCACAGGACAGTTGTTTTCAGAATTTTTTTTGTTAACACGGAACAATAAATAGTTATTTATGCACTAAAGGCTTTGTAAGGGTTCTAATGATCGAACGGCGACAAAAAGCCCTCAGGTAAAAAACCATCGAGCTTTTATCGCCTTTCGACCGTTAAAATCAGTCAACGCCCGTGATACATACAATATTTTTACTTTCTCCCTACAGAGTAGAAAGAAATGCTGCGCGAAAAAACGACGTTTTTTGGTAGAAAAAACATGTATTACAGGGTCCTGGTAACGAAAAAGTGGATAAATCCAGTTGCTAAATTAAGAAAATATCCTCTAACACGTAGTGTAGCTAGAATCCATGTTTTGTGGGCCCTCGTTACCGAAAAATCAAATGACGGCAAAACGCCAGTCTGTCCGCCTGTGAACAACACAAGCGGCTAAACCGTTCAGCCGATTTTCTCCAAAATTGTTATTCCCCAATCGACCTGGCTAATGGCGTGTCCCCTTGAATTTGACGACGACATTTCAATTTTGGGGGTGGGGTTAATTTACATGAAGCCCCTGGGATATTTTCCAAATTAAAAAAAAAGTCTCCATCATTTGTGATTAAATTTTGTTGTTGCCCGTTCCCCGAAGTTCTCGGAAAATTGGGCAAGCACCAATTCCTGCGTCCTTTGCTGCATACAAGGATAAAATTTAAAGAAAAGACGTGGAACCGTTTTTAAGAAATTGTTTAAAAAATGCCCATCACGCGGAAAATAATTATATTATCGACAAATTGAACGGGAGGTCAAGGTCAGTCTTTGAACAAAATATTTCATTAAGGAAAAAATCTCTACCTTCAAACTGTAGTTGTAGAAAGATGCCAAAAAAATTAACTTAAAGTGTCAAAAAACGAGAACTTTCAACAAAAATCACACCTGCGCCATCTTTTCACCGTTCTCTTTGCTATCTTAGGTCATAGTTTAATTAAAAATTAGAATTTTTTTTAGAAAATTTAGAAAATGTTGTGGCTTCATGAAAGTTTCCTCCCAAAATGAAAATATCGGTTTCAGACCAACACGGACACAAGTTCGATCAGATCGACGGGGGGGATATCAATTTTGGAGAAAATCTACTGAACGGCTAGCTTTGGCCACAGAATGACAAACATAAGTTTGGCCGGCAATCGATTTTCCGGTGTAACGGACCCACATCATGGATGGATTGATTGATTGACTGATCGATTTTTTCGTGTTTCCGGGCGCGTCAACTGCTTTGGTCATTAGTCACGTTAGTGTAGTGCATGTTTTTCATCGGGAGATGACTGTGATCCCCCCCCCACCGCTGGATGGTGATATCCTGCGCCGACCTACCGTCGGTTAGTGGGGTTTCCCCCTAACCAGGACTCTCCCACCAGCAGGGCAGTGTGTGTGTGTGTAACGGGAGAGGATAGGACAAGGAAGAGGAAGGAAATATCACGCGCGGTCCGTTTGTTAAGGTACTGCTCCGGCATTCGTCTGGTGCTGATCGGAGAAACCACGGAAAACTACCGATCAGAGCAGCCGGCCGCTAGAATTTTCCTCTAGACAGCGACTGAATTCTACCTAGCTGAAATGCTAGTGTCGAAAATCCTGCCGCCGTCGGGACTCGAACCTGGGACCTCCCGGTCAGAGGCGCTGCAGTGATATCAGTTGATGCACTGAGCTACCGTTCGCGGTCACATATCATGGACTTTGACTACAAAATGAGAGGAAGTAATTACTACAATAAGAACAATATTTATCCACTTAATCGTTACCAGGACCACTCAGTTTTTTTGTCGAAAAATCACCATTTTCCGGCGTACAATACGTTCTCTTCTGACGAAGTAATGCGAGGGGGGAAAAAAAAGGACTCGGAATTAATCACAGTCGAGAGGAATTGTGTGATTTCTATGCAGTGTCCCACCAACTATGAGCCTCGCATATAACTTCTAAACGGTCTGCGGCATCGAAATGTAGATTTCGCACAACAATGCAGAATCATGGAGCAACTATTATTCGGTATAGACATTGTTCGTAATATTTTTAATTTTTGAGAAATTCAATCATCTTCGATTTTTTAAAATGGAATCATACATTTTTCTCGCCAGCAATGGATAGATCTTGAAAAGAGAAATGCAATGATGTATTATATGTTAATATTTTGTTACAAATTTTGGTACAAAAACAGACCTTCTGACATTGATTTTAAATTAAACTGACAATATTCCCCTTACAACTGCCGCCTTTGGAGAAGGTATAGTCCAGGCCGCCTACTAGGCTGCACTAGATTCGCTATATGCCACCTAAATGGATTTCCTGTCGGAATACCCAACATATGAAACTATCATTCCGATGAACTGTCGCTTTTGTTTTGTTTGTTGTCATTCACTCCACGCGCGATTGAAGACTTAACAGTACAATAATTTATGTCCTACTTTTCGATGAAATTTAACAAGATTTTTATCTATAAACGAATATTAACTTGGTGAACAATTAAGCTACGTAAATGAATAATCACTATCAACAAGTGAGAGATGTTCCTCAGTGTGAAGTGCATCAAGATCAAATAAAAACGAAAACTAAAAATTATCTGTGGTCTGACTTCCGTGTTAATAGGAATTTTGAGATGGTAATATCAATTAAGGTTAAAATTAAAAAAAAAAAACCAATTATAAGATTATTCATTTATATATATGGTAATTTTTATGAACTAATGAATTGTTTTAACAGTTCATTAATATTAATGCAAAAGCATCCATTTTATTTTGCTGTTTAATTATTCAATACCTTTCAAAAGAAAATAAGTAATTGTTTAAAAATAAGAAATTCATAATTAATAGAAGTAATCTTCAATAACTTGCCTGTTCTTATCAGTGACAGACTCTCTCTTTACACCTATTTCTTCTCCATTAAAACAGTGTGCGTTACATGTTATAGGGTAATAATGGTAATAAATGTTTATGGTAATAAATACTTTTTTGATTTTTAAAAGTTATTTATTGAAACAGGAATATACACTCTCATTCTAAATCGCACAATAAATATATAAACTTGCACAATGAAATTGCACTCTTCCAATATCAGCTATAGTGACTTCAATACTATAAACTACTCCCTGATCAAGGAGTAATTTCACAGTAAACCTCATTAACTTGGTAAATAATTCAACTGAGGATCATCATATTATATTCCAGCTTCCATTACAAATGCATGCCAAATTATTCCTAATAGGCCTCGAAGCAGTACAAGATTAATATGTCGGCCCGGTGGCCGAGATTGCTAAGGCAGTAGTGTCGTAGTGATCTCAGACCGAAGGGTCGCGGGTTCAAGTCCCGCCTCGGGTTGTATTTGTGTTCGTCCTTTCACCCCTTATCACCACCATATCGTTTTCATCCTCATAGTTACCATACCGTTAACACCAATAGTGGTCGCTAATGACCTAAGATGTTGATGCGACCTTAAACAACAACAAAAAAAATATAAATATATATATATACATATACATATATATATACATATATATATATATATACATATACATATACATATACATATACATATACATATACATATACATATACATATACATATATATATATATATATATATATATATATATATATATATATATATATATATATATATATCACTATCTTCAAACTCGTTAAGATTTTATTAATTTTTTTTGTTCGGACTTTATTTTGGACAGTCATATACATATTGAAAAACCTAATTTTAGGTTTTCAATAGATTTATCCCAGAATGATTTCAGAAAATTTACATAAAGTTAAATGACACAATGTTGACAAAAGTTGAAAGTGGTCAAATTTCCAGTATTTATGACAATGTGCTATATAAAATAAAAGATAAACATAAAAATTTTAGGGGCAAAGTATACAAATTTCCGGCTTAGAAACCTTTTCCTTTCTTATTCAAATTCAAAACTCTAACGTCGCTTAACATTCTTCCATCACCAATTTGTCCCCTCCTCCCTTCTGCTCTGTATGGTCTCTGACCCAATGAAAGTAGTTGTGTCTGACCCAATGAAAGATTTGCTTCTTAGCGAGATGCAGTAATTTTACATAAATAAAAATAGATTTTGAAACAAAATTTATTAAGATGAGTTCATTTGTACCTGGTACATTACTATAATATATTTCAATTTATTTTACTATAATCTTAAAAGTTAGAAAATTTTAATTTAGTTTATAATAATTTCTGTTTATATTCAAATAAGACTCCTGAAGAAGAGGGACAGTGCACCTCAAAACAACGAGAGACGAAAAATGTTTCAAAAATTAACATAACCTTTCAATAAAATTTCAATCTAAATTATGTTTTTTTTATTAATTTTGCTTGGTTTTCAATATGTATATGACTGTCTAAAATAAAATCTGGACAACTCTCCTTTAAAAATTATTTTTTCACTCACATGGACTAATCCCCCCTAAACAAGTAAAACCAATATGCTTTTACTATAAGCTTCAAGGTCTGTATGCCTTGAAAATTTAATGCTTTATCCCTTACTTTCATATACAAATATAGGGACCTACATAAAAAAATAATTCATGGTACTTCACATAAAACACTACAAAACCAATTGATCATCATTAAGATGAATAAAATTCTGAAATTACAAGCTAATTAAAAATTGAAAATGATTATCTGAACCAAACTACAATATATTTTTATTGGAAATTCCATCCTTTGTAAAATTGTCAATGTCAGAAATTGGACGGGTCTTTTTGGGTGTGATCAGCTCCTTGTTTTTGTTTGTTAATAATTGTTTCAACAAACTTCACATCCATCTGTAAACGTACACAAAGTTGAAAAAATAAAATTGGATTTATTACTATTAATGCATAACTAATGATAATTAATAGATATAGATAATAACTAAACTAATAACTATTTTAATTATGAAAACTACACCTATCAGCTTTAAAAGAAAAGATTTAGAAATAAAAAACATTAATCTTACCTGTAATAATTTTGCCATTAGTATTGTCAAACAAGATTGAATGACGTGGACCCCTTCTGCCACTGACTCCTTCCACAATCCACAAAATAAATTTACAATTCACTTTTAACGAGAACTTTGAATTCGCTTTAATATTAAAGACAAAATACTAAGAATAGGCACAGATGTAGTTGGCCTATGCATTATTTTCAATTATTAATAAATTGGATTCAGAAAAAGTAATTATAAATATAATAAAATTTATTTTACACAACAAATACGAAATCCAAACAATTAACCTTTACTACTAAAACTACCTCGCCTAACACCACTGTGATTAGTGATGAAAAACAATTGGAAAATAATAAATAAAAATCGCCTGTGAGTACTAAATTAATAAAGTAGACGAAATCACTAAATCCAGATTTATGAAAAATCAGCCAACCACAAAATGCGAATCTCTAGCTATAATACCAAACTAGTACAACAGTCCACATGAATATCTTGAATGTTGGCGGAATCTACGGAAGTAGTCACTTTTTCATTGCAAACTCAAATTTCGAAAAATGTCCCTACCACGTAAACGTAATATATAGAGGGAAATTGTGTGAAGGTTGGCAACAGCTTTTGCCAACACAAAACGAAACGAAACTACCCTAAATGGAATATTAATTCATGTTCTCATCCGAAAGTGACATTTTTCAAAAGTTGTCACGTTAGCTGGCCAGCACTATAGTCTTCCCGGCGCCGAGCCTGTTACGGACGGCACAGCGCCGCGAAGCGGGACACCTTTCGCAAAGGCGACAGTTGAATCGTTTATTTCAGAAATCCGTCAAACGCCAAATTTGTCATGTCGAGAAAATTGAGAAAAAGTGTCCCAGTTTTTCTGTTTTCAATTTTTTTTTAATATTGAAGTAGTTAATAAATGAATATTTTTCAGGTAAATATGGAATAAGCGATGTGTCTATCGTCATGGAACAATCCATCGCTAAAGCGCATTTTAAATTTTGGCGTTTGACAGGTTTCTGAAATAAACGATTCAGTTGCAGGGCTTACTAAAGGAAATAATGTCCGTTCAAGATAAAATCACATGTCAGAGAGCCTACTTCTATACAAAAATTTATATCAAAATACTAACATATGATACATCATTGGATTCCTCTTTTAATGATAAATGCACTGCTGATGAGAAAAAAAAATGATTAAATTTTCGAAAACTAAAAATATTTCAAACAATACCTCTCGGCATATTCTTGCCCATGTTCCGCATTTGAGAGAAAACGCATTTCAATACCGTGAACCGTTTACAAGTTATGGGGGTGGCCCATAGTTGGTTGGACACCCGGTAAGTAGCGTGTCAATTCCTTAAAGGACAGTTTTTACTTTCTCGTATACATACGTAAATAGAGTAATATATGTACCACAGAGAAAGTTCTGTAATGCTGCGGAAAATCGATTTCGTGATTTCAACGGAAATACACGTGTTGGGATCCCCTGATACAGAAAAAGTGTTGTTTTTTTTCTTCAAAATGTCCGTCCGTCCGTCTGTGAACACTACTAGCGCCTAAACCGTTCGTATGATCTTTTCCAAATTGAAGAATCCCTAGTCGACCTGGCTCTAGTCGAAGCTTAGAAATTTTGGGAAACATTTTTTTTTTTAAGTTTTGGGGTACATGAAGCCCTCCGGTCATTATCAAAATTTTCTCAAAAACCGCTCTAAATTTTTTCTTTAAATTTCTTGTAAGAATAGAGTAAAATACACCTATAAAGGTGGCATAGGCGATTTTCGCGATTAACTCTGAATTTTCGATAATTGCTAAAATTTGAATTTTTAAAATTTTTTTTAAATTTTTTTTTTTAAGGAAGTACATTTTTAAAAAGTTTAGTAATTTTCATGCAATATTGCATGCAATATTTGCAATTTTAAAAAATTACAAAAACAAGCTCAACTCAAACACGGCTCCAAATTTTTTCTTTAAATTTTTTGGTACGAGTAGTGCCAAACATATCCCAAACGAAGACAAACACCATATTGCTCCATTCTTTTGTTTTTTCAAAAATTACAAAAATTTATTTTTTTTAAATATGTCTCACACCGTTAATAAGCACATTCCCATCTATTTGTATACATTATTACATTTGTGAGTGGAAATGCTTCAAATGACTTTAAATTAAGTTTTTCGAAAACTCAATAGATTCTTGTGAAAAAGAGTTTCAAACTTCGGATTTGAAATAATCCTTAATCGCCTTGGTGGTGGTGGTGGTGGTGGTGGTGGTGGTGGAGGTGATGGTGATGGTAATGGTGTCTGTGATGATGGGGATGGTGGTAGTGATAATAATGATGCTGATGATAATGATAACAACAATGATTAATTTAATAATAATAATAATAATAATAATAATAATAATAATAATAATAATAAAACAACAACAACAATCTTTGAAAGAATGCTTTTATTTCAGACTAAATGATTTATCAGACTAAATAAAACACACCCACTCATGCAAGTATTTTAAGATTAACTTAAGGTACCCCCATGAATGACGCAAAAGTATGTAATTAGCAATGAAATAGAGAGTCTAACTTCACTTATCAATTTAATACCAAAGAACTGCTATTAGGCTTGACAATGTTTGTTAATAAAAAAGGCTTTTAAAAGAGACTCAATTAAGCATCAACCATAGATACTGAAATTTTCTGTCTTTTTCTTCTACCTTACAGATAAACAATAGAAAATCCATCATTTGCATGTGCATTTGCAATAAAAAAGATTAAGTCCTAGATAATGTTATAATTAATATGTTTTTATTATTATTATTATTATTATTATTATTATTATTTACTATTATCATTATCATTATTATGGTTGTTGTTGTTTGTTCATAGGACACATTCAGTGGTGTTTGGGTGAAGACAATCGAGTCATAAAAGTGAGTTAGTAGGAAAGTGAAAATAAAATGGTGTGACTATTGTAGAGCAGAAAATATTTCAAATACATTAAATTCACTGCATTTAATTGTAGGTTGGTCAAGTAGACTGTAGATTCTACCATTTGTAACTTGTTAAGCAAGTAATCCCACAAAAAATACTCAACTCTTTTTAACCTAACACAATCGACTTATTCATTTTAGTAGAAGATAAAAATATTAACACATATTTGCAATATTTTTATGAGAAATGTTCCTTCTTGTTTTTAAAAATAAATCAATTAACTTTAATTATTCAAGTTCTAAATAATTATTATCAGGTTATAAACGCCTAACTGGAAATAGGAAAATAATTTAAATGTCATTGTTTGGTCTTCTGATTTTCACTTAGCAAACTATTGAAAATACGATCAAAAAAATTAAATCTCTAACTCCAATTTTTTTCTTTTTTATAATAATACTTCTAAATTACAATACGTTTCTAACAAGTTCTATGATACTTTTATTTTTTTAAGTTGACATAAGATACTTCATTTTCAGACATCTATATAATAAGTCAATCTGTAAATAGATCTCACAGCTTGTACACTCCATATATTGGAATATTCAGAAAATAACAAGCAAACTACAATTGTTGAGTTGAAGGCAAGAAGCAAAACTAACTGAATAACATTTATTATTAGGGCCAATAATTGTAGCGATGATAAATACACTAAAGCTGAAAATAAATATACTAAATCTTTTAGAGAATCTATTTCATCACAAATCTCAAAAGACATTTGACAAATTTTGCTCTTGCATTCTTTCTCTAAATTTGACAGAGCATTAATGGCTGAAAACATTACAATTTCTATTTGAGATGTCCATAACTTTGGACACTCTAACCTCACCTTCAATTTGTGTTTTTATTTCAACAAGTGTCAACAACAATGCAGTTTCTGAAATTCAATTGTATTCACATTTATAAACATTTCTCACTTTATTCAAGAGATTAATCTATACTATTTTAAGCTTTTTCACAAGAAAGTTCACTAATCTGTTTGACAAGTGAATGACTACACCCAATACCATTTCTTAATACTAATATCAAAACAACCCTTTAATATAATATAGCAATAATAAGAAATAGGTGCATAAAAGCGGGGAATAAATACTTTACTTCTATACTTACGTTGTGCCATTAATGAGCTCATTAGAAGTCACAATAACTGCAAACACCATAACACACAAAACAGAAACATAGCAGTTCGACATACTGGCATATTGTCATGACATTTCACGTCGCAACTATCAGTCACTGCGAAGTCTTCACTTAATCATCACAATTCATTCTAGGACTGTCAATGTTCTTTAATGACACAAAAGTACTGGGAAATATCGAAAATAATAAGAATGAGTAAATATATAACCTTCAATACGACCAAATGCCCATTTTTTAACCAATCACAATAACAATGTATGTTTTATCACCGCCACGATACCACACGTGAATATATGAACGTCATTTCTCTAGATATGCTTCAATAATCCACCTCAAGCCAGCATAACATCTTTATTCTCGATTCTCTTGGATTCCCTGCCGCTTCTCGTATCTAATGACATTCACGCGACTCACTCCGTGAGAGTCAGTTGCATTGAGTCAAAATTATGAAAACCAATCGCGTGAATATTACATCTGAGAAAGAAGGAAATTATGACGCACTTTCTGGAAGAAAATGTAGCTTGTAACTTACACAATATATTTGGGGTTTTAAGTAGTGTGAATACGCAATATTCTCCACTGTGGGAATTTCAAAACTCCGGGAGTGCGTGAATCGACCGTGAGAGACATGATCAGGACAAGATGAACAGCTTTGCTACGGTAGCTTTGCTTATACAAGACCGAATGAATCCTAAAGATACTTTCGGTAACATTTTCTTGTCTGAATTCCTTGGTTTCAATTATTTGATTTGGACATTTCAAATTTGGAAAACATAAACAAGGCTCCTAAAGACGATTAACTGAATCCACGGGAAGAAGAAATTAATAGTTTTTCCTTCAGGGGACATCAAACTCTCAAAGGAGATAATTCATGTCATCACCTTAGTCAACTCGCACCTTGCGTTTAAGAGCCTTTATTTGAAAAATCATGCTCGTTGTACCTCAATAATCACACAATTGTTTAGTTTCTAACTCGCTTTAGTTGTTCAAACTTTACGATACAATCTCGGGGAACGTGTGTCATGGTTTCTATATCTACACACAACCCTCTACTCCCATTCTTTATAAATACACATAAAATTACTTCTATAATATCTAAATCCTTGTCTTCCTAATACGGGTTGTGATATACCATTCCAACGAATTTATATATATCGTGGGTTCGCGAAATCGATCCTATTCAACAAATCGAGAATAATATTACTATTACTTCAGGAAGATGTATATATTTTAATTATTCCCTATCATTTAGATCAGTGCTATCTAATAATAATAACTCCAGGGAGTTCAGTCATAAAACCGTATAAGAATTCCGGCTTGGTTTATTCCGTACTCTTTTGACAATAATATTAAGCGAATCGCTTATGATATCAAAACACAAGTGCATACATAACAGAAGAAAAAAACAACAACACACAAAATACCCTTTGAAAAAATGATCTACAATCTAATACTTACAATACATCTTTTCTTCCAACATCTGCTCGAGTGCATTCTACCAGTTTGAATAATTAAAAAAAAAGGCCATGTCTTTTCTCTAAGGTCTTAAAACTAACTATCTTGGCCCTGCTATAAATTTTAATGATAGAAAAACAAAAATATGTTTTTAAACTTCCTTTTTGCAGCACGACGATTGGATGCCATTGCTGTCCACATCCCGACATGAAAAAAAAAATCATAACACCTTCAAAATTAACTTTATACAATTTTGGAACTTCGAAACTAACACACTACGGCAACTCGAGATCATCTCGTAAGTAAACAGCCGTACAACCAAAACCACACGATGCGCTCGCCACGGAATCTCAGTCACCTCTTAAGTTTTGTATTCTACTATACCGCGTAGTTTAAAACAAAAGACAACAACTCTGACAATACGAGTGTTTCTTTTTCGTTTTTTTTATATTATATTGTCTTTAGTGGCCTTTTGGCGTTACCATAAATTTCTAAATATATCCCAAGATATTTATAATGTTCGTAACCCCTTTTTCAATCACTTGTTTTCTTATTTGATTATATTATCAGTAATCGTTCGTCACGTTTGTGAGAACATTTGACTGTCTCATTCCTTACACGGAAAATTAATTTATTTTCACGGAAAACTTTTATTTATGAAACATTATATGGTTCCGACGTGTCATTGTTTTAAATATGTCCTGTTTTTATTTATTGACATTCTCACAGTCTATTGTGGGTAGAATTCTTTAGAATATCAATAAATTAAGGAAAACAGCTTCCACTCATGCACTTCACATGTTTTCGTTCTTATTGACATACGAAATTAATGTGTTTTTTAGTCCTGATTCAATGTTTCTGTATTTATTTTGGACGCGTCTGAATAGACCGTCACAGCATCCCTCGAACAAAGACGTCAATATATCATCGGCATTGTCCGCAATTTATTTGACTCATATGTCTTGTGTTCGACAATAGCACCTGACGCGTTCTTGTCATTTCGTTCACCCCTTGTGTTCGACAATCGCACCTGACGTTGCGTTCTTGTCATTTCGTTCACCCGCGCACACGTGGTGATGCTGCTATCAAACATCCATCACATGTCACAATCACTTTGTTCTCGTTACCATATCCGTGACACATACAGTTTTCATTAGAATGCAAACAAATACACCTTATGATCTAAAAATCTTCCTTCTTGTTACATGCAAAAAACAACAAACTTATATCTAAACTAAAACAAACAGTAACTACATATGAACACAAAACAAAATTGTACTCTAACATTTCATCTTAATCATTTCCCTCGTTAGCTAATTTTACGTACGGTTTAATGTTACATAAATTGTATATGCCCATCTCTCGTTCACGGTCTCTTAGTAATATTGTCCCTTCATCTAGAACTTTTATAATATCGTACGGCTCCGAATACAACGGAAAGAACTTGGCAAATAATTTCTGCTCCTGCGACGACGAATGCACTGATCTGACCAAGACTCGATCATCTGCTTGATACCCGGAACGATTGTTTCTGGTAGCCCTTCCTTTCCTTGCCTCACACTTCAAACCTTCATAAATAATTCGGTCTTCTCTTGTAACTTTCTTCAATCCTGTAACTTCTGGAGGTATTTTAATATTTTTAAATGCCTTGACTTTTTTCCTTCAAATGAGTTTCCCACGGCGTTCTCTTCGTACTCGCGCGTGGAACCGCATTTAACACCTCGTTCTAGATTGGAATTGCCTCGAACCATGCCTTGTGATTTTCCGAAACATCGCGACAACTCCTTCATCTCTCGTTCTCTGGGACTACTTTGGGGATATCTGACGGCCGTAGAATGGACAGCAATCCCTAGCGCTTCCATTTCCTGTTTCCATTGTTCGCTTGTAAAGTGCGATCCTTTATCGCTTAATATTTTCGTCGACCTTCCACCCAATTTTATGAAATTCTGTACTTGGCAAATGCAATTCGCAGAATTCGGCTTCCCGATAGGGTATATTTGGACTAGTTTTGAAAACACGTCAATAATGACGAAAATATATTGATTCCCAAATTTGGTTTTGGATAAAGGACTATACAGATTTACGGCGTAAAGTTCTCTTGGGTCTGTTGGCACAATTGCTCGCCATTCTTCCTCAGTGCCGGTATGGTTGCTTCGTTTTTGGACAAACACCGCACTTACTTACAATGCGCCGTAGATCACTCCCGATGTTCGGCTAATAACACTGTTCTATTAAAATCTTCGTAATTTTGACCGCGCCAAAATGATCATAATGTTCGTGAGCTGACGTGATCAACTTTTGTCTATCCTTTTCTGGAATCCAAATTCGAAAGTGGTTCCTAACTTTGCCGATCTTCCGCAACACGATGACGTTGTACAATTTCCACTGATTTCTATTTTGTTCCCCTGCCTTCGTCACGATGGTAGCGTCATATTCTTGGTTTTATATCATCTTGATATCTTCGCGGGTATATCTGTCCAGTTCCTGAATGCCGATAATTATTTCCCTCGTCCATTTTGGGTCGATGTTGCACACTCGTATCGTCCCTATGAGATCCTTCGATGATTCGTTTTCTTTCACTTTAATTCGCGACAGATGATCCGGCAATATGATGTTTCGCCCTTCGCAGTGTTCGACCTCAAAATCGAATTGCTGCAACCACAGAGTCCACCTCAACAACCTCTCGTTATTTGTGTGACTCCTTATTCAGAACACAAGGGCCTTGTGATCGGTAATGATGGTAAAAGGGCGTCCCATCAGTAACGTCCTAAACTTTCGCGTGGTCCAAACCACTTCAAGGGCTTCACGTTCCGTAGCTCCGTATTGAAGCTCTATCCCCTAAAGAATTCGGCTATCGAGAGCGATTATGCGTTGTTGCCCCTGCTATCCGATTTGGAATAACACTTCACCCAATGCAAAACCGTTGTCTGTCTGTAGATTTGTCGTTGGAAATCCGGTAGATTACTACACATGTATCACTGAATGCTTCACGCAGTTCATAGAAAACCTCTTGGCATTGTTGGCTTCAGATCCACCTGTTACCCTTCCTTAGCAGATGCAATCTTACTTGAACAATTTTTCACACACCGCGCATAATAATTACAGATACCAAATAAACGCCTCAGCTCGCGAACATTCCGTGGCGCAGGTAATCTTTGAATTAACTCGCGTTTATCCTCCAGCATTTTCATCCCGTTCTTGGATATTTCGTGGCCAATAAACTCAACCTTCGTTTGAAAAAATTTACATTTCTCAATATTTAGTCTCAAATTATATCTTTGAAAAATCCTAAAAAGTTCTTCCAGATCCCGCAAATGGTTTTCCAAATGAGGCGAAAATAATGCAATGTCGTCCACGTACATTACGATAGTCTTCTCCAGCTCTGGCAGAATAACATCATTTAAATATCGTATTAATTAATGCTGCTCCTGAATGTTTCAACCTAAATGGGAGCCTAGCAAAAGAATATACGTTTCCTTCGAATCTGAAACGGATGTATCGAATCTGATACATTCTAGTTTCACTTCAATCTGCCAATAAGCCGATGCAAAGTCTAGGGCGCTGAATATTGTTGCTTCGCTTAATATGATAATCATTTCGTTCACTGTGGGCGATGTCTCAAACCGTGGAACTGTCATGTCGTTGAACTTTCTTGCATCGCAACGAACACGTATGCTTCTTTTTCACGACTATTATAAAAGGACTGACGAATGGCGTTACCGATTTTTTATTACTCCCTTTCTTTCCATCTCAGATATCAACAATTTTATTCTATACATTTGTGGTATCGGGTACTACTTCGCGATGAACGGCTTTTCCTGCTTTAATTCCAAATTAAATTGGATATCCTTTTACAGGTTCCTCTGTTTCCCTGAAAATTTCTTCAAATCTTACTAAGAGTTCTTCTACCCTTCTCGGACAGTCATCCTCGGTAATGGCGTCCCTTACGGCTTCCTTAATACCTTCAAGGGCCTCTTCCATCGACGCTTGCATTACGTCACCGCGTCTCATCGCCTCGTCATCCTCTGCCATCACTGAGCCGCTCCCAAATGAACCGTTTGACTTTGGCGCAATTATCCCTGTGCCTATGTCAACCACAGCCTGGTAAGCCCTCAATGCGTCAATCCTGAAATTTGGCGGATGAGTCCACGATGACAATCGCAGCCATTTCGATCGTCACCCCTCCAGCATCAAATTCTACCCAAATTTGTCTGCCGCCTGTAATTGGCCGCTTTTCTGTTAGCCATAATAACTTTCAACTTCCATGCCTTGTTCTTCAACCTGTTGATAGCCCTCGGATACAGCACTGATACTACTTCGGTATCCATTAGCGCCTCAACTTCGATTCCTAACATCTCCTCGAATTTAAACACTTCATTGGTTTTGACTCCGCGCCATTTTCTTTTCGCAACAGTTCGTCCCCTAACACAACCAGCTCGCCATTGCTATAATCGGCATTGGTTTTTCGGTTCCCTGGTTTGGAATGTACCGCCCTATCGTTCCAAACTCATTCAGTTTTCCGTATGGATGTCAGCCTGCCACTGCATTTTACTAGGATTTTCCCTGTCATTATTATTGATCTCTTGTATTCCTGTCGACTTCCCGGGGGTTATTTGATTTGCGTCGCGTCCTTCCCATTGCTTGCCTTTCGCTTTAGGATTCGCGGGTGTTCTCTTTTGATTCCCCGTGGAAACGTAAATAATTTGGCAACGTTACATTATGTGGCGCTTTATCGATTATTGCAGAACGCTGCGCAGTATACAGACGTTTTTCTAATTCCGTAATTCTTTTATTCAATTCTTTTCCGACACCGTCGACCCGTCCTAAATTTTGCGATGCAATATACATGACTTCGTTTTTAATTGCAATCGCGATATTTTCATGAATTTCCTGACTTTTTTGGTTGTTCGCTCCCCGTCTAAATTAAAATCGATGCTCGTATTCTCAATAATGCCTTCTGTGCTCGTGTTAAAATGCTGTCGGTAATTACTATCGAGCTTTTCTTCGATATAATTTGTACGAGTTTGTAAGAATGTAATTTTACTAGCAGTTTTAATTTTGAACGAATTATTTTCTTCCCGAACACTCGCAATCATTTCCACGTAAATCAATATTATACGTTTTAAAGCTATTTTCCAGAATATCTAATTTACTAGTTACTGCTGTCAGCTTATTACTCAATCCGTAACTTCTTGGTTTGTTTTCGTAGTTAATTCGTCATTGGATTGTCCACTTACTAATTATTCGGCATTGGATTGCTCCATTTTACTACTTAATTCACATTGGATCGCTTGATTCTGCAAACAATTGTAATATTAGTGCATCTACATATTTCATCATCTCCCCTTCTGATTGGCTGACTTGATTCCCCGACGTCGTTGCCACGTCCTCCGCGACTTCCTCCACGGGTTGGGCGACGTTGCATTCCGGTTCCGGTGGCGAAATTACCAAGTCTTGGTACATTTCATCGACGCTGGGAGCCGAAATATTTCTGAGAATTTTCCCTGGCCATCATACCCCATTTTCCCACTCTGGTCTCATATTACTTAATTTTATTATTCAAATTTGCCCTGACGAAATACTACCATCGCAAGATGGCTACCTATTACGTCTTCCAAAAATACAATAATAATATTGTTTTCGCCCTTTACGTTGGGCGCCAGTTGTTATTGTTTCTATATATAAACACACAATCCTTCACTCTCTTTCTTTATAAATACAAAAAAAATTACTTTTATAATGTCCAAATCCTTGTGTTCCTAATACGAGTTGTGACATACCATTCCAACGAATTTATATTTATCATGAGTTCTCGAAATCGATCTTCTACAGGAAATCGAGAATAATATTACTATTACTTCACGAAGATGTGTATATTTTAATTATTTCCTATCATCTAGGTTGTTGATATCTAATAATATTAGCTCCATGGAACTGTCAAGAGAGAGAGAGAGAGAGAGAGAGAGAGAGAGAGAGAATCGCATAAAGGTCCTACATATGGGGGTTCTTCTATTTACGTTAGAAATACTATTGATTCTAACTCCTAGGCGGAATTAAATGTGTATTGCGTTGAAAATGTTTAGACATTTCTGTTTTACATCTTACTTTGCATCTACAGACCTCCAAAAAAGACATCTGCAGATTATATTTCGTTCTTAGAAAAACTGGAGATACCACTGAACAAAGTAAGCAATTGCTCTTTTGAATCCATTGTTGTATGCAGAGATTTTAACATTGATTTTCTGGTTGAATCTTGCAACCAGACTTTCTTAAAGATGTCGCTTCATCATTCGATCAAAACGAGGCACCTATTGGTTTATTTTTAGATCTCTCAAAAACTTTAACGTAATTGATCATGACATTTTACTTTCCAAATTACCTTCATATGGAATCAGTGGTATTGCTCTACATTGGTTATGTTCGTACCTTAAACGTACCTTAAACAACGATCTCAGAGAGTGAAAATACCTTACTGGAATGATGGAATACTATGAACGCACCTTTCCTACTCTTTGCCCATTGCACGTGGAGTTCCTCAAGGATCGATTTTAGGCCCTATTCTGTTCCTACTTTACGTAAACGATATGCCCTCGACGATTCGAAACGGAAGAACGGTTCTCTTTGCGGATGATATCCTTTGCAATAAAGAAACCGTAAATAGTACAATATCACATGTTTCAAATTGGTTCCGAAATAACAAATTTCAACAAACAAACGAAAAGAAAACGGTTTTAATGCAGTTTTCCATTTCAAATAAACAATTCTGTGCTCCATTCAGTTCGTCACCGGCAGCGGTCGAGTCAACATCGTGCTGTACGCAGTGACAGTATTCGTTGTACGTGGAGAGCGTGTGACTTTCTTTAGTTTGAGTGTTACTAGCGGACATTTTAGTGAACAGCAAATACTGCAAGAGTAGTATAAAACTGTTTCATTTTCCTCCCCTACGGGGGAATAAGAGTGAAATGACCTCGCATCGGCATGACGCATCGGGTGAAGGGAAGGCCTCTGACTACAGGAGCCAACCCGCCTCAGGTGGCACTAACTGGAACAAAATCGTACAGAATTCTATGTATCCGAACAAAGAACAAGGATTGTTAATTGATGGGAAGGACTATAGCACATCACTAGAAAGGTATGTAGAAGCCTTAGCTACTATTGTTTCACCACGAAACATAATATACACGTCGAAGATCTCGAACAGCAGAGTGTGCATCTTTCTCAGCAGTAAAGAACTAGTTAATGAAATAACAGATAAATATAAAACCATTAATATTGATGGCAGTGATCAAAATATGCGACCATTTGTTAGTAAGCAGTGGCGAGTAATTCTTTCAAATGTATATCCAATGATCCCTAATGTCATAATTGAAGAACTTGATAAATTGAACGTAGTGCGAAGTTCACAAGTGTCATTCCTTCGAGCGGGTTTCGGAAAAGAAGAATTCACACATATTTTAAGCTTTCGTAGGCAAATGTATGTACCGAAGGCTCACTAAACAAATTACCTGATTCTATAGCAGTTGAGTATAAAGGAGAGATAAATTGGATTTATATATCTTATGGCAATATTAAATGTTATCAATGCAAGGAAGAAGGCCATGTATCAAGAAACTGTAAAAATGTAGACAATATTAATTCACCAATAGCAACCAATAGCAATGTAGATTTAGTACAAGCAACAAACGTGAACATTGAGAACAAACACAACGATAATTCTACTTTTGATAAAGGTTTCCCCCAATTGAGACTGGAAAGACAACTAAAACAGATTACAAGTACTCTAGCAATAAAACATCTGAACTAACCCTGAATAGTTCGGAAGAAAGAACTTTAAACCTGCAAAAAAGAAGAAAAAGATCAACCAAGAAAACAACTCTGAAAACAAAAGTGAGAATAAGAACATTAGTGAACAGTTAGCTCCAGTTAAAGAAATATTAGAAGTAACCTCCAATGTTCTTAATTATGAACAACTCAAAGATTTTTGGGAAGATACGTACGGAACTAGTAATGCTCTACAATTATCCCTTAACTATATTAAGGAAACTGATAAGTTGATTGCATTGCTCAGAGATATGTATCCATTGCTAGAGGACAGTGGTATGAAGTCTTGTTTCACGAGAATCATGAAAAGGTTGAAGGATCCAGTAGTTTCTGATTCCTCAAGAGCTTTCTCGGAGAACGAATGTTCATCAAGTGAAGAAGCAGAATGAAAATCAAAATTCTGCAATGGAACGTGAATGTCTTCCTGACACGATTCGAGTTCTTCCAGAAACTTCAAAATGAGAATAACTTTGATATTTTCTGTATACAAGAATCTAATTTCAAAACTAACTATTGTAAGCATATCGAAGGTTTTAAGTGTTACTACAAAAACAGATCGTCATGTGTGAATGCTAGTGGAAGTGTGGCAATTTATGTTCGTGAATCGATAGTGAGTAGTGAAGTGCAAATAACAAGTGATCTTGAAGTGGTTGTTGTCTCGATAAATATAGGAGCTGGGAACATCGTGCTGTGTAATATATACATTCCAAGGTCATGATTTATGAGGGTCAAAAGATACAGGGAAAGTTTAATTCAACAAGTTAAAAAAACATTGATATTAGAAGGTGATTGTAATTGTCACAATGAACAATGGGGCTCAAAAAGAACGGATACTAGGGGGAAAATAGTAGGTGATTTTTCAGAGAAAGAAGACCTTGTTCTATTAAATGAAGACAATAAGCCAACATACTTTAACGTGGCAACAGGTAATGTAAGCACTATCGATCTAAGTATGTGTACGCCGAATCTACTAAGATATTTACAATGGAATGTTCTCGATGACTTATTCAACAGCGACCATTATCCTATCACCGTGACCTTCGAGGACACACAGAAAACTGAGGTTATTTATGCACCCCGATGGATTTTTTCGAAGGCAAATTGAAGCTTATATCAGCGAATTATTGAAGAAAAAATTAATCATTTAAACAGTAATGCTGATTCTGACTTCAACCAAATAGATGTAAACTTAGATAGATTTGAAGAAATAGTAATGACCACCGCCGAGGAAACCATTCCGAAAACTACTGGCAAAATAGGCAAAAGGAAGTTACCGTGGTGGTCAAATGACTGTGAGGAGCAGTAAAGAAATAGAAGCAATTGTTTAATACCTATAAGAGGCACAATACTGATGAAAACAAAATCCGTTTCAAGTCTGTCAGAGCAAAAGCAAGGAAAATAATAAAAGAGGCCAAAAGAAAATGTTGGAGGGAATTTATTTCATCCATTAATTCCAATACAAACAGCAAAGAAGCGTGGAAAAAATTCAACGCCATAAATGGAAAATACAAAATTACCAGCATTACGTCACTCTACACTTCCGATGGTACCAACTTACATGACCCTTGTGATATCGCAAAAAGCTTTGGGACATCATTTTCATCAAATTCCAGTGATCAGAATTATGATAAAACCTTCATCAAGTACAAAGAAGAAATTGAAAAAATTGAACCCGATCTTGAAGAAGGAAGCACAGTAGATAATGATATTCAACATTTAAACGCTCCTATCACTCTCAGAGAACTACATGAAGCAATACGCAAACTTAAAAACACCAGTGCCGGCCCTGACGGAATTCCCAATGTATTCATCAAGAAGATGCCTTCATCTGCAATAAAGTATCTGTTGCATATATACAATCTGATTTACATTTACAATGTATTTCCTAAAAAGTGGTCTGAAGCTATCATTGTACCGATACATAAACCAGGGAAAGATACATTTTTGATAAGCAGCTACAGGCCTATTGCTGTAACATGCTGCTTATGTAAGTTCCTAGAAAAAATAGTGAATCAGAGATTGAGGTGGTACTTGGAAAAGCATCAACTGATTACTCCATATCAAAGCGGCTTCCGAAAAAATCGGTCAACAATGGACTGTCTTGCTTCACTAGAAAACAGCATATACAACGGTTTTGCTAATAATATGAACATATTAGTTTTAAACTTAGACATAGAAAAAGCTTATGAGATGGTGTGGAGAAGACGGGTTGTAAATATAATAACGTCGGCTAAGATTAAAGGCAACATTAGCAAGTTCATTTACAATTTCTTAAAAGAACGCTCAATCAATATTAGAGTAAACGGAATTTTATCAGACAGCTATAAAGTTATGAATGGCGTCCCGCAGGGATGGGTACTTAGTGTAACTCTATTTTTACTTATCATCAATGACCTCCAAGACAAAATTAAACCTTCATCTGTCATCAATATGTATGCGGATGATTGCAATATTAGCATACCTGGCAAAGATATTACATCATTAGAAAAAGGCGCAAAACATCTTAGACGCAGTCATAGAATTTTCAAAGAAAACTGGGCTCAAGATTTCCAAGACAAAATCCACGTTCATAATTTTTTCTAGGAAACGATCTTTTAGAAGAAACATTGAGTTGAAAATAGGACAACATAAGTTGGAACAGAGTAAGGAAATTAAAATCTTAGGAATGATTTTAGATGAAAAGATGACATGGGTTCCACATATCAAGAATTTAAAGAATGAGTGCACCAAAAGAATGAACCTTGTCAAAGTCATCAGCCATACATCCTGGGGAGCGGATTATACGATTATAAGAAGAACTTACCAGGCAATAGTTAGATCCAAATTGGACTATGGCTGTATGATGCGGCCAAGAAGAATATCAAGAGATTGCTGGATCCTATCAATAATATGGGAGCGAGACTGACGTGTGGGGCCTTTAAGACAGCCCAACTAAGAGTATTTTGTGTGACGCCAATTTATTATCTTTAGAAAAACGTAGAAGAAACCTAATTATGGGATATACGATTAAAGTAGCAGCCAACAAATTGAATCCAATAAACAGAGTATTCGAATATGCATACAAACATTATAGAACATTAAATTATAAAAAGAAGCTCCCGAGGCCCTTAGCAATTCGGGCAATTCAGATATTAGAGAAGATACAGAGAAACTTCCACTCCTAAGGAATACGACCTACCTGACTATGCTCCTTGGATAATACGAGACATCAACGTTATTGAATTGGCGAACATCCCTAACAAGCAGAATGCAAATCTTCGTGAAATCTGTGTCCAAATAAGAAATGAACTAACAAAATATGATGATTACAACACAATTTATACTGATAGCTCTAAGAATCTAAACAACGTAGGTTGTGCAGTAATAGCTTCGTGTGAGGTGATCACCAAAAAACTACCTGATGACTTTTCAGTGATGTCCAGTGAACTATATGCCATAGAAGAGACATACATTACAAGGGCCAATCAAAAGAGATTTATGATAATAACAGACTCTAAAAGTGCTGTATCTGCTATAATGAATCTATCTATTGATAATGTATTGGTCCAAGAGATAGTTGGAAAAATCAACTAACTAAGCAGTGAGGGCAAAGAAAAAGCGTTGAGCTGGATACCTTCGCACGTTGGCATTGCAGAAAACGAATTGGCAGACAGAAAAGCTAAAGAAGCAGCACGAAGCGTAGTTAGAAGTGATATACCAGTAAGTTATCAAGAATATCTCAAGAGAGTCAAGACCAAATTAGCTGATCTTGACACTAATGAATGGAACAACTTACAGGGGTGCAAATTAAGATCAGTTAGAAAGTTTGAAGATGAGAATCCAACGGTCAGCTTCTGCAGAAACGATCAGGTTGTCATGACAAGATGCAGAATACGACACACAAAATTTTCTCACAGTCACTTACTGAACAGGACTGATGCTGATAACTGCAATTCATGCAAGATTTCTCTTTCAGGAGAATATTTGTTTGCATGCCCTAAATATGAAAGTTCAAGAAACTAGTACAATTTAAGTTCTCCTAAAGACCTCAATAACAGAGAACAGTGCATTAAATTCATTAGCTTTATAAGAGAAATTGAAGTTTATAATAGTATTTAACCATGTATGAATAATTCTGAGTTACTGCGTTATTTTGTACTGACTGTGTAATTATAAAAGTAGTCGCTAATAACCATATGTAGTTGATGCGACTATAAATAAATCAAATCAATCAATCAATCTCTGCTCCATTGAAAATGAACGGCGTACCATTGACTAATGTTAAGGCAACAGGTTCTCAATTTAGTCAAACCTTAAATGGAACGTCCATTTAAATGAATTGAACACAAAATTAAGTTCATTATGCTACGCGTTCAGAATTCTTTCAAATTCAGTCAGCCTTCATACTGCTCGTTGTATATATTTCGCGAATGTTCATTCCCGCCTGAGATATGGCATAATATTCTGGGGAAATACATCTTATAGCTCCCAGACCTTTAGATTACAAAAACGAATTGTAGGAATAATAACCAAATCCCACCCATGTGATTCTTGTAAGCCTCTCTTCATTAATCTAGGAATTTTACCATTACCTTGTCTGTTTATTTACGAATCAGTGTTTTTTTGTCAAAAATGACTTGCTCAAGGGCGGGAATATATTTTCAGAAAATGCCGAAGTCTATTACTATAACACTCGATGTAGAAATCATATTCATCAGTGACAGTATCAACAGCCCATTACAAAAAATTCACATACAATCCATGTATATTATTTTACAACACTTTGCCAGGTGACGTTAAACGATTAAATTCAATAGAAAAGTTTAAATCCAAAGTGAAATCGTTTCTGCTGCATAACTGTTTCAATACAATTAGAGACTATACTGAGCATCGCAAGAAAAGTAACATTAATTTTAACAATGATACATAATGAATTATTTACCATTTGCACTGTATAAATGTTTATAAACAACCTGTAACAAGTATTGTACTGCAGCCTCCGAGTCAATGACCCCCATCTCGATCAGGTTTTTCGTCCAGTTTCCCTGATCCATTGAGCAAATGCTGAGATGGTGCCTTGTTTTGCTTCTTGAGATAAATGTAACTTCATTATCTGTGCACGTCTTCTAAAATTTATTGGGAAATATAGTGATTCAATTTATCGTACCATGTCGCAGAAGGTAGTATTATTCCTTTTATTCCTTGACAAGGGCATGATCCTTGAAAATAGATTTTTTACATGGAGCTTATTTTTTTAATTTTCAAATTATTAATTAATAATTTATGTAGTATATGACTCAGTGTAGGGATCACAGAATTTTGGAAATGTGCACAGAATTCACTTCTCCCCATAGCACGTCATACGCAGTGTTTTGTTACGTAAAAATACAACTGTTTTTTTACGTAAAAATAAATAAATAAAATAAATGTTTACATTTTTATTTACGTTACCTTGTGATGGCATGGCTGAGTGAGTAGCCGACCACTTCGGTGATGGCATGGCTGAGTGAGTAGCTTGGCAATGTTAATATCAGTTTTTACATTTAGATGTTATTAAATAATCGTGCACTTTGTATCAAGTTGTGTCGGAGTAACGAGCTCTTCGATATTAATTTTAGTTTTTACATTTTGATATGTTTTAGTTATTGTGTACTTCAGTGCAAGTCGTGGTGATGTGCCGAAATCCACCATGTAAATTTTATATTTTACGTTTTGATTTAAGTTACCATGCAGTTTGAACTAAGTCGTGGTGGAGATAACATCTACGCCATATCTTTTTAACTTTACATGCATTTTAAATGATGCACTTAGATATATCGATTTTTATTTGTAACTGAATTTGCCATCAAGTAGGATCATGGTTGGTATTTTAATATTTGCTATTACAAAGGTGATGCTAATGGTATGTCAGGTTTAGAATTTCAATGCATTTCTTTTATTACAAAAGGCCACAACAAGATAGAGTGAGTTATATTCGTTGTTAATTCATTACAATTATCTTTAAGTCAACTTGAATGGTGAAGTATTAAAATTATTTATGGTGAAATGAAAATCGTGATTGAAGAATTATATCATAATGTGAAATAATCTCGTGTGTATCAAATTCAACACTTTATTTACATTTTATCATCGTTATGCGAGAAATTTCAACAATGAGCTATTATATATAAATGGACGGTTGCTATCCGATCACAGTCCGCTTAGAGACCAGAATATTGTTTGGTTGGTTTTCATGGTAAGGTTCAGTATCTTTCACTCCGTCTCACTATGGGATGAAAGCGCTCTGTCCTTTGCCAAAAGTCATAACTCGGTTATCTGAAGAGTAAATTGCCTGAAATTTGGTACATATATAGACTTTAAGAATATAATACATTGACCAAATTACCTGTTGCATAATTTCAAGATGGCGGTTCATGTATACGTACTATCTTTAGGTAGGAAAATATAGAAATTAAAAATTCGTATGAAAACTTTTATTACGAAATTATTCATCTGTATTTTCATTTAAGAAGAGTTCATATTGTTGTGAAAGCAAAAGACATCATTCATGTTATGAATATTAAGTAATGTTCACTCTGATCACTAGAAAGAATCTATTCCATAGCATCCTCATTCAATACTTCAACAAGATAGATATTTACTCAATTGCTTCATGTGAACTTGTTCTGGTGCAGGGTAAATAAGCATTTTAATTACTTCAAGTAAAGTTCCTTTTTATTATTATTATTATTATTATTATTATTATTATTATTATTATTATTATTATTATTATTATTATTATGAACTCTTTTCTGGAGGCTAGAAGTCGAAATGATGGGATCCGATGTTTCCAAAGCTGGGCTGAAAATGTCTTATTTTGTGAATTCTGCTGTCTTTCCTTGTGTGTCTGTCCTTTCTGTACAATCTATTTCTGGATTTTGAAGCTGCTTCACCCAGGCATCGAAATGGCAGAATACTATACTGAAGTATGTATTTTCTATGAACAATAACTTTATGAACATTTACAGGCTTCGGAAACCAATCATAGAGTTTCCTGTATACTTTAGAAGTCTCCAAACAATATTTGCCAAATAATTCAGGGTCAATACTGTATTGACATAACATGGCTACCAGGATAATCCTAAATCTCTGAATTAGGTTTCATTAACAGCAGTAATTCGTGAAAAAATACAGGTTCTGAGAAGACGCGTCGTGCAGTATTTTCATTAGTCAAGTGGCAACCATTATCTTTCACCTTATCCACATGAAGATGCAGTTTTCCCCAAAACAATTTTTGAATTGCTTTTTTCCGTCTTAGCAATAAACTTTAATTTACATAACCTCTGACTTGCCATACTTTTAAATAAATTCAATAAGCTATGTGCAGAACACATTAAAAAGCTTAATCCAAAGATGTAGGACTTACCCCAAATTGTAAAGTACCAGACTTCGGCAAAAATTTGGCTGCGTAAAATTCTGTCACATCCTTTACTTGAAGAGGTTTTGCGCTACAAATTGGGCAGGTTTGACTAGATCTGTTTCCTGTTATTATGGTAAAAAAAAATAATGTCAAATACAGAACAAATGAAACCCTTATAGTCTGTCCATTGCTATGCAGCCATTAATTGCATTAAATATCTGCATTGTGGATTTTAGATAGTAGCTTTGTGATTATATACTGTTGCTGGCTCAAATTGTTATCTAGCAAATAGCATAATGCCTCCTCTTCAGATAATGCAACTGGTAGTTTCTTGTTTTGGAAATTGCATAATTTTTTTTTAAATTTTAGATGGTCTGGTTGGAGTTTCAGTGACTTGATCCAGAACAACAGCTATATCTTCTTCCTCGAAGCTCGAGCTGACATACTTGCAGCTTTCACCATTAAATCTGCCTGATGGTCGTTTTCGAAGGACAATTTTGCAGCGATTCTTCGTTTGGACCTCTCAGATTTCTCACCGTAGGAACGAACAGGTCGCCCTGTTCGAGATTTGTCTTCGTGTGATTCAGTCAATTTGCTCTGTAGGCACACGAAATCCTCAGAAAGCCATTCAGAATTTTTTAATAAGTACGTCTTTAGAGTTCGGTGACCTTCTTGCCATCTATTAAGTTTGGGGCAAAAATCTTTTGTTTTTATCTTTAAATACTTTAAAAGATCTTCAGAGACATTATTACCATAACATCCACTCACAATATAATTGAGATCTGCACATTATTGCCTCTTTTTAACTCCGATGAATGCCACACAATGAATAGTTCTTTTCGATTGATATGACACACACCTGAAAATACGCAAATTTCGTGTAAGGCGGCAGGTAGCGGCAGCTAAAATTATCTAAAACATTATCTCCTTTAGTTGAGTGACACTTTAGAAATAGATTCAGCGCAGCAAACGGCGGCATATTAGTTATTAATCAATATAAACATGAACATAACATAAAATATGATCACCTTTACGGGATGTTTAAGGCACGAATATTCGGCGTTGTGAATATCTACATCTACATTTCTTATTAGAAGTAATAAAACTTACCTTCATTGTTAGTATCTATACTTCGACAACGATTCTAACTCCGGAATACTGCTACAAGAAACAAAACATTCTGTACTAATAGGCGTATGGCACTTGCGCCTTACAACTTGCTTACAGAGGTGCCAACTTCCAGCAACTTGAACGTAAAACCAGGACAACCAATTTGAGTAATAATAGCGAATCATGATGCTTTCATTATATTATAATACTTATATTCATGTTAATTTGTGATATGTTACAACTTATTTTTCGATTTTTGGCCAAGAATTAGTCCATTTTATCCCAATGTGCGTCTGTGTGAGCGCCCTCCATCTGTGTGCGTACGCGCGCGCAGTCTGGTGCGACCGCCATGGCGAACATGGAACGCACTTTTCGTGTCATTACATTTCAAAATTGAAATTAATATTAAAGTGGATATATAACCCTCAAGAGGGATTCGCCACTCTGAAAAAAGGAATATCGAGCCCTTGGGACTACAGTCTACAAGTCGCAACTTGTACTTGTGGTGTGGAAATGTCCCAACACACTTCTTTTCCCACCTTCATCACACCAACATCCATCCTCTCGTTCATCACCCTGTCTCGGTCTAGCATGAACTTCACATGAGGCTGACTGGAAAGTCGCGAAAAGTAAAAGTCCAACAAGTAATCGCGAACTACGCAAGTCATGATCGTAAAAAGCAGGTAGCTGAAAAAGACATTGAAGAATAGTAAAACCGGTTGCTCAGGACCCAGTTCACCATTGATGACTTTAAGTGAAAAGCGAAAGAATGCGGAAAATCCTATAGTATGACTGTTTGTTTTTGTTTGTTTTTCAATTTTTTTGAAGGAATGTTAAATCAAGGCTAATACAACTACCATCAATTGATAAATATTCAGTTCTTTTTAATCTGTTCCGTTTTTGTTAAATCTCAGATTTTGATTTAAGGTTGTGAGCGCAACGCAGGTATTCTTTTTGTAAAAGTCCCAAGCATCATTAATTGAATTGTTTTGTTTGATTAATTGAATTAAAATGATACCCCCTTATATTTATTTATTTTCAGGACATTTCTTTTGTATTCTCTGTAATTGATACTGCTTAGCCTAAATTTGTACTCTATACTTATTGTAAACTACTATTACTAGTGTACAATGCATTATATTGTGCATACCTTTACTTCAAAACTTTACTTGGTAAAAGCACCTGCATTGATTTGTGTACTTGTGTTGTATTGTTTTATCACAAAGGCTCCATGGATTGTAGCATCTCACCTGTTGGTTAAGTTGTCAGCCAATACTGATAGATGGCTCGCTTTTCATTTTGTATTCCTTGCTGGACATGGTCTCTATGAGATGCTTAGTACTAGAATATGCCGCTAGCAGCTTCTGACGCTTATATCGACTAAGAGTTGTTTCTGTTATTCAGTCAGCGCCAGACGTGAGTTAGTCCTCTCGCATTGATATTTATGGTTGTGAAACTATTTAAGCGGTGTGAATGCATTATAGCTTGCCACTCTCTTCGTTGTTATGTAGTTGCATTTTAGCTGACATTCTTGACTTTGTAAATACTGGTTGGGCATTATTGTGGCCCACTAGAGTTTTGCCCGGCATGCGTGTCGTAAGTTTTGAATTGTATATAATAAGCCCTTCATTTGGTTTCAGGATACATTTTAACTTACGTCGGAAGTGTTTGTAAATGATGTTTTTATTGTAAATAGCTTTCCCATGTTACACCTTAGATGGTAATTTGTGAACATGAATACTCTGTTAATGGACTCGCTCACGTATGTGTGTGTTTAATGTTTTTGCATATTATTACATTTAGTGCAGTGGCGGCTCATGGCCCTTGCTGTAGGGGGTGCTGCATATAACAAACATCAACGGCGACGCCAGACGTGACACCGAGAGCAAGAATCAAGAACCGCGCTCGTCCCTCTCCACCCCGTCCTTTACAAACGCCATTTTTATAACATACATCACCCACAAAAAGATTTACAAGTGACAAGATCTAATGGTTTGAAATGGTAGGTACGACCGTGTAGGAGCAGAGTTGTGTCTCCCTAGCTGTATCTGATATTTGATTAGCACGGTTTGTAAGAACTCTAGTGAATGGGCAACTGTGCGTTATACTTGGGGTTTCGTAATGTGGCAGCTGAGAGGGGTTACCTTCAAGATTGAATATGGCACGACATTTTGCGTCTTCCTCGGTCTTGCTGCAAGTGGTCGCATGATCGTGACTGTATCAAGCAGTGCTGCAGATCAAGAGACTCTAGCGGCACGACCGAGAAAGTCGCGAAAAGTCGTACCATATTCCACTTTGAAGATAATACCCACAGTTCCGACGTTACGAAAACCCTAGTATAGAAATACATCCACAAGACAGGTATACACAGAGAAGGCAATAAAGCATGAATGCGTTACTTACCTCACTTATAAATAAGGTCCTCTCGTCTTGTTTTATATGTGGCAAATTTGTCAATAACCTTGTTGAATTCTGAAGCGCCGGCTACCATACCCTTCTCTATGGACAGTGAAGATATCGCAGCATCGCCAGTGAAGATAGCCTCTCTTCCCCATGGTGTTTCTCAAATAGCTAATAATTCTTTTAAGAGTTGAGAAGCATCGTTCAGACTCCGATATCGTCATTGGAATTGGAAGAGCAACGCGCAACAGTTTAATGACTTCAGAAAACGGAGTAGCTAGGTTTTCTTTCAAAAGAAAATTTAATAATTTTCCAGTTCCTCCTACGTTTCTAAATTCTTCTCTCTGATACAAAACAGTCAACCCCGTTTTTAACTTGTACTTATCAAAAACTGTGTATAAGCGCATACAGGTCAGAAAATCATTTTCGAGAAACTCATTTTTGTACCTTTCAAATTTCTCTCGGCATACAAGTGATGCTATAACAAGATATTCTGACAATTGAAATCTATTTTCTGCCTGAGTTGTGATATTATTACATCACACACTTCTCTTGCGGCAACAACCCGTGTTTCACTACCTTCAGTCACTACCTTAGAACTAGGAATTTTCTTTGACACTATATTATTCAGCACAGCAACCCTAGATGGCGATCTCGAGAAGAAAGTTAAAAAACCAGTTAAATTAGCAAAAAAGATTCGAGCTTTTCTGTTTTGTTTCGTAGCTCGTTCCATTACTAAATTCAGTTTGTGGGCATAACAAAGCACGAAATAAGCGAATGTATATTTTGCCTTGATCTGCACCTGTACACTATTTATTGCCCCACACATAACAGACACTCCGTCGTAGCTTTGGTAAAAGTTCAAGCAGTGAAGATGAAATAGAAAAACTGTTGTAAAAAATCGCACTAATATCCCTTAGTGTAAAAATGTAAATATTAAGTTCTTTTCAATAATAGTTGATATTACATATTAATGTGCATTTCATTTACCATTTAATCAATTTCCAACCTTCTCCTACGTTTGAAATTGAATGGGGGAGTTTCGGCCAGGTTCCGGTCCTTCCTGGTTCAGTGTGCGCCCCCCCCCCCCGAGCTACAGAAATCCCGCGTGCGCGCGCGCACCAGAGGCGACTCATTGTGAAGGGGTCCTGGTGGTGCGCAGGAGAGTTTAGAGGGTGGTATTCAGGGAGCCACTGCCACCGGGGACCGAGGTGACCGAGTCAGGCTGCCGGCGAGGACCTGTTGCGGGGTGAACAAAACATGACGTTGAAGATGGCTTCGCTTTCATTTTTCTTTTACTTTGGATTTTCGAAAATTGCAAAAGTTGAAACTCTTTCGGGCTCTTCCTACAACTTCAATTTTGAGATGAAGCTTTTTCCAAGGTGGCCATGGTAAGAAATTTCATACCGACTGCGCCCCGACACACACACACACACACACACACACACACACACACACACACACACACACACACACACACACACACACACACACACACACACACACACACACACACACACACACACACACACACACACACACACACACACACACACACACACACACACACACACACACACACACACACACACACACACACACACACACACACACACACACACACACACACACACACACACACACACATACACATACACACACATACATACACATACACATACACATACACATACACATACATACATACACATACACATACACATACACATACACATACATACACATACACATACACATACACATACACATACACATACACATACACATACACATACACACACATACACACACACACACACAGATATATATATATGTATAAGCAAAATGTAAGTTTCTGTATGTACTCACTTTTGTAAAGCTTTTTTCGTTAGTAGAGGGTTTGTAGTATGTATCCAATCATGTATAACGACGTTTCATGTTGTAGTTTGTATACTGGAGGTTGAATAAGGACATGATTTTTACTTACATGACGATGAAACACTGGTAAGATTTTGTGCCAAAATTGTCATTGTCGTATTTTAAGTTTTTTGCAAACTCAACTATAATAATTAATTCAAACTGTTATAATATTTTAAAACCAGTTATTAGCTTCAGTGGCTTTGAATATAAGGTTTATTTTTCGATGTATGAAATTTCATATCATGGCCAAGAAAGGAATCATTCGTCATTTTTGCAGAAAAAACTAGCAACAGATGCTGAAGTCATATTTGAAATATTAAATGATTTGGAAGAAGGCGAAGTGCTGGTAAAAAGTATAGATAAGTCAAACGAGATTGAGTTTGTTTTGCAATTTGTCGTCGACGCAGTTGTGAGCGATGAAGATGTTGCAGATAGTGATTTGGAGGATATTTGTAATTTAGGAAGGGGCTTCTGTATTCATCAGCCTGTGGAGGGTCGGATGTTTTTAACGAATTCCATTGATTCTTACCTATAGATGCTCACTGAAGACAACGTACTCGTTGGCCAATTATGTATGGCTTCAGCTTCTGGTGCTTGAACTCACCAGAGGGCTTTTCTTATTTATTTTCAACATTGTGTAGAGGCTAAAGAAATAAGTGTACCTGGCCATACACTTAAAACTAGTGTTGTAGAGAGATTGGGCTGCGGATTTCTGCCTGAAAATAACATTATTTACGTAGACAATTGTAAGAGCATTACCTTACTTTAAATTTTGAAAGAGAAACAGTTGTATGTTATTGGTGCCGATCAGAGTGGAATACGCACTACTAAATGATTTGAAGACGGAACTATTTCCTTATCACGCACTTCTGGACCAAGAATCTTGTCCGATTGCATGACAACAGTCAAGTGACTATTGCAACAAATTTGGAGACCCACAGACCCAGAAGTCTGACTATTTGCAAAAGGTGAAGCCGATCAGCGAAACAGAGGATTAGTTTCAATGCTTGGTTTGGTGGTTTGGCAATTGGTCGTATCAACATGTTTGATAGACTCCGAAGTCTGTACAGAATCCGAATCTGAAACAAGAGGTGATACTACCCTGACTTCCGCTTCTGCCTCAATGGTGCGGTTGTGAATACATGGCTTTTATACAGACGCACTGATAAAGATATGCGACTTCGTGACATTACCCGAAAGATAGTAATTGCCATTTTCTTCAACAGCGGGTATACAGAAAGCACGAGGAGTGCGACATAAAACCTATAAACACATCAAGGGGGAAATTAAGAAATTCGTTATAACGTATTGACAAAATATCACCCAATCGATCTGGCTGATATCGGGGCCTCTTGAATTGGAAATTCATATTTGAATTTTTGGGGAGAGGGGTACCTTACATGAAGCGCCTGGGAGATTTTCAAAATATGGCCCCATCGTTTTTTTATTAAATTTTGGTATTGAATAGGGTAAAAGACGTTTACGAGAATGATGCAGGTCCCATTTTCGTTGAAAATTCTGATTTTTTGAAAATTGCAAAATGCAAACATTTTTTCGTCATCTTCAAACAACTACAATTATGAAGATACAATTTTTCCCTGAATGAAATCTGTTCTCTATAAATAGATTTTTAATACGTTTAGGTACAAGGTTTGATAATGTTAGTACTTTTCGCGTAATTTTGTGTGAAAGTACGTGCTGTTCAGCACCACTAGTTTAAGGTGTTATGCACTTGAGTTTTCCCAATTTTAAATTTCTTTAATAAAACCTTGACAGAACTGCAATTAGTCTAATTTTCTTACCAAGACGTAAGGTTTTCAATTTGCCGACTGACATAAACACCTGCAACCCCTCAAACTAAATAACAGTTAACGTTCAGAACCACTGAACCCAATGCATGTATAGTATATGTACGTATATAGCACGCACGTATATAGCACAAGTAGCAGAAAATTTGATGTCCGGAGAAGGGTCCATGAGAAATGAACGGGAACAGCTCGGGGTTAATTTGAAAACATTGACTTGTAATAGCTTTCAAACATTTAATTTGGAAACATTGTCTTGCAATAGCGTGAAACGTTGACTTGAGCAATTATTTTCCGACTTAGCCTCAATTTTTAGTATTGTTGTACTTAAAATTCTTTTCCGTTTCCGCATTAGGTAGATTTTTCGGCTTATCCAGTGTACTTTGCATTGGAAAATGTCCGTTCGAAGATATTTTTCCGGCGAAGGCAGACTTTTGGCCCGATGCAGATTCCACCTTAGGTTGATTGATTGATTGATTTTTTTGTGTTTCTGGGCGCGTCAACCGCTTCGGTCATTAGTCTCGTTAGTGTAGTGCATGTTTTTTCTCGGGAGATGGCGGTTATCTTCCCCCGCTGGATGGCGAGATCCGGCGCCGACCTACCGTCGGCTAGTGGGGTTTTCCCCTAACCAGGACCCTTCCACCAGCGGGGCACCGCCCAAGAAGGGGCAAGCTCTAAGCTCCCTACCGGTCTCCTAGCATGTGTGGTAGTGTAGTGCATGTTAGTGTAAGCGAGTGTGTAAGAGGAGAGGTTAGGACAAGGAAGGGGAAGGACAGATCGCGCGCGGTCCATGCCCGTTTGTTCGGGTACTGCTCCGGCATTATCCTGGCGTTGATCGGACAAACCACGGAAAACTACCGATCAGAGAAGCCGGCCGCTAGAATTCTCCTCCAGACAGCGACTGAATTCGACCTAGCTGAAAAGCTAGTGTCGAAAATCCTGCCGCCGTCAGGACTCGAACCTAGGACGTCCCCGTCAGAGGCGCTACAGTGGCATCAGTTGATGCACTGAGCTACCGCTCCCTCCACCTTAGGTTTTATTGTATATTTCAGAAAGCCATTATTAATAAAGAAGTAATATATATATATATATATATATATATATATATATATATATATATATATTTGTAAATTTCTTTTCGGGGCGATTTCTACAGGAGAGTTTCCGCCTTACAGCGTCTATCGACGAGCCGCGCCTGACCCTGCAAATAGAGTGTCTGCCCTTACCGTCCTTCCGCTCTCCTGCACATGATGACAGATCTTTTTCCCACGACAGTCTGGCATCTCGTGTCTCTCGTCTCCCGCGTCGGTGGGGAGAAAATTTCTTTGCGCACGGTACTATGTTACGATACCAGTTCCCAGTGTTATAGATATGCTGGGAGCAATCAATGATTTTAATTAATTGATTAATATGGTATGTCGAATGGTTGATCGGATCTTCGGCTTTGTGGGTTTTGGGCAAATCTTGGGCTAAACGATGGTGTGTTAACAATTTCGAAATTCGCAAGTGGGGATTATAGTTAATCTTAAGTCGCAAATTCTGATTTTCGACTTCCGAAGTTGTGCAATTGGGGCAAAACTTTTAAGGAATTTGGGTTCGTGAGCAAATCGATCTTTTTTTAATTAATTTTGGCGAAATGCATTTGCTTGTGACTTGACAAAAATTTTTGAAGGTCGAGCAAACTTGGGTAAAACTTGGGCTACACGATTGCAACTTGCAAGTGGGTGTGCTATTCACTTTTAAGTCCAAATTTAATTTTCGATTTCCGGTCTGGGGAAAAACGTTTTCAAGTTTGGGAAAACTTGGGCAAAAGTTTGTGTATGGCATTTCCGGTCTGGGAAGGAATTGATTAATCAAATGCCATACACCAAACTTTTGCCCAAGTTTTCCCAAACTTGAAAACGTTTTTCCCCAGACCGGAAATCAAATACCGGGAATTCAAGGAAGTGGGGGAGCCAACTTCACGCACCCCCTTGTCTGACCGTGTTTAGTTAAGTTTGGCACCGTTCAGCTGAGATATTAACCTTTGTGGAATGAATTGCGGCTCGACGCGAGTCATATTCGAACGCTAACAGACGTAAGTGTAAACAGAAAAGGAAATAATTCGTATACTTTAAACGAGAAAAGAATGTTGAACTCAGTGATATTGTTTTCGTGTGTCTTTGTTGGTTGCTTGCCTTACTATAAACAATGGTGTCTAAGTTCGGAAACAACTTTCTTGAAACCATCAACCGCAGAGAGCTGCGTAGGTTTTTAAGTCACAGAGACTCGCAAGAAATTTATATTTACACAAGAAAATGTACTTTCACAAACGTACGTCGACTCGAACCTTGACATAACTTTTGCTACTTGCTTATGAAGTTTCTGGTATTCGTGTTGTGGAAATTCACGGTAAAATTTTTCTCGAGTTGATGAATTATAAAACCCTTTAATTTGTCTTATGCTGCATTGCAGATCTACACGACGAAGTTGCAAATAATGTGAAACATTCTCTGAAATTTGAAAAGGTTTTACTCACAAATAAAATGTTTTCTTCACTTCATCGAAATCTTAGAAGAGACTTGAAAATTCATCATGCAAATTCTCAATTACCTGAGCGTCATTCTCAAAATTTTCTCCTACTCAAATCGACTCTAGATCCACGAAATGTGCTGTATTTCCTTCTTCTAGTTAATTCGTCTACAAAATTAATTTTCGCTTAAAAGTCTCAATTTATCGCGAATATCTCTATTCACATGATCACGTATCTGCATTGAAGGGTACTCATGGTCACGAAGATGGTCAGTGATAACTGATAGAAACACTACACCAGAGACCCAATTCGCGTCTTTAAGACACTGTTCTTATTACCCCAATACGTCCTAAAACATATTAATTGCATTCTCTAATGAAATCGTTTTAATAGAGCTCCGCACTGACCATTGACATCTAACTCACCAACTTGAAACGGAGCATATTCCGACGCATTGTTGGTGCGTTTGCTCGCCGAGGGCCCGAAATGCCGACGTCTGCTTGAAACGGACACATCCATATATGAACATTTTTCTTAATATTCACAACTTATATATAAAATGTTGTAGAGAAGCAAAATCTGAGAAAAGCAACACGATGGTTTACTTATTGTTGCTGTATTTAATATTTAAACAATGTTTGCAAGAAAAACTTCTACGTTTATTCACAATTTCTTAGTTTATGAAGCCCCCAACTGTTTAATCAAACTGAAGCTGAAGACTGTTTAATCAAACAAAATATCAGCGAAGAGCTAATGTTTTTTCACAGAAATTTTGTGAAAAAATTGGAGCCTCCTTGAGAATATTCATTTTCAACGTTTTCGGAAATGAGCATTTTTGCGTTTGATTATACTCACAAACTTTTGAAATTTCAAAAAATTCATAAGAAAGCCTTTGAAGTTATTGCTTTTACTGTTACATTAAACCATGAAATACGACTAGTATAATGTGAATATTAATGACGAAAGAAGTTCAAAAAAATTACAAATGTTCGATTTTTGAAAATTCAATAGTTTTAATGAAAGGGACTTGTAGCATACAAAACAGTGCATTGAGATCGACTTTTACCCAAAGTTCCAAGATAAACTCCGGAACCGGTTTTAGGAAATGGCATTTGCGTATTGTTAGGATATAATTGAAGAATACACGAAAACTACTAATGTTTTTAAATAATTGTTATTAAAACGATTTAAAATATCTTTGATCTATTTCACCAAAAAGTAAATCTCGTGTAGGAGGTTCAAAAATTTCAAAACGTTTTAAAAACTTTTTGAACTTCTGCAATGTTTGAAATTTCTGAGGTTTTATTAAAAAGGTCGGACCTAGACCATATTTGTAGTACACTTCACTCTACTTGTGCACAAAGTGATGTAAATAATTGGAGAAATTTTTGAGAAAATTTTGAAAATGTGGTAGGGGCTTCATATAAAGTATCCCTAAAAATTGAAGGAATCATTTCAAATTCGGGAGGTCTCATGCTGAGCCACATCGGTTGAAGAATTTTAATTTTATTTGATAATCCTTTGCAAAGTTTAGGCGCTAGTGTTGTTCTAAGACGAACAGATGGACGGATCGTCTAAAACACTTTTTCGGATTAGGGACTTCCAAAACGTGTATTTCCGTCAAAATCTCGTCATGGAATTTTTGCAGCATTGCATAACTTTGTTTATACTACATATTTGAAAAAGTAAAGATTAACAATTTATCTTATATTTTCCCTTATATCAGGAAATCCACTTCGAGACATATGCATTGACTCAGCGGTCACGACGCTTAAGATTTTCTTAGATCAACTGGGGTTGGGCATTGTGGATTAGGAGAGTATCGTTCGCTTTAATGCGGGAAGTGAGAACAGCAGGAAGAATGAAGTATCATGCGCGATCTGTGATCTAATGTAGTATGAAGTGCAGAACTCGTATTCTCCTGGAAGCGATGAAGGAAACCACATTCATCCGATCTTAGCGATTAACCTACAAATTCAAGAAAATTTGAACTCGAATAACAAAACAAAAGCAACGTGGAAAAGAGTAAAAAATACGACCACAACTAGAAATCTTGAATAGAATGTTGTTTTAAAAAATAACGATAGAGAACTGAACGATTCGGCAGTAGTGGCTAGACTCCTCAACCAATATTTTTCGAGAATGGCTACATTCATGCGCGCACCAATTACTGAGACCAACGGAAAATATTGCCGAGAGTTTTCATCAAAAGAAGCATACAGTAGCAATTTTCTTAGATATTGCACAGGCATATGACAGGATCTGCCATGCAGGACTAATGTATAAAGTCTGGGAGTCCCTGATTACATCCAAAAAATAATCAATAGCTTTCTTTCAAACAGAAATTTCATAGTAAAAGTCAATGAAACATTATCAACCCCTCGGAACATATCAGCAGACTTACCTCAGGGATCAGTACTCTCTCCAACTTTATTTAACATTTACACCTCAGATATCCCACATATGCCAGATACCAAATTAGCTCTCTTCGCTGATGACACAGCCTTATTCACTGCTCACGAAGACATTCGCATAGCCCAAGATCGAATACAAAATAACCTTGATGAACTATTATCGTGGACAGATCAGTGGAGAGTAAAAATCAATCCAGAAAAATGCCAAGCCAAAATATTAACGCTCCGTAGACCAAAACCTCCTCCCAACTTAACAATCAACTGCAGCCCAATTCAATGGAATAATGGTCCAATTAAATATCTTGGTGTGCTTTTCGATAAAAGATTAACATGGAAACCCCACATCCATGCATTAGTAAATAAAGCCCAAGGGAAAATATCAAAATTATACCCACTAATTAACAGAAAATTCTAATTAGAAATTGAATGTCAGTTTACGATATTTAAATGAATCATTTTACCCACCCTAACATATGCTTGTCCTGTTTGGGGAAGCGCAGCACCCTCATCAATAGAGAAACTTCAGACGGTACAAAACAAATGTCTTAGAAAATCATACAAGCACCGTGGTTTATACATAATACTCAGATCCATAGGGAACTACGTATGGATTTAATAAAAAATCACATTGCTTCAGTTTCAAAAACTTTCTATACTACACTTAACACCTCTCACTTAACAAATAGATTCAACCTAGGACGAAATGCTATCCAATCTTGCCGAATCCAATCCAAATTCCCAAAAGACAAGTTTCGTCCCCCATAATATATATATATATATATATATATATATATATATATAAAGTCAAATAGATAGCCTAATATTAAACCAAGTAAATTTTAAATAAACTCCTAACCAAGTCCATCCCAAATCAAACACCTAACAAACGGAGCAGCAATGTAAAGCTCAAAATGTCAAGGATGCCAATTCCTAATCATGATAATATTCATGTATTCAAGCCCTTCAAAAGCCTCACGGCCGCACAAGAAGGAAATAAATGAAAAAAACAAACAAACAAGAGAATGGCTGCCGATCATTAGCCAGCACCGATAATCAGCCAGGCCGATAATCAGCCAGCACCGAAACCCCCGCAATGATCTCGACTTTACTGTACTACGCAGACCTCATCGCCAGTACGGACAGTGCTACTTGAAGGCGGTGTCTCCTGGAGGCGGTGCATTATCGAATGAGAGAAAAAATTCCCATGGAAATGTTCTTCCATTGTGCCAGTCATGTTTTAAACCTCGACATTAGTGATCTAAACAATGTTCAGGAATTGCGGAATATCATTGGAACAACGAATCAAGTGTTTCAGAGAAAGCATTCGGCGGCGAAGCTTGGTTCCGAACGTTCTGCGAAACACGTCGGTCAGCAAAATATAAAACCATCAGGATATTCAACGATACTGTTTTAACAATTGTATAAGTGCTGGAGAAACTTTCGGAGAAGTCTTCCAACAAGAACCAAGACTCACAGCTGCCACAACTACAACGTAGTGCATTGTCACTCTCCGTGTTATATCTACTTGCTCCGCCAAACTAGAACCTGTATATAACCAGTTACTGCAAGTGAACTTGGTCATAATAAAGATCAGCAGCCATGTTATCCCACTGACAGATGTACTCCAATCCCATCGAGACGATGCATAAACAGACTTTTCTATTCTTTTCAAAAAGTCACGACAACTTGCTGGAGATCTGAACATTGAAATAAAACGACCTCGACAGGCTGGAAGACAATCGAACCAACCTTCTGAAAACCGAAGAAGGATATTCTATGAGCTCAATTTTCAGTCTTATTTTCACTCCATAATTCTTTTCTTGAAGTGATTCTTTTCACTATCAAGAGGAAGCATTTTTCCTTCTGCAACTTCATTCAGACGCAATGATCAAATTAGGCAGAGCTCTTTTGGTAATTGTGGGGCACATACATGGTTAGTAGGGCGATATTTTGCCGAGTTTAATCTCCGATGCTGTAACGTGGTACGAAATGTGGAAAAATAAAGAAAAGTCAACGGAATCCCTCAGTCACATGGACTTGGTGAAGCTACATCGTTCTATTCATCTGCGGTCGAGGCAATCAAAATGGGCTTGACTCTTCCAGCAACGATGTGCAGCATCGAAAGGTCTTTTATACTGCGCTTACAATTTATTCACAATAAATATTTACAGTATCTCTACTGACCTCACTCTAAGGCGTTTGTCGGAGCTACCCGCGGCGGCCCCCTCTCCCAACACGCGCCTTGCGGCCGCGCCTGCGATTAGCCAACTCGGCCGACTCGTAACTCGGCACCTGGTGTGCTTCGGCAGACAATCTGCCCTGAAGCATACTACACCGTGTCCGAAGCTCATGTCCAAACTCCAAAACTCGTGCCTATAGCACTTCCGCGCCAGACTTGGCAGGAAACGTTTTGCGGTCTGGCCGCGAGGAAACCAAAAAAACGTTACCCGATCAGGGGCTCTGCGACGCACCTTAATATAGGCCCGAGTCACATGACCTCCTACGTCATCTGTCCCCCACGCACTCGTCTTGAGGCGAGCGCCACCGACGCTGCAATTTTGTGCCCGGCACCTACAAGCCCCCTACCCTCTGAAATTTCCCTGAAGGGTGGCCTTTGTTCGGAAGCCTATATTTGGTTCCCTCGTCCCCATACCTTGCAACTTGTTTCTCTAGAGCAGAGAGCCAAGTCTATGACGCTACATTATGTTATACGCGAACGTTTTCTTGAGCATCGGTATACTTACTAACTAACTTCTCCTTTAGACGAATTAAGAACATTACATTTACATTATATTAACATTAGCCGAATTAAGAATTAATGATTGCAGCGAGCGTTGTTGACAAAAACTCATTACCAGAAATGTTCGCCCTAGTGTAATAGGAACTATTTTGCATCGAAAAACGATCTCCATATATGTAATGTAGGTACTAGTCTGTCGTCAAAATAACAGCTCCTTCCCATTCCTTTGGTATCTAGCAAAATGAGGGCTCATAAATACGTGCGAGAATACTCGTAATACTTGAAACTACAGGCGTTGTCCCTGAGGCTTAGAAACTTTCCACCAGCAGCCTCATTACTGTTTATCACATAGGGCCTACCTGATATTCCGTGCCATCATTCACCGTACTACACCTACCCTAGTCTGCCATAGGCGTGGGCACAGGGATGGGGCCGTGGGCTTCCTCGGAATTTTCAAAGGGGCCTGTAGCCCTCGTAATAAACTATTTTATTGGTAAATATCAATTTCTTATTTTCTTCTTTCCTAAACTCATACTTTGGGGAAAATTGTATTTGTAAATCGTATCATTAGAATGTTTAACTTCAGTCTCCTTGTAGTACGATTTATTTACTAGACAAATATGGCATATATAAATAAAAATGTTTCATGGGGGGCCAGAAATGCAGTTGCCCCCCTGTTTTTGGCTGCGCACGCCTATGTACTTTTAGTTGGTTAATGTGCATTTTATCCGGCTTAAGTCCGAAGTATGCTTCACAGCTGTTCTTTCTTTCACCCATTTTGGATAATATTCACCGCCTAGTTCGCGAATTAGCCAGATTCGAATATTATCCGTAATATACAGAGTGAGTAACTTTAGCACCTCCTGTAACTTTTGAACGGTTCAAGTTATTGCAATGCAGTTTTCACGAAAGTGCATGAGGGAATGGGGCTAATTGACGCGTGTATTTATTTATATTTTATAACTTGTATTTTACGAGATATTTGTGGTAACTTTGTTTTTTCAAATGGAACAATACATATTTTTTCAGTCCATCATGAGGAATTCAATGATATACATATAGTCATATGTCAGATTAGCATTTTTTAAAGTAATTTTGACTTTTTGCGTCTCATGTTTAACGGATACTTTGAATGTAACTGCCCGCCATGCAAGGCCACGCCGCGCTCCACCAGCAAAGGCGCGCTCGGGGAAGGGAAGCTGTATTAAGTATTTCATAATACCAAACATATTCTAAATATTCACAAAACTGTCGCAATTTTTTCCTGAACTCTGCTTTCCATCCCTCTGCGTTTTATGATTTCTTGTCTTTCGTTGATTGAAGGAACTGAAGGATTGAAAATTCAGATTTGTCATAAGTATGTATTGTAGTAAAATTGTTTATTACTTCAACTTCATTAAAGGGGTTTTATATCGCAGGATGTTAATGGGATCTTGACACAAAACACAATAAGGATAAATAATTAAGACTGTAGAAAGAATATTGGATATTTTGAGCAAACAATTTTAACGTTAATAAGCATATAATAATAATTTAACGATAGACCCAAAAGGATAGTTATTATTATTACCTCCCTGGAATTTTTCTTTTCGTAAGGTGTTATTATATTCTCATTAACAAAAAACTATTTGCTGAAAATATGCAATTTTCTTTCAACAATCTCAATAATTTATACTTATAGTGTTCAGTTTCCAAGAGCCCATTAATATCTTGTGGAATGACACCCTTTTAAAGGAAGTTGAAATAATAATTCTATTTCAATACATACTACTTATGACAAATCTTAAAAAATTTTAAATTCTTAAAAGATCTGAAAATGCGGAAGGATGGAAAGCAGAGTTCAGGAAAAAATTTCAACAGTTTTGTGAATATTTGGAATATGTTTGGTATTATGAAATACTAATTAAAAAAGCAATTCCTTATCGAAATACCTTTTTCATTCCCGTAAAATATATAATTGGAAGCATTGACCAAGTCGACTTCAGCGCCACAGATAATTACAGGTCATGTGACTTTGAAGGACCTGAGCTGCAGCTGGTAGCACCTGCTGCTGGTAGTAACCGCGAGTGTGCGTCGAATACTTGCTCGTTTCTCGCGGAAACAGGAAATTTCTAATATGGCGCCGACATATGTCAGTGTGCTATAGGTGGTGAAAGTCAATGGTCAGTTGTGGTCGTGGTCAGTGTGTTATAGTGCTAGTAGTGGGATCATTTCCAACATTTCCCTTAGGAATATTTCCAGTACGAATTCACAAAATGGATTTATCGAATGCATCTTTACACATAGAGCATTACAGTCCCTAAAGTTTTGTATTATTTAACTCTATATAATCCCACATCTCCATAGAATATTGCTCAATATTTGACGTACGATATAATTCTACATTCCCCCTAACCTTTTTTCATCCTGTTGGGGTGGTAAATATTGTGAAAACGTTAAATGTGGTAAGTTATGAATGATCACCCTTCAGTGTTATGGATAGTCTTACGGAGGCAACGATAGCTCATTCCCGGGCATCGTTAATAATATAAAATAAATACAGAAAACAGTGGGAACAGAATAAGAAAAACTTTGGTTCTAGAAACACCGTGAACATAAATATAATTACAAGGTTGGATGTGGAGGAAGTTTAATAAATTGACATCTTGTCAAAATCGTTAATGGACGACCAGACATATTTGCAGAGTATATTTCCTTCTGCAGTTTCACAAGTTTTCAACTTTGCCTTACCTTTCATAAGGCGTACTTTATATTTCATAAGAATTCTTATTGTTAATTTTGTTTCTGTCTTTCTGATATACAACAATGGTCTGTTCATTTCATGAATTGTATATTATACAAGTTGTTGTAGAAATGCAATATGTACAATATTAAATTAGGAGTGGATATACTATTTTAAAAGTGCAGCTTTTGAATTCATAATTGACATTGAAGATTGATGCACCAGTATGCTACTTGCATTAAATTTGTAGAATGGTTGAAGTATGACAGGTGTCCACTTGAGAATAGTTAACAGGTGTTTACAGTTGGGTATAATTTGCAGTCTGACTTCTCTATAGGCACATATATTAGCAAAACTTGAGAACAATATGTGATTATTTATAAAACTGACTTTTGCTGTGATTTGTTAATGTACTTTTTCTTACAATTACGAGTATGTTGAGCATTTTCAACACCATATGAACAGGTATTTATTTCATTTAATAACAGTTGTGTGAAGTGCATGTTTAGTCATGTTGTGAATCCAAGTATGTTTTAGTATTCATTCAAATAGTGTGTTTCAAGTATTTCTTCATAGAATACTGCTTACAGGTAGACAGTGAAAAGAGTGAATGAAAATCTTAAGTACTTAAGAGATCAAACTATCTTCGTAGTTTGTATCAAACTATCTTACAGCCTAGAAAAACTACTAATTATCAGCTTTCTGAAACCATTTTCTTATGTGCTTTAAGTACTTGATAGTGTGAAAAAATTACTTGAAGGATGAAAATTGCAAGCACTTGATTTGCAAAATTTTTAACATTCTTTACTGATTCTCTTAATTAATGTATAACATCAAACTATCAGTCATTTGAAATGTTATTTTGGTCATATTTTGGAAAATACTTTAAGAAGTTGGTCTTTTTGACATTTTGGTTAAGATTTATGGTGCACCCATAGACATATAGTACTAGACTGGCAACGTCCTATCTCGTAACATTGACGCTAGTGAAGCCAAAATCTTGCGCTCGTCGCCATCTTTTGTCACTACAGGTTCGTTCGCTGCCTATGCTGTACGTATTAAATTAATGAGCTTTTTTTCTTAATTTCGAATTGTTTCCGTTGTGTTTTGTGATTTCTGACTCACTTCCACCGCCATGGTGAATACTTGCGTCGTGTTTGGATGCAATTTTTCGAATTCGCGACACAAGGGAAAAGAAATTGGAATTTCAATACACCGGTAAGTTACTACCTTTTCTTTACCTAGTTACTGAATTTCACTGACTGTTGACGATTTTTGATGTTAAGATTGTATGATTAAACAACTAATTAAAATTGAGTAAGAAAAGAATAAGTTTGTGTTGATTAAAGTTCCTGAGGAGTGATTTGTAAACCTAACCTCTAATGCCTTTTTGTTTTGTTCTGATTTTGATTAGTTTTCCAAATCAAGAAGATTGCAGAAAAGCATGGGTTATGCCATTAGGAGGGAAAACTGGCAACCAACATCTGCGTCTGGTGTTTGCTCCCAGCATTTTCGTCCAGAAGATATGGACTTAACTTTCAGAAGATATGGCCAGAACAGAAGACTAAGAGAAGGAGCTGTCCCGAGCAATTTTCCAGCGTATCCTTCACATCTTCAAAACCATGTGAAGACAGCACGAAAACGACCTAAACAAAGAAATTCGTCAGAAAACGAAACAGATAATTGTCTGCAATTGAGTGGCATCAACAGCGATAATGAGGCTTCATCGGGCAGTGCGCCTCACAGCCCACAAGTATCTCCACACAAGAGAAAATTAATTGAGGAACTTAACAAATGCAGTGAAAAACTGTGCAGTGCTAAGAAGAAAATAAAAGTATTGCAGCAGAAAGTGAGGCGCCAGGAAAAAAATACAGACCGATCAAGATATTATTGACTCTTTAGTGCAAGAGAAGTTGTTCCTGGAGAGTAATGCTGACATTTTAAAAAATAGTTTGCAATCAGATGTCTGTTCTTTAATAGATAGAGCCAGCAAGAATTCGGGTACTAGTGTGCTTGACGATGCTTATGATGAAAGATTAAGGTCATTTGCTCTGACACTACATTATTTTCCCCCTAAAGCATAGCTATTGTAGATTAATGTAAATAGCACAAGTAATGCTAGAATTGGGGATAATCCTCATCTTTCTGTAAATATTTTTAATTTAGTTGTGTATTTAAATTTCAGTTTTGGCGTAAATTTTATTGTTTTAATGAAACAGATCAAGGTGATCATGATATTGATTTCAATGCTGCCTATAACTGAAATTTGTATGTGTAAAGAATGTAATTTACTTTTGGGTCAGCTGACCTCCATCTCGATCAGGTTTTTCATCCAGTTTCCCTTGATCCATGAGATCCATGCTGAGATGGTCCCTTGCCTTGCTTCTTGGTATTTAAATGTTATTTTTTTATCCCCCTCTTAAATGTCAATACAGAATGGACAGTAGTTCTCTTTTTTACTATAAAGCAATAAAACCGATTTAAAACTTTGATATTAATTGTTTTATTTCCCAAAAATATTTCCTGTTCAATATTGGAGTTTTTATTAGTAACTGTACGTCGAAAATTCGTGTTCATGGATTTTCTAAAAGTTCATTGACGTATTGCAGTATATGTTCATGAGTGATAGTGTAGTGATCCAATATGGCGGCGGGCCCAATCAGTTGGCTTCTAAAAGAATCGTTCATTGCCAGTCTAGTACTATATGTCTATGGGTGCACCTCGGCCTTCGCCTCCTTAATATTACTGAATATATCGTTCACTTCTGATTCTTGTGTCGTGAACGATAGTCAACGATTCATAAACGGAACGTTTAAACACTTGTAGAAAATGTCTTTCGGTAGAAATGCAGTTTGTGATCCGTTTTGTTCACGCGTGCAGAATTGTGACGCTTCACTACTTATGAAAAAAAATTGGAATGTAATCTTTTGTATGATCAGGCCTTTTAGATGCCTATTGATGAAACCGTCTAGGGCATAGTATTTTAAAGTATTGTTTTTTTTATTTTGTTTATTTAAGGTCGTTTTTTAACATCAAAGGTCATCAACGACCGCAATTAAGTATACATCAATGCGTTAAGTATCACATAGACAATTTAGTATACACACATTAAGCGTCCACAATTATTAGATTGTTACTTAAAATTAATAACATTCAATTTTATATTATATTACCTTACTTAAGTTAACAATGTCTAGCAACTTTAGTACTTTAGCACACCGTCTTCAGAGCTGAACAATTTATGTAGGTTAGTTTCTAGTTTCAGTAGGTTTCTTTCCTTTGCTATACCGGGGCATTCTAAGATAAGGTGTTGTGTAGATATTATTTCACCACATTTAGGGCATGGTTCTGGGTCGCATTTTTTAAATATATAGCAATATTTCAGATTAAAATGACCGATCCGTAATCTAGTGATGATAACTTGCTCTCTTCTTTTAAGGCAGATTTTCGGCAGGGCTGGTTCCAGTACTGAGTTCCTAACTAGATGTAATTTTGATGATTTTAATTTCCATTGTGAGTCCCAATATTTGAAGCAGATGTCCAGAAAGCTTTTTAATGTCTTTTATAGTGCCACGAATTTGTGAATCAAAACTTAGAAATGATGTTGCCATTTTTGCATATTTATCAGCTTTCTCATTACCAGCAATTCCCCTATGGGATGGGATCCAAATAAATTCGATTTCTGTCCCTTTTTCACCTTGACTAAATACAAATTCTTGGATTTTTTGTATGATTGGTTACCTGTGTGTTTATTTTCTATGGCTCTAAGGGTCGTCATTGAGTCAGTGAATATTGCAATGGGCAAGTAATTTGTTTGCTTGAGACTGAATTCGATGGCTTTAAGGACTGCCCATGCTTCGCATGAACAAATGGAAAAATAATCTGGGAGACGTTGCGATTCCACTATATTGGGAGACTGAACATAGAATGCACAACCAGCTTTTCCATCACTTTTAGAACCATCTGTATATACTTGGTAATAATTGACATACTCTCTTTGTAAACTTGTTATTAAATTCTTGAAATTAGCATTGGGACCAGAAGTAAGGTGAGGACTGTTTGCTAAGGTCATGTTTGTTACAACATTATGATCTCGCCAGGGCGGGATGGGAGGCATACATCTAGGTAAGGTAACTGGATCAACAATATTAAGTTCCTTCAGTATTGGTTGATTTACCCCAATGGCAAGCTCACTAAAATTTTTCTCTATTAACGTCGTTCAATTAGTGATTTATACTGTAGATAGTTGACAGAAACTATTTATGAAAAGAATGGTCTCTCATCTGACTGCTGTTTTGTCTTTCGGGACGATCTGCGGTGGGGCGGATATTGGGGCGGATAGCCTACCCCATGGGAATCGCTGATATGTGCCCTGGCACGGGTATTTCTGAACAGCTATGGCTTAAAAGAGTGAAAATATGCGTGGATTTAATGTCGCTGTGGTTGGTCTCTCTGGAACAGAAAAGGACAAGGGGCAGGCTGGTTTGAGAAAATCATGTTTGTGCAATAGGTTTATGCGATCTTTGGCAGATGATTATTGTGTTGACCACATTTCTATCGTAAATCAGGTATTTGTTAATATTTTTCTTACTGTTGACGTTTCTGTATTTTATGTTGTTACATGTTACAAATAATGGAACCAAACCTCAAATTTGCCACTGGACAATATTATTATTTATTAGCCCTAATTACATAGTATATTCTCAATTTTACTACTAAAGGAAACTGCAGAGTTTTTACAGATAATTATTATGCAAGATCTTATGGGATGTAATGAAAGTAGGGTTAATCTTTGCTTCAGCTTGATTCTGCTTGGTGGTTTTGTTAATGAGCAATGAGCTTTTGTACTGAAAATGTTTTTTCAGATGTAGTTAAACCTTGATTTTGGAAAATGCCAACTTCAATTAGCAATATTCAAAAAGAATGTTACTCTTCAACACCACGAAGTGGAATGAACCTACTTAAGTAACGATCAATTGAAAGTAGAAAAAATTATTGCTTATAGTTTTATTTTTAGTAATTTTTATTAAATTGATAATTATTACTAAGTTTTATGATGAACTTGCAAATTTCGACAGGAGCCTGATACTTCCAAAAACTTGAGTCCTAATACGAAATTTAATGGCGAATACAATGGTGATGTGTTATGTACAAGGAATCCGGGGCGAAAACTAGAACAGTTCTTTACAATCAGTTTATTGCCAAATAAATACACAATCCAAAATCCAGTCCAAAATACAAAGCCGTGTAAATGAAGTTCCAGGAGATGTACCGTTCACAAAGCCAAAAATCCAGTTCCATCAGAAAATCACCAGGAGTTAGAAACCACACGTCGTCACCAGAACTTACACTCGCTAACTAGACTCACTAACACTTCACTAAGACAGGCACTGACCGCTATCCCGGCCCAGGGCCTTTATATATATGCCCCGAGGCTCCGAGGCGAGTCTCTTCGCTTCCCACCTCGTTTGGGTGGGGGAAGGGAGGTGAGGTGCCCTCTCCGGTGGCCGCTCTCTCGTCGCGGTCCGGTGCCCCCATATATATATATATATATATATATATATATATATATATATATATATATATGAGGAGTAGGAGACACAATATAAATCAAAGTAATTCTTATGTTCTAATAATTTTCTTAATACAATTTTTGATAGGAACTTTTTTGGCAGAGTTCTTCTAATACCCCAGTTTCACAATCGCTAAATATATTATTGAGCACGTAAATTCCTTGAATGAATTACTTCTATACATAACGTGCTCACAATCCACATTTTCTTCCAAATTTGAAGAAATTGAGATATTTAGGATACAAAAATAACAAAATTATATGTGAAAAATATTTTATTCATTTCTGAAAAGAATCAATTTTGTGAGTTTCTGTCTGCAGCTTGCAGTAGACTGTAGACGTCTAGCACAAACATACAGTCTAATTGCAATATACTTTTGATAGATAAGAACAATAAGTTCTACCCTGTGAACATTTTCACCAAATCCATCACTGCAGATGAGATCCTTAAAAACTGAACTATCCCAAGCAATTTTTTTCATATTATATATTATTTTCCCAACACGATTTTTCTCTTTTACATTAGAAAAAACATGGGTGTGAATAATCAAATTATTTTCACATTCTTTTACAATTTTATAGACATCATTTGATGCTGGCATCAATCACCATTCAATGCTGGCATCACATTGTTTTTTTTAAATGAAAGAGACTTCTAAATTGAAAAAAAATGGGAAGTTTCTAAGTTTTCAGTAACTGCTTCTACCCAAGCAGAACATGAAATTTTTTTGATTACTAATTTAACAATATACCCTGCTATATAATACAAAATATTGTCCTTAGCCAATGTGTTTTGCCCATTCAATCTTCAAATGCCTAGGTCCAACATTTCCTCATTAACGTTTGGTTGGTCATCTTCAGAATCCATTACACATAGAGATTGTTGGTATCGCTGGTTCGACCATGTCAAATCAAAAATGCAGGCTGACCTATCAATTTCTAGGGCTATACAATTAGCAGAAGGGGAGGCATCTAAGCTATTTTTTAACATTATTTGCTTCATTGCAGATATAAATTGAAGAACATTTGGATTATTATTAGAACCAAATCTGTTTCTTATTTTTGAAAAGAGAAGTTCCAAATGACCGTGAGCAATCTTATTAGTCAAAAACATTTCATACTGGGAACAGCAGCAAATAAATCCCTTTCAACAGAGATTACAGATTTAACACATAAAGCAAGTCCTACAATAAAAGTCTTTTTTGGGCCACAATACAAACAATTACGTGTCCTTTAAAGTACAAAATACTGCACCAATGGGAGAATGATGCTTTCCATACTGTCAATATTTTCTGGGCTTATTGGTGTTTTGAATCCCTTAGCAAATGGATTTCTGCTGTACAAGAAATCAAATAATTTGTCAATTACTCGAATAAATTTAACAGTTTCATCACACTCTTTAAATTCCTCTAAACCAGCACTTTTTAAAAATTCTAACGCATCAGCAGCAGAAGAACTTAAGGCTTGAATCACATATTTAACTTTCATTTTATTTTTTTGCCATTCAATGTGGCCTTTACTTAATTTATTACCTAACTTAAGTCCAATGCTATTTTGCATAGTGTGCAGTTTGACTAAAATATTCCAGTCAACTGCCCGTTGTTGAGTTTGAATCTGGCCTAAAGACCCTAAAGCATTGCGTGCCAACTTTATCAAGTGACATGCATCAGGAGTAATATGAATAGCATCACCTGATGCAGGATTATTAAATCTTCCATTAATATCTTGGAAGATACCAGATGTGGTGCAGCCCAAACTGTTGAATGTTGCAAAATCAGTTGCAGTACAATCTGATTTTCGTTCACTGTGGGCGTAGTACTTTCTTTTAAAGCTGCCCGCAATCTTGGTATTTTTGGCTTGCACTGATATGCTGGAAATGCTGGAAATACCGAAGGTACTGCATTTGGCTGCAATACCGAAGGTACTGCATTTGGCTTCAAACGTTTGATGTAAGACCCTAGACGATCTAAGAAGTCAGTGAGTAAGAAATGCTCGCTGCACAATTTGCTCGCTTTGGTGGGCGAGAATCCTTTCCGTTTCAAGGTCTGCACCCTGCTGAGCAATGCAATCGGATGTTCCAGTCCAAACGCATCTTTTTGGGAGAGTACTGCCCCTATCCCATACTCTGAGGAATCCAGTGCCAGTATGACCGTCCTGCTAGGGTCAAAATGCCTGTGGTTGGTTGCCTTAACTAGTATTTTTTATCTTCTCGAAAGCTGAGTGACAACCTGGGGACCACAGAAACTTGGCTCCATTTCTGCGCAATGCATTGAGTGGGGCTGCTATTTCCGCAAAATCTGGTATACATTTTGCATAGTAATTAGCTTTCCAAGAAACGATTGCAATTGTTTAATATTCTTGGGCACTGGCAAATTAATAATAGCCTCCACGTTAGACTGTGTAGGTCTAGCATCCTCTTTATCAGTTACGTGTCTCAGGTACGTGATACTAGTTTTAAAAAACTCACATTTACTTAGTTTGTCTGTAAGCCCTACCATTTGCAATTTTTCTAATAACTTCTTTAAATTGTCCATATTTCATTCGTCACTGGATGTACCTGTTACCACAATGTCGTCTAAATGCATCCGGGCACATTTACTATTAACTGCTCCAAAATTTTTTGAAAAATGCAAGCCGCGGATGCTACTCCGAAAGGCAGTCTTTCGTACTGGAATAATCCAAGAGGCTGTAATAACTGTAAGGCATTTTCTCGAATCATCATCCAAAGGGAGCTGTAGATAGGTATCCTGAAAATCTACTTTGGAAAAATATTTTCATCCCGCTAACTTTTGAAACAACTCTTTCCGGCCTGGGCCCGTATATATGCCCCCGAGGTGAGTCTCTTCGCTTCCCGCCTCCGTGGCGGGGAAGGGAGGGTAGGTGCTCTCTCCGGTGGCCGTTCTTCTGCCGCGGTCCAGTGCCTCGGGCAGGCACCGTCACTCGCCCTGCCACTATTGGCGCCATCTGGCACTGCCCATTTTCCCCCTGATCGCGCTCCCGGCGCGACCCCGCTGCGGGCACAGTGGGCCGCAACTACGCTGTCTGGCACAGTGTGCCTAACTAATCTGTTTCCGTGGTAACAATGCTGTAGTATACGGCAATAAGCATAATTCATTCAGCAGTTTCGTTTCGAATCATGGAGGCGTCACATTGGAAGAATGGGTGAAGAAAGAATTCCACGCTTAGTAATGCAATACCGACCGAAGGGTAGGAGAGATGTCGGGAGGCCCAGGAAGAGATGGAGCTGAAGTGCAAGTGAAGACGGAACAGGCATTCATGCCTAATCCCTGAAAGGAAGAAGAAGAAGAGAAGAAGTTTCGTTTTCCAGAAATTCGCGAAAACTTTCATATATCAAGACACTAACAACAAAAATGCAACCTCAATAGTTGCCGCGCTTCCCAGGTTACCTTTAATAAAACATTTAGTCCAAAATTAAGGAAAAAGAATAGAGTACTCGTAATCACCCGTCAAAATCTCAGCGTTCGAGAACAAATAGTTTAGGAATGCAGCCAGTCAAAGATGACTGTATATTCGAAATTTTCAAAAATCACGTTTCGAGAAAAAGATCCTAGAAAGCGCATGGGTCGTCGTAAAGGGGCAAATGACGGCATTTTCTGACATTTTATTATATTTTAAACGATGTTCTTGCGTCTAAAAATAATATATTGCCCATAGGTTTGGAAATATGGGTATTATAAAGCAATCCTTTTTTCTTGCATAAAAAGTAAACGTTCAAGTACACCCAACTTACGAATTTTGCAAATTTCGACACGAAGTCGATTCTTCTAAAAGGTGACATTTAACACGAAATTTAATGGCAAATGATGATCAGCATATTTCCATCAGAAGTGTCGTTTTCCAGAAATTCTCGAAAGCTTTCCCAAATAACGCCATTTTTAAGCACAATGCAACCAAAATAGTCGCTGCGTTTTCCAGGTTACCTTAAATAAAAAATTCAGTCCAACCTTCAGGAAACATACTAGAGTACTCGTAATCAGCCGTGCAAATTTCAGTGTTCTAGAGTGAATAGTTTAGTTGATACAGCCAGTCAAAGATTGACATTTTCAAAAAACACTAGTTTCGAGAAAAAGCTCCTAGAGGGAACATTGATCGCCCGAATGAGACAAATTACGGCTATTTCTGAAAATTAATTAAATTTTAAAAGATGTTTTTGCCTCTAGAAAAAATAATTTTCCATAGTTTTTTTTAAATATGGGCATTTTGAAGCAATCCTTTTATCTTATCAAAAAAGTAAAAGTTCAATGAACCCCCACCTCACGAATTTTGAAAATTTCGATCAAACCGATTCTTCTGAAAACAGTAGTCGTAACACCAAATTTAATTGCAAATACAATGGTGATAAGCATATTTCCATGAGAAGTTTCGTTTTCTAGAAATTCGCGAATGCTTTCCTAAATTACACCACATTTTACAAAAATGTAACCATAATAGTCTGCTCGTTTTCAAGTTTATTTTAAATAAAAAATTCTGTCCGAAATTCAGGAAACATACTAGAGTATTACTAATCATCGGTGCAAATCTCAGCGTTCTAGAACGAATAGTTTATGACATAGAGCCAGTCAAATATGACCGTAGTTTCATAATAAAAAAAAAACTATTTTCGAGAGAAAGCTTCTAGAGGGCACATTGATCGTCCGAATAGGGCAACTGACGGCGTTTTCTGAATGTTTATTAAAGTTTAAAAGATGTTTTTGCTTCTAGAAATAAGATGTCCATAGTTTTGGGAATATCGGCATTTGAATGCAATCATTTTTTCTTATCAAAAATGAAATAGTTCAACGAACCAACACTCACGAATTTTTCAAAATGCGACACAATCCCGATTCTTCTGAAAACATGAGTCCTTACACGAAATATAATAAGGCAAACACAATGGTGATAAGCATATTACCATCGGAAGTTTCGTTTTCCAGAAATTCACACCATTTTCAACACAAATGCAACCTATATAGTCGCCGCGTTTTCCATTTTATCTTAAGTAAATAATTCAGTCCATAATTCAGGAAACAGACTAAAGTACTCGTAATCAAACGTGTAAATGTCAGCGATCTAGAGCGAATAATTTAGGACATACAACCTGTCAAAGATGACCGTATTTTCGAAATATTAAAAAAACACTAGTTTCGTGAAATGCTGTTGGGGGGCACATTGATCGTCCGATTGGGACAAACAACGGCATTTTCTGAAAATTTAGAAAATTTTAAAACCTGTTTTTTATAATATGGTACATAGTTTTTTAAATATGGGCACTTGAAATCATTCCTTTTTTATCAAAAATATTAAAAGTTCAACGACACCCCACCTCACGAATTTTGCTAATTTTGAAACGACCCCAATTCTTCTGAAAAACTGAGTCCTAACACAAAATTTAATGGCGAATACAATAGTGGTAAGCATATTCCCATCAGAAGATTCGTGTTCCAGAAATTTGGGAAAGCTTTCTTTAAATCACGCATTTTCAACAAAAATGCTACCTCAATAGTCGCCGCGTTCTCCAGGTTACCATAAAAAAATCAGTCCAAATTTCAGAATACAGTCTCGTAATCATCCACGTAAATCTCAGCGTTCTAGAGAGAATAGTTTTGGACATACAGCCAATCAAATATGACCGTGTTTTAAAAAACACTAGTTTCGAGAAAAAGCTCCTAGAGTCCGAATGGGGAAAATGAAGGCATTTTCTGAAAGGTTATTAAATTTTGAAACAGGTTTTTGCTTCAGAAATAATATATGGCCCAGAGTTTTTAAAATATGGGAATTTGAAAGCAATCCTTCTTTCGTATGAAAAATGTAAAAGTTAAACCTGTTGAATTTTGCAAATTTCGACTCAAGCCCATTTTTTCTTAAAACTTGAGTCTTGACTCGAAATTTAATGGCGAATACAATGGTGAAGAGCCTTTTCCCATCAGAGTTTTCGTTTTCCAGAAGTTCGCGAAAACGTTTCTAAGACACGCCATTTTCAACTAAAGTGCCATCTTAATTGTCGCCGTTCTTTCCAGGTTTCCTGTGTTTAAAAAATTAAGTCCGAGTACGAACAAAAGAGCAATGTACTCATTAGCTGTGCAAATTTCATTGTTCTAGAGCGAATATTTTCGGAGAGAGCCAGTCAAAAATGACAGTTTTTCCAAATTTCGAAAAACACTAGATTAACAAAAATTCTCTAGAGAGCACATTTTCCAGCCGAATGGGTTAAAAAAAGGCATATTCTGAAAGTTTACAAAATTTTGAAACGGAGTTTTGCCACCAGAATTGAAATATTCACCTTAGTTTTGGAGATATGTGCATTTAAGACCAATTTCCTTTTCTTATGAAAAATGTAAAAATTCAACGACGCCCACCTATTTAAGTTTGCAAATTTCGACATTAGCCCAATTCTTCTTAAAATTTAAAGACGATTACAATAGTGAAGAGCATTTTTCCATCATAGCTTTCGTTTTCCCGAAATTCACGAAAACGTGCCTAAAACACGCCGTGTGAACAAAAATGCCATCTAAATTGTTGCCGTTCTCTCCAGGTTTCCTGTTTGTAAAATTTCAATCCGAAATACGAAAACAAAAGCAAGATATTCATATGCAGCTGTGCAAATTGCAGTGTTGTAGAGCGAATAGATTAGAAGGTACTAGCTGTAAAAATTGCCGTATTTTCGAAATAAAAAAATAGTTTGAGAAAAAGTCTTTAGAGGGTATATTTTACGTCTGAGTGGGGTAAATGAGAGCATTTTCGGAACGTTTACAACGTTTTGAAGAAGGATTTTGGCTCTAGAAGTGAAAAAGTGGCCATAGTTTTGGAGGTATGTGCATTTAAAACTAATTGTTTTCTTCTGTTTTTCCTGTTTCCACCTGATAAATTTTGCAAATTTCGACATAAGCCCGATTCTTCTTAAAACTTGTCTTAACTTGAAATTTAAAGGCGATTACAATGGTAAGTAGCAATTTCCATCAGAGCTTTCGTTTTTCAGATATTCGGAAAAACCTTCCTAAAACACGCCATTTTCAACAAAAATGCCATCTTCATTGTCGCCCCGTCGAGGTGGGTTGGTCCACGTCATGACAGGGGTCTGCAGAGAGGGCTCTTAAGTATTCCTTTCTTTCACAAGTCATTTTTCTTCCCATTGTCCATTCTCATTTTTTATAACATCATGTTTCTTTTCTTCTTCCTCTTCTATTTCACTGGCCCCCTCTGTATGCTGAACGACCACCCACGCGTTTGCCGTGGATGGCGACCCGTGTCGAAAGTAATGTGTGTCCTGGCGGTTGAGGGATCTGTTTGTTTCCCCACTACTCACCTTGTGCTACGATCTGCTTTGCACTTATGGATACTTTGTTTACGTATTTTGGGAATATTCTTTGTAGGCTTCAATACGCTTGCTTTGGCCTCGGACTCTTTTAGACGGGAAGTCGGCTGCTAACCCACTCCCGATCAATCGGCTTGGACTAGGTCTTGTACTGAACTCCAGGGTGGTCGGGGGGATCCACGGCGGTGCAACACCGTATTTTCCTACTATGTCCCTGTGGCAACTATGGCACTCAGATGGAGTGTCCCCTTGTTGCGCTCCGTGGTGGGTGGGGACCATGAGGATGAATCTGATATCTCATTGACACTAAACCTTCTCCCCCGCCCTCTTCCGCAAGGAAGAGATGTCCGAAACGAACTATTGATTTTAATAGTTTCTTTTCGAAAGAAGAAAATAGGCCAAAGAAGCCCAGATTCCTCCTCATGGCATGCGATGAGGAAGGGAAATATTTTAAAATGGTAAGTGCTGTCCGTTTGGCGCGCGCAATTGAAGTAATGCTGGAAAGTTACCAGCCGTGGCGCGACAAAAGAATGGTACCATTCTCTTTGAAGCACGTTCGGATGACCAAATAGACAAGATCATGAAAACCAAGGAGATGGTCGGCCTCCAGGTAAAAGTGACCACTCACCCAACATTTAATCTTTGTAAGGGAGTGGTCAACCATGAGGATTTCTCTGCGGAGAGTGAGAAAGATCTAGTCTTTTTTAAGAGCCAGGGTATCACGGACATTGAATGATCAAGAGGAGGGAGCATGGGCGAGAAATACCCACTTCCACTCTTATTCTGACATTCAATCTTCCAACTCTTCCTCAAAACATATCGTGCGGTTTCTATAACTTCACGCACGGCAATATGTCCCTAAACCTTTGCGATGTTTTAAGTGCCAGAGGTTCGGCCATACACAACAGCGGTGCATGGCAGATAACCCAGTGTGCGGTAAGTGCGGGAGAACGATGCACGAACCTGCACCCTGCACCACTTCACCGCATTGTATTAGTTGCGAAGGTCCCTACTTTTCTGAGGGAATGAGCAATCCAGAAGATTAGAACAGTTGACAAAATGTTCTTTCCTGAGGCCAAACGTCCGTACCAAGTGAGGAACCCTATTGAACTCTCTCGCTTCTTCTCCGATGCTGTGAAAGTTAAAACACCGAGGGTAGCGGCGGGCTGCCAAACGGAACGAGCTACTCCCCAAGTGGTGAGCTTCGCATGTCAGGTGTCTCCAGCGAACCTCCCTGTGGATGCCTCTCCCCTCCGAGGGGGAGAGTGATCATCCCTACAAATATAAGAAGATAGAAAAGCTCAGCCGTCGCAGTAGACAAACAATTATACAATCCTTTTTGAATGGAGGCTAATGTCTGACGCACATCTGCCTCAAACCCGGCCACAAAAAGCATTTCGAAGCCACGCATTACTCCTTCCGAAACTCGCACTCAGCGAGCATCCAGCTCCCCTGGCAATGCCCAGGAGGTCTCGCCTTAAGAGGAAACTCCCGTTGGGGAAGAGTCTCGCGCATCTGGTTCCCAACGTCGGGGGAATAAACTAAACGCTTGATTACACTATATCATTATGGTTTCTCCTCGCGACGGGACGATCAATACCTATCCATCTTCCCTTTCGTTTTGTTTATTATTTGATGTTAATGTAGTTGTTCGCCACCTTTTCTCCTATTTCAGATTTCAAAAAGCCTGGCAGTTCATGTCCCATGTTTTCCTTCATTGGTTAGGGGTGTTCCGGAACTGTGTCCTATTATAGTGTAGCCAAAGGGTACCCCCGGATAGGATAGTAAAAAGTTCCCCTAAACCAAATGACATATTAGTGGCTACATTATCATTCTAACATAAAAATAATATTTTTGAGAGTATTCTTAGCCCCCGTCCCACCACCCACACTCTTCTACAGCCGAAAACGTGTTTTTAATTTTAATTTTTCGGTAACTTAACACTATTTTATCTGACTGAAAATAATATGATAAAAAGAAGGCAATTTATACTATCAGAAAAATATTTTTGATATTTCCTCAGACCCAAACTGAAACACAAAAATAAATTTTGAAGAAAATAACCAAAAATCATTTTTATTGTCTCTTAGAATCATGGAATTGGCTCGAAAAAATCTCAAACGTTCCTCTTAAAGCACAAATTGTTGTGATTTTTTCACTTTTTTCGACATCTGGACTGCGGTTAAAAAATTAAAAACAATTTCCCGCCATTTAATCTCCTTCACTTTAAATATAATTCGAAAACGACTGCATCAGTTCCGTGCATTTATTTGAATGATTATTATATATTTGTTTGCATTGTTGTAGCAGCCAGTAATATTTGGATTTTGAATATAATTACAAATTATCATTTTTTAATTTTTTTTAATTCTTTGCATAAGTATATCATACGCTAAGGAGAGACATAGTTTTTGGTAGTTTATGAGAAAATAATTCGGTTACAAGTGAAGGATAAGTGGGTGACATGTGGGAAAATGAAGGGGAACAGGTTGAACCCGTATTTGCCAAACCTGTTTTACTGTGTATTAGTACACCGACTCAGGCACGAAAAAATCTTAAAACTTCATCTCAGAACACTTGTGAATTTTTTCACATTTGTTAAATTGCTTGGCCATAGTTCAAAAAATTAAGCCTTTTGTAGTCAAGTACTTGGCTGCCCGGTAGACGCCCCGTCCTGGACACCTGCTATTCTGTGACATTCCTCCAGGAGGAACGTCACAGAATGGCGTCTGAAACGTGCCTAGGACGCGCCAACTCCCGGTAGGCTAAGTAGTTACTGACTCTGGCAGCGGAAGCCTACAGTCTCAAATCTGTAGGTGTTTCAGACTAGAGAAAACGTTTTCTTTTCCCTTACCTAAGTATTTATTCTTGCATACGTAAATAGGTATATACAATCCGGACACTGCGAAAACTTTGTCCTTTGTTAATAATGATTGTATGAACACTGAAAATTGATTTAATGTAGCACCCAACTGCGAACACTCATCCCGTGAAATGTGATTAACAAAATTAGAGACCTGGTACTGTGAAACCATTCCAATATTGCTGAGCATTTAGATAACAATTAACAGAAAATAAAATTGTTCCTTTAATTTTATCGTGAAAGATCATTTCGGAATTTCCTTCAATTTAATTTGACATTAATTTCAACTTCTCTTTTCTATCTACCCATGCTATGGAGAGGAGACACCCCAAAAAACTAAATATGCAAAACTGAAAAAATAAACAATCATAAAAGGCGTATTTTGTTGAACACAGCCTAAGAACATAATCCGGATCCAACCTTTGCCCTTAAATTTCCTCACTGTCGCCCATATCCTACACCTGCTCCCGATCTACCCCTCATCATTTCTCTATTCGTTATATACCCGTCCTCCAAAAAAGGTCATCGTCAGAATTTACTTGTCCTAAAAGAAAGCCGTGTCCTAGTGAGACACGCAAACCTGGTGTAAAAAGCCTTGAAGGCTTGGGCACTTCCGAGTTATTCACGATAATATGTGTTGAAATAACTTTTTTCTTATAAAATAATCTACACACTTTTATTTTCTCTTCTGAAATATTTTCGATGTAAATTGGGGTGCAATTTTCTATCCTATATAGTAGCCGCCAAACGTTAAGTCCAATGGCCAAGGGGGAGAGAGAGAGCTGAACTCGTGGCTCATTGCAAAGTCGCAAGACTTTCACCACTGAGATCCGGGTTCATTTCCCGTCGAAATTCATGTGAAATGAGTTCGGCTCCTTCATAAGGGCTAGTCCAACCCCTGTGAAGTGTCCTAAACCCTACCCGGAGAGAGAAAGATAGAAATAGAGAGAGAGAGAAATAGAGAAGAGAAATAGAGAGGGAGAGGAAAAAAAAAAAAGGAGAGAGAGAGAGAGAGAGAGAGAGAGAGAGAGAGAGAGAGAGAGAGAGAGAGAGAGAGAGAGAGAGAGAGAGAGAGAGAGAGAGAGAGAGAGAGAGAGAGAGAGAGAGAGAGAGAGAGAGAGAGAGAGAGAGAGAGAGAGAGAGAGAGAGAGAGAGAGAGAGAGACATGGGGAGAGAGAGAGAGAGAGAGAGAGAGAGAGAGAGAGAGAGAGAGAGAGAGAGAGAGAGAGAGAGAGAGAGAGAGAGAGAGAGAGAGAGAGAGAGAGAGAGAGAGAGAGAGAGAGAGAGAGAGAGAGAGAGAGAGAGAGAGAGAGAGAGAGAGAGAGAGAGAGAGAGAGAGAGAGAGAGAGAGAGAGAGAGAGAGAGAGAGAGAGAGAGAGAGAGAGAGAGAGAGAGAGAGAGAGAGAGAGAGAGAGAGAGAGAGAGAGAGAGAGAGAGAGAGAGAGAGAGAGAGAGAGAGAGAGAGAGAGAGAGAGAGAGAGAGAGAGAGAGAGAGAGAGAGAGAGAGAGAGAGAGAGAGAGAGAGAGAGAGAGAGAGAGAGAGAGAGAGAGAGAGAGAGAGAGAGAGAGAGAGAGAGAGAGAGAGAGAGAGAGAGAGAGAGAGAGAGAGAGAGAGAGAGAGAGAGAGAGAGAGAGAGAGAGAGAGAGAGAGAGAGAGAGAGAGAGAGAGAGAGAGAGAGAGAGAGAGAGAGAGAGAGAGAGAGAGAGAGAGAGAGAGAGAGAGAGAGAGAGAGAGAGAGAGAGAGAGAGAGAGAGAGAGAGAGAGAGAGAGAGAGAGAGAGAGAGAGAGAGAGAGAGAGAGAGAGAGAGAGAGAGAGAGAGAGAGAGAGAGAGAGAGAGAGAGAGAGAGAGAGAGAGAGAGAGAGAGAGAGAGAGAGAGAGAGAGAGAGAGAGAGAGAGAGAGAGAGAGAGAGAGAGAGAGAGAGAGAGAGAGAGAGAGAGAGAGAGAGAGAGAGAGAGAGAGAGAGAGAGAGAGAGAGAGAGAGAGAGAGAGAGAGAGAGAGAGAGAGAGAGAGAGAGAGAGAGAGAGAGAGAGAGAGAGAGAGAGAGAGAGAGAGAGAGAGAGAGAGAGAGAGAGAGAGAGAGAGAGAGAGAGAGAGAGAGAGAGAGAGAGAGAGAGAGAGAGAGAGAGAGAGAGAGAGAGAGAGAGAGAGAGAGAGAGAGATATTTAACTAAAAAGAACGACTTTGCCCATCCCTAATGTTTTGCACATTCACAGTTACGTGTTCTTCAATTAAATGAAAACAACTCTGAAATACAATAATAAAAAATTTGCAATGAATATTGATAATAAATAATAATATTTGTAATTATTATATGTTATAAATATTATAATCCAATGATTCCAATGATTTTAGAAGGTGCTTTATAGTGTGATCAAGGAAAGCTTGCAGTGAAATGAGAGCAAAATTTTCGGTAATGTGCATACTTGTAGGGTAACAGAGTTTTTTTCGCATCCTGAACTATTTTATATGAGGGAAATTTTTCTGGAGCACTTGTCCTTATGATGTGATATTGATGTCCAGTCAATTTAGCTTCCACCAAAACTGATAGAGCATCATCGCCAGTCATCTGTTTTGATTCCAATGATTTTCTGTAAGCTGCTCTGTATTTCTGGACACGTGTCGGACTTGAAGTCCTTTCCATCAGTAATTTCGAAGCGTGCGGCTGTCCTTCAGCTCTCATGTTCTTTTGTGTGGCGAATGTTAAAATATTAGATGGTGTAGCATTTCGTAATTCTTTAGTTTTTTGTCGCTTTGGTCGCTCAGAACTGGATTCAAAAGAAATTTCCCGGCGTCCACATCTCTTCAGTGAATACTGGTTAAACGAAACGAAACTTTCAAGCCATTCCTCATTATTTTTATCAAATTTTTCACGTATTCTGCAAGCCTTCATCTATCGCAACTTGAATTGGGACTTGACATGACTTACTTTTTGCTTTATTTCACTAATATTTCGTGAACCACACTTTGTTCTTGTCTTCAGTTTTTCAGTCAAGAAATTAATTTTTTTGTTTTTCTCTCTCATTAGAACTCCACATAATATCTAAAAGTTCTTTTCTCTTGATACGAACAGTATTCGAACTCTTGCCTGCAAAAAAAAAATTACTCACATAGTACACAATTCATTTCCGGTATTTTACGTGCATACACTTCCGTAAAAATTCATTCCGGTAGCAAAAAGTTGCAAGAAAAAACAGCTGTATAATATATTTGGAACATTACTGAATAGCGAGAAACAAAGATCAAGGCTTGATGACCTTTGACACATAAATAAAAAGTTATGTGTTTCACAAAATAAGACGTCAGTTTGAAATGTTAAAAGCTATTTTTTTGTAGTTTTATTTCTATTAATATTAAGTCCTAGATTTTGTGTTTTTCACATGCTATAACATTAAATATCTGAACTTGAAGCTTCCAGTGCAAAAAGTTGATTTTCTTTACACACACTGACTGAAAAACACCATGAACCTAGAGACAAATTCTCACTAATGAAAAGCACGTCCGATCGCCACTACAGCACTGCATGAACTGAAAGCTCTACTGTGGAGACGGACAGCCCAAGAGGCGTGACATGCTAGGACATGTTCGCGCAGGTCCTCTTTTGCACGAAACCATAAGAAATTTTCACCCTAAATAATTTTGATTTTTTTAATTTCTGCCAGGTTTTGCTGTCATTTGCCCCATTGTGCGCTGTCATATTTTCTTTCCTTTGATTCTAATGTTCGTTTAATCATTAATACAACTACTCGAAGAGGCGGTAGCGTGGCCGTGCGGTCTAAGGGCTGGGTTTAGGCACCAGTCTCTCTGGAGGCGTGTGTTCGAATCCAACCGCTGTCATATTTTCTTTCCTTTGATTCCAATGCTCGCTTAATCATTAAATTTAACTGCAGTACGAAGAGGCGGTAGCGTGGCCGTGTGATCTAAGGCGTTGGGGTAATGCACCAGTCTCTTTGAAGGCGTGTGTTCGAATCCAACCGCTGTCATTTTCTGTTTCCTTTGATTTTATGCTCGTTTATCCATAATATAACTGTTAACCAAAGAGGCGGTAGCGTGGCCGTGCGGTCTAAGGCTGGGTTTAGGCACCAGTTCTTGGAGGCGTGTGTTCGAAACCAACCGCTGTCATTTTTCTTTCCTTTGATTCCGATGCTCGTTTTATCATTAATATGACTACATTTCGAAGAGGCGGTAGATTGGCCGTGCGGTCGAAGGGGCTGTGGGTTTAGGCACCAGTATCTCTGGAGGCGTGTGTTCTAAACCAACCGCTGTCATTTTTTCTTTCCTTTGATTCCAATGCTGTTTATCATTATATACTCATTTGAGAGGCGGTAGTGGCCGGCGGTCAAGGGCTGGGTTTAGGCACCAGTTCTCTGGAGGCGTAAGATCGAATGCAACCGCTGTCATATTTTCATTGCTTTGATTCCAATGCTCGTTTAATCACTAATATAACTACATTTCGAAGAGGCGGTAGTGTGGCCGTGCAGTCTAACGCGCTATGAATGGGCACCAGTTTCTTTGGAGGCGTGAGCTCGAATCCAACCGCTGTCATATTTTCTTTACTTCGATTCCAATGCTCGTTTAAAGATTAATATAACTGCAATTCAAAAAGCGGCAGCGTGGCCGTGCGGTCTAAGGCGCTGGGTTTAGGCAGCAGTCTTTCTGCTGGTGGAGCTCGAATCCAACCGTTGTCATCATTTCTTTCATCACATTTTACGGGATGATTGTTCGCAATTGGTTGCTACATTTAATCAATTTTCAGTTTTCATAGAATCATTATTAACAAAGGACAAAATTTTCGCAGAGTCCGGAGTGTTTATACCTATTTACGTATGCAAGAATGAATACTTAGGTAAGGGAAAAGAAAACTTTTCTCTACTCTGAAACACCTACAGATGTGAGACTGTAGGCTTCCGCTGCCAGAGTCAGTAACTACTTAGCTAATCGGGAGTTGGCGCGTCCTAGGCACGTTTCAGACGCCATTCTGTGACGTTCCTCCTGGAGGAATATCACAGAATGGCAGATGTCCAGGACGGGGCGTTTACCGGGCAGTCAAGTACTTGACTACAAAAGGCTTAATTTTTTGAACTATGGCCAAGCAATTTAACAAATGTGAAAAAATTCACAAGTGTTCTGAGATGAAGTTTTAAGATTTTTTCGTGCCTGGGTCGGTGTTCTAATACACAGTAAAACAGGTTTGGCAAATACGGGTTCAACCTGTTCCCCTTCATTTTCCCACATGTCACCCACTTATCCTTCACTTGTAACCGAATTATTTTCTCATAAACTACCAAAAACTATTGTCTCTCCTTAGCGTATGATATACTTATGCAAAGAATTAGAAAAAAATTAAAAAATGATAATTTGTAATTATATTCAAAAATCCAAATATTACTGGCTGCTACAACAATGCAAGCAAATATATAATAATCACTCAAATAAATGCACAGAACTGATGCAGTCGTTTTTGAATTATATTTAATGTGAAGGTGATTAAAAGATGAGAAAATGGTTTTATTTTTTAACCGCAGTCCAGATGTCGAAAAAGTGAAAAAATCACAACAATTTGTGCTTTGAGAGGAACATTTGAGATTTTTTCCAGCCAATTCCATGATTCTAAGAGACAATAAAAATGATTTTTTGTTATTTTCTTCAAAATTTATTTTTGTGTTTCAGTTTGGGTCTGAGGAAATATCAAAAATATTTTTCTGATAGTATAAATTGCCTTCTTTTTATCATATTTTTTCAGTCAGATAAAATAGTGTTAAGTTGCGAAAAATTAAAATTAAAAACACGTTTTCGGCTGTAGAAGAGTGTGGGTGGTGGGACGGGGGCTAAGAATACTCTCAAAAATATTATTTTTATGTTAGAATGATAATGTAGCCACTAATATGTCATTTGGTTTAGGGGAACTTTTTACTATCCTACCCGGGGTACCCTTTAGCTACACGTGCTATGGGGAGTCGTGAATTCTGTGCATGTTTCCGTAATTGGGAACGAAATGAATAATACTTTTTATATGTAAATGAAATTTCATTTATATAAATGATAATTTAAGTTGAATGTTCGTTTTTTATTGTTTTTATAATTTATTGTAATACTTATAATATATAATAATTACAAATATTATTATTTATTATCAATATTCATTGCATATTTATTTTATTATTGTATTTCAGAGTAGTTTATTTTTAATTCAAGAACACGCAACTGTGAATGTGCAAAGGATTAGGGATGGGCAAAGTTGTTCGTTTATGTGAACGGTTCTCGAACGATTGTTCTCTTTAGTGAAATCGAACCCCGCTTCTCTCTATTTCTCTCTACCTATTTCTCTCTCTCTCTCTCTGGGTAGGGTTTAGGACACTTCACAGGGATAGGACTAGCCCTTGCGAAGAAGCCGAACTCGTTTTGTTGGAACAAATTTTACATGAGATTCGACGGGACTCGAACCCGGATCTCAGTGGTGAAAGCCTTGAGACTTTGCAAAGAGCCACGAATTCAGGTCTCCTCTCTCCTCTCTCTCTCTCTCTCTCTCTCTCTCTCTCTCTCCTCCTCCTCTCTCTCTCCTCTCTCTCCCTCCTCTCTCTCCCTCTCTCTCTCTCTCTTCTCTCTCTCTATTTCTCTCTCTCTTGTGCGCGGCCACTGGACTTCAGGCACCTCTTATTTTTTTACTGCAAACAACATGGCGGCCGCTAGTTCGTCGACCAAGCACGCTGAAACCATAGGGTCAGCCACTCTATGCAGTATTTTCTAGCTTGTTAGTTAGAACTGAGGCAGAGCTGTAGAAAAAAGCATTTAATGTATAGAAAGATATTTATTTATAATTACAAAGAACCTATAAATAATTACATAAAACAATAATTCCAATTACTCAAATAGTTCTCATTTAAACTGATTAAATCTTTTTAATCGTTCTACTCTTCTCGTTCTACTCTTTTTACTCTCTACACTCTCAAAGCTGACCTTCTGAAAGCATTCACACACGTAAGCAATAATTTAGATCAACATATCCGAAGGTTGGAAGAGGTCGTTCTTTACACAGAGGGTTGGGTACAAGTCGGCAACACTGCGAATAATACAAGCCGTACACCCGTGACTGTACAAAAGACACAGACACCGCATCCAGTCACAACTCAAAACAAATTTAGTGTTTTAGATTATGAAACAGATTTACCTCGCCTTCCTGATCCTTACCACCCTTCTCTACCATCGACATGTATTTTTTTACGTCAAAAAACAATTAAAAAACTGCGTATGACGTGCTATGGGTAAAAGTGAATTGTGTGCACATTTTCAAAATTCTGTGATCCCTACACTAAGTCATATACTACTTAAATTTTGAATTTTTTGAAAGGGAGAAAAACCTCCCATGTAATAAAATCTATTTTCAAGGATAAACAAGCAATAAATTTTGAATTTTGAAAGGGAGAAAGAAAAAAAACAAAAAACTCCCATGTAATAAAATCTATTTTCAAGGATAAATAAGCAATACATTTTCAATTTTGAAAGGGAGAATAAAAAACAAAAAAAACTCCCATGTAATAAAATCTATTTTCAAGGATAAATAAGCAATAAAATTTAGCTCTTATTACTTCCTGCCGCGACAACATGGAAACATTAATTTGAATAATTGTATTTCCCACTGAATTCTAGAAGACGTGCACAGATAATGAAGTTACATTTATGTCCAGAAGAAAACAAGGGGCCATCTCAGCATTTGCTCAATGGATCAGGGAAACTGGACGAAAAACCTGATCGAGATGGGGGTCATTGACCCGGAAGCTGTAGTACAATAGTTGTTACAGGTTGTTTATACTGATTTATACAGTCCAAATGGTAAATAATGCATTATGTATCATTGTTAAAATTAATGTTACTTTTCTTGTCATGCTCAGTATAGTCTCTAATTGTATAGAAACAGTTATGCAGCAGAAACGATTTCACTTGGGATTTAAACTTTTCTATTGAATTTAATCGTTTAATGTCATCTGCAAAGTGTTGTAAAATAATGTACATGTATTGTATGTGAATTTTTTGTAATGAGCTGTTGATACTGTCACCTGATGAATATGATTTCTACATCGAGTGTTATAGTAATAGACATCGGCATTTTCTGAAAAATATTCCCGCCCTTGAGCAAGTCATTTTTTACAAAAACTACTGATTCGTAAATAAAAAGACACGGTAATGGTAGAATTCCTAGATTAATGAAGAGAGGCTTACAAGAATCACGTGGGTGGGATTTGGTTATTATTCGTACAATTCGTTTTTGTAATCTAAAAGCCTGGGAGCTATAAGATGTGTCTCCCCAGAATATTATGCCATATCTCAGGCGGGAATGAACATTCGCGAAGTATACACAACGAGCAGTATGAAGGCTGACTGAATTTGATAGAATTCTGAACGCGTAGCATAATGAACTTAATTTTGTGTTCAATTCATTTAAATGGACGTTCCATTTAAGGTTTGACTCAATTGAGAGACCTAAAAATTTTGTTGCCTTAACATCAGTCAATGGTACACTGTTCATTTTCAATGGGGCACAGAATTGTTTATTTGAAATGAAAAACTGCATTAAAACCGTTTTCTTTTCGTTTACTATTAATTTGTTATTTCGGAACCAATTTCAAACATCTGGTATTGCACTATTTACTGTTTCTTTATTGCAAAGGATGTTCGTATCATCCGCAAAGAGAACCGTTTTTCCGTTTCGAATCGTCGAGGGCATATCGTTTACGTAAAGTAGGAACAGAATAGGGCCTAAAATCGATCCTTGAGGAACTCCACATGCAACGGGCAAAGAGTCGGAAAGGTGTGTACGTAATGTTCCATCATTCCAGTAAGGTATTTCAACTCTCTGAGATCGTTGTTTAAGGTACGAACATAACCAATCTAGAGCAATTGAATACGAAATTGAAATAATCTAAAGCTTGCTTTGTTGGAGGTTTGTGGATGCAAAGTAAGATAATTTTTAACGTAGTAAGATGTACAACTGTTTTTAAATTAATTAAAAGGAAAAACCGTCTTAAATAAATCCTCAAGATAAAACTAGGAATTTGGAGTGTGTTTAGATCATTATGAGATAACCAATGTTCTGTAAAGCAAAGAACATCTATTTGACTGAGATCACATTCTAATGCTGCCTCGATAAATTCAATTTTATTTGAAAGAGATTCCACATTATGATGCATTATTTGAATCTTTTGCATGTACCTACACGGATGATTTTCTGCTGCATCTGACTGTAGTAGCTATTTATTTATCTCATTTTTACCTCGAGTGCGTGATCGAAGGAAGTATCGTGTCCAAGCAGTGTTAGGAGGTGAGGAAGGAGGGGTTACAGATGTAGGGGAATGAATAATGGGAGAGGGTCCAAAGGGGTTCCGGAGGATGGAAGAGAACTAGGAGATGCAGGTGGGGATGAATCTTGGATAGGATACTGCTGAGGTGTAAGGATGTGTTTTGCAAGTTCGCTACCAAGTGTATGTTTTCCAAGGTTCAAGTGAAGACCATGCCGGGTGAAGTGTTTTTCAGAGAGAAAGTTAAGCTCAAATATTTTAACATGTGTGCCTCTCAGATGCAGTTTTAATTTGTTGTTTGCGTGTCTAATTTCTTTGCACAGTGTTGGTTTGTTGTACCAGAAGGGCAGAGTCGAGATTACAATGTTCGTGTTTTGGGCGGCACGTTGTAGTTTGTCAACATGTTGCTCAGGTGTAAAGTGACCACCCAAATTGATGTCATTCTGCTCTCCTATGATGATGACTGTATCCCGTTTGGTGAGAGTTTTTGTGTGGGTGTCCAATTCACTGATCACGTCGGTAAACCTCCTGTTAGGTTTAAACACACACATGGCAGAGAAATTGGATGGGAGTTTCCCACTGAACAGGGAGGAGATTTGTCGCCCATGGCTATCTGCTAAAATTAGTACCTTTGTATGTACATGCACAAACCAACGCAAACAGGCTAGGAAGCGCGTCAAAACCAAAACACGTAAAGCTGCGCATGCTAGCTCACTTGAAAACATAGACATTCCTACTGAGCCTAAAAAACAGGTACTTATTTTAGCTGATAGTCATGGCCGCCATCTTTCCTCCATTCTCAGTAGGAAGTTACCCTCCAATTTCTCAGTCTCATCTATTTTTAAACCTAACGGGAGGTTTGCAGTTGTGACTGTAGAATTGGACACCCACACGAAAAAACTGACCAATCAGGACACAGTCATTATCATAGGAGGGCAGAATGACATTAACTTGGGCGGTAACTTTACACCTGAACAACATGTTAACAAATTACAATGTGCCGCCCAAAATACTAACATTGTAGTCTCGACTCTGCACTTCTGGTACAACAGACCAACACTATGCAGCGAGATTAAGCACACAAACCAACAATTGCAACTGCAGCTGAGAGAAACAAATGTCACACTTTTTGAAATTAATTTCCTCTCAGCAAAACACTTCACCCGGCATGGTCTTCACATGAACCTTGCTGGAAAACATGCAGGCGGTAACAAGCTAGCACAATACATCATCAACTCCAGTCCTACGCAGTCTCCTGCCAAAAATCTATCCCTTTCACCTTTTTTACGTTCTCTACCCCCCACCCTTGTTTCGAACCCTGTTGCCTCTTCCTCTGAACCTACTCCCGTTTCTCCCATTCCCACTACCAATTCGTCTACATCCGATGCCCCATCTTCCTCACAACCTGTCACTGCCGGGACACACTACAACCTTCGACAACGCACTCGAGGTAAAAATGGAGTAAATATATAGCAACTACAGTCAGATGCAGCAGAAAAACATTCGTGTAGGTACTTGCAAAATATAAACATTCTCCACCATAATGTTCAATCCCTTTCAAATAAAACTGAGTTTATATACTGCATAGAGTGGCTGACCCTATGGTTTCAGCGCGCTTGGTCGACGAACTAGCGGCCGCCATGTTGTTTGCAGTAAAAAAGATAAGAGGTGCCTGATGGTGACATGTAGAACTGTTGTAGTGAATCGACGTGTTTTGTATCAAATCCTATTTCTATATTGTTGTCTTTCCATTTATCTGTATTTAAATTATATTAGTGGTTGGAATAATAGTATTCACAATGCTTTCAATATGTTCGGTATATAACTTTAAAAATACAAGTTATCAAATTACAAATGTATCACTTTCAAGTTCGTCACCTTATTGTGATCTGTTTCTTTTATTGCAAGTACCATTGAGTTGTACATTCACTTTCAAGCATTTCAGCTAAATTACAATAACATTTCAACAGCTTCCATTCTTATAACAATAACCGATGCAGGAAGCCACGAGTTTTTAAAGTTTCTCAATTCGTTTTCCTGGTTTGGTTTTTAAATGATTTGTTTTTGATCGTGAAACATAGAATAAGAGGATTTATGTTAAGCGCAGCCCACCCCCATCCGGCCGTAACTAGCGCCAAACGGAATACCAGAATACTCCAGTTACTCCAGAGGAGGTGCTTTGACTACAAAAAAGATATATATTTGCTGCAAAGATGGAGGCAATTTAGCCACTCTATGTAGTATATTCTAGCTAGTTGGTTCCAACAAAGGAATATACTTTTATCTTTCTCGCGCATACTAACGTAAGTAGAAAAAGTATTGTAATCGTGCGCCGGAAACGGTAAATTTTCGACACAAACTCTTATTACCGGGCCCTGGTAACGAAAAAGTGGATAAATCCAGTTGCTAAATATTCTTCTAACACGAGGTGTAGCCAGAATCCATGTTTTGTGCATCCTTGATAGCGAAAAATCGATTGACGGCAAAATGTCTGTCTGTCGGTCTGTGCACAACGCTTAAACCATTCAGAGGATTTTTAACATAAGTTGATATTCCTCAATATCTGGCTGATGTTGCGGCTTCTGGAGTTTCAAATCGATATTTTCATTTGGCGGGGTTCTTTACATGAATGAAATAATTTAATATTATTTAAAAACCTACAGTTGACTAGTTTTTATAATAGTACCAACAGATCAATACAATACCAACTGCAAATATAAACAAAAAAACAATTTCTTGAAAATATGTGTAAGAATTGAAATTTTTAGTGCTTTTCTCCCTATAAAATAATATTGAGATTTTAAAGTGATGCCAGATTGTACCATAAATATTGAATCGTACCAGAATGTAGATCTCTAAACATATCTGTCCCGAAACTCATAACTAAAAAAGTCCATATTAGATTGAAAGTCCGTTATATATTCTAGTAAAGTCAGTGGCTGCTGCAGTAGGGAGGCGAAAGGGGTACTGCCTTCTCAAATAATACACATCCATCTTCCCTTTCGTTTTGTTTATTATTTGATGTTAAAGTAGTTGTTCGCCACCTTTTCTCCTATTTCAGATTTCAAAAAACCTGGCAGTACATGTCCCATGTTTTCCTTCCTTGGTTAGGGGTGTTCCAGAACTGTGTCCTATTACAGTGTAGCCAAAGGGTACCCTCGGATAGGATAGTAAAAAGTTCCCCTAAACCAAATGATATATTAGTGGTTACATTGCAATTCTAACATAAAAATAATATTTTTGAGAGTATTCTTAGCCCCCGTCCCACCACCCACACTCTTCTACAGCCGAAAATGTGTTTTTAATTTTAATTTTTCGGCAACTTAACACTATTTTATCTGGCTGAAAATAATATGATAAAAAGAAGGCAATTTATACTATCAGAAAAATATTTTTGATATTAACTCAGACCCAAACTGAAACACAAAAATAAATTTTGAAGAAAATAACCAAAAATCATTTTTATTGTCTCTTAGAATCATGGAATTGGTTTGAAAAAATCTCAAACGTTACTCTTAAAGCACAAATTGTTGTGAATTTGTTTCGGTTTTTTCGACATCTGGACTGCGGTTAAAAAAATAAAAACCATTGTGCCATCTTTTAATCACCTTCAGTTTAAATATAATTCGAAAACGACTGCATCAGTTCTGTGCATTTATTTGAGTGTTTATTATATATTTTTTGCATTGTTGTAGCACCCAGTAATATTTGAATTTTGGAATATAGTTACAAATTATCATTTTTTAATTTTTTTCTAATTCTTTCCATAAGTATATCATACGCTTAGGAGAGACGAAAGTTTTTGGTAATTTGTTAAATTGCTTGCCCATAGTTCAAAAAATTAAGCCTTTTGTAGTCAAGTACTTGGCTGCCCGGTAAACGCCCCGTCCTGGACACCTGCCATTCTCTGACATTCCTCCAGGAGGAGAAAGAAAGAAGAAGGAGAAACAAAGCGAAAGAAGGAGATGGAGAGAGAAGGAGAAGGAGAAAGAAGGAGAAGGGGAAAGAAGGAGAAGGGGAAAGAAGGAGAAGGAGAAAGAAGGAGAAAGAAGGAGAAGGAAGGAGAAAGAAGGAAGAAAGAGAAGGAAAGGAGAAGGAAGGAGAAGGAGAAGGAAGGAGAAAGGAGAAGGAAGGAGAAGGAGAAAGAAAGAGAAAGAAAGAGAAAGAAGGAGAAGTAAGGGTTGTTCAAAATGGAAGAAGGCAAGGCTTGTACTAATCAGCAAGGGCAAGGGACAGGAACACTCCCCTACATCCTACAGACTACTGTGCAGGCTCGACGCAACGGGTAAACTCCTCGGGAAGCTCCTGAAATCCCGCATCCAGTCGGCAATCGACGGCAGGAGGCCTATCAGTATGGCTTCTCAAAAGGAAAATGAACCTTGGACGCCATAATAAAAATAACAGACGCAGCAGCCAAAACGGAAGAGGGCAACCACTGGTCCCGACCCCTGTGCATGGTCGTCACTCTGGATGTGCGCAATGCATTCAACTCTGTGCGCTGGGACGATATCATGGAGGCTCTGGAAAACTTTGACGTACCGACGTATTACCTACTGCGCATCCTGAGCAGCTACCTGACAGACAGACCTCTGATCTACGACACCGAGGACGGACAGAAAAGCATGCGACTGACGGCAGGAGCGGCGCAAGGATCCATCCTAGGACCAGAACTCTGGAATGTAAACTATGACGCCATCCTCAAGCTAATGCCCGATGGCATCTTTCTTGTAGGATACGTGGACAACCTTGCAGCAATCATCACTGTACGCACGCTAGAGGGCCTACAAATAAAACTGAACCAGACAATGAGACGAATACAGACATGGATGACAGACCACAAATTAGAACTGGCCATAAACAAAATGGAGATAACCCTTTTGACAAAACGCCTACTGGACCCCGTAGTGAGTATGGAAATACAAGGGCACCGTATCCATGCGGCAAAAAGTGTTAAATACCTCGGGCTGACACTGGACCGCAAACTCACCTACTGGGAACACACAAAAAACGCATCACAAAAGGCCGCAAAGATTGTAATAGCCCTGGAGAGACTTATGGTCAACACAAAGGGCCCAAAGCCCAATAAGCGTCGAACCCTGCTCTCCATAGCACAATCCATCATGCTATACGGCGCAGAGATCTGGGCAAACGCGCTGAGGCGCGAAAGGTACTCCAAACAACTGACATCCGTGCAGAGAAGAGGAGCCTTGAGGATAACAAGTGCGTATAGAACAGTTTCGGATGCCGCTAGCTTTGTGGTCGCGGGAGTAACCCCAATCGATCTACTGGCACAAGAACGCAAGGATCTATACTACAAGAAACCTCTGACAAACCCGACAGACGCCCGAAGAAAGGCAAGGAAACGCACTCTTCGACAGTGGCAGAGAAGATGGGAGAACGATGACAAAGGCAGGTGGACAGCCAGACTCATTCCCAAAGTTGAGCCCTGGACAACACGAAAACACGGCGAGACAGATTTTCATCTCACCCAATTTCTCACGGGACATGGACACTTCCGAGCCTACCTACACCGGATGGCTAAAGTGGACAGACCAGACTGCACGTACTGCGGCCACGCTAAGGACGACGCCCAGCACACATTCTTCGAGTGCGAGAGATCATAGATGGCACGTACTAAAACACGAGGTACAAACAAAGCTGGCGGACATCAATCCAGACAACGTGGTGGACAAGATGTTAAACAGCCGTGAAAATTGGATCACGATCCCAGACTACGTGACACGAATCTTGAGACAGAAGAAAAACGACGAAAAAACAATACACTACACGACTAACCGTAGAACAAAATAAACCCACCAAACAAAACCGACGACACAAGACAAAATACGCTCGACAAACTACAAAAGACAGAAGAGAAGCCTTTAGGCCAAGAACACGGCCCCACTCTGATGAAATGCTGAAGAAGCGATACCGGAGTGGACCAGGCCAAGAAGAAACGGGGCTTGTGTTTTTAGTGGGTGCGAGCCTCACTACCTAGGGAAATGGCCACACGGCTCCTAGGTGTCTGGTAGAGATTTTTCACACCATCTCCAAGCAAAAAAATTCATTTTCATTTTCATTATTAATAACAATAACGATAACGACAACGACAACGACAACGACAACGATAACGATAACGATAACGATAACGATAACGATAACGATAACGATAACGATAACGACAACGACAACGACAACGACAACGACAACGACAACGATAACGATAACGACAACGAAACGAACGATAACGATACGATAACGAACGAAACGAAACGAAACGGACAACACAACGACAACGATAACGATAACGATAACGATAACGATAACGATAGCGACAACGATAACGATAACGATAGCGATAACGATAACGATAATGATAACGATATCGATAACGATAACGATAACGATAACGATAACGGTAACAACAACAACAGATAATTAAAGCAACCAAGGCAAAAAAAGCATTTGAACAACACACTTTACTACAATAAGAAAATTTATTTCAGAAAATAATTTTGCTGAAACTATAGTTTCTTAACAGTACAAAATTTGTATAATGTTGCACGGGAGCGAAGTACACATAGACATGTCTCTGAAAAAAAATATATACTAAAGACTTGATAATACTACTTTGAAAATAATTACTTATCTCCTACAAATATTTATTGGACAATTTTAAAAAGTTATCTACAAAATAGATTTCTCTCGTTTTATTCAAATTCATTAAGAATAATGAAAGTGTTCTTAGTTCATGTAGAGGTACACATGAAATGAAAGTGCTAATAATGAACATGTGAAGTGTAAATATTTTGAGATTATAAGAATTGAATTATAAGAAAAAAACAAAAAAAACTGCAATTAATAATGTGAAAGAAGTGTAATAATAAAAAACAACCAAAAAAATCTGCACAATAAATACAGATTTTTAAGTACATAAATATATGAAAAAAAGCTCAAAGAAAAATCTCTTCTGGCTCTATTAAGCATAATGAACACACAAAGAATGAATGGAACACAATTTTCAAATTCTATTCTTACTAGGAATTACTATATCATGTACATAAGTCTTTTTTATTCAGTTCAACTAGGCTTGTCTTGACATAATTTTCTTGCATGCACTAGTGGTAACCTCTTAAGCACTTAATAAAAATACCAACAGTGCTCTACAAATATTTCAGGGTTTTTAACTATACCTAAAAAAAACAACAGAGAAACACATTTACAATCATTTTTTTCTTTTAGTAGAATAATACAAAAAGAAAGGTGGTTATAGTGAATGTAAGGAATAATTGTAGTGTTCCACATCAATCCTACTATGGTAGGTTTGAACATTTTGTTTCCTCAATGCTCTCGGTACATTCGTTTAAGGAAAAAAAAGGTTAAGATATCATATTAACATTATAAGTGTAGAGACAAGGATGCCAGGGGCGAGATGTTTGTTAATCTTGCAAATTTTTTATAAAAATTTGAAAGATTTTGTAGTAATAAGCATTCAGATAGCAATAAATATGCAAACCTGCAAAACTTGTAAAATAAAATTTTGTAATAAAAAAATTATTAGAATTTTATTTCAATTAGATCATGAATATTAATAAACAACATTTTCTCATCTACCCAAGTACAAAATGGAAAAATGGAAAATAATTATTGAAAATTGTCAAAATTTGCTATTTATGTTTCTATTTTTGTCAATTCAGGTTAGGTAAGAGTTGGGCCTGTTTAATTGGCTACATGAACATGCAAATTAATGCATTGATGTGTTACTGTATTACCAGAATGACTTTATTGTTTCATGTGACTTAATTTACCTCTTAAAACATTGGCACCTCCATTATCAAAATCTTTTCTCACTTATGATACCAACCATTGGAATCTCCAATTCATGCTATGCTTTGCTTATTACTACGATTTTCCTTTGCAGTTACTACGCTCTCCAAGCCAAAAACATTTAAAACAGCAATGCTGTAATATTTCAAAGAATTTACCCTGTTCTCTTGAATCTATTGAATCCCAAACACTTTCACTTTCTGAATTTCAATAGTATATTAAAGAATTTACGAATATATTTTACAATATTATAAATATAATATAAGAAACTGAAACATCAGTTTCATTTTATTTATCATCAGTTTATATTAATATATAAACTTTTACAAATGGCAGAAAATGTGTAGAACCAATATTGTGCTTTCTTACATTATAATTAAATAAGATAAATGCTTTCTTTCAATTGCATTATTAAAAAATAAGAATACAATTTAAAAAATTAAGGAAAAATCTTTTTTGGAAATACAAACATTTTCTGTCAGTCTCAAAATTCAAGGCTGCACATAAATGTATATCTTGAATTTGGCCTCCTGCAATAAGGTCTAATGAGGTATTATAAATATCATCTTGATTTTGGTCGTAACTTCAAGACAATGTATTCAATTCCCCATGCTAACGGACATAAAAATATGAACACAGTTTGGAAATGAATACACAATGAGTAACTGTCGGTGACATCACGAAACACACCTAGAAGAAAAGAAATGGTAATTTTTAGCATTTTTAGTCACTTTTTTTTTAATCAATTAAATAATAATTTTCAGTCAGGGTGTGAATTGGGTATTTTATTCAAGGAGAGTTGTCTGAAGTGGATTTAAAGAATAATATATACACATAGCATTGACTGTTTGGATATGTGGAGTTTATTAGTAAGCCCAATGCAGCTGAGCCAGTGACCATTATTTTATCTACAAACTCAATTTTTGTTTCCCATTTGCCTTGATTTGAACATTTAAAACTGTGGAAATCAACAAACAGACATTCATAGAATCTTGGAAGGAGAGGACAATTGTCAACATCCCCCCTGTCAATTCACACCTTATAATAAATCAATCATTATGATGGCTTCTCATTATTTATAGAAAGAAAATGTATTTTTAAATATTTAGACTATATAATTTTAGACATTTATAGAGAAATACTCATATAATTATAATAGTACATTCATAAATGAGCACAGTCTTAAAACTATGGGTTAGAAAGGAAATCACATAGAATTATTGAAATTAAACTATTGCTTCCACGAAGCTGTTGGTACATTTATACATTAAATTACGCATGAGCAGCTTACTACAGAAAGATTTGATTCATTTCTGCAAGAGTTTTGAGTTAGAGATGGCTATGAGTTTTTATCAAAAAACATTGTTCAAAACAAAAACAGAACCTCATAGTACTATTTTCACATGCATTACTAGAGAAAACTTCCTACCCATTCTTTTCTGAAGGTTCACAAGTACTCTTTGTACAAATAGTACCATATCCTATTTACAGTGAATTATACAGAGTGATGACAATTGAGTATCAAAGAACGAGTAGCACAGGAGACCATGAAAGTGTTTGAAACATTGGTAGTTAAGTAGTAAAAACAACTGAGAATAAACCAGAAAACCTGGGTGTGATTCCTGGATGGGGGAGACTAATGCTCGGATCAACTTTATTAAACTGTTGTTGTGACAATCCACTGATAATCTGTGTTAAATTTGGAAATTTAAGTGATCACAAATGTTGAATATTGGTGTTAAAACAGCTATTAGAAGCCAACGATCATCTGAGAAGACCTGCCGAGAAGATTTTATGTCCATAGCTTGTAAGCTCTTGCTCTGTAATTAGATTAAGTATGCTAGTATATGGGTAATTTTTCATCTTTAATTTTCTCAAAAATGGTAACTTGCAAAAATCAAACTGTGATCTCATGGCCATGAGAAGGTTCCAAAAACCTAAGAAATTGTTAGTAAGATCTGATTTTTTGGTTTATTGAGTGCTGAGAAAAAATTGGCATTATGAGTAAAACCTTTTACTAGTTTCAAAGCAGGTTTTCAATTATTGTAAGAAAACCACTGATTGTAGCGGGTTCTAACAACAAAATTCGCAATTTAGAGTAAATTTAGGGTTGTATGGACACCTCGTTTGCCTTTGTAGCCCTAAAATTAAGATTTTTATGGCAAATCAAAATATTATCTTTATCTATTAGTATGATTCTTTGCTTTGCTACTAGAAGCCGCCACTAGTACCTGCGCGCTACGCGTAAAGTGTAAAAGCTCTTAGGCAGAGAGTTCTGTACTTCTCTATGTTTATATCGATATTTGCCCGTTACCCCCTCTTCACCATTTCAGTGTTACCCCTTCTGGGTCTGGTATAAAAGACGTGCGCTTCTCGTGCACACCGCCTTTCGCCACTTTTAGCCTTACGTCTTTTTTAATTCTGCTACCAGTTTCAGGGAAGCTTGTCCATTGTTTTCGCATATTCTCTCTTATCAGCATGCCGGGAGCATGCTGTTTTGTAATTTTATGAGCCATTAATGGTATTTTTATGAAAGACCCGGTTCCCTCAGAACCGTATTGTATTATTGTAAATATGTGTATGAGTGCATAATAGTCTAGACTTTTAGGAATGGGTGTTTTTATGACATGGAATTGGATCTTGTATTTGAAATATTTGTTGATTCATATGGTTGCGTAAATTTTCTAATGGTTTGAAGCAGGTTTACTCTGTATTTTGTTCTTGTTTGGTATTTGCAGCTTTGAAGCGACTTGTTTGTAGCTGGCCTCCGATTGTGTCGTGGAGAGCTAGGTTTTAGTACGTGCATTACTTATGTGACTTTGTTGTTAATGTTGCAGTTTTTTGTTCCTGCCGTGAGTAAGACGGCGCTTGGCCGCATTCGGCAGTTTGAAGCTTTGGTCAGGCGTCTGCTAGGCCCGTGCGGTAGCTCGAACCGCGGCCATTGGAAAGCAGCGCTAAGCATCCGGTCCCGTAGCCGGCAAAGAAGTCGGCTGGGCAACAGCGCGTCATCGGCACGAATTGGTTCGATCACATGCGGGCATTGTTGGGCCGTGTGGCGGTCGGCATTCGTGTGCGGTCACGGCTCTGTTGAATGAGATACGAGCGGGCAAGAGGACCGTTCCTTCTCATTCCGGAGTATTCCTGTTTCATTGTTAAATTTGTTAGAAGGTTGTAAGTTATGGTAAGAGATCCATTTCCATGTAATTTGGTAATTATGCACTCGTACAAAACTTGGTTCTTATAGGTAATGGCTCATTCTTAGTAGTTCAGTTTTTCACTCCTTTTTGTATTGAAAGAAGACCGAGGTCGGCTTCTTTGTCAATTTTGCATATGTGTGTATTCAACTTCCTCACCCTAAAGTGGGCATTGTCGAGGTTGTTTGTAATACCGTAATTCTGTTTAGGTATAGGCGCATTGTTGGAAGCGCCGTTTAATAGTGTTCCTGTTTCATAACAGTGTTTTGGTATAGAGACGGCACCGCCGTCTGTCAATCTTGTATTCCTATTTGTAGTTTTGTATTGTTTTTCTTGCAGCAATTTTGTATCTGCACAGCAGGAAAAATTGATTTTGTATTCATTTATGGTCTTGTAATAAAAGTAATATTTATGAGTTATTTGGATTGTTATATCTCCAAGTGCTGAGATCCTTTAAAATTTATGATCCTGTTTTATTTAGAACCTGGAGCGTCCTTTCGAAAGGTTTCGAATGTGACGACAGTCTTCATGCATCTGATAGCTTAGGGGTTCTCTGTGTTAGCCCTGAATAATAATTCATTAGGTAAACGTATGGTCACCTCGCTTTCTGTTTTATAGCGAGGCTTCGTTTAAAATTGTAATTTGTGCTGTCTTAAACAGCTGGCGACCGTACCTTGTCATTTGTAATTGTTACATTTCCCAAGTCACGAGGTTAGCCAAGTTTGAAATATAACAATCTGTCTCCAAGAGACTCGCCTCACCCCACCTCGTCCCTTGTCTCTTCGTGGTTTCCCCTTACAGGTTCGATGTGGATGATGGTCTCCGTGCTCATGGCGGAGTTTCTTCACCGGTACATGATTCTCTGCTGTCTACAGAGGTACCACTTTTCAACCGACTTTCAAAGCAGTGTGTGTGCAGGTGCACCTCCCATCGCTCACACTCACTGTATACAACATTTACATCCCACCAGGACTGAATGTATCTGCTCATGAACTTTTGGAGTTGATAAACCAACTGCCCTCTCCGTTCGTGATAGTCGGGGATGTAAATGCCCACAGTCCTCTCTGGAGCTCTTCCCACACCTGTCCGAGAGGCAATATATTAGAGAGAGAGACAGTGAACTTGGTTATTCTGAATTCCGGTGAACAAACTCATTTTGCCGTCGTCACAAATTCGAGCACGTGTATCGATCTAGCACTCTGCAGCCCTTCTCTTGCAACCGTCCTGCAATGGTCCATTCTAGATGACCTGTGCGGAAGCGACCATTACCCCATTATCGTCCACGTTGATGGACTTGCTCGTGGGTTGGCGGGCCCCCCTCTATGGTGTGTCCAACGTGCTGACTGGCCGACATTTCAAGCGAACGCCAGTCTATCGGAGGGCGAGTTTGTCAGTGTGAAACAAATGGCAGCACATTTTAACAGTGCTGTACTACACGCTGCAGACATTGCAATTCCGAAGTCGACCGGCAAATCGCGACACCCTTTCGTCTCGTGGTAGAACTTGGATTTCTCAAGGGCTGTTGGGTCTCGTAAGAAAGCGTTGGCGCGTCTAAAACACTAAAACACTATCCAGCCGTGGATAACCTCATTGATTACAAGAGGGCAGAGCGAATGCGAGGTGAGCCATTTTAGAAAGTAAAAATACATCATGCAGTCCATACGTCTCCTCTCTGAATTGTCATATGCCACCACGTCTGGTATGGAGCAAGGTGCGTCAAATAAAAGGATACCCTTCCCCAAGTCAGTGCCAGGTGGTCTTAAAAATGGTCAAATGATCACAGCTCGAGACGCCATTGCTGAGGAACTTGCCACTCACTATGAAAATATGTCGAGTTCGGTCAACTATGTTCCTAACTGCCTTTTACTTAAAGAAAAAATGGAAAACCGCGCTTTGGATTTTTCGAGCAGAGCACATGAGAATTACAATACCCCTTTCTCCATGTATGAAATGCGTTTTGCTCTGATGCTTGCAAAATGAACCACACCAGGTCCAGACGAAATCCACAACTTGATGCTGTAAAATCTTCTCAAAACAGCCACGCAATTTCTTCTCCAGCTCTATAACCGTATCTGGGAAGAGCATACCATCCCTACCTTTTGGCGAGAAGCCATCATCGTCCCAGTTCCCAAAGAAGGGAAGGATCGATCACTGACATCAAGTTATCGACCTATTTCGCTCACAAGCCGTGTATGCAAAGTGCTGGAACGCATGGTGAATCCACGTTTGGTCTGGACCTTCGAATATCTGTTGACGCCAATCCAAAGCGAGTTTAGAAGAAACCAGTCAACCTTGGACCACGTCGTTTTGCTGACAACAGCTGTCTCTACATCGTTCGTCTTGAGACATCTTTGGCCATATATTCGTATAGAAAAGCTACGACACCACTTGGAGGCACGGCATTCTGCAAACTCTGCACTCTTGGGGATTTAGGGGATGACAGGCTTTCTCATATTCACCTTCTTGAAAATGGTATCCCCCAAGGATAAGTCCTGACTGTAACTCTGATTGCCATCGCCATCAATGGCATAGCGTCGACTGTGCGAGAGCCTGTAAAGGCTGTAATCGCGGTTTGTGGATGATTTTTCCATCTGTTCATCCAGCAGCATCAGTGTGATACACAGGCAACTCCAAATGATGCTCAAGAAGCAGTCAACAGGTTTTAATTTTTCTTCTTCACTTCACGGATTAGGGAAATTCCCTGCTCCGGCTTCATTACACCTTCTCTGTCGTGGACGGCCAATGTCCCTTCTTCCCCGGGGTCTGTACAGAAAGGCATGTCGGGAGATCCTTTCGTGAGACATTCTTCCTAAGTGCTGTACCCACCGAGATTTGTATTCATTTATTTTTTCATTGATAGAAAATATGTTGTTTATTTGATATAAGACTATATCTTCATTTTTTATTTTGTCCATTAGGGTACAGCGTTTTACTCTACGGAGGAATTTCATTTCATTTTGTATCTTCATTTTATCTTGTTTTCTTAATGTCCATGATTCACACCCGTAAAACAGTTGTGGTACGGCCATGACTTTATAAAATTTTAACAGTATCTCTTCTCTTGTCTTATTAGGAAGATATTTGTTTATTGCTCCACAAGTATGTTGGAAACGTAATTTTGTTTTCATATCATCACTGTAATCGTATGTGATATCACAGCCCAAATAATTAAAATGTTACACTTGCCTTATTACTTTGTATTCAATTATTATTTTAGTTCTGATATGGTACTTGTCTCTGAATGCCATCACTTTAGTTTTAGAGACAGATATTGAGACACAATATGGTTTGCATATACTATTTAGCTGGTACAAGGACTTTTGTAGACTTATTTCGTTCTCTTCTATAATTATATGATCATCAGCATACAGAAGTGATTGTAGAGGTGTATTTGGATTTATACAAATACTTGGTTATTTAAACTTTTTAATTCTCTTAGACTGTTGTCAATATAAATAATGTGGTGGAGTCAAGCTACAACCTTGTCTTACACCTCTGTTAACTTCTAACTCTTCTAACATTTTGTTCTCAATTTGTAGATTAATACTTGTTTTGTGATAGAGGGAATTATTAACTTCTATCAAGTGGAAAGGATAGCCCCTTTTTCGAAGAATCTACCAGCGAAGATCACGATTAACTCTATCAAACGCTTTTTCATAATCTATAAAAGCTATGTGGGTCTCCAAATTTAATTCTCGTCTCTTTTCTATTATTTGGTTTATGGTAAACACATTGTCTGTACATGATCTTCCTTGCCTGAAACCACTTTGTTCTTCCAACAATAGTGAATCTGAGATTGTTGTGAGCCGTTTATTTATTATTTTTGTGTGAACTTTTGTTTTTCTTTTTTTTAAAGAGAGATGACTTTTGTTTTCTTCCATGCATCAGGTATTCGGCATTTTCTCCGACAATTATTAAATAATTCAAGAAGTCTGATCTTCAGTTCTTCACCTCCATATTTCAGGAGTTCTGCATTGATACCATCTACCTCAGGAGCTTTTCTATTTTTAATGCTTGACAGTGCATATTGCATTTCATGTTTGCTCAAAGGGTTTACCTGAGGGTTGTTGTATTGTGACTTATCTTCATCGATTGCAGTTGGGTCATATAAGAGATCTTCATAATATTTTATCCAGTCATCTTTCTTTATTACATTTAGTTCTGCTTTGTCGTTTTCCTCTGATTTTAAATGTTTCATGATCTTGTAAGCCAGATTCTGTCTACCATGGACATCATTTTCAATTGTGCTGATGAAAAGGTCCCACGATTCTTCGTGAACTTTTTTCATTAATTGCTTTGCATGATTCCTTTTTCGCATGTAGTTTTCTTTAGTCTCTTGTGTTGTTTTCTGAATTTATAGGCTTTTTTAATTTTTTTTTTTTTTCCTTTTCCCAATAGCTTCATATGCTGCTGTTTTAATTTTTAAATTTTTCTCCACTCTTCTTAATGTTACCTCTAAAGGTGTCTGTCCGTTTATTTGTTTCAGACGTGTTTGATAGAGATTTCTTATGCTTTCTTCTCTTAAGAGATGGGTTTTGTAAATATCTCTGCTCATAGATTCCTCGTTTTCCTTGTCATAATTATCTTCCATCGGGCTATAATTGAGATCTTGGAAACTACTAAGTAGTGATCGGATGATATATCACTGCTTCTGTAAACATGAATATTTCTAATTTGGAGTGCTAATTTTCTGTTCGCTATAACATAATATATCAGTGATCTTGTGGTGCCATTGCTCGAGGTAAATTTATGTCCTTTTTCCTAAAGAAGATATTCATAATTTTCAAGTCATTAGTAGTAGCAAATTCCTTAAGTTCGTGCCCATTTTTATTGATAGTTTCTTCTCCAAAGCATCCAACAACGTTTGGAATTATCTGTTTTCCTATTCGGGCGTTTAGATCTCCTGAAATTATTATATAATCATTTTTGTTACATTTATCTAAAATCCTTTGAGGAGTTTCATAAAATGCGTCAGTGTCCTCTGTTCTGCCGTCTTCTGGTGCGTACACTGATAGTGAGATGTCCTCTAGGAATTTGGAATCGTGTTTCAAGTATCCTGTCACTGTAATATGTATAGAGTTTCATTTCCATTTCGAATTCATTAATAGAGCAACCCCACTGCATGCTCTTTTATTGGCGTCTACTCCACTGTATATTAATGTGTAGTCATAGAGATCTTTTGTCCCTCTACCCTTCTTTTTGGTTTCAGAAATAACTGCAATATTTACATTCCTTGCTTTTTGCTCTCTCTCCAATTCTGCCTCTTTATTATTTAGCCCTCTCACATTCCATGTACCTAAAATTAGTATATCCGTTATTCCCAATCGTTTTTCTTTATTCTTGCTAGAGTTGTTATAGTGGCCGTCATGTTGTTTCACTTGAAGCTTTCGAGTAAGAATTTATCCCGGTAAGGTTACCAGCCTTTCGCGGGATTGTGATCTGACAGGGCTACTGTCTTATGGCTTGATCACAAACCACCATGCGTACTAACCCCACATGAGGGGCTGCTCCTTCTGCCCTTTTCTGGCCATTAGAGACTTTGTCCTTGTTACCCCGGACATGGGTTACAGCTGTTTGTGCGGAGGTCTTCGCCGGGACTGCCGTTGAGGTCCTCTTCTGGAGTACTTCTTCGTCTGATCCCTCTCCTTCGACCTGTCCGGCAAGGGAGGCCCTACCAGTAGCTACGCTATTGCCGGCATAGCTCTCAGGATCATGGGAGCACTCAACATCCACCACCAACGTCAAGGTCATGTACTCCCAAGGTGGAGGCTAGCTTTAATTTTTATTAAGCTAGAATTTTAGCTTTAATTTTTCTGCTACTAAATTTTTCGGCTTGCATTCGTCAGAACATACAATTTGCACGTCAATCCAGTTCTTTACCTCAGAGGAAATCAGCTTCTATTCGCTGAATCTGCCAGGTTCCTGGGGCTCACATTTGACAAGACCCTCACATTCGCTCATATGCTCATATATGCGCATATATGCTCATATTCGTATACCACAAACCAGATGTGTCTCTCCCTTAATCGTCTGCGAATGCTGAATGGCACATCATGGGGTGCTGACCGCACTATCGTATTGCGGTTATATAGATCACTAATTCGCTCAGTTTTGGAATACGGTTGTGAAGTGTATGGCTGGGCAGCTCGCTCCACTCTGCGACCCATCTATACATCAGGCTGGTATGCGTCTATCAACAGGTGCGTACCACACCAAACGAATTGAGTGCCTTCTAGCCGAGGCTGGTGAGCCCTCCTTAAAAAGAAGCCGGGATATTTTATTAGCATCTTACGATGCTAAAATATCAGGACTCTCAAATCATCCTTGTTGACATATAATTATCCATCCTGAATATGAAACATCATATATTCTTCGATATTGATATTTCTTTATATTATATATCCTCGCTTTCGTGATTTCGTGGACGAAATCCTGAATGAAGACATATTAGATTGTGATGTATTTTCTGATGATGACGATGCAGTGGATCCAAATTTGAAATTTTGAATTTTGAAATATTGAATCCTGAATATTTTTTTCTTCGTCTTCAACTGACGAAGGTGAAACTTCACATTCATGCCATATGCGTACATTTCCTGAGGGCCGAAATAGCTCAGCGTCTGTTTCATGTAATAGTTCAGCTGTTCTTGAATCTCCGTCGATTCTTGGTCTATCCTCTACAGTCCGTGGAACGTCAATGCCAAAAACATCTGGTCAAATTTATCCCCATAGTGAATCTGTATCTCCAGTTTCTGAAAGCTATTCAACAAGGAAAACATTTTGGAAAAGCCTGACAGCAGGTAAAATCAATCCCTTACTTCCAGCTTCTAGGTTTTAAGATAATAATCCTGTTGGCGTGGTGATGCAGCCACAGGACTATTTCCACAAATACATTCCCAATGATCTAACAACAAAATTAACATAATAGTCAAATCAGAGATATCTAAGGGACACTGGCAGAAATTTGAGTCTCACAGAAGCTTAAATCACAAAATTCTTACTTCTACCACGATGACCGGACCGAAGACAAATTTTGGAAAGTCAGGCTTACCCTCAAAAGTATTGAAACGACATGTTTCCTCAATGAGAAATCCTCTAATGTTTTCATTGATGAGCAAATGATTCTTTTCTATGGCCATGCATCTGCAAGGCAGTTTGTGAAAGGGAAACCGAATCCATGCGGTTTGAAATGTTTTGTAACTACGGCTCCTAACGGTCTTCCCTTGAATTGTTTTGTTTATTCTGGAAAAGGGGATCTAATCAATGATGAGAATTTAGATTCAGATGTAAAGGAATTAGATAATGATGGACGAGTTGTTATGAGAATGGTTACCTCTTACCTCCCAGTTGTACCTTGTGCATGGACCGTTATTTTACTTCAATTCAGTTGTTGGAAGTTTTGCATTACGAAACTGAATGCCAAGGTGCAAGAACACAAAGAAAGTTCAACATTCCAGTAACAACAATTTGAAATCGGATGCAGCATTGGCTGCGGTTCTGTTGACGAAAAGGTGAGAATTGATGGCCAAATTTGTGTATTGAAATGGTTCGATAACAAACCTGTAATAGCCTTCTCAACTGAAGGAAAATATCCTGAAGATATTTGTCGTCGGTGGTCCAAAAAAGACAAGAAGTACATTGAAGTGAATCGTCCTGCTGCAATAAAGCATTACAATGCTTTCATTCGGGGGGGGGGGGACCTCTTAGAGGGAATTATTAGTTTTTATAGGATACCAGCAAGGACTACGAAGTGGTCAGTAAGGTTCATCATACACTGTTTTGATTTTGCTATAGCATCGAATTGGATAGAGTACAAAAGACATCAGAACGCTTTAAAAACTCAAAAGAAAGACGTTTTGGACTGCTTGGATATGCGTATGGAACTAGCAGCATATCTCATCCACAAAGCTGTTGATGACCAAGACACCTTCGAATATGAACCTAGTGAGGCGTTCCCAAGAAAATTAGGTACAATGCAAGAACACCACTGACATCCCATAGTCGACAAAGAACTTATTGCATCTTCCAGAAATACCAATACCACCTTCGATAAATGGATAAAAGATTTAATACAAATTTCACTAGAATTAGATGCCCAACTTGCAAAATTTATCTCTGCCTTCAAGGTAATTGACAGGGATTTAAATTGTTTCACAAACTGGAAATTTCGAAAGGCAGAGAACAAGTATTAACATACTCAAGGGCTTCATGTGAATTTGTGAATTCTTATGAGTTTCTATTTTGTCGTTACGTTCATATGAAATGTAACACAGAAAATGCATAAATAAAGCTTTACAACTCAATTTCTACTAATGCTCTTTTGTAGGGACTAAAACCTAATGTCTCCTGTGGGATACACTTACGTCTTGGTAGAACGCAGGGTGAACAATTTTTTAAATTATTTTTTCAGTGTTTAATAAGACATTTGCACATAAAACCATTACAAATCACAAGAAAATAAAATCTAAAGTTACCATCAGGACTGAGGACGCTACGAGAGGTGCTCGGAGATCACGATTCCGCGCTCTCCAAACATTTTTGTTATTTGAGTGAAAGTGGAATATATCATTTTATCTGACATGGGCAACAAGGTTTTTATGTTTTCCTGGCCCCAGATTTAGGTTTTTGAACTTTGTTTTTATCTTCTTGTATATTTTATGCGTAATTCAAGCTTTCTTTTTTAGGGTATGTATGTGCTTTTAAATTAGCTGGTAAGTTGCATCAGCAACACTTTTACTAGAACTTTAATTTATTTATTTATTTTAGAAATACTTTGATATGGGCGTCAATGACCTTAGTAGTTGAAGCGCCCTTTAAAACTAATCAATCAATCAATTCATTGTCGATGTTCTTTCCAGGTTTCGTGAGAGAAAAAATTCAGTCCGAAATACGAAAACAAGAGCAAAGCACTTATAATCAGATGTGCAAATTTCAGTTTTCTACAGGGAATAGTTTAAGAGATAGCGCAAGTCAAAGATGACCTATTTTCGAAATTATGAAAAAACACTAGTTTGAGAAAAAGTCTCTAGAGGGCACTTTTTCCGGCGATCGGGGTAAATGAAGGAATTTTCTGTAAGTTTACTAAATGTTGAAATCGGATTTTGCCTCTAGAATTGAAAAATTTGTCATACTTTTGAACACACGTGCATTTAAACCAATTCTCTTCTAATGAAAATGTAAAAATTCAACGACCCCCACCCCTTTGAATTTTGCAAATTTCGTCATGAGCCCGATTCTTCTCACAATTTGACTCTTAACTCGAAATTTAATGGCGATTACAATGGTGAAGAGCATTTTTTCAACACAGCTTTCGATTTCAAAAAATTGCGAAAACTTTCTTAAAACACGCCATTTTTAGCACTAAATTGTCGCCGTTCTTTCCAGGTTTCCTGTGTGTAAATATTCAGTCCGAATACGAAAAGAATAGCAAGAGACTCATATGCAGCTGTCCAAATTTTTAGTGTTTAGAGCGAATATTTTAGGAGATACAGCTAGTCAAAGATTACCGTATTTCGCAAATTTTGAAAATATTATAGATTGAGAAAAAGTCTCTAGAGGGCAAATTTTCCGTTTCAATAGGAGAAATAAGGGCATTTTCTGAGTGTTTACAAAATTTCACAAACACACTGAAAAAAATTACTGGAAACCAAAAAAAGAAAAAACACAACAAAAACACTGAAAACACACTGAAAAACATACTGAAAAACACACTTAAAAACACCGAAAAAGCACACTAAAAACACACTAAACAAACACACTGAAAAAACACATTAAAAACACACTTAATGAAACAAAGTAAAAACGCTGAAAAAAAACTGAAAAAAAATCACACGGAAAAAACACACTGAAAAAAACACTTAAAAATGAAAAAACAAAAAAACCCATTGAAAAAACACACTGAAAAAAACCAACGAAAAAACACTGAAAAAACACTGAAAAATTTAATAAAACCACACTGATAAACGCACTAAAAACACACACTAAAACACACTAAAAACACACTTAAGAACGCTAAAACAACACAAAAAAAGAAAAACATTAAAACACACTGAAAAAGTCTGAAGAAAAAAAAACACACAAAAAAGAAACACAAAAGAAACACACACTGAAAAGAAACACACATTGAAAAGAAACATACTGAAAAACAGAAGAAAAAACACACTGTCTCTTAAAGACAAATTATTAAGCCTCTATAAATTCTGGAGATATAAATGTACTTATCCAGTTTTCTGGAAAGCCAGTGTAGGTTTCTATGTAGTTTTCTTTATTAAACGATGTTTCTCATTCATCGCGACCCCTCAAAGCGTGTTCTTGTTTTCTAGTGGCAGACAACATCAATGAGTCTGGTTAGTATCATCTGTTCTCTTTACATTTCGTTGTGTTTCGAAAATTGTAAAGTTCTGAGATTTAGTTCAAGTCAATCGGATATTACCGAAATTACACATTGTAAATGCACAAAATATACGATTTGCCTTTTCATGCTTGCCTAAAGAACTAGCGAGGGAAAGTATATTGTCGAGTTCTTCTTTTGACCAAATGTTACTACACTTATCTCTGCTGAAAGAAGACACGGTCAGCAAAAATGATTGTTCAATTTAGGGCAACCCTTTAACCATTTGTGTCTAGAATAATTAGAAGTACAGAAGTGTCTGCTGTACTCTTGCTTCCCCTCTTGATATTTTGCCGTCAAAGCTGGAAGTTCTGTTGTGGACCTACCGTTGTCTTTTATTTTGAGTTTTTCTCAAAACCGAATACTACTAAATTCGGTTCGTAATAATTGTTCTATAACACAATCACATGAACCACTAGCTTGTGAATCTTTAACGCACGCCATTTCCACAAGAAATTGAGAGAAGCAAAACTTACGAACGACCTGCACAGGGTTGTTCACCGCAATATTTTGCGGTGCCTACGGACAGTTCAGCCGCGCATCCTCCTCTCTCCCCGCCCCTGAAACATGAGGAGCCGAAGGTTATCACAGTTGGCATGCGGTGCTTCCCCTAGCAACAAATTCTCTGGGCAGCGTTAGGAACTGTTCGAAACTTCTCCCTCTTGCGTACTGTATAGCGCAGAAACTTGCGGATCTGTTAAGGCGCCTGGTAGCAACATAGTGTTATTTTTTCGCGTCTGTTGTAAAGACTTACTCAACATCATCAACGTCGAATATAAAACTATGGAAACCTGGGAGGGAAAACTGTCAACATCATCAGCATCGAATCTTAAACTGTGAAATCCTGAGAGGGATAAACTCTGCATATGAGCCATTCCACGTCAAATCGCACAAGAGTTGGCAGTCTTTCATTCAAATGTACGATATTTTATTTTCTCGGCCTTTTATTTACTTATTTATATATTTTACGTCAAAAACAGTTAAAATGTGTATGACGTGCTATGGAAAGAAGTGAATTCTGTTCACGTTTTCAAAATTCTGTGATTTCATTTCTAAGCCATATACTAATTGAATTTCGAATACAGGAAGGAGAAAAAACCCGCTCCGATGTAATAAAATCTATTTTCAAGGATAAATCTGCAATAAATGTTGGGCTCTTATCCCTCATCATGTTCTTCGTCAAGGAATAATACTTCCTGTCGCGACAACATGAAAACGATAATTTGAATAACTATTTTCCCACTGAATTCTAGAAGACGTGAACAGATAATGAAGTTATTTATGTCAAGAAGCAAAACAATGAGCAATTGCTCAGTGGGTCAGGAAACCTGGACGAAAAACCTGATCGAGATGGGGGTCATTGACCCGGAGGTTGCGGTGCAATACGTGTTACATGTTGTTTACATTTATACAGTCCAAATGGTAAATAATGCATTAAGTATCACTGTTAAATTTAATGTTACTTTCCTTGTGATGCTCAGTATAGTCTCTAATTTATAGGAACAGTTATGCAGCAGAAACGATTTCACTTGGGATTTAAACTTTTCTATCGAATTTAATCGTTTAATGTCATCTGGCAAAGTGTTGTAAAATAATGTACATGTAATCTAAGTGAATATTTTGTAATGATATGTTGTTTGTGTCACCTGATGAATATGATTTCTACGTCGTGTTATAGTAATAGACATCGGCGTTTTCTATAAATATATACCCGCCCTTAGGCAAGTCATTTTTGACAAAAAACAGTGATTCGTAAATCAACAGACAAGGTAATGCTAACATTCCTAGATTAATGAAGAGAAGCTTTCAAGAATCACGTGAGTGGGATTTAGTTATTATTCGTACAATGCTTTTTTGTAATCTAAAATCTGGGAGCTATAAGATGCACTTCCCCAGAATATTATGCCATATCGCGAATGAACATTCGCGAAATATACACAACGAACAGTATGAAGGGTGACTGAATTTGTAAGAATTCTGAACGCGCAGCATAATGAACTTATTTTTGTGTTCAATATATTTAAATAGACGTTCCATTTAAGGTTTGACTGAATTGAGAGACCTAAAAATTTTGTTGCCTTAACATCAGTCAATAGTACACCGTTCATTTTCAGCACAGAATGTATTTGAAATGGAAAACTGCATTAAAACTGTTTTCTTTTCATTTACTATTAATTTGTTATTTCGGAACCAATTTGAAACATCTGATATTGTATTATTTACCGTTTCTTTGTTGCAAAGAATTATTTACTTTATTACTAAATAGTAGCCTACATTGTCTTATTGAAACTGAAAGACTGATATAAAGAGTGGCCACTCATGTAGCGGTACATGGATTTTAATTACAGACAAGTTAAAGCAACTCAGATATCTTATATGGACACACATTAATAAGATGACGTTTAAGCAATGTTTTGAAGAATTTATTATGAGCAGATTTTATGGTGACTGGGAGATTATCAAAAAGCTGAGCAGAAATGCAGAAAGGATCTTTATTAGTTGAAGACTTGCTAGGGAATATCCTGTGATAGTTCCTATGTTCTCTAGTATGATAGTTATGTACCTCTTTATTACTCACAAGATATTGATTCTGATTATTTTTCAATAGTAGTATTACTTTGTAAGGGTAAAGTGCTACAACTACAGTAATTCACATTGAATAATGAAATCTTTACAGGACTGTCTTGGATGCAGTTTGAAAATTCTTCTGATACATTTCTTTTGTAGGACCATTAATCTATCCATGCGTTTTGTGTTGTACCTCCCCATATTTTAATACCGTACCATATTGAAATTGTGAGAAGATTATGCCATAATAAAATGGCAGAAGTGAGTCTGTTTCCAGGTATCTGGAAAAGGATCTCAAGAGGAATATAATGGAGTTAATTTTATTACAAAGTGTGTCAACTTGTTTGTTGTAAGTTAGGTTCTGATCTATGAATATTTCTAAAAACGTATGGTAATCAGTTTGATTCATTGATTCATTGTCTTCTGTTATAATTCAAGATTTGAAAACTGTGTTCCATCAATTCCCAACTTCAAGAAACCAGCTTTGTATTTGTTTATGCAAGTTTTCTCCATCTAGAGGCTTGTATGTGATGAAATCACTTTAAAATACTTAGTTACCACACTCACCATTTAAAAATGTATAAACATTACAACTTCATTGTATGTATATGTATAGGTAATTACACAGCTTAAAATAAGCTAAATTGCATGGCCATGCATACAACTATGGTACCAGCTTATTATAACATCTTGTTGCACTTTTTCATTGTTCATCACTGAGTTTTATCAATGTTAATTGTTTTTATTTAATTTTCATATTCAATTTAAACATTTATCTCGTTTTCATGTACTGTACATGATAATATTTAATTGATAGTACTCCGTGATAAAGTATACCTTGTCATCCTGTGTAAAATCTAGATGCATACACTGTAATAACTATGTGTAATAGCTAATATGTAAAATATGTAAGTATATATGGTAATTTCAAACAGTGCGGTAGCTCCACCATTAGCTGCCAGATGGCAGATAAGTCGATGTAGTAACATTCAATTGACTTATCAGCAGCTGTCACTTGTCTGATAGCCAAGTTCAACCACCGCCCGTTAGGAGCGCTACCTAACATCTAAGAGCTTCTCATTGTTTGTAAATTACATCTAACGCCGCGCCAAGAAATAGTTCTACCGGCTTGATATCTTGAATACAAATTTATAAAAGGGCTCTGCACCCTCATTACGTTGCTATATCCTGCCACGATAACCTTTTTTTTTAAGATTTCGTAATCTTTTTGAACATTTCTATATTCAAAATTGTGGTTTAGCCCGGTCTCTTTGACCGTTAAATATTTTATTATTTTATAAGTTATGGTTCTCTCGATTTATGCCCAAGTGGGTTTATGGTGTGGTTAAGGACCGTTTTTTGGTATTCATGACAATGGCTTGTTATATTGAATTTGTTGGATTGCAATTTCTATATTGAATGTTTATATAATTGTGAACTATTTGTGTCTCTTACAGTGCGTCTGTTTTGAAAGCCTTATAGGCTGATTTTTTTGTAGCACATGCTTAGACGTATGGCGAGGCCTGCATCGAGCTGTGCATCTATGTAAAGGTTGAGCTCCGATCTCTTTTGTGGATGCCAACCATATGCAAATAATTGTTATATTATTGCAGATTTTCATTGGCAGCGTCCTGGCCCGTGCTGGTCATATGAGCCAGTGACCTATTACAGTACGACTTCCCATGGCCCCATGGGAAACGCTTTTCTTGTCTACCGGGTTGTAATGGCGTCTGCCACAAGGCCATACTTTGGCGCAACAATCAGACGCACTGATAAGGTTCAAGGATGTGGAAAATGTGAAATAATCACATATAAGTAATGTTCTTTGAAATCCATTAAGCCGTTGTCATGTTTATATATGTGTTAATGAAGAAACGAGGGAACCATACTGTGTTATCAGTTTAACATAAAATAGTTTTCTTTTTGTTATTGAAGACGTCTCAGTCGAGTGTCTTGTCACTTGTTACGAATCGTCAAGTTTGTCGAATTTCCTAAAGTGGAATATTTTACGCAAACTAGTTCTGTATTGCCGATTCTGAGGAACGGCTATTTGTTCCTAAACTTTACTTTTTTTTAAAGAGGCCTAGCTTTCCAAATTTAAATTAATTCTGTTAATCTTATTTTAGAGACGCTCTGTTTTAAGCCAGAAAATTTTATTAATGACTGTAATTCTGTGATTTCTCACTAATGTATTTTCAGGTAATATTTCCAGTCCACGACTCAGCTGAAAATAATCTTGTAACATTGTAATTTTGTTTTATGCAGTTCCAACTGCATCATGTTGGTCTATGTTAATAAATGTTGTGTTTCTTGGAATCCTGTGGACTAAAACGTTTTATCTTCTTGGTGAGGTACCTATCCTTTGACTTTACCTCGTGAGTTACCCGAACCTGTAGTGAGTTGTAAAAGCTCCAAATTTCTTTGTTGATGAAGGCTGACGCTATAGGGATTTGATGTTAGTCCCAACCCTTTCCTTCAGGAACACGCGCACGTTGATTTTCCCGTATCTCTTTCCCTGTAAATTTTGGGATTTAGGAAAAGCAATGAAATAAAAACTCTATTTTGCCACATCTGTGGCTGGCGACCGTAATTGTTGTTTATTTCAATTTATTTATAAATACAAAGTGGCAACTATGCCAGTATTTTCTGCATCGCCATTCTGAAAGATAACATCCACTTCCACCTTTGTTTTGGTGTTGGTAACCGTGACAAAACTTGAAATCGATTAATACAGTTTTATCAACATTTAATTTCAATTCATTCATGGACAAATAACTTTTAATTCATTTTAACGATTCCGACAGTTTATTTTCTAGATGACTAAGATTTTGCCTACTGCTTATTAATGTATCATTGGCATAAGATATTACAGAGAAATCAGAAGAGCTTGGAATATCATTAACATATATAGAAATAGCACAGATCCAAGCACAGATCCTTGCGGAACACCTGTGGTAATTGTATGAAAATTTGATTTCGCTTTGGATATGAAATTTTCAGATTGCCGGAAGATCTCTGAACATATGACCTAATGAGGTCATTAACTCCACCCGTTATTTCATAATGTAGTTTTGTCAAGTTTTTCATGAGATACACTATCAAATGCCTTTGAAATATCAATGAATATACCTGCTGTTTTCTTATTTGATTCGAAGTTTCCATTGATTGATTCCGTTGAGTTCATGATTGAATTCCACAACAGCAGTGGTGGTGGAGAAGCTCTTCCTGAAGCCATGTTGTGATTTATTATTTATTTTATTAGATTCAAGGAAACAGTTAAGCCATGCTAATGTAATTTTTTCATAGAGTTTGCCAAATACTGATGTTAGAGTTACAGGTTGATAATTTCTAACACCTTGTGTATTATTATTGTTAGAAAGTGGTCTTAAACACTAATTTTTAGGGATTCTGGGGAAGCGAATAGAGATAGAGATGAATTTATTAAACTAATATATTAAGAAGAGCAGGCTTACATTTTTTAACAATTATTAAAGAGATTTCATCATTCCTCAACAAGCGACTATTTTTAAAGGAATTTATCAGTTGATTAACTTCATTAGAATTTGTACGATGCAGAAACATAGATTTTGAAGTTCCAGAAGACAAAGTATTACTGGTTACAATGTCCTGCTTTGAATTTAAAAATCAGCAGTTAAAGGTCCTACAAATATCAGAAGCATAATCAAGAAACATACCTTCTTGAAGTAGGTGTATGTTTTTATGGGTATGAGTTTTTCCAGGGTTAATTATATTCCACAGTGTTTTAGATTTGTTGAGTTGTTAACATTATGATTTTATTGACAAGCTTTCTCATTCATCAGTTTTAGCCTATATTGTTTTTTATACTGTATATACTTCTCATTATAAAAGGGATTCTTAGTATCTCTGAACAGGTCGTACACGTTTTTCATTTTCTTTCTAAGGACAAGAATTTCATTAGGAAGCTTAATTGTATTTCTTCCCTACATTCATTTGCCTCTTGATTTTTATTGGGCAAATAAACAGCCAATAGTGTAGAAGTAGCTGGAGAATTTCAAGAAAACAGCTACGCAGGAATTTTAACATTTCACTCCCCATATTTTCAACGTTAACTTACCAAGAAATAACAGAAATAATTTTAAGAAAAGCCAAATTATAGCAATAAAATTTAGTCTGTATTGAGCTTATTGACAATCCACAATTTAATAATACAAAAGACAAACACAGTACACCAGTCCTAATGCAACTTTACTTGTTTTGAGACATGCCAAATTAATGTGAATATTATGGAATAAGCTCTATATATGAACAATACTTAAATGAAACAAATGAAAACATTACCACACTTTTGCTCAGGTAAAACACATGGTTACGGTACAATTGGTAAAAATACCAATTATTTTGTGAGTAGGACAGGTGGTGATGACACGAGGCTGATAGATCGAGTGCCCCAATCTTACGAGCAAAATCAAATCACTTTCACCCTGGTCTTTACACAGTATTACTGCTCTTCATTTTAATTCAAAAATACAAATCTCCTAATTATGTACTAAGTTACAAGAAGGTCAGTAGTAGCTGATTTGTTCAGATGTCATTATTATGTAAGTGTTAAAACTTCAACATTTAGCATGTTATCCAAACCTTAAAAGTAACTGCCTTTACTAGTGGCTTTAGATATAATAAAAATAATAAACATTCTATTTTTGTTTTTTACTTTTCCTTACAAGGTTTAACAATCTATCCTTATTCCAGTTTCGATTTTATTCAGATATATTGTAAAGTCACATGTATTAAAATGTGATATTTCTTAACCAATGAGTGGAATTTCCCATTGTCCAGCTTTGCTAAAAAAGTTCATTATAACAGAAAACTGCATTTAAATCTCAGGTGTCACTCAGGCAAAACTGCATTTAAATCTCAGTGTTAATTCTCAGGTGTTTTTGACATACAGATGTTGAAAATAAGGGTGCATTTACAATTTAACATTTTTGAGAACATACCCAAAAATATGACTTTGAAAACTATACTTTTAACAATATCCTATCAAAGTTCCAAGTAATGTTTCTTTGGTTATAATCTATTAAATGAGACCTTTTTGGACCTATTATATTCTTTGTGATTTAGCTCTTCTTGGTACTCCCACTACTTAGCACAGGTGACCAGAAATTTGCAGGATTTTACGTTTAATGTAAATGATATTGATTATTTGATATTCACAATTTTATTTCATGAACAATAGTTATTTATGATATGAGTGGTATTTCATTTTACAAGTATGAATTGTTGCGATGTGAGGCCGAAAGGCTGTGTAACACAATTCTATAAGCAAAACAAATCACTTTCACCACGTGACATTCTCTAATTTTTAGACAGCCTTATTGACTTATACATTTTTGTTCAAGTATACAAATCACTTAATAATACATAAAGAGTGTACAGTAGTGGCTGATATGATCAGGCAAATGAATTTTGTTTTCTTTGTTGCATTTGCAGCTTTATCTGAATCAACATCAACTCACATTCAGTACTAGAACTAACAATTTAACTTTTACATGCTATGCAGCTCTTGAAAGAACCACTTGTACTAGTTGCTGCTTAAAAAAGTTTTTTTTTTAGCTAATAAAGATTTGACAGTTTGTTTCTACATGCACAGTACGAGGTCTTTCTCGCACAGCTAATCAATATTGGGATTCAGTATGAAACTACATTTATTTTAAAACAATGATTTACAAAGAGTGGAATGTAACTTATATTAATGCTAATAAAACTTCTTAGAGAACAGATGCTAAGCTCTAAAGAAATCCAAAAACTTGTTGAAAATAGGCTCTGAAAGAGTGAATCGAAACTTTTGTATTCATAATTTTCAAATAAAGTGTCAACGGAGCAAAACAGGCATTCCCAATCTGTGAAATTGATCATCTTTTACAGAAGTAATTTAATCTTCAAATCAAGTGTAATTTAATTAGAACTTTCCAAAAAGATATGTGGGAAAAATAGTTTATACAATGGATCTGAATTCAATGACAGAGTACACACTGATCTTAATGCACTGTTACTTATATTATTACGAATTGTCAGTTTAGGAGAGGTATCTGCAAAACTTTGTAAAGGTTTAAGAAAGTCATTCTCTGGACTTAAGAATAATTCTTTAATGTTTTCTCTCTTGAGCTCTGACATCTCAAAGCAAATAATTTTAAAAACAAAAATTATCTCTTCATGTTTTCTTACATTCTTGGGGTGTACTTTTAATATTAAAAATTATAGATCAACATTATTTCCACTCTTATGAATCATTTCCAAGGGTTTTTAACTGCAAAAATTCAGAATATCAGCAATAATCTTTCATTTTTTTTCACGCCAGTCTGCCTGCAATACTAAGCTGATGAATATCCCCTAATAATAAAAAAAAGGGCATGAACAAGGCTAGAAAATGTATCTGCCACCCTTGAGGTTGCAGCATTCTGAAAGGCAGAAGAGCCTGTAACAATCAAGAATAAATTATTACCAATACACTATGGTTTCAGTAGCATACTTCTATTTGCCTTTCACACACACACAAAAAACTTACCATTTTCAGTATAAACTGCTGCCTGTGCACAAGGATCTGAAATTTAAAAAAAAAAGGAAACAGCTGGTAATGCTCTCTTTAAACAATTTACTGTTGTGTAATGGAAATAAACATTGCAAAAACAAAATTGTATGCTCATTTGCACTCTTAAAAAAATCTATCCTGTTTGAAGCTCTATTGCCAAGAGAGCCAGATGAACTCAAATATATATATATATATATATATATATATATATATATATATATATATATATATATATATATATATATATATATATATATATATATATATATATATATATATATAAAAAGAGATAAATTATGCTACACTTTGGACAGATGAATTGTTTAAAAAAATCTTAGCAGTTACAACTATTGAAGTTGGTGTCACCTCGATGAGTTCAAACAAGGGATCTGGAAATTAACGTAAACATAATAAATAAATTCAACAATTTTCAACTAAATTATTTGAATGCTCTTTTAAGGCAAACATCATGAATACTGTCAACAAATGTATCGAGCACATTTCCTGCAGCATACCACAGTTTCTAAATCCACAAATGATGAATTATTATCCCAAGTTTTAAATACATTGTTGTTCCCAGTTACATGCTGTTCCAGAAAATGCTCTTTGCATTTGACTCACTAATAGTTAAATACTTCCACGTACATTTGGCGAGAGCTGGTTCCCAATCTCTTTTAGCCATTCTGCATCTAACACATAATATATTTATTTCACAGACGTAATTTAGAAAACAATATAAAAGCAGCATTACTCAACAAAATACATACATAAAAGCGTAGGATACGAGTTATGAAACTCACTTTTTCACATTTCTTGGAAACCCATATCACCGCGTTTTAATGGCTATTTTTCTTTTAAATTTGTGCATTTGGGCACCCAGCATCTTCTTGCAGTCATAACATCATAATAATAATACCCCTTGTGGTTTCGGGGGTTTAGTAGAATAGCACCATGGGACCTCCCCCTGTCGTAAAAGGCGACTAATCGGAGCAGCTGTCCGCTGTCACTCCCCTAAACGTCCTCTCATTCCCACGAACTTCGTGTGTCATTGCTTCCACTTACTTGTGGCACACTTCTGCTATCTGTCCTGTGGGCCAATCTTCATATCGGCCAACCCTTGTGTTTCCGACCCCGACGATATTAGGTTACGAGGGCTAGGGAGTCATTTCTGTTCTACTCTTCTATTCTAACTCTATTCTTCACTGTCCCCCTTCTTCTCTTCCATTTCCTGGCGGTAGCTCAAAAACGCTAGGGGAAGGCGACCCTGAAGAAAAAAAACCGGTATGGAGGATCGTTTAGGATCAACCATTACGGTGCAGGGGATCGGAGCCCCAGTATCGGCGGCCGGTGGTGAGCAAGCAGGCCACCGGGCGTCGTCATCAAGCAACTGCAATGCCAAGGGTGCGGATCACTCGGCACCCGGGGCAGATATTGCACGAGTGATAGCAAACTTCGCGGGACACGTATGGAAGTTTGCGATTCCAGGGTTGAGGGATCCCTTAAAAACTCTCGTCCAGAAATAAGTTCTGAGTTTAGAGCAAAACGAATGAGAACTGGAAGAAACGTAAACCCTGATGACTTGTTCAAGAACACGTCAGTGGTACCAAAGTACCTTACAGTTAAAAGAAAGGAAGGAAACTTTGAAAAAGTAAGTCCCTTTCTAATAGAAAAGTGTGTTAGCACCTGTGATGGATCTGCCGCAAGAGAGATAAAGAAAACTCCGTCTGGACTCCTAATAGAAACATTTAATGACAATCAAGGTCAAAAGTTGTTAGAGTTGAGCAAAATAGGTACTATCGATGTTGAAGTAAATGCCCATGGTACGCTGAATACCTGTAAAGGTGTTGTAGTTTGCAGTGATTTACTAAACTGCAGTGAACAGGAAATAGTTCAAGAACTGGTTCATCAAGGAGTCATTGCCTGTCGTAGGCTAACGATGAGGCGAGACGGGCAGATAATTCCTTAAGCATCCCATGTTCTGACGTTCAACCGCAGCACGTTGCCAGAAAAGATTAAAGCTGGCATTCATCGTCTGAGCGTACAAATGTTCATTCCTCAACCAATGCAGTGCTTTCAGTGCTTACATTTCTGACACACAGCATCTAGATGTGCTAAAATCAAAGCATGTCAATGTGGAAAGCCATTTCATAGTGGTGATCCATGCATGGATTCTATCAAATGCATCAATTGCAGCGGGCAGCACTCATCAAGGTCAAGAGACTGCCCAATCTATAAACAGGAGGCAGCAATACAACAAATAAAAGTCAGACAAAAACTCAGCTATCCTGAAGCAAAAAAGCTTGTTTGTCCTGAAAAAGGAAATATCACATACGTTGAAACAGTTACTAAAAGCACACCTTTGCCTTCACTAGTAATGAAAGAACTAATGCCTGTAATAAATCAATGTATAGAAAAGTATTTCAATGAAATTTACAAGAACAAAGTAAACACAGAAGAATTAAAAACAAACACCCAAAGTGAAATAGTTCTTGAAAAGCAATCTTCAGCACTCCAGTCAAATGATGCAGAAAGAAATCCAGTAGCCGCCGCCGCAGCCACATCCAGCAAAGGTGAATCGGCAAGGGGCCACCGAAGTCGATCGTCTCGTTCTCCAAAACACACCAAGGGGGACTTGCTCAATCAAAAAACCAATGATCAAGACACGACCACTGGCTCAGAGACAAGCTCGATGATAAGTGCAGAAAACAACGATTACCAGTCAATTGATCCAAGCAAAATTCCGCGCAAAAAGAAAAAGAAGAAAGGATGGCCACGAGGAAAACCCAGAAAATAAGCAGGACCCATCCATGCCACAGCAGCAGAACTTCATCCCAACCATGGAAAATATTATTCAATGGAACATTAAGGGCTGTATCTCACATTATTGCGAACTGAAATTGCTACTGGCCCATCACACGCCAATGTGTGTGTGCTCACAAGAAACCCATTTTAAACCAGAAGACTGTTTTAATTTAAGAGGTTATAAGATCTTTCGCAATGACGTAGAACCTGATAGGCGAGCCAGAGGCGGTGTTGCCATATTGATCAGCAATACACATTCTGCTGGTCAAGTTCATCTCAATACACCTCTACAAGCAGTAGCTGTAACATTACACCAGCCGTTGAAGATGACGTTATGTAACCTTTACTTACCAGACACCTCATGGCAAAATGAAGACCTACAAGATCTGATTGATCAACTACAGCCTTAATTTCTTATTCTAGGCGACTTTAATGCTCACAGCACCACATGGAGCTGCCCTAGAACAAATGACGCCGGTCGCAGAATCGACGAACTTTACTCAACAACGAATACGTACTCTTAAACACAGAAGCAAGCACTCACTTCAACGCTAGAAATGGAACATTCTCGGCCATAGACCTTTCAATATGCAGCCCAAATCTTGCAACACGTTTGACGTGTAAACCACTTCCCGATCTTCATCAAAGCGATCACTTTCCTCTGTTGATATCATCAAACATATCAAAGAACGCCGTATATTTACAGAAACGATGGTGTACCGAGCGTGCAGACTAGTTCAACTTCAGTCATTTAACATAAATAAATGTCAGTGGAAACACAGAGAAAGACGTAGCAGACTTCACCAACACTGTAATTTCTATTGCTGGAAAATACATTCCACAAACTACTGGTCGCCCATCCAGAATTCCAGTACCGTGGTGGAATACAGAGACCAAAGAAGCAATAATGGAGAAAAGAAGAGCCCTCAACACATACACGCGTTCACCAACACAAGACAATCTAATTGCTTTTAAGCGTTTGCGTGCATTTGCCCGCAGGAAAGTACTAGCTGCCAAAAGATCAAGCTGGGAGAAGTACGTGACAACCATAACCAGAACGACCAAAGTCACAGAAGTATGGCAGAAAATCAGGCCAATAGCTGAAGAAATGTCCTATTACATGCATAGAATATGAAGGACAACTAGTATGCAACCCAGAAGAAATAGCCAATGCCTTTGCATCTCAATACTCTAAAGCCAGTAACACAAACAGCTATCCTGAAGAATTTATCGAGAAAAGGCAGGAAGAAGAACAAGTACTAGATTGGCGTACAAGTACTAGAAGAAGTACAAGTACTACATGGCGGGAATATTTTAAAAATGCCGATGTCTATTACTATAACACTCACGTAAAACATATTCATCAGGTGACAGTATCAACAGCCCATTACAAAACATTCACATACAATACATGTACATTATTTTACAACACTTTGCCAGATGACATTGAACGATTAAATTCGATAGAAAAGTTTAAATCTCAAGTGAAATCGTTTCTGCTGCATAACTGTTTCTATACAATTAGAGACTATACTGAGCATCACAAGAAAAGTAACATTAACTTTAACAATTATACAGAATGCATTATTTAATATTTGAACTGTATAAATATGTATAAACAACCTGTAACAAGTATTGTCTTGCAGCCTCCGGGTCAATGACCCCCATCTCAATCAGGTTTTTCGTCCAGTTTCCCTGATCCTTTGAGCAAATGCTGAGATGGCCCCCATCTGTACAGGAGAACGTAGCGGTTTATTAAACGAAAACGGGCCATTCAAGGTATCTAATGTGATTTTTTGAAAACGTTTAACCATTATAAACTATCCCTAAGAAAAGTATCAAATAAACAATGTTAAAGGTCACCAGCTTAACATTGCCTTTTCTATTTGAATGTTTTCAACATCCCCAAAACCTACAGAAAACCCATGTTTTTACAGGTTATTATAAAACCAATTCAATACGTATAAGCATTTATTAACGTTATTATTTTTAAAACACTCAAATATCTACGATGTTATTTGATTCATCTCTTCATCCAAGATCTGAGATTAAAAACCTGATAAGCAGAGAAAATTAAAGTAATTGTGAGTGATTGATGAAGTTGAATGATCAAATGAAAAACAATGGTTCTTGCTTCATATAATGCTATATTGTTTAACAGACATGTAATTACATGTGATACCTATATTTAAACATCCAAACTAATAAACATTTTCAAAATTAAAATAATCAATAAAACGTTGATCATCAGCAAGGATTATATTATTAAATACATTTTTGTGATTCATGTGCTCCTGTGTGAATAACGTAGTAAACGTGATTCGTATGATCCAATTTCTCAGAATAATACAAAACCTGCTAGACACATACACTAAACATAATAGTTGTCAAATAGTTATTTAAGACATGAGTATTTCAGAAAATTAAACCTACTGACAAATATAAAATTTTGTTTAAATTTGACTCCTTATCCTGCGAAAGATATGTGACAGTACTTATGTTCACAGTTCTACTACCATGGGTTTAATTAATTAATTTGCAGTATGCAAATTATTATTTTTGGTTTTAAAGAAGCATGGATATACAGAGTGTCGGGGAAGGAAACGTCGATATTTGGAACAAAAAGCTGTTTAAACAATTTTAATCATACTTTGCCTAATAAACTACATAGATATTCTGAATGGCTGAGCTGCAATAAACACCCAAATGTTGGTTTGAAAATATGGTTTCTACGCAAAAATTTGCATTCTATAATCATATAAACAGACCAGAAACATATAACATGTTTAATATTAACAATATAAATTAATATATTAGTTCAGAAAGAAAAATTACCGAGAAATAAAAAAGCAGTCGAACTGTGATAATTGGGTGCTTTTTTTATTTCTAGGTTAATTTTTCTTTCTGATCAAATGTATTCATTTATTTTGTTAATAATAAACAATTTAGATATTAATGAATGCTTCTACAACGCAAATAGTTGCCTAGAAAACATATATCCAAACCAACTTTTGAATGCTTATTGCGGCTTAGCCATTTGGAATATCCGTGTAGTTTATTAGACAAAATATCCTTAAAATTGTTTTATATCCAAACCAACTTTTGAATGCTTATTGCGGCTTAGCCATTTGGAATATCCCTTAAGAACTATTGCTATTATATTAATAATTAATTTGAGGCGCGTTTCGGGGCCTAAGATTTTAAAAATAAAGCATTGGATATATGTATCATAATAACTCTTATGACGACACTGTTCTCAGTTACGTCAAGTTTTAATTTAGAGAATCAAAGTGAATGGTCTAAGTTTACTCACCTAAATAAAGTTTATCTTACTATACATACTATTGAAAAAGTGTTTTATGTTCAAAACAAGTGTTGCTTCAACATCATGTATTTTCACGTATTATTCGTAATTGCTACGCAATATTCAATACGGACTATGTGAACCTGCAAAAAAGAAACAAAACAAAAAAACACCTACTGCAGCATAAAATATTTTCTACTCGCCGGGATTCGAACTCGGGTCTTTAAAGGAAACTCGTTTGACACGGTTCCCCCTGCACCACCAGGTACACGACAAGACTACCTCCTTTCCGATGCGAAAAGGAAGTGACGCATTTGCATTTGCATTTGCAATTTAAAAAAAACAGAGTGTTTAATTTACCTTAATACAAGATCTATTTTCAAAAAGGTTTTTCTTTAAACAAAAATCTCTAGCCTTAATATTGTTTTTCGACAATGTTAATAAGATCAGTCGGAGTTAATATTATACAGTAGAAAATTGGGGCTAATAAATAACACTTTAAGAGTTGTTACTTATCTATGTCCAAAATTAACAAGAAAATGACAAATGATAGGAAATATATTCTATTATAATGACCATTAGCAAGGACTCAGAATGTTACAATATTTGGGAGGAAAAAAAAAATAAATGCCTATTTTTCCAGTCAAAAACTTTACCGCCGTGATATAAAACTTTTGATGTTACTTCGTTATTTTGTATGACATGATATTTTTGAAAATAGGTTATCATTAAGAAAGAATTAATCTTGTTTTTGCGTTAATATAATGCAATAATATTAATCATGTCGTATATATATATATATATATATATATATATATATATATATATATATATATATATATATATATATATATATATATATACAGCCTCAAATTTGTGGGGCTAATATGATACAACTTAAGAGGCTAATGTGATACGGGAGTCGGGGCTATTTTGATACGCTAAAAATTAACACGCAGACAATTGGAACGGATTTTTTTATGTATAATATTACATCAAACGCGCTAAAATTCCGATTTGATGTTGATAAACTATCGAAGTATTTATCTGAAAAGGAAAGAGCAGGCGACAATTCATAAAGATTTCCTCGTTCTCCTCCCTACCCAGTACATGGTGATTCACTTATGATTATCAATTGGCGGGAGCTTCTACTGTTTCAGTGCAGTTACTGATTTTTCACTGGAATCACAAGGAACCAGGCCTACATAGAAGCTAACACCATCCCTTCAACTCCAGATATCAACTGTTCTCCTCCAGTACTTTTGAGATAATACTGTTGGAAAACATTTAAAAAACAGTAGCCATCCAAAGAACAAGGAAGCGGTTAGACCTAATAGCAGCAATCATTACTAGTAAAGAGTGGATTATTACTAGGAAAGAGTGAAGTGTTTAATTTACATTAATTTAATATCTATTTTTAAAAAGAGATTTCATGAAATAAAAATATCTAGCGTTAATATTGGTTTTCGACAATGTTAATAGATATTTGTTTGAAATTTTCGAAAATTTCAGATCGTTTGCCCAAAATTGAACGCACGCCATCTTTAAACATCTTGTGCTTCGAGGAATGGATTTACAGAAAAATTGGAGCTCTTTTTGAGAAAATTATGTAAATATGATGGGGTTTGGTGTAAAGTACCTTCAAAATTAAAAGATTCGTTTCAAATTCGAAGATTCGTAATATTAGCAAGATCGTTCAAGGAATATCCATTTCGATGAAAATCATCTTTACTTTAGGCTCTAGAATTACTCACAGGAAGACGGATTGACAAAGAGTTTTTTTGGAAAATCACTTTTTCGGGTTCAAAAAACAAGTGTTTTGACAGACTTCTGTATAGAAAATAAAAGAACAATACCAACAAACCACTTTTTTCGAACTAGCTACTTGCAAAACGTGTTTTCTGTGAAAATTTCGACACTTCCTCCTACAGCATTACGTAACTCTCTTTACACGTGGAAGTAAAAATATTCCAGCGTTACTGGGATTTGAACTCGGATCCCTGTAGTCTGTAGGTCTGGCTCGACCGCACTGTGCTATCACAGATACTTCTAAACACGCTGTCCAAGCACACTTATTAGGAAAAGAGTAGTTACGTGATATTCATTGCACTTAGATTTTTTATTAGAGAAATGTTCTACATGTGTCAAAGGTATCAAATTAGCAATAAGAATTCAAACGATTACAACCCACGCAACTACATAGCTCATTTTACTAAGAAATATTTTCAACCAAAAGCCGTAGTCTTTAGAACCCTCTGTGGAAGTCGTTCCCGGTCTTATCTTTCGGCGACTATGGCCAAGGTTGAATTACGTCACAGATGAAAGTTGCGATAACGCTAGAGCTCAACACGGGCGCGCATGCAGACGTTCTGAAGCACATTCCGCGCTGAGCCAGCGACCAGTTCACATCGTGCTCCGCACAGCTCAGAACGTTTCAGTTTGACACAGTGCAGTTGACTCAGTATCAGTGACTTTAACATTGTGTATCGTACAGATAATTAATCGTTACAAGTGTAGTGAACCAATATTAAGTCGTGCTATTAATACTTCAATATTAATAGTAGTTTTCAACCACCAAGCCCTGACCTAGGTCAGAGCATAGAGGGAGCCATGGCGCTCCTCGGACTCAACACGTAAATCATCAGGCAGCTCCTTCAATCACAACAATGGAACCACCCAGAACCTGCAGGCAACAAACCTCGAACATGGAACGGTACTCCAACCGCCGACCCAACACAAGGCTCCAGTAAGGTCAGTTATACCAACGCGGCCAGCGCCTGCGCGCCAAGAACCAACGACCCACCAACATCAACGGCAGTGATAAGAGCAGTAACAGTGTAAAAGAGGCCACGGTGACAGTACCTTAGGCAGCCCATCAAAAAACAACCCAGCAGCAGTGAATATAATGTGCCTATTAGCAATAGATACGCTCCTCTTGAAGAAAATAGTGACGTAGACAAAGATTCAACTACTTGGACGACGAAGAAACACACGAAGTCGAGAACATAAAATTCCCCATATTTGTGAAAGACATTCGAACATTAATCATTTCAACAAAGAGATTAAAAGTATATTACCACTCAATTCACCTCTGACATGGTAAACAACAAAATTAAGTTATCCTTCAATAGCCGGCTTCAGAAAGGCCATTAAATATCTTTTAAGCACATCCAGAGAATTTCATACTTAGAAGGATCCCTTAAACAAGAAATTCTCAGTAGTTTTCAAAAACATTCACCAGTCAGTAACTCAGAAAGAAGTATACGAAGATTTATATCCAAAATATCCTTCACTGATCAGTGTCACAAGACTATACAAAGACAATATTCCCATTCCGGTTATTGTACGAGTTCGACAGGCATCAAAGTATTGACGAAGTGTTAAAAATTAATGCAATATGTAATCTGTGTGTCAAAACTGAAAAAAGACGTAAAACAAATGTGCCAATACAATGTTTAAGATGTCTGGACTTCGGCCATACAAGAAACAACTGCAATAATAAAATTGTATCTGCATTCTGTGCTAAGGACCATTACACGGTAAAATGCCCACAAAAAAACTTAACACCAACATGCCACAACTGCAAGGGCCCGCACCGTGCGGACATTCGGTCAGCAGAATGTAATTGTTTTTAAAAAATTTCAGAGACCAACAAAAGCAACTCTAAAACTACTGCCCCCCAAGAAAATTCAAATAACAATACTTCCGCCCCTATACTCACAAATCGCAATTTTCCTAATCTTCGTTATAGTCGAACAATACCCGGCTTTACGTATCAAGAAAACCCAAACACAAACCAGCATAGCACTAAAAACACACACCAAAATGTAAATAATAACAACAATAACACAAACTCTATAATGCACACTATAGTCAACAACATCACAAATTACTTAATGGGCATAATCAATAGTTTAATTCCAACCATAATAAGTAGTATTCAAAATTCAATCACATCATTCTTTAATACGAGTAACAATAATGTCAGAACAGTGTAATAAAGATTTAATCATACTATAGAACAGACTCCTCAGAACAATCACCAACGCCCCATGGTTCATTCCAAATCAACAACTCCATAGAGAATTAAACACGAACCAATCACCTATCAATAGCACGCATATCCAATAATTTCTACTCCAACATAAACTCAATAGACCAACTAAAACAATACAATCTAGCCTCAACGAACAACACACATACCAGAATAAACAATAGATACCCATTCGATTCATTCCTAAAAATATTCTCAAACATTTGTGAAAGTAGATACTCTCGTGAGTAATCTACCCCAATGTAGTAGCAATAGAATTAGGTTAAGTATAGTATTAAGTTAGTAGTAAGTCATCATTACATATGAAAGAGTGTAACACTGAACTATGTACAACCCAACAAGCAATAAATAAATTTAAAAAAACTTATTATAAAATAATATGAAGTTAATATAAGCAACAGTAATACAAATTATTAATTTTCAAGTTTTAGCAAATTTCGTGGGATGCAGAAACGTAGACGAAAAAATGATCCACTTAACTGCAGTATGGGATTAACTGAGGCTCTTATTGTGGTGAAGTGAATTATTAAGAGCATGTTGAACACAGTTCTACGAGTATATTATAAATAGGAGACAGATTTAAATGAAATATAACTTTTACTTTCTTGCATACCTACGTATATACGGAGTAATATACGTAATGTAGAGAAGTTATGTAATGCTGCGCGAAAAAACGGCGGATTTTCGGCAGAAAAAAATTCATTTCCGGATCCTGATAACAAAAAAGTGGATAAATGCAGTTAATTAATTAAGAGAAAAAAGTCCTCTAATGCGTGATGTAGCCAGAATCCCTATTTTGTTGATCCTTATTGCCGAAAACTCAATTGAAAGCGAAACGCCCGCCGTCTGTCCGTCGGTGAACACTACTAGCGCTTAAACCATGCGTAGGATTTTTTTTCAAATTGAAGAAACTATCTGTCTATCTATCTGTAGTTGAAGCTTTGAAATTTTGAAAACCATTCTTTAAAACTTGGGGGTTTTTAGATCAAGCTCCACGGACATTCTCGAAATTTTCTCAAAAGGTTTGCTCAATTTTTTTCTTTAAATGTATTGTAATAACAGCGCAAAATACACTTATAAAAGTGGCATAGGTTCTATTTTCACGATTAACAGGATTTTTGAAAACTGCAAAAGTTCTAATTTTTCTGGCGTCTTCCCACAACTGAAAAAATTGCAAATTTTCCCTTCAAATGAAATTTGTTGTCCATAATTACTCCTTTCATTAAGATCTTGCACATTGTTTTGAAAATTTTAATAGTTTCCTCGCAATATGGTGTACAATATTTTCAATAAAAAAACAACAAAAAAATGTTTTCTCTGTCTTGTCTCTCACGTAGCTCATATTTCCATTAGAGACAATTTGTTCACATTATTGTATTTATGTATACATATGCTCTAAATAATGTTGAATAAAATTTCTGGAAAACTCAACAGTTTTTTTGTGAAAATGTGCACAAAATTCCGCATTTTCAGAAACACTCAAACGCCATTTTCTCAAAAATTGCTCCAATTTTTTGTTTCATCTTTTCAACAAATAGTACTAATTGCAGTGTTTATTATGACGTTAAATTCATTTTTGTGTACTCTTTCATTTTTTTAATACAGAGATGTAATTTTTATGTACCTCTCACTTCGTTAATATGAACATTTGCATTGATTTGTATAAATTATTGCATTTATAAGTGGAAGTGTTTCCAATGACTTCGAATGAAGTTTTTCGAAAACTCAAGAGATTCCTCTGAAAAAGAGTTTCAAATTCCTCTTTTACAGTAATGCTTAATCGCCATTTTCTTAAAACACGTCTTCAAATTTTTAATTAAAATTTCTATTTAGAACAAGTTTTCTTCCTCTTTTACAGTAATGCTTAATCGCCATTTTCTTAAAACACGTCTTGAATGTTAATATTCTATATATGTTCTACTATTTGGAAACCGAGAAGAAAAGAAAAATGTCAAAAAATGTTTTTTGGGTGACGATAGATGACAGCTGGCGAGAGAATGTAGGAAGACCTTTTAAAGCCATTCCACACAAGGGAAATTAGAAAATTTGCTACTAGAAAGTCTGTGCCATTCGGTAGCACCTCTAGATACCTTTTTTTAGTCCTTTTTAAAACATTTTTCGCATATTTCATCTATTTTAACATAATTTTAATAGTATTTTAAATAAATTTACGAGATGCAACAAATGTTCTTCACACAATTCCTGAGTAACCTATTCCATTTCTTCGTTCACAAATTTTTAATGTCAATCGTATGAAATCTAAGGTTCTTGTGACGCCTATCAACACCATTGTGGGTGCGGCGGATTTCCCGAAAACTTAAGACAGAGATTTCCTGGTCCAGTTCAACCCAAAAATTTGCAAGTGAAGTTCACTTGAACGAAAGGCAACAGACATGATTACATCAGTAAGTATTCAACAGCTTGAATAGTTCATCTGACCTTTTTTGATCAATTTTTATGTCATTTTTTGTTTGCTTTTTTAAACATTTTAAAAACATTTTTAGAGTATTTTAATGATCATTCTGAATAATGATTTCGGTTATCACAATATTCGTTGTGAGCAGCAGGTCACTACAACTCCTCAATACAGACTGAATTCGATTACCATTTAACAAAGTAGTATTGAATATTCATCACCGTCGCTCTACCACAGATGCTGCAGTAGCAATGATGGTTGTCACTGAACCATATCAGCCGGTGCTGTTGGGTATTGCTTTTTTGTTGATCTTGCTGTTACTATAGTTCTCCTGAATTATCAATTAAAAATATTAAGATTTTTATACAGAAAGGTTTTTGAGGACTTAACTGAGCCACTGTCCACCTAATCTCAAATGCTTTGGCCCAGCTAACCGCGTTAACATAACTTAATTTTATAAAAACTTAAAGCATAGTAGTTCATGTTCCATGTAGTAAGTTCTAGAAACTTAGCTTCTGGTTGAAAAAAAACTTCTAATAACAATTTATACGTTTTTGAAATCACTATTATTCTTTTCGTAATAAGTGCTCCTGGACAGACTGATTAGAAGTGTCTGTGGTAGCACAGTGCGGTTGAGCCGGACCTACAGACTGCAGGGACCCGAGTTCAAATTCTAGTAAAGCTGGAATTTTTTAATCTTCGTTTACTAGTGTAAAGAGAGTTACGTAATACTGCAGAAGGACGTGTCGAAATTTTCACAGAAAACACGTTTTGTAAGTCGCTAATTCGAAAAAAGTGGATTGTTGGTATTGTTCTTGTATTATTTTCTATACACAGGGCTGTCAAAACGCTTGTTTTTTGAAAACGAATACGTGATTTTCCAAAAAAACTCTTTGACAATCCGTAATTCTAGAGCCTAAAATAAACATGATTTTCACCCAAATGGATATTCCTTGAACGAACTGGCTAATATTACGAATCTTCAAATTTGAAACGAATCTTTTAATTTTGAAGGTACTATACACCAAACCTCATTATATTTTTCAAATTTTCTCAAAAAGAGCTCCAATTTTTTGTAAATCTATTCCTCGAAGCAGGAGACGTTTAAAAATGCCGTACGTTCAATTCTGGGCGAACGATCTGAATTTTCGAATATTTCAAACAAATACCTATTAATATTGTCGAGAACCAATATTAACGCCAGAGAATTTTGTTTTGTGATATCTCTTTTTAAAATAAATCTTGAATGAATGTAAATTAAATACTTTTGAAAACTGCAAATGCAAATGCTTCACTTTCTTTTCGCATGGTGAAGGAGGAAGTCTTCTCGTGTACATGGTGGTATAGGGGGAAACGTGTCCGGCGAGTTAACTTTAAAGACCCGATATCGAATCCCAGCGAGTAGAAAATATTTTCTGCTGGAATAGGTGTTTTTTTTTTGTTTCTTTTTTGCAAGTTCACGTAGTCCGTATTTTATATTGCGTAGCGATTACGAATAAGACGTGAAAGTACATGCTGTGAAAATACAAGCATCACTTTTTTGAACATAAAACACTGTGTAAATAGTTTGTATACTAAGATAAACTTTATTTAGTTGAATAAACTTAGACCATTCACTTTGATTGTCTAAAGTCAAACTAGACGAAATTGAGATCAGTGTCGCCATAAGACTTATTATGACGCATATATCCAGTGCTTTATTTTTAAAATCTGAGGTCCCTGAACGCGCTTCAAATTACTTATTAATAACAATAGTTATATAATATAATTTAGTAATTTTTTCCGAGGAACCGGAACGCCGTTGCGTCGCGTTCCGACAGAAATCAAGCCCTGTATCTATGCTTCCTTAATACCAAAAAAAATAGTTTGCGTACTGCAAGTAATATTAGAACAAGCCCATGACAGAACTGTTAACATCAGATGTCATCTTTCGCAGGACAAGGAGTCAAATTTAAACAAAACTTATAGTTTCAATGAATTAATTGCGTGTAACTTTCTATGATAATCAAATGGTAATAATTTATTAGAGTATTCAATAGGTTAACAATTTCCGCATAAGTCTATTTATTTATTTATTTATTTATATATTTATTTATTTTACGTCAAAAAAACAGTTAAAACTGCGTATGACGTGCTTGGGGAAAAGTGAATTGTTTGCACATTTTCAAAATTCTGTGATTCCTACACTAAGTCATATACTACTTAAATTTTGAATTTTGAAAGGGAGAAAAAAAACTCTCATGTAGTAAAATCCATTTTCAAGGAAAATAAGCAATAAATTTTGAATTTTGAAAGGGAAAAAAAAAAAAAAAAACTCCATGTAATAAATCATTTTTAGGATAAATAAACAATAAATTTTGAATTTTGAAAGGGAGAAAAAAAATCATGTATAAAATCATTTTAAGGATAAATACAATAAATTTTGTTTGGAAAAATAATTTGAATAATTTTTCCCACAGAAAATGAAGTTACATTTATGTCCAGAAGCAAAACAAGGGGCCATCTCAGCATTTGCTCAATGGATCAGGGAAACCGGACAAAAAACCTGATCGAGATGGGGTCATTGACCTCTTGTTTGATAATTCTCCAATTTCGTATTGTAATAAGATATCTTATGATACTCGTGTCGTAAATAACTATTTCGCAACTATTATGTTTAATGTATGTGTCTAGCAGGTTTTGTATTATTCTGAGAAACTGGATCATACGTATCATGTGTACTATACGATTCACACAGGAGCACATGAATCACAAAAATGTATTTAATAATATAATACTTGCTGATGAATCAACGTTTCATTGATAAATTTACTATCAAAAATTTTCATTAATTTGCATATTTAAATATTTATCACATGTAATTACATGTTTATTAAACAAGATGGCATTATATGAAGTAGAGACATTGTTTTTCAATTGATCATTCAACTTCATCAATTACTCACAATTACTTTAATTTTCTCTGCTTATCAGTTTTTTTAATCTCAGACCTCCGATGAAGACATGAATCAAATAACATGTATTAGATATTTTGAGTGTTTTACAAATTATAACGTGAATAAATGCTTATATTTATTGAATTGGTTTTACAATAACTTGGAAAAATATCGGTTTTCTGTAGGTTTTGGGGTGTATGAAAACATTCAAATAGTAAAATCAATGTTAAGCTGGTGACATTTAACATTGTTTATTTGATATTTTTCTTAGGAGTAGTTCATAATGGTTAAACGTTTTCAGCGATTGCACATTAGATACCTTGAACGGCCCGTTTTCGTTTAATAAACCGCAATGTTCTCCCTATACAAATGGACGTCCAAACTTCAAGGTTTCGGTAGTTTCGTAGAATGGAAAGTAGCGGTCAACAAACCACCTTCGAACTCTGACGATACTGAAATGTAGTCTGGGTTGGGAAGGTAATATGACTTGACCATCAAGTTCGTTCTATGTATTTTCACTGGAAAATGCTACGGCATTGATACTTACTAAACTGTAAACAAACGCTAAATCTCTTTGAATTGTTATAACATCTTTTCTGTTTTCTTTTAGTTGTAACAACTCGTTTTACCAAGTACGTGTCTTTGTTATATTTTAAGACGCTACAATAATCGGAATTGAGAAGTATTCATTTTCAAGAAATTAGGAATTCATGAAATTTCATTGAAACGTTCGCCAATCTAAAAAGCGTTTTAAATGTATATTAAATATACTAATGTTGTTTAAAACTATGTATTAACAATGCGTAGATTTAGCACATGATGCTTTTAGCTCTGATTTGAATATTATACAATGAAATCATCAAATTAACAGTTTCAGAAAGATGTTCCTGACTTATTGAATGATAAATTGAATTGAAAATATTAACTTGAAGTTTATATACGTTCATTTAGAAATTTCTATACTTTTGTAAATATTGTGATGTGTGGTTCTACTAATGTGATTTTTCAAAACACAAAATAAATATTTTTTATTTTCTAGCTATTGGGTTGCTCAATATCCCTTTGATAGAAAATCAGAAACACTCATTTCGACGTAATGCACATTCAAAAATAGTTTGTATATAATCAGTTTCCTCTTTATTTGATAAATATAGCGACTTGAAAATTGCAGCATTTAAAAGAGAATATAAAAACAAAATAAAAGTTATATTCATACTCGCCATAAAAAGACGGATTTAGCGTAATTAAATTGGCCACAGAATTTGTTTATAAGCTAAGTGTTTTTTAAGCCTAGCAAGCAAAAGCGCAACATTGGAGAACTTTTTTTTTGAGTATGCTTGTGTTAAGTGAAAACAAATGGGGCCATTCTAAGATGTTAATTTCTTATAAACAATTACATTTATCTCGAGAACGAAATATGATAACACCAATCGAATTCCGGAATTTTGTATCGTGTTAAAACGCCACTCAGATGAGACAATAAAAAATTGCAACAATTGAAAATTTATAAACAATTTCCAACTTTTGCAAATCTAAAGGGGGAGGGTCTCCCGATGCCCAAAAGCCGAAAATTGTGAATTAACAATTTTGCAACAATTTATAATTTTATATACAAATTCGAAATACGCGTTGGAACGACCGGGAAGGGTCCGCCAATTGTGCCTGAAATTATCATCTCAAAATTGCACTTCGACTGGAGTTACAATCCGATTGCTAAACGTTAGATCAATTGTTGCTAAAATGCTAAATATTTACGGGTCAATTGACAATAATTCTAGACGGAAACCCCCGCTGAGAAATATTTTTTCGTCGTCGCGAACATGCAGGAAAAATCTCTCCATCGGTAGGGAAATATGACTTATTTCCGCCTCGTACGTAAATAAACTAGCCCTCTCCCCCTGAGACAACTGCCTTTCCATCCCTTGGGATGATGCACCAATTACAGACAACTGTGGTTCTACCTGCTAGGGATTGGTCAATGCGTCCCTCCCCCTGCCCTCCCCCAGGCCGAGGGGTGTCCAAGTTTGTCGGCGTGGTGTGGAAGATAGAATTTTTCCCGACATTTTTTCTGAGTGAGAGTGTACATGTACTGTATGTGAATTCTTTTAATGAGCTGTTGATACTGTCACCTGATGAATATGATTTCTACGTCGAGTGTTATAGTAATCGGCGTTTTCTGAAAATATATTCCGCCCTTAGGCATGTCATTTTTGACAAAAATCACTGATTCGTAAATCAACAGACAAAGTAATGGTATAATTCCTAGATTAATGAAGAGAGGCTTACAAGAATCACGTGGGTAGGATTTGGTTATTATTCGTACAATTCGTTTTTGTAATCTAAAAGTCTGGGAGCTATAAGATGTATTTCCTCAGAATATTATGCCATATCTCAAGCGGGAATGAACATTCGCAAAATATACAGAACGAGCAGTATGAAGGGTGACTGAATTTGAAAGAATTCTAAACGCGTAGCATAATGAACTTAATTTTGTGTTGAATTCATTAAAATGGACGTTCCATTTAAGGTTTGACTGAATTGAGGGACCTAAAAATTTGATTGCCTTAACATCAGTCAATGGTACACCGTTCATTTTCAATGGAGCAGAGAATTGTTTATTTGAAATGGTGAACTGCATTAAATCTGTTTTCTTTGAATTACTATTAATTTGTTATTTCGGAACCAATTTAAAAAATCTGATATTGTACGAGTACTATTTACGGTTTCTTTTTTCAAAGGATGTTCGTATCCTCCGCAAAGAGAACCGTTCTTCCGCTTCGAATCGTCGAGGGCATATCATTTACGTAAAGTAGGAACAGAATAGGGCCTAAACTCGATCCTTGAAGAACTTCACGTGCAATTGGCAACGAGTCGGAAAGTTGCGTGCAGAATGTTCCATCATTCCAGTAAGGTATTTCCACTCTCTGGGATTGTTTTTTAAGGTACGAACATAACTAATCTAGAGCAATACTATGGATTTATACTCCGCTTTATGTCTTGCATTATAAATGTAATATGTAGAGTTTTCCTGAAATTATACTAGGTATATGAAATTGAAATATGTACAATATAAAATCGACCACCACACAAGTAATACGAAAATCGTGTTATTTACAACGGTTACATGACTTAGACCACTATCTTTTAGAAGAATTTAAAAACATCACCAGCTGATTGTTTCATAAAATAAAACACTACTAGGAGTGCGTTACTCTCGTTTAGTTCCCAAATGGAAGGGCTCATTTGGTGCAGGAAGGGCGCGAGGAAACACAATTTGAAAGTAATAATAAAATTGTTTTAATTTGGTTTCCGCGACGCACCGCCCAGATGCTGACAAACTGAGCAAAGAGACGTAACCATGCGATGGAAACCAAACAAATATCATTAGTTTCTTAGTGGACTGTCTAATAGCTAATGTGGGCTGTCTAATTTCTTAGTGGACTATCTAATAGCTAATTGTTGAAATAACTCGTATAAGGATGATAAAATGAAAATAAAGTGTTAAATTCAATAAACACGAGATCATTTCACATGAAGATGATATAATTGTTCATACGAGATTTTCATTTAAACATAAATAATTTTAAAACCACACTATTGAAATCTGTAGGTTGAAATCGAATTTCAATTTTTGAATTATGTTGTGAATTAAGTTAGAATTATTTTATATTCCTATTCCTGACTGGGCTAGTCATTGAGATCGAAATTAATGTTATTCAGAGTTACGAATATTATGAGCCAATGGGATTCTTAATTTTGGGAGTGGATTGTATGAGGATGCGGTGCTCGACAAACATAAACCTGCAAGCGTGAAACTTGGAACATGATTGTTCAATTCCAGCCATTTAAAGATTATATTTCCTTCTTACGCCGATCTTCTTTCATACCAACAAAAAAAACTTTGAAGGAAAAATAAATTTACATAAAACCCATCCAATCCCATAAATTAATAGCACCTGAAATCATCAAATATAATGTAATAAAATAAGATCACCACAAACAAAATAAATTCTTTATACACACACAACCCAAATCATATTTTGACCACAGCAATATTATAAAATCTCTCTTTTCAGTATTTTGGTTTATTCATTTTAATTGCAGCTGTTAGAAAGCCTTTTATATATTCTTTCTACTAATCAACACACAATACCCAACATTTGTGGTAATGAAGGGTTGGTAGGACTCGTAATATAAACACTTCGGTTTTCCCAATTTCCATTAACACAGTTATTCAATCCAAACAAACAAAAAAGAGAACATTACAAACCAAATAATCTTTATATCTCTCTCGGAATGGTACCTGTTTTCATTACTGTTGTTGCTTTTCGTATTCTCCTTACATTAAATAGCTATTCTCTCAGTTAACTCCTTTTTTGCTTTGTGGTATTATAGATCCTAGTTACAATTGTTTGCTAATCTTTTACTACTCACAAAACATATAACACAGCATTTTGTGGTGGAGAAAAAAGATCTAATGGATTAATATCCTGCAAAACACTTTCCTTTTCCAATTCTCATATGTGCAGTTATCCTGGAGAAACAAACCCTTTCCTACTATGACGATGAATGGGAATGCCCCTTTCCGACGCGCGACCTTCCTCTCGTCACGCTGCATTGAAATAACAGAACTCGGGGGTGGAGAGATAGAACTGCTGGCACAACGTTCATTATATAATATTCTTTTCTGGCGGCGTATAATTTCGCCCAATGCTCGTAGAAAAAGTAAAGTTTGTTTACAATAAGCTTCGAGTAAATGTAGAGGTTTGTAATTCAATAATTCTTTTAATTATGAGCGTGCGCACTCAATTATCAATTTATGAAAATAAAACGTCATGTCAAAATTACCCTACTCATTACCTTCACATAAAAGCCTGGATTTACAAGTCCAGTTCTTGCCAATTATCCACCGAGGGGCGCGAGCCGGCACTTTCCTAACTGTGTATCAATAATGATGATTGCATCATCATCATGATGGGGTGTGGTTACTCCTCCTCGCATCCTCAGATTTCGTGCTAAGATTTGCTGCAGTACGGTTCCTTCCTTCGTTGTCCCGGCGTCTAGGGTTTCTTGTATTCGAAGAATCTCACCACCAGTAAATGGAGCGAACGAGCAGTAGCTCCTAATACACCACTTGGTATATTATAGATGGTTCGTCCAATAGTTCTTTAAAAAAATTACGGAAGCCCAAAAAACCATCGAAGAATACAGTAAATATATATATGTAAATATATATATAAATATATATATATATATATATATATATATATATATATATATATTTTGTGACGGAACACACACGCCGTGGACTCTCCGGCGCGCCGCACACAATGCAACCTGGTCTTTGATCAGGGGTCGTTAGCCCTGAGGGTGTGAAGCACCGCTCGGGCGTTACCAGCGCCGTGCGGCAGCCTACTGTCGCTTCTACGCCAGGCCTGTCAGGTTGTTCGTTCGTCTTACCTGTGAGAGGCAAATAAGGGGTAGCTTGCAATGGATAGAATCAGGGCGGATCGAATTCTAATGAAACACTTGGATGGCTCTGATAAAATTAGGCATGTATTCTTAAACTTTTTCCAGAGGCACATACACATACACACTAGATTATAATAAACAAATTGCAATCCTATTTCTATTATAATTATAATCCTAAGTCTGGATTAACGTTCTTGCTCCATCTTGTGCAAATAAACAATAACCTCCCTACCTTAAATACTCAAAAATCATATCTTGCCCGCTAATTACAATACTCGGGCAATTTAATTGTTTATGCAAACCTACTGATCTTGGCACTAAAATGTTCTTTCAGTCTGTTCGTCCCACTATGTTGGATCGAACTGAATTCCCGTGTTAAGCGTTCGGCGAGAATACTTCCTAGTTATACCTTTTAATCACACCTTTGAAATATTACGACCTCGCGGTCTGAATGTCGCACGGGTACTCACGCTTCGGCGATTGGGAACACGTAACCTGGACCTCGGCCAACGCAGTGACCGACCTCAGCTGCTTATCGCTGCGAACGGCTGCTCGCGCCGCAGTGACGCTCGGCCTCGCCCAGCTCGCTGCGCTATACGCTCGCCGGTCCGCGCTGCTCCTTGGCTCGCTTGATGCCTCCGTTCGCCCGTGAAGTAGTACAATTTTCTCCGGTCGTCCCGTAGAACGGCCGTGCCTCTACGCCCGTCTTCCGTTCCCAACAAACTTGCTTCTTTGGCTGTGTTGCACCAGGAATGTCGCCTCAGCCTTCCGCTTTGGCGATGCGGCGTAGTTGCGACGTAATGATCGTATACTCGACCCTTCGGCGATCTCTATCAGACTGTTCGGCGGTTTGTCTCAGAATGTTCTGCGATTTCTATCAAACTTTCCGGCGGCCTTTCTCCGACTGTCCGGTTTCCCGGGAACCCTTCCCCTCCCCCGGAGACTGTTCGCTCGTTTTTCTATCAACGTGCCAATCGCAGGCTTTAATTTTCCAGCGCTTATCGCCCCGAGAAATCATTGGCGACCACTCGTTACGTCCGACTTCAGCCGCGGCTGACGTCAGATGATGACGTACCAACGCGCCACATTCGAAGTGGTAAACACCCGCGATTTATCTTGGGCGTTTTTGCCTGGGGTTCTGCTTCCTCGCTGGGGCGCATATCAGAGCTCGTCTCAATATATATATATATATATATATATATATATATATATATATATATATATATATTGAAACGCACCGCGTTTCCACCCAAAGAAACGGCGAGGCATCAAGCAAGAACACGGCAGAACGGTTGCAAGAGGGCACTCGCTAGCCAAGAAAAACGGTTACGGGCGGCGAGGTGTCGTCGGTTGGCCGACCGTGGGAACGAGGCCGCGAGGAGTCAGTGTCTGGCTGGCCGCCGGCGAGGAAGGACGTATCTGGGGCTGCTCCGCGATCGAAAAGCAAACTAGTATCGCGAACGAACGAGTGCAGAAAGATTAATTGACGGACAATTTGGGCGTGATAACAATCAATAGTCGATCGGACATATTGCCAAAGTGATAGCTGCTATTTGGAGTAACACAGATCAAAAGACATCGAGTGGATCGGAGAATTGGAAAGGAGACGTGCTTCGGAAGCGCAACGCCTCACCTCGGCTGGTCCCAAGTGAAACGACCCCGGCAAGCAGCGAAGGAGCGCGAGGCAACCCGAGGGTCCCCGAGGCCGCCGACGCTCGTAGTGGAAGAAGTAACGGTAAATATTTCTTCGATCGATAAGATCGAGAGACTAACAGTGATTCTGGGTTATATGAAAGAAAAGGGTAGAGACCACCATAAATATTGTATCATTAGTGATTTGTATAGAATTAATAAATAGTTCAGTTTATTTTGTTCACGGAACAGTGGTGTTTGATTAATAACCCCGAGCCCATTCACGAGAAAGAACACCTGTCCCTTACAAATAAATTTACTGAGAACAAGCCTGGCCTACCTGGTACGTCACAATATATATATATATATATATATATATATATATATATATATATATATATATAAAGGCAATATAATTGGTAAAGTGCAAAAAAAGCGAAAACTAAAAAAAGAGAAAGAAAAGCTGAAATGGATAAAGAACGAACATCGAATTAGTAATGCGCCGATTATTCAACTACACATTTCCATGCACATGTTCATCTCCATTCTTAATTATCACAATTTATATGAAAGGTCTTGAAGATATTTACCCCCTTTATATGGAGCTTTTTTCGTAATGCACTATTGTACTTTATGCAATTTCACCTCAATAAACCATCGATCCCGTACAATTCCCTTGTTCACATGTACATGCGACATCGCTAATCACACCGTCATGAGACGGTCCACGTACTATCACTTAATTTCTGTTCCACAACGGGGTTAATAACAACCTTGTTATTTCTGATTGGTAGGGTAACTTACTACTTCGGTCTTATGAGAGTTTCTTTACATTTTATCTCTTTATTCCGTGCAAGCGCAATGGTTACTTATTCCTTGGAATCTCATTTAACTTTGGTATGATATGTGCTTGTATATATCAAGTACTATAACTGGGGTCGATTTAAACCCCAAGCTTTACTGACAACTGGAATTGTTAAACAAATATGTAAGGCAACATATTTGGTGTAAATAATTGATTGCGCCACCATAAAGACAGGAAAAGTGCCAACACACATACAAAGCAGAAACACACAGTCAGACAAAGCGCCACCAAGCCAACGAGAAAACGCCAACACAGACAAAAGAAGAGCGAACACTCACACAGAAAAGCGCCAAAAACACACACAGACAGACAAAGCGCCAACACAAGAAAGACAGACAGACAAACCGCCAGCACACACAGACAGACAGACAAACAGACAGACAGACAGACAAAGCGGCTGTTGTGTACAAGAAATCCAGGGCGGAAACAACAACAGTTCTTTACAATACGTTTATTGACAAATAAATCCAAAGTCCGGTCCAAAATACAAAGCCGTGTTAATCAAGTTCCATGAGATGTACCGTTCATAAAGTCGAAAATACCGTTCCACCAGAAAAATCACCAGGAGTCAGAAACCATACGTCGTCACCAGAACTTATACTCGCTAACTAGACTCACTAACACTTCACTAAGAAGCCACCGTCCGCTCTCCAGACCCAGGTACCCCTTTATATATATGCCCCGAGGTGAGTCTCTTCACTTCGCGCCTCCGTGGCGGGGAAAGGAGGGGAGGTGCCTCCTCCGGTGGCCGCTCTCTTGTCGGGGTCCGATGCCCCGGGCAGGCACCTTCGCTCGCCCTGACCCTGGTGGTGCCTTACGGCACTGTGCATTTTCTCTTTGCTCGTTTGCTCTCTTTGCACGATCCCGCTGCGCCGACAGTGGGCCGCAACTCTACTGTCCGGCACAGTGTCTAATGTCATGTTTCACACATGAGCTACTTTTAATAACGAGAAAAAGTATGAGCTATGTCATCCGAGAAGCCATCGTTCTCAACTCCGAAAGAACAACTACTTTTATAAAGAACAACTATCCTAGTCTTAAGTATCATCCATGTAAAAATTAATATAAGGTATTACATGTTGGTGCATTCTTTGATACTTCTGCACCTTAAAACAATGTACATAATATGTAGTCAATGTGATCCCATGGCCATGAGGATGTTTGATATAAGCTGAAGTTTACAATAAACTTCTCTTTTTTGTAAGAATTCCTTGTTTCAAATTAAGGTAATAATATTATGGCATAAAAATCAATTATTTATAAACACCTTTATATTTATTTTATTAAAAACAGCGCTTTACTATTGATTTTTATGTCATAACATTAAATCTTATGCTACTGTGGGTAATATGGAATGATTTCCAGCTCTTGGCAATGCAATATAAGCCTATATATCATAAAATATTATATCATTTTGTGTAATCATGAACACAGCTTCGCTTTATTCATTAGCTCCTAGGTCTATGCTTAGTTCCTACCTTGATGAGCGTTCAGCCTGTAGACCATTCTGGGTTCAAAGAGCAACTTTACTGTTTGTTTGCACCCTTTTCCACCAGGTGTGCTAATGTTTTTTCGTTACGCCTCGTCACGCTAGACTGTGTACTGCGGCGTGATATTCCACAGAAAGAGAGCTTATGAAAGGGCCTGCGCACCCCGGTAAAATTGCTATTCACCACTAACCTGATTCACAGTTTGGATGTATTGTTTAAATTAATATCCAAAATAGGGAGTGAGCCCGGCACAGGGCCGTTATTACTGATGGTTTTATAAAATATTTTAATAGGATGGTTCTCTCGTATGCCCGTATTGGGCAATGAATTTTGGTAGAAGTCATGATTATGGATTCTTATTAATTTATGGTACATGTGATTTATGTGTTAACTGGTTGTTTCTTATTTGCAGTCGGGTAAATTTGTTGAAATCCCAATAAGTCGCTGTTGTGCGCCTGGGTATTCATCTGCAGGCTCGTGATGTATGTTTGGCGCGTAGCCCTGCATTTCATGTGAGGCATCCGAGTGTTGTCGGTTGCAGCTTCTGTGCATCTTTAATGATTTGTTTGATGTTGCAGCAAAGCAGTTCCGGAAACAGGGACGTTGGAAGACGGGACTTGGGGATCCGTATTGCAATGTAATTGAAAGCAGTGATCTCGGACTGGAGCCCGTCGCTTTGGCCCCGTGAGCAGCTTAGGTTCGCCGCTCGAGCAACACCGTGGCTAGGCCGCGAGTTCGGCCATGCACGGTTCATGTCACACTGCTGCAAGTGTAAAGGTGCAATGAGGTGCTAAATGAAGGCGACCAAGTTGATCACATAGGTATATGAAAAGAATCCACAATCATGCGCATGTGTTAGTTGTTGAGAGTTTACGAGATAACCTTATTTGTTATGGTAATGTTTGTAAATTCAGTTCTATTCCGGCAAAGCAACTCATGAGAGTTCTTTAACATTTTTGTAAAGATATTTGCATTTCTGTACTCCTAAAGTGCAGAATGTGCCAGAAATAACTACGCAACTATGTAAATTCTGTGTAAAGGCTCTATGGAGTCATGTTATTTTGTTTTGTATTTCTTTAAAGAGGCACGGTATGTTTTGCCTCACATTTTTGATAATTAACATGTAATTCTGTGTCGTTTCTCTTACAGATGGGAGAAACTAACTAGTTGTAACTTGAGGGGAGAGCCACATTTCGAATTTGTAACAATTTAGAAAATAAATGTAAGCTGATTGTGTATATCTTCGATTTAGATTGTACCTAGAAAAGGGCTTCCGAGATGTACCCGATTCTGAGTGCGCTTTCCTATCCTGAGAGTAGCACATGTCTTTTTACGAAATCCATGGTGTAGGGCTTTTATGTTAGGCCCGATTCAGTCCATAGGTTTTCAGGTTCCTTTTCCTTTTTTGTAGGGAGATAAGGGAATTGGTAATAAAGTAATTGTACAATTTTGGTTGTTGTATATTTATTTGGCAACTGGCGACCGTGTAGAAATTGAGGTAATATTTTCCTTGAAATATAACACCCAACTGGGGTGTCTCCGTGAGCACAATGCTGTAGTATGCAGCAGCAGCAACACACACACAGACAGACAATACGCGAACACAGACAGAAAGCGCTAAGACACAAACACACGGACAAAGCGCCAACAAACAAACAAACAGACAAAGCGCCAACACACAAACAGACAGACAAAGCGCCAACACACATACAGACAGACAAAGCGCCAACACACATACAGACAGACAAAGCGCCTACACATATACAGACAAAAAGTGCCAACACACAGACCGGAAAAGCGCCAACACACAAACAGACAATGAGCTAAAACAGACAGACAAAGCGCCAAAACGCAGACATACACACAAAGCCCCAAAACACAGACAGACAAAGCGCCAAAACACAGATTGGCAAAACGCCAAAAAGACAGACAAATCGCCAACACACAGACAGACAAAGCGCCAAAACGCAGACAGACACACAAGGCATCTGTGTGTTCTGCTGCAGAATTATTTGATGTTCCCAGAATACGTTTGCAATGTCGTTTACATAATCCAGATCACAAAACAGCTCTAGGTCTGCTAGGTCTAGGTACTGCTTTATCTAAAGAAGAAGTCAGTCTAGTTAGGTGGATTCTTGAACTAGACAGGAAAGGTTTTTTAAGGAAGAAGGAAGATCACGTATGACACGTATGATGAAATTCACGTATGACTAGATTGTTTACAAAAAGTAAAATAAAATTATTCATTGATTACTTGACGCAGAAGTCATGGGAAGCGGTTTATAATACTCTTGATACAAATGACAAATATAATTCTTTTTTTTCAACTCTTTCATTACATTTTAACACTTGCTTTCCTCTTCAAAAACGAAAAAATAATATTTCACGGAAAAGCAATTCTTGGATAACACAAGGGATTGGCACATCGTATAAAAACAAGCGAATTCTTTCATTCATTTCTAAACGTCATAAGTAATCTCAAAATTTCCTTATCTACTTTAAAAAATAAAAAAAATAATTGTTACGAAAAGTTATAAGGCAGGCTAAAATCATGAAAAACGATCAGGATATTTTGAACTCAAATAACAAAACAAAACCAATGTGGAATATAATAAAAAATACTACCAAATCAACTAGAAAACCCGTAGAGAATGTTGTTTTAAAATATAACGATATAAATGTGAACGATCCGGCAACAGTGGCTAATCTCTTTAACCAATAGTTTTCGAGAATTGCTGCCGATCTCACTAAGGGTCTGGAAAATTCAAAAACAGAATTCACCCAAAATTTTAGACATGTTCGTTTCGAAACTTCTTCCTATGAAATTCTCAAAATAATCGGTAAACTAAAAATAAATATTCGTCCGGTTTAGATAAATTCCCGGATTCTTTGTTAAAGACCTGTGCGTATGCATTATACACCCGTTAACTCATATATTTAATTCATCGTTATGCACCGGAACGTTTCCAGATATTTTCAAAACAGCTAAAATTAAGCCGCTCTTCGAAAAAGGCAACAAAAATTAAATTCAAAATTATCAGTCTATTTCTGTTCTATCAGTATTTTCAAAACTATCAGAGGGACCTTTTTAGTACGAATGGAAACTTTTCTCAGTAAACACGACGCGCTTTCAGATTGCCAGCATGGATTTAGAAAATCAAAATCAACGGAACAGCTATATTTTCTTTTCTTAAAGATGTCGCCTCATCACTGGATCAAAACGAGGCACCTATTGGATTATTTTTGGATCTCTCAAAAGCTTTTGACGTCATTGATCATGACATTTTACTTTCAAAATTACCTTCATATGGAATCCGTAATATTGCTCTAGATTGGTTATGTTCGTACCTTAACGATATCAGAGAAGGGAAATACCTTACTGGAATGATGGAACATTACGTACGCACCTTTCCGACTCTTCGCCCATTGCACGTGGAGTTCCTCAAGGATCGATTTTAGGTCCTATTCTGTTTCTACTTTACGTAAACTATATGCCCTCGACGATTCGAAACCGAAGAACGGTTCTCTTTGCAGATGATACGAACATCCTTTGCAATAAAGAAACCGTAAATAGTACAATGTCAGATTTTCAAATTGACTCCGAAATAAATTAATAGTAAACGAAAAGAAAAGTTTTAATGCAGTTTTCCATTTCAAATAAACAATTCTGTGCTCCATTGAAAGTGAACAGTGTACCATTGACTGATGTTAAGGCAACAAAATATTTAGGTCTCTCAATTCAGTCAAACCTTAAATAGCACATCCATTTAAATGAATTGAACACCAAATTAAGTTCATTATGCTACGCGTTCATAATTCTTGCAAATTCAGTCAGCCTTCATACTGTTCGTTGTGTATACTTCGCGAATGTTCATTCCCGCCTGAGATATGGCATAATATTCTGGGGAAATACATCTTATAGCTCCCAGACTTTTAGATTAAAAAAGAATTGTACGAATAATAACCAAATCCCACCCACGTGATTCTTGTAAGTGTCTCTTCATTAATCTAGGAATTTTACCATTACCTTGTCTGTTTATTTACGAATCAGTGGTTTTTGTCTAAAATGACTTGCTTAAGAGCTGGAATATATTTTCAGAAAATGCCGATGTCTATTACTAAAACACTCGACGTTGAAAGGTTCATCAGGTGACAGTATCAACAGCTGATTACAAAAAGTCACATACAATACATGTACATTATTTTAGAACACTTTGCAAGATGACATTATAAACGATTAAAATCGATAGAAAAGTTTAAATCCAAAGTGAAATCGTTTCTGCTGCATAACTGTTTCTATACAATTAGAGACTATACTGAGCATCACAAGAAAAGTAGCATTAATTTTAACAGTGATATTTAATGTATTATTTACCATTTGAATTGAATAAATATGTATAAACAACATTTAACAAGTATTGTATTGTAGCCTCCGGGTCAATGACCCCCATTTTGATCAGGTTTTTCGTCCAGTTTCCCTGATCTTTTGAGCAAATGCTGAGATGGCCCCTTGTTTTGCTTCTGGACATAAATGTAACTTCATTTTCTGTGCACGTCTTCTAGAATTCAGTGGGAAATACAATTATTCAAATTATCGTTTCCATGTTGTCGCGGCAGGAAGTATTATTCCGAAGGACAACTTGGATAAGAGCCAAAATTTATTGCCTTTTTATCCTTGAAAATAAATTTGTTACGTGGGAGCTTTTTTTTCTCGAAAATTTAAGTAGTATATGACTTAGTGTAGGGATCACAGAATTCTGAATGTGTGCAAACAATTCACTTTTCCCCATAGCACGTCATACGCAGTTTTTAACTGCTTTTTTGACGTAAAATAAATACATAAAGCTATAGAGTAATGTTCAACACTTTTTTTCTGCTAAACCAAGGCCAAATCCGTTTAACAACAACCGTGTAGGAGAAGGCTGGGTCAAGGCTTATTAAGAAGACATCCCGTAATCACTACACGGACAAGTGATGCCGTGTATTTCGAGTGTAGCGAAGAAGACATCAGAATGTGATTTGAAGAAGTTATACAGTACATCGAGGGAAGTAACTTGGACGACGAAATAAATGATCCTACAGGGGTCTATAATGGAGAATTGGAGATGGATGACAAACGAGGTATTCTACGAATATTTTTTAAATATATTACCTCCATTTCTTTTCAAAATATACCATCACATTCCCAGTGATTCTATTCGTAGCCGGTCAAAAGACTTATCTCAAGTAAGTCGAATTTGCTATGATTTGAAAATCGAGGATATTGTAATTTTCCCCAACACATATAAAATCTTGAAGTTATTGCATCTTAGAAATTGTGATTTCGTGGGTAATATAATAATTAATTAAAAATATCGTTATACTAGTTGTTTCTGTAAGAAATAATTGAGTGGTCAATCACAGTCATCGTGTTAGCCAATCACTATAAGTAGTCAATCACTGTACAAAATGACGTGATTTTATTAAAAAAAATAATTAATAACGTGAGGTTCATTTTCCGATACAAAATTACGTCTGGGATAAGTAAAAGGTTCATTGGACAGTAGAAAGTTGGTAGCAAATTTTCAAAACTTTTGTTTTCAAATGAGTTAATGCTGTCCCAACTCGTAAGTGACCAATAAACTGTACCGTTTACCCTATTTCCTTTTTTAAATACACTTATTTTATGTATTTAAATACATCTGTAAAATACATTCCAAAAAACTCAAAAATACAGTTATTAAAATAGAAAATGTATTTTAAATACATATTTCAAATACAAGTATTTAAATACTGCCCAACGCTGATAAAAAAGATAATAATACTAGGGTTCGGAAAGGAAACGAACGTAATGGGACAAAACCCTATGAAGAGAAACATATGAGGAAGTGAATGATAAGAACGATCAGTTCATGAATGTACGTACAGTTCTGGGGAAAAAATTGATCGGGGTCGTCTTCGGCTACGTTCGACTTTTTTCACGGCTTGGGCAGCCCTTATCATGACCAAACGGTGGCAGGTGGAGTCTCACAAACCGCCAAAGCCAATCTCAACGCAGAGGGGAGTGCCTTAACAAAATTACGTCATAGAAAATGGCGGGCGTCCCTGGTTCAGATGTGGAAGTATTTTCAAATAGAAATACACAGAATGAAACACTTTTATGAACATGAAAGTAAATTACACTTAACCACTGTTAACAAAATTCGTTTTGAAAAATTTACGTCGATGTCTGATGAAATAATTTTAGACCAATTACTTTTTTATACATATTTTAATTTCAGTATTATTGTTCATACACAGTTCGTGATCTTTATCAAATGTCCAGTAATGTAGATATTAAGCAATCAATTTGCAGGTAGGAATAGCGCACATTTCGGCTTTGTTGATAACATTAACTGCTGGAAAATTGTTAATTCACATTTTTCGATTCTGGGACATCAGGGAACCCTTTCCATTTTAAAATTTCAAAATTTGAAAATTGTTGATAAATTTATGAATTTTTCAATTCTTTTTATTACCTAATCTCAAGTGTCTTTCGGCAAGTTACGCAATTTCGCAATCCGATCGGCGCTAACGCCTTTCGTTTTCGAGATACGCAATTGTTTATAGGAAATTAGTATCCGATGCCAACATTCATTTGTTTTACAGACAATCTAGTCGCTCCCTGAAGTCAAGTATAATGTCCTGATCGTTTTGCAGTGTCTCGCTTTCCGTGGATTCTATTGTAATAACGATTTCCGATTTACGGTAAATCAAATTTCAAAACGCAGAAACTGTTGTCCTGCAAATGCGTAGGTCTCTTTATTATGTGCTTGGGTATATTCTATTCACTGGGGCAAAGTGGATGCCAATAGTTTATCGTCTACCAAGGAAATTTATTATAAACTGGTTATAAATTGGTTTTTAAAAAAACCCTTTTGACGGAGCAGAGGCATATAACATATTATTACTAATTAAAAATGTGTATCAAGACATTTTTCTATCCAATTGTTCTTTTCTTGAATTTTTTTAAGTCCCTGAAGAAAGTTTGAATCCCATCAATTTTAATATTACCGTCAAAATTACAGAAAAGACTACTGGGGAATACGAGCCTGCTGCCCAAATTCGCGGTGCGATCTAAAAAATAATGTCGAAACACTCTAGTGGAGCTTATATTTACCATTTTAAAATTTTATGAATTATAATTAATAACTTGCGAATTTTGAATATAGATCATTTTATCATTTAATCCACGAGACAAGTGTTGTGCAACAGAGATATTCTTTGATATATTTTTAATTTTGCAGAAATTGAACAATATTTAATTTTTTAATAGAACTACATAGATTTTTTACTGAAATCATGAGATTAGTTGAAGAGGAATTCAATGATATCTTAGTTGTTAATAACTTAAAAGAAATATAGAATATTTTTTTTCTAAGCTTGATCTGAAATTATGATCAGTTGTTGGTACGGGAAATATTTCCCTTGGGTAGCGCGTGAAGCGGTCAATATTTTGATATTTCAATATATTATTATTATTATTATTATTATTATTATTATTATTATTATTATTATTAAAAAATGTTTGCATCACGTCTCTAAGCCTTTACTGGGTATTGTTCAATCACGCGATCAAATTCGCTGCCAGGCCGCAGCTCCTAATTGTTTCTGCCCGTGCAGCCGCTCGCCGTTCAGATATGCTTTCGCCAACCCTCGCGGAGTCCGCCCCCGTAGCATTCCACCACGCAGCTGCGTATTGAAAGGAAGCACAAAATACAAATGGGTAATAAAGTAATTTACGCAGAGTGTCTTCGCGCGGGCCTCTATCTCACGGCTCCTAACCTCCGCCGAAGCACGTACTTTCAAAACAAACTCCTCTTTGAGCCTCCAATCCTCGCGAGCAGTGACCGCTGCTCCCCGGCGCCACCTCGGCTGCCGGCTAAGACGTCATTAGCAAGGGCTGGGCCCACCCTCCGAGCGGCGGGCTTTCACACTCCCATCGCTTCATTACCTGCTACTGACCTCAAAATACATATAAACATTTCTCAGAATCGCGACGTGCCTCCTCGCTAATGGAACACTACTAAGGCAACTGGCCAACAAAGAGATGCACATCGGCAACGCGGACGCGCCCGCATGGCTGCCCCGCTCCTTCTCTCTCGGCACAAATAGGAAGCCGATCGAGGACTCATCGCAAGAGACGGCCTCACATTGGTTCACGGTCAAAATCACGTGACTCTCCCTTCCACGGACTCAACAACATCCTCAAATAATATAAACTACAAATTCGCTCCCCCGAAAGCAGACGACAGAACAGACTAACTCGAACAGAACTGACACTACTAATTAGGCAACTACTCACTAGTCAACGACAACTGTCAAACTTCTACGCAGAACTAACAGACGAGCAGACGCAAAAATGCAACTCATTTTGAACTAAGGCATCAGCCTACATATTGACACTTGACTTATCTGTCAACAACAACGGACGAGTGTATCAATACTCGCTCCACCAGGTAGACAGCCCGCGAACGAGTCGGCTGCTCCTGCTTCGCCTACCAAGGCTTCGTCAATCAACCAGCGCCGTCAACACGCTGCTAGCTCTAAATTCGGGCCACTGCTGCATCACCAAAGGCAAACTCCGCAACCAGCTCCAGTCAACCGAGTCTGCGCACATTCCAGTTCGCACCGCCGAATTGCCTAGAGCCAACCTCACCTCTGACAGCATCCTCACTCGCAGCCAAGTGATTTGGGTTGGTGTTTGCAGCACAACAAACAGTAAAGTGAACTTCAAGAAAGAAGAGCATTCAACAAAAAACGTTCATTGGTCCACCGGCTTACTACACATTAAAATAACCTATTTGTATATATGCAAATATTAAACTACAATTTATTATTATTGCGCACTGACTTTCATTCATCCTAAAGGTAAACCTTCCCCTGAAACCCGTTCTGATCCCTATGTAGTCGCAGCACGGCACATCGTGTTGCATCAGCTACATGCATTGCGCGCAAGGAATAATCTTTCTTAAAGTTTTTCTTTCTGTCTTGTCGCGTCTCTGTCAGTCAGCCAGTGCCTTTGATACCTTCGGTCAGGGGCTCGGCGCCGTTAACAACCCGGGGTTCCCAGTTGGTCACCCGTCTAGGAGTCCGTGGTGTCTTGAATTATGAAACTTCCGTGACATCACGGGGCCTAATTAAGCAATTTGGCTAACGATCCCAGATCGACTCAGTTTACGTTGTAAATACTCCATCTTTTTTACAGCAGTCTAATTTTTATGAAAATATAATAAAATCAAAATCTTTAACAAAATCCCCCGAAGTATCAAAAGATATTCCCTGCGCAAATTTTCTTCCAAAGGCGATAAACATTTCCAATTTAAGGAGATAAAATCATAACTTGGTAAATCACGTTATGTGCGAAATGTATTTTTTTTTGGTTTTAGGATCTGGTAAATGTTCACTACGTTTCCTTGGTATACATCATATCATTGAGATAAAAACACTTCATTTACCTTGGATTTTTTGAAGTTGATAATAAACGAACCAAAACTTATGAATTATATTGCAGTTATTTGTTGAACTATGGAAGACGAATGGAGGAAAAGAGTCGATGGCACGATGCAAGTGTGGGGTGGGAGTGAATCGGATGTCGATTTCAGTAGAGGGGAAGGGTGTTGGTTTACGCTTTAATTGAAAAATGTGGATAACTTTAATAAACATTTTTTCACCAAAAACAGTCTTAAATTACCACAAGAAATATGGAAATGTTATCCCAAAACTTGGATAGCCGCCACTTGTGAAATATTTGACGATAAATTCTGTGAAGAAATAACTTAAGTCAACCACTTCACTCGCCTTTTGACATTCAATCTCGTATACAACACACAATCGTGTCCTCAACTATTAAAAATATTTTATTTCACATCATACTAATTACATTGGTTTATCTTTCAAGTGAAATAAAATCAAAGCGATGAAACATGACTCAGTCCACTATTTAGGTAGTTTCTCAGTTGAGATCATGCCACAAGTTCAAGTCTGTTCCATTACTGCTTTGCAAGTGGAATACCATAATAGTTACCGTATAATATTTAACTTATTCTTCATACTGAAACCATTCCAGGTATACATCCATATTTTCATCACAAATGCGTCTTGATAGCTCTGAATTAGTGTATTTCGTTATATTCAGACAACTCCAAAGTCTTATGACGGTGAGTTCATTGTCTAAATCCAATAAATGATGAAGAAAATCACCAGTAATTGCATGGCAATGATCTAAAGTCAGATGCGACAGCTTTTTCATTGGATTAACCTAAAACGTGTCAGAAATAATAAAAATAATTAAGTGATGTGCATAATTAATTCCATCCCCCACATGTGTACTCACTGTACATATCCATTACATCAAGTTAATCAGCCTTATAACCACTACATTTTAATTTTTTTTAATGTATGAGAATAGATCAACTTACCTCCGTTATTTCAGTAAACAGTTTGTCTGTCAGTACTTCACATCCTTTGAAGAGAAGATTTTGCATATTTGGGCTGAAGAGAAGTAGTTGCCGAAACATGTTTGGATTCAAGTCTGCTTGTGGGTCAGACCAAAGTTCCAATGCTTGTAGCTCTGTAAACCACTCGTTGCAGATTGGCCCAAAAGATTCATACTGAGCGATATTCGACATTGCTATATTCCTCAGCTTTTTGCACGATCTTCCAATTCCTAGAATAAAAAAGTAAAAAAGGTGGGTTAAGAGCGTACACAGTTTAGAGCCGGCATTATTTTCAAGCTCAGGTTTGATCGGTGAATAAGTGAAGGTAAGAAAGTTCAGGTGTTGAGCGTGATAGAGCTGGAGAGCGGTACCTGCGATGTCAACGGAAGTGAAGTTAGCGAGGATGAGGTTGAGCAGGCGGGCTCCACACGTGGCCAGCACGGGCAGGACGCCGTCGTGGAAGTCGAGCGTGAGGCCTTCGGAGTTGGTGAGCGACAGCGAAGACAGCCGCTCGAAGAGCATGAACTTGTAGAGGTCCTCGCTGGCGAGCCAGGCGTTGGCGAGCGTGACGCTGGTGGCGTCGGGACACAGGCGCGTGGCGGCGTCCAGCCCGCTGAGGCGCACCCGCCGTGGAGATGAGCGTGCAGAGCGGCAGGTAGGAGGGCGCGGGGGCGGCCTCCTCGCTCAGGCGCACGCTCACGCCGTGCAGCAGCTTCTTCTCCATGGCCGCGTCCCAGCTCTCCAGCCGCTCCAGCACCTGCAACGCAAGCCAACGCTTGGCGCTACCCTTCACATGCTCGAGCGAGTGTGGATCAATCGACCTCTCAACAACTGTATTCACGATGTATACATGCGTATGTAAATTATAGAGGAAATCGCGAATTTATTTGTTTAGATATTCACGTTTAATACAGTCAACAGAACCGTGAAGCATGAAACGTAAAGACAAATGTTTCGAATGCTCCGGAATCTTGCACGCGGTCCATTGGCACGTCATGAACTGTATCAGTGATTTTTTTTTTAAATTTAACGCAACTCTACGCACTCCGAGCGTTAACAGATAATTTTCACCTCCAAATTCACTGCGGTTTGCCTCGCTCATTCGTCTTGATCAGAAGAGCCGAAACACTGTCAAGAAGAAAGTTGAAGCAAGCTTGCAAACGCGCAATTCATTCGCCATCATATTCAAGGAAGCATTTGCCTACTTTGTATCATTTGATGATTCACGCCAGTATTGACTGAAGTGGGAAGGTTTTTGTGATTTCTTATGATTCGATTGAGTAAAATAGTGAATATGGCGAGACTATTGAGTTAACGGTTTAGTAAATAAAACTTAAGTTAAGATATCCAATTTTTTTTATATCGAAAACACAAATTCCTAAAAATGGACTGTTTTAATGATACTCAATTATAGTTTCGTTCATTGTCTAGACGTGACTGTGAAAGCAGATTTCAAATGTTGCTTAATTTGCCCAGAGAGAGAGCAGCACAAAGCAGAGTCCGCACCGAGCGTACCAGGCGCGTCCCTCCTCACGAGCAGCCCGAAACCACATTCCGCGTTGAAGGGTTGAGGGACAAAGGACGCAACGGACAGTCCACGTCCTCCCTCCAGTTCCCCAACCAAACGTAGCCTGCTTCACCAAGAGCTGTACCTCGAAGATCTGGTCAAAGTCGAATTCGCGCAGGCGCGCCAGGGATTGCAGAACGATGGTGGCGCCCGCAGCCGTGACGAAGGTCTCGGCCACCACCAGGCGCACAAGGCTCTGCGCCTGGCGCTGCCCGTCCTCGCCCACGCACAGCAGCACCAGCCCTCGGTCCGTGATGGGTGTGGCCGTCAGGTTCAGGTCCAGAAGTTGCGGGCAGTTGCGCCCGATGCTCGCCAGCATCTGCAACCCGCGCTCGCCTGAATCTCCGCTTCCCCTTACGCGATTACGGTCGTATTCAGGAACAAAACTTAGACTTTGAAATGGAAATAGTTGCTTACAAGCTACAAAGTCATAGTCGTTACTTTGAGGCGACTTCATTTCTAGGTAACGGATTTTCCATACTTAGACTTTGGAAAGTAAACTTTGAGATCAGAAGATTTCCAGAATGGCAGATATCATGGATTTACCAGTTCGATTTGTAGAGGATATTGAAGATGTCGAGGAAGTTCTACAGTACGCTATGCCTAATTATCATGATACACCAAATCCTGTTTAATTATACACGGAAAGCCAAGTTCATGAAATTCTTCAGGTTTGAGAAACGCACGCACTAGATATCCTCGAAATGATTTGCAAAAGAACAAGGGAAGAGGACTACCAATTCCTCACATAATCCAATTTTGAATTTCTCTAAAATATTATGCATCATGTAAAATAATTTTACGAAAATCATTAACATTGGGTTGTCAATATTTTTTTAGGTTATGCTCAATTGTTGATTCATATAAACTATTATTTTGTCAATGGCAATAGCTGATTTTGTATTTGGCTTTTCAGGTAACTTTCAAATTGATTCTGAGAACTTGCGAGGAGTAAGTCAGCCAACCGTACGCAGAATAATTAATAATGTGAATGTTAATGATCTAATAAATATTATTTGTCTATTATGTTTCTATTATACTGCTATAAAATTTTAACAAACTTTCATATTAATGAGCAGATATTTTACATTATCTTGTATGAATGCAAAGATTTTTCTCCCAAGAGCAAACATATTTCAGTAAGAAGAGAAAATCGAAAAAGAGACTTACTATACACTGATCCTTCATGTATATCTTCTGTATATTGATCCTGATTCTTCAATTGAATTACAGGGTCATTTCTTGTGAAATAAACCACATACTCAATCTGGCGACATCTTTTCCAATTAGTTTTGGGAAGAGTATTTTTGATCTATTAAGGATTGCAATGTGAAAATAACCATTAATGTTTAATTACTAACTGAATAAGTAAAAGTCATGCTCATATTGAAATCACTTAGAAGAAAGATAAAATATTTTTAAAACGAATACAGGAATAAGTACCTAAAAGAAGTAGCACCTGACAAAATCACTGATTATTCCCTTTGGAAGGTATCAAGGAAAATAAAAGGACCTGCAATTAGGATAAAGCACCTGCAATTAGGATAAAAGATGGCAAATGAGCTACAAGCAACGTACAAAAAGCGGATAGATTTGCTGAGCATCGAGAAGAAATATTCCAGCCTCACGAGGAGAAAGAAAATCAAAGAAATAATTAATAAAATAAAAGAAATAATTAATAAAAACCGAAGTAGCCAAGAATATAACGAAAGTATTACCCGTTTTACAATATCTCAAGTACAAAAAAAATATAAAATCTGAGACTTAAAAGAGCTCAAGGAATTAATTTAATAACAGCAGAAGTTCAAACGAAACTGTCGAGGAAGGGTACAATAAAATTGACATATCTTATCAATGCTGCATTTAGATTGACATATGTATCCAGATCTTGTAAAGTTGCAGAAACTATACAGATATTGAAACCAGGAAAACCACCACATAAGACTACATCAAATAGACCGATCTCACTGTTACCAATTTCGTCTAAACGTTTTGAAAATTTGTTGCTCAAAAGAATGAAACCAATTATTGATAGCAGAACGTTAATACCAGAACATCAGTTCGAATTCAGAACAAGACACTCCACAATAGATCAGGTGCACAGATTATGCACCGTTATCGAAAAATTATCTTCTTGGAACTAGCGCAGGACTTTGACAAAGTCTGGTACAAAGGTTTAAAGTATAAGTTGAAGACTGTTCTTTTCAAATAGTATGCAGATCTTCTAGAATCTTACTTAACCGACAATGCTTTAGAGTTCAACAAGACGATGCCTAAACGGGACTCAAAACATTAAGGCAGGGGTACCGCAAAGAAGTGTGCTGGGACCAATACTATACCTACTGAATACCAGTGACAACCCCAAACCAGAAAACAGTGTCATAGAAACATTTACCAATGACACAGTAATTGTAGCAATAAGAAAAAGCAATGAAGAAGCATCTCAGAAGCTACAATCAGGAATTACACATGTACAAAAATGAACCAATGATTGGAATAACAAATTAAATGAAAGTAAAATTGTTCATTTGACCTTCACAAACAGGGGTATTGAACACATTCCAATTTATATGAACAAGAACATGGTACCATCTGCAAATACAGAAAAAAAAAAATTAAATACAAAAAGATGAACTGGATAATAGAAAGATAATATTGCCTTTCAATATTTATTTTAAACTTGCGTTAAAACTGCGTATGACGTGCCATGGAGAAAAGTGAATTGTGTGCACATTTTCAAAATTCTGTGATCCCTACACAAAGTCATATACTACTTGAATTTTCAATTAAAAAATAATATATAATAAGTATACAATAAAATATTATTTTACAAGCCCATATTGAAACCAATATGGACGTAAGGTCCAGAACTCTGGAGTAAAGAGTAAAATTGATATTAATCAAAGATTTCAGAACAAAGTGCTAAGAAATACCGTCGAAGTACCTTGGTATATAAGAAATAAAGATCTACACAAGGACCTGAAAGTTGAAGCAGTAGATGAAATACAAACGTTCGCGAGAAAACACGAAAAAAATCAGCACCAACACAACAATCCCGAAGTCATTCTTCTCCTGGACATCACAAACCCAATGAGAAGATTGAAGAGAAAGATACCCCTTCGAACTAGTGTAAAGTGAGGTGAGAAGGTGTTTGAAGATCTAAGAACTAAAATAGCAGTGTATGCAGAAAGCATGTTTTTAAGTTCAATTTGAAACTAAGAGGTCGCTAATGGGCTACTTCTTAGAACAAAATTTCATAGTAGTAAAGTCAAAATAAAATTGCTTATTAATCTATAAGACTAGATTGTAATGTTTATGGCAATAAAAAATATATAAATCAAATGGATTTATTAAGTCTTTATAATAATACTGCAGTATAAAAATAAGCTGCTGCAATCAAAACACGTATGTTCCTGTTTTCTGTTATAACAACTGAGAATACTAAAAATTATGAAATGTTGGCAGACAATTCTACCAAGTGTGAAATGCATAGCTGCAATTGCAACGTATCTAACTCTACTTCTTCCAGAGTTTATTTTGTGGAAGTTTGGTCCATGAATCCGATTTGTTAGAAAATCTACTTCAGCTCTCAAAGTAAATTTACGTAAGCTTCGATTTAAGTCATGTTCATGAATACGGAGGTTGGAAGCCATTAAAAAGCTAACTCATGAGGAGTGGCTAGATTTAAGAACTAGTCGTGCTACAGAATATCACAGAAGATCACAGTTCTTGTTTTCTAATAATTTTCTAATTGTAAAGTTTTCTAATTTCCTTGGTCTAGGCTGGCTTTGAGGTCTTGCCCCATTCTCTTGCCAGCGGCCATCTATCGACCCCCCCCCAAGTACATTTTTTTGACATTTTCTCAATGTTTCGGTTTCCTAATAGTAGAACCGAAATATGACTTCAAGAATAAAAAAGAAGAGGAAAACCTCGTCTTAAATGGCAATTTTCATTGAAACATTTGGAGTCGTTTTAAACAAAATGGCGTTTAAACGTTTATGTAAATGCGAAATATGAAGTTCTTTTTCATAGAAATAATTTGAGTTTTCGAGTCATTAGAGACACTTTAACTCAAAAATTCACAAGTCTTTACTAATAGCTGGAAATCTGCATATTAACGGAGTAAGATATTAAAAGAATACATTTGTGTAAGTTTTGAAAAAACAACAACAAAAGGATACCCCAAATTGAACTTTATGACGTTTTTTAACAATGCAATTAGCACTATCCACTGGAAAATTTTTAAGAACAAATTTGGAGCCATTTTTGAGAAAATGGCCTTTGATTGTTTGAAAATGCGGAATTTTGAGCTCATTTTAACAGAAAACTGCTGAGTTTTCGAGAAACTTTATCTGACATTATTTAAAGCACAAGTACACATAAATACAATAATGTTAACAAATTTCTGCTAATGTAAATATTAACGACGTGAGAGACAAGTAAAAAAAATAATTTTTGTAATTTTTGAAAAACAAACTAACAAAAGACAGCAATATGGCATTTATGTCATCTTGTAGAGTGCATTTAGCACTATCCCTACCAAATGCTTAAAGAAAAACGTACAGCGGTTTTTTAAAAATCTTGTTTTTAAATACTTTAAAATTGCAAATACTACACGCAATATTGGGCGGAAACTACTAAAAGTTTTAAAAACATGTTCATGACTTTAATGAAAAATTAATTATGGAAAACAAATTTTTATTTGAAGGAAACCTCTCTCTTCAATTTCATAGTTTTAGGAAGACACCCAAATAATTCAAACTTTTTCGAAAATTCAGATTTAACCGTGAGAATCGGACCTATGCCAACTTTATAAGTGTATTTTACTCTATTCTTACAAGAAGTTCAAAGAGAAAAATGGGAGCAGTTTTGAAAAAAGTTTGAAAATGTCCGGGGGGCTTCATGTAATGTACCCCAAACGTTGAAGAAAGTTTTTCAAAATCTCAGTGCCTCGAGTGGAGCTAGATCGAGCGGGAAATATCCATTTTGAAAAATCCTACGTATTGTTTAGGCGTTAGTGGTGTTCACAGACGCACAGGGACGGACAGACGGCAGACAGACAGACGGACTGATAGACGCACAGATGGAGGGACGAATGTTAAAAAAAACCTTTTTCGGTATCAGGGCATACGAGAGAATAAAAAGGGATCGATCAGCAGAAAATTCTCCGTGCTTATCAGTTGGGCTGAGGCTGAGGGAGAGTTGTCGCGTTTTACTGTCCTTTGCCATCTATGCCTTGCATGACCCTTCGCAGGCAATCTAAAGCGAATACACTAGTATTCCAAGCATGTAATTTTGATATTTTTCAGTCCGATATCTATACTGTCAGATACTTCTAATGAGGGGAAATTTTGATGTTGGGCGTCATAAATGCGTGTGAGAAGCGCTCAGCTAGTATGGCACTCGATTCACTTCTTTTATTCATTCCGAGTGTGTGGTAACAAGTGTAGAACATACAAAGAAAAGCTGCTGCGATAGCGCGTTACTGCAAAATCACTGTCGGATCGGGTCACATGACTCTTAAATGACAGACAGACAAACAAACAAACAAACCAGTTAGGTGCAACGTGTGTGTGTATATATATATATATATATATATATATATATATATATATATATATATATATATACACAATATTATGATTCAATTTATATTTTTGATACCTAATACAACATGAAAGTAAATGTACATAGGTATAAAATAGATATTGTTCCTTCATTACAAATGCAAAGTAAATCTTTTTTCTCTCTACAAGATATGCAAAGGAAATATTTATATTTATAGTTTTTAATCTTTTTCTCGAATATTGCATGTCATCGCGTTAAGCACATCGAAAATCTTTATTTTTAATTGGCTCATATTTGTTCAACGCTTGATGAGGTGACTTCGAACATTTAAAATAAACGTAACAGGCTCCAGTAATTTTCAAAATTGCCCATTAATATTTTACTCTCTCGCCTTAGTATGAAGAGAAAGTATTGTAATCGTGCACCGAAAATCGGCAATTTTTCGACAGGAAAACTTTTATTGGCAGGACCCTGGAAATGAAAAGGGTGAACGTCTCGTTTTCAACTATACTGGGAAAGGTGGCTCAGGGCATCAACTGCTGTCGCGGCAGTGCATCTGATCCAGACGACCTAGGTTCGAGTTTCGACGGTCACAGGATTTTAGACACTGGTCACATAACTAAGTCGAATTATGTCGCGGTGTAGAGGAGAATTCTAGGGCCGGCTGCTCTGATTGTTAGTTTTCCGTAGTTTCTCCGATCTATACCTGGCAAATGCCGAGAATAGTACCTTAACGAACGGGCTACGGACCGAGCGCGATCTTTCCTTCCTCTTTCCTATCTTCACCTCTTACTAACACACACACATGGTCTACACTACCACGTATGTCGAGAGTCCGGTCGGAAGCGTAGAGCTTGTCCCGTTTCGGGCGATGCCCCGCAGATGGGAGATATCTGGTTGAGGAAGACAGACCTTCCAAGGAAAATAAACATGCACCACACTTACGGCACTAATGTTCTTAGCAGTTGACGCGCCCGGAATCACTAATCAATCGTTTTTGAATAACGAAATACTATTTAGGACCATGTCGGAAATAGGATATAACTTGCATTCGAGGGGGAAAATGGAAAACAAATTCATTCTTTAGTGTCAATCGCGATTGATGATTCTGAGCGCGTCAATTGCTAAGGTCGTTCGCCCAGAAAGTGTCATGCACATTGTTTTTTTTCCTCAGGAGGTGGCGGTGATCTCCCAATGGATGGCACCAATTTACTCGTTGTCTCGCGGGCTTTTCCCACCAGCGGGGCATCGCCCCAGCCAGGAGCTTTAAGCTCCCGGATGGTCTCCCGACATGTGTGGTAGTGTCGTGCGTGTAAGAACAAGTGGGTGTGAGTAAGGGGTAAGGATACGACAAAGACGAGGGAGGAAAAATCGCACGCGTTCATAAGGTTACTGCTCCGGCATTTGCCTGGTGTTGATCGAGAAAACATGGAAAACTGATCTGAGCAACTGGCCATTAAAGTTCTTCTGCCCTCGTCAGCAACTGAATTTGACATAGCTATCTAGCTAGTGTCGACCTGCCGCCATCGGGATTCGAATCGTAGGCCATCCCGGTCAGAGTCATAGCAGTGACATATTTATGCTCTGAGTCACCTAAGCCGGTTTAATGTATTGTGAACATCTCACAATACATTCCAATGAAATTAATTTTTCCTTCGATTTATCTCCTTCATGTTTTCGACGCATGTGTTTCATGCCCAAAAATCTAAAATTGTTATTTTTACTTTCTCGCTACGCACTACGGAGTAGAGATGGAGTAGGATGGATGAAAAAGACCAGTAGATCCATTCTATTAAGCCCTCTGCACTCAGATGTAATCGCGATATTTTTTCTTTTTTATTTTCTCACGTTTTTTCAAATTAAATTTTACCTTCTTCAGAAAACTTGTCACAAGACAGAAAAATTTATACAATTTTGCTTGCGTGGACAGTTGATAACAATGAATGTATGTATTTGGCCTTTTGGATTATTTGCCAGACTTTACCGGAGAACTAACGGTGTCCACCACGCCTGAACCTAGTTTAATTCTCACAGGAGGTAAGAGATATATGACGAACATGACGTATTCCATTCACCATATCTAGCAAACTCCACTTGCCTGAGATTTTGTTTGTCACACAGTTTAGAAACTGATACGATTTTAAAGGAAAGCTAGAATTTTGAAATTTTGGGAATCAAACGCGGAATCGCACCATGGGAAGCTGGAAGGCTGTCCATAAACCACCTAAGAGACCAGTTGATAATAATATATTACAATTAAGTAAAAAATACCTTGTGTGATTAATTTAGAATATTTACATATTTTGGATATTAACTTGGAACACCTGAAAACCCGAGTAAAAATAATTATAAATATATCTTAATATATTTTACATCTTTCGGCTGGCGCATGGGCAGCGTGCTAGATTTTCCTGGAGAGATCTCGAATTTGATTCTCTGTCAGGGCAAAAATAGAGCCTTAGCTTTCCTGTAGAACCGTCTTAGTCAGTAGCTGTGTGACGAAGGAAAACTCAGGCAGGTCCAGTTTGCTAGATACGGTGAAGGGGTGCAATGCTCGCCACATGTCTCTTTCACCATCAAGCGTGGAAATTAAAGTAGGGCCAGGCGTGGGGTCACCGTTAGTCAAGTCGTACAATCGACCCACATTCCATAAACATATATTCACACATATAATTAGTTTTAATTTAATTTATGTAGTTTGAGGTTAAATAAGTTTTGATCATTACCATATATCAAACATATGAAGATCGCGGGCGTAGTAACTAAAAACTAATTCGAGTTTGCAGCCACTGCGCCCAGAAAACGTTGACAAAATAATTTAAATAATTGAGAAAAAAGTTTTTTGATTAATATTTCTGTTTGTAATAATTTGTAAAATGTCGTGTTCCTTGTGCATAAAACAACATAGGTCCCTAATCGCCTCAGCTGCTTCTAAAATAAATACAATAATTGGGAAAATATCTAATTGTCAGGTAAAAAGGGGAAAATTGTGGATTCATAATATTTATAGAAATAAAATGTTTTATCGCGTGCAGTTCTGGCCCCTTTGAAAATGTTCAGGACGGGACAGTCCCCTACCCCCGTCTGCGCACGCCTATGTACTATATGAATATTGATCTAAACCTGTCGAATATTTATTTTTTGTTAACTGACGATTCTGAGGAATTCACTGACAGACGTTTCGATAACACACGTGTCGAAAAGTTTTGGGGATATTATGTTGATTTTTTTATTCTTTAGGTCTGTCGTGAGATCAGTGGCAATTCTCGGAAAGTAATGGTTGAAAATTTCGCTGGATCGCTTATCTCTCTGTCATTACCCTTTAAAACAATATCCATTATAAAGTTTCGAGATGATGTGGTCGTATTTTTTACGACAGTTCAAATTGCTGTAGATTTGTTATTATCGTTCGAAATATACTGATCATTTTTCTTTATTTTTGCCTGTGATATTTGTTTCTTTAATGTCCCAGTATCTACTACTGTGTGACGATGCGAAACCCTAAGGTTATGAAGACCAGAATATACGATGAAGGGATGTCTTCGTGCTAAACACCGAACCCTTATCCAATGGCCGAGAGGGTGGGTCACCGCTGGTCGGCCAAGGACCGTAGCGGGCTGTCAAGCCTTAGGACCGGACAGGATTTGTTTCCTTAAACGGTTTTTTTTTCAAAAGAAGACGCGGCAATCGTGTGAATGGTTATGTTTAGAAATGAAGTAAAAACTGCGTTTGTTTCTACTCGATGTTTTAATTCATTGTTTTCAAATATTGCATTATTGAAGCATTCGTGGCGTTGCCAATCATTTCAGATCTAGGAATCCCGAAACTCTGAAAAATATTTTTTTTTCGCGACATCGGAAAACGAGAGAGGTAAAAAACTATCTATATGCTCCCTCAAACTATCATAAATTTTAATTTTCCATTGACCTGCCACATAACGATACCACTTATTGGGATTGCCTCGTTGACATAACTCCCCCTGAGAGACTTGCAATGTGCCGCTGAACAACTAATTGTCATTAGTGGGGGATAGCTTCTCCATGCCTGCTGATGTAAGAGACGCCATGTTAGTTTTTTGTAAATTGCCAAGCTATAGTTTCCAGGTTACTGAGAACGCGTCTGGCATAGCTTCCCGCCGATCCACAGTTAAAACCAGTGACTTGCCGTGGTTGCCTTCGAGTGTGACCCTCCATAGACCCGGTTGTCGTAGTCGGCGTGCGACTCTCGTGCGGCGTGCATCTCGGGCCACCTGCACGCCTGCCACCGCCGCCATTGATAGAGATCGTGTGCCGTGAGCAAAGCGTATCCGCCAGCGATACTCCACGATCGCCTTCGGGTTTGTCCGCGAATGGAATTTGCTTTGTATCGCCCCAAGCGACAACCGCGCCCGTCTGCCTCCACCACCGTTTATTCCCCCTCTCCTTCCTCCCGGCGACGGACTGAGCATCGAGGTGGGAAACCTCTGAAAGGCCCGTTAACTCCGGCAGGACTTATAGGGAAAGAAACTGCTCTGTTACCACCAAGTGGCCGGAATTTACTCGTCACCACCAAGTGGCCGGAAATGACTAGAGGCGGATTTTAATGAAATGTCATTTTTTTCTTGTTGCTTTAAAACAATGTCTTTTAGTATAGATATTATTTCTATGTTATGACGTAAGGAAATGAACCATTTTGATGACTTTTTTTCAATTTTTCAATTAATAAGTCATTTTTAACTTTTCACATCATTTTTGCAGTATATTTTCCTAATATAATCGATTTTAATGGTACTTGTTTCAAATTTTTACGAGATGCAACAAATGTTCACCAGGGAATTTCTGAGTAGCGTAATCATCTCTTCGCTCATTTATTGTAATGAGAGCCCTGTGAGTACTAAGTAATCTAAGTTTCCTGGGACGCCTATCACTGCCATTATCGGTTCGGCCGATTTCGCGATAGCTAACGACAGAGAACCCTGGGAAAGAACAGTCCAAACCAAACGTTTTGCAGGCTGAGTTCACTTGAACGAAAGAAAGAAGCCTCGATTACATCAGTAACATATCTATCAGCTTCAATTGTTCATCTGAACTGGTATTGATATAATTTTTTACGTCATTTTTTTTTTTTTTTTTGCTTTTAGGGTATTCTTAAAAGATTTTAAGAGCATTTTATTGATCATTTTTGGCAATGTTTTAGGTCATCAAGATCCGTCCCCCGCCTATGTGGCTGGTCGCACAAGCCCCGTTGGCCTCTCAGCGACGCCGTATGGCTGGTTTTGGCGCTCTCTGCGCGGCGTGCATTGTCTGGATGCGCCGCCTGCGGAGACTCACCTGGTCCACGGTGAGCGTCATACGCAGATTGAGGCTCACCAGCGAAGAGAAGCGTGGTACTAACCCTAATAGGATGTTAGGATTGATGTGCCGCAGGTATGAGATATCGAGACGTTTCAAGTTCTGCAACATCAAGGGAGAAAACGACTTTAGTTGCACATTTATGGAACAAGGACATACTATTTGTCACATGCATTAAAATTGTTTACAATATAAATCTAATATGAGAATATAAATTTATAGATGCGTTAATATTTTATTTATTGAATTAATATCATTTTCAATTCTTAAATATTTGTATCTAACAGACTAAAGACTATTACGCTGCAGTAAAGCTATTACTTGACATTAGAATTTGTGTATTGACTTCACATTTTCAGTAAAGTCGGGTAAAACGAGATTTGTACACAAACGTCTATATGAAATTGTTTGTAAAGTGCTATTGATTCCGATACCTGATGGATATTATGGACTATCGCAATGTAAGTGTAGTCGTGTAAGCTAATCGAGGTGTTGGAGGTCCCTCAGGCGCGAGCTTCCTCGCTCCGAAGGATCGAGTTTTCCCTGTTGGGCATGGGCAATTGTGCTCTCTTCAGAATCATCATTCCCAACTTCATTACCACTATGACTAACAACTTATTGTAGTTGCAATAAAGAAGGCTGGAGGATGTCATGGTTCTATTCAAGTTCTGCACAGTACCAGTCATATGTGATTTGGAGGCAATGTTATGAGGGTGAGTCATGAGGGTCATTTTAATATAGTAAAAAAAAAAAACCTACTTGCACCACCTGAAAAGTATTTTCGTCAGTACTTAATTGTGGCAAGTTCCACAAAAACGTTTTAATGAGACAAGATAGTTGTAATCTTAAAAATTAAACTTAGAGGTTTGCAGAAATCAGAAATATTGCCAAAGAAATTTTCTTAACGTTTTCGCCCGATTTCTTATTCAGACATTGTAATGTTATAATGCCATATTAAATAGAGAAAAAATTTGATTTTGCGATTAGGAAATATTTTCAAAAAAATAGACATTTGATGAAAAATCGTATGTGTGTACTATTATCGATTATTTTCAGGTACTTCAATTGTTCTGGTCATTAGTTCCACGTTTTCCATGTCATTAGTCCCATTAGTGTATGTTTTATCGCAGTCGATGGCGATGTTCCACCCTACTTGATGGTGAGATCCGGTGCCGAACTACATGTCTTGAAGGTGATTTCTCCTCCACGAATCTCCCCACAGCGGGGTACCGCCCCAGCTGGGACAAGCTCTAAGCTCTCCACATGAGAGCGGCATCCTGTCACTGAGTTAAACTCAGCCGGTGTACGAGGTCTGTTAGAAAAGTACCGACCTTATTTTTTTCAGAAACCTGATGGATTTGCATCAAGCGCTCTTGCATCAATCCACCCTGGTCCTCCGTTTGTATGCGTGAGTTCCCCGCTTGTCAATAGCGCCTGTTGCTGACAAGCAGGATTTGAACGAGGTAGTGTGTAATGCTGTTGGTTTTTATGGCACGGCGGAGTAAAAGAAACTTTGTGTTGAAGTCTCACAGGACATGCTGGACACCATAAATGGTGATCCCGTCTTCACGAACATCCTAATTACTGAAGACGATTCCTGGGTGTACGGGTACGACCGTGAAACGAAATCCCAGTCGACACAGTGAAAGCATTCCACGTCACCAAAACCAAAGTCACCAAACCAAGTGCGCAGCAACGTCAAAATGATGCTGACTGCTTCGTTTGACTCCTGCGGTGTGGTACACTAGAAGTACTTCAGGATTATAGGACACTACGAGTTCTTCAGGCTTATCCTCCGTCGCCTACGTGATGTTATGTGATTCAAGAGACCGAAGTTGTGGTCGACGGGCAATTGGCTCAGTCTCGGGGCGGAAATTTTTTTTTACTGTTTAAAAACAATTTCGCATGTTTATGTAGTAGTATATTATAACGGAGCCGTTAGCAGTAATGCTAGAAATTATTTGCCGTTGTGGCAACAACTAGTTAATTTTTTCTATGCAGATCGATTCTCGCCGTGTGAATTTGGTTTCTTTTGCCTTAAAAGGAAGGATTTTCAATAGTATATGGTCCTGAATTGCTTTTGTGAGCAGGACAGCGCTTTCTTAGGATTTCAAATGTCTCTTCTTTTAATGAAATGAGAGGGTCTTTCACTGCCTAGAAACTTGCTCTAACTGCCGGTGTGGATTCCGTCTCCCAAACGGCGCGCAGTCGATGACACGCCGGCCGCGCGACGTGCTGGGCCTCCAAGTGGGCTCATTGGGGGCAGGAGGCAGCGCCGCCAGATGAAAGTTTCATTGGAGAATTTACGAGGCGCGATTAGGAGCTGCCACCGGGCGCGAAGAAGAGAGATGGGCCGCAGCGGGGGAGGGGGTAGCTTGGCGGCCGCCCCCGAACACAAGTTTTTACTTTCTCGTGTACATACGTATATACGGGAGTAATAATATACGTATGTAGAGAAAGGTATGTGTATATACGTAGAAATCTATATACGGAAAATCGATTTCGAGATTTCAATGGAAATACACGTTTTGGGGTCCCCTGATACCGAGAAAGTGTTTCTTTTCAAAACGTCCGTCCGTCCGTCCCTCTTTCCGTCCGTCTGTAAACACTACTAGTGCCTAAATCATTCGTACTTTTTTTTTCAAATTGAAGAATCCCCTGTTGATCTGGCTCTAGTTGAAGCTTTGAAATTTTGAAAAACATTCTTTAAAATTTTGGGATAATTTACACGAAGCACCCAGCACATTTTCAAAACTAGTCATCTGTCATTTTATTTATTAATGGACATTTTCCCAATATCCTTCAGTTATTTTCCTCTGAAGAACATTGGTTGTATGTTACTATTTTCTCAAATATGTTTCTTGTAAAAAAATGCCTTTTTACTGAATTTATCATGAACTGAACATTAGGTACTGCATTAATTTTTTCTTTGCGAGGTTGCACAATTCAAAAGAATATTTTCATTTTCTAAAATTGTAATTATTTATGAGAATTTGCGAAATTCTACACCTCTATTATTTTAGCATAGGTTTCTGTATGCATGCTAGAAATTGGCCCTCAATCATCATCTTGATTGGGAGGATTTTTTAAAATTTTTAAAACCAATTACTGTCAATATATTTAAATTTACAGACTAACATTACAATTTAGGGTTAATTAAATATGGTATTTAATTTATTTTATATGTATGGAGGAAGCATACTTACTCGTTTTCCCTGGTTTTCTCATCATCGCTTAAGATACATGCAAGAATGAAATGTATGTTTGTAAGCCCGGGCAATTAGGCACTAAAATTCTGGTAAAATTCAGTAATAAATGTGAATATAATTGCTATGGACCATTGTTTAAGAAATTTCAATGACTGCTCCTTGCAATTTGTTATTATGTGATCTCGACGAATAAAACTGACATTCCAGTATACTCAGTAGGACAAATAATTCTACAGAATTCAAGTATAATGTGTAGGTTTCCCTTTTAAGGCAAACTATGGCAGAGATAGTTTCCTTAAGGTGCAGTATACATAAAATAATTTTGAGGATTCGCCACTGTCAATAGTTTTTGTTACTCCTTCAGATTCATTTGTATTTTGTACTTTGTTAATTACTTCAGATTCATTTGTATTCGTGCTGCTACTTTTCACGTATTTTCCGTACTCCTTGTTTTGCGAGAGCAAATGATATGTATATCAGTAATTCATGTTTTAATTTCGTTTGATAGAAGCCACTCCTCAACATTGCTTGTAAATGTTTAAATATATTGGGAGAATTTCAAACATTGAACAAAATTAGTATTGCATGCAATTGCACTGCTATCGCACACTTAGTATTGCGAGCAATTGCAACACAAACGTATATTCTAGGCTATCCGGGACAAGTCGCGTGTCTGTCGTGGTGGCTAATGTTTCGGCCAACATCTCGTGGATTTCCTCAAAGCATACTGCAGCAAGACGATAGTGCGCATTGGGTCAGTGGTAAAATGATTTCTTTCGGAACCATAAGCAGCAGGAGTAAATCCAATGAAAACACATACCTTATTCGTGAATTTTTGTCAAATCAAGTGTATTTCAGAACTCTCTCTCTCCTTTGCGTAATAAAATTATTTTAAATCGTGGTAGCTCTGGAAACTGGTTTTTATCTTTTCAGATTTTTGTTTTTTATTCCCAACTATAATTTTTATTCTAGGAAATTAAGGGTATCCACGATTAATAAGGAATCCACAAACCGCCACCTTCGAGACAGGTATCTCTCTTCCATTAATGCGGTATCTCGCTCGTGTGTGAGTGGCTTCGCTATTGTGAGGCAGGTCGAAGAATGAATGAGTAGTTCAATTTCCTTAGCCGCGAGAGAAAATATTGATTTCTCGTTTCTTACCAAGTGGCAACGCTGCATTATCCCTTATCTCATTTTCACCTGGAGTTGCAAGAATTGCCAAGGACAATTGGCAAGTGGGCAGTACTCTGAGGCTGAAGAGAGAAAATCGATAAACTCTCTCAACAAAGAGATGAACTTATTCAACTCTCTCCTGAACTGTAATATTGTAGCAAGTAGAAAGACATCACTAATATGCTCGTCTGATGTATAACTAGAAGCAGTCATATTTTGCCTTCATTTTTGGTAGAAATCGTTTTACCAAATTGAAATTACATAATAGTATGCACTGTAAGCCACATTGTCGTTGCCACAAAACAAAATTTTCGGGAATAAATGTAAACAAAATTGACATTCTGAATTTTTTGTTCCATTTTGTCCTCTTGTTCCTTTTATTCCATTTGTTCCTTTGTCCCCCTTTCCGTTTGCCCCCTTGGCTCATTTTGTCCGCTTATCCCATTTTGTCCCGTTTATATCCTTGCCTCTTTGCTCCCATTGTCCCATTTGTCCCCTTGCTCAAACTTTCCCATTTGTCCTCATTGCCCCGTTTTTTTCCTTCCATCCCCATTGGTCTCCCTTTCCCTTGTCCATTTGTCCCTCATGTCTGATTGGTGCATTTTTTTTTTTTTCCAATTTTTTTTTCCTCATTGTCCCATCTTGTACCCTTACCCTCTTCGTCCTCATTTCCCCACTTTGTCCCACTTGTCCCCATTTGTCCTTTTGGGTGCTTCCGCGCACTGGCATTGTTATTTAAAAACGGTTTCAAGACCCTGTACGAACAACCCTTGCTACAGAACATCGACAAAAATGACAATTCTTGACTTATGAAACCAGGAGCGGTAGCTCAGTGTATCAACTGATGCCACTGCTGCGCCTCTGACCGGAAGGTCCTAGGTTCCAGTTCTAACGGCGGCAGGATTTTCGACACTAGCTTTTCAGCTAGATCGAATACAGTCGCTGTCTGAAGGAGAATTCTAGCGGTCGGCTGCTCTGATCGGTAGTTTTCCGTGATTTCTCCGATCAACACCAGGCTAATGCCGGAGCAGCGGATCTCGCCATCCAGCGGGGGAAGATCACCGCCAACTCCCGCGAAAAAACATGCACTACACTAACGGGACTAATGACCAAAGCAGTTGACGCGCCCGGAAACACGAAAAAATCAATCCATTAACTTATGAAAGTGTTAAATGTTGATTTCTTAGTAACTAGAAATAATAAAAAACATTGCATGTAATACGTCATCTATTATACGCGTTTTTTTCTAACGAGGCATCTGATGGTAGAATCTCCTAGATGGAATATGGTACGGCTTTTCGCGTCTTCCTCGGTCGTGCCGCTAGGGTCACTTGATCTGCAGCACTGCTGGATACGGTCGCGATCATGCGACATCTTGCGGCAGGACCGAGAAAGACGCATAACATTGTGCCATATTCCCTCTTGGAGATTCTACTCTCAGATGCCAGGTTAGAAAAACCCAAGTACATTCTTTATGGACTTGTTATATAACTATTATAAACTCTGCAATAAAATAAATTTGATCTTAATGTTTCGACCTAGAGAACGTAGTTTGTAAAATCCTCGTTAGACAGCGCAGTCGGCAGGCAAGGTTGCGCCATCAACCTCTCGGGCCAAGACATTTTCTATGCGAAATTTTACGTTTCCATGACGGTACGTTTCTTTGATGTCTTTAGGGAATGAAGATATTCAAAAAAACGTTTTCTTTTTATCGCGGCAGTAAGTCGATTTCTTTACGTAAAGCAATAGGGATAATAGCCTAAATATGTGGCTGATTTGCCTTAGCAAATAGTTTTTATAATACGGGAGCAAACACTTCATATCTATTTTTTCCAAAATCGCTCGATGTTGCATATATTCATAATCCAACTTAATACGAATAGGAGTTTGAACAGTCGTCCCAGAGCTCAAGAAACCATGCACATATTGTACTTCTTCCCGTAGCACGTCACACACTTTTAAACCGTTTTTTTACGTATAAATGAATGAATTTACTGCCATCTCTTCCCAAACTGCATATAAAATGAACTGAGTGCGTTTCAGACCACAGCAATGAATTTGTACATAAAGAATTGGAAACGACTGCTTTTTTATGTTGGTAGATGGTACAATAGATACATACCATATACAGGTATCACAGTGTTTCTTTGAGGAATATTGATATTCAGAATTAACTTCTCAAGTTAATAAAGAAACAGATGAATGAAGATATTACAGACAAGATCTATGTTTGAAGGATCGATTGTTCATAATAATCGATTTCACGTGATTCATGTAAGCCTCTCTTCATTAATCTAGGAATTTTACTATTACCTTGTCTGTTTATTTACGAATCAGTGGCTTTTGTCAAAAATGACTTGCTTAAGGGCGGGAATATATTTTCAAAAAATGCCGATGACTATTACTATAACACACGACGTAGAAATCATACTCATCAGTATCAACAGCTCATTACAAAAAATGTACATACAATACATGTACATTATTTTACAACACTTTTCCAGATGACATTAAACGATTAAATTCAATAGAAAAGTTTAAATACAAAGTGAAATCGTTTCTGCTGCATAACTGTTTCTATACAATTAGAGACTATACTGAGCATCACAAGAAAAGTAACATTAATTTTAACAATGATACATAATGCATTATTTACCATTTGAACTGTATAAATGTGTATAAACAACCTGTAACAAGTATTGTACTGCAGCCTCCGGGTCAATGACCCCCATCTCGATCAGGTTTTTTGTCCCGTTTCCCCGATCCATTGAGCAAATGCTGAGATGGCCCCTTGTTTTGCTTCTGGACATAAATGTACCTTCATTTTCTGTGCACGTCTTCTAGAATTCAGTTGGAAATACAATTATTCAAATTATCGTTTGCATGTTGTCGCGGCAGGAAGTATTATTCCGAAGGACAACATGGATAAGAGGCAAAATTTATTTCCTTTTTATCCTTGAAAATAGAATTTATTACATGGGATCTCTTTTTTTCGGAAATTTAAGTAGTATATGACTTAGTGTAGGGATCACAGAATTTTGAAAATGCGCACACAATTCACTTTTCCCCATAACATGTCATACGCAGTTTTTAACTTTTTTGACGTAATATAAATAATTAAAAAATAAATAAATTTCCATTAAGATCTGCATGTATACATTTATATTTCCCTACCAGCTGTTCATCTAATTTCACAGGTACGTGCCACCACTCTAATTTACTACATATAAGAACAAGACTTTTCCACCGTTTCGATATCAGGGGCCCACAATAGATTTTCCAATGAAAATTGCAGTTTTTTTCCGTAGCATCACAATACTTTCTCTATGGTAGGTACCGGGAGAGGTGGCTCAGGGCATCAACTGACGTCACTGCAGTGTGACCGGGAGGCCCTAGGTTCCAGTCCGGACGGTAGCAGGATTTTCGACCCTAGCTTGACAGCTATGTCGAATTCAGTCGCTGTCTCTGTGAGAATTCTAGCGACCGGCTGCTCTTATCTGTAGTTTTCCGTGGTTTCTCGGATCAACACCAGGCGAATGCCGGAGCAGTATCCTAACGAACAGGCCACGGACCGCGCGCGATCTTTCATTCCTCTTCCTTGACACCTTACTTACACTCACACTAACATGCACTGCACTGCCATACATGCCGGGAGACCAGACGGGAGTTTAGAGCTTGTCCCGACTGAGGCGGTGCCCCGCTGGCGGTAGACACCTGGTGGGGGAAAACCCCGCTAGCCCATGGTAGGTCGGCGCCGGATCTCGCCATTCAGTAAGGGAAGATCATCGCCACCTCCCAAAGGGAAAAGCATGCAACACCCTTACGGGACTAATGAACTTAGTTGACTCGCCCGGAATCACAATCAATGAATGTACTCTATGTACTTGGTATGCGAGAAACTAGAAAGTGCAGCCTGCCAGGTTAGGAGTGGAGCTGTGCGCCCAACGCCTCGCCTCGCATCGCCCTTCCCTGAGCCACACGCGGAGGCGCCGGGCGCCGGAAATCAGTTTCTCTGGGAAGTAAAACGTCGCTCTCTAAACGAAGTGCGTGATTGTCTCAACTTGGCAACAGTAATTAATGTCGGAGTTCGGCGAAGGAGCTAGTTAGTCCGAGAAGACGTGTCGTCGCAGGAGAACATGACGGTCTCACATGCCAACTCTCCCCCTGCTTCTCCTCTTTCTCTTCCATCTTGACGCCGCGCCGCCGCGCCGGCCCTTTCCGAGACAAAGGAAACTTCCGGACGGCAGCGGGGCGCCACTGCTGGCATCTTTGCCAACTTCGTGACGCTGGCACAGCTAATGCGGCAGTCACATCCAACCTATTGGGGCGTTTAGTACTCATTTATTACTAGTTTACTACCCACAACAGCTAGTTACTGTTACCATTGATTAAATAAATGCTGATATGCTGGCTTGACAGCGAAGCTCGCGCAATTCTATACAAAAACATAATAGTGTCTGTCACATTTTATTCACTGCGTCAGAAAATACTTTGCTCTCCGGAGGTGGACCACAGCTGAAGATGGAAGAAAAAAAAATACTCCAAATGTCACAATAAAACTACGTAAAGAAGAATTAATGCAAGTTGTATTATTTTAAGAAATGTTTATTTTATTTCTAAATATTTTGTGAATCGGTCTGTTGAGAAAACTTCTGTGGTCAAAGTACTTACTTCCGACGAAGCTCGCACAACCACCTATAAAAATCTACACAGATAAAAGCAATAGGAGTATTTAGTATTTATTTTTAAGTAATTTATTGGCTACGAAATAAATGATTTAGTCTCCCTTTTGATGATTTATTTGTTTCAGAAACAGCTCATGTCCAGAAGGGAATATTGAATAATAATAATAATAATAATAATAATAATAATAAATATGTTTTAAACATATACACTGAAAGAATATGTTTCAAACGCAATGATAACTGCTCCATGTCACAAAATAATATGTTCAGACTACTTAAAGTTGCTATTTTAAGAATTTTAATTATTTTATTACTTAGGGTATTTTGTAAGATGGACTTGTATTGTTCCTCTCCTGACTATTTAATATAATATGTAGCTTCATTTCGTATCGCATATTCACTGCGGCGATAGCCGCAACTGCACGGGGGGGATCCAGCCGATCATTTTTTGGGAGAGGGTGTCAAACAAATTTGTAATTATATAGAGTATAGTTTTGTAGTATATTTATGATTCAATATTATTTTTTAAATAATTACATAATTTTAACATGAAAATATTTCAATAAATTTTGGCAAATAAAAAAGTAACAAATGTTTTTGTCTAGGACTTTTGTGGGAGGCATCGCTCCCATACCGGGAGCGATAGCTCAGTGCATCAACTGATTGCACTGCAGTGCCTCTGACCGGGAGGTCCTAAGTTCGAGTCCTGACGGCGGCAGGATTTTCGACATTAGCTTTTCAGCTACGACGAATTCAGTCGCTGTCTGCAGGAGAATTCTAGCGGCCGGCTGCTCTGATCGGTAGTTTTCCGTGATTTCTCCGATCAACACCAGGCGAATGCCGGAGCAGTACCCTACCAAACGGGCCACACACTGCGCGCGATCTTTCCTTCCTCTTCCTTGTTCTATCCTCTCCCTTTACACACACACTTACACTAACATGCACCACACTACCAGATATTCCGGGAGACCGGTCGGGAACTTAGAGCTTGTCTCGGCTGGGACGGCTCCCCGTTGGTGGGAGAGTCCTGGTTAGGGGGAAACCCCACTAGCCGACGGTAGGTCGGCGCCGGATCTCGCCATCCAGCGGGGGAAAATCACCGCCATCTCCCGAGAAAAAACATGCGCTATACTAATGGGCCTAATGACCAAAGCAGTTGACGTGCCCGGAAACACGAAAAAACCAATCAATCATCGCTCCCATGCTCCCCCTGAATCCGCCACTTCATGCAGTCTCTAGAACCGCAGAGGTCAGTCGCATATGCCAAGAGTGTAACTCTTACCCGCGAGTTTTTCAAGACACTCGGTTGGACAAACATGGTTTGAGGAAAACAAAATTTTTCGGTATCGAAGCCCCTTAAAAATATAGAATTTGAGTAAGGAATGTAAGTAATGAATTTCACGTGAAGATGCAATAATTAATATTTTTTCTATATCCGTGACGCGCAAAACTCGTTTTTCTGTGGAAAACTCGGCATTTGGGGCATTTGACTAGGTTGGTCACGATATTCTACTAGAAACAAGAGTTGCTTAAAAAGAACATTCTTTCTTGTATAATTTGTAGCGGCTACGCAATATTATAATGCTACACAAACCTGCAAGTGTTTCCGACTAGAGAATATTACTTCTCTATGACGAGTTTTGTATGGAGGTCCTTGACATCAACACGCCCGGCACGGTACATCTATAGCATCAATTGCAAGCTGCGCTCATCAGTCCTCACGCTTGAAACAAGGGCGCGCGCGGTTCGTGACATTGTTGCAGTGTTGCATAACGACCAGGAATTTTCAGCCTATGTCCCTCGACACGTTACCATTAAAATGCGTGATCTATCTTCTAGCTACAACAGACGAAGGGAGCCCCCAGCGAGCGTTCGAGAGCTGGCGTCATCGAGGGAGTTGGATTTCAGCTACAACAACCTGGAGTCCCGGCGTACGATACGAGCCGAACTTCTTTGTATTATTCCATACTCTTTCTAATGTGTTGCAAATTATTCCCAACGCCGACACGTGGACCAGCACCTCTCAAGTCCGTGACAAATTTCAGCCACCAAGATCTATGGAATTAAGAAAATAGATGGCACAGTTGCGTATGCTAGTATGCCTTGTGGACGAGTTTTGGGTGTGCGGTAAATTTACGGTGATTAGAAGTATACTTGATTTTTTAACGTGGCAAGGTCACGTGCAAAAGAGGGAGAGGGAAAAACTCCAATGGAAACGTTACTACAGCTCCGACATTTACAGCTCTCTATTGGAGAGCTTGAGATGCCACGTGAAAAAATTCAAGTATATTCAGACTTCATTACGTCTTTACACAAAGTATTAAACGTGAAAATACTCAAAATATTAATTTATCCGTATAAAATTACTCGAACTATGTAATAATATTTGTTTTGACGAAAAATATTTTTTTTGTAAATTTATCAAAATATTTATTTTTTAGTTGATGTGCAATTTGGTATACAAAACCCATTGGGTGCTTCTTGAATTTCCACCGAACTTTAACCGCTCAATATTAAAGAGGAAAAAGATGTTTTTATCTGAATGTCCGAGACCTAGGAATGACGCATGTCTGCAACAACCTGGTTCGTGCGGCTCCAGCCGCCACTGACTTAAACAACTAGTGGTTTCTGGCATTATTACGAACTTACGCAATGGTAGTTTTTCTTGGTTTCTCTGATCACTACTAGTAGAATGCCGAGGTTTCAAACATCATCATTAGAGTCATTCCCCGTCTATCGATTGATTGTTTTTTTGTGTTTCCGGACGCGTCAACTGCTTTGGTCATTAGTCCCGTTAGTGTAGTGCATGCTTTTTTCTCGAGAGATGGCCGTGATCTTCGCCCGTTGGATGGCGAGATCCGGCGCCGAAATATCGTCGGCTAGTGGAGTTTCCCCCAAACCAGGATTCTCCCACCAGCCCCAGCCGGAACAAGCTCTAAGCTCCCGACCGGTCTCCCAGAATATGTGGTAGTGTAGTGCGTGTTAGTGTAAGTGTGTGTGTGTGTGTGTGTGTGTGTGTGTAAGGAGAGAGGATAGAGTAAGGAAGAGGAAGGAGAGATCGCGCGCGGTGTGTGGCCCGTTTGGTAGAGTTCTGCTCCGCCATTCGCCTGCTGTTGATCGGAGAAACCACGGAAAACTACCGATCAGAGCAGCCGACCGCTAGAATTATCCGCCAGATAGCGACTGAATTCGACTAGCTGAAAAGCTAGTGTCGAAAATCCTGCCGCCGTCTGGACACGAACCTAGGACCTCCCGGTCAGAGGCGTTGCAGTGCAATCAGTTGATGCACTTAGCTACCGCTCCCGGTACGAGTACTTATATGTGCCACATCTGAGCAATTATTTTGCCTAAGCAAGAAAACCTTTTAATTGTGCCGGAATCATGATGCAAAAGGGAGATTTCCTATTAGAATTTACGTTCTTGAAGGAAATGAATCATTCTTCAATAACCCCAGGTGGGCAAGGAACTAACGAAAAAAAGTTGACAGTTTTTCATCAGGGGGTTTCATCCAATATCAAGAAGGCAAAGTAGACTATAGAAATTTCATTTTTAATTTTATACGTCATTAACATGTCCATATCTGAAGTCATACCATTCTTGAATTTCTTGGTTGGACAAAACAGTGGAATTTTCCATATGTCCCTTGAGAATTTTGTCATATTTCATTATTTTACTTATATTTTACTATGAAATTTTCCCTGTTTGGTTCTCTACTCCCTCTGTTCTCTACTTTCATCAGGGCCAAGAAATGCATGCCCTTGTCTCCCTAGAATGCATACGACCAGAATCAACTGTGACAGAATTTGTTTTTCCTTACATCACTGCTGTGCTGCTCAACTGAAAGCCTGTACTGGATCCTTAAAGAAAATTCTATTCTCTCAGATTTTCCAAACATTTTAAAAAATTTCTCACATGGTATGAGAGTAGACGAGTACTTACATGTTTTGATAGCTTTGTAAATATTATTTAAATCTACATAAGAGTTGAAATTCCATTTTTTCGTTTGAGAATAGAAGTCAAGATCAGCGAAATAGTTTATTATTATTATCTTATAGTTTGCAATTTGTCCTCGGCACATCAGTACAATTTCGTAATTATATAGTCACTTATTTGGATGACGTTTGTTGCCTATTTCATGTCACAGATGTGCATAGCACGAGCACATATCCCTCTGCATTGAACCAGCATAATCCTTAATCTAAATTGGCTACAAATAAATAGTTACTAAATGCATTGAAGTAAGGTAATAAACTCAAGTAAAACTGCAATCCCAATAAATTAATCTTGTTCTCTTACAAACACCGAAGAAAATTAAGTTTTGTAACACGATAGCTATTTCATAAGCGTGCTGGATATAACAAGTCACTGTGCATCTGAGAAGTCTGTGCAGCTGGATGTAACGAGCCATTTGTGCATCAGGCTGTAGGCGGCATTTCAGAGTGTAGTTCATCCTTGTGAAGAATAGAAGACTCAAAGACGTGGATTTTTGAAATATGAATGGAACAAAAGGTGCAATTCAGAAAGAAAATAAATGGATAATTTATAATTAGGGAACGGATTTCCATGTAATTACATGTTTTTACACAAACTAAATTGCTATGACGGCCCGGTGGCCGAGATCGCTAAGGCAGTAGTGTTGTAGTGATCTCGAACCGAAGGGTCGCGGGTTCGAGTCCCGCCTCGGGCATGGTTGTATTTGTGTTCGTACTTTCCCCCTTATCATCACCATATCGTTTCATCCTCATAGTTACCATACCGTTAACAGCAATAGTGGTCGCTACTGACCTAAGATGTTGATGCGACCATAAATAACCAATTAAAAGAATTAGCTGCATCGAATAACATTTTTTAGAGTTTACAAAATATTATGAATGAATTAGAACTATTTTTATTTTACATATTTTGATATAATTACATATGTTTACATATTTTACCTATTACTATATATTTCGTTACATTTTAATATATTTATGCGTCGAAACGAAACATTTCAGATGTGCGTTTCCTATTTATGTTACGGAATCATATTTCGTACAAATCAAATGTAATGCTACTGCGCTTCTATGATCATATCTTCGCCATGAATTGTCAAACTTCCCTTGCCTACCCCCCCCACACACACATAAGCCCTCTACGGCTTACTGCGTACTTAGAGTAAAGGATGAGCGGATTTTAATGAATAAACGTAATTTCAACCACGTTCTTGCTAATATTTCAAACAGCGCATTCGTTACTCAATCGAAAACTAACAAATATTTTAGACAAAATTGTCTTTCCGCGTTATTCGATTTGATTGGGAGAGAGGGTTATATTGCTTTTGACCCCCTCCCCGGGGATCCATCACTGGATGTACGGTACTACTATTCACTTGAACACCAGCTCCTCGTAAACATTGTAATATACTATGAGCGTATTTTATATTTCGAATAAAATTAGTAGTGGTGAATCTTCTATTCTTCTTTGTGGTGATATCAAGTGCACAATTTCTTTTGTAGAAGTAGAACCTACTTTCAGCAACCCCGAATTCTTGTTAAGAACTGATTATCGACGCTCTATGCTCGAAAAATGCTTATAGAGCACAATTTTAAATACAATAATGAATTTTTATTTTACATATTTTCTATTTTTTTACATGTTTTGGAAAAAATAATCACATATGTATGTACACATACTTTGCATTTTTTATCACAATAAAATCCGTTCCCTATTTATAATTATTTAAAATACGAATAGATAATATTATTAGAGTACGTAGCACATTACCCGCACCCACGCACGATACAGCCCTGTTTATTACATACCCAGGAGCTCGGGAAAATGCAAAAACAATGAAAGTTTAGATCTTGTCTGAAAAATGCAAATATATGATTGTGTTATTCCGCCTCTCCTCATACTGCGCGTACCTACTGAATTATCATATTCAGTGCCTACGATATAGTTGACATAATGCGACAGCAAGGCATCAATGGAACAGCTATCTTTTTTATATTCTTGGTATGTAATGAAACGCATTGCGTTTCTAGTAAGATCACAAGTTTGAATTGCGCAGTCGCCATGGCCGTAGCCCTGCGACTCGTTCGGAACGGGTCCTTAGAACAAAAAAAAAACGTGAGAATCAGAACAGGCAGAGAGAGTGGAAGGTTCGACGGTGGCCGAGGCAAGTAAGGAGACGACAGGGGGCGGAAATCCGGATCCATCGGAGGTAATATCAGAACTTGAGTACCTAAAAGTGAACTAGGACAGTGATGAAGTGATATTCAAGGTATGGAAGAATGAAACAAGTGGATAAACAGGGGAAACTAGAAACAGATGGATAAATACGTGAACACGTGTTTGGGCGATGCAAGTTCTATGGAAACGAACATGCTGCGACATGCTGAAAGGAAACTAGAGTGAATCGAAAACCCGCTGCCTTTGTGAAAGAGTAAACTGTTATTGAAATGATTGAAGGCGTTGTCATTGTCAACAATAGTAATTTACTATTGTTGACAATGACAACGCCTTCAATCATTTCAATTATGTAAATGTCAACTACACCTCACCACTGAATCAATGAGCAAACTGTTAGTTACATGGGCAATGAAAGTTAAGAGGCGGGTGAATAGTGGTTTGAACGGACGGTATCCTGGTAAAAACACGTGCGATTAGGCCAAAGTAAAGGTGCAAAAGCAATTAAAATATGAGGATGTGGAGTATTGATTTATTTTAAGCCATTACTACGCGCAGAAGATAAACTGAAATTGTACTATGCTGCGAAGCGCGGAAACGCAAACTCAACTGGGCTCGCTCGTGGCACATAGTGAAGTCGCTAGCCTTTCACCACTGAGGTCCGGTTTCGATTCCCGTCGAATCTCATGTAAAATTTGTTCCAAAAAACGAGTTTGGCTGCTTCACAAGGGCTAGTCCAACCCCCTGTGAAGTGTCCTAAACACCACCCCTATCCCTATTCCTTCCCAATTCTGGCCGCTGGGTAGTGACGCAGGAGCGAGTAGCAGGAGGCTCATACGCGGAGATACTACCTGGCGGTCCTCTTGACAACTGACTGCGACGTGACGTGACATGACATAAGAAAAAAGTTAACGGATGATTACTCCCAGCGCACAAATTTAACGGAGGATTACTCCCCTGCGCTAAGTGCTCAACGCGCGTTAAGGTGCTTGGAGACGCGTTGCTTCAAATAGTAGACGCAACAAATTAAAAAACAAATGGTCATTTTCCCCACATGCTGCAAGGTAGGGTACGTTGGCAGGCTAGGAGTAGCGGGGTTTGAAGGTCACCGCGCTAGCCCCCATCCATCAACTGTGGGGGCTAGTGCAGCATAGTAGGGGCTACTGCAGAGACGCCGGCGCCGAGGCACAGGAAAAACCGTAAGATCGCTTCTGAGCGAAATTCATTTCTCCAGATTTGTCAGGATAATGCCGCTGGAAGGGATGGCGAGAGGATTCGGGAGGAAATAGCAATTGTATTGTATTCTAGGTTAGTTGTATTGGGAAATTAATTACAAGGGTGAATCATTTTGCCAATGCAATGTAGCACATATTTGTAATTACCTATTAAGTTCAATTAGGCTATGATTCCAGTACTCAATCAGGACAGAAAGGGAGCTCCAATAAGGTACAGAAGGAATCTAAGTAAAGAAACAATGTATAATAGAGTATGTGAGAATTAATATTGAGCTTCTCGATGTTTGTGATATTTCAAATGTCAATTATCTCATTTCCTTTTTGTTAACTTTGTTTCACTGGAATAAGCCGCAATAAAGAGTTAATGTGTAATAATGTGTGTTTTCCATGTTTGTGCAATTCCATGAGCCCATACACGAAAAATAATATCTGTCACCTTTTTAATCTAACTTTAGTTGTAGTGAACCAAACTCTGGGCCATCACAATAAAGAACTGTTGTATTCTCTTTCCATATATACTGTATTATGTTTTCGTTAAAATATTGAAGACTGGTTTGTTAAAATATTTAATTTGTTACAATGCCATTAGAGGATTTTGTTTTCCTTGATCCATGTACGTGGTACTTTTCGGAAAACCGTTTTTGTGGTTTTGTTCAGCAGCATCTTTACTGCTGCAGGCCACTAGTATCGGACTGAATTTTTAGCAGTTTCAAGTGCGCGTGATCATCAGTTGAATACCGTATGAACACGCATGAACAGAAAGCTGTATGACGGAGAAGAACAGCTCAAGTGGTACTTTATGCAGGCACAGGATCCTTGAGGATCTGGTTTATCTAAATCCATCAAACGATTTTTGCCCTAAGCTATGTTGAATTTCTAATTTCTGACAGGTATTGCTGCTGTCCGCTATATCAGACTGCTGGTGGGACGTTCAGGCTAATGCTGGACAAGGTGAGTAGTTTCGAGTTCCAACTGTGCCAGTCGTAAATTTCGATTTACACGATAAGCGCATAACCTTTCCTAATCACACTTTATATCTCAACTGGCGCTTTGCTATTTCTCAGAAATTCTGAGTAGGGAAGACGAGACTTCTGACTACCGCCTTTGCTTACACAATCTGTACACCGCATAATTTCCAATACATTTTTATGCCAAAATACTTCACGCGAACTCTCACGATACCTCACACTCGTACAATCATTTCACTTCAGTCACCAGCCCCTGTTTTATTTATTTATTTATTTATTTATTTATTTATTTATTTATTTATTTATTTATTTATTTATTTATTTATTTATTTATTTATTTATTTATTTATTTATTTATTTATTTATTTATTTATTTATTTATTTATTTATTATTTATTTATTTATTTATTTATTTATTTATTTATTTATTTATTTATTTATTTATTTATTTATTTATTTATTTATTTATTTATTTATTTATTTATTTATTTATTTATTTATTTATTTATTTATTTATTTATTTATTTATTTATTTATATATTTATTTATTTATATATTTACTTTACGTCAAAAAACAGTTAAAACTGCGTATGCCGTGCTATGGGGAAAACTGAATTCTGTGCACATTTTCAAAATTCTGTGATCTCTACGCTAAGTCACCTCTGAGATCCGGGTTCGATTCCTGTCGAATCTCATGTTAAATTTGTTCTAACAAAACGAGTTTGGCTGCTTCACAAGGGCTAGTCCAACCCCTGTGAAGTGTCCTAAACCCTACGCCTATCCTTATTCCTTCCCCATTCTGGCCGCTGGGTAGTGACGCAGGAGCGCGTAGCAGGAGGCGCGTACGCGGAGATGCTACCTGGCGGTCCTCTGGACATGGGACTACGACCAGACGTAAAATGACTTAGGTAAGGTAATGGTAAGAAAAGGTAATAGAGGATTACTCCCCAGCGCAGAGCGCTCAACACCCCTTAAGGGGCTTGGAGACGCGTTGCGTCAATATGTAGACGCAATAAATTAAAAATAGTCATATACTACTTGAATTTTGAATTGAAAAGAAAGAAAGAAAAAAAGAAGCTCCCATGTAATAAAATCAATTTTCAAGGATAAATAAGCAATAAATTTTGGGATCTTATCCATGGTGTCCTTCGGAATAATACTTCCTGCCGCGACCACATGGAAACGACAATTTGAATAATTGTATTTCCCACTGAATAGAAGACGTGCACAGAAAATGAAGTTACATTTATGTCCAGAAGCAAATCAAAAGGCAATCTCAGCATTTGCTCAATGGATCAGGGAAACTGACGAAAACCTTGATCGAAATGGGGGGGTTACTTGTTACATATTGTTTAGAATTGTACAATCCAATGGTACATTATAGATTAAATATCACTGTTAAAATTAATGTTACATTCCTTGTGATGCTCAGTTCAGTCTCTAATTGTATAGAAACAGTTATGCAGCAGAAACGATATCACTTGGGATTTAAACTTTTCTATCGAATTTAATCGTTTAATGTCATCTGGCAAAGTGTTATAAAATAATGTACATGTATTGTATGTGAATTTTTTGTAATGAGCTGTTGATACTGTCACCTGATGAATATGATTTCTACGTCGAGTGTTATAGTAATAGACATCGGCATTTTTTTAAAAAATATATTCCCGCCCTTAAGCAAGTTTTTGACAAAAACCACTGGTTCGTAAATCAACAGACAAGGTAATGGTAAAATTCCTAGATTAATGAAGAGAGGCTTACATAAATCACGTGGGTGGGATTTGGTTATTATTCGTACAATTATGTTTTGTAATTTAAAAGTCTGGGAGCTATAAGATGTATTTCCCCAGAATATTATGCCATATCTCAGGCGGGAATGAACATTCACGAAATATACACAAGGAGTAGAATGAAGGCTGATTGAGTTTGAAAGAATTCTGAACGCGTAGCATAATGAACTTAAGTTGGTGTTCAATTCATTTGAATGGACGTTCCATTTAAGGTTTGACTGAATTGAGAGACCTAACAATTTTGTTGCCTTAACATCAGTCAATGGTACACCATTCATTTTCAATGGGGCACAGAATTGTTTATTTGAAATGGAAAACTGCAGGATTGTTTATTTAATTTTTAATTTAGTTAATTTTAAATTTTAGTTAACTTATTTAATTTAGTTAATTTGTTTAATTCGTGAGTTAGCTCAATAATGTCCGGAAAGATTTGTTAGCCTATCTGGCAAATGTGCGAATTAACCGGCTTTTTTGCGAATTGGCCATTTTCGGACTTAAGCCGCAATATAGTTGGAAATTCAATCAATACGTTCCGTTCCGCGATGACACCCACGTGATACGTTCCGTTCCCCATTTTCATGGACCAAGTTTCATTCGGATCCTCTTGTTTGCGAACTATGACCTTTCCTTATTCAGCAACCAGATGTTAATCAATGGTTGAGGAATGATTCACTGCCTCAAAATAATATACCAGAAGTCTCATAACTGTTTGATGGATTTTCGCTATGCCAAATCCAAAGGAATACGTCAACAATTTTATTCACATTAAATACATTTTAATCTCACAGTTATAATATGCACTTCATAAATACGCTCCATTCAACTTTCAAAGGGGATGTATAATCTATTTGTACTGTCACGACCAGATGTCTTCTGTTATTCCATTTTTTGCAGCTGCTTTAAGTTCCACCTGCATTGATATAATGAAAGTTTATATTAGTTTCCTGCAAAAGAAAATTATTACCTGTGATATTTCACGTTTTGCAGCTCTGTATGTACTTTTGAGTTCTTATATAGGGAGCAAAGTTTCCGTCGTCTAGGAACCATTTTCTGGTGAGATATTATGCTGTTCCAACTATTCAATTTCTTGAATTTGTTTAATGTAATACATTATGATTACTTTTCTTGGGTGTGAATAATTTCTTGTTCTGTATCAAAATTTTCGTGTAACGTCCCTAGAATTGACTTTGTTCACTTCAAACTTTTTTTCCAATTTTTTGCCTTGGAAACTTATTTTTCTATCTTCTTGCTCGCCCAACATTTTCCGCTCACCAATTTTATTGAATCCACCTGTGTGTACTGACCATTACTTTTCCTTGTAGCGTTCTTACTTTCTTGTTTCCCGTCCCCTTTCAACCTCCACTTCGTGTTTGCTGCGTTCCTTTCCGTCTCGTGCGTGGCGAGGTGGCGTGGGGCGGCCGCTGCGCGGCGCCGTGGCGAGCGACGTGCAAGGCACCTCATTACACGAAGCGCATGCAATAATCTCGTGCCGCACGCGCTCCCCCGTAACTTTCCGCTCCCCGCCCCCAAGAATGACTGCACTACGCTATAAAAAGAGAGTCTGCAAATATTTTGAGTACGGAGTAGGTGGTTACTTTACGGATGAGAACATGGCTCATAGTTGTCCTCGTGCAGTGAGTTTGCAAGGCATATTCCTGATGCCATGTGCTTGCGCAATGTGGAGTTGTTACAAACGCAACCCTACCAAACCAAGGGTCATTCCGTTGCATTTGAGTTGTGGAAATTATTCTCGGCATAACTCAGAGAATCAGGCTTTTTTGCTTTTCAAAGTCAAAATTTACTGTAATAACTTTTATTTAAAAAAATTGGACGTGTAAATCCTATACTTTTAAGTTATATTCTCTTAGTAAATAGGGGTTGTTTTTTAAAAAAATATTTATTTAAGGTCGTTTCATAACATCTAGGTCATCAGCGTTTCCTAACATTTTACAATTGAAGGCGTTTGTTACTTATATTAACCCGGGAGAACTCGCAATGCAAAATGCAACGTCAGTCACAATGTAAGAATCACGCACTTCATCTGCCTTCGTATTGCGCATGTTTTCTACTTGCTTAAATGAATAGCAAATCATTAGAGCTATAAAACGTCATAATGTCTGTCAGAAGAATGTTAACTACAATACATCGTAAGTTATTTGGTCACGAGTTCTGACGGAGCAAAACACAAAAATTATTTTAGAGGCAAACAGTGCTTCAGAGAAAGACCGCGTTTTTTATCCTTTTCTACATACGCTGCGTTTAGAGAAAGGCTTTTCCTCCTCTTCAGGCTACAAAGAACATGAGATATACCACAGATCTCAGAAGTATTACCATACCTACACAATATGAATGACCTCTCCCCAGACTTATTTAAAAGTTTGAAGTTAAGCAGGACGAAAGATTTGGATTTATAAAACTACAATATGATAGATATTTGTACGCAATCATTAATTGTAGTCAAAAGGGACGCTAACACAAATATTGAAATTTCTGAACTCGTACACGTTTGAGGTGAAAGTAAACATCATATTTGTGTATATTATTAATTATTAGAACTATCAATTGGAAATAGTTTTATTGACATCCAAATGATAATATTGGAAATAAAATGATATTTTATACACATCGTGTATTCAAGGAGCACTGATGTAGCCAATCGTGTCACAGGTTAGTAATCGAGTACGAAACACGAACGGAAAAGTCACTATCATACTGCAAATGACCAATGATAAATTTGATTAGAATTATTTACATAACAAAAGAAATGAAGGTAACATTGTAAATTAATGTACATTGAGAGGTAAATGTGAGCCGTGTATATAATACGAGCCATGTAAATATTATGAGCCCCTTAGTATGTGTTCATACATCGCAAGCATTCAGCAGGAACGATTTTAACTACTGGTTGAATAACTCCATTTGCCATCATTGTTCTGTGGTTCAAGTGTGAATGAGAGCTGATGGGTAACAGATGTTCGTATTTTCTAAATCGTCTAAACCTTTGAAAGGTAAGCCTCTGGCTTTTAATAACATTTAGAGATCGTTTAGACCGTTTCTAATTCCTTACGAATAAATTAAAATATGTTTTAAACATTGTTTTTAGGACGGCGATCTTCAATTTCTACGTAACAAAGACCGGTTTTGGTTTGCAAAATTTGAATATGGCGATGGTTGTAAAATGAACCCCGAACTATGGTGAGTATACGAGTCCCAAACTTTAAGGGGCTCATATTACATACACTACAACTTGTGTTCGTACTATTTTTGTCTTAGATGCCAAGAAAGATTCTAGGTCCGAAACAAAAAGGAAAAATTGGAATACTGGAGACATGGTTAAGGTAATTAAGGCAGTTAAGAGTAAGGAAGTGGATTTGAAAAAGGCTTCCAAAACTTTTCTTGTTTCAAGACCTACTCTTCAAAGGTTTGCTCGTGTTAACAAACCTTCGGACGAAGCGCTTTGACTATATTAGGAAGAAAATGTATATTGAGGGATGATCTGAAAAAAGAGTCAAGTATTTTCTTATCATTGAAAGTAAACCGTCCGGTCTCACCAGAAACGATTTTCGCAGGGTAACGTACCAACTTTATGAAAGAGATGGAATTAAACACCTATTCACAGAAGATGCATTAGGCGGTAGGGATTTAATGAATCGTCACAAGTATGTTTTAGCTTTGATGTGTCCAAATTCAACACACACAAAATTCAATAAACAATTTATTGGTAGAAAACAGGTACAGAGCTACAGTGCCGAATATCCAGGAGAATGTACTGTGAAACGTAGCCAAGTTGTCGTAACCAGTAGATGCACCAAAATATCGCCGAGTCGCCAAATCTCCGTAGAGGGAAAGTCCGTAGTCGCAGCGCTGTCCGTCGTAATCACAATCTTCAATGTACTACCACTTATCACCACTCTTCACCGTTACTCTGCCGCTCACTCTCTGCTTCTCCCCGGGCCACGGCCGGCTTATATTCGCCCCGGGCCGTAGGTCCGCAGACTGGCAGACGTAGCAGGGGGCGGGGGTTGGGCCTCGCCCCGCTCGCTCAGGCGTGGCGGCCGCATAACGTCGAGTCCCGCTGGCCTGCGCTTGTCGCTGGCCGCTGCCGCCAGGGGCGGTAACGCCCTACTGTGGCGGCACCTTCAAAACTGTGCGGCCGGTCACGACAAGCTTCAAAGACACCCTTTATCAGAACATCATCTTGGAAGGTTTTTATGACGATTGAAGAAAAAACACATGCCAGCTGTTAGAAAAAAAACGTAATACTGGAAAGACGAAAAGCACAAAACAGACTGCTAAGAAAACAAAACCGCACCTGAGCAAGGTTTCAAACGAAAACTTCTTGAAGATGAGGAATCAAAAGAATCAGACTAATCTAACAATTCAGGAGTCTCTGTTTTGAAATCACTAATAGGATTTGAAAGTCGCTTTGGTGACCAAACGCTTTGTTTTGTGGTGGGATATTTTCAGCCGACCACCGTGGAGAACTGTGGATCCAGGGAATTGTGTGAAATGTTGGCATACAATGACTGTGCTGAGGCCGAAAATGACATTTCTATTTGTGATTTTTTAAATGATTTTCTTATTTTCTAAGGTTTTGTAATAAAATAGCATTTAAATATGTAAATACAAAATGAGTTTCTTTAACCCATGTATTAATTAATATTTTAAAGGGGGCTCATAATACCCGCACATAACTTTTTTTCAAATATGACTTCTTTTGAATTGTTGATTTTTTACACACTTTCTGAGCAGTTAAGAAAGTTCATATTTTTTATATAATTTACACAAGTGTTGAAGTTTAAGTTATTATATCTGTTTTTAAAAAAAACATTTAATTTATTGTTATGAAAGTCGAAATAAAATTGGTGTCTCATATTGCCATCTTTTCCTCTAGAGGCAGAGCGAACTTAACCTCCGCCAGAGACACACGAGAACGAATTCACTTGTAATATTCATGATTGTACAGAACGTTTTAGAGAATGTGATATTCGAGTTGCGTGATGTGAGTGGTCACCTAAAATATCACCGCAAACGTTCAAAGTATTGTGCTGTAAATAATTATTATTAGTTTATTCGATGTTTAAATATATTTGACTGAGTTTTAGATTTGATGCAAAGTTATAATCTATAGTAAACAATATTAACACGGGGATCATGAACTATAATTGCAATTAGTTAATTTAAAACAATCGAGAGTACAGTAAGTAGTAAAGAGAAAGTATTTTAATGCTGCAGCAGAAATCAGTAATTTTTCGACAGAAAAAACTCGTATTGGCTCGTCAGCTAAATCAGCTGTTAACAGAAACAGTGTTAAAGCCGTTGGTGGAAAACGAGGCCAAATTACAATAGTTCCTACGACACTTCAGCAAAAACAACAAAACAGACGTTTGGTAAAAGGTAAACACCACGTGAAGATGAAAGTGGTCACGAGAACAGATTTAACTATATAAATGGCACACAAGAAGAAACGAGTATAAAAATTCGTCCCATCTACGTGAAAGTCATTTCAAACAGTTCACTATTCAAAAAGATAGAAAAAGCAAGTAACAGACCAATTCACTTCAGAAATGGCGAATAAAACTAGTGGTGTTACAAAACCACATATTTTCTAGTAATATTTCAAACTGCTCAACTATACGTATTATACTACTGCATAAACCTGCAAAAATATTTTCAACCAGCAAACATATTTTCCCGTTTCGAGACCAAAACTTGGATTCTCAAGTTAACTCGTAGTCACTCATACCACTGTGACTTAAGCATTCTCCCTTTCAAAATTCAAAATTTATTGCTTATTTATCCTTGAAAATAGAGTTTATTACATGGGAGTTTTTGTTTTTTTCCCTTTCAAAATTCAAAATTTATTGCTTATTTATTTTTGAAAATAGATTTTACTACATGGGAGTTTTTGTTTTTTTTTCTCCCTTTCAAAATTCAAAATTTAAGTAGTATATGACTTAGTGTAGGGATCACAGAATTTTGAAAATGTGCACAGAATTCACTTTTCCCCATAGCACGTCATACGCAGTTTTTAACTGTTTTTTTGACGTAAAATAAATAAAATAAATAAGCATACGGCTCGGGGCGACGCTTAAAAATGTTAATGCTCGCTGCAAGTACAGTATACTCAAAATTCAAAATATCCATTTCAAACTTCCAAAGCCACGAGTTCATTAAGATCAATCGTGGAATATCAATTTTGGAGAAATTCGGCTGAACGGTTTAAGCTCCAGCGTTGACCAGAAGCGGATCGACGTTTTGCCGTCAATCAATTTATTGGTATCAAAGACCTACAAAACATAGATTCTGGCTAAACCACGTGTTAGAGGATTTAGGAACTAGATTTATCCACTTTTTCATTACCAGGGCAGACGATAAGATTTTATGCTGAAAATTCCCAATTTTCCGGCAGAATTACATAACTGTCTCTTTTTACCAAGTACCTTCGTAAGAGTGAGAAAGAAATAATATTCAGTACCGTTAGCGATATCAGAGTAAAAACATAACATAGTCCTATGCGTAGTGCCTACTACATATTTAAATTTCATGTAGATAGATTCAGTAATTAGTTTTTTTAGTTAAATTGGTTCATACAGATGGACAGACAGACAACAATTAATTTGACGTGGGATTAGTAAGCAAATAATATGAATTATTGGTAAGCAAATAACTTGAAAAGTTTTTAAAAGTTGAAAATTCGAAAATCACATTATTCGTCGCGGACACACACTCTTCCTGTTTATTTATCTGTATTGATTGCATTTGTGAGAAGTAGTGAATCAAATGATTTTCAATAAAGTTTCTCGAAACCTCAATAGTTTTCTGTGAAAATGAGCTTGAAATGTCTTATTTTCAGAAAAGCTGAAACGACATTTTTTTAAAAATCGTTTCCAAATTTATCCACGAAAATGTATTACTTTGACTTTTTGAGTGAAAAATATTTCAATTTTCTAAAAAATAGCAACAAATGTTTTGATCAAACTTTGTCCTCGGATAACGTAAAGAACCACAAAACAAGTCGTTAAGTCACCACAGATACTTTCAAACCCTACTAGTGATTTCAAAACAGGGGCTAGGTTTTACTTTTTTACTAAAGCTTTTATCTATCCGACACTTGGTTATCCTCAACGCCCTGACGGGACGCAAAATCAACCATACACTAGATACCAACATATTCGCGAACTCCTCTCGTCTGGGTTCAGCAGAACGCGAGGCCCTCCGCGTCAACAAATACATGAGAGACAAGGGACAATCTCCAAGACGGGACTCGAAACCTCGACCCTTCGCACCGAAGGGCTGAGTCGGTACCATTAACCACCGTCGGTACTATTAACCACCTCTGTCATCTAGATCAGACCAGTTTTTACTCTTCTATAACATTTTTAATCATTTTTCAGTTCTACCGTTACGGAACCGCAAAAATGAGAAAATGTGAAAAAATATTCTTTTTTGCTATAAAAAATTGGTGTGGATTTTGAGAAAATATTTTTCTTAGAAATTGCATACATTTCAGGCACAATCTTCGCGAAATTTACTCTTTTAAAAAAATGATACATGATTTTTTAAAGAACTTTTACAACAGACCTTGTTTGAAGCAAAAATTGCTATCTGCAATTTTGTAGTTTTGAAATGTTAAATTTTTGCTATTCTCGAAAAAACGGAAAGATAGCTGAAAATAACACTACACCACATTTTTTATCATCCGCTATTATATATGAGTAGAAAATTTAAAGAAAAAAATGGAGCGGATTTTTTTCAATTCATCTTAAATACAAAATCTAAGCTAATAAAATTGATCGCAATTAAGCAAAACCACAGTCAAACCACTATTGTATATATATGCCGCCCCTGACAAATATCGCTTTATTCAACGTAAATAAAATACAAGTAGTCCGAAATAAGTTCCCCAGAATAATTTCAAACGCTCTCTAATTTACTTAAAATCAAAAACTTCACAGAGAATTAAAAATGTCCCCAATTATCAATCGCATGACACATCACTCCAATAATTTCTCCACAAACAATCACAATATATCAATTAACAAACTCAAACACACACACAAACCTAGCCCCAACAAACAATTCACCAACCACAATTAGCAAAATATATCCCTTCGATTCATCCCTAAAAGTATTTTGAAGTGAATTTTTACAGTAGGTATTTTCTAGAGATAACTACATCAATGTAATGGTAGTAATTCGAATAAGAATAAATTAAGTTAAATGTCAGCCAACAAAACGTATGTGAGTCCAAAATTGAACTACGTAAAGTTCAATCAATCAATAATTTTTTAAACTTTTGAAATAAAGAGCTTTTAATGATGTTTTATGAACTATTGGATATTCAAGATAAAATTAATCTGTGGCCGGAGAGATCTGTGGATATGGAGTCACCTGTGATATTTCCTGCGGAACGTGTTGAAGTACAGAGTCTACCAAACCAATATTTTTGATATTTTCCTTAAAAAAGGTTTCCGAAATTTCTTGATGCACTAATAAAGTGATTGCCAATTACTTTTAGGTACGTGTCAATCTTCACATATACGTTGCAACTGTGATATGAGTTTTACAATGCCCAAAGTAAATGAATTTGCAAGAAGTTCAATAACAGTATCGACGATCTTAAAGTAACTAATTATATTAACCTATTATACATTATAAAACCTATTATAGTAACCTACTATATTGTTTTGGAATTCTCTTCGTGCCGTCGTGCGTGTTCGCACACACTGTCCCCTACGACGGAGCAATTTGCGTTGCTCCTGTGTCATGTGCGGAGGATCCGATAGCTACATGCGTTCAACCTCCTTGCAGTTCCCTCTCAAAACCATTTCTCCTGCCACAATCATTCCTCCAGGACGAAAATCGAGTCACACTTGAGGAAATTTGAACATCTTAAGACTTCATGTAAAGTTCCCCCAAAACAAAAATCAGTTTCAAATTCTCAGGACCTCGAATTAGGCCAGATCGTACTTTGCTGTATTCGTCATGTTCATCACGTCTCTCTTATCTCCAAGCATGGGAATTAAACTTGACTCAAGTACAGGGGACATCGTTACCTGGTCTGCAAGGTCATTCAATCGACCCAAAATCCCAAATACTTTACTAATTGAGAAAAGAAGTAAATAAAAACTTTCACCCCTTATCATCAATCACCATATCGTTTCATCCACATAGTTACCATACCGTTAACAGCAATAGTGGTCGCTAATGACCTTAGATGTTGAAGCGACCTTAAATAAACCAATTAAAAATAAATAAATAAATAAATAAATAAATAAATAAATAAATAAATAAATAAATAAATAAATAAATAAATAAATAAATAAATAAATAAATAAATAAATAAATAAATAAATAAATAAATAAATAAATAAATAAATACATAAATAAATAAATAAATAAATAAATAAATAAATAAATAAATAAAAAGTTGGAGCCGGTTTTTGAGAAAATAATTTCTTAATTGCCTATATTTCACCCAAGTAAGCGAAATATACGTATGTTTTCCAAAAATTGTACATGAAAAAAGTTGACTTTGAAAACAAATTCGTTCTTATTTAGTTTAAGATCTCCAAACATTTTAAATTTCTCAAATTTTAAAAAACAGAGAGTTCAACGAAAATAACGAAAATTGTGATAAATCATATTCCTGTAATAAATTACTTCTTCTAACTCGTGGTGTGGCCAGAATCCGTGTTTTGTGAGTGCTTGATATCGAAAAAAGGATTGACGGCAAAACGTGTGTGCGTCTGCGCTAGCACCTCAACCGTTCAACAGATATTTTCCAAAATTGATATTCCTCTTTCGATCTGAATGAACTCAAGGTTTTGCGAGTTGCAAACGGATATTTTAATTTTTAAGAGTCCTCTACATGACGCCTCAAGAGCATTTTCAAAACTTTCTCAAAATTGGCTCCAAATTTTTGTATTAAACTTTGTCCCCGGATAGTGTGAAGGAATGATAAGAGAATGAGGTAGGTCTCTTATTCGTTGAAATTTCAGATTTTTCGAAATAGCAAACGTGCAATTTTTTACGCGACTTCCTTCAAATAAAATATTGAAGATAGAGATTTTTCCATAATGAAATATGTTTCTTAAAGACAATTCTTGACATGCGCAATTTTTCGAATATTTGAGTAGTTTTTGCGAACGATTGGGGGAAATATAGGCAATTTTCAATTTTTAAAACAAATTTTTGTTTAAAACTGCACCAAATTTTTTCTTTAAAATTTCTCCTTGTATTTATCACGGGACAATATTTTCGTTGAACTCTCCGTATTTTCGAAAATTGTAAAAATTTAACATTTGAAAAACACAAAAATTGAAGATGGAAATTTTTGCCTCAAAGTATGTTCTAAAACACCAGCTCTTTAGGAAAGGCCATGTACAATTTTGTGAAAAAAACTAGTAATTTTTGCGTAATTTGGGCTTGAAATTAATCCAATTTATGTCAAAAACAGTTTCTCAAAAACCACTCCAAATTTTTTCTTTGATTTTTTTTCCACGGATAGAAGTGAAGCTTGAACGATTTGCGCGGGTCTCATTCGTTGAACTCTCAAAACGATTGAAAATGGCAAATTTAGAAAAAATGCGAGAAAGTATGTGCTGTTGTTGCATCACTAGTTTCCTTATTGCAATATGTTCTAAAAATTAGTTCTTCAAATTACGTCGTGTACAATTTTTTCAAAAGAACCAGTAGTGTTTCTGTAATTTTTGCTTCAAGTTATGGATATTTATAGTTTTTCTTAACATTTTTCCCCTCATAGAGTAAAGAACACATAAAAATGGTTCAGATTTCATTTGTGTTGCACTTTCTGAATTTTCGAAAGTTACAAAAGTTAGAATAATTCGAGAAAATATATACTGTTGTAACACCCCTATTCTCGATAAGAAATTAAAATTTTCCCACTTTGTATCATTTTTAATGTGAATGATTTTGATCTAGTATCTGAAACGTAAACCACGTTCTCTATTTTTACTACGCTGGGCTACGTACTATGGACATACCTGGAATGTGTGAAGGGTTTGATGGTTATGTACTTACGGATATATGACCTGAACAGTGGCGTAAGGTGACAAATTAAATGGGTAGACAGCCGCATAGATTTTTGGGCTGATTTTTTGAAGTGATGAACTCAAAATGTGGTGTACCGGACAGGCGTAAATTAGGGTGATTATTTTCCAGTATGTTCAACTTTGGGAATTCTCAAATTAAGTAAAATACATGGGTGCATATTAATGAAAATGTTACGAACATTTCAAAATTTATTTTACTGAAATAATAATTATCAACAAAGGGAAATGTATAAATCGAGCCTCATCAAGTTAAGAATAATACAAAAGACGTCCTCTTTCCACCCTAAGAAATTATTCTTCTCGGAAACGTCACGTGTGACTGTGTCGAGAGAAGGAGAGAAGTCTAACTGCAAATACACACAACTTCCTAGACCGTGATTTTTAATAGTTCGGCTCATGTGATTTCTAATAGTGCAGGTCATGTTATGTAGTTGCACTGGAGATACAGTGCTCGTAACGTCTCGAGAGATACATTTCTTTCCATACGTTGTGTAGTGCAAAGTCAGCGACTTAATTTATTATTAGCCCCCTAGGAACTTTCCACGAGAAAAGGGGTAAGCGTTCTTGTAAAAAATATAGCATATTGAAACACACCGCGTTTCTGCCTAAAGAAACGGCGATACAACAAGCAAGCATGCGGCAGAACGGTTGCCAGAGGGCGCCCGCTAGCCACAAGAGACGGTTACGGGTGGCGTAGTGTTGTCGGTTGGCCGAGGCATGGGAAACGACGCCGCGAGGCTTCAGTGTCTGGCTGGCCGCCGGTAAGGAAGGAGGTGCCTGGGACTGCTCCGCGTTCGAACAAAGTAAAAGTGTCGCGAACGAATGAGCGCTGAAAAGAGTGATTGACGGACGATTTGTGCTAGATATAACCACCATTAGTAGCTCGAATGTAGTGCCAGAGTGATAGCTATTATCTGGAGTAGTACAGATCGAGAGAACTTGTGTGAGGGAAGGAAAAACGGGAACCGGAAAGGAGTTGAGGAGGCGCAGAGGTACCGTGGGAAGATTACGCTGGAGAACGTACTTCGGAAACGCAACGCATCGCATCGGCTGGTCCCCAGTGGAGCGGACACAGGCAGACAGCGAAGGAGCACGAGGCAACCCGAGAGTCCCCGAAGCCGTCGACGCTCGAGGGGGGAGGATTAAACGGTAAATATTTCCTCGATCGATGTAAGATCGAAAGAACTAACAGTGATTCTGGGTGAGGTAAAGAAAAGGATAAAGACCACCACAGATATTGTAATCAATAGTGATTTGTATAGAATAATAAATAGTTCATGTTTATTTTGTTCACGGAACAGTGGTGTTTGATTAATAACCCCGAGTCCATTCACGAAAAAGAACACCTGTCCCTTACAAATAAATTTACTGCGAACAAGCCGGGCTACCCGGTACGTCACAATATAATACCATTAATAATAATAGAATAGGTTAATAATAATGAATTTTGAGTTGCAAAGCAGTCCACTCGGAAGAAGCACGCTACTTCTGAGTTTTGTCACAGTGTCCCTCTGCGGAGCGAGATTTTGTCTCTTTTATTTAACAGCGGAAGTCGACTATAATTGCGGTCCTCTAGGACACTCATCGCCCTGGCAAACTTAATTACGGGAAATGAGGATGAATATCTAAGTTGTTAGAGAGACAGAAAGAGAGATGGGCGGTCGTTGGCACGTTGCCTTCTCGGTTCCGCGACAACGCGCAGTCCCCTGCCCAATGCCCCGCCCCCGCCCCTGCCCAATGCCCCGCCCCCGCCCCTCCACGCCCCGCCCCGCCCCGCCCCTGGCCAATGCCCCGCCTCCACCGCTCCACGTCGCGCCCAGTCCCTTCCTGCCCCGCCTGGCCCCGTCCAGCCCCGCCCCACCCCGCTCCACCCACAAATACCAGCGCCTGCCGCCGCGAGCCGCGCGCCTCTCGGGCCTCCTAGCCCTCCAGGCATTTCTCGCAAGGCGCGCCGGCTGATTGATGGCCAGCCATCCGAACATTGCGCTACTGCACTGCAATTACGTACACAGGAATTGAATATGTTCGGATCGCTACCAAGTGAATTCACGCGATGAGCGAGGACGAAATCGAAGTTGACACTACATTCAATCATTATGGTTTCTACTTCTATCGATCTGCTGGAAATGTCCTCAGATTTAAATCTTCTTCGTATCGTTTACAAGCGGGAATCATTGACTAGAAAGGAGCAATAGAGTAATATCTGGTAAAATCATGTTTGATAATTTTTAATTCCCGAACTTTGGACAGCGCGTAGTATTTCAGGCCAAGAGCGTCTCAAGTGAAACTACCGCGTCGACACTAAAGAGAGTAGGTCACAATGGTCACATCTAGTTTTGTCCGTTGTAGGTTATTGCAGGAAGGTATCATGTCACTTGACTACATGCTATGTATTGCGCAGCACAGCGTAATATTGTCTAAAAGTTACAAGAAATTTTTCATTGTACTACTGTACTTTGTGTGTAATACTGTACGAATATAAGCTTTAAATATTTTTTTTATTTTTTGTTTATAAAAAACAAAATCTTCAAATAAGGTGATGTTGATTTCTTTAAAAAAATAAGAACATTTTTGTGTACTTCGGCGACAAACACAAACGTGCCCAAACACGCTCGCTCCCATTTTACTGCGCTTCGTGAACGTAAAATGAATAGTGATGAATAGTGATGTTACGAAGTTGATTCACCATCACCACTACCAATCACCATCACCACCACCACCAATCACCATCATCATCACCACCACCAATGACAACCACCTATCTTCCTCACAACCACCTGTCACCATCATCACCACCATCAATCACCATCACCATCATCATCACCACAACCACTACTGCTGCTTTTACTCCTACAGCTGCTGCTACTCCTAATGGCACCCCTATTGCTACTCCCATTACCACTCAAACTACTACTAAACCCCCTACCACTACCACCCCTACCACTACTGTCACCATTACCACCACAACCACGTTTACTACCACTTTAACTACCACTACCAGTACCCACTATCAGTGCCACTACCCAGTGCCACTACCAGTGTCACTACCAGTACCACTACTAGTACCACTACCAGTACCACCTACCATACCACTACCACTACTTACTACCACTACCACTACCGCCACCACCAATAACCGTCACCAACACCACCAATCACCGTCACCACACCACCACCAACCACCGCCACCACATCACCACCAATCACCGCCACCACACCACCTATCATCGCCACCACACCACCACCAATCACTGTTACCATCACCAATCACCACCACTAATCACCATCACCACCACTAATCACCGCTCACCACCACCACCAATCACCGCCACCACACTACCACCAATCACCGCCACCACACCATTTCTAATCACTGCTACGACCACTGATTGGTTGTGGTGATGGGTATTGGTGGTGGTGCTGATAATTGGTGGGTGGCCATTGGTGGGGATGATGGAGGTGATTGGTGGTGGTGATTGGTGGATATTGTTGTTGTTGGTGGTTCTTTCTTTCTTTCTTTCGTTCTAAGGCCTAAAGAAAAATATAAGTTCAATTAAAGTGCTCCCTAAATTACTTTATCAAATTTTCATGAAATATTCGCTACGAAATTAGATATACGAGCGGAAAACGATATCTCCAAGCAATGTATGACTGTTACAATTCCTGTAAAGGAACGAAACATACGTCATTACTGTCACTACTGATTGAACGGCGTGTGCGCCTTTACGGGGGCTCGTCCCTTCCCCACCGCAGCCAACTCTCCCCCATCCCGCGAATTCTCCTGCCGAGTATTCCTATCTGCCCGTTTCCTTGTTCCTCCCCAGTGCATTGCAATGCAGGCGCAATGGGGGTCCATGGCAGGGCGCCCCCGTCCCCACTGCGATTGCCCCCTTCCCCAGGCGAGGGGGCGTACGCGCCCTCGCCGCGCCATCCACTTGTTGCAGCTGTCTCCCTCCGGCGAGGCCATGAATTTCGGATTTGCATGGCAATGTGTTGAGCAAACGTAATGGAACGGAGCGGTGGACGCGGTGCGGCGCAGGGTGGCCCCTCCAACCCGGCGTGCGCCCGCCGCCCCCACCCCCATTCCAAGCCACGCACCGCCGCACGCGAAAAACCAATCTGCGGGTGATCGCTGATGAAGCAAAGTTAAATTGCCACAGCCCTTGCCGACTTCCAAGACAGCGCTTTCCGACCGCCGGGGTGCTACTTGCCTTCTGATACAGAAAACTCACTACTAGAGTTAAAACATTCTTTCTGCCCACGTCTTATGAACGTTGTAACTTAGCAAACATACCGTTTCCGAACGAAATTAGAACTACTCCAAGTTTAAAGATTTATCGTCGTAATTCCCAAACTAACATTTTTTAAAATGATTTCGTGGATGTTGATGCTATCTAAAGTTGACCTCGCGATCTTACTGATACTGGTCAGCAAGGTTTTTTCTTCACAAGAAATCTGATTAGTGAATCTAGTGCTTTTTTCATATTGAATTCAGAAGTGTACTGAGAATTTTTCCGTCACGCACAGTTTTCCGTCACGTCCGTTTTTTTGTGACAGCTACTTCTTGAAATATTATTTTAACATTCTGTTTGACATGTCATAGGAATCTTTAACTTATATGTAACGATTTTAATCCAGATATATTTAAGGAAATTATATAAAGTATGTTGAAACACCAACAGGCAATACTGTGTAGGTAATACATTCATGTTTTGACATGCTCAGACCAATTAATCTGGCATTGTCGTGTGTGAGTATCGGTGTGTCTATGAGCATGTTCACACGAATATCACATGTGACACATTTCCTTCATTTGTGTTTAGAAGTATACAGTGTAAGCTGTGTTTTAGTGTTTTATATTTTCACAATGCCAAGAACGTGTGTAAATCATACAGGTAATTTCTGTTGCAAAGACGAAATTTAACGCCATTTGAGGAAAAGTGTTATCAACATTATTTTGGCAGTCAAGATTGTGATTTTGAATGAGCTGGCCCCAAATACATTTTCTGTATGTCTTGATAAAAAATTGCTCACATCACATGCCATTTGCAATTCCTAAGATTTGAAGGGACCGAAGGATCATCTAAGTGATTGTCATTTCTGTTTGACAAATGTTAAAGGAATCTCGTATCCCTGAACGAAAAATATGTCATGTCAATTTAGGGAATACCTGAAAAACATATGTAGTACGTCCATTGCATATTGAATTAGGAGGAATGAAATAAAAGTTATGTATAAACTTTATGATGGATTCTTGTTTTGAAATCGAAATTTCCCGAAGTAAGTGATGTTAAATTGACAGAAAGGATCTTTATGACTAAAAATGCGGTCATTAATGGCTGATGACCATATTGAAGAATTATTAAATCCACTGGAAAAAGTAGTCTGCCAGTCTTTCAAAAATCTATATTGCAATTTCCTTGGAAACCAAAAAGCAGAAAACTATCGGACGTAGTGGCTGATCTTCTGCATTCTTATAAATCTATGGAATGTAACAGAGCTTTGAAAATTTACTTCTTAGACTGACAGACTTTCTCCGGAAAAATTGTGGGGCTGTCAGCAATTAGCACTGTGAGTGTTTTAATCAGTAAATTTCCACAGAGGAAAACAGTTACTAATGCAAGTGTAGTTGTTATAAAATGACTGACTACTGCTGGACCAAGAAGAGGGATGTTCCAGTTATAGAATATGACCGAAAGTCATCATCACCCCTTGCTAGGCACATAATGAGTAGTCATAATGTAAGTCACGACGAGTAGACTATCATTTAGAGTTGGAAAGCTAGTTAATGATTTTATCAAAAAATTTAAAACGTTCAATTGAATATCACTCCTGCCTGATGGGGGAAAACTGAAATGATATTTGAATTCAAAATGTAAAATACTTATTTTGTATTTAATGTATTTGAATCTGTTATTTTCATACTTGCAAAAGAAAAAAATTATTTTTGTAGACCAGTTCAACCAGTGTTCACAATAAGTTTCACTCTATATGACAACATTGTGATTGTTTGCCCTAATTGCCTGTTGCAGAACATACCATATCCATGCATGTTGTTGGTATATATTTTGTAGGCTAATTGGAAAATGTTTTTGCAAAGAGTTCTGCAATTTAGAAAGTTCATGGAATATCGGAAAATAAAATCACCTAGCTTTTTCAAATTAGTATCATATTTTTCAGATCATTTTCAATGAGCCCAGACCCGCTTCGTATAATTGGAGAATGTACACTGAAATGGACAGAAGCGAACTGATAATGTAGAAGGGAGCCTTAGCATCCTACAAAAGGAATTATTAACACAATAGTGTCCTCTTTACTTCACTTCTTACTTTCTCAACATACTACATACATACGTAGCAAAGAAAATGTATTCTAATCTTTTGATGAAAATCGACGATTTTTGACAGAAAAACTCATATTGTTGAGACCAAGTAACGAAAAAATTGATAAATCTTATTTCGAGAATAGGCAGTAAACACTTTTTTGTCAGAATCCAGGTTTTTTTGCAATCTTGACACCGAAAAGTCGATTGAAGGCAAAACGTCTGTCCGTCCGTCTTTCCGTGCATATGTGGTCAACGGAAGTGCCTAAATCAATCATACAATTTTCTCCAAAATTGATAATAGCTGATCAATCTGAACTAACTCGAGGTCCTGCGGGTTTGAAAGGGATATTTTGGATTTAAAGTTACATTACATTAATCCTCATTGACATTTTCAAAAGTTGCTCAAAATTGCTCCAAATGCTTTTATTTAACTTGTCCCCCGGATAGCACAAAGGACGCAAAAAATTATGCCAGCTCAATTTTCGCTGAAATTTCCTGACTTTTCGGAAATTGCAATAGTTCAGATTTTTTTCAGCCCCTTCTTACAACTACAATATTGAAGGAACTGGTTTTTTTAAGTAAAATATGCTGTTCAAAGGCTGTTCTCGAAAGCAGGTCATGTACAATTTTTCGTAAATCAGTAATTTTCGCGTAATTTTGCGTGAAATATCGGCAGTTTTTAAACAATTATTTCTTCAAAAACGGCTACAACATTTTTCTTTAACTTTTCCCCTGAATATACCAAATAAAGGTAAAAATAAAGCTATTCCCATTTTTTGTGACCCTCTATATTTTTGTATTATTATTATTATTATTATTATTATTATTATTATTATTATTATTATTATTAATTAATATATATATTAATATATTATATATATATTATAATATATTATTATTATAATAATAATAATCACACATATTGATTTTATGTTTGATATTTGAGTAATGTAATTTGTATTATTTTATCAATAACAACGTCAAATTTTGTCTATTGTTGCTCGTAGAGAGCAAAGGACGCTTAAAAAAATTCCGCAGGTCTCATATTCGTTGAAATTTCTCAATACATATCTCTGGGTTCTAAATTAGCAGATCTTTACAAGCGGTCATGTACATTTTTTAAATAGTAGCTTTTTTCGTAAATTTTGCTTGAGGGTAATGCAATTTATAAAACACATTTTCTCCTAAATGATACTATTTTTTTCTTTGGCTCTTTTCCGCAGCTTTAGTAAGGGAAAAGGCTTTTAAAAAAGACGCACGCGAGTAATTTTCATTGAACTCGAAATATCGAAAATTGCATATGGAAATAATGAGAGAACCTATTGCTCTTTAAGAGTTGGAAATTTGACTGCGGCCAAACTATTGCGTGGTGTAGCAGTAAAGCCCAGGGGAGCCAATTCAAAACACTTGAGATTAAGTCTCGGCGTACAGAAATAACGTTTGTTGGTTGGAAACACTTTGGAGGTTCATTTAGTAGTTTAAGTTTGCAGGGGCGTTTCACATAATAGAAGAGAGAATGGAGTAACATCACTATTTTCTTAAATATGTACAATTAATCTTTGTTAATATTTATTCTTTGAGTTCTTGATAATAGTTTATGCACCAAGAGCATTAGGCCAAAGACCATCGGGCTTGTCGTCGTTGGATCGTTAGAACCAGTTAACGTCAGTGATACATACAAGAATTTGTTTTTACCTTATTTTATGGATTCAAATTAACTAATTTACTCATTCACTAGATGTAGCATCATTCAACTGTTTTCAAATTTCCCTCGTAACCATGATCCTCTCGATCCAGGTAAGTTATATAGAGCTTCGTATCGAAGGCAATCAGGAGCAATATGAATCATTAAAATTGGGTAAACAATAAGATATTGTACGAGGGTGGTCCCAGAAGTACCCTGCCTGACCTAGAGATCGCGGTAGTTTTTCGAAAAATATCACTGTATTAGAAAGTAGACAATCTATGAAGCGTATGTTTCATGTTTGAAGACGCTACGTTGTTTAGTATTTGATTGGCAATAATCAATAGTGAACGTTGTGAGTGAATTTGTAAAAATTGAGAAAATTGGTCATCGTTATGTGATCCAATACTTTCTTTTAAAAGACCTCAGCCCAACGAGTATAAAAACTGAACTAGATTCTACTCTGGGTGAGTCCGCGCCTTCGTTTACTACAGTAAAATTGGGTAGCAGAGTTTAAACGAGGCCGTACGAGCTGCCAAGACAAGCGTCGCAGTGGTCAACCAAATGAGGTGACTACTCCAGAAATGGTAAAGAAAATCCACAAAGCGGTACTGGGTGATCGTCGACTGAAAGTGCGCGAGCTAGCAGACATAGTAGGCATTTCGAAAAGTGCGGTACATCGCATATTATCTGAAAATTTAGACACAAGAAAGCTGTGTGCAAGATGGGTGCCGCGTTTGCTCACACTCGAGCAAAAACAGTGTCGTGAAGATGTTTCAACTGAGTGTTTGGCGAAGTTTCACCGCAACAAAACAGAATTTTTGCGCCTATTCATAACCATGGATGAAACATGGGTTCACCACTTCACCCCAGAGAGAAAACAACAATCAAAACAATGGATTGAAAAGGGACAACGCGCACCTAAGAAGACGAAGATCGTTCCATCTGTAGGCAAGGTCATGGCATCGGTTTTTTGGGATGCGCACGGGATAATTTTCATTGACTATCTTGAAAAAGGAAAAACTATCAACGGCGAGTATTATGCGAACTTGGAGGCCATACTTGGCGAACGGCCACACTTGGCTAAGAAGAAAGTGTTGTTTCATCAGGACAATGCACCAACTCACAAATCCGTTATTGCAACGGCCAAAATTACTGAATTAAAATTTGAATTGCTACCTCATGCACCCTATTCGTCAGATTTAGCCCCCTCTGATTATTTTCTGTTGCCAAACTTAAAAAAATGGCTCAGTGGTCAAAGATTTTCCAACAATGAAGAAGTGATGTCGGTAATTAATGGCTATTTTGAGGAGCAAGACAGTTCTTATTATAAAAAGGGTATCGAACTTATTGAACATCGCTGGGAAAAGTGTACAAAGTGTCTAAAAGGAGATTATGTTGAAAAATAAACAAATTTTTTCCAAAATTTTTGTTTTTTCTTTGTTGGGTCCCTCTGGGACCACCTCCGTATATATCACGGACGTTAACTGACCAGTACAACGACCATAGGCAACAATAAGCTCTCTGGCCAAAGTTTCGAGTTTCTTATCGCTGCTTGATCATTAGAACCCTTATAACGACCTTGCTGCTTAGATAACTATTTTATGTGAACAATAATTCCACATTAAGCAATTAACGTGAAGGATATGAATGAATGATACCAGGATTCTTTTTATTAACATGAGTCATTTTTTAATTGCCAATGATTTTTAAGAAATCAATTCTTTAATTAAATTATATATTTCTTAGTATACGGTGTCAAACGTGGAACATATTACGGTGTCAAACCATCTGCAACTGTTATATAGAAAACAAACTACCTATATATGGATGAATATGTGCATGTTCTGTATATTACGGTGTAAGACAGATTTTACTCTCTGGAGAAGGGGAAATATTTTTATAATATATACCATTATATTACCTATCTTCACATAAATTGTATTGTTTACGATCAAACAAATTGGAAAGAAAAATGTTTATATAAAACCGGGTTAAACCTCTCGAGATTTCCCCACTCATACCACTGATTATAAAAATGCACTGAATGGTAGCGTATGCTTCCGCGGCCGGAGTCAGGAACTCCTTGGCTGTGTGCGAGTCGCCGAGTCCTAGGAACAGGTGCCAATGTTTCGGCCGCCATTATGGGACCTTCCTCCCTCGCATTTCGCCTGAACAAAGTCACAGAATGACGGTCGAAACGTTGGCACTTGTGCCTAGGACGCGGTGTTTCCCTGACAGTCAAGTAGTTACTGCACCGAAATGGGTATCTTATGTGTTCTGTCACATACTTTTTAGAACTTTATTTAAAAAAATGCGTTTTACTGTGCGCAACTCAAACTTTCCGGAAAGTGTTTTAATCCCCTGTAAACGTTTTTCGTATGAAAAGAAAAAATCTTGAGATCTATTTTTTCATCTCTTACAACATACTACCCAAAATTTCTGACAGAAAGGTCTAAGGTTTCAACTCTCGACGGTCTGACTTTCGACACTGGTTAAATAGCTAGGTCGAATTCGGTGTTCTGTGTGGAGAATACTAGCCATCCGCTGTTCAGATATGTATTCCAGCAGTTTATCCTATCAAGACCAGGCGAATACTGGAGCAGTCCTCTAACAAAAGGGCAACAGACTGCTTTCAATCTTTCTTCATCCCTGTCCCTTCCTCTCCCGTTACACACAGACGTACATAAAGGCATTACCTTTCCACACATGTCGGGAGACCAGCCGGGAGCTTAGAGCTTGTCCTGGCTGAGGTGGTGTTCCGATAGTGTAGATACCTGGAAAGGGAAACCTCCGCTAGCATATGAGTATGTTGGCACCGTATGTCATGTTCTAGTCGGGGAGAAACACTGCCACCTCTCGCGATGTAATATGCAAAACTCGAGACTAATGAGCATAAAAATTGACGCACCCGGAAAAAATAATTAATCACTATCCTAAATGAATTAAAAACGGCGGGACACATTTCGCGAGGTTTCCTTGTGAGAGCGTTCTCTCGTCGAACATAGGAGTCAATACTAGTTCTTAACGTTGGGCCATGTGGAGCCAAATTCAAAAATGTGCTATGTACAAGGTCATACGGGGATGTGGTATGTACAAGTTACAGAGTACAGCTCATACGGGAATGGGGTACATACGGGTGCTATGTACAGGTTTTCAGAGTGTTCGAATTAGTCAACACCGTGAAAGTTAGTTTTTTAAGCAATAGTAACCACGCCCATCTCATAAGCTTGCTATTAAAGAAGTGTTTATTCGAAGCACATCATACGTGTGTTTCTGACATTTAGTGGGGGACAGTGAATAAGTGCATGGGCAACGGGGGCGAGGGAGGAGCTAGCAGCTAGGGCCTACGCGTGGGCGCCAGGCGCCGCTCCTACCTGGCAGCGGGCGATTAGTAACGGGAAGGCGGTCAGCATGTCTCCGACGCCGTGCGCCGCCCACGTGGTGAGGGCGGGGGTGAGAAACATGTGCAGGTGGTGCTTCCGGAGATGGGTCACGTGTTTCGTCTCCTCGGCCAAATCCTCGATGAGCGGTTGCGCTGCCGGAGGATAAGGCACACTTTACTCACTCTGCACCCCGCGCCGCGCCACCCCATTACGCCACAGAAGGGGTCCAAGACCATTCCTTCCTTTACATTGTATTGAGGACCCCTTGAAATCTTCCACTAGTTCCTCTGACTCGAATGCCAAACCTCTGGTCATTCCATGTTTTGATTTGTACACTAGTCTACAAAATTACTTTTTTCTGTTACAAGAGCAAAACAATATGTTTCTAGAAAGACATTTTCCCTTAGTTCAATTTTCAGTTTTTTTGTGTCGGTCTCAGTTTCCTTGTGGCATTCGTTTCTGTAAACGCGTACTCTCCCTTGCTAGAAGGTTGCTTCACACGGAGCCAGTCGGTGGCGCCACCGAGAAGGGGCAGAGCCCTTCCCACTCCGCCACCGCAAGAGGAAGTTGCTGGAGTCACGCCGCTGTGGGCTCCGGAGGCCGAGAGGCTGGCTGTAGATAAAACCCGGGATTAGGCCACCGAACGCCACAGCAGCGCGACTACGCTGCTTGAATGAATACTTCCATTTAAACCAATACTTGGAAAACAGACGCGCCACTCGGAAGAGCTGATGAGTGGCGTCGTGTGAAGGAGCTGGTGTATCTGTATTCGTGTGCTTTCGTGTGCATCCGTGTGCATCCGTGTGCATCCGTATATATCTGTATGTATCGGTATGTACCTGGTGAAATGACACTCCATGACAAGATATCCAAGCAGCAAAAATAATTCAACATACCAGTAAAGAAAAGTGAAGAATCAAGCCTAAAATATTCTCTTCCTTGCAAAAATTTGTAGAAAAGTGAGCATGCCGGTCGCAAATAAACTTCAGTTTTGTGTCTCGGAAAATCAGTTTCCGTTCTTTTAATTGCGAATCTAAAGATTATTCTGGTGTTTCGACAAATTCAAATCGCTAACGAGATTGTTCAGATACTCTTGAGACAAAAAGTGTGACTCATTTAGGAGGTTTGAAATCTTGGGTCAGTACAGATTCACGGACTTATGCGCTGTCTTCTGCGTGTTGACTGTATTCACATTCACAGGAGGCACTGGTATTAGCAACTCTTCACTGTAGTGTAGCGAGTTTTATAGCTAATGGTAAATTACGATATATTAGTTTTCCTAGTTTCGTGGCAATTCCAGCCATTTATGTCGGCCATAAATCACAGTCCATTATCTGATTTGTTCGATCCATAATGGGCACGTGAAAGGGCATGTAACGTTATCTTTTTATCCATTCTGTCAGGAGTGTAACCTATAACAAACAACATAAATCAGGAACATATTTATTGATCTGGTCGCCAAACCAGATCCCCAAAATAAAGATAGTAGCCACTCCTTACAAGTGAATTAGGTTTTCGGATTTTACAACTTCAGAATTAACTTTCCCCATACATAACAAAAAGAATTTGTGCTATTTACATAGTTATGATACATGTCTTAAGAAGTGACACAAAACGCAAACCTTTAGGAAACTAGAACAAGCAGTAACAGAGACAGCAATCACAACAAGCAGACATTCAACGTTTGTTGAATGTCATGTTAAATTAATTTTTTTAATAACGGTCGGTTCGAAGTAAGGTAATATTAAACATTTTACGAAGCCCAAATCTGTTCATATTGTTCGTAGAACTATATATTTTGTTCAGTAGTACGAGCGTCCTTTGCAAAGTTTCCGGGTAAATGACCTTTATTTCCATAAGGTTCAGTTTCCCTCTTCCTTGGATCGAATGCTGAATGAATGAATGAATGAATGACGAATGAATGCCCTTTGTTTTGTTCATGGACATCAATGTGGATTCACTATCTCTGCACGTTTTCTTGAACTCTATAAGGAATGTAGATATTCAAATAATCGTTCTCTATTTTCTCGCTTCAGTAAGTCGATTCCTTCACGTAGAACTCTATGGATTATAACATAAACCGGTAGTTGATATGCCTTTGCAATAGTTTTTATTGCACCAGAGGGAATAGCTTCAAACCAGTTCTAGTAAGTTCTAGTAAGAAACGCTCTTTGCTATGTACATTTATAATTCACTTCATACAATGAGTTATAATAGAGATCCCATAAATCAAGATACCGTGCACAGATTTCTCTTCTTCCCATAATACATCACAGTTTTTAACTGTTACTATTAACAATTAATTCTTCACCTTTTTCCTTTCCTTGTTTATCTCCATCTTTTCCTCTTTTTCTATCTCCTTTTTCTCCTTACTTTTCTTTTCCTTCTTCATTATTTCTTTCCTACTTCTTTTTTAGATATCTCAAATCCTATTCCTTTTTCTGTTTATAAAATATAATTCGAGAAATGGTCTGTGTAGATGTAGAACATGATTTGTAGTTTATCGATAATTTGCATTTTGATATGATGTAGTACCTATCAGTTCTATATATATATATATATATATATATATATATATATATATATATATATATATATATATATCGGTTCAGTTTATTTTGATTTTGTGATTTATGATTTTTCATCTTATCACGAGTTATAAAAATTAACATTTTAAGATTAGTTAATTACGATTTGATGGGTAAGTGTCATTTTATTTTGCGAGTCGAAAATGAGGCGGCACGAGGCCGAAGGGCGAGTGGCGCAATCCTACGAGCAAAATAAATTCCATAGGCAACACACATTTCGGTGCCTCAGATATTAAAGGTTTTCCTGGGTACTTCGATGCCACTGATTGCAAAAACTGCATTAGCTTTGCCCTATGAGCTCTAGTTTTGTAAATACAGAATTGTTATCATATACCCCACTTCTACTCTGCGTGCCCTAGAATTTGGAAGCACCAATGGCACATAAAATATTTACTTTACAACTGTTAAATTGTTGAAAAATAAAATAAATTTGTTTTTATAAATGAAATATATTAATTAGATAACTGTAAATCACATAATTTCTTATCAAAATGTTTTAAAAATTCACAAAATCACCATTCATTCAACACCCAAAAAGGTTTTTTAAATCGATTTTTTGAAGTGAGAAATGCCCTAATAGTCTCCCTGCATGTTCCAACAGTACACTGCCATAATATGTGTATCTTATTTTCTTCGGTCTCTCTCTTCTATTGGTGATTATCTTGGTGAAATCTTTCACCTTACTTCACTTAGATCATCAAGTGAAGGAAAGCGATCCAAGTGGCTCTATATGTAATAGGCCTTAATACCCATTTCAGCCAAGCACATGGAAATTGGAAATCATATTTTCTACTAATACTGAAAAGTTTGCTCCTTTATACTTTCCTAGAAAGTTTTTCACAACTAGAAAAAAAGAAGACCAGACACTCGAGTCATTTTCGCTCATGAATCCCAAGATACTTGAATCATTTACGAGGTTTCTTATTTGCGAACCATCAAAACTCCTTGCTTTCAGTTGCTCGCTGGTGACTCCCGGACATGTACGTAATAAACACTAGAAGCACAAACTATCCCATACCCAACGACTGTATAAATTGATCCATCAAGCCTAGCTCGATATACAAAGGAGAGAATAATTTTCTCTAGAGTACCTAAAGGTAAATTAATCACATTGTTTTCCCCTACAACTATATATTTCCTCAGAGGCCAAGTTTTTCTCAACCAATGCGCACTTTTAGCTCTGCTATCTCACAAAAATATAAGCAGGGATTGTTTGTGTAGCCACTTTGTTGACTGAGAAGAAAAGTCACCATCTTCTGATCAACACAAATTACCTACGGATGTTCATAATACTCCATCTTTTTTCAAACTAAGGAAATTGTTGCGTACTCTTCTTTCATACAGAGTAAGTGACCAATTGGAACAGTGCCGTATTTGTTGCCGTCGTGTAAAAGCACACACTTCAAAATTATCCTTGAGCTGTTAGTCAAAAGTCGCCATTTATCTGACTTATATTCTGTAAACCCAAGTTTTTGAAAAGAACTTCTGTATCCTTGTAGAACAGTAATTTAACAGAAATCCTTTTCCGTGACAAAAAATATAATATTTGTCCCAGATACAAGCAAATTCTTTTCTTTTAATCGACAGGCGAACAATTCAGAGGCGGTTTTGGAGAGATTAAGTTCTCTGACAAGAAAGACTCAGAAAAACACTTCACCCGGCATGGTCTTCACTTGAACCTTGTCGGAAAACATGCACTCGGTAGCGAACTTGCCAAACACATCCTTACACCTCAGCAGTATCCTATCCAAGATTCATCCCCACCTGCATCTCCTGTTCTCTTCCATCCTCCGGAACCCCTTTGGACCCAATTACCTTATCCCCTGAACCTAACCCTTGTACTACCTCTCCAATTATTCATTCCCCTACATCTGTAACCCCTCCTTCCTCACCTCCTAACACTGCTGGGACACGATACTTCTTTCGACCACGCACTCGAGGTAAAAATGAGATAAATAAATAGCAGTCAGATGCAGCAGAAAAGCATCCATGTAGGTACATGCAAAATATTCAAATAATGCATCATAATGTGCAATCTCTTTCAAATAAAATTGAATTTATCGAGGCAGCATTAGAGTGTGATCTCAGTCAAATAGATGTTCTTTGCTTTACAGAACATTGGTTATCTCATAATGATCTAAACACACTCCAAATTCCTAGTTTTTACCTCGCAGGATCTTATTGTAGAGCAAGGGAATCAAATAAAGGCCCTGCTTACGGAGGTTCGTGTATTTATGTAAGAAATAATATTGATTCTACCTTCTTGTCAGAATTCAATTTATATGCAGTTGAAAAAGTTTTTGAAATAACAGTTGTACATCTTACTACGCTCAAAATTATCTTACTTTGCATCTACAGATCTCCAACAAAGCAAGCTTTAGATTATTTCAATTTCGTAGAAAATCTAGAGATAACTCTGAACAAAATTAGTAATCTCTTTTAAATCCATTGTTGTATGTGGAGATTTCAATATTGATATTCTGAGCGCATCCCACGAAAAAGAGCAGTTTCTCAACTTAATTCATTCTTTTAATTTAGATATTACAGTGAACGTACCTACACGGATTACTCTTAAATCACAAACAGCAATAGATCAAATTATAATTAGAAAAACCACAACAAACAATAACGAAAAGTTACAGTGACCACGATGCACAAATTCTTACAATTACTAGGAACATGAATACTGACACAATAAATAAAACACGCATGTGCAGAGCATTTACTGCAGTTATTTACGGACTACTTGCTGAAAGAATAATGGGAGGCTGTTTATAACGCTATTGACACAAATGAAAAATATAATTTATTTTTCTCAAAGTTTAATTTCTCTTTAACGCATGCTTTCCTATTAAAAAGAGAAAATTAAACATTTCACGAAAAAGTAATACTTGGATCACAAAAGGAATTAGAACATCGTGTAAAAATAAACGTACTCTCTACTTTATTTCTAAGCGTCATGACGTATCTCAAGATTTCCTTATCTACTTTAAAAAATACAAAACATTGTTACGAAAAGTCATAAGACAGGCTAAAATCATGAAAAACGATCAGGATATTTTGAACTCAAATAATAAAACAAAAGCAATGTGGAATATAATAAAAAATACTACCAAATCAACTAGAACACACGGAGGGAATGTTGTTTTAAAATATAAAGATATAAATGTGAACGATCCGGCAACAGTGGCTAATCTCTTTAACCAATACTTTTCGAGAATTGCTGCCGATCTCACTAAGGGTCTTCAGGCACAAAATTCAAAACCAGACAGTTCACCCAAAATTTTAGACACAATGTTCGTTTCCGAAACTTCTTCCTATGAAATTCTCAAAATAATCGGTAAACTAAAAAATAAATATTCGTCCGGTTTAGATGAATTCCCGGATTCTTTGTTAAAAACTTGTGCGTATGCCATTATACACCCGTTAACTCACATATTTAATGCATATTTATGCACTGGAACGTTTCCAGATATTTTCAAAACAGCTAAAATTAAGCCGGTTTTCAAAAAAGGCAACAAAAATTAAATTCAAAATTATCGGCCCATTTCTCTTCTATCAGTTTTTTCAAAAATATTAGAGAGACGTTTTTACGTACGAATGGAAACCTTTCTCACTAAATACGACGCGCTTTCAGATTGCCAACATGGATTTAGAAAATCCAAATCAACGGAAACAGCTATATTTTCTTTTCTTAAAGATGTCGCCTCATCATTGGATCAAAACGAGGCACCTATTGGATTATTTTTAGATCTCTCAAAAACTTTTGACATCATTGATCATGACATTTTACTTTCCAAATTACCTTCATATGGAATTCGTGGTATTGCTCTAGATTGGTTATGTTCGTACCTTAAACAACGATCTCAGAGAGTTGAAATACCTTACTGGAATGATGGAACATTACGTACGCACCTTTCCGACTCTTTGCCCGTTGCATGTGGAGTTCCTCAAGGATCGATTTTAGGCCCTATTCTGTTCCTACTTTACGTAAACGATATGCCCTCGACGATTCGAAACGGAAGAACGGTTCTCTTTGCGGATGATACGAACATCCTTTGCAATAAAGAAACCGTAAATAGTACAATATCAGATGTTTCAAATTGGTTCCGAAATAAATTAATAGTAAACGAAAAGAAAACGGTTTTAATGCAGTTTTCCATTTCAAATAAACAATTCTGTGCTCCATTGAAAATGAACGGTGTACCATTGACTGATGTTAAGGCAACAAAATTTTTAGGTCTCTCAATTCAGTCAAACCTTAAATAGAACGTCCATTTAAATGAATTGAACACAAAATTAAGTTCATTATGCTACGCGTTCACAGTTCTTGCAAATTCAGTCAGCCTTCATACTGCTCGTTGTGTATACTACGCGAATGTTCATTCCCGCCTGAGATATGGCATAATATTCTGGGGAAATACATCTTATAGCTCCCAGACTTTTAGATTACAAAAACGAATTGTACGAATAATAACGAAATCCCACCCACGTGATTCATGTAAGCCTCTCTTCATTAATCTAGGAATTCTACCATTACCGTGTCTTTTTATTTACGAATCAGTGGTTTTTGTAAAAAATGACTTGCTCAAGGGCGGGAATGTATTTTCAGAAAATGCCGAAGTCTATTACTATAACACTCGACGTAGAAATCATATTCATCAGGTGACAGTATCAACAGCTCATTACAAAAAATTCACATACAATACATGTACATTATTTTACAACACTTTGCCACATTAAACGATTAAATTCAATAGAAAAGTTTAAATCCCAAGTGAAATCATTTCTGCATCACAAGAAAAGTAAATTAATTTTAACAGTGATAAATTAATGTATTATTTACCATTTGAACTGAATAAATATGTATAAACAACATTTAACAAGTATTGTATTGTAGCCTCCGGGTCAATGACCCCCATTTTGATCAGGTTTTTCGTCCAGTTTCCCTGATCTTCCAGCTTTCCCTGATCTCCCAGCAAATGCTGAGATGGCCCCTTGTTTTGCTTCTGGACATAAATGTAACTTCATTTTCTGTGCACGTCTTCTAGGAAGGGATCTAGTCGGATCTTCTAGGAAGGGATCTTCTAGTAGGGATCACAGAATTTTGAAAATGTGCACACAATTCACTTTTCCCCATAGCATGTCATACGCAGTTTTTAACTGTTTTTTTGACGTAAAATAAATAAATAAATAAACATATAATTGAATGAAACACTAAATATAGTTCATTAAGATTACGCATTCAAAATTCTTTCGAATTCTGTTAGCTTTCATGCAGCTTGTTGCGTGTTCAAATGTAGTAGTACATTCCCGCCTGAGATACGGCATTATATTCTGGGGAAGCCCTTCCTATAGTACACAGTTGTTTAGATTGCAGAAAAGAATATTCGAATAATAAGCAAATGCCATCCAGATGTTTCATGCAAACCTTTCTTCACCGAGCTTGGCATCTTGCCACTGCTTTGCCTCTTTATTTACGAATCTGTGATTTTTGTCAAAACTGACTTACTTAATGGTGGGAACATATTTTCATGCAATACTGATATTTATAATTACAACACACGTCGTAGAAATCGCATTCATCAGGTATCAGTGTTATCAGCCCACTTCAAGAAACCCATATGTAATTCATTACTTTACAATACTACCTACAACTAGCTGACAGTAAATAATTAAAATCGGTACGGGACGGTGATGGACCTGGGACCCGTTCTGGAGTTTGGGGACACAGAAATGACATATTTTGTCTGGATACTCTAGAGTTTTACACACCATACATTTTTTCAAGCATGTAGACTTTCAACATCGTTGATGCCTTTGCAAATTAAAAAAATGTAATTAGGACCGGGGTACAATACAGGTGTACCTTGGACCCAGGTATGTTGTACCTTGGACCGTTCATAATTATGTTGAGAAAATGATATTAGGAAGCATAAGGTTATTTATTAACTTTTAAATAAACATTAATGTCTTTGGCCGAAGTAAGGCATAATTAAAATTTTCAGATGAACACATTTTATAGTAAATTTTCAAAAATACGTTTCTACAAACACTGGATATCTTTTTATGAATTTTGCTTTTTTGGTCACAATAAATGTAATTAATATAATAATAATAATAATAATAATAATAATAATAATAATAATAATAAATCACATAAATTGTAATGTTTTTTTTGAACACCATAGCTATGACTTTTTCAATGCCCTTCTTGATTACAGGTTTTCTCTTGACACAGATTGCACTTCGTGTCATTTTGATTTTTCTGAAAAGAAAATTTTGAAAACTTCGGTATTTCACATTTAGTTGTAAAGATAGACGCAAGTAGATTACATTAAATAGAATAGTACTATAAATTGGGACGTATTGTAAATTTAAGTCGGGCCTGATCAAGGTATAACATTTTTTATAGGCCCAAGGTACAACACATCGTCACATTGAAGTTCGTTTTGCTATTTTGAGGAAATACTGAGCATTATTTCAAACACGTTGTTCTGCCCTCAAAACAGTACGGAATGGGGAATTGCTTTCAATTGAAATGTGATCATGCATATTTTTGCTCTGTAATTAAGAGAAACTAATAAAGAATGTTTACTTTTAACAGATTATTTTACGTTTTTAATAACTTCTACGGCACCTGAAGTGCCAAATAAACAGATTCAACTGCACAGAGACCACTTTTGACAATTTTATGAACTACATACAGTAGTATTCTTATATCTCAAGAGGCAGAGCTAGAATTAGCCTAGATCCAAGGAACATATATGTGCAAGGTTCATCTTCCCTTAAACAAATTTAAGTAAAATATTTTCTGGTGCGTAACTGTTTCTATATAATTATAGACTATACTGATCATCAAAACTAAAAATGTTTAATTTAACGTCATATATAAAGCATTAGTTTCGTTTGTATTGTATAAATTAAAAAAAAAGACTTAGAATGCCTTTAACATGTAATGTATTTGAGCTTCCGGGCCAAAGACCCCCATCTTCATTAGATTTCTGTCCAGTTTCCATGATCCATTAAGAAAATGCAGAAATTGCCTCTTTTTTTACTTCTGGGCATAAATATAACTTAAGTATGCGCATAATTTGTTGAGTTCTCCTTTTGCTAGTTGTGATAGGAGTAGAGCCGGGGATATGGGTTACTATTGTTAACAATACTAACAAATCAAATCTGTAGTTCGTATATCAATAAAAATACGTTTTCTATAGTTATAGAGAGCGACACATTAATTTGACAATGCTACTAATCTTACTTTGTTGAGACTTCCATTCTTCATTCAAATAGTAAAGGTTAAAAGGTCGGGACGAGATTCTAGAGCTCCAGAAAACATGCGCAGAATGCACTTCTCAATACGTCACCTACAGCTTGTACTGTTCTCTGACAAAATAAATCAAATGAAAGAAACATTTTCTTTCTTAACATGCTTGCCTCAAGTTGAGCATAGTACATTTACAAATATGGTATAACATTGATTATAAATTATCATTAAAACCAATTAACTTTCGAAATTTGGAAATTCGAATCTTCCAAAAACACTATAAATTTGTTACCTAATTTTTATGGATTCACAAATTGTTATCTTTCTATGATTTGTAACCTGACCCGAGTTCAAGGGGACTCTGTTTGAATTAATCGAGGCAAGTTTGTGTGAAATTATGCTTTACTTGTGTATAGTGCAATGCCCTGCAATTATAACCTGACCAAGCGGAGGGTAGGACTGGCGGGGAGGGCAGCACTGCGCTTTGTTTTTGTTCGGAGAGAAAGAGACAAGTCTTGGTATCCTTGAGGCAACTGAAAACTGAAGCACTGATTTAGACCAAGGTACGAAGACGTGTACTGCATGCCCTCTTGTAATTCAATTTTATGTTCAACAATAACGGTGATATTCATTTAAAATCACGGAGAAATGCCGACGCGTTCAATAATTATGTTAATAAAATTAATTCAACGTAATGGAGATGTGTTTCAAATCGTTAATGAATGATCAAATTATTGAGTGTTTTCCATGTGAGTAACGTAATGTTTCTATGGGAAATTATCTGAGGAAAAACTAATTTGACTGATTAATTAGCGTTACGTACTATGTTATGCAAAAATGTTTTATTACTTTGGAACAAGAACACGAATACACCAGACTACCCCCCCCCCCACGGCGCAAACACGCGACAAAAATGTCACGATTGTTAGTTCTCAGATGCACCTATCTCTCTTCAGTAATACACTATGCTTGGTCGGGTTATGCTGTTACAATTGTGTTTTAATCATATTTGTTTGTTATGTAGATGGGTAAGAAATGGAAACTGTTTATGTCTGCTGAACTAATTAAAGATGCACACTTCAAGCGCTACGTTTGGTGAGGAGATTTTCAAGTGATGGCTGAGGTGTTAGAATGTGCAAGAATTGCAGTAATACATTATGCAACAGTTACTAATACAAGAAAGTATGTGCAGTTGTAGCACCACATTTAAAGTGGCGCACTTCACAAACCCTAGTAACTTTACTGGAAGATACTGCTCTTTAAAACCGTATAATTTTTTAAGATCTTATGGTCTTCATTTTTATCTATAATAAGAAATCTCCTTTAATATTTGGAACAGATTTTAAGTAACGGCTTTATTTTTAACATGTAACAATGAGACAATTTTTCGTTGATTGATTGATTGAATTTTTCGTGTTTCCGGGCGCGTCAACGGCTTTGGTCATTAGTCCTGTTAGTGTAGTGCATTTTTTTCTCGGGGGATGGCGGTGATCTTCCCCCGCCGGATGGCGAGATCCAGCGCCGACCTACCGTCGGCTAGTGGGGTTTCCCCCTAACCAGGACTCTCCCACCAGCGGAGCACCGCCCCAGCCGGGACAAGGCTCAGAGCTCCTGACCGGTCTCCCGGAATATGTGGTAGTGTAGTGCATGTTAGTGTAAGTGTGTGTTTAAGAGGAGAGGATAGGACAAGGAAGAGGAAGGACAGATCGCGCGCGGTCCGTGGCCCGTTTGTTAGGGTACTGCTCCGGCATTCGCCTGATGTTGATCGGAGAAACGATGGAAAACTACCGATCAGAGCAGCAGGACACTATAATTCTCCTCCAGACAGCGACTGAATTCGAGTAGCTGAAAAGCTAGTGTCGAAAATCCTGCTGCCGTCAGGACACGAACCTAGGACCTCCCGCTCAAAGGCGCTGCAGTGACATCAGTTGCAATTTTTCGTAATATAATAGGTTGTGTGGGATTTTGCGAAGGCTAAAGTTGTTCAAATAAACTGCAAAATCACGTAAAATAATATTTCTAACGTCAATGTTATTAAATACGAGCTACGGGATCGAACAGAAAATATATTCTAAAGCAAAAATAAAAAAAATTCTCATGCAAAACTTTACACAAAAATACATTTCTGAACTACGAAATAATGTTCTTCTCATGTGAACACGTACTATACAAAGAATTTGAAAGGGACTTACTCAAATGTATATCTAAATATCGATAAAAACAAGGAAGTGGCAGAAAAATAGAGGAAACATCTTACTTGCGTTAGAACGATGTGAACAGTTGAACCATGTGTCAGAAATATCAAGCCATTTATCTATGACGGAACAGAGAAACTAAAGTTAGATTGTGGGTTATGGGGCGTAAATCGTTCTTGACATATACAGCCACTTCTCGACGAAGCCCTTGCGCGTGTCCCTCGAAATAGCCGTCCGCCGACGCCGCTTCCGCAGTCGACTTCGATTTTCCCGACACGGCGCCACTGCCCACAGCGGGTTGGCCTACGAGTTGCGGTTGGACCTTCGCAGTTTGATACACTTTATTTATTTATATTTATTTATTTATTTTATTTATTTATTTATTTATTTATTTATTTATTTATTTATTTATTTATTTATTTATTTATTTATTTATTTATTTATTTATTTATTTATTTATTTATTTATTTATTTATTTATTTATTTATTTATTTATTTATTTATTTATTTATTTATTTATTTATTTATTTATTTATTTATTTATTTATTTATTTATTTATTTATTTATTTATTTATTTATTTATTTATTTATTTATTTATTTATTTATTTATTTATTTATTTATTTATTTATTTATTTATTTATTTACTTATTTACTTATTTACTTATTTATTTAACTTCAAAATACAATTAAAACTATTTCTAACATATGCGGAAGAAAGCACTACCCTTAGAACGTTTCAATTTGAATATAGTTGTGGCAGTAAATCATGGGTTACTGTTATGAAAGATCGTTCGGCGTAAATGATTACAGTAGTCAAGTAACTTTCGATGGTGTAACTACAAGCGCAGTGGACTGTTATGTTAAAGTTCGCATCGCAGTGCTATGAAACCAATATCTACTTTAAAAGAGAGTAACCAAATTGAAGACTTTTTGATCCAACTGTATGTTACATTTGAGAGTGAGATATAAGCGTTGTATTTACTGATAGCTGCAAAATGAAATTTACTGATGGCTGAAATGGAAATTGTGAAGACTGGTAGAAATATGATGGTGGAAATTTCGTTTGAAACTTATTCATGTGCATACACGTTTTTTCTGAAAGAAGGTATTTAACTGAATTCATTTTGGGATGTAGAAAGTAAAATTTTCTACGCTTAAAAGTTTGGTGGTCTACGAATCGGTAAGATAAATCGCTAAGCTATATGAATCATGTTCCTTATAGATATTTCCTAGAATTATTTATTGAAAGGGCAAAATCGATAGTATTGTTATTAATTGACACAGAATTATACCAAGAAGGCAGTCGAACTTTGAGCTACTTTGTTACCGTGTAATTCGGGCCGTCAAAATCTTAAAAAATGAAAACTAATGTAATTTATTTAGGTTTATAATTTCAGTCCATTCTGTTTCTGGATTTCTTGTTCTTAGAGATGATGCATGTTTGGGCAGTATTGCAACGGATAGATCTATTCAAGGGAATGAAAACCCAAGCCTTATCACAGGAGCATTGGGCTTTTCACAGTCACAAACCGCTAATGCCAGCAACCTGTGTTTTGATGGCTTCGTCATTGAACAACAATAATGGTCTTGCAACTACATCATCTCAATTGGGTGAGGAATTTTACGAAAACCTGAATAACTAAAAATTATGGAAGGTGACCAAAAGCCAGGAAAGTCAAAGAATTTGTCCGACACACCGAAGGAAATAACAAACAATTACCAATTATCCAGGAAAATAAAATAGTGACAATGTTTAACCCAAAAGCATGGGCAAAACACAAAAATGCTTCGGTTAAAGAAGATAAAAAGATGTGAAAAGGAATTTCTGGGGAAAGAAGTGAAAGGAACTTATTCAACTATATAAAATTTCTGTTTTATAGTAAATTTATGTATGCTTTCTTATGTTTACCATTCATGAATACCCTCAATATTTTCCTAACTTTTTGTTCGTAATAAGGTGTCCAAGTTACAAGGGTAGATGTCTGAAGGTGCAAGTGCCATTGTACTTTGCTCCATTTAACATGCACAAGTGTCAACACTTTTTCAGGGATCTTATAAATTGAAATTTAGAACTGAATTATGAAATAGAAAATTATACAACAATTGCCATAATAAAAACATAAAAGGGGTTTCTGTTTCAGCACAAAAAATGCAAATTACCTCCAACAAAATAGGAAATTATGCCAATAAACTAGTGATGCTATGAGTAAAACAAAACGTACTTTCTCGCCCGTATTTTTACACAAAATTACGCAAATATTCTCAAATTTTTGAAAAGTTGTATTGTATACCCCCAAAATTAAAGTATCGGTTTCAAATTTAAGAGGCCGCGACATCTGCCAAATCGATTGGGAAATAACAATTCTGGAGTAAATCGGCTGAACGGTATAGCCGCTACCGTTGTTCGCAGACGGACGGACAGACAGACGTTTTGCCCTTTTTTTTATTCGTTCCAAGCCCCTTAAGGGGCGTTGAGCGCATTCTTTGGAGTAATACTCCCTAATTACTATACTAGTCAAGTCTCGTCACGTCGCAGTCAGTCAGTGCCTTTTATCCCTTCGGCCAGGGGCTCCCTTCGACCCTCATTTCATTTTTCGGTATCAAGGACCCACAAAACATGGTTTCTGGCTACACCACGTGTTAAAGGATTTTTTCTAAATTTTGCAACTGGATGTATACACATCTTCGTTAACAGGGCTCTGTAATACTCGTAAGCGGTTTTTTGCCGAAAATTAACCGTTTTTCGCGCAGCATTAGATAACTTTCTCTCTTCTCCGTAACGAGAAAGTAAAAAGTGACCAAAGGGTACAATGGTCTCCCCCAATACCTACAAAAGTCGAAAAACTGCGGACCACGTACTCCACTTCTATCTCCCGCCCTATTTTCTTCACCTGCGGCTGTTGCGGGAAGCGCGAATGCACCTAACTCAGACTTTGTTGCTTATATATATATATATATATATATATATATATATATATATATATATATATACATATATATATATATATATATATATATATATATATATATATATATATATATATATACACACACACATATTTGCGTTTGCGTAGCGACGCCTATCCCGCGCATTTCAAATGATCTAAATTTTCAATTTGATTTCTTACGGACATGATCTGAAGTAAAAATGTACACGAGTGTCAAAATGCGTTTTCATTGATATATAAATGACACGATTGGTTAAATTATTCATTCCCTTTCGCAAAAAGACGCTCCTTTTGTGTAATAAGAAGCATATATTTAGCATTTTAGGGTCAGATTAACCTGGACCAGGGTCTCGGCAGGGACCCTGGTTTTTTATCTATTATCCACAGTGTTTTATTCTTGGAGGCCAGAGAGTGGCGTATTCTCATCACTGTACCTAGCTTATTCTAAGAGCCTGATCTGATTGATTGATTGATTTTTTCGTGTTTCCGGGCGCGTCAACGGCTTCGGTCATTAGTCCGGTTAGTGTAGTGCATGTTTTTTTCTCGGGAGATGGCGGTGATATTCCCCTGCTGGATGGCGATATCCGGCACCGACCAACCGTCGGCTAGTGGGGTTTCCCCCTAACCAGGACTCTCCCACCAGCGAGGCACCGCCCCAGCCGGGACAAACTCTAAGCTCCCGACCGGTCTCCCGGAATATGTGGTAGTGTAGTGCATGTTAGTGTAAGTGTGTGTGTAAGGGGAGAGGATAGGACAAGGAAGAGGAAAGTCAGATCGCGCGCGGTCCGTGGCCAGTTTCGTAGGGTCATAGAGTAAAGACTACCTCTTTAGTCTATGGTTGGGTACTGCTCCAGCATTCGCCTGGTGTTGATCGGAGAAACCACGGAAAACTACCGATCAGAGCAGTCGGCCGCTAGAATTCTCTTTCAGACAGCGACTGAATTCGACCTAGCTGAAAAGCTAGCATATTTAATATTGACCAGTATCGGTAGGGTACGTGAAGGTAACGCCTACTGATCAGAATACCGGTAACTGGAAGGTCGCAGGTTCGACCCAGTCTAGGTGCTTAAAATATATTTGATACGTTGAACTTCAGCGAGGCTGTGGCACATACTGAAATCGAATTCATTGTTCGACTCCTTTGCCCTTTTCGTGGTTTCCGTCATCTTTTTTATGTGAAGGTCAAAGAGCAGTAACAAAAACGAGAGCAGCCGCGGGGAGTCTCCCGCTATTCGTAAATGCTAATATTTCGATCTAAAGATCAGGTGTTTAAAAACATGAAGGGATTGTTCACCTTCACAGGTTCGTATTAAAGTACGCACGCGCGCACTTACCGGTTTAGATGAGTGAAAATAGCACTAAGGAGTTTCAGACTCCGTTCCGTGACGTTTCCTTCTCTTCTATGAATGGAGTTTCTAAAAGGTGCGAGTTCAGTTATAAGGATGAAATAAGCCTCACTCCCGCACCAACACATCCACTGCGTCGCAGCCGAGGTGGGCAAGGGGCGGTGAGGCGGCGGAGGCGGCGGAGGGGGCGGAGGGGGCGGGAACGGGTACGAGAGTCTCGCCGCAGGACGCCTCCCTCCACTGGGGGTGGGGGTGGGGCGGCAGCGGGAGCAACAGCATGTGCCGCCACCCAAACAAATGGTAGAGTGACTAATGATGTACTTCCCTGAATATATTCATTAGAGCGAGAAACCCAGGGGCCGGAAGGAGTGACAAGAAAGAATGGAGAAAAACGGGACCTGCTGGACATTTAGAGACATTAAATACGTACTATCATTAACGCACTTCGGTGCTTTAGATAATGTTTCTCGTAAAATACTTTTTGCTGGCATGTAAGGAAAATGAGAGCTATCGTTCTATGTCTGGAGAAGCATTCATTGACACCATTGTGAATTATAAAATTTATTTCGTCAGGTGTACACTATTTCTGGTTACCGTGGATGAGCCATAATACCTTTATTTAGCCATATTTATGCTCAATCACTGAAACTGTTGTAATTAAATTGTCACCGTTCTACCTTCGACTCTCTATGTTTATGAAAGAGATCAAATGACTCGAGTAGTCCCTCAACGTTACTCAAATTCGTGACATAGGTGAGAAAAGTCACATTTCAATTAGGAATAGTTAAAAAAAGAAGTTCACTATCCTAACCAGGAGTGGGTACATCGTTTTAATGCATATCAGTAAAAGCCAAAAATCGAGTTATTTCCAAAAAATCTTTGATATATTCTTTGAGAAAAAGGTTCATTTAATATCAGGTCAACTGTTCTGAATCATTCAAACTTTTGTTCTAAACTGTTCTTGGTAATAGCAAAAATATTCTCATTAACTTCAGTCATTACAAAAACACAGCAGGAATACACTTCACAGAGTATGAATATATACCCTTTGTACGAGTAAAAAAAGACGTGTAAATAGGAACTCTTGACAAAAAGAGGGAAAAAACACAGATCAAATGTTCATTCCAACACAATGAACTCAAAGAAAAATGTTCACACAACTCTTGTATTAATGGAAGTTACGGTTTCAAATAAATTTCTCGATTAAAGATTTCCTTCATCATCAGGGCTTAGATTCCCATAACCAAGAACTTTCCAATTAAACAAAGATCAAATGAATTATCATTATGGTTGAATATCATGATCACACATTCCCTGGCGAAAATCCGTGTTGTGGTGGTCTGGTTGGTTGGTTTGTTGGTTGATAGTGATTCCGGACGCGTCAACAGATTAGGTCATTAGTTCCGTAAGTGTAGTGCATGTTTTTTCTTTGGGAGATGGCGGTGATTTTCCCCAACTGGATGGCGAGATCCGGCGCCGACCTACCGTCGGCTAGCGGGGTTTCCACCTAACCGGGACTCTCCCACCAGCGGGGCACCGCCCCAGCAGGGACAAGCTCTAAGCTCCCGACCGGTCTCCCGGAATATGTGGTAGTGTAGTGCATGTTAGTGTAAGTGTGTCTGTGTGTAAGGGGAGACGATAGAACAACGAACAGGAAGGAATGATCGTGCGCGGTCCGTTTGTTTGGGTACTGCTCCGGCATTCGCCTGATGTTGATGGCAGAAACCACGGAAACTTTGTGGTGGTCTGTAAAGCATCTTTGCACAGGAACGTATTTTTCACTTGGTGCACTACTACTCCTGTCTGTACTGTACAGTAGTCCACATCTCTAGTACACCCTGCACAAATCAGCTTCTCCTGTGTTGCGGCACTTGCCTGACACTCAATATACATTTGAACGTCGCGCACATTTCACTATACATTCGTACATTTAAGTGCTGTTAAAATATCCTGCGTGCTGTACAAGTTTTTTACACATTCATTTCAAACACACGTTAATTTCTTTACGTACATCGCGTAACTTGTACTTCATGAAATAGTACATGTGCGAGACACGCAACGAAATTCGGGAACACGTCTGTTTTATTTAAAGTGACAGTGGTGAATGTTATGATAAGAGGGAATGTTTATATCGTGTTGAATTAATGCTAGAGTAATGAGGACGTAAACAAGATTTGGTCAGTACTATTGAGTTCGCGCACTTTTAGAAGATTGCAGTAAAGCTACATCAGTGGTCAGTGTGCGGATTTCGTGAAGCAACAATTTACACTTTGGTAGCCCGTAAAGAGTTTAGGCATTAAATAATCCTAACACAGTCATGTTTAATGGTAAGCAAACACGTTTCTTTAATTCTGGCTAAATTGAATAAATACATAATAATAATTGTATATTTACTGTTTCAGTATTAACCACCAAAAAAATCAAATATTACGGTTGCCTTCTCTAAAGTATGGAGTGATATCTGTTTACTGATATTATAGAGAGGAAAGCTAAAAATATAGTGTAGTGTGGCCTAGTATATTCAAATGCCTGGTGTTTACATATTCACACACTATGAAGATTCTTAAGTTTCGCGAGTTCAGAGGCAGTGATTTGGTCAATTTCCAAAATTGCGAGTGGATTTCAATGAAAAAAAACAACAAACAAACAACAAACAACAAAACATATATATTGACTCGGAGGGAAAATATGGTTACATTCATGTTATAAGTTATTTTTTTTTTACTTTTAGCAGATAATATAGTTTTGTGAAAAAGTGTAATAACTTATTTGGTTTTCAAATGGTGTAGCAAGGTTTTTTTTTTAAATCGTGCAAATAAAATTTATAGAGTTAATGTCATTAATTTTCAATTCATCGTGTTGTTCCATAGCATTTTTTTTAAACTCATGATTTTCTCAAAATTAAAATTTAGAATAATTTATCTTGATTCTATTAAGAAACGAAGTTACATTTGATTCATTACAACTGGTATAAAAACTTTCCATTTAACGAAGAAAAAATAAATTATTACCTCTTATCATTATGGTTGAATATCATGATCACACATTCCCTGACGAAAATCCGTGTTGTGGTGGTCTGGTTGGTTGGTTTGTTGGTAGATAGTAATTAACAGATTCAACAGATTAGGTCAACAGATTAGGTCATGTTTTTCCTCGGGATATGGCAGTGATTTTCCCCAACTGGATGGCGAAGGTGTAGCAGGGGCGTCAACAGATTAGGTCGTTAGTTCCGTAAGTGTAGTGCATGTTTTTTCCTCGGGAGATGGTGATTTTCTCCAATTAGATGGCAAGATCCGGCTAGCGGGGTTTGCCCCTAACCAGGACTCTCCCACCAGCGGGTATCGTTAGATTGTACTATACACATATTTTTTTTATTAAAATTATATTATTGTACTTCATTATTTAAATTTTAAATTTCATGTAAGTTGAAACGACTGCTCACTGCTGACAAACTTCTCAGTACGTCTTTAATATTGTCAACAATACTACAAGTGTAATAGTCAAACTTCTACAGAGAGATAACAACTATTAAAGAATCAAGGTTGATTTGGACTACTTTATGATGTTATGTGAAATGGGCATCTTTCAAAACTTTATTTACAGCAGCCCTGTTTTTTTATTTTTTAATTAATCAACAAGGTATTGAATGTGTTTATTTCAACAATAATGACTTTCATTTTTTATTAATTTCTCATAAGCATCAGCATTTTATAGTTTACCTTCCGTTGCTACCCTGGGTCTCCTGGACCCAGAGAAAAATCTTGTTAATTTTTCAGTTTTTTTACTACTGTAAGCTCCTCAAATTTTCAGTAGCTTCATTGCTTTCATGTACTAATTTGTTCCTTCAGTTACTGCGTTTACTGTAAACTTATTTCGTAAGAAATTTAGTTTTCCTGATTTTTTGAGGTCTTGTAGACCCACCGTTGCTTTCAGGTAAGTAGTAAATACATGATCTTCGTGTTTGGAACTCTAATATAAATATGTTTATTACCTCTTTTTGTCTAATGTAGTGATTAATTGTACAACTAATATGTAATATTAAAATAGGAAGGTGTAGCAAGATTATTTCTATTTTTGGTTATCTTGTAGCTACAATGGTCAAAAACAACGGTTAAAAAAGTTTTGAAATTATTCATCAAAAAAGTAAAAGATAATCCAATAATAATAAAACAATTAGGTGATTCATGTATTTATTGTAAATTATTAGAAAGTGCAACTACATAAATCGTATCTTCAAAATAGTAGGCTGGAGAACGCTTGGGTCTGATAGACCAAGAGTAGCAATGGTGTAACACGTGAAAAGTGTAGCATTGGAAGGTTAAAAGTTTATTATCAGTATTAAATTGTATCAATGTTATTGTGTATTTTAAATTGTTTGTATCAATATAAGTCGGTTAAGTTAATTGTAAGTAGTAGTAATCAGTTAATTAAGATAAATGTTTGAAAATTCTCTTTATTTTTCCTGTATTCTAGGATAAAAAGAATATATGAACAGTATGTTTATTTATCTCAAAATGTCACCTGAGAGTGTGTTATTCAGCGTTTTGTGCACCGTTATTGAAATATTAATAATCATTTCGATAGAAGGGTGAACTATTGTTTCTCATCAGAAGTACACAAAGGGTAAATGAAGACACCAAGGGGAAATGAAGCCCTGTTCATGTTTCAAATTGAGATGTTTTCATATTCTGATAGAAGCATCAGCAATTATTTGCTGCCAGAAGTACATAAATGCCTGTATAAGAAATCTTCTCTCTTGAGACATGTGAAGACATTGCAACTGAAGCAAAGTATGGGAGTACATATTCATAGTGATTTAGCATGAGGTAAATTTTCTATTTATTCATAAAATATTGGAAAAGGAAAAATGTGCAATTTGATGGTGAAGGCAGAATCCCATTTGCTCATGATTTTTGAACAATTGACAAAAATGTAGACAGCCTGATTAGAAATGCTTCTTCTGACAAGCAAACTTCACTCCAACAAATGAGTATATGGATCGTGTAAATTTAAAGCTCATGCACATGTTGCCTAGTGAAATTAATACATATTTTTGTCAATAGACTGTTCTTCATCGTGTTCAATGTATGCATTCTACTGTTGATTTTTTTTATTTTATTGAAACATCTGAGATACCATTCAGTAAGCTATAGTAAAAGGTAGGAGTCGGTGTTCTTTAACTAAGAAATATGGATGTGCCATGGTTGTGAAACGGTATGTGTCTGAAAGTGAAGGAACTAAAAAAATAATTTAGTGAATGTGAAAAACAAACTGGTTGTGAAAACAGTAATCTGTATTATTACCAAGAATTTCCATTATAGGTCTACCTACTGATTTCAATTTAAATTTAACAAACAACAGTTCTCATGAAAAGTTTAGTTTCAAATTACAATAAATAAATTAAAATCACTTTTTTAAATTTAAACTATTAATAGTTAAATAACTATTAATAGTTAAATTGTTGGAAAGGCATTCTGAAACTCAAGAAAGCATGCGCAGATTTTCTCCCCCATACGTCACATACAGTTTTTACAGTTTTTGATTAAATAAATAAAAATAAATCTTGTAGTGGGATGGGCAGTGCTTCGTACATGAACAACTAGGCCTGCTTACGAGTCTTCAGTAATAATTATTTAATGTTCTTTGAAGAAAAGCTGTTAATATAGTTATAGAAAAGCACCAAGCACTGAATTAATAAAAGATAAAAAAATATTTTCTTCATCAAATTCCTTCAAATTTATGTTAATATTAGTGTGTTATTTATTTTTTAATACAACAAAAAATATTACCCAGAAATAACATTTTCATTAAACAAAAAATAAATAATAATAGACAAAGATTTGTGATAATTATCAGTTTCTGTACAGACGTAAAGCACTAAATATATAGTTAATGTTAATAGTCACTTAAAATCAATACAAAGTTCAGTTCTCAAATAAATAGAGCTGAGAATTTAAATTTTCTTATAAATACATGCAACAACATTACTCATTATTGTTCCCATTACCGTTATGTAAATGAAAGAAAGAAAGTTTAATTGATAGACTTTAAACCATTTGTCCAAAAGTGATATGTAAAACTGTGTGGCCTATAGGCTTAAAATGTATGTTCCTGTAAATAGTGTTATATTTTGGCAGACGAAGAATATTATGGTAATTTCAGATATAGATTCCTAATAGTTTTATGTTCGAGTTCCATTTTGTCTTACAACTGATATTTAGCATGAAATGTTACAGGACTGTTCTTCCGAGCCCTTAGGTTCTCAAATTCGTCGAAATACATGCATTGACATACATACATACATGCATTGAAATACAACACATTGACAATAACAATTAGCAGAATGAAGAAGAATAACGTAGCCACTGGCAGTGGCAGTGAGTGAGATGTGGTTACCAATCCCAATGTGAAACAGACATGTTCAAGTTGCAATGAAAGTTCGGGGAAAAAGTTGTTGCTGTTTGAGAACACTCACACAGGTTAGTTTGGGTCAATGAAGTAAATACCTATTGAAGTAATCCATCACAGGCCAATACATATAATTAATTGAATTCAAATGTGCACACTTTTCTCGAGGGTTTAGCTAATGACAATTTCAGAGAGAATTGTGGAAGTTTTCACCTACAACGTTTTACAAGAGAAGTTGGTTTCCACTGGTTTCGCAACGGTTACGTCGTTGTGCATATCGTGTACGCGCCCTTTCGATTCTATCGTGAACACATCAAGTACGTTCCAGTTCGCACTCAAGCGTACATTCATTTGGGCTTAAGTACACAATTGGTACGCAAAAATGGATATCGTGGCAACCTCTTGTGCACATTCCGTACATTGGAGATATGACTCCATGTGGTGCACATGCCGATTTTCGGGAGGGTCGTAATACTTTATACAAGAATGTAGTCATCAAAATGAATCTCAATTTACACACAATAACAAGAAAATGTTTTACAGTGATAAATATTGTATCAATATCTGTACTCAATTTACGACTGGTATTTTAGTTTCAAGATTTACTATTGAAATTCAATGGATTCAAACTGCATTATTTGGTAGAAACCTATTAGCTTCCAAATTATTTGCTTTCATTGTCTTTCATTGCTTTCTATGCAAGTTTCGTCGGCCACCAAGAATCAAGTTCAAATAAAATTGGAACGACTCCCGACGCTTGTCCAAGGAAGGTACCGTTGGCCGGGGGAGATGCAGAAGGTTACGATGCTCAAGGTTACGCCCTTGTTGCAAGCGGTGAAGGTTGGTTGGAAACCAGCGGGGGCCCCATCGCTGTCACTGACCGCGTTCGTTGTAAGGCGTTGTAAAGACTTCCAGTCGTCCTAATGTGGATTGCAATTTCTCACTCCATTTGAGATTGAATTTCCAGGAAGTCCGATTTCACTTCTTATTTCGTCCGGAGTAAAAATTTTGAAGAGACCAATAAATAAGATGTGAATCCAATCTTATTCGTATAAGATGAAGTGAAAGAATAATAATAAAAAGCTGAAATAGAAAAAAAATCTTCTATTAGATTTGATTCCATTTCATATTCCAAATGTTCGCCGAAATATACGAGTTTTCCGTAGTAAAAATCGTATAGTTTCTAGCTGTTCTTATACGGGTAGTTCTTCTGATACCACTCAGTATTTAAATTTCCATATATTCCAGTGAATACTTGATTTCATATTTATTGTAAAAAAGATTACTTTCAATTAGCTATTTCCGTTTTTGTTACTCAACCAATCTCTGTCTGTCTGTCTGTCTGTCTGTCTGTCTGTCTGTCTGTCTGTCTGTCTGTCTGTCTGTCTGTCCGTCTGTCTCTCTCTCTCTCTCTCCCCTCCCCCCTCCCTCTCTGCAGATCCGCGATCCGCGTGGCGACCGATGTTCTTCCACCTAATGCTTCGGCAAAAATTGTAGATTTTCCGTTGCACACTAGACAAATTCTTGTGGTGGCTCAAACTAAATTTTGATTGGTTGATTCCGTATGCTTAAGGCTAAATGTACCAACACTAGTTCAATGTGTCGCCGCCACGTGGCACATCAAAATCAGCAAAATTTACTTGACCGATAACGTCTGAACAAATTGTCGGATTTTCGAACTGTAAACGACATTAGATGCCTTTCTCGAATATAATTTACGCTAGGAAGCCATTTTTTCAAAAACGATTTCCAAAAAAATTCATTTCTCTCATAGTTCTGGGAAGAAATTAAAAAAATGTGAGCTTATAGCGCTATGACGACATGCTTCCTGAATCCAACGCTGAGTCAATCATGCAAATCCGATGAATAGGAGCGTCGTAAGGTGAAATTTGGGAAAACACCTCACCCCCTTCCCCTTCCCCCTTCCACGTCGTTGCGTCTAACGCCCGTTGTGGGCCCTCTCTCGACCAGACGACATAGCCCGCCCCGCCGGTCCGTGGTGCGGGAGAAGGCCGAACTTCTAGCAGGCAAACCGGGCAGTCAGTTAATGCTTTCGCAGTGTTGGGAAAAATAATATGAATTTAGTATTTAAATACTTCGCCAAAATACGTTGTAAATAGGTATTTAAATAGTACTCAAAATAAATTAGTTTTTGAATTGCTAAATACATACATATTTCAAATACTTCAAATACTCAAAAATACGGTAAAATACAACGCAGTGTAACTTTTCTATTGCAAAATATATTGTAATTGTCAATTACATTTACTAAATGACTCATACATTTCTGAACAGTAAGGAAGATCTTTGAAATGTAACTTTCAAAAAAAATTTCTTTAAAAATTTTTTTATAAAATTTAATGAATAATTGTCAAAGCACGGTTCAGTGGTTTTGCAGATAACGCTTGTGTTTCTCTTACCGGCAACGTAAAGGAATTCTTTATTCCAATAAGAGGACTTGGTGAAAACTTCGTCCAAGGCACAAGAAGAATTGAATAAACGAGCAGCATCGAAGGCAAGGAACAGGGAGTGGAGCGCTCGGCCGCAGGAATTTGCTTGGGTCTGTCCAGTCCACGAGGGACTTAAAGCAGACGGGAGCCACAGCGCCGCTGCCGCGGGGCGAGCGGCCACTGTCCCCGCCCGCCTGCCGCTCCGGGCCCTCTCTGCCCCCGCAGCCGACCTCTCGCCGTCTGGCGCCTTCCCGATTGATGAGCTCGGAACAAGGGAGACACTCCGCTAGGGAAATCAAGACGTGATGATATCTGGGGCGGCCGCGGGCAGAGCATTTCACTTCCCACCCCCACGGCGCCATCTTCGGGTGTCCCTTATCGGCGCCGGCGCCCGTCGCCCTCCGCCCTCCGCCCGCCGCCCGCCGCCCGCGGCCATCGCCCCCTCGGCGCCCTCCGCCCGCCTCGGCCCCCCGCCCTGCGCAGCCGGGGCTGGCAGCGGGGGCCCTAAACCCGCCCGGCCCCGCGCCGAGGTGCTCGTGAACCTTTTATTGGGGACGTTGAAGGCGTCGCGTGCTTACTGAGATTGCTGAAGCACTCTCTCTCTCTCTCCCCGCCCTTCGGCGCCAGGCCCTCGGCGCCTCCGTCAGCCCTCAAGCTCCAGCCGCTGCCCTCTCGCCCCTTCGCCGTCCCTTCCCGGCCCTCACCACCCCACACCGCCTGCCGCCTCCCTCGCGTTTTCAAATGCTGGCTGCTTTTGCTCACGGTTTCCCAATGCTTTATTTGCAATATCTATTGGGATTAGTCTCGGCTTTGCCCTTCTGGTACAATTAACCAATACTACAAAGAAATGAGACACCAAAACTGTTAATTGAAACTGCATTAAAATGCACACATGATAACTATTTGAGATTAACTTTCTCTCGAGAAACACTTCACCCGGTTTGGTCTTCACCTCAATTTTGTAGGAAAACATGAACTCGGTAGCGAACTTGCAAAACACTTCCTTTTACATCGGCAGTATCCTGGAAAGACCCCTTCCACTCCACTTACACCTAGTTCTCTTCCAGCCTCCGCACCTCATTCGGACACATTTACCTTAGCCGAGAACCTAATCGTTGTACTGTAGCTACCTCTCCCACTATTCATTCCACTCCGTCTCCTTCACCCCTTGTCACTGTTGAGACACGATACGTCCTTCGGCCAAGAACTCGGAGTAAAAGTATGAGAAATAAAGAGCACTTATAGGAACAGAAAAATATCAGTTATCGAAGCAGAATTACAGAGAGGTCTAAATAAAATAGATGTTTACTTTTTCAGAACATTGGTTATTCATAATGTTCACATGGAACATGGTTATTCATAAGCACTCTCCAAATTCCTCGCTTTTATCTTGCAGAATTCTATTGTAGAGATAAGGAATCAAATAAGGAAGCTTCATTCGGTGATTTTTTGTACCTACGTTACAAATTACCCTGATTCTGCCTTCTTGACACAATTGAACTATATTGAATGAAATATTTTTAAAATGACAGTCGTATATCTTACTACGTTCAAAATAATCTTACTGTGCACCTACAGACCACCAGCAAAGTGAGATACTGAACAAAATTAGTAATAGCTCTTTTGAATTCATTGTTGAATGTGGAGATTCTAACATGAATATTAGCAGTTCCTCAATTATTTTTTCTTTCAATTTAAATATATAGTCTCTCGCGAAAGGTGGAGGTGAGAGGACGTGCCCTCTACTCCGCGGTGTCTCGTGATTTCTAAGTTGTGCGTTGACTCATTGTGTCAAGTTGTGCGTCCACATTTTGTGTTCTGACAAGTGTGTAGTGTTTTCGTGATCAACTGTATTTCCTGTTTATAAAATTATGTTTCAACTGGTGATATAAAACAAATATGTTGCCATAAGACGTAAACAATCGATATGGCCTCGGAGAAAACCTCCCAGCCGGAATCTGAATTTATAATGGATTCGTCTACTACAAGTCAAGCTGAACTACAAACTCAGCTGTTTCTTCAACAACAATATCAGCAGCAGCAGCAGCAACAACAACTCATTTTACATCAGATACCGCAAGGTACAGTGATAGCAATGCCATTTCGCTTTTTTTCCTCCTGCAGTACAGCCTTCAAGTTCAAGTTCAACCGATGTAACAAATTCAGAACTTAATCGAACAACCCACGGTAATTCAAGTAGTGACAGCAATACTCATAAATAGCAAGTTGTTGCAAGCAAGCACAAGAGATGTGAATCTCACAGCCCTGAAAGACATAATCAATCAAAACGTCAAAGTGCAAATATAAGTGGCATACTATTACGCAATTGGCAGATCTCGAACTAATTAATGACGATGAATCCAATGATAAAGTAATAGATGAAAGTTCCAAATCCAGCAACATTCAGAAGGTGCAAAAACCACCGCCAATATTTCTCCCTGGGGTAAATGATTTTCACGCAATGACAGAAACTTTACAAAAAGTCGTGAAGAAGGAAGAATTCTACTGCAAGCTTGTAGGTCAAGATAAATTTAAAATCTTACCGGCAACAACAGAAGCTTATCAATCACTTATTAAATACCTTACTAAAGAGAAAATTGAAAAAAAACATTTAGGAGCAAAAAAACACCAAATAAATAAAACTGAAAGCAGAAATAGAAGAAAACGGTCATACTGTAAGAAACATTCATAACTGCAAACACCGTGTAACAAAAGCTCCCTTACCGGTATTTTTTATTGATTTGGAACCAAAAGATAATAACAAAGACATTTATAAATTGCAGTACCTTCAAAATACCAATATAATAATTGAAGCTCCAAGAGTAAAGCGAGATCTTGTGCAATGCCATCGCTGCCAAAGTTGGGAGCACACGAAGCACTACTGCAACCATCCTTATCGGTGCGTAGTATGCGGCGAGAATCACGATAGCAGAACTTGTGATAACAAGAAAAACAAGACGAAGTCCCCATAATGCAAGTTATAAAGGATGTGAAATTTATCAAAAAATACGCAATAAAAAATATCCACAGGCGTCTAAAATTCCACAAGATTCAAACTACAGTGCTTCATAAAACAATATGAATACAGGTCAAGAAAACTTCCCACCTACTTCGATAAATAATTTCCATCAGCGCAGTACTTATGCACAAGCACGGAAAAACTCGCAAAAGAAGGATAGTCTGAACAACAATGCAACAAACACGGAGTCTAATACTCAATTATTTTCAATAATACAACAGACTTGAAAGGATTGATGACTATGATTTGATGATTGATGATTTGAAACTATACTCAACAGACAAGCAGAACAAATAAGTGCACTTTTAAATCTTGTGTCAAAACTGCTAACTAAATAATGAACAAATCATATAAGATAGCAGCTTGGAACGCCAATGGCTTGCTACTACACCGAGAAGAAGTCAAGTGTTTTCTTCAGTTAACAAATACGGATATCATGCTCATTTCAGAAACTCATTTCACCAACAAAAGTTTTTTCTCGCTTCAAGGATACCACATGTATTATACAAATCATCCGGATGGTACAACACATGGAGGACAATGGGCAACATCCATTCAAGTAAGAGATGCAAGCTTCTTCAGAACACTTGGACCAAGATTTATTTCTGGCGGTGACTACAATTCTAAACATCCATTGTGGAGATCCAGACTAACCTCCCCGAAAGGTAAATCTCTATATAAAACTATAATAAACGAAAAATTATCCTTGTACTCTTCTGGCCAACCCACTTATTGGCCGACAGACACTAACAAAATTCCTGATGTATTAGATTTCTTTATTGTAGAAGGAGTTAACCAAAGTTACAGTCACACCTACTGGTCACAAGATCTATCGTCTGATCATTCACCAGTTCTAATAGTCATTAGCTCAATCATTAATGAAGACAATAAGCAAACCTCAATCCACAACAATAGAACAGATTGGAAATATTTCTCAGAATGGCTAATTAATGACAGCACAGCTAATCTACCATTGAAAACTGCTTTCGACATAAATGAAGCTATAGAATATGTAACCAGACAACTCCATCAAGCTGCGTGGTATTCTACACCAGAAATAAAACAAAAGAAAAAGCTATATATCCCACAAGTAATAAGAGAAAAGGTGAAATCAAAACGTAAATTAAAGAAATAATGGCAAATCACTAAAGATCCAGCAGTCAAAAGAAGACTAAATTCAGCTTCGCAAAACCTCAAAAGATTACTTCAAGAATATCGAAACCACGCCCTACAAGATAAACTCACAAAATTGATTCCGAATTCGAATTCAGAGTACTCTCTTTGGAAAACTACTAAATACTTAAAGAGACCGATGCAACCTATTCCTCCCATCAGAAAAATCGACAGCACATGGGCTAAAACCCACGAATGCTTCGCCTGAATGCTAAAACCCACCTGAATGCTTCGCATCCCATTTATCTAACATCTTTCAGCCATTTCCTTCACAAATATCTGCTACAGAAGAGGAAGAAATTTACAACTTCTTAGATTCACCATTGCAACTAGCTCCCCAAATCAAACCCGTAAGTGCTCGAGAAATTGAAATAAAAATCAAGAATTTACCAACTAAAAACGCTCCCGGATACGATATGATTTCAGCAACAATTCTACACCATCTACCAAGAAAACTAATAGCCTTACTTACTTCCATCTTCAATGCTATCCTAAGACTAGGACACTTCCCTGATCAATGGAAAATCGCACAAGTAATAGTCATCCATAAGCCCGGCAAACGAACACACGAAGATGTATCATACAGATCTATTAGTCTACTGCCAATATTATCAAAAGTTTTTGAAAAACTGCTTCTGTCACGTTTAAATCCACTTCTACAAGAAGATGAAATAATACCTCATCATCAGTTTGGGTTCAGACAATGGCATTCGACTGTAGAACAAATTCATCGAGTAGTAAACGAAATTAGTGAATCGCTAGAAAATAAAGAATATTGTTCTGATGTATTTCTAGACGTAAGCCAGGCTTTCGATAAGTTTTGGCACCCAGGTTTATTGTATAAAATTAAGAAAAATCAACCGTATCCTTACTACCACTTGTTAAAATCGTATCTTACAGAGAGATATTTTCAAATAAAATTTAACGGCGAAACTTTTCCCTATAAAGTCAGGAGTGCCTCAAGGAAGTGTGCTTTGCACCTTTCCTTTATTCATTATATACTGCCGACATCCCATCATCTGTAAACGCATTGACAGCAACCTACGCGGACGACACAGCCATCTTAGCTCGACATGAAGATCCAGCAGAAGCATCTCGTCTCGTAGAAGAACATCTGCAATCCATCCACAAGTGGCAGAAACGCTGGCGCCTCAAGATCAATGACAAGAAGTCTGTCCAAGTCACCTTCAGTCTGAAGCACGAAACGTGTCCACCTATAAAAATCGGATTGCAATATATTCCTCAAAATGACTAGGCAAAATATCTCGGACTTACTCTGGACAGAAGACTCACATGGGAAAAACATATAAAGAAGAAAATAAAAGAATTAGACCTAAAACTTAAAGGGTTAAACTGGCTACTTGGAAGAAAATCATCGTTAAGCATCGCAAACAAAGTAATTGTGTATAAAGCAATATTAAAACCGGTATGGACATATGGAATTCAACTTTGGGGAACAGCTCAAAATTCTAATATTGAAATATTACAACGCTTCCAGTCAAGAGCCTTAAGAAAATTTGTAAATGCCCCCTGGTACGTAACGAATGCAACATTACACAAAGACTTACAGATTCCAACTATAAAAGAAGAAATCAAGAATACCAGTGCAAAATACCTACAAAGACTACATAATCATCCGAATATTCTAGCCATCAACTTACTAGACAATAGTGACTCCACCAGATGACTTCAACGCCATCATACTTTAGACCTTCCATATCGACTTTAAATTATTCATTTCAGAAATTATAATTAATAGTTAATTTGTATTAATAATGTATCATTGGCGGAGTACGGTCATGGAATTTTACTCCTCTCATGTATTTGTTTACGTAAATCTATGTAATTTTTCCAAATGTTTGTTCATAAACAAATTGCAAAATAAAATATAATTTTAAAAAATTAAATATATAATGTACCTACTCAGTATACAGTGAAGTTTCTGTAGAAATCAAAATTAACACAAACACTACCACATGTGAAATAATGGGTAATATTAGAGTGAACACGATATACCATATTTACAATTACTAGAAAAAAGGAACACAATCAAAAATAATAATGTACATTACGAATTATTAGACTATTTACTGAGCTGATATAAAATAAAATTATTACCGAGCATTTTCTTGCAAGAATCATCGGCGCGATTTACATGATACGACAAACAACATTTACTTTTTTTACAAAGGCCAAAGAAATTAATAAACATTAATGCATGGTAAATGTTAATTTGAGAATGTATGTGTAAAATTTAGTCATCAATTTTTACACAACTTTTCATCGATGAATGCGATTTGATGCTGTTTTAATACTTTTTTCAAGTTAAGGGGTGATTTGTGGTTTAAATTTCTAGGGTAAATTTCATATCGTGTCTGGTTAGTTTTCTTTTTTGGAATTTCTGATTCTAGTGTTTGTTTTGCAAGCAATTGTTGTTCTATTCTAGAGATCAACTCTCGTGACAATCCTGTTAGTATTTGTTATAGAATAGACAAGTAGGAAAGGCGCATATGATGCTACTTTGTCTACAATTCTTATTTCTGGTGATTTAAGATAGAATATGTAGTCATATATAGTGGCGTTATTTTAATAGTGGTACAACTACATTGACACTCATTTAAAGATATTGTGCTCTAAAGATAAATGGTTATAAATAAATGTAAAAAATGTAATAAAAAATGTGTTTTTTCTCTTATAAGATAAATATCTTATAAGAGAAAAACACAAATTTTTTAATCTAACTCTATCCACGATTGTTTTATAACCATTTACCTTTTACTTGTTACTTCTTACTTGTTCATCAGAAGATGATGTGAATAAGCACACTGTAAGCTTCGTGGAATATTGAGGGTGTAAAGGAATTATACCACCATAAAAATGAGGTTAGTGGGCCAAATCGGTAATGTTCTAAGAAAAGTTGGAAATGAAGACAATATCGATTTATTAAATCAGATTAAAACTTAATTTAATGTTACTGTTGAGGCACATTCAGTTTTCTTCATATTCTTGAAATCGTCTTCCACTTCCTACGTGCAGATCAGTGAAATAAGCGTGATTAACACTTGAAATGAATGGAAACAAACCAAGCATATCCTGTTTCTTCTTAATAATCTTCCTTTTCTGTGGTTGTAGAAGCGGTATATTGACGTTTCTGAAAACCTTAGTTCTTCCTCAACCACTGGTGGTTTGTGTGTAGTGAAGTTTACTGTGTAGAAACAAATGTCTTCATTTAAGGTATACTTGTACATAATTATAAAAGACTTCTGTTTGTCAAATCTAATCCTTCTACTTTTTAGCCAGTTACAGACACCATTTTGTTCATTTTGCTACCTTCTTGTTACTGATTTTTGAAGGTCTTTTAATACTTAGACAATGCAGTTTAATTTTTGTGATAAATAAAAAATGCTTATAATTATATTTGCATGGATGTTTGCAAATCGAGTGCCATGTCAGATGGAGGATGAGGATATCGAGGATTTTTAATCTTACACTTTCAGCTCACAGTGTACAATATTCATTGCACAGGTATTGAGACAATAGTAATCTCAATAGGTCGTGGGGTCCTCTGTTTCGCATATAATGGGTCAGGAGTAGCGGCAGAGATTCATATAGGTGTTGGATGGCACCCTGCGACACGCTGCCCTAAGGCTGTTGAACGGACGCACACAGTTCCCTAATATTGCGAGGACGGGTGCGTTTTGCATCCCACATGTTTAATAGGAAAGAGGTTTGGAGATGCTGCGAGCCATGGAATGATGTAAGTGGCTTGCAGGCAGTCCCTGCTGTGTACGGTCGGGCCTTGTTCCTGCTGGAGCTTTGCTCATGGCAGTGCACCAAAAGTCGGTGGGTCAAATGGCTGCAGGACCTCCTACACATAGCAGTGCGCAGATAACGTGCCTGAAATGAATGCCATGGGTGACTTGGCGTTATACGCAATTTCACCCCCACACTATGACACCAGGCCTTTGAGCTGTTTGGCGTTCGAGAACAATATTCAATTTGACGTTCGCCAGAATTCCTCCACACTCGGATTCCCTCGTCATTGCCGCCCAGACAGAAGCGAAATGCATCGCTGAATGCCACTGGCAGCCAGTCTACCTCCGTCCAGGCTTTCCTGATACAGCACCATTCTAAATTACTTCTTTGACAAACCTCTAAGAGGAGTCGTCTGTATGAGCAGCGTGAGCGTAACCTTTGAGACGTCTGGCAAAGGTGCGGCCAGACAAGGGATGTCTTATTGCGGGTCCTATTGCGCGACAAATGTCCGAAAGGGACGACGTCTGCTCATTCACAGCCCGTCGGCCAATCCTCTTGTCCTCCCTTGATTCCTTCTTGGTGAAACTATTTTTATGATACATAAAAAGTGGACTGTATTGTACCGGAAGCGGAAGCTCAGTGCATCTACTGATGTCACTGCAGCGCCTCTGACCGGGAGGTCCTAGGTTCGAGTCCTGACGGCGGCAGGATTTTCGACACTAGCTTTTCAGCTAGGTCGTATTCAGTCGCTGTAGAGATAAGAATTCTAGCGGCCGGCTGCTCTGATCGGTAGTTTTCCGTGGTTTCTCCGATTAACACCAAGCGAATGCCGGAGCAGTACCCTACCAAACGGGCCACGGACCGCTCGCGATCTGTCCTTCCTCTTCCTTGTGCTATCCTCTCCCCTTACACACACACTAACATGCACTACACTACCACATATTCCGGGAGACCGGTCGGGATCTAGGAGGTTGTCCCGGCTGGGGCGGTGCCCCGTAGGTGGGAGAGTCGCTAGGGGGAAACCCCACTAGCCGACAGTAGGTCGGCGCCGGATTTCGCCATCCAGGGGGAAGATCACCGCCATCTCCTGAGAAAAAACATCCACTACACGCGACTGATGACCAAAGCAGTTTCTCGCGCCCGGAAACACGAAAAAATCAATCAACCAATGGAATGTATTTTCATGAAATACAGATATTTATATATTCACAACATTGTCGAAGGAATCATATTCATCAGGTGTCAGTATTAAGAGCTCACTACAAGATATCCACATGTAATACATGTATATTACTTTACAACTCATTGACTGATGACATTAAAAAATGAATGTACACTTTTAGGTTCCAAGAAAAATCTTACCCGCAGCAAAACTATTTCTAAGCAATTAGACGTAAGACACACACAATCCTTTACTGTTTTTTGACGAAATAAGTAAAATATCAGATAATTTCAACTCTATAAAACATGAAGTATTCTTAAAGGAGATACGGATGCTGAAAAAATTACTTTTTGTTGGGAAGGTCCTTTGACTCAATAATTAATGATTGTCTTTTGATACTAAAGTCCATGAGATCGTGTTAGTTTTCATTTTATGTATTTAAATAAATGTATCTCCAAGAATATTACTTAATTTATTTTGTATGTTTATCACGGAGTAACATTTCGTGAACATGTTATTATGAATTTTAACTTCGAGGAAGTGATAATTTTTATTTGCATGCTCCCTGAAATTTCAAATGTTTCATAATTTCACTTTCCAGTTTGGCGTAATGCGTGTTCCAAATTACAAAACGAGTGCTTGTGTTCAGTCCTCCCTCCCTTTATTTCGTCCGTCGTCTTTTTCTGATTTTAATGCATTTCAACTTTGTCAGGGAATGTTTCATTTAATTTCTCTATTTTGTCTGTCTATCTTATTACGAAAAATTATGTAGTATATTGAACTATCTGATATATTTTCGATATTTGGAAGACCAGGCGTTGAATTGAATTTAAATTTTGTAACACTGGGTATCTGAGAATAATTGTTACAATCTTCTAGAACTTGTTGAGCAGTCGAAAATGATTATATTTTTGCCAATGATCGCGTGGTGGGGACGTGTAATTGGCTCGTGAATGTTAGGTAATTCTATGCACGAGTGTTTGGCAGGTAACGTTCTGACGCAATTAACAACTCGTGCATCAGCCGAACACAGGCGCAGAGTTGCCTAACATTCAGGGGCAAATACCATTACGTAAGTTCTGTATATGAAATTTGCGACACATTCATTGGCATGCCAGCAAACATCTTCGACCCCTGAGCATGCCCCAGAACTTTGCAACATTTATTCTGAGATAGTGTGCATAACTAGAAGCAAACATAGACTGACGAAAGGTGCAGGCTGCGCGAAGCGGCGGTAGGTTCGCGGTTGTCGTCGGCCGCGACTCGCGACTGTCTTTCGGTGATCGCCGGACGCGTTTCTCTCCCACAAGTAAAGCCGCCTTTTCTGCTCCAGTTCATTTTGGAAGCCCTCTGCTGCTCACGCGCAGATATGAATGGGGTGGAGGGAGTAGTGACAGGGCGAAGCGACAAGAAACGAGGTGGATGTGAGCCTGAGTGCGTGGACACGCACGAGAGAGATGGAGCGGGGAGGGCGGGGGTCGGCGGGGTGGGTGGGACTGGGTGGTGGGCTGGCCGGGGCTGGGCTGGGTAGGCGTAGAGGGTGGGCAGGCCAGGGCTGGGCGGGGTGGCGGACTGGCCGGGGCTGGGCGGGGTAGGCGGGCAGGGCGGGGGGCTGGCCGGGCCTGAACAGGGTAGGCGGGGAAGGCGGGGTGGCGGGCTCGCTGGGGCTGGGCGGGGTAGGCGTAGAGGGCGGGGAGGCAGGCTGGCCGGGGCTAGGCGGGTTGGACGGGTTTGAGCGAAGCTGGATGAGGGTGACGGGGAGAGGAGCGCCCGACGGCGCCTTTACCTTGCAGCGCTGCGTCACAACCTTAAGGCCGTAGAGCGTGTCGCCCATGCCGAAGGACAGGTTGAGGGAGTCGAGTTGCGGCTGCAGGAGGATATGCAGGTGCTTCTTGTGCAGCACGCGCAGTTCGCACACGGCGTCCAGCAGCCCTTCCAGCACGGTGGACGCTGCGCACACGCACACATGGCGTTAGGCGGCGCCCGCCACCACACACATCCTCGCGGAGCCCACTCACTTCCCAGCAACGGCGCACCATTCCATTGGCTTTTTTCGCACGACAAAGGATACTACGATCACTACAGCATCGCAACTACTCAATCACAGAAATGCAATCCATTTTTAAACTCATGATTCTACTTCTATTCACATCATCACAAATAAAATGTATCATGCGACAAAATAAAATCCAAAATATGAATTTGAATCAATTTTATTTCAAGAAAAAATATGCAAAATGTTGTGAAATCACCTATAAGCGATTACTGATGGTTTCCACAAAATGTGGTAGTTAATAGATGTGACCCCACACCCAAATTCACAGGATGCGTACTTGAAGTCCAATTACGCTAAATTGTATTAAGAAAGTAAGTTTACTTAAAATCATTTAATTAGATTAAATTCAAAATTCAGTTTAAAGAAAAACTGTAGGAACATTAGCTTCAAGCGCCAGATGGCTCGTCTAATTCCGAACTGTCTCCCTCTTCTCTTACTCGGGACTCAATTTTTATGTCCTCCAAACCGAAGTCAATGCGCACTGGATTTGAAGAAACAGTTTACATACTGTAGAAACCTCGGAGCAATGTCGACAGAGGAAACAGCAAATAACCAGATCGGTTTGGCACCCACGGCGTCTTCGGCGAGCCCTTGCCATGAGAAGGGAAGCGGGCATTAGCAAACTTACGCTCGTAAGAGCGAGAAATTAAAATGAAAGGTGCACGGAAAAATAAGAGTTCTCCAAAATGTGCTCTGTAACAGCTATTGGGTTAACAACTCTTTATTGATTTTTACTTTCTCGCATTTACTTCGTAAGAAGAGAAATTTACGTAATTTTGCGCAGAAAATGTGCGAATTTTCGGCAAAAAATCGTTGCTTTGGGAATGAAAAAGTACATAAATAATACTGGTCTATATAGAAAATTACATCCTATAACACGTGGTATTCCCATAATCCCTGTTTTGTGGGTTTTTGATACCGAAAAATCGATTGTCGTCAAACAGTCTATCTGTCCTCTGTGGTCAACGCCAGCGCCCCAACCGCTCAGCCGATTTTTTTCCAAAATCGATATTTCTCGATCTATCCAAACGAACTAGAGACTTTGGGAGTTTCAAACGGATATTTTGATTTTTGAAGGTACATTACATGAAGCTTTAACAACTTTTCCAAAAATTTATCAAAAATGGCACCAACTTTTTTATTAAACTTTGTCCTCGGATAGCGTAAAAATGCTTAAGAGAACGGGTCAGGTCACATATTGAAATCCCTATTTTTTTTTTCGAAATCTGCAAAATTCAAATATTTTCAGCGTCTTTCTACAATTCAATATTAAAGAAATTTTTTCTTAATGAAATCTGATCTATAAGGACAGGTCTTTGAATAGGCATGTAAAGTAGTTTAAAGATTGTGAGTAACTTTGCGTGAAATATTAGCAAATAAAAATTAGTTTCTAAATTTTCTCATTTTTTGGGGCATCTTCCTACAATTATAATATTGAAGACACATTTCTTTCGTAAATGAAAACTTTTTTTAATGACATCTTAAAAAAGATCATGTTCAATTTTTTTTAAATAGAGTAGTTTTCGTGCAGTTTTTCGCGAAATATAAGCAATTTTAATTTTTTAAACAACTTTCTCTCAAAAACCAAAGATTTTCTTTCAAATTTCGCCACATATGTATCAAGGAATGATAAAAAAGATGGTACTTGTCCAATTTTGAGCAAAAGTCCGAATTTTCGATAAAACATTTTTGCATTAAACAAAGTCCGTTGTAAAAAATCAGATCTTTAAGAAAGTATGCACAATTTTTTGATAAAACGAATAGATTTCACCTAATATGTGTCTGAAATTTATGCAATTTGTAAAATAAAAATTCTCAAAAATTGCACCATTCCTTTTGGAAACTTGAATTTTCAAAAATTGCAAAAATTGCATCTTAGAAATATTGAGTTGAGACAATTAATATTTAACCCGGTCCGATCTTCCCGTGCTTGTGTAGCATAGTTGTGTAACCGACCGCGAGTTTGCTACAAGAATTTGAGTTCCAGTCTCAGTGCGGAAAATAATATTTGCTGGTGGAATACAATTTTACATGTTTATGTAAAAGTATAATATAGAGGAGCACTTAAAAATAATGCCAGAAAGTATGAGCTGTTCTAGCACCACTAGTTTTGTTCAGATGCCGTTATCTATCAAGAAAACGCTGAAATGGTTATTTGCTTTGCTTCTGATTATTAAATGTCGCTTTTCTTCCTTCCAAACCTCACATAAAATGTTTAGTGTTATTGAAATTAAATAGAATGAAGTAAGACAACTAAATGATGAAAAGTTGTTAATATTATTCGTTGTCAGGTGGACAAATATTGGCAATAGTTTAAGCGTAAAACTTTTGTTTTAAGCGAAACTATTTAGTTGTACTGTAATAATAAGCGTCAATGAATATACGAGGAAAATGTTAGAGCGAACGTCAAAGCTCATCCGAGAGCGGCCTCCGTGCAGCAGCAATTGCGGTTGCCGGAGCAGATCCTGGCGGCGACGCAGGGTGCCAGGGGCAGAGCGCGCCGCAGCTGCTGCAGAAGCCGCCTTCGTCTTGAAGCGCCCCGCCTCACACCCCGCCCGCGCCATTACCCGGGCCCCCCCCCCCCCCCGCGCCCCTCCCCCCCCCCCCGCCGCGCGTCGACGCTGCCTGGGTCGCCCGGCGCCGAGGCTAATTTATTTACTCGGGAGCCCCGCTTTTGCACCTGGCCGCTTGTGAAATTGGATTGGGCGACTCGAGTTTTTCGTATCGTCGCCTTCCCCGCTTCTTGGTCCCCTCCCCCGCAGCGGCGTTTTCCGCCCGCGTGCTCTCGCGCCTTCCGCCCCGCCGCGCCGCGCCGCCCGACCCTTGTTTCGCGTGGTTTCCCATCACGCGGTTTTCGTCCGGCCGCCAACGCCACTGTCGCACCGCAGGCCCCTTTCGCGTCTCCAGCTGCCCTCTCAGCTCTTCCTTTCCTCTCATCTCCCGCAACATCTTACCTTGTTAATGGTTTTACGTGCATGCTGTCTCATATACTTTCGTTTCTTCTTCATTTTAGGTTTACAACTTTCAGAGAAAGTACACTTTAAAAAAATCATCTACTTTTCGTGACTTCCAGTTCCACATTAGTGTGGAACCTGGATGTTAACCTGATAAGAGAGCTTAATGTTTCACGAACGTATTATGAAGTAATTTATATATTAATAAATTTTGATAGATTATGATCTGACAATGCCACGTCGAATACCACGAAATCTGTGTGACAGAATGTGAATGCTTGCAGCTAGCAAGATCTTCCTTCGGGTCTCTTCCTTCGGGCGGAGCTTGCATGTCTGCATGCCCCATTAAGCGCCACCGGCAACAGATGCCTCTTTCCCTTTCCCTCATATGCCCCTTCACTTACTTGCGGCTGCTTCAGCCAGTCTGGAGGAGAATTCCGCAGCAGGCGGCTGCTCTGAACGGTAGTTTTACGCTGTTTCTTTGATCAATACCAGACGGAATGCCGGGGCAGTACTTTATCAAACGGGCCACGGATCGCGGTGTTATTTTTCTCATCTTTATTCCTTCTTCTCCCCTTAAACCACGTATACGCACTACATTACATATAACGGGGGATCAGGAAGGGGCTTGTTCTGAGTGGGGCAGTGCTCCGATGGGGGAAATACCTGGAGGTAAACTAAAGAAGATTTGAATGTTCTTGACGAAATTAGTTTATTCTGACAATGTTCTTTAGAATAAAACTACCACAAAAAACAAGTATTTCCGAGTAAATGCAATGGTATGCAACATTAAGTTAAATATTTGTGTGTCGTGAACGAAACGACCATGACGAACAAAAACATTGTATATTCTGAGACAAGAAGTAGTAATGAAGCTGCATATATCACGGGCCTCGCTAGCTGCAGATGTCCGTAAAAACACGTGTAGACAAAAACTGGCGCACTGCGAATCAGAAGGAACACGAATGCAAAATAAGTTTTTCTAGTGAAAAAAGAAACAGATTCACGCCGACATTGCTAGGTGTCTGTGAGGGGTCCCTGAAGCCACTCGGTGCAAGTTCTCGGAGTCGGATGTGTTTCCGAGCTGTTTTCTCTTGAATGCATTTCCTCGGTTTATGGGAACGTCGTAATAAGTACTAGGAACAAGCTTGCCTCATTATGTATATGCTGACTGCTTTAACGTCTTGAATTTCTTACTTATGATGTGGCAAGAGATAAAAATGCTTCTACCTTCATCAAGCTGGATTTTCAGTTAATCATTTCATTTTCTAAGCGATCACGTCGCATTTGCCAAACTATACCTGTCTTCAACGGACTTTCAACATCACTATCTTCATACAAAGATTCAGAATTCTCAACATGCATATCCTGCAAAGATGCTAAGAGTAGACTATGAAATGCAACATTTTCAACGACAAATGAAAGCTCTGTTAGTATCTCCTCTGCTCCATTAACTTGACTGTGGACTTTATAATATCAAATTGAGGCAGTGTTATCTCGCGAGGAAGATATTTAACTGCTTGTCTCTCACGCTCTTTGTAGTATATTTTCTTCCAAAGGAACCAAAGTAAGAATTTCGTTTGCTGAAAACGGAGGGTAAGGCTGTGAAAGACCCCGAGAACATAAGAGAAAATTGCTTGCAGAACGAAGATTTCGTTCAAAGTTGAGAACGATTCATCTTTGGTACACATTGACAACATACAACGAAACTTGCGAAATGACCACCTACATTAAGCGGTCACCTTCATTAATGTATTATTTTTTTCGTAAAACCGATTAATTTTTCTATAAGACACATGAAAATATTCCCTCTTTTAAGCAACCATCTAGCATTTCAGTAGTGATGGCAACGGTTAAAAAAAATTTTAATGGATTTAGTGGAATAATATCGATTAATGGGTGACCACCCACACTATGCGATCTTATTTTTTCGTGAAACCGATTAATTTTTCGATATGACACATGAAAATATTCCCTTTTTTACCAACCATCTAGCTTCTGAGTAGCGAAGGCATCGGTTAACAGAAAACAACTATTAATCGATTTAGTCGAACAATTGTTGTTTAATTATGTGATTATATATAGTTTTAACAAATTTAAATTTATGTTGACAAAAGAAGATATTCATTCAGATATGCCACCTTGTAAGATATTTTGTATCTTTGTACAATGTATTGAAACAATGTACACGCAGTAGTAATCTTTTTTCCTATAATTTCTTAATCGGACGTTATTGCTATTTGCATTTATTCAATTCAATATTTTGGTCAATAATATTTGCTTAATAATTACTTAAATTTTTTCACATCTGAAATTAAATAAAATTAGAAAATTATTATTGTCGAGGAAGAAAACTAGCGAACTAATGAAAGTATCTCGCCTATCCGTTTACTTGAAACGAATCTTTTAGTTTTTGAGGGTACTTCACATGATGTGTTTAAAGAGTTTTTAAAATTATCTCAAAAGTGTCTTCTATTTATTTCTTTACATTTTGTGGTAGAACATAGGGATATACATTTGCAAGGATGATGTAGGTCCAATAATTTCTGTTATCTCTGCATTTTGAAAATGTCAAAAGGTTTAAAATTTTTCAATCCCCTCATTCCACTAGATTATTGATGATTGAGATTTTTACTTTCTCGCTTTACGAAGGAACTTCGTAAGAATAGAAAGTTATGTAATCATGCGCAAATTGTCGTATCATGACGCGCCAGCGAAACGGCTACCCTGCACGCCTTACACACGTCATTCCACACGTCGTCAACACCTCCCCACGTCATCCAGACGCCACCCCTACGACGGCACAACATCTAACCATTAGAAAACAACGCGTACTTGTTTTCTTGCGCATAGCTGCATATTAATCTCGTAGCTACAATATTTAAATTTATTAGTAATAATATTGGTACTTGCATTTTAATTATTCAAAGTTTTTATTGTCTATTTCAACACGTCAAACACAAAATGTACAGGCACGCTGTAAATGTTTCATCTACCACATGCGCTGAATTCTCAAATGCTAACACAAAATGTAATTTACATAGAAAGGATCACAAAAATCCACCACAAAATGCAGAGACCAAAAAGGCAAACATCGACCCTTTTTGATGACCACAAAAAGAAGAAAAAGTAGCATCCCAGTCAGCTATTCCTCTCACGCACTTACCAGTTAATCCACATTCAAGTACGGCCTCCCTAGCAGGCTTAGCCCGATTGCGTCCCGAAAGCTATCTCTGGAGAGGGAAGGAGAAAAGTATGTATTTACGTCCGTATTCGCGAGAAACCAAAGTAAATGGCCTTTCACGAGTAATGGAAGAACTTTCGAATACAGATGAATACGGCAGATTCTGTTGAACCAAGTTAAATGAACGGGATAAGAAGATAGTAGCATTTAAGGGTTATAAGTTTTGTTTACAAAAGGCTTTGAATGGTGGTTTTCAGGGTTGGTAGTGATCTAAAAAACAATACCCTAAGTACCGATGGCCCCGGGAGGTCCTTTCTTCTACTCACGAATCTCACTCATGGATGCGTTCAGGACACTGCCTTGTGTTTAGAAGCTTGCATGCTTCAGGGAGTTGGAGAGCTAGCTCGCGGCCTTTTTGCATGGCTGCTGGTGTGGCTACCTTTGCCTTAGAAGCTGAAACTGAGTCGAAGTTGTGTTCTACAACGACCTATGCATCTCGCTCCTTGCCTCTCCTTCATTCATACATGTCTTGTATTCTGCCCTCTTTTCCACTTCTCATACATCTAGAGGTACTGCAATTGACGCTTAGGAATATCTGTTTGTAATGAGAGTCTTAAATCACAACTTGGGAAAGACTACCTTCCACGGAGTAGTTCAAATTCTTTTTGCACAATTCAGTCTCTAAATCTTACCTATAGGACAAATCCCCCCCTCAGGTAATACGGAACAGTTCTCTTTGCAGATGATACGAACATTCTTTGCAATAAAGAAACCGTAAATAGTACAATATCAGATGTTTCAAATTGTTTCGGAAATAACAAATTAATAGTAAATGAAATGAAAACAGTTTTAATGCAGTTTTCCATTTCAAATAAAGAGTTCTGTCCTCCACTGAAAATGAACGGTGTACCATTGACTGATGTTAAGGCAACAAAATTTTTAGGTCTCTCAATTCAGTCATACCTTAAATAGAACGTCCATTTAAATGAATTGAACACAAAATTTAGTTTATTATGCTACGCGTTCAAAATTATTTCAAATTCAATCAGCCTTCATATTGTTCGTTGCGTATATTTCGCGAGCGTTCATTCCCTCCTGAGACATGACATACTATTCTGGGGAAAATACATCTTATAGCTCCCAGACTTTTAGATTACAAAAAGCAATTGCACGAATAATAACCAAACCCCTCCCACGTGATTCTCTTTATTAATCTAGGAATTTTACCATTACCTTGTCTGTTTATTTACGAATCAGTAGTTTTTGTAAAAAAAAGACCTGCTTAAGAGTGGTAATATATTTTTAGATAACGCCGATGTCTATAACTATAATACTCGACGTAGTAATCATATTTATTAGGTAATAGTATTAGCAGCTCATTTCACATACAATGCATGTACATTATTTTACAACACTTTGGCAGATGACATTAAACGATTAAATTCGATAGAAAAGTTTAAATCTCAAATGAAATTGTTTCTGCTGCATAACTGTTTCCATACAATTGGAGACTATACTGAGCATCACAAGGAAATTAATATTAATTTTAACAGTGATATTTAATGCATTATTTACCATTTCGACTGTATGAATGTAAACAACCTGTAACAAGTATTGTACCGCAGCCTCCTGGTCAATGACCCCCATCTCGATCAGGTTTTTCGTCCAGTTTCCTTGATCCATTGAGAAAATGCTGAAATGGTCCCTTGTTTTGCTTTGGAGATAAATGTAACTTTATTATCTGTGCACGTCTTCTAGAATTCAATGAGAAATATAGTTATTCAAATTATCGTTCTCCATGTTGTCTGAGACAGGACATTCCTTGACGAAGGTCATGATAGATAGGAACCAACAATTTATTGCTGTTTTATCCTTGAAAATAGATTTTATTACATTGGAGCGTTTTTTTCTGTATTCAAAATTCAAGTGGTGTATGGCTTGGTGTAGGGCTCACAGAATTTTGAAAACGTGCACAGAATTCACTTCTCCCCGTAGCACGTCATACACAGTTTTTAACTCTTTTGACGTAAAATAAAAATAATAATGATAATGATAGTAATAATAATAATAATAATAATAATAATAAAATAGTAATAGTAATAGTAATAGTAATAACAATACACAGAATTCTGAACTATCATATCATAGTCCATAATGTAAACGAAGGTAAGATAGGCAATTTCTACTTTCTGAGATTTCAAAACATGACATTTTTTCTTGTTTACAGCAAAGTATTGTATGTACATTAAAATAATCGAAGGCTGCATTTTGTCGGAATTTGATGACAACATTTTTAATACAAACTAACATTTCAATAGAACTCGTGTACGAATAAATATCTCTGGTTGCGAAAATAGCGATTATTGCCAACTTGACAACTCGCGAAGACCGAACTTTGCATTATGTCCTGCCTCATAACACAACGTATTTTAGTTGTTCATTTACTATTAAATCTATACGGTTCTGAAACAATCTTGCAGCAAGTCGAATACACCTAAGTACGATACTTTATAACGTCTTTCAAAAATTGATAAACTATCTGGGTAAAGAATGATACAGCTATTGCGATAAGCCAAGAACCGTGAGAGTAGTTTTTAACAATAAAATCAGCATCTAGCGTTGGAGTATGGCATTGTTTTCAGACTTGGAAGTCAAGGAACACACGTTGATAGGACAACGGATCAACAAAGTTTGATATTCCATGCTTGAGGTCATAACGATGTGCAAATGAACACGGCCCCGAACACATTGTCTCAGATGATATTAACAGGGCGTTGGATGGTCGTGCTCTTTAGAAAGGACGCATGGATTCATTCTCTAGAAAAATTTTGTAGGGAGCACACGTAAGCGGTTGGTGAAATGCGATCGGATTTTTAGCATAGGCTGGATATTACGTAAATGATAGTGATCCGGAATGTTATGTTTAGTTTGAAGTCTGAGAGATTCGTCTTATGCAAAATTGTGATGTTAAATTGTGATTGGGAATTTTACCAATGTAATAGTCGGAAGTTTGAATTAAATAGACTGCATGTTTCGAGGAGATATATATTAGGGTAGCTCCGTAGATGAAAGAATTTTCCAATAAGTAGTTAAATATAGTCAATCGCGAGTAGGTATTCATTCGAAACACAGATCGGGAAAGTCGCGACCGCGTATTAAATCTGTGGGAATACTAAGTCCTATTAATAGCAATCGCTGAGGACATTCTGGAACATCTCATTAATTTAGGAAAGAACGTGAGAATTGGTACACCCAGGAGTCCATGGACAACATTCTGCTAATCAGCCGAGAAGCCAGCGATCAATATTACAAACGTAATTATGAACGTAAGCTTACGAACTATAGCCAAACCCGTACGGTGTTTAATGTTTCAAAGTGAAAAGTAATTCATGTACAATTAATAAAATTATGATGAATGGATTATAAAAATAAATATTAAAGTTTTATTGTTGAAAAAGGCTGATAATTCATAGTAGTTGCCTTCAATATAATAACTGGTTTCAATCAATAGCACTTCCAGAAATCGTGATTCTGTATTGAAACACACGTCCACATACAACAGGTAAGGAGTGTATGTTGCATGTCGAACCCATGGTTGAGTTGAGAGTAAAATTCAATAAATTAATGTTGTAAAATTTCACAAATAAATTTAAACTTCTTATCAAGCTCCGCCTACCGCGGAGCTTGATAAGAGGTTTAAATTTATCGCAGTATCTATTAATACCAACAGAACGTCTGTAGACACATCGTTATTTTAAGTAGTGATGTGTAACCACCTTCCTATCAACTATTTTCGTTTTCGAGAACACCCATCTTCTCTACTTTCGTACGCGCAATTCAAATATTCTCAATTCAGCTATTTGGTGGGAAAAGAGACGTGGAACGTCAGCAGTGATTCCGTCAGGGCAACACGATCGTTTGCTTCGGGTGTAGCCTTCTGCCCTACTATGCGTCCAAGCATTTTATTTCATTATAGTGCTCATGGGAACAATGTTGCCACTTGTCACGCAGCAGCAAGCAGTTTCCTTAACAATTTCGCAAGGGCTTTCAAAAGCTAATGTTTTTAGAAAAGAAAAATTAGAATTCTAAGCATCACTTTTAAAAATGAGGGCATACAATAATTTTGCTTGAGCTGGCGCTACAAATTGTGAAGCCTGCTTTAAGAAATAGCTCACTGAAGACATTTGCATCTCACACATACTCACACGCACGCACACACACACACACACACACACACACACACACACACACACACACACACACTCACTTGTATATGGTTTGTTTCGCATTTGTACTCAATAAGAAGACTAATAACTTATTCTTAAAATCCATTCCCAAGTACAGTGCACAAACTATATGAGGAAGGAGTTGCAGGCAATGAAGTCAGTCATGGAGGAGGCAGTTTTCCAGATGAAAGGAGGCCATGGTGGGAGCTCTGGCCATTGTGAGCTTGGCTCACAGGGTCTCCTTGAGCCTCTCAAGGAGCCGTTGCGGAGATTTAGCCCTTCGCCACTCACCGCATCACTCGCCCGCCTGCGACCCCCATCTTGTCCCTCGCCGCTCACAAGCCCCGCCCACATTTCGTTTCTTCCATTCTTACTGCTGGGACGTTTCAAAACATGGAAAGTGCCTTCATTTAATGGGATGTCTCTCTGATAATTCATATTTCTTATCTTTTTCATCTCATCCTTAAGTGTGAGATAGTGACGCCACAAATAAATGATTCTACTTGCAAGGTTTGGAGCTCTGTAGCGCTGCATTGTGGTTCTGGCAGGCTATCAGTCCAAAGGCATTCTTTTGATTGATTTATTTGTGTTTCCGAGCACGACATTTGTTAAGGTCATTAGTTCCGTAAGTAGATCGCTTGTTTTTTATCGCTGACGGTAGCGGTGATTTCCCCTGCTGGATGTGAAGATCCGGCGCCGATCTACACCGGATTGTGAGGTTTTCCCCAACCAGGTATCTGCTACCAGCTGGGCACTGCCACAGCCGGAAAACGCTTTAAGCTCACAACTGGATTCCGACATGTCAGGTGTATAGTGCATGTAAGTGTAAATGTAAGTAAGGGGGAAGATAAGACAAGGAAGAGGAAGGAAAGATTGCGCATACTGCGCTCGTTTTTAGGGTACTGTTCCTGCATTCGCCTAGTATTGAAACCACTGAAAATGACCGATCAGAGTAGCCGGCCGGCCGCTAGTATTCTCCTCAAGATAGCGGCTGATTCAACCTAGCCTTGTAGGTAGTGTCGAAAATCCTGCCATCACGACTCGAACGTGGGACCTCCCAGTCAGAGCCACTGCACTGACATCAATTGATGTCTTGAACCACATAAGCCGATTTCATTCGGTTTAAATAACATATTTCGTACATGAATAATGAAACCTGGCAGAATGACTGATGTGATGACTTTTACGACCGCGAATGTTCTTTCTTTGAGGTACTCAGCATTCACGGCGACACAAGGCACTCCTACCGGCTCTTACTCCCTGATACCACTTATAGTTTCTAGTCTTGCCTTGGTCTCATATATGATCGCGTGCACTTCACGTGTACGCCCTCCAACAACTCTTCGGTAAGCCTGTCTTTACTGTCTGCTCTAGACCTCCACTTCCTCTCGCCACCCCGACCCGCCTCGCGCCGCCTCCACCAACACATCTCCTTCCACCGGCCCGGTCTCCCTGGCCCTCCGCCTTGTCTCCCCGTCACCCACCCCTGCCATTCCAATTGGAGGATGTAAGGAGGATGCCTAGCTCTCCCCTCCTCTGCGCCACCTAACCCCCACCGGGGCTGCCCATCTTCAGAGGTTTTTCGTGCGACATTAAATAAGGCGGCTTTGTGCAGGAAACGCCCGACGGGCTATCTTCCTTAATAGAAGAATATATTTATTCCACGAAAGTCATTGAAGTTGTGCCTCACGCTCCATCACGCCCCCTCCCCAGGCGTCTTCCGAGCTGCGCGCACGGTCGAGGGGTCGACCTCTCCCTATGAGTCCTTGTGCCCCTCGCTCAAGCAGCTGCCCCTCCTGCTGGCCCGCCCGCGCCTCTTCCACGCACGCTCTTCCTTCCCTCCCTCCGACGCAGACAACGGAGACACACACGCGCAGAACTCTTCTGCATCTCCGCTCAACAGCACACCTGTTAAGCGCCGTGAAACCTTAATTGTCGTGAATAGCACATCTTCACCGCCAATTACACAACGGGACTTTTCGAAGGAAATAAGATCTCTCTTTAGTTTTAAAATTGGTACACACATTTTTTAATTCCTTTATCATCATTGGTGAATTTGACCCAGTTAAGTGAAAGGTTACCGGCTGCTCGAGGGAGTATAATCTTACACAAAACAACGTAGGTAGGAAATTAATGGCAAAGCACGACTGAAGCGGAAAGAGACGAGGATTATCATTCAAAGCAGAACGTTTTATTCCTCACTGCTTGATGTTGCACTTCCTTCCCACTTCAACAAAGCGCAGCTGGGCGAGGGGGCTTCTATGGATGGGAGGAGTTTCTGGATCGTTCACAAGCGCGCGAGGGAGCGCAGTGAGTCACCGCTCTCCTGCAAACGCAATTTCCTATTCTCTGCTTTCGACTAATTTTAGTTACGCTTAATGGTTGATATTCTACCGTAGAGGAAACAACACATGATCGTGACATTAAAACTATTAGACAATATTACCCTTATCTGTTATGCTGCTTTTTGGATACTTCCATGTTTCCATTGAATTGAAAAATTGAATGAAGTTGTTAGTTTCCTCCTGATCGATTCTTTGTGTAGACCCCACAAAAGCTTGCGAGGTGATCTCTCCAAAATAATTGCATCAACCATGAAGCACGTATTGCATAGCAAAGATATTCTAATGGATTCTTCATACCTTTCGTTTTATTTTGTAATGATGTCTGATGAAACATGTTGTTTAAAATATATTTACTAACCTCAAAAAGTTTTTTTGTAGCCGACACACTCTAAAATGGGTTATTTGTTTGATATGTGTTTTGTAAGCTTATTGATTTAATGAACATACTAAGCTTTTTCCTTTACTATTGTATAACTGTTGCAAACAACGTTCGAATCTTCTTTATAGAAAACTTAGGAAAACATTGACAAAAATTAATTTGAGATATGTTTTTATACACATGATTTGAACGATGCTGGCTGTATGTTGTGTTCGTATGCGCTTTGTTATGCAGAATAAGTGAGACTGTGAGAATAGAGAGTCAAAGTTCCTCTCCAGGTCATAAATTTAGTTAAATGGTCAGAACGCAGCGAAGCACGCATTATACATTGGCATCCATTTCAAGTTGGTAACCTCTTGTCGAGTTTCGTATTCCTCTCACTGGACAGGAACCGAATTTCCTGTTGGGTCAAAATACGCTGTCTCTCTTGCAACACAGGAATTTGCGGAATAAGCTGTCTTGATGCAGCGGCTGGAAACTTTGGCGTGTGGAATTGCGAGGGGCGGAGAGGCTCGGCAAGTGGCGGGGAGCACGGGCGCATCAAGGAAGTTGACTCCACCGCCGAGCAAGAAGTCGCAGCGCCACGAGAGGGGGGTGTTTCGAGGAGGGGTGCAGAAAGTGGTGAGGAGGGGAGGGGTGCAGAAATTGGTGGTTGGGGTGGGGTGGGGTGGGGTGGGGAAGGGAGGGCGGGTGTGCAGCCCGAGGCGTTCCATGCTTCAACGCTTGCCTGCCTCCCCTAGGACTCCTCCCCCTTTTCTCACGAACATTTTTTGTTTGGCGGATTTTTTCTCTTTTGAAAGACAACAGACAACTTGGCGTCTGGTTCGGCGCAGGAGGAATAAAAAAAATAGTTTGAGATTCAGACTTTTCGTTTGTAAAGGCATCATGAAGTAATTATAAACAGTGCTAGAAGTAATGTAAGTATGTCTTGAAGAAATTACTGCAAAGGCAAAATGAGCATAGCCGACGAACTGAAAAATCTAGAATATAAAGAAAATCACTATAGAAACTATAAATTCAGCGACTAGAATAATTCCAGAATGTACAAAATCTTAATAGGAGGAGCAGAAACATTAACGGTAAAGTGGATGACTGTGACAATTGATATAGGAAATGCAGTGAGGAAATTCCTAGGAGAAAAAACTGAAATAACCAAGCATAAACACAGTTTTAATGTGTGTACTTTTGTAGTTTTTATTATTTATATTTCTTTTGTGTGTTTTTCTCATTTGCTCGCGACTGCAAACGTCAGTGTAATCTGAAATATCAATGAAATCGGGCGAGCATTATCTGAAGCCAAAAAATAGTGTTGCATATACAGAAGTAAAAAGAGGCTAGTGATTAAATATGACGTAAATAATTGGATTAGATGTTGTATGTTTAGACTGTTGTATGTATAGTAAAACAATTACGCAAAACGTGATAAATCAGATCCTGAACGGTTTATGGGAATTCTTATGAAATGTGAAACAAAAAATGTTAAAGAAATTATGAAGAGTCAAACTTCGTTATGCAAAATATCTAAATATAACCAACACGATAACGATAAAAACACCACATATTCATGTAAAACTCAATGTGACGTATGGAGTGAAATATATAAAATTATGAATGGTCTTATAAGCTGCCGTTTCTAAATTGGGAAATGCGAATTTCTCCTCTCAAGCAGCGATGTATTGGAACACACACATTCATTATGGATCAAGTTAAAAAAATGTAACGTATGTGAATCGCATGTGGACACAGATGATATGTATCTATAATATATTATCTTTGTGCTTAACGTCTTTATTTGGTCACAGCGCGTAAAAGTAGCGGCTGCCAGCTCGCTAAAACTGTTCACAGCTCTAGCATAATGAGATTGTAACGTCGTCTTTCGCATTGATATTAGTGTAGAAGACCTACAAGTTACAGATATGCTAAATTCGTTATTGTGAAAGGTCCCTTTCTTTGGTATAGTATCTTAGATTTACCCCTAGCCATTGGATTTGCCCCTAAAAAAGATCGTTAGAACTTGGAGTAGATTTTATGTTTCACCTGCACTTATTTAGATATTATTATTTAGATATTCATGAAAAGATTCCCATAATACACATCTCGAAACTATTGGAAACAGGTAGGCTGAGGGTGAGGTAAGAAATGCTTAAAATATCGTCATGTCAGTCACTTCTCATAATTTGTGGGGAATATTGTAGAAACATTCAAACACTACTTTTCTACCAAGGCATATGGTTACAACCAGAATATGGTTTTTACTTGTTCTGTTTAATTATCATTCCTGTCATGAAGAAACCAGAAAGAGAAAACTGTCTATGTCCTCTTAAGATGGTTTCATAGAGATTTGAACGTGTATTTTTGTTGAGTTCCAGTTCTGTTAATTTAAACAATTACAACTTGAAATGGGGTAGGTGATGTAAAGAGAGATCGTGCATGCTAAAAGCCAGTGTTTGCACTCCCTGGTTCTTGTTGTTAACACTTCCATGGCCACCGGGAAGTTAAGTGTTTCGGCGAGCTCAAGTGGCTTCGGTCAACTTGGCTGCTCCGTTGGGGACAGCGTAGCAGCGCTTCAACCGCCCCCCGCCCTTCCCCTTGGGGCTGCGCAGGTTTAATTGAAGCGCTGCCAACAGTCGTGATCTAAAACTGATGCGGAATAGCGCCTGATGCGCGGAATTGCGACTTGCGCGCTGGGGAGGGGCTAATGATCAGCGGTCGGCCCCGAGAGAGGGGCTATGAAATGCGACCACCGTCCGCGCCAGGGAGAGGAACGCTGTATCTCTGAACAAGCAATAAGACGCAAGACGTCATCTCATTCATGTGAGGCTTGACTACACAACAAAAATGGAGTAATGTTTGAGTCAGCTAGATATTGACTGCATAACTAGTTCAATGGTTTATATAAAAAAAGGCACAAGTCCCATTTAACCAAAGAAGATACAAAACATTATTGCAATTTAATAAAAAACGGAATCATTTGTATTTCATCTTAATAATAATAATAATAATAATAATAATAATAATAAAACGCACTTTATATATGAAATGCAGGTTTTTTAAATGAAAAGAGTTTTCAATGTAATATTCTTTTGTTTCTTATGCTCTTTCTAAGCAACTCAAAAACAATGCGATTTCGAACAGTGAAAACACAACAAATCAGTGATTCAATAAACAATAAATGTACCGAAAATGATAAACATGTAAAGGTGATTCTTATTTACATACTGGGAATCATTTTCTTTGCAGTCTCATATTAAAGGTGGTCCATTCACAATGGTGTGTTGAAAGATCTAGTCCTTTCATTAGGATCTTCATTGCTGGTATTTATTTTTGATATATTCGATTCTTTTCAATAATGGATGTTTTCAATTGATCATTCATTAAGAAAACTGATGTGAATTACAAAAGCTTATTTTATATTTCTTTAGCTTAAGTCAAAACTTATTTTCATCTAACGCATTCATACGAGTTCTTCCTTTAACATTTCCTTTGTCCGCTTCAAAATAGAGGGTATAGTTAGGACATTTAAAGACCATTCTCTTTTTTTAACATTCTCGTATACATACGTCTATACGGAGTAACATACATAGTGTAGAGAAAGTTCTGTAATGCTGTGGAATATCGATTTCGAGATTTCAACGGAATTACACGTTTTGGGGTCCCCTGATACGGAAACAAGTTTTTTTCAAAACGTCCGTCCGTGCGTCTGTCTGTCCGACTGTCCACGAACATTGCTAGCGCCTAAACCATGTGTACGATCTTTTCCAAATTGAAGACACCCCTGTCTATCTGACTCTAGCTGAAGCTTTGAGATTTTGAAGAACCTACTTTAAAATTTGGAGGTACATGACATGAAGCCCCCCGGACATTTTCAAGTTTCTCGAAAACGGCTCCAAATCTTTTCTTTAAATTTCTTGTAACAATAGAGTAAAATACACTTACAAAATGGCATTGGTAAGATTTTTGCTGTTAACTCTGAATTTTCGAAAATTGCATAAGTTTGGATTGTTTTCGGTGTCTTCCTACAACTAAAAAATTGAAGACAGATTTTTCCTTCAAATGACATTTTCTGTTTCTAAATAGTTCTTTTACTGGAAATTTTAGTAGTATTTGTGCAACATTTCATTCATTCTTTGTTAGTGATTCCGGGCGTGTCAACTACTGAGGCCATCATTCCAGTAAGTGTAGTGCATGATTTTTGCTCGGGAGGTGGCGGTGATCTTCCCCCACTAGATGGCGAGATCCGGTGCCGACATACCGTCGACTAGCGGGGTTTTCTCCTATCAGGTATCTCCATCCAGTGGGGCACCGTCCCAGCCGGGACAAGTTCTAAGTCCCCGACCGGTCTCCCGGCATGTGTGGTAGTGTAATGTATGGTAGTATACGTGTGTGTGTAAGGAGTAAAGATGGGACAAGGAAGAGGGAAAAAAATATCGCGCGCGCTCCGTGTCCCGTTTGTTATGGTTCTGATCCGGCATGTGCCTGGTGGTGATCGGAGAAACCACGGAAAACTACCGATCAGACCAGCCGACCGCTAGAATTCTCCTCCAGACAGTGACTGAATTCGACCTAGACGAAAAGCTAGTGTCGAAAATCTTGCCACCGTCAGGACTCGAATCTAGGAGCCCCGGTTAGAGGCACTGCAATGACATCAGTTGCTGCAGTGAGTCACTTTTCCCGGTTACATGTTATTTAAAAAAAATAAATAAAAAAAACAGATTTTCTAAAAAAAGGCTGCGAATTTATTCTGTAAATTTTTGTTATGAGTTAGTGCCAAACAAACCCTATACGATGACATAAATGCCATATTGCACTATTCTTTTGTTTTTTCAAAAATTAAAAATGTAATTTTTTTCTTGTCTCTCGCGTCTCCGATTATATTTACATTAGAGACGATTTCTGCTTTAAATGTGACATGTGCTTTAATTAATATCAAATACAGTTTCTCGAAACGTCAACAGTCTTTTGTTAAATGAGCTCAGAATTCCGCATTTTCGGAAACGCTCGAACGCCATTTTCTCAAAAATGGCTCCAAATGGTTTCTTTATCAGATAGTGGTTTTCCAACGGATAGCGGTGATGGCACTGATTAATATGACGTAAAGTTCATTTTGGTGTTTTCTTTTGTTTTTTCAAAAAGTACACAAAAGTATTTTTTTCAATATCTCTCACGCCGTTAATATACACATGTCAACGGACTTGTATACACTATTGCAATGGTGAGTTGAAGTTCTTTAAATTACTTCAAATGTAGGTTTTCAAAAACTCAATAGGTTCCTGGGAAAAAGAGCTTAAAATTTTACATTTACAGTAACGCTTAACGCAATTTTTTTAAGGATGGCCCCAAATTTTTGAATGAAAATTGCTATTATGGATGAGGTTTTAACCTTCTTTAATATTCTTAAAATAATATTTCGGTTCTACTATTAAAAAACCGTAAAGTTGAGAAAATTTCAAAAAAATGTACTATGTACATTTGTACTGTAATGCGTCCATAGATGGTAGCAGTAAGGGCAAAACAGAACAGTTCGAGTCTACACCAAGGAAATTAAAAAACTTTACTACGACAATGTCTGTGCCATTCTGTAGCACCTCTAGTTTATTTGTGATTACCTGTCGAAGCCCCGATAAACCAGGGCTTCATAAGTTAGAAATAAGAACACAGAATTCATGATTCGGTATGTGAATGCTGAGCATATAGTATTGGACTATGTCAACAGTTCTACCTTCTTCGTCTCTTTCTTCCTCTACTTTTTCTTCTCTTTGACCATTTCTTTCTTCTCCTTTATGTTCTTTTCCTTCCTGTTTTTTCTTATTCTTTTTCTTTCTTATCCTCATCTTTTTCTTATTATTTTCATTATTTCCTCTTCCTTCTTTTCTTTCTCCCTTTTCTTATTCTCCTCCTCCTCCTCCTCCTCCTCCTCCTCCTTCTTCTTCCTCTTCTTTTCTACGTCCCAGCTGATATTAATGTGATATCACAATTTCAGGGGTTGCTGCAACGCAGTGTAATACATACGTGTCACGCAGGTTGCCTAATCAAACTTGTCGTGCTTTTACAGCACATACTTTAACGCATTATTTGTAACAGTTGTGTGATATGCTTGAATTAGCAACAGTGATTTCTGATGACCACTCGCAGTTGTCACAAGCAACTCACGTAACCACTAAATCAACTTCCTTAGTCCGAATTACTACCTTGGTTTTTACTTTCTCGTATACATACGTATATACGGAGTAATATACGTAGTATAGAGAAAGTTACGTAATGCTGCGGAAAATCGATTTCGAGATTTCAACGGAAATACACCTTTTGGGGCCCCCGATACCGAAAAAGTGTTGTTTCTTTTTAAAAACGTCCGTCCGAACGTCTGTCTGTCCGTCTGTCTATTCGTCCGTCCGTCTGTGAACACTCCTAGGGCCTAAACCACCCGTACAATCTTTCTTATATATTATATTATTTTTATTATTCGATTATTTCCCTACATAGATCAGTTCATAAAACTATACATATGTAGTGATGGCTTCATTTATAACAATTAACCTAAACATGGTTGAGAAAACAATGATGGCACTTCGAAGATATTATTCTAGGTCTGAAAATAATATAAATTAATATACAAAATATGTGGAATGGATATTTATTTTTGATGCGAGTGGGTTGAGAGGTTTTTTTTTACAGAGGTTGAACGAGGATAAGGTTTGAATATGGTGAATATTAAAGAAGAAGTTATGGAATAGGTAAGCAATGTGATGAATGGTGGGCTCGAGGTTGAATTCATTGTATAATTGGTGATTTGATATGAACCAGGGTGCATTAGTGATGGTACGAAGGAATTGATTCTGTACTATTTGAATTTTGTTGATGTTTGTTTTTGCAGCATTAATCCATTCTGGACAGGCATGGAGAACCGTCGGTCTGATTATTGTTTGGTATAGTATTGTTGCTATTTGGAAGGGAAGGTATTTATGCCTATTAATTAGTGATTTTAGTTGATGAAATTTGATTTTTAGTTTGATGTCTATGTGCTGTATCCAATTCAATCTGGTGTCCATGTGCAGTCCTACATATTCAATGGGTTTACTTGGTGGGGGGGTACCATTGGCTGGGCTCATTGTTTTACGTTAATGTGATTGGTGGACCTTACGATATTTCTCAAATTGCAGAAACTTTGGTCGACCTGGCTCAAGCTGGAACTTTGAGATTTTTAAAATCATCCTTTTAAATTTGAGTGTACTTTACATGAAGCCCCCTGGTTTTTAAAAAAAATTTTTTCTTTAATTTTTTTAAGAATAGAGAAATTACACTTATAGTGTAACGGCTCAAACTTTTTTCTTTAATTTTTTTAAGAATAGAGAAATTACACTTATAGTGGTAGATTATGTTCCATTTTCACAGTTAACTCTAAATCTTCAAGAATTGCAAAAGTTTAATTTTTTGGCGTGTTCCTAAATCTAGAAAATTAAAGATAGAGATTTTTTCAAATGAAATTTTTTGCTCATAACCAGTTATTTTAGAAAAGTCAGGTAAACGTTTTTGAAAATGTTAGTAGTTTTCGCGCAATATGGCGTGCAATATATGCAATTTAAAAAAATACAAAAACAATATTTTCTCAAAAACGGCTCCAATTTTTTTATTTCTTTGTATGGATAGTGCCAAACAAACTCTATACGTGTAAAATGTAAGGCTCCTGTTCATTAGATACGTAACCCAACGAACAATTTGAAATGTTTGTTCGGCGAAATGTGGAAGGAGCGGAGCAGAGGGGAGAGGAGGAGAGGAGCGGGAGGGGCAGGAGAGGGAGAGGAGGAGCGGAGAGGGAGCGAGAGGAGAGAGGAGAGGAGAGGGAGGGAGCAGGGAGGGAGCGGGAGAGGGAGCGGGAGAGGGAGCGGGAGAGGGAGCGGGAGAGGGAGCGGGAGAGGGAGCGGGAGGGAGCGGGAGAGGGAGCGGGAGAGGGAGCGGGAGAGGGAGCAGGGAGAGGGGAGCGGAGAGGGGAGAGGAGCGGAGAGGAGGGAGGGCGGGAGAGGGGCAGGAGAGGGAGGGCGGGAGGAGGAGAGGAGCGGGAGAGGGCAGGAGAGGAGCGGGAGAGGAGCGGAGAGGGAGCAGGAGAGGGAGCGGGAGAGAGGGAGGGCGGAGAGGGAGCGGGAGGAGGAGAGGAGCGGAGAGGAGCGGAGAGGGAGCAGAGAGGGCGGAGGGAGCGGAGAGGGCAGAGAGGAGCGGAGGGGAGCGGAAGAGGGAGCGGGAGAGGGAGTGGGAGAGGGAGCGGGAGAGGGAGCGGGAGGGGGAGCGGAGAAGGAGTGGGGGCGTGACCGGAGAGGGATCTGGAGAGTCCGTGGTTGTGGGGCGTGCGCTGAAGTTTCCTTGGCGCCGCTCTGGCATCGATCTCGCGCGCCACCACGTCGCGTCGCGTCGCCCTGTCCGCCAGGGATTCCCTGGCATTCGCCGCCTCCTCACACACGAGCGACGCTTCCCTTGTTGTTACGCAATAAACATTTGAACATGTGCCTTCATCATTGCGAGATAAATATTTTTGAATGCTCAGTTTCTGGATCTAAAGCGTATGATCGAATACGTAAGTTACACAATGCGTGTAAAGGTGGTCGGTTGTTTCTTTGCATTCTCTCGTCTACTTGGTAATAAACGAAAGTTTTGTGATATTGCAGGAAATAATGCCGACTTATCGACAGAAAAAAATTTAATGTCTCATACCGATTGCGGGGCAAATAATTTTGCAAGTTGAAGATATTTTTGCAGGTAGAACAACTATGTAATCGATAAAACTATGTTCTGTACAATTACCAGCCTCTAACCGTTAGTATCACGGGACGGTTACAAATAATGGGAGAGAGTATGTTATGTTGTAGTACCGTTAATTTGTGAAAAGAGAGAGTATCACTATCTGCAATGTATGATAGTAGCGGTGTCTATTTCCAGAGTGACCATGCCCACTGTGTCTACAAATATTGTTTCTCAATCACATAGTTTAAATGTTGGACTGTTACCAAAATAATAAAACAAGAGGCCAATTATTGGGAATGTGAACTTATGTAGGTGATTATGTCAGCTGAAAGGAGCTCCTATGCCATTGACTACCGGGACTCAGCGTCACATCTGTACTATCATTTGCGAAATAATATACGTGTTCAGTGTACGTACATTTTCAAAATAATATGTGAATGTTCAAAAAAATATGAATGAAAATGAAACCAAAGCAGCAGCAAGGAGGGAGTAGATGTGCTGACCATAGACATATTAGTGAAGAGAGATGGTGCTCCTACAGTGTAAATAGCGTTAAGTTTCAGTGTAGTTTTGATCTTTTATTTATATGAGTTTTCGGGGTAGTTGACATAAAATTACAGGTTTGGAAGCAATACGTCTACCTGGAGATACTGTTTTTTTACGCAAAGACGTGTATGAATTCCGACTTTTTCAGTTTCGTTTTCAATGTAACTCCAATACCATCAACCATGCTTACTTCGTAAGAAGAAAAAGTGTTGTAATCGTACTTCAGAAAACCGAGATTTTTCGACTGTACAAATTCTATTGCCCAACTCTGGTAACGAAAAAGTGAATAAATTTTATTCTTATGTGCAGTAAATTACTTCACGTTGTGTAGTCAGAATTTAAGTTTGGTGGGTCCTTAATACCTAAAAATCGAAGAATCGTGAAGGTCACGTGACATAAAGCAAGAGCGTATGGAAGCCGCAGGGCAAATAGAAAGTGAGTGCCGATCAGCCCCCTGCATCAATCAGCCTCGGTCTCCTCTACCAATAATTTATTCCTTAACCGCTTTGTCTTACGATACACAGACACAAGTAGGATGTGTTTTACATATATTTCATATTCAAACATAATTTGGAAAAGAAACCACTTTTCCGAGACATGAAGCGCTGCTGGCAGACTCCGGAGACGTTCTCGGAAACACGCGCTACGGTTCGTGAACTTCGATCACTGGAAACATTGGCAAAACTTTGGTTTGAACTTTGCTCGGAAATAGGACGGCCGTTATTCACAATTCCATCAATTTTCATATTTGTGCATTTCTTTATTTTTATTCCTCAAAACTAAATTTCCGCTTCTGATATATCAAGCACTATACTTGTACTTATTGATTGTAGTTTACCACAAGGGCAAGTTCTTGAACGTTATGTAACAACGGAATTCGCCGACATACTCCTGATGTACAAAAAAGCGTTTCTCAGAGGAAAAAAATGTGAAACCTCTATTTAATTGTGCACAATATGGTTTTTACTTTTTTATACATGCAGGGGTTCCGGGTAAGTTCATAAGACAATTTTAAGCATATTTTGTCTTAGAAACTACTTGGGTATTCTGAATGACTGAGCCGCAATAAGCACCCAAAACTGGGCTTGAAAAAATGATTTCTAGGCAAAAATTGCAAAGAAGTATACTCCAGAAACAGTATTTTTGGAATCAGTATTTTTGTGCAAAACTGCTTCTTCGTGATGGGTGCTTTCTTTTTTTTCATTTATTAACGTAGATGGTGAATATATAGCCCAGTTTGAAATAACTGTACATATGTTTCATGGATTAATAGATAACGTAAATTAAAACTTAAGACTACTACAAAGATTCCAGTTACCCGTGGGGCTGCCCTAGTCGGGGTCTAATTCAGAGAAATTTTTAAGGAAAATATGGAATGAAAACTTATTTTGTATTCGGGTTCTATGTGGTGGGTTTTGGCCGAGTCTGTGAACTGATAGTGAAGGGATTTGGGATATGTTTGAGAAGAAGTTGGTAGCTAGATAGGTGATATGATGGTTTATAGTCCTTAGTCATTATGAAACTGATGGTTGGTGACATACCAGAAAGCGTTTGAAATAATTCTGAGATATTAATGTCTTTATCTGAAAAATAATTTGATTCTGGCTTGAGTGATTTTGGCATCTATATGCTGCTTCCAATTGAGTTTAGTGTCCATGTTCAGTCCTAAGTATCTGATAGATTTATTGAGAGGGAGCCAGTTGATATTGTTTAACATTAGTGGTCGTGGGGGTGAGTGTGGACAGAGTGTTAAGATCTTGGCGGTCGTTTTGGTTGGATTGAATTGGATTTTATATTTTGAAGCCCAGCTGTCTATTAGGTTAAGGTAAATTGAACTTTGTTGCTGCAATCAGTAAGTGAAAGACCGGAGTTATAAAAGGCTGTATCATCAGCAAATTTTGCAATGTAGATGTCATTTAGTTTGGGAATATCTGCGAAATATAAATTACATAAAGTAGGAGATAGAGGTGATCCATGTGGTAGTCTTAAGATTGGACTTGGGTTGGAATGATGGTTGTTTACATTTACTGAAAAGGTTCTGTTACTGATGAAACTTTGAATGATGAACTGGTTATAATGCTGTGTGCCTATTTTTTATTTTGTATATGGACCTTCCTGCCACGTCCGATCAAAAGCCTGTGTTATGTCAATGAAAACTGCTACTGTGTGATTGTTTTTTGAAATTATGAATAAAGTTGTTCGGTAATGCGGAATTGGTGTAGTGTGGAAAGTTTTTCAGTGAATCCAAATTGTTCCTTCGGTATGGCCTTAGTTACATATCAGTGTTCTTTTAGTCTTTTGAGAATTATTTTTTCAAACATTTTGGATATCGTGGGAAATAAACTACGGGTCTGTATCTATTTGTATCGGCGTGATTTTTGGTGGATTTGGCAATGAGGATAACTAAGGCATGCTTGCAAGATTGTGGAAAATAACCTATTTGAAGGCAGGAATTGTAAACGTTAGTTATATATGCTATTGCAGGGGAGGTAGGTTTTTCACTATGGTATGATTATGTTCTTATGGCCGGGTGCTTTTCTGGAGGGTAATTTTTATATTATTTTGTTAATTTCAGCTGGATTGGTGATACGTATGTAGTGGTGTGGGCCGTGGTATGTCTCTTTGTTGCTTTTGTGTATTGTTTTATGTTCAGGGTGTGGTTTGGAGATTATGCTTAAAAAAGTTTATTGGAAGTAGGGTGCCTGTTCTTCGGATTTTTAAACGGATGTATATGCTTTACCTGTTGAAGTGTTAATTGGTGGTATCATGCTTTTCTTTTTCAGTATTCTGTTGGTGAATTGCCATAAAGAGTTGTTGTTTCCTTGCAGTAAAGATAATAATGCTTGGTATTGTTGTTTGTTGTGATTGGCTATTAAGTTTTTAACTACTTTTGTGATTAAATTTAGTTCTGATTTTAAGTTCAGTGTTCGCAGCTGATTCCATAGTCTCTTTGTTTTATTTTTATCGAGATTGCATTCAGTATACCAGATGATATTATTTTTATGTTTATAACTATGGTTATTAGGTCATATATATTTAGTTGAGTTACTTGGATGGTAGAGTGGATTAGCGAATTGATGTGTGATACAGCCTGAATGATTTCAGCGGGACTATTTAATATTTTAAATTGTGGGATTTTATTTCTTAGTATTTCTTAGATTTTTCTCCAGTTGATTTTTAGGGTGTTTAATTTAGGTACGGTTGCATGTTGTGGAGTAAACCTTTGTGCGAAGATTAGTGCGGGGATGTGATCAGAATCTAGCTCGGACACTGTGGTGGTGTGAAATTGTATGTCTGTGTTTGTTATACCTATATCCAATATATCTGGTTTACGTGTTCGATCATGTGGGTAGTAGGTTGTGTTTATTGTTGTGATAATTTTTAAGTTATTGTTATGGTTTGGGCAACGGTCTTGTCATCTTTATTGTTGGTGTGGCAGCCCCAGCTTATATACTTGGCATTAAGATATCCGAGTAATAATGCTTTTTCGTTCGAGTTAAATAGGCTAATTAGATTTGCGTCTTTGATTTTTGCTGATGGAGATTTATAAGTAGTTATTATTGTAATTGCTTGGCTATTTAGTGTTGTACGTATTGCTACAGTTTCTATACCTGGCGTGTGTGGAATGTCAACTTGGTAATAAATAATGCGAGATGATATTGCGATAAATACGCCGCCTCTTTTTGTTTCATTTCTATCATTTCTGTAGATGGTATAATTGGGGATGTAGAGTTTGTTTTTATTACACAGATGTGATTAGGTAACACATGCTATGTCAATCTCATAATTATGCAAGAAAGGATAAATTGTTTTTTTTTTATTTTGGATGCTCTTTACATTCCAATTCATGATGATTAAACTTTTATTGGTTTGATCTGGCATGATTATTACTTAAATATTCTGTGACCGAATTTTGAATGGTTGAGATTAAAGATGTTTTTTGGGGTGAAATTTTTTGTTGATCATATTATTGCTAGAATTCTTGTTTAAGAGAGAAGATGATTGAATGCGATTGCGTGTTTGATTTAGTAAATTTGAAGGGTTTGGGTTTGGGTTGTTTTGATGTGAAAAATTCGGGATGGTTTGAATTGGTGGTAAATCTGGAAAGGAAGTGAGAAAAGTTTGGAGGTGAAGATTTGGATTGATGGTGCATTTTTTTACTATTGTTTTTAAACTTGTCACTATTTTTTGTCCAATGATTTTTTTAATATGAGCATAATTCCTTTCTGATATCAGCCTTATGATTACCATTGCAATTAGCTCAAACCGGTTTATCATTTTTTGCGGACACGTCACTGAATAATGATTTCCAGAACAGTATGCACAGTTAATAATATGCTTGCAGTTGTTTTTCGTGTGTTCGTAGGCCAGGCATTGTTGGCATTGGATGGGCCCTTTAGGTTTCCGACGTCTTTCTGTAGTCACACGGTGAGCGCATATTTGAGTGATTTTGAAAATTGTTTTTATAGTTTCATTGCCACTAAATTTGGCTGCAACTACCTGAATTGGAATATCGTTTTTCAGTTTTGTAATTTTAATAGTTGGTGGGTGTCGTAGTTCGAGTTCTGTTAAGATATCCGATTCTGTTATGGATTGGTGCAGACTTTTAGCACAGCTGAAAATTTATGTGAAGTGTCCTTGTAAGAATAGAAGCTTCTGTGTTTCTCATTGGGTATTTAATAAGTTTACGGAAATCTTTTATTGTTTTTAGAGTCTGCTACAAAATCACAGGTCACTTTATTTTTAAGTTCCTTGATGACACTGTATGAATTGGAGATATTTGATACGAAATTTGGGGGTATTTTAACCCTGCTAAATTTATTCGCTGCTCGCTGAAGGTCTGTATTTGCTGAGGTTGAGGCACAATGCGCAAATCGAACAATTCGTCATTCCTCTGCCTCTTGGCTCGTCTCTACCTCGCAAATCCTGAGTTGCACGCCTTTATCCACTTGCGCCAAGAACATGTTGCGGTAGCGTTAACACTTCATAGAGCTAAGTGGCTCACTACCCCCAAGCATATGCGACCCCTCTCGGCAACATTTCTGTTTAAAACCTTCAAGAATGGTTCCTGATGCACACTTAATTGTCAAAAGATGATGTTGGTAAAGAGATCGCGTTCGAATAGAAAGCACTCACGACGAATAAACTGTTTGTTGACGTCATTTATGTGTCAGGGAGAAACATTATCAATTCCCAATGGCAAACCTACTCGTTAGAGTATCCTTTCTGCTGGTTGCTTATTACAAGTGCAATTGTTTTTTGACCCTGTATTTATTATTATACAAGTATCTTGGGATAATTGTTACAAACTTCTAGATCACTTAGACTGTCCGAAAATTCCTTTTTGCCAATGAACATATAGTGGGACATTTCGTATACCGGAATTACACGTCTTTCCCCCCTGTTTTTTAGCAACTCCTTATGCTCAGATGGTCCGCAAGTCACGTTCTTACGAAGCCAAACAGTTGTGATATGCCTGCCGAACATATTTTACATACGGGGTTGCCTAAAGACAAGGGGCAAAGCTACACACATAAATGCATGCAATTCCGTTATATACAATTCTCCGCTTTACGTCAACTGACAAAAGTGATCATTTTCGACTCCTCTTCTTACTCATAGAAGTTTGTAACATTTATTCTCAGACATTATGTATTTCTTCTTTTTGTGCTATAAACTCTGATTGGAAATTTGATCACCGAGAACAGAATATACTGGGTATACGAGCTGGTTTTTCTTTGCCCACCACTCACAAATATAATGTGAATATCTTAAGCAGGATTCGAAACCTACGAGTCGTTAGCTCGGAGGCCCGCTGCGGTATGCAGCTGGGCATTGTTACGTTGGACCCCCTCCCCCACGCCACTCGGTCGCCGCCACTTCCTTCGCTGGGACTAATGGCGCTCCACGGCCGCCTCGCTCGCAGGAGAGCGGAAACTCAATAAAGGTCCTCCGTGGCAGCTTCGCGCGGGGCTCGCGCTTTTCGTCGGCCTGGGCGCCCCGCAACCCCTCTCCCCTCCCGCCCCCCGCCATTACGCTCTCCACTTCCGCTCCGCCACCTCCTCCGCCCTCCGCCCCTCGGCCCACGTCGCAGAGCACCCTCTGCGGCCACTCCGCCCACCTGACAGGCTCAGCAGATAAGTGGCACCGCCCGCGCACCTTCTCCGCCAGCACCAGGGCGCGTCTTTGGTCTCCTCGGGGCTCAAGGGCGATCAAAGCTATGTTTTTCTAAATCCCTTTTCTTATTAGGAGACTCGTCACGGTTTTGTAGCATTGCTAATACAGTGAAACCTTGTCAATCGACCAACTCGAATGAGCGGTCAAGTCCATTCACGACCATGGTTTTTTTCCTGGAATCGATTTATTATTCCATAAGACAGTTGGAACAGTAGCATATAAAGGACTTCTTGGCTGTCCGAGTGACGCCGCGTCGTGGGCTGAGAGGCGGATGTTTCGCCTCTCATGTCGCAGGTTTCCTCAGGGTAGTGACATAACGTTGCTGTGCGTCAGGTATTATATATTGCCCATGTGCGCCGTTATTGGCGGAGGGGTCCCTCTGATTGGTTGGCGGTCTGTGCCAAGCCGGACCTCGCGCCAGCTGCACTCGTGGTCGGACGGTGTGTGGCAGCCCCTCGCCGTCGCAAATTGGTGACAGTAGGGATATCCATTCGTGGTTCAGGTTGAGGCCGGCGTCCGCGTTGATGTTGTGCGGCCGCCTATTAATTTCCAGAGCCTCGTTGATGCGTCTAGGCCAGTACCGGTTTTCCCTGTGCAGGAGCCCGATCTTGTCAAAATCGATGACGTCCTGAAACCTCCGAGTGGTGCGCTATAGCCGAACGGTTGGTGTGGTTCTTGTTGTAATGGGAGATGTGTTCCCTAAGACGTTCGGACACCGTGTCTCCGATGTACCAATACCGGTCTCGCCGATGTACGTCCTGCCACAGCTATTCGTATTCACTGCATACGGCAAGCTTCACAACGCCCTGGTACGCATTAAAGTTGTGTTGCCACCTCTCCAGTCGGCAGGCGTATACGAAGTTCCCTGCTGCTGTGGTACATCGGCAAACCCGGCGCACGGTGTCCGAACGTCTAAGGGAACTTGCTTGTTGTAATTCTGATGTGTACTTTCACCGCATCATTTATGCAGTTTTATTACAATATAATTATCCATTAATATGATTAATTCATCTCTTCAGTCTTCTCTAAAATGTTGTTTACTTTACTTATTATGAGAGTTTTACTTTCTTTAAGCCATTTACAGTACTATCGATTTCCTTAAATTTAATAGCATTCTCCTTTCATATAGTTATATCTGTTTGTCTTTTTATTGAACCAAATTCTTTGTTCTTTTCGGTTTGCGTATTGAGTACGACGGCTGATCTCGTTTTCAATTCTCATGAGAATCATAAATGAGAAAGTGATAGATATCTCATTTATTGTTCTCATTAGACTGCAAGAAACTTTTTAGAATAATTATGTTTTACAATTCGTATTTTTTGTCATCTGTAGGTTTGCCAAGATGGCTTACGTCGAACGTTTCGTTGTCTTCTTTCCTTTGAAACCGTCGCTGCTTCGCGTAGTGCTGTTTACGGGTCTTCCTTCTCGAACTTCGCCGACCTAAACGGTGCAGGAGGCGACAAGTGCTCTGCGCCCGAGTTGGGATTCGAATTGTGGTAAAACATAACAAACAAAACAAAACACACATTGTAAATATTTTTCTTTACTCTAGAAGGCACAGGGAAGCTAATAAACTCCTTCAGTTGTCACCTAAATCATTTTTCGTTTTTAATTGAACGTGATTTGAATTGTTTAAAATTTAATTTAAAACGTGTTCTTGGCTACTTGGTCATACCATATAAAGAAATCTTTCCTCTATGGTTTAACATTCCGGAATGGAATTAATCTAGGCCAATGGAAAACTAGCTTCCTTCTCTTCTGTGCGCATAAAATCTACATTCCAATTTTTTGTTTCTTGACATTTATTTCCCTGCCATATGGCCTTTCATTTTCACTGGTTTCCTCACATTTCTTTTGATTTATCACGTTCTCTCCGGCCTCTGTACACCCTCTCGCCCCCCTCTGCGACTTTTCCCCGTCCCTCCTGCTCTCTCTCTCTCTCTCTCTCTCTCTCTCTCTCTCTCTCTCTCTCTCTCTCTCTCGTAACTATTTCCTTCCTTTCGCTGGTTGTGTGGCCCCACTTACCGCTTCTCATTAACTCTCCTCCGCCCCGTCCTCCGGTCCTCGGCTGCCTTGAGGCGCCGCTCCGCGACCCTCTCCCCGCCCCCAGCCAGACCGCGCGCGCCCTCTGGGAGTCGGCCACTTCCCCGCCGCCGCCTCCCCCCCGGCGGCGGATGGCTTTTTTCTGCCCTTCTCTACCAGCAATTTTTCTCGCCCGCGGCGAGATTCGATCTCCGCTGCTATTGTGGCCGCGCAGCTTTGTGCGTCGCCTCGGGCAGCAGGCCCTCTGGGAGAAGAGAGCCGTGCGCCGGCCGAGACCACGCCCATTGTGCGAGAGAGGGCTGCGCGCTTGACGATTCTTTTCGCATTACGGTGTTTTGGCGCTATCATCGCTCGGCAATAGATCGACCTCCAACATTGCTTTTATCGCCACTTCCACTACCATCAATACGACACTTTATTACAGTTACCATTACTACGATATAGCCAATAACGATTATCAGCATCACCCATCAAAAACATATCAACATGAATGCGATATCTACACAATTGCATCATTAGAACATCGCACTGCCTGCTTCATTATCTAAATCAATACCACCGCAACTACCGCTAGCAGTAAGGACTCTGTTGCTACTACCACTACTGCGATGATTACCGAGAGTACCGGTTAGGCTGGTGAAAGTGAAGATGTTAATGATTTTGTGGGTGGCTCTTATGACGGCAGTGCCTATCATAGTCCATTCATGGGGATATGACTATAACTATTGTATATCTTTCTATGGCAAATAGTACATAAGTTTTGATACTCAAAACGCCTTATATTATTGTAAGGAGATGAGAATACTAAAAAAACAATAAATTAGTGAAATAATTTTACTGACGAGTTGGATGAAATATTTTTCACTTATGTGCGTATGGCAATTCGTCATAAAACTCGTTCTGAATTAGTTAACAAGTTTTCTTCTGTTAGGATGAAGAATTAATACTTTAAATAATTTCATTGCGTGTATAAACATTGTGTGCGTACGAATGAAGATGGTATATCAATTCGATTAGGGATCTAAAATAGATGTACGACTAATGAAGTATTTTGTAATTCATCAAATTAAAGGAGTGAATAGACAGTTTAATCATATCACTATGTTTTATATTCGAACCCAGTTTGTAAGCCGAACTAAAAGGAATTTGTTGCCGATCTGGCAGAAGCACACTTGACAATTTTGGCCTCCCAAACCTTGAAAAGGAGACTTTCCTCTCTTGCAAATGTTTTGGAATCACAACATACGAACTCGAATTGTTTGGTTGAAATATCTGTGTTTAAGGTTTCTTTTAGTTGTAAATTCGCACGTATGTGAAGATTAAGGCTCTTCCAAAGATTGTTAAATTTGGTGCAGGTTGCTAAATAAAAGCTATTTTTAAGGGCGCCGTTTCCGTATTATGCAGAATCTATAAGTTAGGGAACATAACGTGAGTTGCGTGTTGCTAGTTGCATGTGCACATACTGTCTATTTTAAACAATTTTTCTATGAAGTTCTTTACTTACCGAAAAATCTGTATCATGCAAATCTGATAATATTCCATAAACTTCAATGAAATTTACGGGGTTTTGAGTTGATTGATTCTTACTGTTTTATTGGACCTTAATATCTTGCGGACCTTGTGTTGATTGGACCTTACTCTCATAAGTCCGTTCCGCGGTACTATAATAAAACATAATCTTTTATTTTTAGAAAATTTTGCATGTTACAGTGATATGAAATAATTAAAAATAGGAAAATTCATATTAAAGTAACAAATATTATATTCCATTGCACTAGTTATATTTTATTGCGATTTATGTGTATAGAAAATAGAAGGACATACTATATTTTATTAGAATAAGATTTCTATGAAATGTACATAAATAAATTTGAACAACCGTGTTTATCAGAGCATTACCAACAGAAGTTATTAACTTTCACAGAATTTAACCCCTATTTTTGACAACAGTAGGGTGTAACATGAGAAGTAGAAGAGGGTAAGCAAATAATTAGGGCATCCTTGCTTTATAGTGATATTAGCGAGAAATCGTTCAATAACACTTTGATTTGCATTCCTTGGCTATAAAATAGCAGTTATCTGTCACAGGACTAGTTGGTTTGCGATTCGGAAATTGTTAAATAGACTGAGTCTAATGACCATCTAAACGTATCGGAAAAGAAACTCATGTTGTTATATTATTATATTAGAATTAGTAATGAATGCATTGGTTTGATTTTCAGGAAATAATTGTGAATGAGGCTGTTCGTGAGTAAAGAAGGTCACAGGAAAACATATCAACCATACTTGCACAGCCCGTTTCAAGTAATTTTGGAATGGGAGGAACGAGAAACCATAGAAGGAAGATTCTGAATTGGATCGTCTCAAGATGAATTGTGCACACTTATTTAAGATTTTCTTCTACTACATTTCATATATTTTCAATGACCTACGCAAAAACGAGAAAAGCTATTTTCGTCAACACGTAAATCTTGTTAGCAGAGTTTGTAGTGTCACACACTACTTGCTTTCTATAATAATCGCAAACATTCTGATGGCAGATGAAGGGAATCTGAGCAGACGAACAGAACAGAGAAGCAGTTCAACATTGACGGTGAGAATGATCCGGTAACCTACTTATTCGCTCCATTTGAGTAGGCTTGTGGCACTTGAGAGAGGCTTCGACTGGGCCTCGGAAGTGGTTTTATTGCTTTGGCGGCCGTCGTGTAATGCAATCAGCAGATAAAGCGCCGGCTGTCGGCGGGGGGACACGCGTCGCCCTCCTCGTCGGCAGCGAGCGCCCTTTCAGACGCGCCGACACCGGGATCTCGGCTCTTTGCGCCCCGCCCCCTCCCCCCCGCACCGGCCTGTCCGTTTTAGAAATCGTCGCGGTGGCTCCTTATCGGCACTTTCTTCGCTCGTCCCCTTATCGCGGAAGCGCCTTGCGGGGGCGGCGGTGGCCGGCCGCGCTGCGTCTGACAGCCCATACATCACTGTCCCGGCGCGCTGATCGATGGCACCGGACCAAAAGCCATCCGCCCACCGCCGCCCGCCGCGGCGGCTCCTCTGCCGGGTAATGCGCCGGCCACCTTTTCTGCGCGCCCGGAATCGCTCGCATCCTCCTCTCCTCTTCCACCTGATCCGATTTAAAACTGGAGCCCACGCCGCGCGGGACGGGCAACTGCGCACTCTAGGGAGGGAAAAGGGAGTCTAAGATAAAATGAAGGTGGTGGCAGTGCTGTGCATTCATATTTTCTGTTTCTTTTTCTTCTTCGTCTTCTTCTTCTTCTTCTTCTTCTTCTTCTTCTTATTATTATTATTATTATTATTATTATTATTAATCTCCATGTGTACTTTTCAGGCAAATCTTTAACTAGATTTCAGGCAACGTCTTCGTACTCAGGTGACCAGCATCTTGAGAACACATAGATTCAATATAACAGTCTAATAAATGAATATTTCATCGCGCTCACTGAAATAAAATATGAATATACCATACCATGAACATTTTACTTTAAGTAGTTTTAAAAATACTTCCAAACTTTCTTTTGGCGCTAACTAAAACCGATCGTGAGTCTTTAGAATTTTAAAGAAATAATAAACAATGAGAAGCCGTGTGACCATTCTGTATTTTTTAAATCACTATTGTTTTAAACAAAAAAGTACTCAATCGCGAATTCAATTGCGAATGCTTCAAAATTTCCAAGCTTTGAAGTGGGAGGAGCAAAAAAACAGTAATAAAATGTTACAAAATGTATCTTATTGCAGAATAAAACTTAAGAAACAAGTAACTAAGAAGAATGCGCATATGCAGCCTGCTACACACCTTTCCATCGTGTTTTACTATCATTTGTAACTCGGAAACGAAGCGTCCTAGGCCCTTAAACATGGGACTGAGAGTCCCTAAGAACATCTTTTCCGAGTTACGCAAGAGCGTTAAAGCAAGTTGCAGAGTATGGTGCGTTGCGGGTTGTATATGTGCCTTCTCTCCTTCTCCTCTTCCTCCTCTTCCTCCTCCTCCTCCTTCTTCTTCTTTTTCTTGTCATCCACCTACTTCTTCTTCTTCTTCTTCTTCTTCTTCTTCTCCTCTCCCCTCTCTCTCACCGATACAAGTACGAGATTTTATTGGTCTTAAATAAATCGTTTCGTTGGTCTCGTATTTTTTATGCAGTGCTGACAGGACAGAACTTCGTGACCTAGGGACCCTAGGTAATCAAAAGACTGGAACCCCTCCTTTTTAGTCATTGAACAGAGAAGAACAAGCAAAGTTTAGAAACAATGAAAAATAATACATGGATAATTGGGAAACAAGTATTGGGAAATAATGAAGGAGTATTATGATTTGTTATATTATTTTGTTGAATAATTTCCACTTATTTGTAATTAATATTCCAGTAATACAAATATTTTCACATTCGAATTAAATATACTTAAAAAGCTGTACTACTAATACATTAGTTAAAATTATCTTGAATTTAAATAATTGTTGAATTTAAAAAATGTTCTTTGAAAATGGAGGCTGCAATTGTATTTTATTGCTAACATGTGGGGCTTCTTCTGTGGTTGGTACCATAAGCAGCTGCCTAGTGTGCCTAGGCTGATTTCTGCCTTTGAGGACTGGCGAATAGTTCCTTCTCTGGCAGGGTTTCGTGTCGATGGTTTCTTATAAAAGATATCTTCGCGGACAGATTCGCAGAATTTCTTTGCCCAACACCAGTGCACGATACGTTGCGTACACTTCAGGGGCAAATGTCACTTTCTTATATGAGCTTTCCCACCACATGTTCACAGGGAAAACCAGTGGTGCTAAACCAGCACATACTTTCTCGCCCATATTCTCAGGCAAAATTACGCGAAAAGTACTTAAATTTTTGAAAATTGTACATAACCTAATTTCAAAATATATCTTTAAGGAATATCATTAAGGGAAAAATCTCTATCTTTAATATTTTAGTTATAGGAAGAGTCCTAAAAAAATTTGAACTTTTGCAATTTTTCAAAAATTAGAAAACAAACATGAAACCTTCACCATTCTTTTAAATGTCCTTTACAGTATACAAAAACAAAATTAAAAAATTATGAAGCTATTTTTTGAAAATTTTGAAAATGTCCCAAGGCTCCCAAAATTAAAATATCGGCTTCAAATTCAAGGGCCTGGATATCAGACAGATCAAGTGAGGAATATCGATTTTGGAGTAAATTGGCTGAACGGTTTAGCCGCTAGAATTGTTCACAGACGGACGGACGGGTAAGCAGGTGTTTTGCCGTCATTCCATTTTTCGGTATGAATGACCCACAAAACATGAATTCTGGATACACCAAGCATTAGATAATTTTTTTCTTAATTTAGAAAGTGAATTTATCGACTTTTTCGTTACCAGGTCCCTGTAATAATCGTTTTTCTGCCGAAAATTTGCCGTTTTTCGCATAGCATTACATGACTTCCTGTCTACTCCGTAGAGAGAAAGTAAAAAGTTTGCATCTTTGACACTGATCACGTTGTAGAAGTTTGTAACATTTATTCAGAGAGATCTGTGAATAAAACACACGTGGGTTAAGCCCGAGTTGTAACTCCGTCCCGGCCTTGCGTTGCGTGGCGGGCGCAGTGTGTGGGGGCGGGGGAGATCACACGGGCGCGGCGGCGGGCAAGGGAGCAGCGCTGTTGATCAAGCAGCGAGGTAGCAGTTCCGGGCCAAGCGCGGGGCCCGGAAGGCAACACAGCGCTGCCTGCGATAGCCAACCCCCCCAACCCCCAACGGGACAACGAAACAACAAAATGAATTAAAATTATGAAGGAAACATTCGACATATCAAATATATGCGAAAAGAATATCTTCAAGAACACGAATCACATTTTAACTGAGTTTCTTCAAGTGTTCAAAAAAGTCATAAAGTTTGTTTTTTCCAATACCTGTACTATTCTCCAAAGTTCTTAAACGTAGTTCATTCCTGATTTTCTTCAACTTATGTTATATCCCGTAAAATGTTACGTGAATTAATCTTCCGTCTGTATCCGTTCTTGATCACAATCAAATTAGTTCTTTGTTTAATAGTCCAATTCCTTTATATTCACCTATAACAGTGTTAACAGTTGTCTATATATTTTTTAAGAACTAACACACTCTTTATTAATAAGTTCAGACCAATTTTTACGATCTGTACTATACAAGATCTCGACATGTTCTCCTTGTTGATTCTCAACTTCGAACTTCCTACATCGGTTGTCATAACTTCCATTCAAGACTCTCTATATCCACTTATATCAGATCGTCTGTGGCTTGCTTATCCAGTATTCGCATCTTGAACAGCATACTTTGCATATTAAAATACAATACATTGAATATAATTGTTAAAACCAATATTATTTTCCTTTTTGATGCTCAGTATAGTCCCTAATTGTATATAAGCAGTTGTATATAAGAACGTTATTTTGGAACAAATAGTTTCTGTGTCGAAGGATTTTTTGTGCCCCATTGTGACGCAAGGTTTCTTTTTTTCTAACAAAGAAATCGAAGTATTGAATTAGCTTTGTGAAACTATTTTTGTGACAATAAAATAACAATAAAAACACAAATATCGTGTCGATATTTGTGTTTTATTGCTAATTTCAGGAGACAATTACATCAATTTACGATTTATCTGTGGTTGAAAATAAAATAACTTTTTCTCTCAATATTGGTGCTTTTAATTTCCACTGCAGTTTCTATAGATCCACAACCGAAGAGAATAACCGAAATGTTGACTCATCTTTTACACTGACTGTGTAACTTTAAGACTTACATATATGAAAGAAACTTACATGTATATCCTATAGTGAGCATGTGTAGTAACTATACCAGTGCCTGAAAATCAGAAATATGTATAAAATGTGATATTAATTGAATGATTAATTGAATGAATTATGAATAATTCAGACTAATGGTAATTATTGTGTTAGAACGGTAGATCTGAAAGCTGGCCAGCGCTCGTGGGAACTACGTCTGCAAACGGATTGCAACTCATTGTTGTAATAATAAGGTGCCGTGAAATGTGTCAGTGTTATCGAAACATATTACTTCCAATGTTCACCTTTAAGGTTTAATTAAGCCATATATTTTCATTATTTCATTACGGCAGTTCTATACTTGCGGGTTAGAAACTTTCAATTTATATTTCTGGGCGTGAGTTAAACCTAATAAACCCTTATGCGCCCATAGCGACAACACCAAGCGTCAATTGTAAGTAATCAGTAAATGTACTAACTTTTTAAAACGACAGGTTCAATAAAATTTATTGTATTTCAGCCCTATCATAGTCTACCCACCTAGTAATGAAGTTCTGATTCTGGTTCCCAAAATTCATAAACAATCAATATAATGAACCTTTTTCAAACATTATCCTATAAATACACCCTAATATAACTAAAATACCTTGCATTCATACAGTTCCAATCAATGTTTCTACTTATCTTAATAGCTGTTTTTGTCATTGTTGATAATAGTTCGTTCCATTTCAAATTCTGAAAATTCATTACTGTTAATAAATTACTATACCAAAATTCTACAGTTTACCAATCTTTGCAAATTCTCAAAATTTCATATAAAATAATTTAGGTCAGTACCTTCTTGATAAAATAATTATATCGGTTGATGGTAAGAACTACAATTCGAGAATACATCTATACGTTATTAAAAACGACAAATGAATGAGCTTACGAGCGCGTCTGAACCCCATAGCGATTTGATTCTGAATATCTCCTTTGGATGAAACAAATGATGAACACTCCGGAATGTTTTTAAGTGAATAAGCCAGCTTTTTTCTTTGGATTCTTCCAGAAAGTGTATCTTTTCATTTATTCATTATTTATAATTTTCATGATTACGTACGTATGATACGTACTTTATGACTACATACTCATTTTCTCTTCGCTACCAGGGATTCGTGCGTTCACAATTCTATAGTGCACCAAATAGTTTTTGTTTTCCCTGAACCAATATAAAACGTTACATTTGCTCTGTCGGTAGAGTGTCAACTCATTAGTGCCTCTGTTTCCACACGCTCGTCCCTTGTTTAGCCTGATGGTGCTGGTTGAGGGAACTGCCGCCCCTGCGAAGCATCGGCATACAAGTTATCTGAGAAGCGGGTATCATTGTTTTTAAGATACTTGCTGCTAAGCTCCTCTAATCAAAGAGAACAAACTTTCTTTCAAATCAACACTTATTCTATGAATTTCAATTAAAAATCAAATATATTAAAGTAGAACACTTCTATTATCGTATAAATTCACCGACAACTTTTTTCCATTTATACATATTTTCGGTAATACCCTGAACCATATAATGAAAAGCAGTAAAAAAAAGTTATAGTGGATTTAAATATTTTCTCTCCTGTTTGATATTTAGACAATATTTTAAACTGTTTTTTCTAAAAAGCCCGTTCCTACACCCACGTGATTTATTTAATCGATTTGTCTTCGGAGCATAGCACCTAAATTCGCTTGACGTTCATATATCATGTTGATATTTGTAAGAGATAACTGCCGATTTGTTTAACCAGATTTATGCAGGAAATAATTATGATTACTGTAGTCATAAGATCGTGACATAAGACATTTTTGCTTTGAAATTTTCACCACTTTAAACCATAACTACCAACGATTATCATAATGTCATTTTTAAACTTCTATAATAAATCTGGAAGAAACAGTGAACTTTATAATTTCAGAGTATTTCAAGTAGATATTTGTAAAGATATGTACAAAGATCAATGTTTTGAAACTGCTACAAAATGTCGATTTATGTATCTTCATTGTCATATTATGCGGAAAACTCATGACAGAAAATCATGAAATGTGATAGATTTTGTCGTTTTCCATTTCCAGTTAATTACAATTGCTTTCATTCACATTCCCTAACGCTGTGGAATCTGAGAATCTCATTTCTGCTTTTCGAAAGTACTGTCTCCTTTGCGTTGAACTCAATTTGCAAGGCAACTGGCTATAGCAAGCAGTAGTCTATAGTTAGAAATCATGCATTCGCGAAGAGAAAAATATAGATTGTAATTGGTGCGATTAATAATGTGTTTTTTTTCTCGTTTCTGTTGAAGAAGATTCGAAATTTGCGAACACGCAAAAAATAATAAGAGTAAAGCGGACGCAGCCCTGGAAGCAGGACAGGGAAGGCTGCATCACGACGAAAATATTTTTCAGTTTTAGCATATTTGTTCACTTTCTGTCCAATCCATTGATTTTTCAGAGATTTTCATGTACTAATATTACCAGAAATGGGTTAGGTCGTAGGCAGGTGAGGAGGTCATTGTTTCAAAGCTCTCTCCTACTTTTCTCAGTTTTGTCTTAATTAGTATTTGAATTCTTTTGTTTTGAATTTGTACGACGATCATCTACGCGCGATCCCAAAGAGAGCCCGCCTTCCTCTTTCACCCTCGCCCCGCCCTCGCCCTCGCCCTCGCCCTCACCATCGCCCTCGCCCTCGCCCTCGCCTCGCCCTCGCCCCTCGCCTCGCCTCGCCCTCGCCCTCGATCTCGACCTCGCCCTCGACCTCGCCCTCGCCCTCGCCCTCGCCCTCGCCCTCGCCCTCGCCCTCGCCCTCGCACACTCCCTCGCCCTCTAGCTCCGCCTTGGGCTCACCTCTCTTTTCGAGAACTTCGACGTATAACATTTTGACGCAACTTGTCAGTCTTCGAAATGGGTGACTACACCTAGGGACGTTGCAACATTTTCGATATAGAACATTATTTTTGTTCACGAAATCAGAACCTCTGTCGATCAAGATGAATCGTTAATATCGCGATATCAATTTTGTGAAAACTATATTGGTATCGATAAACTAGATTGCCGGCATGAAATTGAGTGAGTCAATCATAAAAACATTATCCGCGCGGTTACCTCACTACGTGATATTTCATGTAAAAACTTCTGCGTAACACTGTTAATAGGGCAAGAAGTGTATTTCATTTGAATTTCAGAGCGCTTTCACGTTTGTTGTGTACTTTTTTGCTATTACTAATGACAATGACAAATATACAACGGTTGTACATAAATCAAACACATTAATCAAAAAGTCCGAGAAAGCATTGAATGTTGTATATATATATATATATATATATATATATATATATAATATATATATATATATTTATATTATATATATATATATATTTATATATATATATATATATATATATATATATATATATATATATTGTAACGAATATTGCGTCATCCCCCGGCGCCACTCCGAGGCGCCTGCTGGTTACGTCATCTGCCGAGGACTCACGAGCCGCCGGTGAGCACGAGTTGCATCACCTGCCGGCGGATTCCTCCAGAACAGCGTGGTGTCCGGGAGGTTCTGGATTGTCTTGACAGGTATAAATACGCGACGGCCGGCGGCCGCGAGTCAGTCTTGAGTCCGCAGTTGAAGCTGAACTGTGAAGTGTGTGCATCGCGGTGAATAGCTGTGCAGTGAGTGTGCTCAGTGAAGTGAACCGTTGTCAGTGCATCGTACTGTGGTCGTGACGTGAACTGTGATCAGTGCATCGTACTGTGGTCGTGACGTGAACTGTGACCAGTGCATCGAACTGTGATCAGTGCAGTGAACTGTGGCCAGTGCCAGGACGTGGAGTGTGCAAAGAGGAGTGTAGTGTAAAACCGGAAGGGGTAAAAAAACTGAAAGAAGGGGAAATAAAAAAGAAGTGTGTGAAAAAAGAGAAGTGTAGTGTAAATAAAGGAAGAGAAGTGTAGATTGTAAATAAATAATCAAAGATCATTTTCAGTGATTGTGTTAGAAACAAAATAAAACGTTTTTGTGAAAATAATGCAGAGACATAATTCACCACCTAGAAACGTAACAATTGGTGTCAGAGTGTAGGAGTATAACAGTGATGAATTAAAACATTAATCAAGATAGAGTTTCACAAAAGTTTTACAGGATCTGAAAGTGGCCGAGTTGAAGAGAGTTGAGAAAGAGAGAGGAACAAGACACTTCGGAACGAAGCAATATTACAAGACGTCTTGCAAACGCGATGAAGGCAGCAGGCGAGGATCCAGAGACTTCTCTTCGAGACAACGGGAACTTTTCAGACCTATCAAAATATTGGAAGAAAGTTAACTGAAAATTCCAGAATTTTAAAGGAGAATTGATGGAAAAATTCAGAATTTAGAAGAAAAACTAACTTGAAAATTCAGAATTTTAAAGAATTGTGGGAGAATTGACGGAAAATTCCAGAATTTTAGAAAAGGAAAATTAACAGAAAATTCCAAATTTTAGAAGGAAAAATTAATGAAAATTCCAGAATTTTAGAAGAACTGACTGAAAACTCCAAAGCTTTAGAAGAAAAATTGATCAGAAAATTCCAGGATTTTGGAAGAAAGTTGGAACAGAAGATAACATGGAATAATAAATTGGTGCGAGAAGAAATTGAGGAGATAATTTTGAAGAAAGAAAAATGGAAAAGAAAATTGAGAAGATGGATGAGAAAATTTTGAAGAATGAGGAAAAGTTACTAAATCTGTTAGAAGAGAAGCTGAAGGTTTTTACTCCCTCAACAGAAAAATCGAAAATAAACATCGTACAGGAACCACTAGAAATGGCACCAGTAGCCACCGTACGGGAGCCACTGGGAAAAGCACGAGTAAAACCACCTACCTTGTTCTTGGTCGAATTATTTGAAACAATTCAAGTCTGTTGCAATAGTAAATGGCTGGTCCGCGACAGTTTCTGATACGGTCCTGATTTTGACTTTGCGCGGTAACGCCGTTGATATTTTAGAGACAATACCGACCGATGAACAGTCAGATTTCGAGCAAATTGTCAAAGAGACTCAGAAACACGTGCAGGCAAGCGCACCTGGAGAGGTATGTATTTCGCAGCTAAGAAATCGTGTTCAGAAGCCTGGAGAGTCTTCAGAATTGGAAGCTGATATTTCTCGTCTGGTGCGCCTTTCGGACCCTGATGCCTCAGAGAGTTCCTGCAACGCACAGCCGTCCGATGCTTTATTGAAGCGCTACGCGGTTCAGAAACACAATGGTAACAAGCATTAAGACTGGCAAGACCGAAAACTTTGGCTGACGCATTAAGTCAAGCACTAGACTTTCAGGTTGCAAAAAGAGCATCGAAACAGCGACGGACGAAATTACGAGTACAAACCGGCATCGATACATATGACGAAAATATTTGGAGGCAATGGTGGAGAGAGTTGGTACGCAATTCCTAGTGGCAAAAGAGCGACAACTATCGATGTTGGAATTGTGGAGAATTAGGGCGTAGAAAATCGATGTGACCGTCCACTGAAACAACAGAAGAGCAGCAGTCTGTTATCAAACCTAGCAGCCAGCAGGAAACTAAAGCAGGTTGATGGAAGGGCATCCATCGACCACCTGGAAACAAACCCACCTTACGAAATACGTCAAGTCCATTTCGACACCGTTCTGACAGCGTTTACGTAGATGCACTCGTAAATGGAAGACCGTGCGTCTTACTTTTGGATACTGGTGCAACCAAGAGCATTATACGAACCGATTTTGCCAGATCATCTCATCTAATGCCGTCCAAATGGAAGCTTCGAACAGCCACTGGTGACTCGGCGAATGTTGTAGGAGAGATGGATGCCCTCCTTACCATTGGAACTGTTGCTTTCAGTCATCGTCTGCTGGTCGCTGATATAGAAGAAGAAGCAATTTTAGGAATGGATATTATGACGACATATGGGTGTCAGCTGGATTTACGACACGGTGTGCTGAGACTCAACGAAGTGGAGGTGGTTCTACATTCACGTAACAGCATTTGCCGTGAATGTAATTACGATTGACGACGTAATCTTGACGGGCAATAGCGGATGTTTATAGAAGCGAGCCCTGAGAATAAACGTTCCAGCTGGAGAGACACTTTATTCTGGAACCTAGAAGTCACGACAGAGACATTGGTCGAGGAATTCCTGATAGCCAAAGAACTGGTCAGAGTGAATAGAACAATACCTGTGAATAATGAACATTAATCACTATCCTGTTAAGAAGTTGAAAGGAACAGTGATTGGTAATTTGATCTACAGTATCCTCAGTTTTGCAGAATGTGAACCGTACCGAACCACCACCTAAAGGAATTTACTGAACGACTGCAGAATCTGGTTACAGAGGCATGTAAAGGCTTATCTCGGGAAGAGTGTCATAAGGCTGAAGACCTATTAGGCGCTACCAGCATGTCTTTGAATGCAGTGACGATGCGAGGAAAGACTGGTATTGTTCGTCACCGAATAGACACCGGAAACCACCGATTCGCCAAGCTGCTGAAGATTACCTCTGTCAAGAAGGGAAGAAGCAGATGGAATTATTAAAGGATGAAGAAGGATGGCGTAATCAGACCATCAAGCAGTCGGCCGGTACTCCCGTCGTATTGGTAAAGAAGAAAGACAGGTCGACTCGGTTCTGTGTCGATTTCCGACAATCTCAACAATGTAACGAAAGAAGGATGGCTATCCATTTGCCGGATTGACGACATGTTGGACACGCTCTGGGGCCAAGATCTTCTCGACACTTGACCTGAAGAAGCGGATGCTGGCAGAGTAAGATTAGATCCCAGAGATCGAGAAGACTGCATTTACCATCGGATAAGGTTTGTGGCAGTTTACAGTAATTCCTTTCGGACTGTGTAATGCTCCAGCTGCATTCGAAAGATTGATGGAAACCGTGTTGAGAGGTCTGTCGTGGGAGACATGTCTTGTCTACCTCGACGACATAATTATTGTCGGAAAATCTTTCGAAGACCATCAAGAACCTAGAACAGGTGTTCAAGAGGTTGGAAGGAACGAATTTGAAAATCAGCCCAAAGAAATGCCATTTATTTTACAAGCAGGTGAATTACCTTGGACATGTGGACATGTAGTGTCTGGCACGGGAGTAGAACCTGATCCGGAGAAGTTAAAACCGTAAAGGAATGGCCGGTCCCAAGAAGGATAAACATGGATTGAGAAGTTTCCGCAGGTCTATGTGGCTATTATCGCCGCTTTATGTTTTGGGATTGCCAGCATCGCGAAACCGCTGACTCAGCTGACAGAAGAAGAAGCGTTTGTTTCAATGGGATCAAGACTGCCAACGCGCTTTCGAAAAGCAAAAGCGCCATGCTGAGTGCCCATATATTGAGCTATCCACTACCTCAAGAGAATTATGTACTTGATACTGACGCAAGTAACGTTGGTATGGGAGGGATATTATCGCAGATACAAGATGGACGAGAGAGAGTAATCGTTATTATAGTAAAGTGCTATCAAAGCCAGAACGCAACTGTTATTGTAACCCGAAAATTACTTGCTGTGGTGAAATCCGTTGAACACTTTTACAAATATCTCTACGGTAAAGAATTTCTTTGAGAACGGATCATGCTGCTTTGAAGATGGCTGCTGAACTTCAAGAATCCGGAAGGTCAAGTCGCCAGATGGATTGAAAGATTGCAGAATTCACATTTAGAATAGAACATCGAAGCGGAAGTAGTCACCGGAATGCCGATGCTCTCTCCAGAAGACCGTGCCCTGAAAATTGCAAGCATTGTTGTCATGCGGAAGAGAGATGTCCTACCTTAAGGGTCACTGTCAGTAGCGTAATGGCAGCCAGAGAACTTCAGAAAGATCAGAAAGAGGACACGGAATTGAAACATGTTTGGAAATGGAAAATATGTAGGACGGAGACCAAGTTGGCAAAAATAGCTCCTGTTCTTCAGCAGTAAAATCATATTGGGCGCAGTAGAGTTGATTACTGAAGAGAGAGTGTTCTGAAACAGGTTCTGGAAAGTGAAGACGGCTCATGAAGAGGACGCAGATATTGTTACCGAGTAAGGGTCCCTGAAATGACGAGAGAATTGCATGATGGAACTTCGGGAGGACACCTCGGTATAACGAAAACCTTAGAGAAAGTGCGCGAACGATTTTACTGGGTTAATTGCAAGCAAGATGTAAAGATGTGGTGCACAAAGTGTCAAGTTTGTGCTACCAGTAATGGGCCACATAAAAAGAGAAGAGCGAAGATGAGGCAATACGTCGGGAGTCCTTTCGAACGAATTGCTATTGATTTCGTTGGCCATTTCAATGTCAAATGATGGAAGCAAATGCATATCCGGCCACCGGTTAAACATATCCCCTACCTAGCCAAAGAGCCGCACTATCTCGAAGTACTGGTAAAGGAATGGGTGAGCCGATTTGGTGTGCCACTGGGTGCATTCAGATCAAGGACGGAACTGAATCGCAGTGTTTCAAGGGGTGTGTGAACTTCTTGGAATAAGAAAAACAAGAACGACAGCCCTACATCCGCAGTCAGACGGAATGGTGGAACGCATGAACAGAACAATGGAAAATATTTAGCGAAAGGTCGTAATCAGATCACAACGCGACTGGGACCAATACGCTACATCTTTTCTTCTATTACCGCTCATCTGTTCATGAGACAACTGGGCAAACGCCCGCTAATATCCTCTTCGGCCGGAACTTCGTCTACCATATGATCTACAGTTTGGTTGTAAAACTAATGAAGAAAATAGCCAGTGAAGACTTTGTAAACTGACCTAAGACGGAAAATGGACGTAATTCATAACCAGGTGCGTGAAAGAATCCAAATCGCAAGTGATAGGATGAAAGGCCAGTATGACATCAAAGCTGAAGAGAGTTATCAACCTGGAGATCATGTCTGGCTGTTTAACTAACGTCGCCGCAGTTTGTGTCCAAAATTACAACGACAGTGGGAAGGACCGTACGAGGTAGTGAAGAGGATAAATGATGTTGTCTACCGAATTAAAAAATTGCCGAATGGAAACCACGAGTCGTTCATTCGAATCAGCTGGCCCCATTACACGCAGGAAGTAATGAAATGATGAAGAAAGACCGCACGAGTTTGTAGGCTGGACATGCAGAATGCGTTTCACGAGTTTATGTCTCAGTATAATGAAAAGCATCAAGCGCGTTATGGGGTAACAATGGAGGTGCAACGGGATCTGTTTGCGCTACCCCAGGAATATGCATTGGCGCATTGTCGCCAGGATTTAGATATGACCAGAGGTGTTGCTACTGTATTCAAGAAAATACGGAAGGATAGAATTAAACAACCAACAACCAGATATTAGGAAGGTTCATCTGCACGACGTCAGTCACTATGTTTATTACCTTGTCACAAAAAGAAGTAAGTCATATCACCACGGGCATCCTGGCGCAGAAAATATTTAGGAAACTCACAGTTGAATTACGCCAGCAAGTACTAAGACAACGTCAGTTGCCATGTCAAGAAACTGGGATGTGGGTTTGATCGTTTGAACTGGAGAATAGTGAAAGCATGTTGGAAGTACTGTTCCGGTACACTGGGGTTAGCATCTTAGTCTGCGGCACACCACCATGGAATGTTGTCATATCAAAGAAGACAATTGACTGCCACTTCTTCTTAACCTCCAACTGCACTAGAAATCAGCTGCAAGTATCGGCATGATTTCACTAAACGCGCTCGAGACGGATCGCAACTAAGAGGGTAGTGTAACGAATATTGTCATCCCGGCGCCGCGAGGTGCCTGCTGGTTACGTCATCTGCCGGCGACCACGAGCCGCCGGTGAGCACGAGGATTGCATCACCTGCCGGCGGATTCCTCCCAGAACAGTCAGTGGTGTCCGGGAGGTTCTGGTTATCGGCCGGGTATAAATACGCGACGGCCGGCGGCCTGAGTCGATCTTGAGTCCGCAGTTGAAGCTGAACTGTGAGTGTGTACATCGCGGTGAATGGCTGTGTGGGTGTGCTCAGTGAAGTGAACCGTTGTCAGTGCATCGTACTGTGGTCGGTGTTGTAGACGTGATCAGTGCATCGTACTGTGGTCGGTGACGAACTGCTGACCAGTGCATCGAACTGTGATCGGTACAGTGAACTGTGGCCCGATGTAGGACTGTGCGAGTGTGCAAGAGGAGTGTAGTGTAAATAAATCAAGAGAAGTGTTAGTGTAAAATAACTGAAGAGAAGTGTAGTGTAAATAACTGAAGAGAAGTGTAGTGTAAATAAAGGAAGAGAAGTGTGGTGTAAATAAATAATCAAGTGTTTTCAGTGATTGTGTTAAGAAACAAAATAAACGTTTTTGTGAAAATAATACGAGACTTTAATTCTGCCACCTAGAAACGTAACAATATATATTTATATATATATTTATATATATATATATATATATATATATATATATATATATATATATATATATATACAGCAGGGAGAGAGATAGAAAGAGAGAGAGAGAGAGAGATGTAATTTCCTAAATACTAATTACTGATTTATCGCAAGTGGTACATGAAGTTTGATAATGTACTTAAATCACTGTACTGGAGTGTAGTTACTAATCTTATCGTTTCGTGTCATTATGGTATCAAATCTAGTATGCAACAAAACATGTACACTCTTAAAAGGTTTTGATATTTGTATTGTACGCATTCCCTTCACATAACTCCTTGTTATCCATTCCCAGTGCAGTTTTAATCCGGAATTTTTCTGCGTTGTAGCGTATCAGTACGTTGTCCTTCTTTGTAAGTATCCCCATAGTCTGCAATTGCCCCTCCCCATCCGCCTCGAGGTCTTTGCCTTCCTCCCCTCCTGAAGCTGGAGCTCCGCGCGGGGCCTTTGCTTGGGGCCGGGGACCTCGGTGAGGCGCCCCGCGCAGCTGCGGGCGACGCGACCGCCGGCGGGCGGGCGGGCGGCGGCGGCGGCCCCAGGAGTCCGTGCGGCGCGCCGTTCCCTCCCCTCCCCACCCCACTCCCTCCACCCCACCCACTCTGCCGCGCAGACCCGTCACTCCTTCGCATGCATCCCAATATATTGGGACAGTATCTCCGTGCAGGCCCACTCCTTACCTTGCTCCCACCCGCCCGTCACGTGGCCTTCTTTGCCCCCGCTCGCCCTTGCCTGCCCCGCCCTGGTTCGTGTTGTGCGGCTGCTCCGCCGCCCCACGTTGCCCATAAAACGCCACTGCAACTTCAGCCCTAGCGTCGTGAAGTGACGTCTACGGAAGGACGCTGCCCGCTCCGGCCACTTCTGGAAGTTGCCATCTCCAAAGGAATGGGCGCGCGCGACGCGGCCCGCTGGCTTATGCTGCCGCTCCGACGTCGTAAAGTTGCCAATGGTTAAAATTTGAATGCCCCTAGATATATCCAGTCGCGTAAATGCACTACACAGCTGTTGCTCTACAGTTCAATGGAAGATATTCACAAACTCAAAAAGGCGATGGTATTAGAGATCCCACTGTTCGTTTAAACGTGTGATGTTTGATTTCTTTTTCAAAATCGTTCTGTTTTGATTAAATGCATATGAAGTTAGGAGAGAATTATTGATGTCGCTTTAAGGTAGTTAATCGGATTTCTTTGCACTTAACCTGCAAAGAAAGTCGATTATTCACAATTCGAAGTTATTCCGTAATTAAATAAGTGATGAAATAAGTATTGAATAACTTTTTTAATGTGAATAACATTTTTCACATTAAAAACTTAAAATCATTTTATTTACGCCCCTCAATAGCGAAAATTTTGCAAACTTCCAAATGTCTTTGTACACTACATTGGGATCCATTCTAACTTATGAGAATAAAATTCAGAACCATTCTATTTGTTTTTTTAACATTTCTTCGAGGGCAAAGGCGTCTTGTATAGTAGATATCGTATTATAAGAAGTCCACAACCAAAACATCAATTGTACAAAAATGTATACCACTTTTTCTTCACAAAATGAGTGTACGCTGAATGAGTAATGATATACAATGTCATATATCTCGAATATACAATGGCAAAGCAGTGTTTTTAACAGAGATATCAGTGTTTGTATCTGTTGAAAGGGCTATTAACTTTGCTTTTACTTTTGTCATAGCTTAGAGCGAGGATTAGAGATTTTTCCCTATTGAAAACTAAAATAAAAATAAACTTCAATGAATTTTTGAAGACGTGAAAAACCTTGTTTCCCTCCTCCTTTGAGAGACTGCACTGATCGGTCACCAGCTAATAAAAACATTTGTTTTATACTGTGACAAACCGTCTCGGTTCAGGTAGGAAAAGGGTCATAGGTCTACGATTCGTCTCTTTCATTTTAAACTAATCCTGCCCCAAACGACAGGAGTAGCGATTAGTATGTAAGAACCGAGAGTTGGGGAATATCACAAGAAAGCGCGTCAATCGCTTGAGCCAAGCGGAGGTCAGAAGAGGTAAGGGGAGTTTTCCCCGACCTCTCCGAGAGGTCCACTCGTTTCCAAACCTCATGATGATAAAATTGCTTACACTCGAAAAGACATATGCGGAGATGCCACGAAGCAGAACGAATAGAAGATATTGTAAGAAAAATCACCTAATTTATACCGGCGTGATCCATTATAGTTAATTAAAAAGGAAGCAGAAAAAGCGGAGAGAGAAATAGGGTCAACAATTTAATAAAACGTGTGGAATTAAATATGGACATTTGAAGTTACTCCCATATATTTATTCACATTACTCTCATATATTTATCCCACACATTTATACTTTAAATAAGAATACAGTAATTTCAGAATAACGATGCAAGTGGAATATCTTAAGAATGCAAATGCAACGCAAGAGGACTGCAATTGAACGCAAGAGGACTGTTATTATTCTGAGGGAGGCGAATTCACTATTTTGGTTACCGACGACTGACGTTCTCACGAAGGGACATGAAAACACGAAATTCAACATTATGCGTTTGCCAAACAATTTTCGACTCGTTTGTTTCCAAACCTACTTCCAGCGAAATGTTCAGAATAGTCAGCAAACTAAAAAGTCAATATTCGTCTGAATTAGATGAGTTTACAATATTTTTAATTTTTTTAAAATGTGCGCCTGCATTTATACACACGTTAACTAATTTTCAATACTTCTTTATGTACAATAATATTTCCAGGAAACTTTAAAACAGCAAAAAACAAGTCACTTTTTAAAAAGGCAATCAAACTGAAACTCAAAATTGTTGACCTTTTGTTATGTTTTTCATCAACATTACACGATTTTTCTTTACACCGGTGGAAACTTTACTCAGGGAAAACGAAGCATTTTTAGGCTCAACGTGGATTTAGAAAGTCAAAATACATGGAAACGACCATTTTTCTTTTCATAAAGATATTGCTTCATCGATGAATCAAACTGAAGCACCTATTGGAATATTTTTAGATCATTCGAAAGCGTTTGACGTCATTCACCACAACATTTTGCTTTCCAAATTATCTTCATATGGAATTCGTGGTATTGTCTTAGATTGCATATCCTAGTACCATAAACATCAATCGCAAAGCGTAAAAATACAGTACTGGCATGTTTCAAATTGTTTTCGTAATAACAAATTAAGGAAATTAAGCAAAAACTATTCTCTGTAGTTTTACAATTCAGGCCGGCAATCGCATGCACCATTAAAAATGAACAAAATGCAAATGGCTGATGTTAAGGTATCATTTTTTGGGGGGTCTCTTAATGCATTCTAAACAAATGGAAAATCTATATAAATGATTTGAACACTAAATTAAGTTCATTATGTTACGCAATCAGAATTCTTTCAAATTCTGTCAGCCTTCATGTAGCTAGTTGCGTGTATTTTGCGAATGAATATTCCCATCTCAGATTTGCCATAATATGACGGGGATGTTCATCCTATTCCAGACTTATTTATTTATTTATTTATTTATTTTACGTCAAAAAAACAGTTAAAAACTGCGTATGACGTCCTATGGGGAAAAGTGAATTGTGTGCACATTTTCAAAATTCTGTGATCCCTACACCAAGTCATATACTACTTAATTTTTGAATTTTGAAAGGGAGAAAAAAAAACAAAAACTCCCATGTAGTAAAATCTATTTTCAAAAATAAATAAGCTAAAGCTATTTTGAAAAATAAAAATAAATAAAATCTATTTTCAAAAATAATAATATGGACTTTTAGATTGCAGAAAAAATTGTACGAAAAATAAGCAAATGTCATCCACGTGATTCGTGCAAGCCTCTCGCTATTGAGCTTTGAATATACCATTGCCTTACCTATATTTTTAGGATATTTTTAGTTTTTTTTAAACGGACTTACTTAAGAGTGGGAACCTATTTTCATGCAACGCAGATATTTATAATTACAACACACGTTGTAGAAATCATATTCATCAGTGTCAGTATCAACAGGTCATTACAAGGAATCCATATACAGTATAATGCAAGTCCGTTACTTAACAACACCTTAGCAGATGACTTCAGACGATTAAAATTGAAACACAAGTTTAAGTGCCAAGAAAAATATTATCTGCTATAAATGTTTCTATACAATGAGAGACTATATTGACCATCAAAAATAAAAAATAATACTTTTAACAATGGTATATAATGCATTGTTATCATTGTACTCTGTCATTTGAAAAATAATAAATATCCCTATAAAAGTAATGTACTTCATCCCATCTCGATTAGTATATGCATCCAATTTCTCTTATTCTTTGAGCAAATGCTCAGATGCGCACGTTTTGTTCTGCTAGTTGTGGGAGGAAAGAGCCGGGTATATGAATTGCTATATTATTAGCAATAATAAAATAAATATGAAATTCGTTTGTAGATCCAAATAAGTTTTCAATACAATGGGAGCGAAAATGCCAAGTTTTCAAATATTGCTAATCTCACTGCATTGCTTCTCTTATTCGTCATTCTAGTATTATAGTAAGAGGGTGGGGAAGATATAGTATGTATAGTGAAAGGGTGGGGAGCTCATTACAACGAGCTTGTGGTGCAAGTCAGTTGAAACAACGGCGACGAGGCTACGAGAAACGTGCTGCAGTTCGTGGTTCTGTCCATTTACCAAGCACGGAAAGTTTGCCCGTTATAAATTTTAAACATTTATTGAAATAGCGCCAGCAAGGTCCTGAAAGTGTGAAAGAAACTAGTCTATCTTTTATGCATTGTGCAGGTCTGTTGACGGGTTTTTGACAAGTTCTAAAACTGTTGAGCATCGCATCGCTCCGCCACTTGTATTCTTCCGTTAGCCACATTAGTTGTGAGCCTGCTGTTAATGCTTCGGAAATGTATGTTCAGTGCGTGCAGTTAGATGTTGGGAATAGTTTTAACGGGGTTTTTACACTGTTCCGATATTGTCACTAAAAATGTGTAAAAATAAATAAAAATAATGTCGACACACGAGACCATGTATAGATGTGAATGCAGTCATCAACGGATGTATACGGATGTGCCATAAACACCGAAATTCAAAGAGCCCGTTTTCTTCACCTTCATCAAGATTTTAATTCAATTTGAAAGACTTAATTTTTATTAAAGAATTACTCATGTTAATTAGTATTAAAAAGGATTCTTTCTTAAAAAGGAAATTTAAAATTTACTTTGTTGCGTTCTAGCTGCATACAAGATATGTAAAAAGGGTTTGGAACAATTTTTCCTGTCGTGACTGTGCGTCCCAGGTCTTTAGCACGGTGGTGGATGGTCTGAACCTCAACACGCGCTAAGCGCCAGTGGCCTGCAAGCGTTCGTTCTTGATAGAGATCCTGTTTTTAGTGGACCCCTGCCGAGTGACTCGGTGCGAGCGCAAAATGCAGTGAACGTTTGAAGAGCGGTACGGCAACAAATTTTGTGTTCAACTGGGGAAAACGACTAAGAAGGTGTTGGGCATGATTCGCCAAGTGTTCGAGGATGAAAGCATGTGGCAAACTGCAGTTTTTAACTGACCCAATCTCTTCAAAGATGGACGAGAGTGTGGAGGAGAGCCCCGCGTTGGACGGCCGACGCAAGATCTGACGACGACGTGCAACCTGTGCGTGAAATGCTGATTTCAGACCATCGGGCCCACCTGCTCAACCCAGCAGCCGGGTCCAAGCAACATTCAGCGGCTCTCGCCATTTCCTGATGGCATCATTAAACCGAGCAGCTCATCTCAGCACTTCGGCACGGCAAGCATCGAAAGCAGACGATCATCCTGGGCGACGTAGCCCGTCCTCTGGGCGGCACAACCATGACTCCACCACTGGATAGCTCGCCCACACCACTAGAGGAAGAGTGGAACCAGTTCCAGCCAGCGATGCAGAAGTTGATATGGACAGGGAAAGGTGACTCAACTGGAAACGTGGCATCAACTAATGTCACTAGGGTGCCTCTGACCGGTAGGTCCTAGGTTCAAGTCCCGACGGTAGCAGGATTTTCGACACTAGCTTGACAGCTAGGTCAAATTCAGCCACTGCCTGGAGAAGAACTGTGACGGCCGGCTGCTCTGATTGGTAGTTTTCCGTGATTTCTCCAATCAGCACCAGGCGAATGCCGGAGCACTATCCTAACAATCGGACCGCGCGCGATCTTTCCTTCTCCTTGCTTGTTCTATCCTCAATTCTTACTTACAACATACTGATATACAATACTCTACCACATAAGCTCGGAGACTGGTCGGGAGCTTAGAGCTCGCCCCGACTAGAGCGGTGCTCCGCTGTTGAGAGATATCTCGTTGGGAAAAACCAGCTATGTGGCAGGTAGGTCGGCGCCGAATATCACCATTCACTGGATGAAAATCACCGCCACCTCTCGAGGAAAAAGCATGTACTACACTTACAGGATTAATTCACCTTAGCAGCTGACGCGCCGGGAATCACTAGTCAATCAATGAATCAATCGTCATGAATCTACTAAGTGTCCACTGAGTAGTATAAGAAACCTATGTGTGCGCGCCCGTACGCACCAATTCAGAGGGAATGCCGTGTACGCGGAAGGGAATTAAACTGCGCACGCCGGCATTTAGAGTAACCGCCGAAAGAGTAACCGCTTCACGTACCAAATCACCCGGCTGGCCCTCTCCCGGCTGGGCCCTCATTGGCCAGCCGCGGCTTGATAAACTTGAGCATGCGGAGCAGTGGGCGAAGGGTAGTGAAGTGTTTTACTGTGTAAGCTTTGGTAGTGAAAGTTAGTGATTCGTGTACGGTGATCCCTTGATCCCTTAAGTGTTTTTTGTCTCTCGGGTTCGGAAAACTTGCCAAGCCAGTGCATCTAACTACGACCTAGCTTTCTTCTCCACTGCTTCTTCCCCGACCACGGACTGCGACCCAGCAAGGCTACGCAACTTCGGCTGCAGCATGACGCTCCCTCGAGCCCCGAGCCAGGGCGCTGTATACTCCACTACGATCTCACTACCGGCGGGCCACTGGATTTCGCGTGTGTTTCATACATACTTGTAACTTAGATTCACTAGTCCCAATACACAACTGACTTTATAAGTCTGTTGAGTACAAAAGCACAAGAAATAACAAATGAGGCCAATTTTGTTGTAATTTAGTTAAAATTGCTTGAAAAGGCTGAAACGAAACTCTTCAATTTTTAAATAAATATTTATGCCCAAGGTTTCTGCAAAACATACAAGCTCAATTGAAATGTATTTCTTGTACATTGTATTTACATTTATGCAGTGCGATGTGATATATGAAAACGAATAACATGATGTAGATTGATCGAGGTTTCTAGACATTGGGATAAGTAGTTTCTTTAATGTAGAAAATGTTTTAATTTGGCGATGGCAGTCTTCCTTTTCTTTGTTCTCGCTGAATGATGAGATCCCGCTCCGAACAGCACGCCCGCATACCGATGATTTCCCTCTCCAGGCATATCCCCCTGCAGAACCCAGTTCTAGACGGGACAATCTCTAAGCTTCCAACTAGTCTCCTGACATGCATAGTAGTGTAGTGCGTGCAAGTGTAAGTGTATGTGTGTGTAAGGAGAGAGGATAAGAAACGAAAAGGAAGGAATGATCGCGTGCGGGACGTGGTGTATATGTTTTGATACTGCTCCGACATTCACTTGTTACTAATCAGAAAAAACACGGAAAACAGATCACTGCACCCTACCGCTAGACGTCTCCTGCAGGCAACGGCTGAAATCCTAGTTATCTAGCTACAGTCGAAAAACGGCCGGGATTCGAACCCCACGATCTTCGGGTCAGATTCGCTAGAGACAACGGTAACTAAGCCGGCTGTAGTGTGGAGATTTACTGTGATAATCGTAATCTCTACAATGTAATGAGTTTATTCGACACAATATTCTCCTGAGAGTACAAATATTTTCGCAAAATATGCTGAATTTCTTCAAAATTCCGCATATTTCCAGTAGTTACTATCGAGAAACTAGTTGGTTTCTATATATAATGACTTAACACCCTGAATACAAGGAAATTCCTCTACCGGGAGGTCCTAGGTTCGAGTCCCGATTTTAGATACTGGCTTGTCAGTGTAACGTGCGCGCCACCGGCTACTTAGCTTTGAGCGGCAGGGCGCAGTCACAATTAATTAAATGGATCCTCGAAAAGCTAAGTTTTCGACTTCTCGGAGGTGGGCAGGATACGTAGCTAGTGATGACGAGGTAATTAGCAACTCTAACTCTTTAGAAGACAAAATCTTTAATAAGATTGAAATATACAGAAATGAAAGAAGTTTACGTGAGAAACCAACAACCAGATAGCTTACGCTACATGGCTACAAGTGCCTACTGTGAAAACAGTCAGGGAGACAGTCAGGGCTTATATTGACTCCCGACAGGGCGTGGCATGCTTGGTCAGACGCACGTGCTGGCAACTCATGGGAGTGGGGAGACAATGAATTTGTTTAGTGAGAGTGAGCTGAATAGCCCACGCTGTCTCAGATGCTTCCGGGCGAGCTTCCTTCTGGCCCACGTGCGGATACGCGCGCGGGGCATCTTGGTAAGTGGCCCACACCATCCGGTCGGCGCCTTTGCTCGGTGCTCTTCGTGACCTCGGCGCCTTTGCTTACATGTGCGTCTGATGTGCGTCTGCCAATAAATACTTGCCCGTTTAAAATTTATGAATAATGTATAACTGCTCAATGGCACAATGATATAGAATAACATTTTATGTATGTTATATATGGCAATCCATAAGTAAAGCATTATGTTATATGTGGCAATCCACAAGTAAAGCATTATGTTATATGTGGCAATCCACATTTTAAGTAAAACATTATAGAAATTCATTAGTAACAGTACATAATTACAATAGTAATAAAGTAATTTTAATTATAAGTTGTAGGAGCGAGAAGCGCGCCTCATACGACATCAGCTAGGTCGAATTCAGTCGCTGTCTGAAGGAGGATTTTAGCGTCCGGCCGATCTGATCGTTTTTTCCGTGGTTTCGCCGATCAAAATCAGGCGATTGCCGGAGATTGCTAACAAACGGACCTCGGACCGCACGCGATCTTTCCTACCTCTCCCTTGTCCTATCCTTACCCCTTACACTAACATGCACCACACTACCACACATGCCGGGAGAGTGGTCTGTAGCTCAGAGCCCGGTTGGGGCGGTGCCCCGCTGGTGGGAGATATTGGTTGGTGAAAACCTCGCTAGTCGATGGTAGATCGACGCCGGATCACGTCATACAAGTGGGGAAGATCATCACTTCCCGAGCAAAAAACATGCACTACACGTACGGAACTAACGGTCATAGTCGTTGACGCGCCCGGAATCACTAACAATCAATCAATAAGGAAATTCGACAGGTGACGTTTCACAATGCAGCTCAAAGCTCGCGCTGTTATCAGTGCCCCCTGCAGGAGACTGGATACGATGCCTGTCCATTACCCCAGGTCCTTCATTTTTCCGCTGCGAGCTGTCGCACAGTACGGATCTCCGCGCACAGCGCTGCGCCTCGTTTCGTACCTGTGTTCTGTGTTCCAGTGAAAGTCAAAGTGCTGCAGTAATCGTTTTCAACAACACTTCTATCCGTGTTCTGCTAATTCCAAGAAATTTGTGAAACATTTTCGGCCGACAACGCTGGCATCCGCCAGTGTATTGTAGATGTCCGCGCTCAGGTCTACCCGACCGAGGGCGAAATGGAAGGCCAAATGGACTAGGCGACGTCCGTGAAACATCATTCCCACACATTCCAGAGCATCCAGGAGCAACTAGGACATCAACTAGAGCAGCGGTTACCTCAACCCCAATCATATCAGCCTCACATGTTAGTGGAACAATGCCGCATGACAATGTTATCGATCAACTAAAGAAGGTCAGTACCTATCTGCCGGCTGATGGCACTGCGAACACTTCAAAATGCAACGGCAATACCAGTGCAAGTGCTGAACTAATCTCCCAAGAGCCTAGGGGTAAGCGAGGGCATAGTGATCCAAATCTAAACGCGCAGCCAAACAAAACATACGTGTTTAGCCCAAGAGTATGCTGTTCCCAAGAATATGCTGTACCCATTTCCGTTCCCCCAAGCACCACCGTTCCTGAAAGCTCCGAGAACATTAAAATCCCTTAAATAAATAAAAAAATCAACTATATCAATACAATAAATATCAAACATTAACATTATTTAATAGCGATTAGATAGATTTATTAGTGAATAAACCGTTCCACACCTACAAGAACCCAACTAACAAAAACACAAAACATGTGGTATACAAAAACATTCATCCGTCTATTTCTCAAGAGGAAATATATCAATATCTTAAAACTAAACATTCTTCCCTCGTTAGTGTCACCAGACTATATAAAAACAATTCGCCAATTCCAGTGGCAGTCACTGAATATTTGGGAGAGCAGATTATTGAAATCATTCTAAAAACAAATGAAATATGTAATCTAATAATAAAAAATGTACGACGGCGGAAAGTAAAAGGACTAATACAGTGTCTCCCATGTTTGGACTTCGGGCATTCGAAAAATAACTGTAATCATCCAATTTCCTGTATTTATTGTGCAGAGCATAATTATTCGGTCTCAGGCTCTTGAAAAGGCACTCCGAAATGTAGAAACTGCGATGGAGCGCAAAGAGCTGATAACCGAACATTAAAATACTCATATTTCAAAACAATAAATAAATAAATAAAACTAAACATTCTTCCCTCATTAGTGTCACCAGACTATATAAAAACAATTCGCCAATTCCAGTGGTAGCCACTGATTATTTGAAGTCGCTGAATTTCGTTATCTAACGCGGAAGATCATTGCCTCCTCCCACGATAAAAAATGCGCTACACTTACGGGATTAATGAATCACTAATCAATAAATCCATCGATTAGCAATGTGCATTGAAACGTTATCCTGATCGTCAATATTGTGCATCTGTGATATTCTTCGAACTATGCACTGCGATTGCCCCATACTCTGTGCGAGAAACAACTGCTACCTGGTATCAACGCGCCTTGGTCGACTCATGGACGAGGCGTTGAAGTTTTCATATTACTGTATCGTTTATGATACGTTCTCACAAGAGAAGCACTAGTGAACCCAGTGAGACTGGACGTACTGGTTTTTCATATTCGTAATATTAAGTTATCGAATACTGTAAAAAATAGGTAACCTGTTTTTTTTTTCACGGAAATACACGTATTCGGAGATCACTGATACCGAAAAAGTGGTTTGCATAGAGATCTGCCTGCCCTTCTACGAACACGTCTGCCTCCGGCCTGTCACCCCCTGCCCGTCTCCCCACCCCCACCATCTGTCTGTCATCTGACCACAACGCTAGCGCCTTCGATAAATCGTTCACAGGAAATGAGTTGCTTAATATTTTTCAGGAAAATAACTATTTCTAAATTTTCAATATATCTATTGAATGCAATTTAATTTCTCCTTTATATCGATTTTAAAATATTCATCGTCAGCACATTGGGTCATTTTAAATTAAATAAACAAATACCCTGAGTATTTCCTTGGCATTTAATAGGTTCGATTTGTGAACACTATAAGGTGTTGATTTGTGATTACTCGGAGTGCAGCGTAGCTTCGCAAGGATCTTCGTTCCGCGCCGCCTTCTCAATTCCGTTCGTCCCCGTTCACCCCCGCCAGTGCAGAGCGCCTGAGGCGAGGCAGCCGCTCCTCGTCCCCTCTGTTATTTTGCCCCGCCACGTCCGTGAACTGCCAGCGTGCGTCGGCCCTGGCGATCGCTTGCCATTCTAAGCCTCTGGCGGCGCACGGAATGAGCGTAGCGTGCGGCGAGCCCTGCTTACTCTGTCGCTTTCCAAGACGCTCTGCCCTCTCACCCGGCCTCCCAGCGGTCCTCCACTGTGCCGCCCTGTGTGCCCAAGCGCCGAGCCCTCCTCGCATTCGCCCGTGGGCGGGGTCGGCACCTGGCGGGGCGCGATGAGGCGGGGGCGGGCGCCAGCCGGCACGCCGCCGCGGGCGAGGTGGATGGCCGCAGGCGCGCGGCCACCGGACGCTATTTCGAGAGGCCGCGTCGGCGCCGCAAATACAGCCCTGCGGCCTTCAGGCGGCACGTCGCACGCGCCCCGCTCGCGCCCCGCACGCGCCCGCCGTGCCCCGCACCCTTTGCGCAGGTCACGTTCGCCGCAGCGCCCGCCAACGTGCCCGGCAGGCGCCCTCGCCCACGCCTTGATGCAGCCTTGTCTTAGACCACTGCAAAGAAGGGACGTGCGCGCGCGCGCGATTACGAGTTGTGTTCGCTTGCTTCTTGTTCGCGTGTTTGGGGGTAGTTTTTCGTTTAAGGGGTAGATACAACTATCTCAGTGGAAAATTATGATAATTTAAAAATTTAATTCCTCTTTAACTACTAACAATACAATCATTAAATTTTATACTGTGATATAATAGCACATGTTTAACACAAAAACAAATATCTGGTATTTTTTAATAATTTACAATATGTTTATTTGTTATTAAAAATTTTTTTTTAAATTTTAAATTCAATTTTAATACAAATAAATATTTAATAAAAGCTGAATTAAAATATTAATAATTTTATTGTTTGATCTATTTTTAAAACATATTTATTTACAAATGTTTCAATTTCGGTTTAAATTTTGCACTTAAAAATTACAGAATAAGGCTTGAAAATAATATTAGAATCTTCTTTTTGATACGACTGTAGTTAATAATACCAGAAACATTTCCTGAAAATTTGAATAAAATCTATTATTAGAAAAATTACTTGTAAACCATTTGAAAAATCTATGTTTCAAGATATTTGATCTTAAAGTTTCAGTAACATGGGAAAGTACCTGAGAAAGATATCTGGTGTCCTAATATGCACCAGAAGCATAGGAATGTCCTTCAATTTCTATTTTCTGCAGTTGGTTTTCAAGTCTGAGCCTTCTTCTGGTCTTCCTTGCTTCTTTTGTGGCAAGATTTTTTTTTTTCACTCGACTGAATTCTTGTTTGGTCCACTTTTTTAAATTCTTGCGTCATGTTTTACCCAAAGGCACACCCAGTTTTTCCAGAACTTTCAGTCTCCCTCTCATGCCATCATTGAAAGTAATGACAGCATCATATGTACCAATTTCAACAATTCATTTTCCAAAAAAACTTTTCTTTGGGCACACTTTCCAAATGTTTGAATGAAATGATTCATTGGGGTTTTGTGTGTGACCACCAACACATCTTTCCAAAAGCTTTGGGTGACATAAGTCTTGAAAAACATTTAATAATTTCCATAATTGTCATAGGAATGTTGTTTTTATACTTGTAACCAGGTAACATGTTACTTTCTTTTGTCTTTTGGTATGGACACCATGAATCAATGCCTTTTTTTGGACACGTATCATGCATTGGCTTTTCATCAGTTGAAGCTTTATGAAACCAAACGGCCCAGACAGCCTTTTTCATATTATCAACTGTATATTTTATATTTTTTCTTATAGCATTGCTATTTTCTCTTATAGCATTGCCATAATAAGTTGATAATATCCTGGTATGAGAAATTGCTGCTGTGAACAAGCGAAGGCTCTATTCCGCAAAATTAGTATGAGAAACTACTGCTACAAAACTTCATAATGATTTTGCGCCAAATTTGAAATGCCAGAGTATGACCACCCAGTACTTATTCCGATAACACGGCAGGGGGGTGTGACCGAGACTTTTAAAGGGCTGTCAAGCGCGCGAGGCTTTATTTAAATACGCATATCTTCTAAACTATGAAAGATATCAAAACAAATCTTTCACGAAATTAAAACTAAAACACTGAACTATTATATAAAATTATTTTTAAAAAATCGAATTTTTGAGACCTGTTAGCTGTATTTACCCCCTTAAGACGAATACGATTGATGGCTTTATTGCTTGCTTGCTTGCTTGCTTGATTGTTTCCGGACACGTTAACAGCTATGGGCATTAGTCCCTTTTTCTGTAGGGAATGTTTTATCCCGTGAAGTGGCGGCGATTCCGTCCACCCTCGATGGTGAGATCCGGCGCCGACTTGACCTTGTCGCCTGATACGTTGGCTGATGGGGGATATCCCTCTCCAGGTATCTTCCCTCTTGGGGCAACAGCTCAACAGAGCTCTTGGAAGAGCTCTTGGCTCGCGGGACAAGCTCTTGGTTGTGTGGAAGGAGAGGATGAGGAACTGGAAGGAAAGATGGCGCGCGGTACATGGTGCGTTTGTTAGGGTACTGCTCTGACATTCGCTTGGTATTGCTCGGAGGAACCGAAAATAACTACCGATCAAAGCAGCCGGCCTCTAGAATTGTCCTCCAGACAGCTACTGGATTCGATCTAGCTGTAGCTAGTGACCAAAATCCGTCTCCGCGAGAGCTGGCACCCTAGGACCACCCGGTCGGAATTGCCGCAGAGACAGCGGCAGGGTTGGCTCTGAGGTATACTCAGCCGGTGGCTGAATGCAAATGGCTTGTAACTTGCGTTGATATCTTCCTTTTTCATAAGAAAACGTAACGTGTTCACCGTCTATCCATTTTTCTTTGAAATCAAAACTTCCAAATCTGTGAGCTTGAATTTTTCACCTGGGTTTTCCACTTTTGAAACCCAGACTTTTGAAACCCACAGTACGAAGTACTCAACAGGTATTGTATTCAGATGCAACACTGGTGGATGGGAAAGTGCTTGAGAGTAAGAGAATAAAGAAAAGGCATGAGATGCCTGAGTAGAAAATAAGATTACAAAACAAAGTAAATATTATTAGAAAGGAAATGTATATCCTAACTGAATATAAGAAAGGAGTGGCATATAATGAAGTGTAATGGAATGCTGAAAAGTGCTAAGAAGTCGAAATGAAAATTCAATTACGAACGTATTTCAAAGCCTCAAAATGCCATCACAAAAGTGATAAGGGATATGAATGTACGAGAAAAGAGCAAAGCAGTATAATAAAAAATATAAGATCCCCACGAAACAGTAGAAGGTAGTTGTAGTGATTTAAAAAGAGGGTAAAACTGATCCTTTATCACAACAGAATATTGAGGATTTTCACAAGATATATTCTAAAATGAAAAATCAATTGAAGCGGAATGGATAGTTCTTGTATTGGGAGATGGGTAGAAGCTTGTTATGACAATAGGTACGTGAAAAAAGGAAATGGAAGACTTAAGACATATTGCTTATTGCGTTAATAGGAAGTAAAATTCCACGCGCTTGGGTTTTGTTATTAACAAGACCAACAAGGAAATTTAAGCTTTTAAAAGATTACTTAAATTTTAACGAACTTAAATTATGAGCGGTGATTGTGTCAAAAGCTATTAACAATTGAATTTATTTTCGTCTTAAATCACTGTATTAATTTAATTACGGGAACAATATCTATTTTATGTGAGTGATGGTTCTATTGATTCAAAATTTACAAGGAGAGCGCATTGAACAGTTTTGAATTTGTGCTTCGAATATTTTCAGTGAAGTATAGTCTAGTGCATGAATTCAATAGTTGCAGCTTAAGTGGAACACAATGTACAGAACAAAACCACATTGCCAAATTTCGTAAGTACCTTCTTTCAATCGATTTTGTAGATATCATACCCTCACAAAATCGTATATAATCAAAATTTTTACTTTATCGCTCTTATTTCGAACGAAGAGAAATTATTGTAAACGTGCGCCGGAAAACGGTGAATTTTTTGCATAAAAACTCTTAGAGCCGGGTCCTGAGAACGAAAAAGTGTATAAAGCTTGTTCCTATATATAGTAAATTACTTCCTCTAACACTTAGTATAGTCAGAGTACAAGTTGTGTGGGTGCTTGATACAAAAAAGTCGATTGGCGGCAAAACGACTATGTTTGTGTGTCCATTTATGGTCAATAGTAGCGTCTAAACCGTTCAGCCGATTTTCTTCAAAATTAATATTCCTCGATCAAATTAAAGGAACTCGAGTTCCTCTGAGTTTGAAACGGATATTTTGATTTTGGGGAAAATTTGCATGAAGCATGAACACCATTTTCATTTTTTTTTTCTTTAAAGGAGATTTTTTTAAAATTAAAAATATGTTCTATAAAAATATTTTAAAAAGGGTACAATTTTTCGAACATACCAGGAGTTTTCGTGTAATTTTTTTGTGAAATGAAGGCAAGTTTTAAAATTGTTTAGACTTATTTTCTCAAAAACCGATCGAAGTTTTTCTTTACATTTCCTCTTCGTATGTATCAAAAGATCTGTAAAACCCTGGTACTAGTCTCTTTTTCCGCCGAACTCTTATTTTCGAAAAAGCATTGAAGTAATGTTTCAAAACTACGACGCTGAAGATAGGGATTTTTACCTTCAATTAAATCTGTTCTAAAAAGGCAGCTCTTTAAAACAGGTCATCAACATTTTTTTAAAGAGTAGGTTTCCAGTAATTTTTGCCTAAAATAGACGCAATTTATACAAAATACATTTTTTCACAAGTTGCTCATATGTTTTCAATCAATTTTCGACCAAGCTAAAGCAAGGGATCCTTAAAAGAATGGCGCAGACCTCATTTGCGTTGATCTCTTTGAATTTTCGTAAATTGCAAATTTATAAATAATGCGAGAAAGTATGTGATATTGCAACACCACTAGTTTTATAAATGTCTATTCATTTTTATATTATATTTGGTCATAAAATTAAATGGAGGGTAAAGGACGCTTAAAATAATGGCGTCTCATTTTCGTTGAAACCCCTGATTAATAAAAAAAATGCAGTACTTCAGAAATTGTTCGGAATTTTCATACAACAACAATGTTTAAGATATGTGTTTTCTTAATGTAGTCTGTTTTTCAAAGACAGATTTTGAAATAAGATCATGGACAGTTTTTGAATACTATATTATGAAATATAAGCAATTTTTCAAATAATTATTTTTTCAAAATTGGTTCCAATAACATTTTTAACTTTTTGCTCGAATAAAGCATTATATGCGTGAAAAAATTGCGCAGGACCCATTTTCGGGAAACTGTGTTTTTGAAAATTGCTAGAAATGAACGCTGCACAAGTACAATATTGATAATAGCAGTAGCGACCGGTACGGAATTCTATTGGTGGTGCCAGTTAGTAATGCGACATCGATAACAAAACATCAACGTTATCAATTATTGATGTTCAAAATTAAAACATCTATATTAATAAAACATCGATGAAAAACCATTTACGTTTTAAATATCGATGCGATATTTTAAAACCGGTTTAGTAATGTAATAAATCTAAAAAAATCACTAAAATAAAATTCATGGACATGGAAACTTTATTTTACTGTGAGTGTGTTTATTAAGTTATAACGAAGATTAAACTGAAAACAAACTCAAAATAATAAGAACGAATAAAAATACTCAGGGTGAAACCCTGAGGGCCCACAGTAATCTCAAGAGGTCACGACTTCCTGAGTTCGCTGAAGAAGGGTACGGGAAGAGGAGGGGAAGCCTTACGCCCACGGCGTATATCGCCTCTCCATATGCGAAACCCAAGGAAAGATGTTCGAAGTACCAGGACATCGGAGTCGTCCTGAGCGAGAGATAGTCTCTTTGATGAAAAAAATGTCATTAGTGCACTCTATGGAACAGAACGTGAACTACTATGCCAAATATTTTCATGAAACGATATTTAATACATACATTTGTGGTGAAAATTTTCTTTTCCTTCCTTTTCGTTGGTGGTGCCATGGCACTCTGCACTCTGGCACGACAAGCCGCCACTGGTTGATAGAGATGATTTTTAAAACAAAATATATTCAAAAAAATAGATTTTTAAATATGGTCCTGAAATTTTTTTTAAATGAGTAGTTTTCTGTTAATTTCTTCAAGTAATTGAGGCAATTAATTTTTTATAAAAATGTATCATGTTTTCTTTACATTTTTTCACAGATGGAGCCAAAGAAGCATAAAATGGCACAGGTCTCAATTTCAGAGAATTTTGGAAAATTGCAAAAGTTAAAAATCATGCGAGAAAATGTGTGTTATTTTAGTATAACTAGTTAAAGAAAGAAATACAAGGGTGAATTATTTCATTATTACCTAATATTCAATTTTGTTTTGTGGGAATACAGTGAACATTGCGATTTTCATAATGTGAATAATTTTATCAATCCAGTAGTAGTTATTTTTGCATAGTAAACTCAAACATAATGTGCACGAAATAAAAAGGATACAAACTATTTCTATTCGCCAGTTCACAAGGGCACCACGGTAGGAAGTAACGCAGAAAGCGCAGAGTACGTGGGTTTACGAACTTGTCTACGGCAGAGTGCAACGGAGTGTGTATGGTGCAAGTCAGTTCGAGGGAGACGATGCAAATGAGGTGGCACCAGTCGCATTGCCCGGCAAATCATCGAGCTCGATGGAGGAACTTCGGGAGCCTTCGTGCCGAGTTTCAGGCGGTTTGGCAAAGGTAAATGGAAATAGTGCAGGGCACTATTTCAAACTACCCTGCGCTTGCCCAGATTTGCTCAAACTCCTTAATCGTTCGTCAAAACGAAGTATGTAAATCGGATGAAGGGTTTCGTTCGGCAGAGTACGCTCCTATTCGCAAAGCTGAAAATATCAGCCAGTTCATCCGATTTTATAAATTAGTTTTTTGTTTGATGGAAGTATTTAAAGAAAATATTTTTTTCCGTGAGCACAGTTGCATCCTTAGATGTTAAAGGAAAAGTCTTAGACATTAGACAGCATTAGATAAAGCATTAGACAAAGATTAAAATATCGTTTCTTGCAAAGCAACGATAGACTTCATGCTATAGTTTTCCCTCGTTATAAACATTCTGAAGGGCAAATATTTGCAAAATATTTTTTTAGGACAAACATGTCATTCTTCCTACTTCTCAACACTTTCACCGCCACATGTTAACAATATCACACATTAACACGTTAGCCAAACAATGTGGATAATGATATATAAATGACAATGAACAGATAATATCGGACTTCATCCGATAACTTTTAAAATGTTTTATTGATTGATTGATTTTTCTGAGTTTTCGGGCGCGTCAATGGGCGCTTTGATCATTAGTCCCGTTAGTGTAGTGCATTTTTTCTCGAGAAATGGTGGTGATCTTCCCCCGCTGGATGGCGAGATCCGGCGCCGACCTACCAACGGCTAGTGGCGTTTCCCCCTAACCAGGACTCTCCCACCAGCGGGGCGCAGCCCCAGCCGGAACAAGCTCTCAGCTCCTGACCGGTCTCCCGGAATATGTGGTAGTGTAGTGCATGTTAGTGTAAGTGTGTGTGTAAGGGGAGAGGATAGGACAAGGAAGAGGAAGGACAGATCGCACGCGGTCCGTGGCCCGTTTGGTAGGGTACTGCTCCGGCATTCGCCTTGTGTTGATCGGAGAAACCACGGAAAACTACCGATTAGAGCAGCCGGCCGCTAGAATTCTCCTCCAGACAGCGACTGAATTCGACGTAGCTGAAAAGCTAGTGTCGAAAATCCTGGCGCCATGAGGACTCGAACCTAGGACCTCCCGGCCAGAGGCGCTGCAGTGACATCAGTTGATGCACTGAGCTACCACTCCCGATTTAAAATGTTTTAATGCGTTCAACTTCCAGCAGAGAGAAATCAGCGATAGAGAAAATTGGGTCTCGAAAGTAGTACGTACGAGTAGAATGCTGCAGCTCTAGTGAAGGATCCGGTCGCCCTCAGTCGGAGGAAATACGGTCCACCGTGTGCGGAGTTGGGCGGATGGGTGGATTGCTGGAGGGTAAAGGGGGAGGCGGGATATGGAAGGGGTCGGACGTGGGAAGGGAAGTGTGCAGGTCTGTCGCGTTGTCTCGTCGCTCGCTGATCGAGCGACAAAGCGCCGCCGACGTCGCCACCGCTGTCGCCCATCTGTCTTCGTTCCGCTTCCGATGTGCGATGCGATCCGTGCCCTTCGCTTCCCTTGCCCCCATAGTGGACGTTGAGGCCTCCCTGCTGCCGGCCTTCGCGTGGATCGTTTGCCAGGAGCTCGGCCGCACTTTGGTGAAGAGCTGCGCAAGAGACACAGTGTTTCAGGAAATGGCTGACCCGTGGAAACAGAAGCTTACTGGTATTCCATTTCAAGAAAGTTGTGTTACCGGTCGTAAGGGAAGCTATCGTGTGTTTCATTTATCCTGAACGCCTCTCTTCTATATCTCTCAGTCATAGAGTGAACAACGTTCAATAGACTTCATTCATTCCATAAACATAGAGTGTAAAGCAAGAAATGTTTGTCATCATTTGGTGATCGTTTTCCCGATAATATCAACTATTAAAGTTCTGTGAATGGCAGAGAACACTGTTCACCAGCAGCGACTGAAGACATTCATCGGGTAGTCAGAAAAGTTAAATATATTTTCTCGTAATTTAGAAGTAGTTACAGTCGACCGTTACGCATTGCAATATCAATATGAATCCATCTGATTAACCCTTTTATCATTCCCTATGTAAATCTACTATCCCATTTTCTTCTACTAGTTTTTTTGCCGTAACTACTGTTTAGTTTTTTTCCGTATTCCGTAAAACCTCTTAAAACATCCACCCTGATTACGTGGCCCTCTAAATTAACGAACATTTTTTTCATAAAACCGATCGATTTTACTTTCTTGTCTCACTAAATATTTACGTGGTAAAGAGAAAGTATCGTAATGTACTGTTGGAAGTAACCAATTTTATGACACAAAATCTTGTATTGTTCAGCCCTGCTAACGAATTGTTTCTATCATGTTCCTATACTAAGTAAATTACTTCCTCTACCACTTTGGGTAATTAATATCCATATTTTGTGTGTTCTTGATACAGTCGACTGCGGTTATAGTGAACTTCTGGGGACTAACATATTTGGTACACTGTATCCGAAGTTCACTGCATCCGATGAAGTCAAAATTAAATAAAATATCGCCATAACGTATGATTTTATTAATATTGAGATACAATAAAATATATTAACAGCACGAACTGAAAATTTCAATATCTTTATTTGCCACTTAAAAAAATCAATTATTTTCCATTGCTTACTTCGTACTTTTCCATTCGTACTTTCCACAGCCTCTAGGCTGTCTCGTGGCTCAAGAGTGAAGTCGCTCCCCCTTTCACCCAAGAAGGTCCGTGTTCGATTCCCGCCGATTACTGGACAATCTCATGTGCAATTTTCTTCAACAAAACGAGTTTAGCTCCTTCACAAGGGCTAGTCCAACCCCTGTGAAGTGTTCTAAACCCTACCCCTATGCCAATTCCTTCCCAATCCTGGCAGCTTGGGTAGTGACGCAGGAGCGCGCAAGAGAGACGCGTATGCGGAGATGTAACCTGGTGGTCCTCTTGACGACTAACGGACTTACGGACTATGTAATGGAGGATTACTCCCAAAGAAAACGACTTTCAAAAATAACTCCTAAGCGCTCAACGCCCAATAAGGGTTATGAGACGCGTTGAGTCACGTCGAAGGCGGAACAAATTAAAAAGAAAAAATATTTATTTCTCTAGAACCTTCTCCAGAATTCGTTCTATCTCAGTAGTTGATTCTGCATTGTCCTCTGTGTCTAAGTATCGCTATGCAGTTTTGAAACCTATTTATTTATTTATTTATTTATTTATTTATTTATTTATTTATTTATTTATTTATTTATTTATTTATTTATTTATTTATTTATTTATTTATTTATTTATTTATTTATTTATTTATTTATTTATTTATTTATTTATTTATTTATTTATTTATTTATTTATTTATTTATTTATTTATTTATTTATTTATTTATTTATTTATTTATTTATTTATTTATTTATTTATTTATTTATTTATTTATTTATTTATTTATTTATTTATTTATTTATTTATTTTTTTATTTATTTATTTAGTCAAAAACAGTAATAACTCTATATGACGTATGGTGGAGAAGTACCCTTCAATGCCTCTTGCACTGTTGGAACACAGTACCACTCTCTGAAGGCCCTTTTACTTGCCTAATAGCATGCGAGATGCTTCCGGTGGTGGGATGGCGCAAGCGACTAATGAAACTGATTGCTTTTCCGCGCGGTATGGCGGATCGCGACAGGCTGCGGCAGTCGCGTGCTTCCTGTCTCCTACGTAGAAGTCAATACGCTTTATCCTGTGAACATCAAGTGACACCAAGATTGAAACTGAAGCAAGGAATTGGCGCGTCGCCGGTGCCAGTTGTAGCCCATGCATTACACCTTTGTTTCCGCAGTGAAAATGAGTGGCATAAGGTCATCAGTAAGGCGCCCATTTCGGGGCCGCTATCCTCACCTCAGGGGACACTTCTTAGGTGAACTCGGATATAGTGAACCCAGAATTATACTGGACTTAAGTCCTAATTGATTGATTGATTGTTAGTGACCTTTGGCCGACGATGTATTTTCAAGCTGCCTAGTGTTGGAATTTATGGCAATGAACTAATTTATATTATTTTCCAGGAGGGAATTAATTTCCAGGACGTTGTATTTCCTACGTTTACTGCAGCCGAGGTTCATGTTCACTATAACCGAATCTTTATATGCTTATTTCTGATGAAAGTGAATCGGGCTTAAGTTCACCGAAAACGGTGGCTATGTGCATCAACTGATGTCACTGCAGTGCCTGTGACCGGGAGATCCTAGGTTCGAGTCACGACGGTGACAACATTTTCGACACTAACGTTTCAGCTAGGTCGAATCCAGTCGCGGTCTGGAGGAGAATTCTAGCGGCCGGCTGCTCTCTGATCAGTAGTTTTCTTTGATCAACACCAGGCGAATGCCGGAGCAGTACCCCTAACAAACGGGACACGGACCGCGCGCGATATTTCCTTCCTCTACCTTGTCCTATCCTCACCCCTTACACACACTTATACTAACATGCACTACACTTCTACACATGCCGGGAGACCGGTCGGGGACTTAGAACTTGTGCGGCCGGCTGGGGCGATACCACGCTGGTGGGAGATACCTGGTTGGGGAAAAGCCCGCTAGTCGACGGTAGGTCGGCGCCAGATCTCGCGATGCAGTGGGAGAAGATCTCCACCACCTCCTGATGAAAAAAAACAAACACTACACTTATGGAGCTAATGACCTCGGTAGTAGACGCGCCCGGAATCACTAACAATCAATCAATCAATTGGAAAGCTGCACAGCTGGGCCAGGATGCTTCGTGGTTTTGTGAGCAGTTGGCACACTTTATAAGGGTGCTGGTGCAAAAGACGGTGTCGTGTGATTCTGCGCATTTGCCGCAGACCCATTTCCTGGAACAATGATTCCTGGTGTGCCCAAATTGTTGGCACCTGTTGCAGCGAGGGATCTTGTTATTATTTTTGTAGGAGTCAATCCTAATGCTATAGCATGACACATATTTGATAGTTTCCTTTCTTGACGGTATCAGATCCTTGTCCGTCTCACATACGTATAGTCCTAGGTGTCTTATGGTTTTGTCTTGTTCCATTTTCTGCATTTCTGACAGATGGTATATGGGAAAGCTGTATGTGTCGCGTATGTCAGTCAGTAGGTCCTGTGTATTTAAGTTCGGGGGTAATCCTTTATAACGACTTTTCTCTAGGAGTAGCATTCACGGTGGTCACATACGTATAGTCCTAGGTGTCTTTTGGTTTTGTCTTGTTCCATTTTCTGTTTTCGTGGTTGCACGGTGATAGAAGTATGTAGTCTGGTCAAAAAAGTAAAGTTTCCGTATGTTGCTGTCCTGTTTAATAAGCTCGAGCCTTTGTCCCACTTTATAGTGGACGGTCATTGTCTTTGGTTGTATAATCAATTGGGCCTTGTTGCAACGTGCGTCAATACTGTTTTTGGTCCATTCATTTAGGTCTTTCACAAGGGTCTTACAGTCTATGATCTTGTTGAGGTCCAGGTGGTAGGCTCCGATTCGGGGTTTTAATCCGGAAGTCAGTCTGATGGGGTTTTTAGTGTCATGTGCGTCATCCGTGTTGTCATCGTTGTTGTTTGTTGTACCGGAAGGTCCTGGTCCTGTTGTCTGTCCTTGGTCCTGATGCACTGAGAAGCGATTATTCATGGAAATAATAGGAGGTAGTGATGGAAGGGGAGTGCGCGTGAATTTTCTAGGGAATTCGTAGGTTTCGCCGTCCTCTCCTAGAACCTTGCTGCCTAGTTGTCCAGCTTTGGGCGAGGGTTTGCCTTTGCCTCGCGGCTCCGCGGGGTACTCGTCCACTACTTCCATGTCACTGTCTGACATACTGCATGATTTTGTCCTTTTTTATCCCTCGTGTTGGTAAGATCATTCTTTCGCCGGTCGTCGTGCATTGTTTGTTTTCTGGTGATGGCTGGCCTTATCGGCAAGTGACTTTTGTCCAATGGTTCCATTTTTGCCGGCTGCTGCTGCAGCCGCGCCGCGTTTGTCCTTCACCAGAAGACTCTTAAACCAGTCGGGTTCGTAACTCTCACCCGTAGCTGGTTGTAGGTTCACTGGTAGTCTTGTCCTAGTCAGGCCAGAGGTGCCGTTGTCGATCACAGTTCAGTTGTCCGTTAGTCCCAGAGGTGTTGTCAAGTGCCGGGAGAAAATCCAGCCGCGAAGCGAACGTCCGGGTCGTAGTATCCGAAAAGAGCCAGATGTCCGAAAAACGTGAAGAGAAACCAGGGATGAATCCGCGTGTGCGCATGTCTCTTCTTACGTAATAAGCGCGAGAAAGAAAAATTAGAGCCGTTTGTAAATTATTTTTTAAATCGTTTCTACTACAAAATTAAAATTTTCTCAAAAAAATTAGTCCTTTATTTAAAACTCTAATTTTTAGAATAGATTTTATAAGAGAAAAAATCTCTATTGTCAGTATTTAACTTTTGCAAATTAAGGTTTTTGTAATTTTCGAAAATACAATATTGTGATCTGCGATATTTTTTGCTTCCTTTACTATATACAAGGAGAAAAATTAAAGAATAAATTTGGAGCCGTTTTTGAGAAAATTATGGTATAAAAATTGCCTAAATTTCATGCATAATTACGCAAACAATTCTCATATTTTATTTGGCCTTATTTCGTAGTTTTTTTTCAGAACGTATTTGATTAAGGAAAAACTCTATGTTCAATATTATATTTATATAAGGCTGTTTTTAATTGAAAGTTTCTGTTACCAATTTACCTCGATATACGGGCTATTTCTATCGAATAACCGCCGAAATTTCTGATGATACTGTTTTCTTGATATTAATAATACAGTTCATTAATTACGAAAATGAACCAATCCCAACATTTCATCATTCACCCTATTTTCCTTTCCTTTAAAATTTGCAGTATATAACTACATGGAGGAAGGAAAAGGAATCAAAAACAGCATCCTAGCATCTAGTGAGATTTACGTGCTCCTGTCGGCAGAAATGATGCAATATGAAGTGATCGAATTACTAACTGCCGCAGTGCCGTAATTTCCACCGCTTACCTTCAGGCGTGGAACTGCGTTGAACGCTTCGGGTTCCGCTATTGCATTTCCTTCAAGGACTCGGAGCCGTAGCGGTGTATCTCGGGGTAGCGGCTGGGAAGGCGGGTGAGGGGGTGGGGTGGGGGGGGGGGTGGGGGAGAAACAAGTTATCGACAGCGCGGGGCGGCGCTTCGCATGGCCTGGCGTCGTACGCGCATTTCTACGGCGTGTGGTCGGGAGACGGGCGCGGCGCTGGAATATTCTAGCGCCGAGGGTCAGGCGCGGCGCGTGCCCAGCATACACGCGCTCGCGCCGCTCAACTTTCTGCAGCTCGTGGGCTGGCCCCGCGGGGACGATGCGCGCGGCCCTGTATTATTCACGGTGACACTCACGGGAAAAAACCGCCGCCGCTGTCACAACAAGTTTCGGGACGCCCGCAATAATCAACTGTTGCAGACACTAATCATCTTAAAGTGGCTCTTCTGTAATTGATTCTGACCCAGGATTCAAAACTGTCTTTAAAAGATCTGACGAAGCATGGTACACTAAAAGCATAACGGGCTTTTATAAGGAAATATTTTCTTTAAAATAATATTTTATTTAATTTGTGATGAAAAGCAACTTCTCAGTTCTGGAAAATGATAATACACACTGATTTAGGATTTAATACGAATTTCGTTCACCTTTATTCCCTCATATGAATAATAAAATGGGATCTAGATTTTTACATCTGAAGAGGAAAAGAAAAAGTGTGTTTAATTGAATAATTCAATACATTCACCATAATACGATCAGTATGTACTTTAATAGTGTTTTTTCAGGAAAAAATACAGAATTTGGAGATTTCGAAATTCACTGACCAAATTGTTTTCTACCATTCGCTTGTAATAAAACATGCGCATAAGTGATTTGACGTGAAAGGGCCTACATTATTTAGCACATAATGAATTTTTACTAGAGCTTTTGGAAAAAGTAATTTGCTGTAAGTATTACGCAGAATGAAATCACACAAATGTATTATTTCATATGCATCGATCAGGCCTACGTTATAGTCAACATTCTGTTCGCAATGGATTTTCGCGTTGTCTAGCCAAGCGGAAGCACATATCACAATAAATATTTAGGAATTGGACACCGTCTCGTGCATCCATATTAATACTCTTGGAAAAATTTAATTTTGTAAATCTTGCACACGGACGGTATTTCTTATTAAACATGGGGTTTACGGAATGTCTCTGATGATGAGATACATTTTCCAAATGTAGGCTTAAAATAGTTAGCATTTGCAGTGAAATCAAAATGATTGCCCGAAAAAACAAAACTCGTTTACGATAAAGATTATGAAAATTTCTGCTGCTGGAGGAAAGACAGAAAAGAGAGATTGTGAAAAATCGTACAAGTCATCACAGCTTTGGAATTATTATTCTATGGTGAGAGCAACTTTGTGGAAAAAGAAAACTGTTGACATTCCCAAGTAAATACGAATGTATTTATCTCAGAATCATTAGTAACTAAACCTGTTTACTATTTAATCAATATTACTATTTACAAATATAAACCCCTTAAAGGCGAAATGGTAATTTCATTTTTCATATTTTTATATTCTCGCCCAATATTTACTAGGAAGAGAAAGTCCTGTAATCGTGTGCCGGAAAAGGGCAAATTTACGACGGAAAAATTCTTTTTGCCACGCCCTGCTATCTAAAAAGTGGATAAATTCTTATTTCTATATATAGTAAATTACTTCCACGTTGTGTAATCAGAATTCATGTCTATAAGTGAAAAAAATTATCTTTGCGACAATATTTATCAGCCTGATGGTCAGTCATTGGGCCATTAAATGTAAATGTTGATCCTGATGATATGTAACGATAATTACACAATTAAAGTGTTGTTAATTGTTGTTAAAAGAGCGTAGGAATTTTTAATTATATAGTACATCACAATTGAATAATGGTTAAATTTGAATTAAAAAGGTTTTAAAAAAGTTTTAACTTTTGAAATTTTTTGTTGGTGTAATTGTTTAAAGGTCAAAGCTATCATTAACTCATGTTTTATACTATAACTAGAAGGGACCCCGTGGCCATTTATTGATTTAAAGATATACCACGAACGAGCTGATTTTTCAAATATTATGTTTTATTAACTTTCCGTTGTTTATTTGCTTTTTACATTGACACACAGAAAACGAACTTTCAAGGTTCCAAACAATGAGTGAAACCTAAAAAATAAAAAGACACGAAACTCGAAAAAATACAAAAATACGGCAATTCTTATCCTATTCTCTGGTTGTGAAAGTTGGATATTTACAAAGAGAACAATGAAAAGGATACAGGCAAGTGAAATGAAATTTTGCTTAAAGCTAAAGATCTTCAAGAGATGAAAGATTTGGAAACAAAAACTAGGGAAATAATTAAAAGTATTACCAATAAATACTAAGATGTAAGAATATAGACAAATGGTTACAACATATTGGAAGAATGGAATACACCAGACTTCCAAGAGCAGCTGCCTACTACGTACCTAAAGAAAGGAGAAACTTCGGAAAACCAAAGAGATGGATGGAGACCCTGTGAAGAGGGAACAGGCATCTGCCTAAACTGTGAAGAGTGGAAGAAGTTATTACTAGTCTTGTTTAGATAAAGCATTTTATGTAAATTACAGACGTTTTCTAACTGGTAATGTGGCCATTCCTGACCATGACACGTAATATTGATAAATAAAATTTCTCTTCAATGAGAAAGTATCGCACTAATTGTTTTTAATTCCACATGGACACCTTATTCATTAAACTAATTTTAATTCAGACAATCACATTCTAGAATCTTTGAAACAATGACATGACATGGTGAAACATAACTACTCGGTATCTGAGTCAGTCGGCCCAGAGATGTTTATTCTTTGAGCTGAGGGTTCGAGCGTTACCAACAGCGTAGAAGTATGCCTGTGGTACGAAATTGATTCTGTGATCTGTGCACCTGTGTTTGTGCGTCTCTCATATCACGCATTTTCTTGCAGTGACCAGGGTACGTCTTGCCTGTCGGTGAACGAGGTAGTATGTACACGTCGAAGCGACCTGTGGTATTCTTCTCGGGCAGAACAGCATTATCTTTACGACCAACTCAAAAAAGGTAAGCGGATTACGGATAAAAGTCTACTTTCTGCAATGCAGGGGCGGGCACGGGTAGTCGTGTGCTTGCTGTTGCCCCGTGGGCACGGTCACTCGAAGTTTTAGTTGCGGCGAGCATGCGAGGTAATCGAGAAGGGGCGCTTATATACAATATTCTACTAATTCAAATTGGAGGAAGACTTCCCGCTCACTGTCGCTGGGCAACCCTAACTAGACATCTCACAAGACATAGTTGAGGAACTATCTTCTAACTACGAACATTTTTACATTATCTCAAACAACACTGAGACTTTTCTGAATTCTGAGAGCGGGTTGAAGAGTTGTGCATTGAATTTTTTGAGTAGCTTGGAAGAGAAAATCATGGAGGGACTCTTTTCCTCTCTCTGTCTTGCTAAAAATTCTGCTCCTATGACGTGCCCAAAGAATTGGAACAAGAGTTTATTACCGGGGCTTTGGTGCGTAGCCATTGTCGTTGAATTGCGTTTCCTAAGGAAAGAAAGAAGCAAGTAGTTCAATCACATGACTGCCAATTCCTCTGTATAATTGCACGGGGAAACGTTTTGAGTGAATGGCGAATCGTCTGGTCTAGTTCTTTTGTTTACTCCAATCCAATTCCGTTTCAGGCCAGACATCAGCCCTGGATCTTTTGTCAACCTAAAACCAAATCTCTACTTCTATCGTCGTGAAATAACATTTACAGGCAATATTTTTTGCACACTGAGGAAGCTTAGGATACCATACGGGGGCACAGAATCGTACCGTACTGAATACTTGTGGGGCAGCGACCGGCTCCCCCTTCTTCAGAACTTTTAAAATAACGGGTACTTTCGGGTATGTTTCGGCAACATGTTGTCCCGCTGCCAAAACGACATTCAGCTGGGCTCAGAATTAAATTTCACAGCTTGCTTTCGCCATTAACAGTATTGCGTCTGTCGTACGTAAGCCAATGAAGGCATCACGTTTTGTAAACAACGTGGCGGTTTTCTGCCTCTACGCCTGCCTGTAGACATCTATTCTTACAAGCGTGCCGTACAAACGTTCCACAGGATTTTTCTGTAGATGTAAATTGCGCAAAATTGCTAAATTATTAATGCAAAATTTTATTTTGACAAATCATATTGAATGCTGTCTCCCTCAAACTTGAGGGAGAGCGTTTTAACAAAAGCATATTTGACAACCATGTCCAAACAAAGACATAAAACCCATACTCGCGGGAAAATGTTTCATCTATTAAAATTTTTGTAGAGCGTAACGTAAAGCGAGGCTAACACTCACATGATTAGTAGCGTGTAAAGTGTAATACATTGCAATAGCGAAGCATTGCCGGTTCCACTAATTAATAATTCTCAATACTCCAAAAATAAATTTTCCAGATATATGTGTGCCAAGATACCATTAGGTAATATATGTGGTAGAGAAGAACTAATGAAACGGTATTTGGATTCACAATGAGAAATTATTAAATTTACTTTATCTGAGCATTGCAGTATGCAACAAGATTTTATATATAAGTATGTAAATTGCTGTATATAACCTTGTATGCAATAAGATTACATCATGTGTTGACAAGGTTCTAACTGCAAATCACCCGTAACTCTAAATTAAATCATTTATAATAATTCAAGTTTATTCCTGAAACATCCCGAATTTAACATACGTCATTGCTCAATTAGAGCAAAAACTACAAGAAAAAGTAATATTTCTTGGAGTTTGTATCTTTGAGGCTCGTTTCCTGGAATATAGCACGAGGTCAGTCAGAAGCATGTCATTCCAAAGTAACGATTTACGTATGTCTTGCTCTTTCTTGCGCGTATGCAATTATCCTTTAATGCCCAGACTTTTAACATTACCATCTCCCCAAACGGAACTTATACAGAGAAAAAAGGGAATATTCATGAAATCACAGACATTCTTGTATTATTTCCAACGAATTCGTATTTTATATTACTCTTCGTTGACTATAAATATTTCAGGAATATCTCGAAAATGCTTTTCATCAAATGGCTCGTAATATACATACAATATATTAACAGCTTTATATCTTCTAAGACTTATACCTTAGGAAAAATTGATCATATTTGATGCATATATGTCTAGCAATCTCGCTTCTAATCCCCAAATCTATGCATACGAATTTCGTTCCACAGAATGTGTTGCCCTAATAACAATACTCAGAAGCCTTTTCAGTTTTAAATTGTTCAGCGCTCACATCAATTTTTAGAATAATTCAATTAACATACACATATTTCGATACTAAAATAGTGATATTTTAAAATTCTCCTTTGCCCAAAAAACTCTACGTTTTGTTAATTTGTTGGACGCGTAATATATTTATATCAGTTGGGTTTTCGGGATCATGAGAGAGCTCACACTATTTTAATATGAAACTTTTCGAAAAAAACAGAGAACCATTCTTAATGAAATTTCATTTGAATGTTTTAAAAATGACCTATTTCCTGTTCATATAAACTAACTTACTTTGATGTTTCAAGAATTTTTTAGAAATATTATTTGGTTCTGTTTTATTTACAAATCATTAAATAGTCTGCAATGTAAATATTAAGGACGGGGGGTTCGGAATACAGTTAAGTGTCATTTTTGTGAAATTCAAGTTTTAATAAAAATGTTATATCTGTTATATAATTTAGTGCACAGTTCTAACAAAAAAATAAAGAAAAAGTGGGAGCAGTTAATCTAAAAATCTTGTTCAGTAACTACCAGCAAATTGACACGATTTAATTCAAAATTCCATAATAATTACTTTTTGAAAAAACTATAATGAGATATTTTAATGTCATAATATTGAAAAGTCTATAATAATAAGAACAATATCTAGCGTAAATAATTAATAAACAAGAAAAATGAAAAATGAATTGATGCTACTTTCGAAAACTTAGGGATTGTAAGGAACATCGGACTTTTATCGTTGTTGAAATCGCGCCTTGTATTTGAGCACAAAATTTAAAGAAGATATTAGTGGTTTTTAGAAAATGTTGAAAATGAAAAATGAGTTTTATCTATGAACACCTCCTGAAATCGAGGTTCATTTCAAATTCTGAGTGCCATAAATTGAGTCTGATTGATAGAAGAGTCTGTATTGTTTCTGGTGCTAGCGCGAGTGTTGTTGACAGAGGAGTTTTAGACTTTTTTTGCGTATCAGGAATCTTAAGAAATGTATATCCGCCCAAATCTTGAGATCTACCTTTTTCATTTCTATATATTGTGTACTATAACGTTAAAGAAAAATTGCTGAACAGTTCGTTCCTCTTGACAATAAACAGACAGTCTTGCAGAAACAGAATCATGCATTTTGGCGAATATTTGACATATTTTTTAACCAACATTCCTTATTTTGAAACAATTGGGACTGTTCATACTCTGGATTGATTGATTGATTCATTCATTCACTGATTGATTGATTGATTGATTGATTGACTGGTTGTTAGTTACTTAGGGCGCGTCAATTAATGAGGTCATCTGTCCTTTAAGTGTAGTGCATGTTTTTTCATCAGGAGGTGACGGTGATCTTCCTTCACTGGATGGCGAGATCCGGCGCCAACCTACCGTCGACTAGTGGGATTTTCCTCAAACCGGTATCTCCCACCTGCGGGGCACCGACCCAGTCGGAACACGTTCTAAGTCCTCGACTGGTCTCCCGGCATGTGTGGTAGTGTAGTGCTCTGAGTGTACTCAGGGTTTAAGTGTGCGTAAGGGGTGAGGATAGGACAAGGAAGAGGAAGGGAAAGATCGTTCATGGTAAAACGTCCGTGGCCCGTTTGTTAGGATACTGCTCCGGTATTCGTCGGGTATTGATCGGAGAAACCACGGAAAACTACCGATCAAAGCAGGCAGCCGCCAGAATTCTCTTCCAGAGAGCGACTGAACTCGATCTAGCTGAAAAGCTAGAGTCGAAAATGCTGCCGTCGCACATTGGGATAAAATGGACTAATTCTTGGCCAAAAGTCGAAAAATAAGTTGTAACATATTGCGAGCCACAGTACCGTCCGGTACAAGCCGTAAGGCCAGCACCCGACCTGAGACGTCTTGGGGGGGTGGCGAACACAATTCACCAGATGGTCGACTAGCTCAGTATAGACGTCCCAGTGTGGACACAATAAATAAAAAATAGGGGGGGCAGGGTCGTGAAGATCGTTTATGGATTGGATGCAAAAATTACAAATAACTCGGGTGAGAATCACTTTTCACTAAATTCAGAATATATTCTAAAAATATTTGCTGCTATGACAAATACATACAATGGCACACAGAAAAAAATCAAATACAGAATACTCTTGACTGAAAAAAAACACACTAATAACACAATACACAATTTCCTACTTAAACAACCAACCCAATTGTTTAACAAACACACTTTCAGAAATTCGAAAATTTACTTTACAAAAATGTGAAAGAAACACTTAAAAAAACTTTAAAAAAGAGATTCTAATATTAAAGTCGGAAACAAATGTACTTTTACTTTTCTTATCTTTTAAGCGTGGTAAATCTGTTACCCTCCCTTTCTTTCTACGTGACAGATACAGAATAAGCTTTCTTATTAAACTGAATCACTCCTATCCCTACAAAACAGTTTATTTGGAACGACCTTACTTTGTTCTCGGCCGCGTAGAGCAGTCCGCTGGGCTTCCTTCTACCCTTTTTCACCGAGCTGCTTCGGCCTTGAAGCGTCGTGGCCTCGGGTTGAGAACGCAGTTGCTCCCCAGTAAACGCCTTCTTCTTCTCGTTCAAGTTTTATATTCTTGTGTACTCTCATATGAAATTTACTTTATTTTCAATTACGGTTAATGACCAACTGGATATTCAGAGTGAAAATGAATCCAGAGATCACCCCTTTTTATACGAGCACCAACTTAAAAAGAGTATTTAAATATAAGAAAAGCATGTGAGAGAAAAAAAACTGGAAAGAGAAATGAATGCAAGCTATTAATTACTGCCATCTATTCAAAATTTTTCTCCCTAATTCTTCCATTATAAATTCATAACATTTCTTATTACCTTTCTTCTAAGATTATGTTTAAATCAATTTATAACAGAATAATTACCTCTTCTGGTCTTCTAGAAGAGTTTTCCTCAAAAAAAGTTGCAAATCTGAAGTCCGCTGCAATGTCACTTCCTGGCGTACCGTTTTCCATACGTCCGCCCAGTTCAGCTGCTACCTTCAGAAAGAACTTTTTCTTTCATCCGACCTCCGGTCTCGCCCTCGGTCTATGGTGGCGGTCTCTCTTGTTCTAAATTCTAATTAGCATTCCAAATATTCATCCGCGTTGGCGCGCGTTCAAAATATTCCTTTCCCTCGCTTTCTTAGGGCGGTATGTGACACGTTTTCGGAATCTAAGAAAACGGACGGTCACAATATCACAAATTAACATGAATATAAGTATTCTAATATAATCGAAGCATCATGATTCGCTATTATTACTCAAGTCGATTGTTCTGGTTTTACGTACAAGGTGCTAGAAGTTGGAACTTCTGCAAGCAAATAGTAAGACGCGAGTGCCATACGCCTGATAGTACAGAATATTTTGTTTCTTGTAGCAGTATTTCGGAGTTGGAATCGTAGTCGAAGTATGGATACTGTCAATGAAAGTAAGCTTTATTACTTCTAATAAGAAAAGAAGATATAGTTATTCACAACGCGGAATATTCGTGCCTTAAACATATCCTGTAACTGTTATCATATTTTAGGTTATGTTTAAGTTAACATTGACTTATAACTAATATGCTGCCGTTTGCAGAGTTGAATCTATTTATAAAGTGTCATTCAACTAAAGGAGATAATGTTTGACATAATTTTTGATGCTGCTATCTGCCACCTTACACGAAATGTTCGTTTTTTCAGGTGTGTGTCATATCAATCGAAAAGATCTATTCAATGTGTGGCATTCATCGGAGATAAAAAAGGCAAGAATGTGCAGTTCTCGATTATATTGTGAGTGGATGCTAAGGTAATAATGTCTCTGAAGATCTTTTAAAGTATTTGAAGATAAAAACAAAAGATTTTTGCCACGAACTTAATAGAAGATGGCAGGAAGGTCACCGACCTCTAAAGACGTTCTTATCAAAAACATTCTGAATGGCTTTATGGGGATTTCGTGTGCCCCCAGAGCAAATCGACTGAATCACGTGAAGACAAATTTCGAACAGGGCGACCTGTTCGTATCTACGATGAGAAATCTGAGAGGTCCAAATGAAGAGTCACTGAAAATTTGTCATTTGAAAACGACCATCAGGCAGATTTAATGGTGCAAGCTGCAAGCATGTCAGCTCGAGCTTCGAGGAAGAGAGATCTAGCTGTTGTTATGGATCAAGTAACTGAAAGTCCAACCAGAGCATCTAAAATTTAAAAAAAATATTATGCAATTTCTAAAACAAGAAACTACCAGTTGCATTATCCGAAGAGGAGGCATGATGATATTTGCTAGATAACAGCTTGAGCAAGCAACAGTATATAAACACAAGGCTACTATCTAAAGCCCACAATGCAGATATTTTCCCGTCATACGAAAAAGTGAAAAGAGCAAAAGCAACATGCAGACCTTCAGGCTTACATATCACAGATAGTGTAGCTAGAGTCCCCTTAACAGTCCCTGTTTAATCATACAGTAAGGAGAAAAGTTATTCTCCAAGATGATGTGATTATTCGCTAAACAATGTTAACTGATACGACAGTGTGAAATGCACAACTAATTTGCAGTTACGGCTTTGATGGGAGCTCCGGACAAAGTCTCTATAGGCAAATTTCTTCTTCATTTTCTGAGTCCTTGGAATCGATGATATTTGACACAACACTTATACCCTTGCGCTTGTCCAGATAGCATATATAGTACAAATAGCATTCTATGGAACAGACACCTCAGTCAGTCAGGTTCTGCAGACCAATAAAATTGGAATATACAAAGGAAATCAGTAAGAATGTTGTCCAGGAAAAATTAAACATCAAGAAAGAAATTCATGAACTCAGCGAAGTAAAAATTGTGCTTAGCAATGGACAGACTATAAAGGTTTCATTTTTTCTATATTTGACATTAATTGATGATAAAATTTTAAATATAATAACAGGAAACATATAGTCAAACCTGTCCAATTTGTGGCGCAAAACCTCTTCAAGTAAACAATGCGACAGAATTTGACGCACCCGAATGTTTGCCTAAGCCCGGAACTTTACAATTTGGGGTAGGTCCCCCTCATCTTTGAATTAAGATTTTTGAATGTGTTCTGCACATAGTTTATAGAATACATATAAAAGTATGGCAAGTCAGAGGTGATGTAAATAAAAGTTGTTGTTAAGACGAGAAAAAGCAATTCAAAAATTGTTTTAGGAAAAATACCTCTTCATGTGGGTAAGGTGAAAGATAATGGTTGCGGGTCGCCTAATAACTGAAATATTGCACGACGATCCTTCTCGGAACCTGCAGCTTTTTTTCACGAATTACTTGTGTTAATGAAAACCTAATTCAGAGATTGAGAATTATCCTGGTAGCCATGTTATGTCAATACGGCACTGACCCTGAATTATTGGGTAAATATTGTACGGAGACTTCTAATGTATACAGAAAACTCTATTATTGGTTTCCAATGTCTGTAAGTGTTCATAAAGTTATTGTTCATAGAAAACACATACTTTAGTATTCAGATACTTCTGTGCCTGGGAGAAGCAGCTTCAAAATCAAGAAATAAATTGTACAAAAAGGACAAAGAGACTCACGTAAGGACGGACAGCTGAATTTACTATATAACTGACAGTTTCAACACAGCTTTGGAAACATCGGATCCCGTCATTTTGACTGTCAGCCTCCAGAAAAGACTTCAAAATAATAAGAAAAAGGAAATTCCACTTGAAGTAATTAAAATGCTTATTTGTCCTTCACTAGAATTAAGTTTATATGACGCAGTTAAGTAAATATTTATCTTGTTGAAGTATCGGATGAGGATGCTATGGAATTGATTATTTCTAGAGATCAGAGTGAATACTACTAAATATTAATAATATGAATGATGTCTATTTCTTTCACAACAATATGAACTCTTGTTAAATGAAAATACAGATTAATAATTTCATAAAAAATGTTTTCATGTGAATTTTTAATTCCTATTTTTTTCTACCTAAAGACAGTACATATACGTGAGCCGCCATCTTGAAATTATGCAACAGGTAATATGGTAAATGTATTATATTCTTAAGGTCTCTATATATACCAAATTTCAGGCAATTTACTCTTCAGATAACCGAGTTATGACTTTTGGCCAAGAACAGAGCGGTTTCATCCCATAGTGCGCCGCCGCAATTCGAACCTATGACCTCCCGTTCAGAGGTACTGCAGCGGCATCAGTTGATGCACTTAGCCACCGCTCCCGGTCATTCTCTGGATAAGCCGTGTTTATACACGATGGTACTGGTCGACGTGGCTACGTGGCATCGCTTTTGTGGTGAGAGGGCGGGGCTGGGAGTTCTGATTAGAAGTGTTTCAAAGGAGAATAGCAGGAAACGGTAAAGTGAACCGTGCACAATCTGAAAGGAGGAGCCAACAAGTAATTAATCCCTTTTCGTAATCAAGTAAATCCACGGATTTTATAAGAAACAGGAATCTATATATTTTCAATACCACAGAAACGGTTCCTATGCATAATAAACTTGTACTGTATTCTTAATAAGATGTTAAACGCACAATTTCTGTTCAATGTGCTGAATTTTTATTGTAGAATATAAATCGTGTTAACACGTGGGCATTATCTTTGGACGCCATTTGGTAGGTACAAGAGGTAACGCGCCCATCTATCGCGGTGGGATTAAATCCGGTGCCTTCCTTGCGTTCTTCCTTCGGGAAATCCGTAGCCGGGGCGGTTCTGCATTAAGGCCGTCTCGGCGCTTGCGAAGCAGGGCGTGCACCTCGCCCCCACGTCCTGTTCCGCGCTCAAACTGCGTCTCTCCCGCGTTAAAGCGACAGGGTTAAACGGCGGAGCGCTCCTGGAGACGCAGCTCCCGAGAGCCGAGGGCCGAGAGCCGAGGGCCGAGAGCCGAGAGCCGAGGGCCGGCCCCGTGCGGTGCGGTCGACCCATCCTCCTCGGAGGAGTGCTCTCCAGGAGCCCCAGGAGATCGCGTGACGACGTTTCATCGTGCGCTGCAACGCTATTAACATATCGTGCTTATTTCCGAGCCGGAAGGAACACGAATGTAAAATTTATGCGAGGAAGCGTTATGATTTAGGGCGATTGCCTGCAATAAAAACGTAATCAGGTGGCGACCGAAACGGGCCCTGTTGCTCGCCGAGTCCCGAGTCGGAGGGCCGAAGGGGCGGGCGCGCCGGGCTGGGAGTGGGCAGAGGTCGGGCGGCGGCGCGGGCGGGTCGCTCTTAAAGGGGACCTGGAGAAGCGGCTCCCGCAGGGCCGCGCTTCGCCCCACCGCTAGTCTCCTGCTTATGCCGATCCGGCTGCTTTTCAATTTAATATGAAATTTTGTAAGTTTTATCCACGTTCGGACAGGGTGGAGTTATGAAAGTGAATACGTATAAGTCGCCATAATTCGGCGTCAGAGGTTCCGGGTGGAAAAGTTTGGCGAAACTTCGGAAAGTTGAAAGTTTTCGGGGCTTCATTATGAGGTAGTAGTGCAAAAGAACAAGTGCTGAATTTTCATGAAGTTTCACTCTATTCTTGTCGGAAAGTTCACGTTGATGTTTCTATTTCTTGAAAAAGTTGTGATATTTAATTGATTTATTTAAATTATCAATTTTAAATGAAAAGAAACGCTTTTGCGTGTCAACAGACATATCTTTAAAAGGATAGATGAAAATATCATAAAAAGTAAAGTTTTTGCTTGAATATCATCGGGAGTTAGTGTGGAAGTAAAGAAATGAATTTCTATATTGATTTTTCAACATGTATTGTAGAATTTTGAGCCAAGTTCTCTCTCTCCCTCTCTCTCTCTCTCTCTCTCTCTCTCTCTCTATATATATATATATATATATATATATATATATATATATATAGCAGAGCAGCCACATTTCACCTGTTAAATACGCATATTCCCCCAAAAGACCCCAAGACCACTACTTTTTCATTATATTTAGATGACATTTACACATTATTTTCTCTTCATTCATTTGACGTTAAAATTATATGAGTTTACAAAATCACGAATTTTATTTCATTTTAATCACATAGTGTTCCATAAACAATTCTTTGGAAAATCTCTAAATATAATATTTTGTGTTTTCTAAAGTATCTAGTAATTTAATTGCATTATCTATAAATAAGAGTTATGTGGTACTTTATTTAACTAGTAAAAAGAACATTACAACAACTTGGGAAAGTATAATGGACACTGAATATACGTGCAAACAAATTAATATGATTCGCGCTTGTGTGTATCGGTATGTGTTGATATGATATTCATCGCTGTAAAAGATAACGTTACTCCATTGCGATTAGTTGAAGTGAATCTGAAATATTTTCTGAATTAGGTAGCATTAAAGGGCTTTTAGCTAATTAGGTACTACGTAGAGTGCCTTTTCTCTTTCTCAAAATTAAGAGAAAAATACAGTATAACCAGAGAATAATGGAAGATCACAAATTCAATCTTAGTTTCGTGCCGAGTATGATTTGCAGATTAAATAAGGGCCAATTTATCGGAGTCAACATTATCCCTGTTCGTTGTAATTGGTAGGCTATAGACGTAATTTCACTTTAACACTATTATTTGCATTTTGTATCTGCCTTACAACACCGTAAACGTTCAACATATTAACATTTTAAAAGTGAAATACTTTTGTAACAATGTTCCCAATGTTCCCAACATAGAGTAAATTCCCTTTAGTGTAGTAATAAGTCACATGGCGTAATTCTACTTGAACATAGTCGTCTGTTCCGCCATTGCCTTTTATCGCTATTGACCAGGGCCTCGGCGCCGTTCGTTTCCGTGTTTTCCAGACGGTCACCCATCCACGGATCATCGGTGTCTTGAGCAGCTTAATCTCTGTGGCATCACAGAGTTTGGGTGAGCAGTTCGGCTACTGGCTACCGTCTACATTTGAGGATATTTTCTAAAAATGAACCCATTTGAGGTTACTTGTACATAAGCATTATTGCATATGATGGTCAAGTTGAATTTAACAAAACTGTTGCTAGAGTCCGTTTGGATTAGGGGCACATCAATTTCAAAACGAAAGCCAATTGTAGAAGACCCTTTTGGACAGTACAGGAGGGAAAGGACAGTGAAAAGCAATCGGGGGTTGTTCGTTTCCGATTGATTGATATTTCCGGGCACGTCAACTGCTCAGGTCATTAGTCCGGTAGGTGTAGTACATGATTTATCCGGGAGGTGGCGGTGGTCATCCCCGATGGATAGCGATATCCGGCGCTGACCTACTTGTCGGCTTGCGTTTTTCCCTAACCAGGTATCTCCAACCAGCGGGACACCGCTCCAGTCGAGACGAGCGCAATGCTCTCGACATGTGATAGTGTTGTGCATGAAGTGTAAGCAAGGGGTGAGGATAGGACAAGGAAGAGGTAGGAAAAATCGCGCGTGGTCCGTTTGTTCGGATACTGCTCTAGCATTCGCCCGGTGTTGATTGGAGAAACCACGATAAACTACCGATCCGAGCAGCCGACCAAAGCAGCTGGTCGGGACTCGAACCGTAGGAGCTCCCGGTCACAGGCACTGCAGTGATATCAAGCCGGTTCCACACCGAATTTGATTACAAGCTACAAAATTAATTTGTGCATTAATAGATTAAATTTATCTCATCTCGTAAAATATCTAATACCATAAAAACATCCTAAAAATAAAAGTCAATTAATTAATTAAACACATAAAAAATAATTTATTAAAAATTCCAAATAAAGCATTAAGAGAAATGCAATTTCAGCCATAACCACCATATAAAGGTAGGATTTAAGAGGTTCCAAAGACAAATGATTAAGAAATATCCCGTTTACAGGAGTAAACAACAATATTGAGAGGTCATAATGTCATGAATAAATGTTTTGTGCGAGTGTCAATACACTAAAAAGTATCAAAATGAACATAATATGGTTATACGAAAATTAACATAAATTTAAATACCTTCCAAGGTAAAACCTTTACTTATCGTACATCACTGCTTCCACCTCTGTTTAAAGTACAGGAGGGGCTCTCGCAATCAATAATTGATAAATATTTAAAATATGTGTTTGATGATTCAAAATTAACATGAAAGGATCATGTTAAGACGATATCGAATAAGAGCACGCAAAATTGCGAAATTACATTTACTGAAATCAAAAGAAGAGCAGCATTAACAAGTATTCAGTTTGACACCTTAATTTATAAAATAATTTAGATAGGACATTGACTGAAAGGTAGAACTCTGTCATGCCCAACCGGGAGCGGTAGCTCAGTGCATCAACTGATGTCACTGCAGCGCCTCGAACCGGGAAATCCTAGGTTCGAGTCCTGACGGCGGCAGAATTTTCAACATTAGCTTTTCAGCTAGGTCGAATTCAGTCGCTGTCTGGAGGAGAATTCTATCGGCCAGCTGCTCTGTTCGGTAGTTTTCCGTGGTTTCTCCGACCAACACCAGGCGAATGCCGGAGCAGTACCCTACCAAACGGGCCACGGACCGCGCGCGATCTGTCCTTACTCTCCCTTGTCCTATCCTCTCCCCTTACACACACACACACACACACACACACACACACACACACACACACACACACACTTACACTAACATGCACTACACTACCACATATCCCGGGAGACCGGTCGGGAGCTTAGAGCTTGTCCCGGCTGGGGCGGTGCCCCGCTGGTGAGAGAGTCCTGGTTAGGGGGAAATCTCACTAGCCGACGGCAGGTCGGCGCCATCCAGCGGGGGAAGATCGTCGCCATTTATCGAGAAAAAATGCACTACACTAACTAATGAACAAAGCAGTTGACGCGACCGGAAACACGAAAAAATCAATCAATCAATCTTTCATGCCCAATTTCGGTTACTTTTTTCAATTCATGAGGCATGTATGTATTTGATATTTCAGAATCGGCTTAATCTGACTTTCGCCAGCTAGCGGGGTTCCCAGGCCTGGGCTAGATTTTTTATTTATTATCCACGCCTGGAGGTAAGGGAGATATGCGGTAAGCATGACACACTCCCATTATCGTACCTGGATACTTGACCTGCCTGAACTGTTTCTTTGTTCATGTATACAAAGTGTAGTACATGTATAAGAAGTGAGACGATTTTGTATTACAAAGCTTCATTGTTTCTACGGCCGGGAATCGAATCCGTGGCTAATACATTCCGTGAGCCATCCGAGGACCCCAGTACATTATCGTCTATATGAATGTAAGTAAGAGACGTTTAACAGCTTATGCTTATAATTGAGTTTTCTTAACGTGGCGTCTCAAGGTCACACGCGAAGGAGGGAGAGGGGAGGTACACTCTATGGGGAGTTGAAACGTCACTAGAGCTCCGATTTTTGCGGCTCTCTATTGGTATCTGCCTTCCCTCTCCCTCCTTCGCGCGTGACCTTGAGACGCCACGTTAAGAAAAGCCAAGTATAAACGGCTTAGCTATTATAATGACTTTTGTGACATAGGTAAACAGTAATGACACAACTTAGGATCTTAGAATATCGATGTGATGGTCACCTAACAATGTGTGATGATAATTCAGATTAATATTACATTCGTTACCGGACGTTTGTGAGGAGAAAGCAACGCACAATACATGTGTTGTTTGCAGCTGCCCGTAGCAAAGATAACCTCCCGAATTGGCAGGACAAGACAAGACGGGAGAGCGGTGGGGCAGGGCGTGGCGCGGCGCGGCACGAATGGATTTGGGAGGGGGGTCCCACTGGGGCAAGGGAAGCAGTGGGGGGGGGGGGGCTGGATGGGATGGGGCGAACTAGAGGAATTTAATTAATTTAATTTCTTACCTAACAAATAAATGGTTATTAATATATAAATAATATCGGCATTTATTACAAATTAAATATTTAAGGAAGACTATCAAAGTACTCCAATACATTAGTATTAAACAAATACAAAAATAATTACAAGTAGAATCACTGAAAAACTATATTGTATTCGGACAAAAGTAAATAAAAATATATTTACTCCTTTCAGACTTTCTGTTTTCACATATGGCAAAAACTATCCGAACCTTCATAGAATAATGTTCACTCTTTCCAAGAGACTTGCAGGCTACCAAAAATAATAAAATATCCAATACCATTTTTTGAAATAACGACTTCTGGTCATCCGTCTTGAGACCAATACTCGACGTCTGTCATTATCTGGCAACTTTATCACTATGCACCCAAAACAGTTTCAGAATTACACATGAATACAATACCTTTTCCTAAAACTAACAGTCAAGCTGAAAACAAAAATACGCACACAAAAAAATTGTACCTATAAAACAAACAAAAAACCTTCTCAATCCCTCTCAATCCCTGTAGGTATACGTTGGATATACGAGTATACAAGATGAAATTTTCTGATCCTTCTATAATTGCTGAAACTTGAGAAAAGGAAAAAGCATACGCAACAAACGCTCTCAAACTAAAAAAAAAGTAATTAGCACTGCCGTTGAACTAAGAGAAGTAAAGAATGGGCAAAAATTAATTTCAGTACGAGGAAATTTTCAATCGAAAAACAAACATAAATAACTTTTCTTGACAAAATAAGACGTCTTAGCAGCCCTTGCTGGCAAGCAGTTAAAAACTGACATTTTGAGTAATAAAAACAATACATTTCCCTTCCATTTCTGCAGAAATGAGGTTACGATCACTATTTCCTTATAATTTACCTTCACTTATTGATTGTACTACACAAGTTTTTCCTATCCAGGTTTGGGCTTATCAGCATAAACTATCGTAGAAAGGTTTTTACAATTTTTCGATTCGCCGCACCTGTGGGAGTATATCGCCGCAACCTAAAGCGCATTTCCAAGACTGGAAGGGCTGCTCTAGACTCGGTAGGTCATTAACGTTATTTGTGAATAGCAAACGATACACATTTTTTACAGTATGGAGGCGAAGGCTTGCCGAAGACGATCGCTTTTTGCCAATGAGCATGTGGTGCGAAATATTATTTAAAGAAGTTATACATGTGTAATTTCTGACAGCGCGTCTCAGGTTGGTAGGCATGCCATTCTGCACTGGTCGTCGTGCAGAAACAAAGTCACTGAGCACTGGAAAGTTCGTGACTACTATTTCTTTCTCAATAGAGAGCGCTCTTTCAAACGTATATGCAATGTTACGAGCAAATATGTGTGAAAGCAACTGTATGTAAAAGAAATTCCCTCAACATTTTCTGCTCTACAAGAGGTTTTGAGATTGTTTCTCTCAATAATAGAAACACTTTACTTGCTGAATAAAGCGGCGATGCAGAACATATGCAGAATAAGTTATAAGTTCTGGTGTAAGAATAAGAATAAATTCTAGTGTAAGTAGTATAAGTATAAGTTATAAGTATATAAATTCAAAATTCAAAATTTAAGTAGTATATGACTTAGTGTAGGGATCACAGAATTTTTAAAAACGTGTACACTATTCACTTCTCCCCATGGCACGTTATACACAGTTTTTGACGAAAATAAATAAATAAGTAAAATGGAAGTGGTTAAACATCAGCACATGCTTTCTCGAATTATTTGTAACGTTTATATAATGTTAAAATATTCCAACTTCCCCTACTAACTCAATTGAAAGCTATCCAAATGAAGTGTGATTGGTTCGAAAACAAACACATATGTTTAATTTTTTTGAAAATTGAATGTTGAAATAAAATGACTTTGTGCCATTGAATTCATCGTGATGTGCTGCATTTTTGAAACACGTTTAAACGAAAATAGCCGGCCGGACTGGGATTTAACTCCATACGCGCCACCTCTCCTCCCCAACACTTCAACCGTTGTTTACTCCGATTTAAACATTGAGGCTCTTGAAGGTCACGAACTGGAAAGAGAGGGGGCATTGTCATCCAATCAGAAGCGCCAATACCGAAAATTTAAGTCGTAACGAAGCTCCCGATTGGATGACAATGCCTTCCTTTCCGTCCAGCTCGTGATCTTGAAGAGTGCCTCTGTTTTCTTCGGAGTGTAAGTGGCGCTGCGAGCCTGAAGTCACAGGAGGCTGTGTATGTTCTACCCACTTTGGGTCCGTGGAGCTCAGAGGTGCGAAGGTAAGGGAAGCTGGCGCATGTGCCAGAGGGAAGTGACAAATCCTGAGGGCGAGGAACGTCCTAACTGAAAACCTGAAAAGCCCAATAATGATTTCAAGATCCAATATTGAAGAATAGATTACATTAAAATATCTGTACCTTTAATAATGCCGTTGTTAGACAAACCTGTGTATTCCCAAAATTGCTAATTCGAATTTCCCGCCCTTCTTTTATTGGAAGGAAGTTTTTAAATTTTGACTAAATGAATAAAAGGATAGCAATATTGCAATATTACGTAACCTTTGATTTTTTTTTTTCAGTCTTTGAAGCAATTTCTTTGAAACCAATTTTTTTTAATCTGCGAGAAGAATGAGACTTAATTCAGTTTAACATTACATGACCGACGGCTAGAACCATGATGACCTGGTACATAGAAGTCCACATTGTAGCGGAGGTAAATATGCATCAAATAGTTTAGAGCTGCCTATAGGTGCAATTAGTAACAACTGGTGTGTACACTGCGCCGTCACTTTATTAGATACGCCACCGCTACGTATATAGACAAATGGTGTGTTCCTTTGCGTTTCAGGTCACGTAGCAGTTGCAGTTGTAGCTGCCGTAGACGTACTGCGATGCCCCACGGTGAACATTTCGGTCGACATTTTATGTCGGGGTGAATGGGAAAAGAGAATAATAGAATAGTGCGATGAATTAAAATGAGTTTTAACGTATTTGAATCTAGTATTTTCAATAAATTAACTCAAAATAACAAATATTTTATATTGCGGAAGAGAATATCGTTTCCAATTTCTTCAACGTGGATTTGAATAAGACTTCCGTCCAGACCATCGGAAAAAAATTTAATTACATGAAGGAAAATTGTTTTCAGGACATAGTCACAAGTTTTCGACGTTTTAATGCGGACAAAGTAAAACGAAAGAATATGAATACATACTAAAATTCCATTAAAAATAGTAATGATTTATTACTAGGTGAGGGGCGGGCACAAACGAAATGGTGGATAAAGGCAACGGATTAGTCATCGGGGAAGGCGGCGGACAGACACGCACGGCCGCACGAGACACCGAGCGATCCGTCGATTGGTGGAATTCGCCCAAGTTGCATCATCTAAGTTTATGCATCTCTATGAAAGTTTCTCGCTTTCCCAAGCTGATGTAAACAAAATGGGAAACGAGTTCTCATTAACAAAATTTGTCAATGTTGGAGATGAAGACTGGGAATTTTGCTGCTCTGTATTCAGAAGAGATTAATACAGTAACTGCATATTTCCAAGAATAGTTATTTGACTTCAAGTGTTGTAGCTAAAATATGTATTCTATCGCACAAGAAATTTATTAAGGTTTTTTATGAATTTCCCTCAGCCATGTTTCTTACGTTTATTCAAACTTGCAGAAAAAGTATATCCAGTTGGGGTCGATTTCAATTTAAGTTCAACGATTTTGCTCCCTGAAGAGAGTAATATGAAACCACAGATCTGTGGCCTCTGATCAGTTTTAAACGTTTTCAATTTCTCAGCACTCAAATTGTTGTTCCAAACAAATTAATTCAGAGTGAAAATGTGTCATAGATCAAAATTTCTGAATACTAATTCTGTTTACGACTAATATTTATTATCTATTTAATAAGCGTTTTCAATAATTATATTTTTCCTATGTGTATTCTAGTATTAAAGTATGTTCTGCATCAATTAAATCAATACATACTGTATATACGCACTTTTACAAACTTTGGGCACGAGTTCCTTACACAAAAAGAAGACAAAAAATTCTTATGAACATGTGTCCCTCAATCCTTCGTTTTCTCGTTATTTATTTAGCTCGAGAATATGCCATCTTGGACCACGCAAGACATGCCCTTGCACGGGCTCAGTACTATTTTATCACGTTGCAAGTCTAGCATGTAACTAGTCAGGGAATCAGCATTAGGCTGAATCCGATTTTTATACCCCAGTGTTGTTAGTCCTGGGGGAATGGAATATGGAATGATGATAATAATGAAATATAACGGACGGCACACACAAACAGACATACACAAATCCACCCACGCCTGAGGCGGGACTCGAACCCGCGATCCTTTCGTCCGAGATTGCCACGGCACTAGTGCTTTAGCGATCTCGACTATCCGGACTGGCGTTTTTTGGTTATTAATATATTAATGAATGTTTACGCTCAACACCCTTTCAGGTTCAACCCCACAAATTCATCCATATATACACTCAGTCATATAATGGATTGTATTCTACGTAGATGGCGATGTACATGGAGACTTGTTTACATTTGTCATTTGTTATTAGTGAGACTTGAACGTGTCAATTGTGTACGTGTAGTGAGTTAATTGCAAGTTTAGTCTAAACTAGGCAGGATATTCTTTTCGTGAGCTGGTAGATTTTTATGTATAGACGCGGGAATTGTAATGGAGTCGAGGCATCACGGCTGTATAAACGGGCGTGTCCAGACCGAAGACAGCCGAGTCATCTAACCTTGGGTGCCGTTTATCGTCGCGTTGCAGACACAGGAAACGTTGCACCACATACTGTAAATATCGAGGAAGACCAAGTCTGTTCATAGGCCTGACCACGAAGAGTGTTGAAGACAACTCTGGTTTCAGCCACGTGGCAGACATGGGGGCAAGACATGTTGGTCGTCGCATGTAGTACATCTCGAAATACAGCAAGGCAGATACTTCACGAGCAGCACCTGTATTCGCATTATCTTCAACGTGTGCGAGGCCTTCACCTACCAGTCAGCTACCCCGCGAGAACGGTTGCCGATGATTTCTAGTCCAAACAGTCAATCCCGTGTTACACAACCAACATGTATGGGCGGATCATATTTCCTCATGCTACAGTTCAGGCTAGACATCAGCAACAGTCCAGGATTAATATGTAGGCTGGAATTCTAAGTGGTTGTCTGGTAAGTCTCCCAGTGCCTCTTACAGGCGCTCTCAACTGATACTTTTTTCAGCTCTCTATTCAAAGCTTTCTAGAGAAAGATATACCCCTGCAAATAAGACAAAACTTACGCATGATGGGTCTTCATCACGCGTACGTAATGCGTTTCTAGAATTTGTTATGAGTTTTACGTGTTTAAAAGTTGTAACGAGCATTCATTAATAAATTAATTTCCAGAAAACAAAGGATTATGGGACACATGTTCATATAAATGTTTTGTATTCTTTTTGTGTAAGGAACCCATGCCCGAAGTATGTAAAATAATTTTTGAATCACCCTGTGTGTACATGTTGTGTTACGTAACTATAGCAACTCCTGCAGTTTTAGAGCGGTTGAAGTTATTGCAATGCAATTTTTACGAATGTGCACGAGGGAATGGGGCTAATTGATAATGTACTGATTTCTATTTTATCACTTGTATTTTACGAGAAATTGAGGGAAATTTGTTTTTTCAAAGGGAACTATAAACGGAGCTCAAGTAACACCCCAAGAAGTGGATTTGAACTAACAAAATATTATTTCATTCCATCGACTATTACGTAAAACAAAAAAATCTGAAAATTAAAAAGGATGGAAAGCAGAGTTGAAGAAAAACTTGCAACAGTTTTGTGAAAATTTGGAATGCGTTTCGTATCCTCAAATACTTCGATCAGCTTCCCTTGCCCAAGCGCGTTAGCAGGCGGAGCGCTGCGTGTCTTTCGGTTGCGCACTGTTAGACTCAAAATATTCCTTAAACACGAGTCGCAAAAATCAAAATTACTTGAAAAATGCTTTTCTAATATATGACAATATCTACATCATTGAATTCATCTTAACATTGAAAAATTCATTATAAGTATATACGAACTATGTCAATATAAGGCACAAAATTGTATATATTTTATATTTACGTAACACAAGACATAGACACGAGTCTACGAGATTCAACCTGTGTGCCTACATCTCTTACTTTACGCTACATTTCATTTAACACGGATTAGACTGTTATATTTTCAATAGTCGTGAATTCTACAATGGCAACTGAAACAATTCAAATTAACTTACATTACTGAAATGTAAATGTGATGATTGTACTTTTCCTAATTGTACCTGTACGTCACGCACAGTTTCCAACTGTTTTATGACGTTAAATAAGTAAATATATAAAAATAAATAAATAAGTAAATAAATAAAACGGATTCAAACTATGAAGCTTAGTGATTTAAATGGGATTGAAAATCTTACAACAGGTTACACTGAAATATTTGTTTCACAAGGTTACAACTGATGAGTATCTGAATTGTAAGTTTTTTCCATCTTGGAAATGCATGTGGTTTAACAAAATTGGTCCTAGAACATGCCTATGTAAATACACTTTGATTTATTGGAGTAAAAATTAAAAGAAAGAAATTCCACCCATTTTTAATAAAACTTTGAAAATATCCTAAGAATTTAAAAAAGTACCCTGGAAATTTAAGATACGATTTATTCGCATAGATTTGAGATTTGTTCGCATGGCGTCGAGTTTAGCCAGATCGATCCGGAAATGTCCTTTTTTGGTAAAATCCTGTGAATATTTCAAGTGCTAGTGTGGTTCACGGACGGATATACGTTTTGAAATAAAATAAAAAGCTAACCCTTTGTCGGTACTAGGAACACCCGAAAAATGTACTTTTGTCAAAATACAGACATCGATTTTTGCGTCATTACTTCTTCTAGATACTTCCTATACATCCTGTATCTGTACAGTATATATATCCCATATAAGCTGTACAGGCACGGTACAATAAGAGAAACTAAACAACAAAATGTTTCTCAATTTGCAATTCAATTCTGCGCCTCTTCGAAGACTCTTACTTACCGGACGAAGAAAGTATTCTATCAAAATAAATAACACCGTAGTGTTTATATTTCTGCTTCCTTGCATCTATCTTCTGTCAATTGATGTGCATCCAGTAATTTCAGCATTAATGAGAATGTTGAATAAACATTTACTATATACCATCACAATATGTCCAGGACCTACATTAACTCAATAGTTGCCAATAGCCCTCTAGTGCGGGCCGCCATTGATTTATGCTGCCTCTGTATGTGCGTGCCTGTGTATGTATTTTTAGTGACCTTCATTATCACTGTAAACATCATTACACTGAGAATGCTTTCCAATCCAGATTTTTCTCGCTGTTTACTAAGAGAGGAATTGACGTTTTTGTTTTTCGACGAGGGTCATTTTGCGAAATATTTATGTGTTTCCACACGTGTACAATTCTTATTAGCACGTACCAACCAAAAAGTTTGTTGACTAAACGTTGGTAGAACATTTAATTCGTTGTACGCTTGTATCAAATATTGCAGCAAAAGTTAAATTCGTTGCCAACGACTAAAATATAAATGATACCATTTAAATATGATAAAGGTAACACATAGACTCAATAAATAATTGAATGTGCTCAAATCAAAAAAGTCTGAAAATACCAATCAACCGAAAGATAAATGATGTTGAGAAGTTAGCTGACTTTATATTCCAAAAACACAGCATCTTTTTCAAGGACACAATCAAATTATGGATTTGTTTAAATTCGTATTGTACAAAATAATTTCTTTGAGGTAAATTTTCTCTAAAATCTATTTCCTTGTTTTTAGTTTAAATATTTAAATAGAACATTTATAAAATACATGGATTAAAACTGATACAAAAATACAATGTCTTTATCATTTTATTTACATTTAAGGAATAATTGCATACGTACACGACTTCAAATTTGTTCAAAATAAGGAATTTTAATGATGAATTTGGTTTATGTTACAATTACAGCAAATTATGGATACCATGCTTTCTTTTAGAAACGTTGATGGAAATGGATAGATATCCTTATTCGTTAAATAAATTCGAACGTAAATAAAGATCTGTTAATTATAAACGTCATTAGGGCAATATAGAGCAAATAATCGTCGCAGTTGACGCTGGCACACCGAGGCGATAGTCAAGGTTTATTACCAACTCCGCTGTTTGTGAGAGAGGCCGTGAGTCGTTCAATACTTTTCGTAATACCATCATACCGCCGTCTTCTTGTAAAAATCCTAAAAATAATTTAATTGGTAGTATTTTATTTGAACTAAAATAGTTACCCGCCATCTTTAGCTACAGCTGTTTCTCTCTTTGCTTGCATTAAGTTAATATATAAGTATAGTATTACGAAAAGGAAAGGAATGAATGCGAGTAGGTTATCAGAAACATTATTAGAGTTATTATTATCGTCTCTATTTACCATACGCTAAGGATAAATGACGGTTTCGCTAATTTATAAGAAAACATCGATACAAACCTCTATGTAACTGTCGGATAGGAAATTACATCACAGTCCTTCATTAAATAGAAAAAGATAAAATGTAGAATACGAAATACTTTCGGCACATTACACGGGTGACAAAAGCCATGGGAGAGCAATATGCAAATATATAGATGGCAGTAGTATCGCGTACAAAAGGCATAAAAGGGCAGTGCATTGGCAAGAGCTTTCATTTGAACTCAAGTGATTCATGTGAAAAGGTTTCTGACGTCATTACGGCCGCATGACGGGAATTAAACCTTTGAACGCGGAATGGTAGTGGGAGCTAGACGCATGGCACATTCGTTTTCGGAAATCGTTAGGGAATTCAATATTCCAAGATCCACAGTCATAACCAGACAACCTCTGAACACGGACAACGCAGTGACCGACGGCCTTCATTTAATGACCGAGAACAGGGGTGTTTGCGTAGATTTGTCAGTGCTAACAGACAACACGGCCTGAAATAAAGGCAGAAATCAATGTGGGACGTACGACGAACGTATCCTTTAAGACGCTGCGGGGAAATTGGTTTTAATGGCCCATGGAAGCAGAAGACGGACTCGAGTGCCTTTTATTATTTATTTATTTTATTTATTTATTTATTTATTTATTTATTTATTTATTTATTTATTTATTTATTTATTTATTTATTTATTTTATTATTTATTTATTTATTTATTTATTTATTTATTTATTTATTTATTTATTTATTTATTTATTTATTTATTTATTTATTTATTTATTTATTTATTTATTTATTTATTTATTTATTTATTTATTTATTTATTTATTTATTTATTTATTTATTTATTTATTTATTTTACGTCAAAAAACAGTTGAAACTGCGTATGACGTGCTACGGGGAAAAGTGAATTCTGTGCATATTTTCAAAATTCTGTGATCTCCACACTAAGTCATATAGTATATGAATTTTGAAAATTAAAAAAAAGCTCTCATGTAATAAAATCTATTTTCAAGGATAAATAAGCAATACATTTTGGCCTCTTATCCATGATGTCCTTCGTCAAGGAATAACACTTCCTTCCGCAACAACATGGAAACGATAATTTGAATAACTATATTTCCTAATGAATTCTAGAAGACGAGCACAGATAATGAAGTTACATTGATGTCCAGAAGCAAAACAAGGGGCCATCTCAGCATTTGCTTAATGGATCCGGGAAACTGGACGAATAACCTGATCGAGATAGGGTCATTGACCCGGAGGCTGCAGTACAATACTTGTTACTGGTTGTTTATACACCAGTCCATTTATACAGTGCAATGATAAATAATGCTTTATGTATCATTGTTAAAATTAATGTTACTTTTCTTGTGATGCTCAGTATACTATCTAATTGTATAGAAACCGTTATGCAGCAGAAACGATTTCACTTGGGATTTAAACTTTTCTATTGAATTTAATCGTTTGATGTCATCTGGCAAAGTGTTGTAAAATAATTTACACGTATTGTATGCGAATTTTTTGTAATGAGCTGTGGATACTGTCACCTGATGAACATGATTTCTACGTCGAGTGTTATAGTAATAGATTTCGACATTTTCTGAAAATATATTCCCGCCCTTAAGCAAGTCATTTTTTGCAAAAACCACTGATTCGTAAATCAACAGACTAGGTAATGGTAATGGAAATCCACATGCAATACATGTACGTTACTTTACAACGCATTGCCAGATAAATTAAACAATTAAAATTGGTATACAAATTTAAGTTAAAAGTAAAATCTTTTCTGCTGCAAAACTGTTTCTATACAATTAGAGACTATACTGATCGTCAAAAAGAAAAATAATGTTTACTTTAACAAAAACAAGATATAGTATAATGAATTAGTCTAAATTTGCATTATATAATTTAAAAAAGACTCAATATGCCTGTAACAAATAATGTACTTCCGGGTCAATGACCCCCATCTCGATCGGGTTTTTGTCCAATTTCCCTGATCCACTGAGCAAATGCTGAGATGGCCCCTTGATTTGTTTCTGGACGTAAATGTAGCTTCACTATGCGCACGTTTTCTTAAACTTTCCTTTTGATTGTAGTGGTAGTAGAGCTTAGGGTGAGTTTCTATTTTGTAAACAATACCGAAAAATCAAATCTGTTTGTTCCTTTACCGTTAAAAATAAGTTTTCTATAATTTTGCAACGAATATATCTAGTTTTTGACATGTTAATCCCACGCATTTTTAAATGTATTATTATTATTATTATTATTATTATTGTTATTATTATTATTATTATTATTATTCATCTTTCAACTATTAATAGTTAAATTGTTGGGAAGGAATTCTGAAACTCAAGAAAGCGTGCGCAGATGATTTTCTCCCCCATACGTCACATACAGTTTTTGACTAAATAAATAAAAAAAATCAAACTATCCGTATGAAAGTTCCAAAGCCTCCAGTGCGTTTAGATCGATCGGGTAATATCAATTTGGAGAAAATTGGCGGAACTGTTTGGGCGCTTGCAATACCCACAGATGGACAGATAGACACGTTTCGGTGTCAATCGATTATTTATCAAGGACCCACAAAATATGGATTATAGCTACACCACATGTTAGAGGAAGTAATTTACTACATTTTGAAACAGGATTTATCCACTTTTTCGATACCAGGACCTGGTAATATGAATTTTCTGCCGACAATTTGCCGTTTCCCGGTGCACGATTACATAACTTTATTTTCTTACGAATTTCAAAGAAAAGGGGATGCAGCACTTGCATACAGTTGCATTTTCAACTTTTAAAAAAATAATTTGTATATCATCTGGAAGTTAAGTATGTCTTACGTATACGGATAGTCTAGAAAAGAAAAATGCCAAGGTGGTAACTATAGACCTAATCCAAGTAAAGAGAATTCCATGAATCAGTGAAAAATGTCAAATATAACTGTAAAATCATACTTTGTTTTCAAATCGGAATGTGATACATTTTTAGGTAACGGAAGGTTGTGATAAGATTTGAGTGTAAAGGTTCACACAATTAATAAACAACAGTTTGGAGGATTCTCGTAGTATTGTTGACCAGAAGACATTTGTGCTCGGGGTGCGGCCTGTTTCTTGGAACTGCTTCAAACTTTTCGTGAAGTGGTCCGAGGCAGTAATGTTCACTTGTAAAATGCGGGTGCAGGTCTAGAACACCAGATTACGCAACTGTGTCTAAAGAAGAGGATTGTATTGTATTATCCATTGTATTATGCCGTGGGGTAAATAGCAAATTAATAAAACATTTCTGCCAACAGAGAAACACAAATCGAAAACGCAATAATTTTACTATTTAGAATCTGTTTTTATGGTGTGGTTATTGGACTCATTCTCTCCAAAAACGTCTTGGATTTTCTTCGCAACCGGGTGTTGTCAATGAAATTGGTAAAGGAAACATTGTATATTGATTCAGTGGTGAGGTGTAGTTGACATTTACATAATTGGAATGATTGAAGGCGTTGTCATTGTCAACAATATTGTTGACAATGACAACGCCTTCAATCATTCCAAAGGAAACATTCTCTGTATTGGTTCAAGGGATTAATCCGAGATCACATCCAGACTTTTCAGTCGCTGTCACACGTCATTTATGTGAATCTAGCAATCACCTTTTTTATAAAAGCGGTGCCACAACAGCATATACAACTTTTTCGCATTATTTCTAACGTTGGCAACTTTCGAAAATTCAGAATGTTCAGAAAACATCAGACATGCACTATTTTTGTAAGCGTTCTCTACGCTACCAAGGACATTGTTTTAATGAAATTTGCAGCCATTTTGAGAAAAATTGGAAAATGTTGAGGCTTTATGTAAATTACTCTCAAAAATCAAAGTTCGTTTAGATCGTTCGGAGAATATCAATTCGCAGATAATGGTCTGAGCGCTTTCAGGGTCTAGAGTTGACCAGACAGACGGACAGAAAGATAGACATTTTGTCGTCAATCGATTTGTTGTATTGGGGACGCACAAAGCGTGGCTTTTAGCCATTCGTGTTATTTACTACATATAGGAACAGATTTACCCACTTTTTCGTCCCGACCTCCGATAATACGAGTTTTTTGATAGTGTTTTCTTTGATAAGCACTGTCAAAAAGTCCCCGATCTGCCGCACGATTACAATACTTCCTCTTTACGATGCATGTAGTACGGGAGAAAATAAAATATTATGTTTCCAATGTTCATATTAATAGTTTTAATCTTATCAAATACTTCATATCCGTAGTTTGTCATGAAACATGTGTATGGCCTCGTGCTCTGCAGATTGTGTAGATTATATTGTAATAATATGTGGGAGTATACGAATAACAAAACAACTGGTATGGCACTCACCACAACAATGGCAATCATTAAAATGGGGAGAAATGACGCCATGCTAATTAAAGTACGGAAAATGTGAAAGAAGTGTTTCAACTCTCCAAAGAGACTTTTTTTTGAATTTCTTGTGGGGAATGACGTTTGACACCGACACACTGAGATCGCTGGCGAGAATTTTGTTCCTTGGAAGACTTCCAAACTTCGCATCTCTCGACGTGATCATAGAAACAAACAAGACCTATACCAAGGATTTCTAACGTACGTGCTCATCCATCGATACCATGAAATACCTTTATCGAAAGAATAGCACAAGCTACATCTATAATTGATGAAACAATCATTTAATAAAAACCGCGAATTTATTTTTAAGCGTCCAAATTAATTCCAGATTGCATGAAAATACCTTTTATACTTATTATACATCGATTTGTTGCAATTCTGGTAAAATAATATACAAGATGACAGCACAATAATTACGTCACTGAATTAATGTTTTGGAATCACAATAGGAATTGAATTAATGGGGTTGTCAGTGACTGTTATTGAAGAACTCCATTTCAAACACATGTTCAGCACAACATGATTTCTTGGTACTGAATATTTTAAACAATCAATCATTATGATTCTGATATAATGTGACTTACAAATGCCATCTGTTGATGACTCAGTAATAAAATAGTTTTCCTTTCTTCACTATTATTACTTATTTAATAATACACACATTCAAAGTCAATCTTCTAGATGTTAATTTTCCATTATTCAACATGAGATCACCATTACCGAGCATGGGAAAATGGACAACGCAAAAAAAAGATTTCCTCACTGGAAATAAGGTGGGTACTGGTAGATGTGTTGTGTGGATAGTTTGAAATGCGATGGTAAAACAGCGCTGAATGAGGGAGGATTGGACGAAACCTTGTGGCCTTGCTATTGCAGCGGGGGGGGGGGGCGTCAGCGTGTGACCTTGGAAGGAAGCGCTGGCGCGTGCGGGGCGTGGAGGGGCGGGGCGGGGCGGGGCGGGACGAGCGTGGCATACGTACGCATGTGAGCGAAGGGCCCCTCCACGTCCAGGTAGGCGTCCGTGGCCAGCATCTCGTAGTGGTCCTCGGTGGAGTGCACGCCGTAGCAGATGCTCTCGAAGTGGTTGGCGATGACCAGCATGGTGGCCTTGCGCAGCGAGGGGGGCTGGTGGCGCATAGGCATGGCGGCGAAGAGGGTGGCGCGGACGCGAGGCGAGGCGAGGCGAGGCCAGCGGCAGGCAGTGTTCGCGCGGACACCTCGAGGCGCCCACTGGCGCGGCGCGGCGCGCGTTTCGCCACCTGGCCCCGCGCCCGCGCGCCCCGTCCCGCCTGCCCCCGCGCCCTCCAGCTCGTCTGCGCGCGCCTCTGCCCTGGCCTTCCAACGCGTTTTCCATTTGGCGCGGGCGCCGCGAGTGAGACGGCTGCCGTCTTCCCCTGTCTTCGCGGCCCCTTGCGTTCATTCGGCGAGATGCTCCCCTCCCCGTGGGCGTCGACGCGTGCTCGCCGCCTAAGGCCGGCCCTCAGAGCTCTCGCCCCCGCTGCCCCGGTCATCGCCCGCGCGCCGGCTCGGCCTCTCCTCGCCAGATCGAGCCCCGGGCGCCTCCCGCGCGACGCTGCAGCCCGCCCCGCTCCACGTCCCCGCGCCACCCGCACTTCCTCCAAGGGCCAGCTGCTCTCCACTCGGAGGCCGAGACCGTGCCGTACGATTCACTTCGAGAATGCAGGCACGAACGCAGAACGCAACGCTGACATTTGAAATCAAAATGATATTTGGAAGACAAGTGCGAAATCGCCTTCAGAACAATGGCGATTGTCTTTTGATTTAGAAAAGTCACGTTCACGAAATGAAAGAATCCAACAGTACGTAACTCGTTCTCATTGGACTGGTCATGACACCTTGCTTCATTATTCAAACAATTTCCCTTGCAATTTCCTAACTTGTAAAAATCTTGATTTCTGAAATGATTTTAATTTATCTCAACCCGTCTTGAAGGTTTTCTCTTCTCTTAAGACAATCTTTTACATATTATTTCACTAATTTTGAAGTTACGTATGGGATATTATCCCCTAGTTGTAGTTCAAAAAATAAAACTTATGGCACTACTAGTTCAATTATCTTCTAAAGAGATAGATTCTGTATCAGAATATGACAACTAATCTTAAGTAGATTTACTATTTCTTTGAAAACTTACTTATTATATTATATTATAGGCGCCATATTTTCCTAGAGTCTGTCTTACTGAAATCACACCTTTCTTATTTTACTGTAAATTGTTACAGAGTTTGTTCGGAACCAAGTAACACGCAAAGAATAATGAATAATGAATATTTTAAAGGTAATTTGACACAGGCTCTCATTATTGCAATTAACAACGTTTGTAAGGAAAGATTCGTAAACAACTCATTAAAAATAAGTGTTAAATTTAGCATTTTATTTCTTTAAAATTGTTCCAAGTAAATTCCTGCGCCTTCGCAACGCTTCTGGCGTGCCTTCTACACTTTTAAGACTGATTAACTATGGGCTCTGAGTCTCTACATACATTGTCGTTGCTCACATCTCCTGCCAACAGGCTTTCGTATCTATGATTGTCTCCTGCTATTCTAATTGACCCATAGTTCTCTGGTAAGACACTCGTATTGTTGCCTTCTATATTGTTGTTGATATCATCCGGGCAGATGTAAACTTCTGTATATTGTCCAAGTGTGAGCTAATATGGTAGTAGCTGAGAAGACAATTCTTTGCGGGCAACCTGGCTTACAATAGTCAGCAATCGTAGCTGACGGGTCATTTCGCGCACCACGTCTGACGGTGAGCTCTTTGCGATGGGCATTGGTCCCTGGGCTCATCTCACGAACCCCTCGTGCTGCTGCGCTGGCAGAATGATCCGTATGTTGCCGCTAATAGAGGTCAATGATAATATTAGCACGGCCAGAGCGACTCGTTAAAGGAATTTCTCGTTAATTCGTCAAAGGAACTTCTCGTTAACCGAAATCCAGTCATTGGATGTGACGCTCAAATCATTTATAAAGTATGCTCACAAAACAAAATTATGAACAGAAATTGTTCAGTTCAATAGGCCGAGAATGTGGAGAGTCTCATGCTTAATCTTAGTGTTCCTCAATTTTCGCGTCACCTGTGCAGTCGTGCGTAAAACTATAATCATTTCCCAATCATTCGTTATACGTCAGACATACCTGTCAAACGTCATTACAGTCTGAATAAAAGACTTAGGATGCGACTATTTTCTTCACACAAAGTGTGCGAATGCAATGTAGCAGAATCTCTATAAAATATCAATTAATATACTTAATATTATAAACTATTAAACGTTTCGTCCACGTCTGGCTCTACGTGGACGAAACGTTTGGCTCTTCAATGCCAACTGGACCACGGCCTACCAGCCCGGAAACTTTCACTCATATTGACTCCGGCCGTGAAAGCCTACGATGCTATATTAATATTGAGTTCATATTGTTTTCCATTTAGCTCCAATACTTTCTGAAGTACCTGGTATCTACCCACCGTTAGGTTCGTTGATCAGATGATGGCCCTGCTGGTCCGATTCACACAAAAAGTGTTGCTTTTGACAATTTCGTTATTCTAAAATGTTCTCATCAAAAGAAGAAAGAAAGCGATGGAAAGAGACAGAACTTCTAACGACGCACGTTGAAATTTCTTCTCTTTCAAGTTCTTTTAAATATAATTTTTCACAATCCATGAGAGAAGAGTTGTGGAAAAACTGTGAATTGCTCTAACACAGACTCGCTCGGAGGTTGGCATCGTTTTTAATCCAGGGCGAGTGGATGCGTCGCGACGAACATCCTCATCTCATTAGCGGCCGAGGGAGAGGGCGGTGCGAGGGCACAGCCAGTCGGAGCAATTAGACAAGCGCAGGGACACGTGCGACGCGGGGCGACGCGCTCTTCCCTCGCCCCGCCCCCGCCCCCGCCCTCTCCCTCCCAGCCCTCTCGTCGCGGTTCCCCCTTGTGCCTGCCCGCCCGTGCGCACGTCCGCGCTCTTAATCCGTTCGCGATTTCCTCCCCATCTCCAGCCTTCACCTCGTTTCCTCCTCCGTTTCCTTCTTCCTCGCTCTTCTCCTCATAACGCTCGCGCTCCCGTTTTGTGCTTGGAGCGATTGCCCTCTCCGCCTACCCTTCTCGGTCCGTTTCCGCCTTCAATCTATATTCACACATGTTTACGACTTTGGAAGTACTGATATTTCAAGACTTTCCTGACTATTGATGTTACATAAGAATTTCTAATCAGTGATGACGGATCTAAAAAGTCATAAGCTATAAAATACACATTTAAGGATCTTTACTTAGCGATTTATTATTGGTATTACCACAACAAGCTTGAATATTAATTTTCATCCGATTCCAAATCAAAGAAAACAATTAATGTTAAGATTTAGAAACTTAAGGATTTAATTTAATTTCGCCAAAAACAGTAAAAACTGTATGTGGCGTACAGAAGAGAAGTATCCTCTGCGCGCGTTTTCGTGATTTTAGGAATCCCTCCCTCGCCCTTACACTATACCGAGTTGAGGGATGAATAAAAGTATCAACTAAGCATGGTTAGAAACATTTAAAAACTAGAACCTTTCGCTCGTCGAAACCTTATTTTTATCGGTAAACAACTGCAGACTTGACTATATAGTGTTGCTAATAAAATAGCGACCTGCAACCTCCAGCTTTATTCTCACCACAACTAGCAAAAGGTGAGCTTAATAAAACTTTCGCATAGTAAAGTAAAATTTATGTTCAAAAGTAAAACACTGAGGTCTCTCAAAATTTGCTTGGATCAACGAAAACTAAACAAAAAATCTTATTGAGATTCAAGTCATTGACCCATTGAAGTACGTATTGCTCTAAGATCAGTTAATTACATATTATTCATTGTCAATGGCACATGAGAGTGCTTGATTGAAATGTAAACCATTTTCCGATCGTTTATTGTTAATTTGTTATTACAAAACCAATTCGAGAACTTCTGAAACCTTAATATTAATTGTTTCTTTTTGGTAAGGATATTCGTGTTATCAGCAAAAAAGCTATTCCTCGTCTTTTAGTGGACAAGGGCATATCTTTCATGCATACAAGATAGGCGATAGGACCTAAGATTAAACCCAGCGAGTCCCCACGCTCAATTGGCAAAACATTGGAGATGAATGTTCTTCCATCCCAATAAAATATTTTTTCTCTTCGCGATCGATAAAAGTATAAAGTTAGGAGGTACGAATATACAATAGGAGTTACGAAGTTATCCAATCTAGAGCAATAACTCGAATTTGATATTAAATGAATTTTGGAAGCACACAGGAAATTTAGCAAATCATAGCAATTTAGCAAAAAAAGATTAGGATTCAGTGACCACGATGCACAAATTCTTACAATTATAAGAAATGTGAAAACTGACACAAAAAATAATACACGTATGAGTAGATTATTACTAAAAGTAAAATAATATTATTCATTGATTACTTACTTGATGCAGAAGTCATGGGACGTGGTTTATAATATTGTGATACTGACGATAAGTAAAATTCTTTTTTTTCTTCAACGATTCATTTCATTTTAACACTTGCTTTCCTCTTCAAAAAATAAAATTAAATATTCACGGAAAAGCAATTCTCGGATAACACAAGGGATTAAAACATGATGTAAAAGTAAGCTAATTCTTTCTTTCAATTCTAAACATCATAACTTATCTCAAGATTTCCTCCTCTACTTTAAAAAATACAAATCATTATTAAGAAAAGTCATAAGGCAAGCTAAGATCATGAAACACGATCAGAATATTTTGAACTCAAATAACCAAACAAAAGAAATGTCATAAAAAAAAATCAACTAGAAACCTTGTAGAGATTGTAGTTTTAAAATGTAACGACAGAAATGTGAACGATCCGGCAACAGTGGCTAGTCACTTTAACTAATACTTTTCGAGAATTGCTGCCGATCTCACTAAGGGTCTTCAGCCACATAATCCAACATCAGACATTTTTTCAAAACTTTTGACACGATGTTCGTTTCCGAAATTTCTTCCTATGAAATTTTCAAAATAATCGGTAAACTAAAAAATAAATATTTGGTCAGTTTAGATGAATTTCCGGATTGTTTATTCAAGACCTGTGCACCTGCCATTATACACTCGTTAACTCACATATTTAATGCACCCTTATGCACCGAAACTTTTCCATATATTTTCAAAACAGCTACGATTATGCCGCTTTTCAGAAAAGACAACCAAAATGAAATTAAAATTTATCGGCTTATTTCTCTGCTGTAAGTTTCTTCAAAAATATTAGAGAGACTTTTTCACGTACGAATGGAAACCTTTCTCAGTAAACACGACGCGCTTTCAGATCGCCAACACGGATTTAGAAAATCAAAATCTACGGAAACAGCCATATTTTTTATCTTAAAAATGTCTCCTCAACGTTGGATGAAAATGAATAACCTATTGGATTATTTTTAGATCTCTCAAAAGCTTTTGACGTCATTGGTCAAGATAGTATACCTTCAAAATTTCCTTCATGTGGAATCTGCAGTATTGCCCTAGATTGGTTATGTTCGTACCTTAAACAACGATCTCAGAGAGTGGAAATACCTTACTGGAATGATGGAGCATTATGTACGCACCTTTCCTACTCTTTGCCCATTGGACGTGGAGTTTCTCAGGGATCGATTGTAGGCCCTATTCTCTTCCTACTATACGTAAACGATATGCCCTCGACTCTTCGAAACAGAAGAACAGTTATCTTTGCGGATGACACGAACATTCTTTGCAATAAAGAAACCGTAAATACTACAATATCAGGTGTCTCAAATTGGTTCCGTAATACCATGTTAATAGTAATAAAAAAAAACAGATTTAATGCAGTTTTCCATTTCAAATAGACAGTTCTGTACTCCATTGAAAATGAACGATGTAAAAAAAAATTAAATGAAAATTAAGTTATTATGCTACGCGTTCAAATTTTTCAAATTCAGTTTTTTAATGTTTATTCCCCTGAGATATGGCATAATATTTGGGAAATACATCTTATAGCCCCACTTTTAAATTACAAAAGAGAATTGTACGAATAATAATCAAATCCCACCCACGTGATTCTTGTAAGCCTCTCTTTATTAATCTAGAAATTTTACCATTACCTTTTCTGTTGATTTACGAATCAGTACTTTTTGTAAAAAAAAACTTGCTTAGGAGTGGTAATATATTTTCAGAAAACGCCAATGTCTATAAATATAACACTCGACGTAGTAATCATATTCATCAGGTGACATAATCAACGGCATATTAAAAAACAAAAATTCACATACAATTCATGTACTACATATTTTTACACTTTGCCAGATGACATTAAACGATTAAATTCGATAGAAAAGTTGAAATCCCAAGTAAAATCGTTTCGGCGGAATAACTGTTCCTATACAATTAGAGATCATACTGAACATCAAAATGAAAGTAAAATGAATTAAAAATTCTGTGAGCACCTGACATGCCAGTTCCTGGATATGGCTTCATTAGAGTTTCACTCAATGCAAACGCATCATCTGCAACCATAACGACTGGTGTTTTTTTCTGTCGCCCTGCTAATGGTGAAGCCTTTGGAAGATTCAAACTTGTGTTTTGTATCTGTTCATGTATAGAACACTGTCTGAAGATTCCTCCATCTGAAATTCTTCCATTGGCACTCACATCAGCTTATATGACTCGGTATTTTGCATCTACAAGTGCCATCAGCACTTTGCTATGTGTGTGTTTGTAATTCAAATAGAAACTTCCACTGTTGGAAGGGGCTTGCCATCTAGAGCACCTAAGCAATGGGGAAAATTCCATAGTTTGTTGAAATCAGTTACAATCTTCCATTCTTCAGGTGTAGCTGGCAGCTGAAAATGAAAGAAGTAATTTTTAACTGTGCACATATACAAGTTTGCAGCTAATTACATAATTTTTGTTTTTCATTACAGGGACAATTAACTGCAGATGGTACAGGCACCCCAACTCCGTCCCTCACCCCGATCACCATCCCCGTCCCCACCCCACCCCACCCCAACCCAACCCAACCACCACCAGTAATAAAAGAAACTGTCAAGTAAGGAAATTATACAAAAGGACCAAGAAATTTTGAACTCGGGCAATGATGATTGCCAACTTTTTGGTGATTTAATTGCTATGGAGATGGGGAAACCAGAAGAAAACCATAGGTCGGAACTGAAGCGGAGGTTCCTTATTAACTTACTAGACATTTAGGAACTACAGAAAAACGGTTCTGAAAAAGGTAACATTTGTTTCATGATCTCTATCTACTTATGAATTGAAATGCATAGTGATTATGTTCAATTCCACTAATAACATGTTTATATCAGGTTTCTCCATGTTCTCTGAAAGAATAATAATTTAACCGGATCAGGAGATCTTGGCAGTGTTATCTGACGAATAATTTATTTTCGTTATAATAAATTCTTTAAATGAAGTCTTATTGCATTTATTTCAACAAAAATCCATTCCTTGATGGCAAAAACATTTCCATCCCAGTTACCATTACTTTCCAATTTTAATAGATAAAGAGCTATCCACTACAGGTGACTAGGAAAGATGAAAGTTTAGTATCATAAGTAAATGAAATGGGAAGGGCCTACAACTGCACCAATGTGGATGTATTTGTGTCAATGTATGCATTGTACCCACACTGAATTGCCACAGCATATTTACAAGATGCTATTATTAACTTCTTAAGGGAGCAGCTTCCCATAGTTATTACCTTAATGAATTGATTCCTCAGCCCAGAAAATGCTTTCCACACGTCTGGAATCAAAAGTAGCAGAGTACTGTCTGCAATTCGAAATTCATAGATCAGGGATCGGTCTCCTGAAAAAAAAATGAAAAGGAAAGAAACCTGCATGATTTAGAAAAGTACTAGCCCTTAAATAAATAGCATTCACGTACAGGCAGTACATATAATTGAACTACCTGATTAAACGATCAGTGGATGTATAGAATAGGAAGTGTGAAATTATCATGCTTTTATTACTGATATAAAGTAATTACGAAATATTTAGCAATATTTCACAAATATAAAATTAGAACAAGAATACAAAGAACGGACGTAGGGAAATTCGCCTTTGTAAACAGAACTATAATAGAGTGGAACGATTTGCCTGCGAATATAGGAAATTAGTCAATAGGGTGAAAACGTATAGTGAAGTGAAGTGAAGTGAAGTGAAAGGTGCGATTATGCGTAGTCTACAGTAAAAAGTTATGAACAATTAATATTTAGATAAAGTTATATGCAGTGAAGTGAAGTGAAGTGAAGTGAAGTGAAGTGAAGTGAAGTGAAGTGAAGTGAAGTGATTTCATTTGAAGTGATGTGAGGGTTCCTTCGTCTATGTATACATGCGTGTATGTTTGTATGTATGTATATTTGTGTAATATGTAAGTTTATTCATTTATATGTTAGTGTATATGCATTTTAATGTTTAGTATAGGAATTTAAATGCCATCTGCATATATAGGAAATGACAAAGTCAATTTGTTTGTTTATATTTATTTTTTATATATTATGTTATTTGTAATTGTTATTTTGCATTCTGCCACCGGGCATCATCTGCCCAATTGTAGAATAAATTTCCATCTATCTATCTATCTATCTATCTATCTCTATCTATCTATCTATCTATCTATCTATCTATCTATCTATCTATCTATCTATATATCTATCTATCAATCTATCAATCTATCAATCTATCTATCACTATCATCTATCAATCTATCAATCTATCAATCTTATCTATCTATCTATCTATCTATCTATCTATCTATCTATCTATCTATCTATCTATCTATCTATCTATCTATCTATCTATCTATCTATCTATCTATCTATCTATCTATCTATCTATCTATCTATCTATCTATCTATCTATCTATCTATCTATCTATCTATCTATCTATCTATCTATCTATCTATCTATCTATCTATCTATCTATCTATCTAATCTATCTAATCTATCTATCTATCTAATCTATCTATCTATCTAAAACGAAATGTGAAAAGACTGGCGGTTTTTTTAAATTTTGTACCTTAAATTGTTGCTTATTTGATAAACAAATGAAAATACACAATTTTAAAAATTCTTACTTGTTGGTGAAAAAACGAAGAGTGACAATCAAAAGTTCTTTAGCCGATATAGCTTCCCTGAATTTTGTATTATTTTTGCTGATCTGTGGGCCAATTAAATTCAACAACGTCTCACATTCTGTGACACTGAGTCGACAGTAATTTTGGAAACCCGGTGAGTCTTCTGCAATCAACTCCTGGATCAAATTCGCATAAGCACCCTTTTCCTTTCTTCTCAATATCCAGTCACGCGTCCTCAAAGATCGTCGGCGTTTCTTCTGTTCTTCATTTAGTACCATAAGTGCGGCTGCGACTCGCATCTTTTGCCTTCTGCTCGTCATGTCGGATCGGAAAGTGAGCTCTAACCTCACTAATTCGCGCGCATTTACATCGCGACGTCACCAAACATGACAACGGAAAGTCCTAGGCAATCGATCGGCAAAATCTTGTTGGAAAGATGTTGCTCAGATCTTTCTGGCAACAAATTGCCCCGTCTTGCTCTTACTAATGTAAATATGACCGCAAGAAACAGCAACACATTGCTGAAAGATATTGGGAAAACCTATTGATAGTGTAAAGCCAGCTTCAGTGAAGTGGACAACTGAGCGTATGCCAGGGATCCGGGTTCAATTTCAGATTTGGTAGGCGATAATATAAACAGACAAAACATAATTTTTAACAATTACATCATACTAGTAGCTAGGGAGTTAAAACGGAAGTTGACAATTGCGAAACGGGAAAATATTCCCACATATTTTTTAAACTCCCACCCGTGACCTGGTGGTGAAATGTATAAATAATATTAACATTATTAGAAATGCGAACGTACACAAACGGTTGAAATTTGTAACATCGCGGCCCTTGGAATTTGATTGATTTTTCCAAAACCAGAATGGGCCGAATTTGCCGGGAATGTTTTAGTTCGCTCCACATAGGCTCCCAGCGTTGTATGTAGAATTATGATTCCTATATTTGCCGCGAAGAAAGCGCTACAACGTCCGTCACACTAATATCTATCGATTCCTTGAGGCGCTCTCTGGAGAGCGAATATGGGCTGTGAATAGAAGGGAAATGGTTTATTTATTTATTTTACATAAAAAACAGTTAAAAACTGCGTATGACGTGCTATGGGGAAAAGTGAATTGTATGCACATTTTCAAAATTCTGTGATCCCTACACTAATTCATAAACTACTTAAATTTTGAAAAAAAAGAAGCTCCCATGTAATTAAATGTATTTTCAATAATAAAAAGGCAATAAATTTAGGCTCTTATCCATGTTGCCATTCAGAATAATACTTCCTGCCGCGACAACATGGAAACGATAATTTGAATAATTGTATTTCACACTTTATTAATTATGGAAGACGTGCACAGAAAATGAAGTTACATTTACGTCCAGAAGCAAAACAAGGGGCCATCTCAGCATTTGCTCAATGGATCTGGGAAACTGGACGAAAAACCTGATCCAGATGGGGGTCATTGACCCGCAGGCTGCAATACAATACTTGTTACAGGTTGTTTATACACATTTATACAGTTCAAATGTTAAATAATTCATTATGTATCATTGATAAAATTAATGTTACTTTTCTTGTGATGTTCAATATAGTATCTTATTGTATAGAAACAGTTATGCAGCAGAAACGATTTCACTTGGAATTTAAACTTTTCTATGAATTTAATCGTTTAATGTCATCTGGCAAAGGTTGTAAAATAATGTACATGTATTGTATGTGAAGTTTTTGTAATGAGCTGTTGATACTGTCACCTGACGAATATGATTTCTACGTCGTGTGTTATAGTAATAGACATCGGCATTTTCTGAAAATATATTCCCGCTTTTAAGCAAGTCATATTTGACAAAAAAAACATTGATTCGTAAATAAACAGACAAGGTAATGGTAAAATTCCTAGATTAATGAAGAGAGACTTGCATGAATCACGTGGGGGTATTTGGTTATTATTCGTACAATTCGTTTTTATTATCTTAAAGTCTGGGAGCTATAAGATGTATTTCCCCAGAATATTATGCCATATCTCAGACGGGAATGAACATTCGCGGAATATACACAACGAACAGTATGAAGGCTGACTGAATTTGCAAGAATTCTGAACGCGTAGCATATTGAACTTAATTTTGTGTTCAATTCATTTAAATTGACGTTTTATTTAAGGTTTGACTGAATTGAGAGACCTAAAAATTTTAATGCCTTAACATCAGTCAATGGTACACCGTTCATTTTCAATGGAGCACAGAATTGTTTATTTGAAATGGAAAACTGCATTAAAACCGTTTTCTTTTCATTTACTATTAATTTGTTATTTCGGAACCAATGTGAAACATCTGATATTGTATTATTTACGGTTTCTTTATTGCAAAGAATGTTCGTATCACCTGCAAAGAGAACCGTTCTTCCGTTTCGAATCGTCGAGGGCATATCGTTTACGTAAAGTAGGAACAGAATAGGGCCTAAAATCGATCCTTGAGGAACTCCACGTGCAATGGGCAAAGAGTCGGAAAGGTGCGTACGTAATGTTCCATCGTTCCAGTAAGGTATTTCCACTCTCTGAGATCGTTGTTTAAGGTACGAACACAACCAATCAAGAGCAATACCACGGATTCCATATGAAGGTAATTTGGAATTGATATGATTTGAATTGACCGTGGCTTGGCATTTAGCCAGGATTCTTTACATGTCGCAAGTTGACCTATGACATGGCCACTGTGGATTTGATGCTCTTGGAAATAAGATACAATAATGGAAAAAGAGAGAAGACGGTGGAGTTCAACACGTGAGAGTTCTCGCACGGGTACGCAAGTACAAAACTATTTACGGTGGTAACGTTTTCTAAATAGCTTCTACCAATGCACAAAGCAAACAATCAAACCAACACAATATTTTCGTATTGCTTAATACAATTTTACAAAATTAATGTCCTACCCCTATCATGCTAAAGCTATCCTACTAATATAAATAATTAATTGTAATGGTAATATGTTCTTTAAAAAAGTACAATATATTTAGTCTACTTTAAAAAATTTTGACATTCTGAGGAATAGTCTCCAGCATTGTTGCTGGTAATTTGGTCCAATGTTGTGTTGTTCTGTTTACAAATGGGAATTTACCTACATCTGTTCTCTTTTTTTGTTGCCGAATTTTCGCGCCATGATCTTTCTGTGTGACATATGTCGGCTTTGATAATATTGTCCTCACTTTCCTCGTTGGACAATCACCTGTTATTGATTTGAATAACGCACAATTCGCGATTTCTCTCAGCGTTTTTCCAAAGGATCTCCCGATATAAATCGAGAATTAGAACATCCTCTCCTAACAAATTTTACAGCATATTTTTTACTCTTTCGAAAGATTTCATTTGCCCTAAAGGATTTGGGTCCCAATATATAGAGCCATATTCCAATACCGACTGTATTAGAAATGTGTCCCTTAATTCCCTTGAGTTTCACTTCCTTTCCTAAGTACTCTAGTCACACGCCTTCTTCGCTACGTAATGTATACCCACTCTCACAGAATATGGGTGATGCCCTGTGCGGCCAAATCTGGCTTTTCCACAGCTTGGACAACCATCGCTGGACACTTGACCAATCCTGACGTCGAGCGTATCCGCTCTTATCATTGGCTTTTGCTCCAAGTTTCAGACAGTCCCCTTCCTCCCTCGAAGATTTTCCTCTAGTTATCTCAAGGGGCGGACAATTTCTGAGTCAGTGACGCTGCCTCGCTAACGTGAGCAGGGGGTAACAGGAGAGGGAGGGTGAGAGGAAGTAAGGAGGTAACAGGAGAGGGCACAGAAACAGACGGATTGGTGCGCGCGGGCGCGAGGATCCTCCGCCAATTGCACTAGACGTTGGCCCTGAACCCCGTGGACACTGACAACAAGGGGCAGCGGGTCACGGGAAGGGGCTGTGACATTTTTTATCGAGTTCTTTACCATGAAAATGAAGTCTAATTTATGGTATCTAATATTGTGAGAAATTTGTGTCAGATTAAATTAATAGTATTGAAAGTTTTGTTTCTTACAAACTATTTTAAAATGCTAATGGTTCTAAAGCAAGGAACACTAACTATTACATAATAATTTTCGGGAAACACAATATAATGCATTTACATAATATACACATTTCCTATCAAGCAAATTGAAATTCATGTTCACGTATTTAAAAACTTGTATTTTGACATTATACGCTTTATTAAGGAAATGCAAACAATACACATTTTTACGCATTATGAAAATGTAATCTGCATTTTCTATATGAGCAGGTGCATGCAAACAGTGATTTCGTTAATCAATTAAAATCACTGCCGGTGTCCCAAGTAGATTATCATTGCAAAATTGCTTATTAATATTGTTTAGACTATTTGTAAAATTGATGCAATTTATAGTAATAATCGTGAAAAGGAACTAGGAACCTCTCATTGAAATATTTCGAAAATATAATTGTCTTATGCTTCATATATTTTCAAAAGTTGCTATTTTTCTGTTATACAGCTGAGAAGATTATTTTATCCTTCCCAGTGATATTTTATTTATTTATTTATTTAAGGTAATATACAGGCAACAGTACAAATCTGATATGGCTGAATAGGTGCTAACATAATTAATTATTTTGAACATATCCATTGCATATATAATAGCAAAATTGTAATAATTGATATCTTTAATAAATAGCTAATAATATAAACAGCAAATTTTTAATTCTTTTAATTTGTGAATCTACACTGAAGTTAAATATTTTCTTAAATATTTTTGAATAACCACGTAGTAAAAGAATAAATTTGAAAACCTTAAAATGTTACGAATCAATGTAATTTTCTTAAAACGAGCTATTAAGAAAGAACAAAACTTGTTTGAATAAACTTTAAAGAGATTGAGTATTTAGTTAAAAATTTCAATTCGGGACAATTTTCCAATTAAAATATTTAAGCGGAACACAGTGTTTCGAATCGTATTATCTTTCCAATTTATGTTAGATTTTGTATGACCCCGAAACAGTTTCTGGAGTGTTTAGTTCGATTCAAGAACTCTCCACCAATTCAAACATCGAAAACCTTGACACGGTTATCGATATTGAAGTAAACAGTTTTTATTCACAGAAACACACGTCCTTGTTTCTAACGATTAATTGTGAAATAATTTTAGCTCATTGTAAGATATACGCATGACAAATAATTTGTGCTCATAGATCCCAATCTTGAATGCATATCAACCTGAAAATACATTTGGTTTTAGATCAACTAGGAAAACACAAGAGATTCAGTAAGATCACAAGTTCTCAAATCTGAAAACTAAAATACAGTCTTTATTATTTTCTGAAATGAAACTTCATCCTTCTTTAATAATATAAAAGAACTGTGTATTGTGCTCAAATATCTTATCAATTACATAGTGCAATATTATTCATAAAATTTTCTGAAAATTAGTATAAAGTCAGTTAAAATATTTTTATAATTACAAGATTAAAGAGTAAAACAGTAAAAATGACTAATTTTAAAATGAAATAAATACAAAGACAGTGTTACATCAAAACAAATTAGTTATAAAGGCATGTTAAAATCATCCCCTTCACGCGTATTAGTTTATAAATCCATAGCTAAGAAAGTTTAAAGAGTTTGCGGAGGACAGTAGCCAGCATCTCTTCTATAGTCGACAAGCTATCCTTCTTGGCTCTTTCATTATCGCAGTGCACAGGGCATGCTTTACAGTAGGTCTGTTCTTCATTTCTGGGGATAGGGGGTGGGTAACTGCACGAGATGTCCGTGCAGAAGTGGCAGTGCCCGATCCGAAGGTGAATAACAATTCTTGCCTGGGGCTTAGAGCCACGGATGACCACGACAAAGGTCTTATGATCCTTGTGAGTTTGAAAAAGTTTTGCCACTCTGTTTGCACTCAAAATGCATCGTTGGATAAAATCTTGGTAGTAAGAGTAGATATTACCATAAAGATGTCTTTCTGGCTTCCTCAGGCCAACTTTCTACCTAGTCAGAGGTTTCATTTCCACTTATCCCACGTGGCCAGGGACACAGGAAAAAACGTAATTCAAATGATGGAGAATTAAGCGATATCTTCGATGTATTTGATATATGATTGGATATATGATGTCAGAGGTTTATTAGGAGTGAAAGAGGAAATGGACGACAAGGCCTAGCTTCCTGGGTTCGAAGGGCCGCGGTTCCCTCGGACATAGATATGTGTTCGTGATGTCCTTACGTATTCTCCTACAGAAAACCCCAAACATAAAAATCACAGTGGTCGTTATATGACCTAGTAGTTAAAGAGACATTAAAAATATACAAAAACAACAATTTCAATTGTCAAAGAAAATTTCACATGTTTGAATTCAGACTTTCAATAATCGTTGCCTAATAAAACCTAAGGACTTTATTTCCCTGGGTAAAATAGTATTATAAATGGAAATTATTTAATCAAAAATAAATTTTCATATATGGTCTCTAATTCGATTTATTTATAACTAATATTCAACTCTCTCAGATTTCCTACAATATTGCAATGATATTCATTGTAGCCAATACATATTTTATTCACCTTTCTCTATTTCGTTGGTAAAATAAACATATTTATTAAACTGAGTACCACTGAATTTAATAATGTTCTTTCATTACAATATTTCCATAGATTTTTAAGCTGAGGAACATGACGGAAAATAATTGGCCTAATATTGAGTTAAGACTTATTAAATATTTACTATATTTACATTCTCGAATGCAGCAGCACTACAGAAACAATGATATCAAGTAAAAATAGTATTTAGGGGTTTTGAAGGAAAATTCGGCTTTTGAAATCACGAACTCAAAAACAATATTTCCAAAAAGACTCTGCGAACATGTATTTATTTTAGACTCGTTGTAGGAAAAGGACCTGTGTACGCATGGTACCGCATAAAATTAAAACATTACTGACTTCTAAATCAATGTATTCTTTTTCAAAATTGATATTATACTAGCAAGTTCATTGGGATTCTGAATCAATGATATTTCAATATTTCTGGAGGTATGTTACATTATGCTCATATTGCATTATTGAAACTTTCTGAAAAGAACTCTTTCTTTTTACTTTACCTCTTCATTCGAATACACTATACCGTTATTACAAATACCGTAGTAAATGTCACCTTTTATTAATATCTCTGGGATTTTCAACATTACAATTACTAATCTGTTTCAAATTTCTCATGAACTCTTTACTCTTCTTCTCAGTAAACTAATTCTACAAATGAAGTTATAAAAAATTGTATAAATGTTTTCCAAATTTAGAAATTGCTTTGCAGTGAAAGCATACAAATTTTCCGTGAACGCATAATCTAAATTTTCTCATATATTACTGCACTTTCTTCTTAAGGAGTAGAAAGTTACGTAATGCTACGAAAAACGGCGATTGTCGGCAGAAAAACATATTACACCCTTGTGACGAAAAATGGATAAATCCATTGCTAAATTTAGAAAAAATCCTCAAATCGTGGTGTAGCCAGAATCCATGTTTTGTGGGTGGTTGATGCGAAAAATCGACTGACGGTAAAATGTCTGTCCGTCGTCCCTGAACAACGCTAGCAGCTAAACCGTTCAGCCGATTTTCACCAAAATTGATACTCCCAATCGATCTGGCTGATGTCGTAGCGCTAAATTTGAAACCTATATTCAATTAGGGGAGAATTGCAGGGTAGCCCTGGGACATTTTCAAATGTTCAAACAAATGACTCCATAATTTTATTACAAATGTAATAAAATGTAAATGTAATAATTGTTGGATATTGGGAGTGCATTTAGAGAATATTGCTGTCTCCTGTTCTGTTGAAAACAGATTTTTCGTAAGTATTCCTACAAGTAAAATATTGAAATTTGAGTTTTCCCTTCATGAAACTTTTTCTTAAGATAGATTTTTAAATAAGATCATGTGCAATTTTCAAACTTTTAGTATTTTCAGCATAAGTTTCCGTGAAAATACAGGTGAGAAAGTACGCCTGTTTAGCATCACTAGTATCTTTAAAACTGTCCTACTTCTAGACATTAGGCTCTTCTCGAATAATTGCAAGTCCTTTCTAGTTTTATTATGACAATGTGGTACTGAGTATGCATGAAGAAAAGTAAAAATATTGTTCTTTCTTTCTATAGAAAAAGTTCGCATTCTATTAAATTATAATTATATTATATTAATATATTTATTATTCCCTATATTATACATTTTTATATTATATTATATATCACAATATATTTAAACTTAAAAGTTGACCTCTGAAAACGAAAAATATATACTGAAACGATTATGTTCTATTTAGCATAGGTTTTATTATATTTAACTACTTTTCTAAGTGGCAACTGAAACACATATCGCTTTAGAATGGTTAACGTCATGCGGTACGCTGTCGGCTTGCTAACGTTGTGAGTTCAGATCGGAAGGTAATTTTTTCTTCTGTTACGGTGTGATTTCAGTAGTAATATGTCAATGTTTTGTAATTAATATTAATTTTGAAAAGACTTAGGGGCCTAAAGGGACAGTTTTGTCGTCCATCAGTACGACGACTAGAAGCCTCCGTTCTGTACCAACTGACCGAGGCGCTAGTGGTCTATTTTCGAGGAACTCTATATATTTTGAAAATTGAAAAGTTAACTTCAAGACTACAAAATTGAAAATAGAGATCTTACTGTTGAAAACTCTTTTCCCAATTCATGTAATAGTATAATATTGCAGAGCAGTGACATTAGAAGAAAAGTATGTGCTGTTGTAGTTCAACTACTTCGTTGTTTACATTATAAGCATTATAATGTCTTTAAGAACAATCAATCAACTATTTGCTGATAATTAAAATATTGTTAGCATTATATCATTCAAGTTTAGAGTTACAAGTTTTCATGAATACAGATGCAAATTTGTCGGAAATTCTCTTAGTTGTGTTAATTGGTATTAAAAATACATAGTTACTTGCTTAATACTACGCGGTTCTGTATTTCAGACTGGTGTTTCACGACGAGTTCAGTTCAGTCTTATCGCGTAATGTGGAGATCACCTTGAAGATATGGGAGGGCAAGATAGCAGTTCGCAGGATAGAAGCTACTTCATGAGCCCTACACAAAAGACATTCAGATCGAAATATTTCTAACTAGAATCAACTATAGAATAGTATCGCGTGATGATTCACATTTCTTATCAGAATGTGAGTTTGCTGTAAGGTGTAGTAAATGTTGTATATCATACGAACAATAAATGTCAAGCTAGAATTCATTCTACAACACCCCTCATCGGTGCTGTAAGGTACCTCTGTGATAGCTCCGTGGATTAAACGGGTAGTAGATAGAGGAATGGACGCCAGATCAAATCCTGCCGAAAATATATATTTTTTACCTAATGCCTGGAACACATTAATCACTATCATCACGAGAGAGACATTCCAAAATTCTTGCAGGAGGAACAAACTTGTTTTGTAAACGATAATGATTATATTAAGATTGTGTGCTGGTATCTTGTATTCCAAGCAATGTGACGAAACAGAAATTTGGAAGAGATAGCTCAAATATTAACAGTGTCTCAATTGCAATATCATTATCATATTTTATGTAATCGTTAGAAATAATATGAAAAGTCTGTACCAAGTTGTATAATCACTAGTAATTTACATATTTAACAGTTCTAGAGATAATCAGAATCCTTAACAAGTCTGTGGGTTTATTATAAAATTTTGCAATAAAGGTAATTTCTTGTCTTTATTAATTTAGAAGGAATATGTCTTTTTACGTTTAAAAAGTTCCTTAGAGACTATTACGAACTCATTAAATTACCATTTGTGTTTGTGCTTTTGCGATAAATGCTAACAGAACGCATCCCATAATTGTTTGTAACAATTGATAATTTTATTTCTTTTATGGTATTCTTAAAATGTTTAATGTAAGTCTTCAGTGGGTGAGCCACATTTCAAAATGATTAACTCAAAACATAATAAGTACGATTTGACGTGGTCATGTGAAGAAATCAATAATTTTTTATTATTATCTCATTTTAAATAAACAATGTTTTGATACGGCTTATCTTTAGTGCAGGTAGACTGAGACTAAGTGGTGACCATTCAATCAGTCCCAATTTTCACAAAGAAAATAAGGAATTTTAATTATTTAGTTATATCCAATGATTATTCGCCATGCTTTGTAGGTGATCCAATGCAAATCACCTGTCATTTAGTCTCAATATAGGAAAAAAGGAGGTGCAATTTCGGATCTCAAATGTCTGGGATAATGTCGTTCTTTAAATCTAAATATTAAATTTATTATAAAATTCATAAATATGATAACGAGTTAGATAAATAAATATATTATCATGTATTTTAAAAACATCAGTTGCCTAATATTGCATTTTCAGAAATTGTACTGCTTTAGAACGAGATATGTTTAGAGAATATGATTTCTATTACGTCTTAAATGTTACTCTCAGAAAATGGAGAAATTACAGAACAAACATTTCGTATTCGTAGATACATTAAGGCTTGCAGATTACTAGAGACCAATAACTCTCTCTGTAACTGAAATCGTTTTGACACCGGGTTTTAAATCGGAGGTATTGAGGATCGAGTTCTGCGCGATGCCTTTTTCTTCTGTTCCGCGTTCTGTTTTACCTAAGTCTGAGAATTAAAGATAAGAATGTTTAGCGGAAAATACTTGTATTTATTTATTGCTTATAAGATCTTTGCTGAACTTTTATACTATATAATGTGTAATTAGTTTGATACCGCTTTATTACAAATATTTATACAAATGTGTATTTATTTATATTTAGTTAGTAAGAATTTAACCTAACCTCGCTTGGAATTAAGATAGTGAACGTTTTGACATACATTTTGCATTCACTTCCAAAAACCGTTCGTTAGTGATATCCATATTGTGACCTGATAACCGTATTAATTGAGTACTAAAGATGTAATTCCCTTCGGGCAGGAATCAAACCGCATCGTTCGATTTACGACCAGTTGCTCTGACCACTGAGCTTCCGAAAAAATGCGTTTTACAGTTGGGTTCTTGGGCTCGTGTATTCCCCACGCATTTGATATTTGTCACCGCTGTCATCATTTACGTACGTCAGTATGAGGGAAGGTTTGGACATTTAAGTAATTGATATCAAAGTTGTGACTTTTACACAACGTCGTGCCCAGATTGTGACAAATTACTCGTTTTTTCTTGATTAGATAAATACATTCATATTTTGCAATATGAATCATTTATGTAAAATAAACTCACCTTGAAATGACAATCAGTAATGCAGAAAATTCTCAGTACTGTTTTTTGTATCTCACCTTTTGGAACTGCTGTAACACGTTTAGATGGATTTTGAACTATGATAATTCGTTATCTCAGCACAAAACAAAACTTGTACTTCTCGTTTTTACTTTCTCGTATACGCACGAATATACGTAGTATACGTAGTATATTCGTATGTAACGTATATACGTAGTATATTCGTGCGTATACGTAGTGTAAGAAAGTTATGTAATACAGCGGAAAATCGATTTCGCGATTAAACGTAATACACGTTTTGAGTCGAAAAGCGGTTTTATCCAAACCGTCCGATCCATCCGTCTGTAATCACTACTAGCGCCTAAACCACACGTACGATCCTTTCCAAATTGAAGAAACCCCTGTTTTTCTGGCTGTAGTTGAAGCTTGGAAATTTTGAAAAATCTTTGAAATTTGGGGGTACTTTACATGAAGCCTTCGGACATTTTCAAAATTTTCTCAAAACGCTCCTAATTTTCTGAGTAAGAATAAGTAAAATACACTTAGAAGGATGACATAGTTCCAATTTTCATGGTTAACTCTGAATTTTCGAAATTTTAAAGTTTGAACATTTTGGGCGTCATCCTACAACTCCGAAAGTGAAAACAGATTTGTCTTTCAAATGAAATATGTTGTCCATAATTCGTTCTTGCATAACAATCATGTAGGCTTTCTTGAAATGATGGCATGTTTCGTGCAAAAGTGCAAGCAATATTTACAATTTTAAAGAATTGTTTGAAATGCAAAACTGCAATGAAACCGTTTTCTTTTCTTACTATTAAAACGTTTCAAAACCGATTTTGCGAAATCGTACTTTTTACTGTTTGTTTCGTTTCAAGCAACATTCCTGTCTTCAGCTAGCAAAACTCACCAGTATCACTCGTCAACACATCCTAATATGTAGAGCATTGTATAAATGACTGCGGGGAGTGACGTCATGTAGTTCAGGTACTTGTTTGAAGAACTGGAAGGCTCGAGTTCACGTCCTGGCCTGTTCATGCAGCTTTTTATTTTTGACTATGTGAGTTTTAATTAATACTTTTCCTTTTCAATAATTTAGGTATGCATTTACGTTGTCGTTTGAGTTTCAAAACAGATGAAGTGTTAATAGTAACATTTGTTATATATTAAGAAAACATTACCAATAACGAGAAAATAAGAGTTTATTTTTATATAAATGTGAGTAGATGAACAAAAGATAATAACTGCGTAATGATAGGTGATTTTCTTGAAGTCAATAAATGTTTCTTAGATTCTATAATTACTTGCAGCAAATGAATTCTGAATGTCGGGCCGTGTCGAAACTTGTCTGCTAGCCCAACGTTATCACGTCTAATAATCTCACCTTGGGCAGAGGCGATAAGGGTTGAGCGTCAGGCTAGAACCAAGGCAAAAATTACATAGTACTGAACTGAAACATTCTTGAGTAATTAACTATTTTATAGTGCCGTAGATTTCTTTGCTTTCTTATTGTCTCTTAGAGGTAATTTTTTAATATTTTAAATTGCAGAAGTGGAAAAGCAATGGTTTGAAGACAAAATTCGTAAGATTCTTAATTGAGTAAGTTCACGATAACTTACGTACGTCTGTGTTGTAGCGCAATCCTTAGGTGCGTGGCTTCACAATAGAGGAACGCGTGTTCAAATCTCGTACGATATCAGCGGTTTTTACTTGACGACAATGAAAATAAATTCCTAATAACGATGTCGAATGTTCTAAACATTCCTTTTCTTTCAAGAAGATACCATTACAAAACTCGGAAAAGAATTTGATGTACTTTCGATTACTGGTCGTTTACAGATCATTCACTACTCCATATTTTCCTGTTCATAGGCCGTTTTGGTTTTACATTGGTACGTTCGTTTCCTTCCCAATCCCTAATACAGTATTACGTCCTTTGTAATTAACTTTATTTATTTGTGTCTCACTGTTCTTTTGTCAAGTTTTCTAGCTGAAATTTTTCTTTGCTTTTAAAATTAAGAAATGCTTACACTTCCTTCTTACCGAAATATGAAGAACTAGAGTGCTACAGAATGGGACAGACTTTCTCGTAGCAAATGTTTATAATTTCCTTTGTGTGACTGGTTTAAGGTTCTTGCCAACTCACATAAGGTTCTGCCGTTCTCTTGCCAGCTGGCATCTATCCCGCACAAAATACATTTTTGACATTTTCTCAACTTTCGGTTCAAAATATCTCTTTTCACAGGAATCTATTGAGTTTTTGAAAAACTTCCTCTAAAGTCATTTGAAGCACTTCTACTCACAAGTTAAATAATCTATACAAATCTATTCAAATGCTCATATTAACAGCGTGAGAGGTATTTCAAAAAATTACATTTGTTAATTTTAAAAACAATAGAATAGAGCAATATCTCGTTTATGTCATCGGATATGCATTGGCATTACCCCAACCAAAAATTTAAAGAAAAATTTGGAGCCGTTTTTGAGAAAATCTTGTTATGTAAATTTTAAAATTGCAAATATTGCACCCATATTGTGCGAAATCAACTAAAACTTTTAAAAAAATTGCATGACCTTATTAAAAGATCTAATTATAAGCAACACATTTCATTTGAAGCAAATATCTCTATCTTTAATTTTGTAGTTGTAGTAAGACGCCGCAAAATATTCAAATTTAGCGATTTTTCAAAATTCGGGTTAACCGTGACAATTGGACATATTCTACCTTTATAAGCGTATTTTACTATAGAGTAAACAGTCCTTACAAGAAATTTACAGAAAAAATTTGGAGCCGTTTTTGAAAACAATTTAAAATGTCCGGAAGGCTACAAATAGTCCCCCCAAAAATTAATGAATGTTTTTCAAAATCGCATAGCTTCAGCTCAGGCGAAAACGACAGGGGTTTCTTCAATTTGGAAAAAATCGTATGCATGATTTAGGCGCTAGAGTTGTATTGTTGAAAAAAATAATTCTTGGTTTTTAAAACCATGTATTTGTATAATAAATATTCGATTATTAGTTGAAGTAAATATGTTTATCATGCCCATTTGCTAACATTCTGAAAGGCTACATTGTTGTGAATGATATTGATTAATAAACAAGTCCATTATTAAATATTCTTCTCAATCATTCATTCAAGAGTATGCTACTACTATTTTATAAAGTGGCCGTTTTTGTAAGCTTAAAAAGTTTCAAAGTGGCCGTTTTGATTATTGTCTCTAGGCTTTGCAACATAGATTTCAGCAACGTTGCTGTAGTCAGAGTCAGTTAAACGTCTTTCTCTCAGACAAGCATGTTTAATATTTTTATTAGACAAACTGTATTTTCTATTTTCAAACCCATAACTGACCACTATGACCTAAGGATCAGTACAGTGATCAGTGAATGTCATGAAATTTAAAGTGAATGAATTTGATTTCTTAGTGTTCTTAGAAACCATCCAACCTGGATCCAAAATAAAGACTCAGTGTCACGTGCCTCTCTTCATCCTAGAAAATATTCATTTCTCTCTCATAATGAACTAGTGGTAAACTAGTAATGAGATGAAGATGAAGATCTTTTATTTATACAATATTATTTCATCGAAACAGTTCTTTACCTTAACTGACGTTGAAATACTTGTTACATTATTTTGGAGACACCCAATAAGTCATGCAAGGCTGGTAAAACAAAATGTTGAAAGTTTGATTAGTGCATAATCAAATAACCTAAAAATTTGGTGGATATCGTTTAAGACTTCGAGAACGGCTGCAAAACCTTTTGAATTTATACATAAGCGATTTCCCTTTTGAGTCAACGTATCACTTGAAAATAGGTAGAAAAATAATATTTTTGTATCTGTAACATTTAATCCAGAAATGAATAAAACTAAAAATGGAGACTCAAAATATATAATGTAAAGTCAAGACACATGGTTGTAGGAATCTCGATATGATCTAGAACAGAATACGTATATTTCCAGTAGGAAAGGAATTTAAATATATCAGATGATTATTAGAGCAGGGATCTAATATGTGACTTTATTAAAATAAAGCTAGGACGCCAATTATTAGTAGACTTCATAATATTTTATAAAACAAAAATTTTCGAAGAAAACTAGAGACAATATACATGACAATGGTGGAGCTGTGTTACGTATGAATCGAAATTAGAATTAAAAATGATGCAATAAACTCTCAGTTAAATGCTATGAAAATGAATTTTGGAGACGATGTTGTCAGTATACTGTTTGATAGAATACTAAACGAAGAGATTAGACAGATAATAATGATTGAGAGACAAGTGATCGAAATGTAGAATCCAAACAACTCCAATGGTATGATGCAGAATGCATGCTGACAGAATATCAAAATTATCTTTGAGTGAATCCCTTTCGAAAGAAGAAAACGAGGAAGGCCAAGAAATCTTGTAAGTACGTTATCGATTTGACAATGAAGGGCACAAGAATGAAGGAAGATGTCTGACGGAATAAAAACATTGGTGTAGATGCGAAAAACGGTCATTAGGAACTGAAAATACTCGCTTAAGAATTAATAATTACCTTAAACCGAGTGGAATATACGGATAAAGAAGCCTTGTTATTATGTGCTGGCACAAGTAAGAGGGAACAGATCTGTTAAGATCTGTTAAGATCTTGCCGGAATACCAAACCAAACCAAGTTGCGTTCTTATTTGAAAGATTAAATGAAAACAAAGAAAATTTGATTATTTTCTAGAGAGTCCTTTAGATAACAAATATCAGATATTACTCTATTTGGTATTTATGATATTTTAAACTTTGTCCATTTATCGGCATGATCGCTTTTCAATGGAACAACTATTCTTCCAATTGACAGGTCGAAAAGTAAATATTGTATTTAGGTAAAAAAAGATGATTGAATTATGTTTTCGAAAAATTGACGGGACTGAAGTGAAAGAAAACTAGCACAAATAGTAAATTCACATTTCTTGTATGTTGCACCAATGAATAATGTCAATTCCACAATTAAAATCTATTTTCGATCCACCAATAACATATGTGAGGTCTCTTTAACCAAATCTTTCGCTTTGCAGCGATAACATAATTCACCGGAAAGTGTTCGGCAGTTTATCGACGAATGAGAGAAAATGTAATTACAATAGCAGTAGGACTTCTGATGCAGTATTCAAGGCAGATTTTTAAAACTCAGACATTTGTTCATCATTTCTCTCTCATGGTATGCAACATGTATTCTGAAGTTAATGTTGAAATATCTAGTATCACTTTCGAATCCTAAGACTTAAGTAAAAGGAACGCAATGGTGACCCTGAAGATTTGTTACGAACCAGCGCAGATTCTCCTTCTTCCCGACCTTGCATTAAAGTCGTCGCCGAAGTGTGCGACCAAATGCCAATGAATTATAAATTTGAGGTTATTTCGTTATTATTTAGATTTTTCTTTGTAAAATCGTCTGCGTGAATATACTATATACGAACACAAACTATCAATCAATGGGCAGTACATTTTAAAACGTTACATTGTAATATAGTAGCAATGCGTTTCAACAATAATAAATATTGTAGTTATAGTTTTAAAATTCAACTTAATTCATATTATAGTACTTTAATTAAATTACTTTATAAATATTTATAACTAAATGAAATTTTCCCAAATAAAATTAATTGCTTATTTTGTTTAAATATTTATTAACAATTCATTAAAATTATAAATATGCAGTGCAATATTACTGAAGATGCGTTAGTAGACACATATCAATAAATTGGCAATTTTGTATGAATGTAAAAATGTATGAAAATAGAAAATTTATTTTGCAACAATATTTTACAGAAGAGGATCCTATTCGATTTCTAACGATTATCATGACACAGATTTCCAAGTTTGGAAATTTTGAAACATTATTAACAATTACAATTTTGAAATAATTTTGACAGGAGAATCTCTAGTGATTCTTAATGGATTAGCAAAACAGTGTTTGCATAGGTCTGCTTATCTAGAAGAAGTGGGTGTAACATTCCGATGACATGTAAAAACTTTGTTGCATTGCTCGTCTCTCGAAAATAAAAATATCGTAATGTAAAAATATACTTGCTATAATAATAATATAATATATTAATTTCATTGCGTTGGATTGAAATCATACATAAATTACATGTAAGTAATATATTGATATGAGTGTGTGTAGTGTGTGTGTGTGTGTGTGTGTGTGTGTGTGTGTGTGTGTGTGTTTCCTCAATGTTCACGCAATAGACGAAGCTGGTGTTTCTACCTTTGCAAACATTAAGATATTAAAATGTTATATAAGAGTCATATGTCGTTTTTGATTCTCAGCAAAAATCCTCAAAGACTAGGTATCACATATGATTTTAATATTTGCAGTAAAGAACTCCATGTAAATGCAATCACTAACGTTAGATTGAAGAGTATATGTGATACCCAAAACAAAGATCAAAAATCATTCATTTGCTTACAGCTCACTTACCAATCATAATGTCTGCAGTAGAAAACTTTCATTGTGACTAAATGAACTTTAAATACTTTAAGTTTATTTAGTATTTTATATCAAAACTATTTTATTACAATTTAATGTCCGCGACCATAGAGTATTTTTAATTGGGTCATCTGAAATTGATGATGAAGTATTTCACAACTGAAGCTGCTATCTCGGAGACGTGTTTGTGAAACTGACTCTAAAACGTATTTCTTTAAGTTATTAATTTTCTAATAAAATAACTAGGTTAGACAATGCATACATGAAATTATTTGCATTTTATATTAAATATTACAATAATAAACGACAGAAATGTAGACATGGAGCTTAATAGTCGTTGTCAGTGTTATTTTGCAAAAACCCGTTTTATAACAGTTTTAAAATATGTTTTACTGGAAATTGCATGCCTTTATTTATGAGATTGAATGTATATACAAATTTATGTAAACTGTTGGTTGATTTAATATTTATATTCAAATATTTACTATAATATAACTCTCATCACCGCCATTTTGTAATGTTCAGATGAATGTCCCTTCTCCCTGAAATGAAGCTAAAGCTGATTGGTCAGCTCGATCCGCAGGGCGGGGCAGGGGTCGGAAAACTCTGGTAAAGTTCGGCTCAGGACATCGCCCATTTTTTGTGCAAGCGAGGGTACGTGTTCTGCCCATCACAGACACACATGTAGTACAACAGCGAAATTCCTGATTTTTTAATTTATGTGTGCTATCATCTGCCTTTCTCGAATGCGCGACTATGAAAAACTTCACACACTAGCCGGATCGAGCGCGCACCCTGGGGGTTAAGAGAGTAGTTAATCAACCTCTCAGGCACCGACGTGCACTCCAGCGAGAGAAATGTTGTACGTCATTTTATAGCTCACTCCTTCAAAACTATAATATCAATACAAAGCATATTGTGGCAGATTATAAAAAAATGGGAATTTCCTAATAACGTGTGAAACATTTTTCAAATAATATTTCTTAAAATTCTGAAAGTGACTTCATGACCTGGCAGTGATTTTACGGTCAATCAGAATTCTCAAGGTGCAGACTCTTTTCAGATTTCAACTTTTAGTTTGTGAGAAGCGGATTTGGGTTTTCTTCTTGTCACCAAGGAGAGTGGGAGTGAGTCTCAGCAAAAAGAAAACTATCCCTGTTATTCCATTTTCTAAGAAAAAAAGTGTCTCCTTAGATAGCACAGCTATCCCTTTAGCTTCCTAATCCGTTCTTTCCTCGCTGTTAGAGGCGCACTAAGCCCCAATTTTTTCCTCCCTGTCCCATTTCCTCTGCGTCCGCTGCCCCTCCCCCTCGGCGTGCTCGCGTGCGAATCCTGCGCGCCTATCTCACCGCCGCCCCGCCCTGCTCCGCCCCCAATACGCCACGCGCTGCCCCGCCATTCCCCACCGCGCCACGATACACACCACCACTCTCCGTCCTAGCACGCCTCGATTCGCCATGCCACACAATCCGCACCGCCATGTCTCGCTATGCCCCGCCCGCCCCGCCACGCAGCGGCACGCCCCGCCACGCCCACCTTGATACGCCACACCACACCACGCCACACCTCACAACGCTCAGCCACGTCCCCCTATGCCACGCTATGCACCGCCAAGCCACTCGGTGCCATGCCCTCACCTTCTCCCCGTTCCCTCCCCCACTCCGTCACTCGCCCCCGCCGCGCTCTACCAACCGGAAGAGCCGAGGTTTCGAGTCCGAATGGCGGCGGCTTTTGGACAAGAGCTTCCTGACTGGTCGAATTCAACCATTGACTGGAGGGGATTTTTTTCCGTAGTCTGATCCGTAGTTTTCCATGTTTTTTGGAGGATCAGTAGCAACAGAATGCACTATTCTGCGCCCGCTGCGCAACCGCTGCGCAACCGCTGCGCCCGCAGCGCCCTGAGCCGCCGCCCGCCGCAGAGCCGCGCCCCCGCTGCTGCGCCCGCCGTCGGCCTGTCTTCAGTAATACTCGCGGCCTCTCAGCCATTTCAGCTAATTAACGCACTGCGTCGCATGCGCGGCTTAGGCAACATGCGACAACGCGATAATACTCTAAGCCGCCGGATGCGCCGCGGAACAATATACTGCGAAAGCAACCGGAGAACGATAGTGAATTAATTTGTTGCGCGGTTATTGTAACAATGATATTAATAACAGCTAGTTGTATTGAACACGAGTCTCTGAGCTTAATACACCTACTACTCTCTTTTTGCTATTGTTTATTATTAACGCCCGCAAGCTTTAGGCAATGATTATTCATGTGTTCGTTTCGCATTACGGAGGTTCAAATTCTGGATTGCATATGCCCTGAAGGGGTAAATAAAGCCCGAGATATATCTACCGTTATTGGGTTACAACTGCACTTCTATTTATTTAACAGGAATCCGTAATATTCTCACGAGTCATTTTCCAAGAATAATTAATCGAAATAGTACAACATAACTGAAATGATACTTACATTGTGAATAACAGAATATAGAAAATAACAGGTGGTTGCACAGCAGTATGCCTTGTCGTATTTGTGACGGTGAAGCAATATCATAATATTGCAATTTGTATCCTACGAATACTTCAACCAACTCTTGAACACATTTGTTCTTCAAACAAAGCTTGGGCGAATAAAACCACATATTTCTTTAATTATTTGCAAATTCAACAGTTATGATCAAAATGGTACTTCTGAGTTAGAATTCAGTGTATTATAATTTATGACTACAAAAATATAATTAAATAATAAATAATATTAACTAAAACGAATAAATTCTTGTATATCACACGACCACTCCTACCGAGACTAGTATATGACAGGTGTTTGTTACAAGTAAAACAGAAATATTTACTTTTTTCAAACAATTTGATCATTTGAGAGGTTGGGATCAAAAGCCAGGTAAGTGACAATGTCGCAAGCTGGTGGGAAATCACGTTCAATTAAAATGGGATTAGAAAATTACGGAAGTTGCATTAGGCTGAATCCGATTTTTATATCCAAGGGTTGTTAGTCCTGGGGGGATGGAAGATGGAATGATGATGATAATGAAGGATGAATGGACGGCACACACAAACAGACTTACAAGTACACAAACAAACCTATGCCCGAGGTGGGAGTCAAACCCGCGATTCTTCCGTCCGAGATCGCGACGACACTACTGCTATAGTGATCTCGGCTATCCGGACTGGCGTTATTATTGCTATTATTATTTATTATTATTATTATTATTATTATTATTATTACTACTATTATTATAATTATAAATGGTGTTCCATTTCTTAATCTTCTGTAACAATGGACTTCATTGATTTTGCAAACAGTGAATTCACTAATAAACTAGTGGTGATGCCAAAGCACATACTTTCTCGTATTGATTATAAACGCTCCGCAATATTATACTACTACATAAACCAGCAAAAATGATTTCAACCAGCAAAACGCTTTCGCTTCGAGACCCGATCTCAGTTGCTCAGAGTTAAGTTGTCGGCACTCATACCACTTCTCCACACAACATCCGTATGAATCGATCTCGGGCAGAGGCATAAAAAAGGAAATGTCTGATTCAAGTAAAAAACATCAACAAACAAAATAGCCGTTAGAAACTCCGAAAGCCTCCAGTCAGTTCAGCTCAATCAGGATATATCAATTTTGGAGAAAATCGGGTGAACGGTTTAGGAGCTACAGTTGTGCACAGAGGAACTGACAGCTGTTAGGTTATTAGGATGAGTGATTGACTGATAGTGATTCCCGGCACGCCTACTCGTAAGGTCATTAGTCCCGAATGTATAGTACATGGTTTTGCTCGGGAGGTAGCTGTTATCTTCCCGTCCTAGATGGCTAAATCAAGCGCCGACCTACCGCCGGCTAGCGGGATTTTCCCCAACCAGGTGCCACCCACCAGAGGGTATCCTCCTAGCCGAGAGAAGCTGTAAGCTTCCGACCGGTCTCCCGGCATCTGTGGTAGTATGGTGCATGTAAGTGTGTGTATGTAAAGGGTAAATAGAACAAGGAATGGGAAGAAAAGGTCGCACGCGGCCACTTTGGTAGGGTACTGCCACGGCATTTGCCTAGTGTTGATCACAGAAACCACGGAAAGCTACCGATCAAAGCAGCTGACTGATAGAATTCTTTTCCACACAGTAATAGGACTCGACCTAGCTCTCCGGCAAGTGTCGAAAATATTGCCATCGTCATGACTCAAACCTAGCATCTCCCGGTCAGTGACCCTACAATGATATTATTTGATGCCCTGAGCCAACTCTCCCGGCCAGCTATTAAGGACATATAAAGTCGTTTACTTAAATTGGTTCATACAGATGCACCGAAAGACAATTAATTTGATGTGGCATACGTTTTACAAACTTGTTTGAAAGTTTAGAGTTGAAAACTTGTTTAAAAGTTCAAAATACGAAAGTCACGTGCAAACACTTTCAGTGTATTTAGTACCATAATTGATTGTATAAGTGAGTAGAATTGCTCCAAATGATTTTCAATAAAATTTCTGAAATTCGCAATACTTCTTCGCAACACAGAATTTTGACAAATAATTACCCCAAAGCAAAGCACAGCACGAGCCCTTTCTTCCTTAGCGCTGAAGCAGTATCCCTCATTTAACCACTGATGTCACTGCAGTGCCTCCGACCGGGAAGTCCTAGGTTCGAGTCCCGACTATGGCAGGATTTTCAACACTACCTTGTGAGCTAGGTCGAATTCAGCCGCTGTCTGGAGGACAATTCTAACGGTCGGCTGCTCTGATTGGTAGTTTTCCGTGGTTTCTCCGATCAAAAGCAGGCGAATGCCGGAGCAGTTCCCTAACAAACGGGTCACGGACCGCGCGCGATCTTTCCTTTCACTTCCTTGTCCTATCCTTACCCCTTATACACATACTTACACTAACATGCACGACACTGTCACACATGCCGGGAGACCAGTCGGGGACTTAGAACTTGTTCCGGCTGGAGCGGCGCCCGGCTGCTGGGAGATACCTGACTGGGGAAAACTTCGCTAGTCGACGGTTGGTCGGCGCCGGATCTCGCCATCCAGTGGGGGAAGATCACCGCCACCTCCCGATGAAAAACATGAACTACACTTACGGAACCAACGACCTCAGTAGTTGACGCTCACTAATCAAGCTTAGCTCAGAAGTTGTAATGTCAACCATTGTGAGTAGGTAATGTAAGGTTCCTGTGACGCCTGTCAGCGCCATTGACTGTTGAGCCAATTTCCGGATAACTAAAGACAGATTTTCTGTTAAAGAACAGTCCAAACCGAAAATTTGAAATCTGAGTTCACTTGAACGAATAGAAGAAACCTCGATTACATCAGTAACGTATTTAACAGCTTGAGTGGTGGAACCGGTTTTGATATTTTTTACCTCATTTTCCTTTGCTTTTAGGACATTTTTGAAACACTTTAAGATCATTTTTTGATCATTTTTGGCGATGTTTGAAGTCATCAAAATCAGCCCCTACTCATTACGATACAGATTTCATTACGATTCAGGTTCTTGGCCAATTTTAGAGAAGTTTACAAACCAAGTATTGACAATTAATCATTGAGAACTGTTCTCGTAAATATTTTGTTCGATTCTGTACATTAAAATTGCGTTTAATATTATATTATATTATTTTCGTCAATTTTAATTTATTTTATTAGTCGTAATTTTTTTACGTGGAATATTATTTAAAGTAGATGGATCGTAATTTCAGTTGGCCCTATTTGACTGGCGCATTAAACCAAAGCCACCTGCCGTAGGGTAGGGAGGGAGCTGTCCGCTAAATGGCCTTGGCTGAATCCTGCATATCAACTGCCTCGAAACGATTGAATGTAAATGTTTAACTTATAAAAGTTACGATATGTCGTAGAAAAATTACCGTATGTGACTCGACGTAATAGGTATTAATACATCATAGTTTCGTACTGAAAGTAGCTTATAAGAAAAATAAGAAAAGATGGGGCACATTAATGGCAGAACAACTTTAATTTCACTATTATTGAACTCTATTCAATAACTATTAACTTATAATGAACTAATAACCTATAATTAGTAAGTAAGGATTAACACAATACATTATGAAATTCGAAGCAAATCTCTTAGATATACACCAATTTCTCAACTGATAGGAAGATTTGTTTTCGTAAATATCATTGGAAATTTTGGGTAAAAAAAAATTAGAAACTGCAGCGTTCGCAAATTACAACAAAGCCTGTGGAACGTCAGCATTACTTTCCACCATTTTAAATTCAGAAATTATAATCGACATGAACCAGTTATACAATAGGAACTCGTATGAAAAAACAATGCCTCACTACGCCGTGAAACGAAACAAGGGCCTCCTGTTAACAAACGTTAACGAAGGTGGGGGTTCCTTTTGAATAAACAACGAAGAGGAGCAATGAAAGAAATTATAATTCATAATTCATTTTCGTACGATTGTAAAAAAAAGTTTATATTTCGTTAGTCTCAATCGTGCAAAAACCAATAATTTCAAGGACATAATGTTTGTGAAGTACAGTGTTTTGTTCAGTTTGTGTATTATATTTGTGAATTTCATCATTTGTGCATCTTTAGGAGAAGGATTGTTTTGAAGTTAAGGTAAATTTTCAAAAAATAGAGATGTTTGCATCTAAAAGAATTGGTAGTGATCACTCGTCGCAAGGCGTCTGCACGATAAAAATCGATTCATACACCCCATTGAATGGCGCAGCGGGCGCCATTCAATAATTAGTCTCTCACTAAACATTTCCAGATTTCAACAATGCGTAGTTATATTTAGTAAAATGGAAACCCTGCAACAGTCAAGTTTTCAAAATTCAAGTAATAGACAAAATTACCGGTAAATAGTCTCTCTGATGATACCTGTATGCGAAAAATGCTAGGTTAATATGATGGGATGCCAGTTCATTAAGGATTTGATATTCTTGAGTATTTTGAGTATCATTGGACTAGACAGGCTTATAAAATCATCAACCGTCCTGCTGGGTATCTTGGTTTAACCTTCTTGTATTCTTTCGTTGGGTCTAAGTAAAAGAATTCTACGTTTTTTCGGTGTGTAAAGTAGACGGCATTGTTGTACGTTGGCAAGCTGCTGACGCAAGTTTCACTAAAGTTGGGCTTCTAAACGGTCAAAAATAGCTCTTATCCCTTATCGTAACGAACAAGACAGAATCGGCTCATTTCGGCGAGAACATGGCAAACGACACCACCATAGCTTCGCGCCAACGCGAGCGGAACGACGTCGTATTTATAACGTCAAACTTTAAAGGCGCAGTGACGCTTCGTTACGCGTGTCCAACGACACGGCAAGGCCCCGGCCTTAGACCTACGCGATTAACATAAAACATTCTTGAGTGTCTCCAACGCATAATAATGTATGCCAAAGTGCTTTTTTGCTGAACACTTTTAACGGGACATTTTGAAGCTTCAGAACGCGTGTCGGCGTTGGGTGGCAAAATCCCGCCTTCGGTCTACACGATTAATATACAACAATCTTGAGACTGCAATACATAATTTTCAAAAGTCATTCGAATTATGTAAAGATAATACCCTCCTTACTGTTATTCTCTCTTTGCTTGCGTTCACCGATCTCACATCAGAGTCAATACGTTATGTTACGGAAAAAGACCACAGAAAAGTATTGCCACTCGCGTACTGGCAGTTACATAATGGAGGTCACCTCAAACATGTTAGAACGTAAGTTTTCCAATGCAAGTACGCAGGCAAGTAGTGCTGACTGGTCACGTTACGGAATAAGTCAAGAGACTTCCGTGTGGTTGATGGCAATATCATACTTATATGATCGAGGATCTTAACTTCCCTTCTATACTAATAATTTTGTGGTAATTAATTCAATTTACACACTAGTCGTGTGATTGGCACATGTGTATTAATATTGTTTGTGTTTTTTGATAAGTTATCAACTGAATGTTTTGATAAGTTATCAACAAAGAAATTATCTTCATATGGAATTCCTGGTATTGCTCTAGATTGGTTATGTTCGTACCTTAAACAACGATCTCAGAGAGTGGCAATACCTTACAGGATTGATGGAACATTACGTACGCACCTTTCCGACTCTTTGCCCATTGCACGTGGAGTTCCTCAAGGATTGATTTTAGGCTCTATTCTGTTCCTACTTTACGTAAACGATATGCCCTCGACGATTCGAAACGGAAGAACGGTTCTCTTTGCAGTGTTACGAACATCCTTTGCGATAAAGAAACCGTAAATACTACAATATCAGATGTTTCACATTGGTTCCGAAATAACAAATTAATAGTAAACGAAAAGAAAACGGTTTTAATGCAGTTTTCCATTTCAAATAAACAATTCTGTGCTCCATTGAAAATGAACGGTGTACCATTGACTGGTGTTAAGGCAACAAACTTTTTAGGTCTCTCAATTCAGTCCAACCTTAAATGGAACGTCCCATTAAATGAATTAAACACAAAATTAAGTTCATTATGCTACGCGTTCAGAATTCTTGCAAATTCAGTCAGCCTTCATACTGCTCGTTGTGTATATTTCGCGAATGTTCATTCCCGCCTGAGATGTGGCAAAATATTCTGGGGAAATACATCTTATAGCTCCCAGAATTTTTGGTTACAAAAACGAATTGTACGAATAATAACCAAATCCCACCCACGTGATTCTTGTAAGCCTCTCTTCATTAATCTAGGAATTTTACCATTAATTTGTCTGTTTATTTACGAATCAGTGGCTTTCGTCAAAAATGACTTCCTTAAGGACGGGAATATATTATTAGAAAATACAGAAGTCTATTACTATAACACTCGACGTAGAAATCATATTCATCAGGTGACAGTATCAACAGCTGATTACAAAAAAATCACATACAATACATGTACATTATTTTACAACTTTGCCAGATGACATTAAACGATTAAATTCAATAGAAAAGTTTAAATCCCAAGTAAAATCATTTCTTCTGCATAACTGTTTCTATACAATTAGATAGTACACTGAGCATCACAAGAAAACTGACATTGATTTTAACAATGATACATAATGCATTATTTACCATTTGGACTGTATAAATGTGTATAAACAACCTGTAACAAGTATTGTACTGCAGCCTCCGGGTCAATGATCCCCATCTCGATCAGGTTTTTCGTCCAGTTTCCCTGATCCATTGAACAAATGCTGGGATGGCCCCTTGTTTTGCTTCTGGACATAAATGTAACTTCATTATCTGTTCACGTCTTCTAGAATTCATTGGGAAATATAGTTATTCAAATTATCGTTTCCATGTTGTTGCGGCAGGAAGTATTATTCCTTGACGAAGCACGTCATGGATAAGAGCCCAAAATGTATTGCTTTTTATCCTTGAAAATAGATTTTATTACATGAGAGCATTTTTTTTAATTTTCAAAATTCATGTAGTATATGACTTAGTGTAGGGATCACAGAATTTTGAAAATGTGAACAGAATTCACTTCCCTCCATAGCACGTCATACTCAGTTTCAACTTTTTTGACGTAAAATAAATAAATAAAACTGTTTATTGCCTTTGCGTTGACCACGGAACTCAAGTTACATGAAGTATTATTTCTTGCGTATTTTTGGACTGGTGGAGAGTAAATATTTAGGATTTGCTTTTCCAGGAATTGATTTTAACTCTCCATATTTTCGTCCATTCCAAGAACTTCCTTCATTTCGTAATCTTTTACTACAAGCATGTCAGAGTTTGTGGGATATATTATTACGTCGTTAGCATTGAGTGTTATATTCGCGTCTCCTGCCAATGAAATGTCGTAGCTGAAAATATTAAATAATGAGGGCTACATGGTTGATCCTTGGGGACATCTGAATTGATTCGATATGTTTCAGGTGATGTGTTGTTGCTTCTAAGTATGAAAACTCTGTTGGGAATGAAACTTGTTAGTGATTTTAATTAGTAAATATGAGGCTCCCACTTGATACCTTTTACACACAAGATTTATATGCCATACATTCTCGTCAGCTTGGCTCATATCTTGGCTGTAGTTATGTACTCTCTTTGATAGCATCTATGAGCTATGTTTTCTGTTAGTCTTAGCATTGGTGAGAAGTAGAATGCTTTTGTTTAAAACCAAATTGTATTGGTGGTATTCCACCTAACACTGTCAACAAGTGGTGCTACAATAGCATATACTTTCTCGCATTATTTCTAACTTCTCTTCTTCCCGACAGGGTTTAGATCATGTGACCTGCCCAGCACCCATTTTTCTTCTCGGTCTGCCAATGTCCCTTCTTCCTTCTGTTCTATAGTTCATAGCTCTGAATGGAAGTCGGTTCGTTCGCATTCTTAATACATGATTGTACCATTTTAACTTATTTTCGAGAATGTTTTCTTATAATTCTTTGTCTTTTAAAACATATCTTATTTCAGAATTTCGTTTCTTGTCGAGTAGCGAGTACCCTAGTGCATTTCGGAGAAATTTCATTTCTGCTGTTTGTATTTTATTTTTGATCTTTTTCGTGTTCACCCTTATTTCGCTGGCATACATGAGTGTGGGGACTGCAATTGTCTAGTAAAACTTGTCTCCTATTGTGTTGGGTTTCTCAGATTCTTATGTATCATTCTACAAACATTTCGTAATTTTACTAGTTTATCTTCCACGTCATGATGTTTATTACAGGATATATCACAGCATAAGTACGTAAAGATTCTAAGTTGGTCTAGGTTGTAGTTTCCTATTGCTATTTCAGGTCTTACTGGATGTTTGCCTCGAAATGTCATGACTTGATTTTTGAGCGGACATTTGAAGTTCATATCCTTCAAGAGTTTTCTTTAAGATAAAAATGGACATTTGAATGTTGTTTTCAGTCTCTTGTATCACCCCTTTGTCATCAGCTTATAAAATTGAATTGATATAAAAAGAACCTTTTAATTGTGCACCTGTATCGACTTTATTTTCCTATATTCTATGTATGTCGTCCGAATATATGTCAAAAAGGGTTGGTGATATTGAACAGCTTTGCCTTACTCCTTTATTTGTAGAGACAATTATATTAGGTTTACAGTTTACTAAGATGATCGAAGTTTCTCTGTATACACTCTGTAGAGCTTGGATAAGGTGTCTTGGGTAACCTCTCCGTTCTAATATTTTCCATAGAAGAATGCGTCGAACATTGTCAAAAGCCTTTTCATGATCTACAAATGCAAGATGTTATCTTCGTTCTTATATCAATCGCTTTAAGGTAAATATTGTATCTGTAGATGAACGGCCTTTTCTGAATCCTGTTTGTTCTTCTGATGAAGTGCTTCTGCTATTGTCTTCAGTCATTGATTCAGAATTCTAGCGTGTACTTTGTAGGTAGTGTCTAGCAAACTTATTCCTCGATAATTATGGGTGTTAGTTCTATCACCTTTCTTGTACAGGGATACCACTTTTACCTGTAACCAGTGTTTAGGAATCTCAATCTGCCTCCAGCACACATTAAACAGCTTTAAAAGGTTTTCGTGCAATGTCTGATCTCCATACATAAGTAATTCGCTGTTGATACCGTTTGGTCCGGGTGCTTTTCTATTTTTTAATCCTTTCAAAGCGATTGTCAACTCTTACCATGTAATGTCAACTTCTGGATACTTTTCTTTGCAGTTAACTGCAAAATTTTCTTTATCATCATACTACGGAGATCGATAGTGTTCTGCCCACTTATCTATTTCTATATTTTTTACGTTTACATCCTCTTTTATAAATCTATTTAGGGACTTCATGACTTTGTACGCTAAAGACTGCCTTCCATGTACATCATGTTCAATATTTGCAATAAATCTTTCGCAAGATGGGCTTTCTTTATTGCACTGTGGGCTTTCTTTATTGCATTCTTCGCTTGACTTCTTGTGATGCGGTACTTTTGTTTATTAACTATGTTGGGTTGCTTAGATATTTATTATGACATATTTTATTTATAAAATTTTCAATTTCGTCGACCAGATGTTTAGCCTTCTTTTACTATTCTTTTTTCTTTTTTACTTTTTTCATTTCCAGAGTCCACAGTTTCCTTATCAGCCTTCGTCAGAGACATATTCAAATTAGTCCATATTTCTTCCACATTGTTACTAAAAGGATTTAGATGTAAGTGTTCCTTCAGTCTACGTTGGTACAATTCCCTCGTGCTTTCATCTTCTAGGCCGTGCACATTGTAAACATTCTCTGCATCATCATTTGGAGAGTTTTTCTTTGCTTTTCGCCATCTTGGATATATCTTGATGCGAGATACTACTAGATAACGGTCTGAGTAGACGTCATAACCTCTCAACACATTTGTATCCATTACGTGTTTTGATACTCTCTAGTTAGCAATTACATAATCTATTAAGGATCTGCGGTTTCGACAGGCCCAAGTAAACTTGTGAATTAGTCTCTTGCGTAAAAAGGTGTTTATTACTTTTAAATTGTTGAACACTGCGAATTCTCGAAGTTTCATTCCATTCTTATTTATTGTTTCTTCTTCAAATGTTCCTATAGATCCTCGAACTGATTTGTTTCTCATTCTGGCTTTCATATCACCCATAATGAGTACTTCGCAAGTTTGATTTATTTGTCTATAGATTTTTGGAGCGTTGAGTAAAAACTGACAGTTTCATCTTCCAGTTCTTTCGACCATCCTTCCACTGGGGCATAAGCGTCTATGATGACCAGGTGTCTGCGATCATGTTTTACTCTGATTGTAAGAATTCTATCGTTCACATATTCTTATTCTTTAATCTTAGGTTTCCATTTTCTATCTACAAACATTGATACTCCTTTTGAAGCTCTCCTATTTTCCTCTACACCACTGTAGAACATTGTTTTTTGTTTTTTTTTGCATTGCATAATTCTCTACATATTTTGAGCCTTTTAATTTCTTCTTTGTTCCAGTCACTACGGCAATGTTTATGTTTTGCTCTTCCGATATTATAGTTAGGAATTTTGTTTTTGTTTGCGATTCCCCTTACATTACAAGTTGCTACTCTTAAAATATCCGCTATCCATTTATTCTTGTCCATTTTCTTTGCTTGGTTTGTCATCGTATCTTAAGTGTTTCCGAGGCTTCTTCGGGTGCTGCAAGTATATTTAGGTTTCACATTGACGGGGTACTAACCCGACGCACAACCCCAACCTGGAGGACCAGAGCTTTTTATTCAGGGTTGTCTCTCCCTTATGCTGATTGCTTCAACCGTAGCTCAAGGAGGATTTTCTAATGAATATTATTTAATTTTAGAAATATCCACTAAGGTTTGAAGACAATCAAAATGAGGTTGCAATATTGTTCTTTTAATTTGTAGTCGTAACTGAATAAATAATACAGCAACCTCATGTTGATTATGAATACTTTTGTGCATACTACTACTATTAAGTAATAATTGTAATAGTAATCATTTAAATAATAATACAAATTTGGTGATAGCGTTCTTTTAACAAAAAACTGAAATGATGTAAACTTACTTAAAATCATGGTGACAAGTAAACTATTAATAAAAATTATAATTAAATATTTGTTTTCATTGGGTTACTTACTATTTAATAAGGCAATAATTGTTAAAAACGTCAAATATAACAATATAATTTCAATGTCTTACAGCTCAGAAGGTTACAACATAACCCTATTTCAAGTAACGCTACAGTTCAAAACTTCAGACGAAGAGAGAAAGCTAAGGAAAGGTATAAAAAGAGGGAACATACTCTAACTAGTACCATTAATTATTTATTATGTATATTCTCATACATGTCTCTAACGTATTCCAGCCCATCTTCAATCTGTTGTAACACGAACAAAGCAGTTTGTTTTCTAATCTTGAAACGAGTGAAAAATCCGTCGCAGTCCCAGTCTCCGAAATTATCCCATTTGGGCTGCGCACGTTTGAACCGTCTGGTATCGACGAAATATTCCAATAGCATTTCGTCTTCAGAATCAGTTTCTACATTTATTGTACTCACCATTTCACCTAACCTGCAGTTAACTCAGTAAGGCCGGGTTTCACAACATACACCTAACGAAAGTTTAAAATTAACGTTCCGTAAGATTTGTTCCTTTCACCAACGCTTCCGCGGCTTCAGTTAGCTAATCGCCAGTTAACTTTAATGGGTGTACAAAATGCGTAAGTATTTGTTTTTAGAAGGTCGTGAACTGGAAACTCTGCGGTGAGTATGTTTACTCTGCATACAGATAATAAAGCAACAGTCTAGCCAAAGCGCAGCTAACTCAATGGGCAATACGGTTAGCCGAAGATTTGCTGGCTCCAATATAGTCACCCATAACCTGCTGGTAGCTGCCAGTTGCAAAATAACGTAGAGTCATACTAACTGGTTAATTGGTGCGATTGACTCATTCCCGGAAATGAATATAAATTGAAACAAATTTCTAATAATGAGTTTTTTTTTAATAAATAATGAACTTAATTATAATATTATGTAATTAATTCATATCATACTTTGAACTTCATGATTTTGTAATTGACTTTATGATTTTGTAATAAATTTAATTGAACAGGAAAACTCCCAGTGTTCGAAATAAATAGGCGGGATATTTCGGACAGTAATACAGACGATGTGATGGTTATTACAGCATTAAATAGTATTGAAGTATCGGCAGATTTGTTAACGGAAGATACGGACAAACGGGCGGAAAATAGCACGTGTTTGGTTTTGAAGGGGGTATTTCGGAATATATCTGTAGATGTTTTGATTGACACGGGGGCAAATGTTTGTGCGATATGAGAAAAATTATATGAACAAATAAAGAAAGAAGGGAACCTACCTACTAGAAAATCAGATATTCGTACGGCTAACGGGAGGCGCTTGCTTTGGTGAAACCGGCCCTAACCCTTATCTCCGGTTAACTTAACTGCCACGAACACCTCCATTTTATATTAATCGACGCTCGTAATACGAATTTTGGTCGCTAACTTCTGGTTAACTCTAATCGGAACTTTAACTGAAGGTGGAAATAAAACTATAAATTGAAAACCGCATATTGATTTAATCATAATTCAATGCAATTGTTTTAATAGTTGAGTGTTGTGATGAAATAAACATCATGTTTTACAATGTAAAGTTTTAAATGTGTTAATGTACGTAAACTTTTCCGTCGATAAAGTGAAAGCCAATAACAAATGTGAGAATACTACTCTTGGAAGACACATATTTTCGTTAACGTATGTTTTGTCATTATTTGCATCCGCATTAGTAACATCACGGTAATTCTTCATTTACTTAGAAAAACTAGGGATAATTGTGAACAAAATTAATAATCCCTTTTTTGGAATCCATTGTTGTAAGTTTAGATATCAACATTGATTATCTGGTTGGCTATCGCAAAAAAGAGTAGTTTCTCAATTTTTTAAGTCTTTTATTTTAAATATTACAGTGAATGTAGCTACACGAAACACATAAAAAGCAAAACTAATGGTGGTACAATATCACAAATGTTCTGGCATTATTTCTACCTTTTGCAATTTTCGTCAATCCGTTCAACGAAAATGAAACATCTGCCATTATCTAAGCGTCCCTTATTCTACCAGTGGAAAAAATTAAAATATTGGAGCGGTTTTGAGAATTTGTTTTATAATTTGCGTGAACAACGACGATAATCCCGGAGAAAACACTATTTTTTTTAAACATTGTATATGACTGTTTTAAAGATCTGAATTTTTAGATAGTTTTCTTTAAGACAAAAATCTCTATCTTCAGATTTGTAGTTTGGTCATGCAATTTTGGAACATACAGAGGGTTCGCCGGAAATGGAACCACGCTCTTTTATGTACGGTGGGAAAATTTAAAGAAAAACGAGCGGATTTTTAGAAAATAACTGCTTGAAATTTATTAAAAATCGCGTGTTAGAAGAAAAATTACAAAAGAAGTCTCCTATTTTTTGAAAATTGTACACGATCTCATTTCAAGATCTGTTCTTAAAGAACAGATTTTATTAAGAAACTAGAGGTACTAGAGAATGGCACAGACTTTCTCCAAGGAAAAAGGATTTGAGCCGTTTTTGAGAATTTTTTCCAAATTTCAAAGCTTCAACTAGAGCCGGATGGACAGGTGTTTCATCAATTTGGAAAAGATCGTATGTGTGGTTTAGGCGCTAGCAATGTTCACGGACAAACGGACGGACAGACACACAGACAGACACACTGACAGACAGAGATAGACAGACAGACAGACGGACGGACAGATGGACAGACAGATGGACAGACAGATGAACAGACAGATCGATACTCCGTCCGTCCGTCCTGCCGTCCGTCCGTCTGTCCGTCTGTTCGTTTTCCGCGAATTTCAACAGTTACAATATGTAATATTTTCCTTAACGAAATCTGTTCATTAAAGGGATCTTCAAATAAGGCTATGTATTATTTTTGAAAGTTAATTTTTCATATTAGGCATTTTTAAATAAATATTTCCCCCAAAAATATTCCACATTTTAAAAAAAAATGCGGGCCCTTGAAGGAATGACGCAGATTTTATATTCGTTGATATTTCTGAATTTTCGAAAATGGCATATTGGAAATAACGTAGCATCAGAGCGTTGGCCCAAGGAAGTACATCAGAGGAACAGTGTTGTGTAGCGGGAGAGCGAGCGGTGAATTACCTGGAGGTACCTCAATTCTGGTCTCGGCTCTGTGAGAAAATATTTCCTGCTTAAAAACACTTTTGCAGGTTATTGTAGATGGTTAAATATTGCGGGGCTATTGCTATAATGCGAGAAAAATTGTGCTGTTGTAACACCACCAGCTTCGTATTAAGACCACACAAAGCTTGTATTCTGTCTACATAACGTGTTAGAGGAAGTTACACTCATCGTCATAAAAAAAGCTGCACCCTGAAAGCCCCTTCTGATCCGCTGGAATCTCGGTGGGTATTTTGCACGCCATTCACGTAGCCAATGATTACGGTAGGCCGCGCACTGCGAGGTCGGGGGTTGGGGCATGACGTGCGCCAACCGGCCGCGATAAGGGTGCCTCAAACGCCCGCGCCGGCCATTGCGACATCGGGTAGCGTCGCTAGTGCCTGCCCTAGTCACCTGCACGTACACTATGCCTATGCGACGCATTCGACAGCCGGTTGTCCAGTTAGACTCGTTCACCGGTTGTACGGACACCACGATCGCCCGCTGTGGGCGGCAATGGATTGAGGAAGACACGCACACACGGCATGCAGGATCTGGACGTCCGCCACACAACACAAGGAGAAATTGTCCGCAACGCTCGAACAGATCCAACGGCAACGATAGGTGCTATTCAACAGACTGTGCAGCCTGCACTGTCACATCCTGTAAGTGCCAGTACCATTGGCAGGCGGTTGCATAACGCAGGGCTTGTCGCACGCTGACCGTTACGACATCCGACACTCACCCCATCAACGTCGCGACAGACTCGCCTGCTATCAGGAACGACGAACCTGGGGCCATACAGACTGGCAGCGGGTCATGGTCAGCGGAGAGTCCCGCTTCTGGGTAGATGTCTACGATCACCAGGTCTGAAGACACAGGGGCTGGGGTGCGCCATGACGAGCGGTTTGTGGTACCCCACCACACGTCCCGCCAGCCTGTTGTGATGGTGTGGGGCGCGATATCCTATTGTGCCAGTCCAGTTAGTGTTCCCTTAGGGGTCACCGTGACAGCCGCACGGTACGTTCAGGAGATCCTGCAACAGGTGGCTCTGCCATTCGTAAACGCTCACGCCAATGCCCCATTTCAACCGTACAATGCGGGTCCACATACCTCAGCCAACTCCCGAGCATCCCTTGCAGCCGTGGATACTCTGCCTTAGCCAGCCGCATCGCCAGACCTCACCCCGGTCAAGAATACTTGGAGTGCTAGGGAGCGTGCGATCAGGAGCCCAACTCTACCCACCAATCTGCAAGAACTGCGCACTCAAGTGCAAGCTGCTTGGGATGGACTAGCACAGACTCCATACGAGCCCTCTACAACTCCATGTCGCGATGTCTGGACGCGTGTGTTCGCCAACACGGCGGCCCCATACTAACATGTTCCGTCTCTGGCCGTGTGACGCAGTAAGTGTTGGTCCTACAAATGTGAAAGTGGAATCATTTCGTATGCGTGATATCCCTACGTGGGTGCCAACAACGATCGCAATCCGCCGCATCCTTCCGGGTGCAGTTGGGTGCAGCTGGATATTTATCTTCATATGGGAACGAGATTTATTCGCTTTTTTGTAGCTAGGTCTCGGCAAGAGGATTTATTGTGTCGATATTTCGCGGTTTTCTGGCCACAATTTCAATACATTCCCCTCTTACGAAGTACGGGAGAGAAAGGAAAAAAGGCAGTTGACCAAATCTTAGATGGCAACAACACAACTAGGTATGAAATAACGAATGACCTAGGTTTCAGTGACCACGATGCATGAATTCTTGCAATGGCTAGTAACTTGTGTGTTAAGGGTGAGAGTAGTTTTGAATAAAATGAGTCGTTTGGTAGAAATCGACATCTAATATCTGAAACTATGAGAAAACTTTGTGCACAATACGCTAAGTGACGTTTTAGGATTCCACAGTACGGTCATGCCATAGACAAGAAGATAAGAGATATATTGTATAAGTGGCGATGTGTGGGAATATATCGCTCTCCAATATATCAGTGTCTCTTTTCTGATTAAGATTTGTTGAGCAACTAAAGCGTGGACAGGGTGAAAGTATTAATTTCTCCCTTGATGTGACAAAATCTTTCAGCATATTCTTATACGTATAAACTGCTGCTCCTAAATAATGACAGTATAACATTTTAGTTATTTTACGATGTGATTTAATGAAAGTTTGCAGTCTTTGTTCTACGTTGTCAGTGACAGCCATCCTAGCCATATCCGTGTAAGAGCCTTGAGAGACTCAAGCCAGGAAAGTGACAACATGTATGACTTCGATGCAAATATTTCTATCACCAGAAAGCCCTCAAGCTAATAACGTCCAATTCACAAATCACCATCATATTTTTTGCTATGGGCTTGCCTGACGGTCGTGAGAATGAAAATCCCTCTCACAAGTATTAACTTGCCCATCGCCGACCAGACACGGGAAGTAATTAATACTGAAAAGGGGTAATTAATTTTCCTCACAAAGAGAGTAGTTTAACGAAATTTCATACACGCTGTGTGGTACAGAATTAATTTAACGCATCCCAACGTAACGTGACGTTTGCGTAAACAATGCGAGTTTGTGGCCCCGTCGCGGAGGCCGCTGTCGATAGCCGGTTGAAACGCTCAGGCCGCGCGGAGCAATTTTTCATCGCGGCTCCGCGGGCGAAGGAGGGGAGGGATTGGCGGGGGCGGGGGAGAGCGGGAGCGGGGCGGGACCGGGGCGGGGCGGGAGCGGAGTCGGCGGCCGAGGGGACAACCGCAAACGGGAGACGGAGACGGTCGCATCGCACCCGCTGGGATCTTCAAGCTGCACCTCCATTTGCTACAGCGCAACCTCAGAAATTTAATACGTACTCGTGTCTGACCGGGATGAAGAGTCAGTGTCAGACTGAATGACGAAGAAGGATGGTACGTTTCTCCTTGGTTTTGTATAATGCCTGACTTGATATCCTGGTGTCATAACGAAATCCCTCATTATACACGTTCCTTCTCGTCCCTTTATTGAAGTAAAACACGGAAAATGAAAAACCAATTTGAATTGAAGAATAAATATTGCTTAACAAACTTGAAAGTCTGCAGTTAAAAAAAATCTTTCAAAACGAAAGATAATTATTGTTTATATCGTAATGTATTACAAATCAGCAGCAACAACTGTATTTCTTAAAGATGTCGTCTCATCATTGGATCAAAACGAAACACCTATTGGATTACTTTTAGATTTTTCAAAAGCTTTTGACGTCATTGATCATAACATTTTTCTTTCAAAATTACCTTCACATGGAATCCGTGATATTGCTCTAGAATAGTTATGTTCGTTCCTAAGTCCCATTGTTCCCTTTTGAGAATACGTAGATTCTTCTGTCTTGGAAGCAGTCTATCCCGCCCCTGATAATGAAACCATTATCAGGGGAGGGATAGAGATTTGCTCAACCAAAGGAATATTCAATCCGCTACTTTTGCTGTGAGTCTGTGTTGTTAGAGGAGCTAGCATATCCAAAGTTTTCAAGAAGCAATAATTAATTTTTTGTCCAGAAATTGTTTACTACAGAAATATGGACGTATTAGTTTGTAAAGGAAGCATTGAACCATAATTTTATGGTTATGAACAATCGTGACTTTCGTTTATGCAGAACGTGTGGGTGTTTATTTTATGATGTTCCCAATTGGGAACGTTGGGAAGATACGGTGTATTTTTGAGCCACAATTTTCTTGTTTGTACTAACACTTTTTTATTGTTTTGTTGCAATATGTTTTTGTTAATAAGCTTTCTGATTTTATTATTTCGTATATATACACTGTCTTTCAAGACATTTAAGAATTGAGGAAATTTAAAAAGTAGAAGAAATTACAGATGACCAGATAATCCTCGATATTCGGCCTCCTGATTGTGGTGACGGGGCGCTTACTAACGAAGATTTGATTTAATTTATTTGGTCAAACAAATCTGTGTATGACGTATGGGGGAGAAGATTTTCTGCGCACGTTTTCTTGAGTACTAGAATCCAATCCCAACATTTTAACGATAAATAGTTGAAAGAAGTATTAAAGTTAAAACAATAATAATAATAATAATAATAATAATAATAATAAGACCATAGACAGAGAAACACTCTACAACACACTAGAAGAATTCGGTATCGACAGAAAGACAAGAGCACTCATCCGGCAAACTTTAACTAACACAATTTCAAAAGTTAAATTCATGGGGAAAGTTTCCGAACCATTTGAGATCCAATCTGGACTGGACAGGGTGACGGACTTTCGCCGTTGCTTTTTAATATCCTTCTTGAGAAAATTATCAGGACTTGGGAAAAAGAAGTTAAAGGTATCCAAATTGGTATAAAAAAGAGAAGAGGTTCCATGTGAAATGCTTAGCCTTTGCGGATGACCTCGCAATTCTCATAAATAATAGAAAAGAAGCCACAGACGCCATAGAGAAACTACACGAAATTGCACATAAAACTGGTCTTCAAATTTCGTACGAGAAAACACAATACATAGAAAAAGTACCACAAGACAAACTGCCTATCGAAACAACCTACGGGACAATCATACAAGTGCCGCATTTTAAATATCTAGGAGAAATCATCCAACCATCAGGGATCAACCTAAGAGCTAATGAGGAGAGAATAAGAAAATTGCAGAGAGGAAACAATCTCACATGGAACTATTATAACAAAAAGTCCATATCCATTAACGCAAAATTAAGACATTATAACACTGTCGTACTTCCTGAGGCACTATATGCCGCTGAAACGACACAAATCGGCGGTCAATCAAAAATAAAAGAAATAGAGAAACAAGAAAGGAAAATTCTCAGAAAAATTTTTGGACCGGTACAAGAGCAAGGGATTTGGATGAAGAGGCCCACATTAGAAATTTATAAGCACACTGATAAGATTACGGACACATTCAGAAAAAGAAGAATGCAGTTCTACGGACATATTCATAGGATGAATGAAAACAGAATTTCAAAACGGATTCTCATAGTCATCAACCAGGAAAAAATGGTTAAAAAAAGAAAAAATTAGGAACACATCAAAAAACATACATTTGAAACCGAAAGCAAGAAGAGGCCAGGATGTAAATGGACCGCAGAGCGAAAGAAACAACACAGTGAACACATGAAGAAAAGTGGGCCCAAAAAAAAAAATAATAATAATAAAATAAAATAATAATAATAATAATAATATATTATTATTATTATTATTATTATTAAAAAGCACGAGATTAGCAACATTTAAAAAACTAGTTACTTTCGTTCCCGAGTTATAGAATAACTGGTTGCAACGGCAAATGAACGGCAGGTTTGATTTGTCTGCATTGTTAACAATATCAACTCACCCTCAGCTCTACTCCTACTATCACAAGCGAAAGAACTCAATAAAACGTGAGCATAGTGAAGCTACATTTATGACCAGAAAGAAAACAAGGAGTCATCTCAGTATTTGCTTAATGGATCAGGGAAACTGAACAAAAACCGCATCGAGATGGGGGTCATTGACCAAGAAACTGAAGTACATTACTTGTTAGATATTTAACACACCCGTAGCACGTAACATAGTTTTTAACAGGTTTTGATGTTAAATAAATAAATAAACAAATATACAAATACGAATGAATAAATAAATAACGAAAATACGAATAAACAAATACGAATAAATAATTAAATAAATAAATAATTAAAACTGCATGTTTTGCAAATTACCATGCCATATTCGGTATATCCTCATCTCAGGGAGGTATTGCATATTTGAACAATATTATTGAAGGCTAATTTAGGAGCAGAACCTAGCGATCACGTTACCTATACTGTCGTTTCACAATTTACTAGTCTCCTTTCTATAATCAATATATTTTCTAATATGATGATGATAGTTTTATGAAAATAACATGCAGCGATCAGCAGGAAAAGAAGGCTATCAATGTTTCTGATTATTTGACTGGAAAGTCTATGGTGGTAATACATAGTGCACACATTACTCCAATTTTGGAGTTTGATATGATATCGACACATCTCGGTTTCATAAGAGAATGGCAGAAGGAAGAATAAGTTAATTTGATTTTTTCAAAGAATTATACCTAGACAAAATTATCTTAATATACAAGTCACACATTATAATAACCATATTATACCATGTCAGACACTGAAGGAGAAAATATTATCAGTAATTTTCCCCTCGAGCTCTAAAAAGAAAGAGTACGAGAAAAAAAAGTAAAACTCGCTGCATACGAATATTTCTTCTGTGTTTTTGCCTGTCTCCTGGAGAAATGCACAGGTCTGAATTAGCGTACTCATACATAGAGTAAGGTCCACAGTGGATTAATTCGACGTGAACATTTTCTATGAACGTGGGCAAACACAACGTTCCATTCCATCACTCATCCATATCGCTGCCATGCAAGCGCAAAGAAGTGCTAATAACTTTTGATTTTATTAAAACTGGGATTTAAAAAGCGAATGACATAAATATGTTGACTAAACATACTTTAAACGTACTTTAAATGATTTACGGTAGGGAAGAAGATTTTTGCAGAGCGATCTGTTAACTTCTTTTCATGTTTATATTTACGTGTAGGGACATCACATATGAAAGAATTGGAAGAGTCGGACATCAACGCGTTTGACTTCAACATTAACGATAATATTGCATGGAAGATCTGAAAGATATCAAAAAATTTAAAATGAATAATGGAATTCATCACCAGAAAATATTTACGAAGTTTAGTGGGAGACTATTGATCCTTATTCTACCTAATGTGTAACGTGAATGATGTTGTTAGTGTTTCTACTGCCCCCAAAACCATTCACATACTTTTTGGAAACGTTTATTACCTATTCTTGCAGTCATTTGATTACCTATCCCAAATTAGCTAAATATTTTGAAGTGATGAAACAAGATGTTTCTCTTTTCTCTACTAATAGCCTCCATTTTGCCAGTAGATGAACTTCAAATACTCCTGCTATTGCATCCAAATACTGGTGTTAAACTGAATATAAGTGTATATTAAGATTACATATAAATAAAAAAAAATTAAAGGTAAATGATTTTACTAAAAAAAATACTAAATCTTTCAGAGGAGTTAAAACACGCCAATGCTCTTTAATAGAAGAAAGTCGGGGCGGAACATACTAAATTTTCCAGCAATTGCTTGTGTATTAGTGAAATGAAGATCCATCTTCATGCCAGTAGTAAATGTTATCAAGCAAGTAATGTTATCACACTCAGGCTAGACGTATAAGCTTTTAAAATGTACACAAAAACCATGACAACCTTATGTAAATAAAATACCTACTCATTGTAATATACTCACTTTCATTTCTAAAAGACTTCTTTGTAAAGACATGCCAAATAAAGCTGAGAGATGCTGGAATCCATCAGGACATACGATATTTTGGTCACTATTCACCGTCAGTCTTAATAAATTGAAATAAAGACGACCGATGCATATCTGTTTTCTATCGGTATGATATGAATCGGTATTATACAAACATATTCATCGTAGATAAAACATTTACGGATTAAATATTTTATTTAAAATGTCGAAATATGAAACACTAATTATTGTATAATCTGATGAGGAATATCGAAAGAACTCCTCGTTTGTCCTACAAGCAACGTCACAAATACAGCACTCAAAGACCGGAAAGGGTGTGCCAAATCTCATTTGGCTTCATCTCTGCTATTAAACAGACAATGTGCAAGTTTTGTAGGTTCTACATATCCGGAGATGCTTAACTTATTTCTGAATTGTTGCCAACATATCCCCCTTATCCCACGTGGCAATCTCCTGCGAGTAGGATGCACTAACGAAATTACCAAACGTCCCCCTGCAGCTTGCCTGCCGGTGCTCCAAGCAGAGATCAACAAATCCCCATAGCTATAGCGTATGCCTGAAATAATGTTCGGTACAATATGATTATTTGGGCTGATAATCTTTGTTTTGCATTTGATATTCTTCAGAATTTGTGGCAAGTATTTCTGGGATCGGTCTCGATACTTCTTTCAGAGTATTTTCCTGAATTAAAAAGATTATTTGATATTTTGTGATTAATTTCTAATTCGTCCTTGTAGATATCGGTATTTCCTCTAGTTACATGTAATTGCCCTCGCGGGTTGGCTCATTGTTCAGCATGCTTGCTTTCCATGTTCGATTCCCGGTCTGGCAAGTCTATAGTGTGCGTTTTCCTTGCAATGTTCCAGCGTATGTTGCTGTGTGACAGTGAAAAAACTCGTTTCTCAAGTTGTGAAGACCAGAATGCGGCGTGGGGATATTTTTGTGCTAACCACACGTACCCCCTTAACCCATGGCCCCGAGGCCGAGATATTACAGGTAGGCCATAGCGGGCTGTCGCGGGCTGTACGCGGGCTGTCGCGTGAAGTACAGACAGTTACATACAATTGGAAAAATACATTATATTTTCCTGTAGATTAACGTGAGTTAACTTTAAGGAGATCGCGTATCTGAAAAAGAATTTGAATATTTTGAAATTATTTGTGAGAACTTCAATTAAAAACGATAATTGATATTTCTAAAATATTTGCCTGTTTTAGTTATAGCATAAGTTACGTTACTGAGAGGTATCAGATCCTAATGAAAGTCACTGTTCATCTTGGTTAAATTTCAATGGTAGAAATAAATTTAAATTTGGAAAACTACAAAATACCACATTTCACTGGATGTAGTACTCTTTTGCTTAAATAATATTTTCAGTGCATATATACTTAATGATCTGTTAAATACCCTATTATTTAAAAAAAGCGGTAATTTTTTATTTTCTTCGTGATGCTGATTAACCAGTGATCAAAAAGCTATTGGAATATGTTTAGATGTTTCTAAAGCTTTTGAGTCACTGACCATTACTGCTTCCTTTTAAAATTACCTCTATATGTAGCTAATTGCGTATGCATAATTCGTGATTTTGCTCTAAATTGGATATCCACGTACGTTGGACGTACTGGGACGAAATATTATTTACTCAGCTTTCCAAGTGTTAGCCAATTAATGGGCTAACCCAAGGGAGGAGCCATTGGATCCCGCAGGATTTGTCTTAGGCAAATTACTCTTTATTTTATGCAGAACTCTTCTGTTTGCTGATGACACGAATATTCTTTTCAGAAAGGAAGCAATAGTACAAGTTCATATGTTCCAACTTGTATTGGTAATAACAAATTAGTGATAAAAGAATATAGAAAACAGATCCAATATTGTTTTGCATTTAAAACAGGCAATTACATGCGCCATTAAAAGCGAACAAAATCAATTTGGCTGATGGAGCCTCAGGTAACAAAATTTCTGGGTCTCTCAATTCTGACAAACCTCAAATGAAATATCCATATAAATGAAATGAACACTCAATAAAGTACTTTATTTCACGTATTCAGAATTGCGGAGAGTGCTGCTCACAATGCCAGTGCATGCTTAGTGTAAATTAATGTTTTTTCTTATATTTTTAATATATTTTTTCGAAAGAGTGATTTCTTCTGATAGGTAAGTATTGATTTATACATTTCTGAAAACATACACACTTATAGCTAATAACACTGTCTCTGTCTCACTGAATGAGAGCATCTTGACTAAGATAATGAATCCCGTAAGTGTAGTCCATGTTTTATCGCAGGAGGTGCTGTGATCTGCCCTTGCTGTTTGGCGAATTCCGGCGTCAACCTACGTCGGCTTGCGGGGATTTTCTTCCACCAGATTTCGCTACCCAGCGGAGTACCACCCCAAGCCGGAACAAGCTCTAAGCGCTCCACTACTGTGGTAGTGTAGTGTGTAGGTAAGTAAGGGGTGAGGATACAAAGAAGAAGAAGAAGAAGGGTGTGGGCGTGGGCGAAGGGGAGGTGCGTCGGTCGATCTCCACGGAGACGGAGAGCCCCGCGTGGGAATGGGGCGCACCCCCCCGCAGCTGCCGCCCGCCGCCCACCGCCGCCTCCGCCCGCTTCGCCCCGCATGTCTAAATCGGTGGCGATAAAAAACACGGCGCGGGCGTTGTGTGGGGCAGGGGCGCTCGATGCGTTCGCCGCCCTTCCAACTGGCATTGTTGCCTCCTGCAGCGCCAGGGTCACGCGACGCCACGCGGCTCCATGCCGCCTTTTCCCCCACGGCCCGCCTCATGGGGAGGAAAGGTTAGCAACGCCTAAGCAATGGTACCGCTGCTGAAGGATACCTTCCTAGCAGGAGAACTAATCTTTTCTGACATTTGTATGACTAATTCTGCCACGGTAACCAACACTGACTTCTTATGAATTTTCCTCTACCTGCAATATCAACATTGGAGGGGTTGTTTCAGTTCAAATGTTAGTTTCAAACGTCATCCGTTTCTGGTCATTTCTTTGAGTTTCAGTAATGTGGAATCCTGACTCGGAGGCAGAGATCCTACTTCTCAACTCCCGAGATCGTATGGTCAGGATTCCTTATTATTTTTTCCCTATTATTTTTTCATAGCTCTGGCACTCCTGCTACATAGCGGTTAGGGAATGTGCGAATATGATGGAAGTACCCATTGCTGCACATCAATGGGTCATCTTTTCAAGGCATAGCCAACAAGGAAAACCCTTGAATTAAGTGTATGAAAGCTATTTCGTTATAGTCGGTAAATTTCATGTATTAACGAAATAACTCCGTACCAAAGTCGGCACTTCTGCCACTCAAATTGATTTCTCCTTACACTTTGATCCACCAAGAGAGAATTAATTTCGACAGAATATAGTCGTACTAAAATACTGCTTCTACCTGTACGAATTCGCATCACATTGTCAAAATAATATTGAAAATTGATAATAAGATAAAAAGTATAAAATCATGTAGTACCACACAACGAATGTTAGCAAGAAACAATTCGTGCTAAACATCACATACTTTCTGACATTATTTCAAACTTTTGCAATTTTCGAAAATTCAGAGAGTTCAGCGAAGACCTGCGCCATTTTAAGCATAAATTCCTCTATCTGTGGAAAAAATAAACAAAAAATCGCGGTTGTTTTTGAAAAAAACGTTTCTTTTACAAATTGCCTTAGCTTCAAGTAAAAATTACGCGAAATCTACCGTTTCTTCAAAAAATGCTACGTGATCTTTTTAAAAATCTAATATTTTACAAAATAATTCATTTAAGGAAAAACTATGTTCTATATTTTACTTTTCCAATGTTAATATTTTGCAATTTTCGAAAACACAAAGAGTTTGTCGAAAATGGGACCAGCACCGTTTTTCACCATCCTTTGATACTTACTAAGAGAAAATGTATAGAAAGAAATTGGACTACATTTTCTAATCCAAAAACCTAGGTTTAGTGCTACCTCAGGAACGTGATGGACAAGCTGCAGCAAGCCCAATCCTCCATCTCTCTTGCCTAGATAGAATATGCCATCTGCAGTACTCATATTCAGAAGAAGGAACTGTTTGACTGCCTCTGCGAATAAATATTCCTGTAGAAAATAAATAAATAAAAACCCCCCCAAATCGTCAGCAAATGCGAGCACATGCTCTCCTTTCCAACAGCGGGTACCCTGGCTCGTTTTACGGTTTTCAAGCAGGCACTCCGTAATGAGCTTAAGAAGGAGTGAGGACAAGGGACCCTGTTTCACATCTTTACGAATTGCCACCACAATGACTTTCGAGGTATGTTAAATGACGGTGGAAACCTCAGCGTGCAAGTGAATCCATTACTAAATTACAATAGTAAAGGCACCTGGGATTCCTTTTCTGGAGAGGGCCCACCGAATTGCCATGTGAGGAACTGTGTCGAAGACTTTGAATACATCTAGCTGAGCACCGACTACGCCCCTGCTTTTTTAATGTCACTGACTGATTCCTCAAGACGTTGAACATAAGCCAAACATATAGGTTTGGGAATAAACCTCTTTTAGGGCTGATTAAACTTTACCACGGAACGAATGTGATTGTCCATAATGCACCACAGGAATCTGCACAGCAGAAAAAATCGTGATTGCACGATAATTAAAATTAAGAGGAAGATAAAATAATTTACCATATACTATGTGGTGTCGCTTTAAACTTTCTTCGGTTATTTGACTATTCTTTTTTTCTTTTTTCGCTTCAGAGTCATCTTTGTTCAGTTTAGATGTTTTGTCAGGATTGCGAACTAACTACTCAAAGTTTGCAGTTATTTTGTGATAATGAGCACAATTTCTAACTTTGGATTTTCTAAACTTGGGTAATGTAATTGTTTCATAAAATCGACTTCATCAAGTTATTTCGAAATGTTTTCCTTTTAATTTACAATCGTGTTGTAAATGTATCGATGTAAACGTTTTCCTTTCAATTTACAATTGTATCGTAGTACATAGGTTTAAAATCCATTTGAAAACCACCCGACGTCGTCAGCAAACGCGAACTTATTTGTTGCACCTCCGGGTCACTTAGCTTGATTTTTCTTGATTTTTCATAAAAATTATCGTCTTCTCAATATTCTTTGAAGACATAACGCTGTAAACTAACGGTATCTCATATTTTGAACGTTTGCCTTCAGTTCCAGGAAGAAAGAGATGTTCTATCTCCGGAGCAACAATTAGAAGCAGTCGTATATTCCAAGTCCTATCAACAGGAAATCATAGTATTTTAACAGAAGATTAATATATTTAATAAAATATAAGTGACGTCCTGTACATATTATCAGACCAGCCATGACTGGATGTCATGTTTTGTACTATTAAAATAATCTACTTTCTATTGTAAACATTGTACTATGTATACAGAATATAAATAATATAAAATCAAATGTGAATATGTAAAATACTGAAAAGTCGCTAAGAACCTTGGGTTGATGCGATAAAAAACAACAACACTGATCCCTGCAGCCCAGACGCAGCGACCGGTTCTGTGACACCGCCATGCTCTTCTCGGAGACGTGCACCCACGACCGTCTGATCCGGGCAACTCAGTAGGCCCTCCACTTATTTAGATCATTTTACGTGAAAGGAAATTTTCGTTTTTGTATTCTTGTATTCTTTGTCTTCTAAGACATCCTCTACGTCTACGTCTTTCTGTACGTCTACGTCTTTCTCTATGTCTATGACTTTCTCTGCGTACATACTGGAGTTTAATCAACGCCACCTACATAGATCTATTTAGGTGGCTTAGGTTTAAATTCCGGCAAACTCGCAAAGGTCAAGGCGTAAAACGTGAAAACAACAGGTTTTTCGAAATTTCTTATTATCTTATGGTCTGATCCGAAAACAAATTATCAGTTCCCTATAAGGAGACTGACGCATCGAATGACACCTTGTCACCTCGTATATCTGAATGGGTCTGTGACGGAACCGCACATCCTCTCATTCGGAGTAACTCAAATAGGGATAGGAACAAGTTTTATACCCTCCTTCGTTACAAGAGCCTGGCAATAAGTATTCCTGACGTATAACAAGTATTGTACCATAGCCTCCGGGTCAATGACCCCCATCTCGACAGGTTTTTCGTCCAGTTTCCCTGATCCGTTGAGCAAATGTTGAGATGGCCCCTTGTTTTGCTTCTGAACATAAATGTAACTTCATTATCTGTGCACATCTTCTAGAATTCAGTGGGAAATATAGTTATTCAAATTATCGTTTGCATGTTGTCGCGGAGGGAAGTATTTTCTCTTGACGAAGGACATGATGGATAAGAGCCCAAATTCATTGCAGATTTATTGAAAAAATATTTTATTACATTGCAGGGTTTTTTACAATCCTTGCAAAAACCGCTAATTTGTTTCTGTTTTCAAAATTCAGGTAGTATATGGTTATTGAAGGAATCAAAGAATTTTGAAAACGTGCACATAATTACTTCCCCATAGAACGTTATAGTTTTTAACTGTTTTTGCCGTAAAATAGAAAAATAAAATAAGAAATAGCCGATTTTTGACGCATGATTACAATTTTTTTTCTTAAGAAGTATGGCAGAAAAGTAAATTAGTGCAACTTCAACAGCGCATACTTTCTCGCAATAATTTCTACCTTTTGCAATTTCCGAAAATGAGATAAATTTAGAGAGTTCAACGAAAATGAGACGTGTGCATTTTTAAACGCCCTTTCCTGTATGTGAAAAAAATAAGAAAATGTTTGGAACCGTTTTTGAGAAAACGTTTTTGTAACTAGCGTAAATATCAAGCAGATATTAAACGAAAAATACTCGTTTCCTTTCATAAAATTTTACATGGCGTTATTTAAAGACACGGTTTTTTAGAACACATTTGATTTACACAAAAATATTTTTATTTAATGTTGTTCTTTTGCAATCTTAACATTTTGCAATTTTGAAAATACAATGTTTGCCGAAAATAAGACCAGCACCAGATTTTCATCGTTTTTTGAAACATACGAGGAGAAATTTTTAAGAATTTGGGGCCGTTTTTTGAGAAAATAATTTTTTAATAATCGCCTATAATTCACGCAATGTACGCGAAAACTAATCATATTTTTAAAAAAATGTAGTACATGATCTTGAATTCCTCTCGTTTCTCATGAGTATACACTTTACCAAAAGATTGTTACTTGTTTCGCACATCTCGTTACAGAATGTCCATGACATGGCTACTTTGAAATGTGCATTGGCTCTTCAACAAACTTTCTATTTTCGAATATTTTGAGTTTGCAAATAAGTAGAGGTTCATATACTTTTTTGATCATTCTACTGGTTCCAAAAGGGAAATTACATTTGGATTTATTGCAGACGTTTTCCTAGGTCGAACAGATAGGTCTCCTGGTGTATCATCTTCATTTCTTAATTCAATTACCTTCTGGGTCCCTGATTTCCATTCTTCTGGGTCTTCCGAGCATAAAAGTGTCTGAAACACCATTCCACTAAATGCGAACCGCGATGAACGTTGGATTGTTGGCAAAACAATATCTGCTATTACCTTCTTCTGAAATTTTAGGAGCTTTAATTGATAAACAATCCGGTGAGGTCCTTCCACTCAAGAGAATTTCGATTTGATTGTAAACCAGCAAGGATATAAAACGCCGACAAAGTATTTCACAAACATTTATAACATCTTCAAGATGTTACCTTTAAGGTCGTGTTATGAATCCTGTTTTCAGTTGTTAACCATCGAGAGTGCCTTACAGGACGATTGTCGAATAAAGCCAGATTAGTTGGAAGTATACCTTTGATTATAATGCATAGTAAAATTTCCAAAGAAGAGGAAACTTAATACAAACTCTAACAAAATTAGCTAAGAAAGTGGTTTAACAAACTCAAATAATTTTATTTGTATGCCATGAGTTATCCTGTAAGCATAAACCGGATGTGTAGAGAGATCTTTGACAACAGTGTCACTCAACAGAACCGAAGACTTTGGAAAGGATATTCTGACAAATTAGGGATTGATTTCAAGTTATGTTGCAGTAAAAAGCAATCTTACAACTCCACTTGTTAGACAAAGCTTTTTCATCCAACTCTGTGATCAACTACCGCAAAGGTAACTCATTTGTAGGAAGATCCCAAACCAACGAGATGAGTTTACAATTCAGTTCTACCTGAATCCAATGCACGACTCCTTCTTCTCAGCCAGTGTTAACATTCTTTGTGTCACAAAGAATAAAAATCCACAAGTTGGTTAACAATAACTTAATCAGGTTTCGTTAAATATTTCTCTGGAGTAAAACGGCAAATACACCTTCCACCAAACTGACTACAAACATTGTAATGCTCTTCTTTCAAAATTCTTGGAAACTGATGACTTCAATTATCGGATTATGACATAATTTTGGGGAAGTGTTCATCAGCGTCCATCAATGAAGATTTTGGTGATCGAAAAATTGTTTATCCGCCATCGAACATGAAATTCTTCATCAAGTCATTCCTTACCTTATTCTTGTGCCCTTTTTACTTCATTGTGATCAACCACAAGTCTTCTGTCCTCTTCAGTAACTAATACAGCACCCAAAAATGCAGCTGTTGTAATGACAGCTGTAGCACGTAGAATGACACTATACCTAAAATTTTGCAAGCAACACTGCGCAACAGTTATGCATTATAATGACTTGTACTTTAAGTAGAAGCTACATCCGAATTTTTGACAGATATTTAGTATAATATAAGCATATTTTTATCCTGAGCGCTTAGACAGAAATAATCATAAGAGGGCTCTTCTTGAAACAAGACAGTTTGATGCAAATTTTGACATGAAATATCATGAATTTGAAGTAGCTTTTTATCAAGCAAACCATTATAATTCTAACTTTGAAACATAATTCTGAATCGCTAACAAAACACAACTTTCTCTCATTTTTGGAAAAAGTAAGTCCAAAAATTTGACACACCCTAATAAAAATTTTTCGAAAATATGAATTGTTTTCGCGTAATTTTGTATGAAATTTAGACATTTTTAAACAACTATTTTCTCCCAAAATCTCCAAATTAGATCTTCAAAGTTTCTCCTTGTATGCATCAAAAGACAGAAAAGTTTGCTAGTCCCATTTGCAGCTCTCTCTGTTCTTTTGAAAATTGCAGAACGTTAACATTTCAAAACTACAAGTTTGAAAATAGAAATTTTTGTCTTAAATAAATTATGTTCTAAAAGTTTGGATCTTTAAAAAAGATCACAAACAATATTTTTTAAAAAGACAAGTAGTTTTTGCGTAATTTCTGCTTGAAAATTATACAAAATATGTAAAAAAATATATTCTCAAAAATCGCTCCAATTTTCTAATATTTTTACACGGATAGAAGAAGGTACATTTAACAGAATGGCGTAGGTTTAATTTTCGCTAAACTCTGAATTTTCGAAAAATGCCAAAATTATAAATAAAAACGAAAAATATGTGCTATTGTGGCATCACAAATTTGGAAAAGCCAAAAATGACAAAAATAGTTTCTTAATAATACATCTGCATTTAGAAATTAATTTTATGTTCCCAGTTTACCAGACTTCACCAGAGAACTTACTTACGTAACTTACGTGTTTCACTAACACAATGAAATTGATTTATTGATTGTTTTTTCCGAGTACGTCAACAGCTAAAGTCATTAGTCCCGTAAATGAAGGGTGAATTCTTTCTTGGTGGCGGTGATCTTCTCCCGGTGGATGGTGAAATCCGGCGCCGACCTACCGTCGACTAACGGGGTTTCCCTCAACCAGGGTCTCTCACAGCGGGACGAGCTCAAAGCTCCCGACTGGTCTCCCTGAATAACCAAAGCAATTGAAGGTAAAGAATATATTTGACATACAACTCCATATGAACGTCTTATTGAAAAGTTCGTACAAGTCAATTACATGTGCGATTATATAATAGCATATATAACATATAGTATAACATTATGTTTAGCTCCCTTTCGCACTTATGTAACTGTCTCGTAAATAATCTGTGAAATGACGTTGAGAAAATTGATTCAGTGTTAACCTCTACAATCTATTTGTAATTGTTAACACATATTGGATTTCAGAACATTTCGATGGACATTCGAAATCATACAACTCGAATCGTCATTTGATACTCACTAGAAACAATGTACGATATGTAACATGGTTTCACCAGGTTTACGTTCTAAGCGTTTTTAATAAACATTTTTACCTATGTTTAATCAGTTTAGTTTTAGTAGTTGTTTGTAAAATGTCTTTCATTTAAACTATCAAGTTTGAATGCAAACGATAACCAACATAACATTACATTCAGGAGGATATGGAAGGCTATATAAATTTCGGACTGATATATCAGAGTAGTAAAATTCTCTTTCATAAATATGATCTTTGTCTGACATTTACGTCTCATTGATCTGCAATACTATTGCAATTGTTGCATTATTTTAACGCAATACACTTGAAACGCATTTTACATTCAATTGCCATTCATACTTCATGTTGCATTGAAATTGTGGACTAATGGAAGGGAAGCGGGCAGACATTCGACTCGACGTTGAAAGGGGCAAATTGCTTTGTTTGTAATAAAATACAAATGCGAAAAAAACTCACATGCTATTCGAAAAATATGGTAGCAATGTAATAGCGACAATTACCTGTCTCTTGACCCATGTGAATTTGTAGCTCTCTAAAGAGGCCAATACCATAGAATGCCTACCGTACTCTAGATATAATTAATTATTTTCAGTTGAATTACGTCATATAGTGAAAAGATTTTGTTCTTCCTTTAAATATTGCCTGAAGGTGTGTCTTTCACAAATTTATAATCAAATGTATTAAAAGTGTTTCGTAACCCCTATAAATGGCAATGAAATTTAGTGTTCTGGTAGGGTTATTATTTTTCGCAGAAACTTGTAAATGATAGAATGTTGTTTTGAGACTGAATCTTGCTGCAATCGCCAGAATGTGTTTCAAAGCTTCATGAAAATAGAATTGTAAATTTATGGCTTAGTGTACAAATATTCTACGAACACCACATATCGTTTTGGAGATATTAATTGATTTTTTCTTGTTTCCAGGCGCGCCAACTGCTTTGGCCATTAGTCCCGTTAGTGCAGTGCATGTTTTTCTCGGGAGATTGCGGTGATCTTCCCACCCTGGATGGCGAGATCCGGCGCCGACATACCGTCGGCTAGTGGGGTTTCCCCCTAACCAGGACTCTCCCACCAGCGAGGCACCGTCCCAGCCGGGACAAGTTCTACGCTCCCCACCGGTCTTCCAGAGTATGTGATAGTGTAGTGCATGTTAGTGTATGTGTGTAAGGGGAGAGGATAGGAGAAGGAAGAGGAAGGACAGATCGCGCGCGGTGCGTGACCCCTTTGGTAGGATATTGCTCCGGCCTTCGCCTGGTGTTGATCGGAGAAACCACAGAAAACTACCTATCTGAGCAGCCGGCCGCTGGAATTCTCCAGACAGCGACTGAATTCGACCTAGCTGAAAAGCTAGTGTCGATAATCCTGCCGCCGTCAGGACTCCAACCCAGGACCTCGCGGTCTGAGGGAATATATGGTAGAGTAGTGCATGTTAGTGTAAGCGTATGTGTAAAGGGTGAGGATAGGACAAGGAAGAGGAAGGACAGATCGCGCGCGGTCCGTGGCCCGTTCGGTAGGGTACCATTCGCCTAGTGTTGATCGGAGAAACCACGGAAAACTAACGATCAGAGCAGCCGGCCGCTAGACTTACCCCTCTAGGCAGCGACTGAATTCGACCTAGCTGAAAAGCTAGTGTCGAAAATCCTGCAACCGTCAGGACTCGAACCTAGGACCTCCCGGTCAGAGGCGCTGCAGGGACATGATGTGATGCGACTGAGCTACCGCTCCCGGTGTTTTGGAGACCACTCGTTCTTTGCTACCTAATGGACAAAGATTGTATGTCCATATAAGAGGTATAATGCTTTTCCGAAAAAGCAAGCATTGTCTCTCCATAAGTAAATACACCTTTACAAACTTTCAAGCTTACAAGGAACCTTTCCCCAGATACAGGTCGAAATCTGTCTTCATTTTTGTCTATTGATTGATATTCACTATTTATATGTGCTGTGAGGAAAAGATGCCATGACGAACTGGAAGGTATTGGAAAAGAATATAAAAATTCACCCTTGTCACGACGCAAATCATCGTTCCCGCGGGATTTGTGCAGCCCTGCCTATTGTGGGAGAGTATCCGCCGACGGAACAAGCGTTCCTACGGACACGAGTTCCTATTGAGGGCGGCACATTGCCTACGCCCTTAACAAGCCCGCAATGCCGCGCGGCGCAGCCACACAATAGGTACGCAGCGCCTAGTCTTCCGTGCACTAGTTCTTCGGCGCTGAGAAACAGAAACCCGATGTGATGCCAAAGTGTGCCCGTGGCATGCATCTATATTTAACAGTGTTTGCCAACCTTCTATTAATTTGAATACAGGCACATCAATGTATGGATGTTCAGATGAATGCGTTTGTGGTACATTCCAGTAAACAGACATTTTGACCATTATGCATGCTTGTGACAACTGGTGAATTCGCTCCAAAACAATACCTGTGACTATCATCGTTTCGTTCGATAATCAATGAGCTAATCATCGCCTTTGGGGCCGTTCAAAAAAGCCTTGCAGAATACGCTGCATTGGCAGTAGGTTCTATGATGAAGCTCGATTTTCGACGAAATGCCAACAGTTTTTAAATAAAATCTAAATACAACATATGAAATTTAGAAAATTAAAAATAATTGAAATCATAGTACTCTATAATCGTACATTTTAATTGATATATAGATTAATAGGTATAAACATAATCGACTTCCATGTGTTTATCAATCGTATACAAATTCGATTATCGTACTAATTCTGATTAATTCCTAGTAACTAACTGGCAATTAAACAAAATAAATCGACAAATTTAGTATACCAGGAAACAATGTAGTACCTGGAAATGAATTACTGTTTTCCGCCCAGCGAACTGTCAGATATAACCGCTAAATAGAGATTCTTGCGAGTATGACAGCACTACGTGAGTCGTTGGCAGCATAAAGGGTTGTCCATGGTATAAACGAAAACATGCTGGGAAAACCTGACCAAGTTCTTAATTTTGTCTGTAATTATCACTGCGCGATGCCGGCTAATTTTTTCCCAGCTCATATAAATAGTGTATATCTTTCAATATAAAAAAAGCAGGTGATATTTCGACTTGAACCTGTTGAAAGGTATCTTGTTACTTTTTTTGAAAGTAGGAATTCTGTGCATGCAATAAGAGTGCACTAAGCCATCCGTTATTTTCATAAGTATGATCTGCACTTAAAGGAATAAATTTATTATTATTATTACTATGATTTTTCATCTTTCAACTATTAATAGTTAAATTGTTGGGAAGGGATTCTGAAACTCAAGAAAGCGTGCGCAGATGATTTTCTCCCTCATACGTCACATACAGGTTTTGACTGTTTTTGACTAAATAAATAAATAAATAAATAGAATGACGCTTCTATTATTTCGTTTAATCAACTTTAAATTACTATGTTAAAAATATTGTATTTTGCGCTTTGTACAATAACCACCACAGTCAGTGCTTAATCGACAAATGCAATATATTGTTTGCGTAACCGGGGAAGAACGAGAAAAGCAGTCAGCTGCGCAACGTTAGGGAGGACAGAACCAATCTACGTTACATGCCATGCGGTACACTCGATTCCCACGCCCGGAATAAGGTCTGTTCCTCCCTCTCTTCCCTTGCCACCCTATTTCTCTTGTCACCTGGGGATAACATCTTCCGAGATCCTGCGCTCTCGCGCCCCACGGCACTCCAACCATGACAGAAGAAGAACGGCATTGCTTCTACCCACCAGTGCCGCCAATGCGCACCCTGGGGCTCTACTACTCATGATACAGAGATATTTAAGATATAAAGCGAATATTATTACTAATTCCTAATTAGAACTTTGGAGAATAAATTGTGAATCATTCTATTAAAAAATAATGGTTTCGTAAGAATATGCGTTTAGCAATATTTGATGTGAAATATAATCACTATTAAACTTTTTCACTTACTTAATTGTTCACCAAAACATTTCATTTCTATGAACCTTTTTTAGTCATATGGTTGAAGATCTACGCCCACCAATAGCTTTAAATCCCTTTTTGCACACTTCTCAAAAACCTTAAGCTTCTCTGCATTTTCGACAATATGCATGTTTTTTAATTTTATTTTTATACAAAGTAAAATACCCTTCGATGAGCATTTGCATTATCTCCACCACCTCAATACAACTTCGCCTCTTTGACTTTAGAATCCCATCCGCGACAATGCTCGATGAAGAGAGTGCTGTGCATCATTATTCTGTGTTTCGCCATTGTTCTCATGCAATTCCTCGTACACTGGCCCCTGAGTCGCTCCCGGCAACGCTCGACACCTTTAGCTGCCCTCTGGCATCGTGCGTATGGATGGCGGACATGCCGTTGTTTCTCCATCGATGCGTCACTTTTCATACGCGCTCACGACAGCATCCGTCACGAGCCGTATCAGAGAGTAGACTGGAACCAAGGCGCTGTGCCATCACAACCTGATGCCTGTCAAAACGCGTCTACATCGGCCGCTTTCCTCGTATTAACGCTACAGACACTAGCCACAATGAGGTGTCCTATTTATAGTGAACCTACTCGAAGTACCCGATATTTCTCGAATAGCTATTTATCACACTCATTTGTTAGACAGGAAAAGAAATGAATTTTATCCAAACGGGATGTAATTTTATTTACTTCATTACCGCCATTTCCTTTCACGTTCCGCTCCATCCCGTTCCACTAACTCTCCTTTCTCTATGTCCCGCCCCACTCCGCACCGCTCCGTCCTCACTCGCCACGTCCACCCACTCTCAACGCCTGGCCTTGCCCGCCCCTGCTGCGCCTCCCCGCTCAGTTCTATCCTTCCCCTCTTTCCCTTCCCTCTTCACCTCGCCTCGTCGGACCGGGAGAGGCGGCTCAGTGCATCAACTGCAGTGCTCTCTGACCGGGAGATTCTAGATTCGAGTCCCGACGGAGGCAGCATTGTCGACACTAGCTTGTCAGCTAGGTCGAATTCAGTCGCTGTCTGGAGGAGAATTATAGCGGCCGGCTGCTCTGATCGGTAGTTTTCTGTGGGTCCTCGGATCAATAGAAGGCGAATGCCGGAGCAGTACCCTACTAAACGGGCCACGGGCCGCGCGCGATCTTTCCTTCCTCTTCCTTGTCCTATCCTCATCCTTTACACACACACACACTTACACTAACATGCACTACACTACCACACATGCCGGGAGTCCGGTCAGGGGCTTAGAGCTTTTCCCAGCTGGGGCAGTACCCCGCTGGTGGGAGAGATATGGTTGGAGAAAACCCCGCTAGTCGACGGTAGGTCGGCGCCGGATCTCGCCATCCAGCGAGAAAAGATCACCGAAACCTCCCGATGAAAAACCACGCACGGCACTTACGAGACTAATAACCACGTTAGTTGACGAGCCCGGAGTCATAATCAATCTCCTCTTCGGGCTCCTTCCCGACCTCGCCCCGCCTTCTTCAGCAGCCACTTCACTCTAGAAGGAGAACTTTTGAAAAAGGAAAAGAAGTCCTTGTTGATTACGTATCTCGCATTCCAGAATTTCACTTTCTATTTTCAGTAGTTTTGCTGTGTTAGTCAATCAGTAGCGTGTCCCTTTGTAATGTGACGTGTCGCTCCGTGACTGAACAGAATCGCACGCAGGTGGCGGAGATTGCGGTGGCAGGGCGGGCGACAGGTGAGCTCGAAGACGGGCATTCGGGGTGTGGACACGGCAGTGGACGGAGAGCGGCGCATACTACAATATTATTTTGCTGCGAGAATAAACCGTTCTTCACAAAGTTTGCTCTAGATTCTGTAATATAGAAAAGAGATCGCGTACAGAGACGAAAGACTATGCCCTCCTAATTTGCTGAACAATTTCGATTGAGTAGTAAAGAAAAGTAACAAGTTGAATAAAAAGATATTGCGAACTAAAAATGCACAGCTGATGACTTCCTTTTGTGAATGTTTTGGTCATCTCGGCAAAGAGTCTAACAATAGTCTTCAACCTTGGATTGATTCCAAAAGTCTTAGTATTTAACCTCCATAACTGTAATGTCCTTGTGAAACCTCTCTCCCGTCTCGTCCCCAACATCACCTAAGTTAGATAGGAAGAGTCAAAATGATAATCCAGGAAAGTTTTAGTGGCATGCGGCATCTCAGATCTTGATATGCATCTATAAATTCCTGCACACCTTCTTTGTATTTAGAAGCCTTATTATTACCACCAAGAAAAATGTGCGAAAGCCACTGAAAACTTTTTCATGCCTTCTTTTCGACAACGCTCAGTTGGCCTTCAAATATTGAGTCCTTCAATAACTATTGAACCTGAACCCTATTGAACCCTGATCTGTGATTCCACAAAGAAACCTTCGTGGAATTCGTGGAAACCATTCAAATTTCTTTTGCTAATAGTATGCGTGGCAGACAAGAAAATTGTGTGTTTAAGGGTATCTAGGTATTTTATTTTCCATATGAGAGGAAAATCAGTATTTTTACGGAAATAGGTATCACAAAGCAGAGTGATAGGCAGTGTCAATACTACGAGAAATATGGAGTCTTGAATTCTTGGCTGTCCGGGAGAAATATACGGGTAAAATTTGTAATACAGCAAGATGGTGGTTCAGAATATAGTACTAGGACAGGCTGAGAAGGAAGAACAAATTGGGAATAGTGTCGAAGCAATATGTGGTGGGTGATAATTCGTTTCTTCATTGTAATTTGCGAGAGCTTGTCGAAGAAATTTGTGATTGGTCGTTGCGTTGAAGCGAACAATTTCTGAAGCGGAGGTAAATATCGGCGCCTTTTAGTGGTCAATGCCAGTACTCTTTTATCATAGGTACAGCGCTCCACAGTGACAGGAAGGTAAGTAGCATGTATTCTAGGCTGTAAATACGAGATAGCGATTACAATGTGAAAGTTCCTTCGGTGTCCGAAGTCGGGAGACGGCGTTTCGCATGGCTATACGAAGCAACTGGTGCACAAAATTGCAGCAATTGCAGATCCAATGAGATCAGGAGCAAACAGAGAATCAAAAAGGGCTCGATGAACTTATGCGCGGTCTGCTTGATCAGCGATCTATCTACTCGTCAAATCGCGACTCGGTTGTGTTTTTCTGCTTTCAAGTACTTTTTATATCACTCACAAATAAAATGTAACTGCATATGGCTGGTTTTCCCAAGCGACGGAATAGTAAAGTGCCGATTTTCATACTAGAGTATGAAAGTGCCGATCATACTAGAGTATGAGAAAATTGCGATGAATTTTGAAAGAGGCACGTCTTTTGACAAGAATGTTGCAGACCCCGAGAAGCCGAGGACCCACTTGCTCTCTCCGTTGTATATCGTATTCTGTGCTGCTTCGCTCTTTACCAGCAGAACTGCACCCTCACTCTACCTGAACGTCGATTTCTGACATTCGTGTGATACAAACGCCCAACGAAGGGTGGGGTTGCGGATGGCAAGTATTCCAAAATGAAATGTCTGCAAAGGAATATTTCAACTATTTCCTTAACTCATGCATACGACTTTTGTTCGTCAAGTACTGTGGCTGGGGTGCTTTCTTATCCCAAGCTGACTGACAGCTGAAATTGGTAAACAAGAATGATACACATGACACAATGATTACCCTAAACGGTAATAAATGAATGATTTGATTAATGATAATACCTTTTCTGTGTTATTTTCAATAATATAAGAAATACAATTTTTAAATATAAAATATTTTAATAAAGAATAATCTCCACCGTACGCAGGCTCTATTTAATGTTCTCACTCTTATTTCGTAAGAAGTGAAAATTTTGGAATCGTGTTCCAGAGAACGTCGCATTTTCGTCAGAAAAAGTCTTATTGCAGCGCTCTGGTAACGAAAAAGTGAATAAATTTTGTTCCTATATACAGTAAATTACATCCTGTAACCCTGGTGAAGAACCCTGTCTGGAAAGGTTGGGGGAGAGAATTCCCCTGATCAGTGATGATCATACCCTAACATACTTGGGAGTGAACTACTCTATTTGGAACGGCTTCCCATGTAGAGCATCCATATCGAATTTGATGGAAGCAGTGACGAGGCTACAGAAGGCGCATTTAAAGCCCACTCAGAAATAGGCATTATTTCACACCTACATAATGCCACATTACCTCTACCAATTAGTTTTATCGATGTCGATGTCGATGCTCCGGGAAGCGGACTGTCACATCAGGATGGCAGTCAAACAGTTCCTACACCTGCATATGAGTACTGCAGCTGGTTTATTTTACCTGGACAAGAGAGATGGAGGACTGGGATTGCTGCAGCTCGCCCAACACGTTCCTAGGGTAGCGCTGAACCTTGGGTTACGACTAGAAAAATCTGCAGATCCCATTTGCAGATGGTGAGCTCCTGTCCGAGTTTCTACCAACGGACATTTAAAACCGCCAAAGCATTGAGACTCAACTGGCTTTATACTGAACAAGATTTACGAGCTTATAAGAAGAAGTGCGCTGATGACGAGGTAGCCGCCAGGGGTCCCAAAGGAGAGTGGTTAAGGCGCATATAAACGATGCAATTGGAAATGAAGTTTGAAGGATTATAATCTTCGAAAACCTGTTTTTTTTATCACTGCACTCCAATTGAGATCAAATACCGCTGCCAATAAAACACTCTTAGTAGAGGAAGGTCCAGAGAGAATGTATACTGCAGGAAATGCAATACAGCGGTACAAACTATGAATCACATCCTCGGTCCGTGCATTTTACGAAACCAGCAAGAATAAAGAGTCATGACAAGATAAAGAACTTTACAGAGGGGAAGATGCTTCGGAAATCAGACACTTTGGTATCCACGGAAGCAACTTTCTCCGTTGCCGAAGGGGTTAGACTCAAACCTAACATAGTAATAAAAAGCTGGGAGGCGGTCCACGTGGACGATGTGACTGTCTGCTACGAAGATGGGTCTAGCCTTCTAAAAGCAGGGGAGGAAAAAGTGGTAAAGTACCAACATTTCCTTGGCAGCCCAACTTCATGGAGTGTCTAACGCCTGAATCCTGCCAGTGGTGGTTGGAACCTCTGGGGCTATGCCACGCTACACAGTGCCCTCAAGACGTTGGGGATCATGCCTCGAGGCGAGGCGATCTACTATCTCGTTAATTGCTCCCAGAAGCTCTTTTAAGCTCTTCACACAATTTATAAATTACCATGGAGAAATTTAGCATCGCTGGTAGTAAATGCAGAAAATAAACCTCTTGGTCCCGTGGGGAAGTCTAGGGAACCCAGGGGATCCAAAAATGCCTAGGATATACCTAGTTACCACGACTTTAAATGGAAAGTGTATGCTATTTAATGTAGCATATAGAAAATTGTGCAATCAGAATCCATGTTTAGTGGATCCTTGATACCGAAAAATCGATTGACGGCTAAAGTCTCTCCGTTCGTCTGTCCGTCTGTCCCTCTGTGGTCCACGTTGCGCCTAAAACTTTCATTCAATTTTCTTCAAAATTGATATTCCCCCATCGATTTAAATGAACTCCTGCCCATCTGAGTGAAATGCATATTCTGATTTTTTAGGGTAATTTACATTAAGCCCCAACACCATTTTAAAACATTCTCAAAAATGACTTGATTTTTTATTAATCTTTATTCTCAGATAGCGTAAAATACGTTTCAGAGAACGGTGCAGGCCTCATTATCACTGAAATCCCCGATTATTCGAAAGTTGTAAAAATGTACTTTTTTCCATCTTCCTACAACTACAATATTGAAGAGACAGATTGTTTCCTTGAATGAAATCTCTTTTTTAAAGACAGATTTTGTTATAAGGTCATGCACAATTTTTCAATAAAATGAGCAATTTTCGCGTAATTTTTAACTGTAAAATATGTGCTAATCTGATTTCCGGCGGCTCTGAATATTCAAACCGGGAGAGTTGGCTCGGGGAATCAAGTGATGTCATTGCCCCCTGACCGAAAGGTTCTAGTTTCGGGTCCCGACGGTGGCAGGATTTTCGACAATAGCTTGTCAGGCAGGTCGAATTCAGTCGCTGTCTGGAGGAGAATTTTAGCGGACCGCTGCTCTGATCGATAGTTTTCTGTGGTTTCTCCTATCCACACCAGGAGAATGCCGGAGCAGTACCCCAACAAACGGGCCACGGACTGCGCGCGATCTTTCCTCCCTCTTCCTTGTCATATCCTCTTCCCTGACACACACTTGCACTAACATGCACTACACGATCACACATGTTAGGAGGTCGGTCGGGAGCTGGCTGGGGCGGTGCCTCACTGGTGGGAGATACCTTGGAATGATGAATTAGCTCTAGAATGTCATGGAATAAGCAAAGTAAACTATTGTTAGCGACGCGATATGATAGTAGTAGCACGTGAGGTAGTATGGCGGCAAGGCACGCGTTTGCATTCGAGGAATGCCTCAAAGCGGGAGGGGCAAAACAGGCGGGGCCAGCGCGCCCAGGACAGTACGAAGCGCGAGGAAGCGAGCGGCGCGAGTGAAGAGGACGGGCACGGGCGGCCCTTGGGTAGCCGATCACTCATTACCCACACGAGTGCGTCGCGGGGAGCGCTTCACGCCCAAGTGGGCGCTAATGCACTCTCCCCTACACGCTTTTTCCATTACACGCGCTGTTCGCACGTGCACACAAACAGCGGACGGCCGAGGCGTCGGTAGCGGCAGGCGGCCGGAGGCGGGTGGGGGGCGTGGCGGGGGGCGTGGCCGGGGGCGTGGCTGGGGCGGGACGGGGGTGCCCACCGGTCTTCGCCGCTGCCGCCCTTGTCGTCGGCGCCCGCGCCCGCAGCCGCAGGGGCGCGCGGGGTGGCCGTGATCGGCCGGCTGGAAGCGGCCGGCGCTGGCTCCAGGTCGACGCGCGCGACACCTCACGGGAACGACATATGGGCGGGAAATCCGCCCTCCACTTGGCGCCACTTGGGCCACGCCTCCAGCCGCCCCCCTCGACGCCCCCCTCGACGCCCCCGCGCTAAAAGGCTTTCGTGCGACGCGCTCCACACTTCTGCTGGCTTGTTGCTGTTGTCCTTCGCACACTCACAGATGAATTCTCCCGCGAGGTTACTTCAAACCCTCAAGAAGCTCATTTCATACGACCGTTTTATTTTTTCAAAAGCATTGCCTCTTCATTATTTCTATTTCCTAACAAATTGTTCGGAGAAATATTTTTTGTATAGTGCATTGGAAATAAAGCTTGGGGCAGACTCAGTGATATTAATTTTCTAGGCTGAAGGCCTAGAAAATAAAAATTATTTGAACTCAAACCTGACTGAGGTTTGAGTTCAAATTACTTCTATATTGCTGTTAAATTTGTTTTTATTTTTTGATTTCTTGAGAGGTGTCCTGTTCTTTTTAATTTTTGGGTTTTGTTTTCATGCGCCGCTTGCTTTTGACCTTAACTACAGTCTTATCGCAACTGGGGCGTCTGCCTATAGTCAGTCGGCCAAGGCGGCTGGGACTGTTGGTTGTTTCGTTCTTTTGAGATACTGATGTTATTTTTTCTAATGTGATTTTATTCACAGATGTTCGGATTAAAGTATAACTTCACGAGAAGGTGCGTTTCGGGTCTTTTCTTTTTGGTATAATGTAGTAGTTTGCCTAGCAAGAGGAGACGTTGGGGAACTTAAAAATATACACGCAAATATCTTTGAGAGGTCGAAGTAAATAGACCTGCTTAGCAGATCAACGAAGCTATAGTAGATGGGCTGTGGAGAGTTTCTAAATACATCCATGAGTACCGGATGACTGGAGCATTAATAATAAAAGCGTGTTATTTAGAAAGAGATTTAATTTCTGTGGTTGACTGGTGGGTAGCTGGCCCATGCCTGACCTTGGTATCGCTGACGATTGAGACGCTACATTCGGTAATGTCTAATGTGATTTTTTTTGTTATTAAACAGAATGTTCATTCTTGAAGCAAAATGTATTGTTCCAGCTTGCTGATGGGGACAAATTCTTTTTCTTGAATTGTTGCATAATCTTAATTTGTAAAATTAATAAATTATTATTAACTATCATAAGTGCAATAATTGAATACCGTTATATGACAAAGACGTTTTAATAATAATCGAAAGTGACGGACAAATAAGTTATAATAATATGTAATAATGATTTGGCACCTTGTTACTAAGTGCTCAAGCACACTATTTTCCCACGTGGCACTAAGTGCTCAGCAAATTCATTTCTCATTTCTTTTGATTTCTTACTGGTTTTCCTTTGAAGGTTTATGAAGTTATGTCATTTATGAAGTTATCGTGTTTGATGTCCATAGTAATGCCATTTCGTTGCTACTCTTCTGACGATCTTCTGATTCATGTCATCTTTACAATGTTTCCATCTTCTTCATAATCGAAAGTACCCGTTGGTGGTACCCAAGGTTTCGAGATATCTCGCTTCTTTAAAGAAAGTGCAAAATTAGACAAGTCATTACAACTGAAGCGATTTCACATTGAAGAAACATCGGTTTTCGAAGTCTGCGGAATATGTTAACCAGAATTCCAAATGTATTTTCTAGCACTCTGCGATCTCATGAGAGGCAACAATCGAAGATCCTTAGGTGGCTACCTGCCTCTTGCGTACATGCGTATAGTCGTCCGTAACCCAAAATCATCATCCTATACACTGGAGTGTTACGGTCTCTTCACGACGACAATTAAGTTCATTGTTTTTCATTTTCCCAAATAAAACACTACTTCGTAAGACTGCCTCATCACTCAATCTCTCTTGACAGAGCAACAGTTTGAAAATATGAAACAGTAATCGGCGTCTACAAGTATCATTAATGCAACACTGAAGTTTTTTCTATAGTTGTAGAAATTGCTTCATTCCGAGTTCGACCGTCGACCTGTGCATATCGCTGCGACCAGAGATAAGCCCCGTGCGGGGACGAAACGATAGGTTCGATGTCAAGTGTTTTTCTCAGTGCCATTTTTAGTACGAACAGCACTTACTAAATATATACGTTCACTATCCACACCTCATGCAGCCGTTAGCAGCGAGCCAACAAGCGTGTTCATCAGATGCCATGCAACAATCATCCTTCGAGGGGAACCTCCAGCACATCAGATAAATACAACAGAATCGTCTTCAGGTAAGCGCCAGCGACCAGCTGTATCCAAATGCCTCTGAACAGTCCCCGAACAGCCGGTTTACTCCTGGAACTATCCCGTTGTGTTATATTACTAGTAATGAACTAGCAATAGATTCAGTCCACTTGATCACACTAACAATATTCCTCAAGATCCTTATCCTCAAGATGCCGATACCCTTAAATGCTCAGCGTGTCCATATGGACACGCATTTTCAACACCATTTCATCCTTTTGAACATAGCTAATATTTTTATAATAAAGTTTGCAATCATTTGACTTATAAAAGAAACTCAAAACAGTATGCCCATTGTTGTTAGAACGGTATATTGTAAGACGGTTCTCTCAAATCGCTTCTTGATATACACAGAATATTTTGTGCTGAAAAATCATGAACATCGATGTGGAATAAGTAGGTTTGATAACATTGTTTCTATTTTAATTGAAGTTAATTACATGAAATACATTTAGAAACTTTAACGTAGGAATACATATTTTTAAAAATAGATTTGGAGATTTTGTTTTTTCTGTACAACTAAAAATATTTGAGCGTGTCCACTTGGTTACGCTGGGCAGATGTGGTGTCAAGTCATGTTGTTGCCAAAATAATGTTATTTATGTCAAATATTTTTAGTTGTACAGAAAAAACAAAATCTCCAAATCTATTTTTAAAAATATGTATTCCTACGTTAAAGTTTCTAAATGTATTTCATGTAATTAACTTCAATTAAAATAGAAACAATGTTATCAAACCTATAATAAAGTTTGCAATCATTTGACTTATAAAAGAAACTCAAAACAGTATGCCCATTGTTGTTAGAACGGTATATTGTAAGACGGTTCTCTCAAATCGCTTCTTGATATACACAGAATATTTTGTGCTGAAAAATCATGAACATCGATGTGGAATAAGTAGGTTTGATAACATTGTTTCTATTTTAATTGAAGTTAATTACATGAAATACATTTAGAAACTTTAACGTAGGAATACATATTTTTAAAAATAGATTTGGAGATTTTGTTTTTTCTGTACAACTAAAAATATTTGAGCGTGTCCACTTGGTTACGCTGGGCAGATGTGGTGTCAAGTCATGTTGTTGCCAAAATAATGTTTTAACTTTATCTTCATCTTTATTTTTCCCTCAAAGGATATTAAATTTGGATGTTACTGTTCTAGAGATTCTGGATGTACTTTTTCAAGAGGGAAGTAATGTATCACAATCCGATACAAGGGACATTTTGTGCATCATGTCGTAAAGACGAAATTACTAACGCGAAGTGGGTTGACAACTCCGTTGTTGCTGTAGCTTCAAGATGTGCTGGTGTTGACTCTGTGTTCTCAGTTAAAAGATATTCAGCAAACGTAAAAACGCTATCCAATTCAACGGCCTCGCGCAATAGCTGAAAATAATAGAAACGTCGGAGAGTATAAACCGGATGGATGAGAACGTTGCCATGTACGAAATAAAGATTAGAAAGAAGAAATGTTTCTGGGCTCTATTGTCATGGTTAATCGACGTATCGATACACAATGCTTGGAATCTGAAGAAAGACATCTGCGTAAAAATGTCAAAGATTGAATTTAGGTGGAAAATTGATCCATTTTCTCAAAGTATATCAATCTAGTAAAAGGTGCAGTAACACCATCAACCAGTCTTCTCATCACATATAAAGCAAGTGTTGCAGAGGAAACAAGATTTGATAGTTGTAGGCACATTGAAAATAAGAGAAGATGGAGAAAGAATTGTTCAAGCTTATTATCAGCAGTGCGCAAAACTTGATAAAGGTTTAGGTTTGAAATGTTTTGATGTTTCCGAATGACAGCACTTCATTTCAATTTTCAAATAATTATTTTATTATGCTTATTCTTTTTATTTAAATAAGCGTATCATTCATTTTTACAAAATTTATTATTATCTTTGTTACCAATAAAGATTTTCGAACATGCACCAGATTTTGTAGAAAATGAATACATGTCCCCATGGACCAGCATGTCCATATGGACACAGGGTTCTTATGACAAAAAAATATTTTCAAGAAATTATATTTTTCCTCACTTATGGATGTTTCTTAAAGATATGTAACATAAAAAATTTAATTTTTCGAAGAACAAATTCAGGCAGTTAAAGGTCCTTCTCCACAAACCCTCCAACCCTCTCCAAAAACATACCCCCTATTTTCATTCACAACCCATCTGCTCACGCGGAACTCTTCAAAATAATTAAAGATCTACTAAAACAAAAACTTTACCACAAGAGAGAAAGAATCCTACACGGAAGTTGATGTAAATTCCGTTGATGATTTCACCTTGCTCCGAAAAAACTATCAACTAAAGGTCAATTCTACCATACCTACCATACCTTCCGAGGTCCAACCAAAGCTACTATCTCAGAGGTACTCAGAAACGTGCCAACATCTTACTAAGAAAAAGAAATACTTCAAGAACTAGTAGCAAAAAAGTTACCTGTAATAACAGTTATTCGATTAACAAACAGCGAACGCAAACCATGGCCATTAAGTGCAGAAACACTTGATAAAACCATCAAAGGAATGGCAATTTACAATCGAAAGGAACTTGTTAATTCTCTCATCAATATAGAAGAACGTCGTCATAGACCTGGTCTAGTTCAGTGTCGGCAGTGTCAGACCCACGGACATAAAAAAACGGCGATTTCTACCGCGCTGTGGAAAATGTGCGGGTCAACACGCTTCTGTCGAGTGCGCCAATTAAGAAACAAAATGTGAAAACTGTGAAAAATCACATCGGGTCTCCAGTCGTGAATGTCAGATATATCAGAATATTCTATTCAGAAAAGCTCCCCCCCCCACCGCGCAATCTACCTCTAAACATGCATCCAACAGTCCTGCCCACGCATTCTTTCACTTCCCCAAACCCTTTCACTGCCTCTTTTGCCTCTCCCACCACTTTCACATATCAGAGAAAGGCCCCCGAACATTTCTTCTCTCGCCGCATTATACCCTGAACGACCAAACGCATGCCTCCATCCACATACCGGTCACCCTTGTATTCAGATTTCTTAAAACCTTCAACATTCCCAATTCATTCTCACTCTCAAATAATCTCACAAATTGTTTTCCAACAAGTTGAAATATTTCTTTCAAATCTTTTAAGTCATATAATCCCCGTTCTTCCCAACTCAATTCTACAATCTCTGAAAGTCTATTATTCACAAGTTTATGTCTAAAAACTACCCCTGTCATTCAGTCAGCCTAATATCGTGGAATGCAAATGGCCTACGAACCAGTGTTCACATTCTCGCACATTTTCTGCGTAGTAATAATATCGATATAGCTTGCATCCAAGAAATTCACTTGAGTCCCTCTGTTAAAATTTCCATCCCTGGATACTCGCTGTATCGATAGGATCGTCCACGAAACCGTAGCAGTGATGGTGTCGCCATTTTTACTAAAAATAATATCTCCCGTTATCAGCTTCCTGAATATGCAGACCCGCAAACATGACAATCCCACACCATCGTGACCTCAGTATATAAGCCCCCAATATTTCTCACAAAAAAGTGATATAGATCCGCTGTTTTTATCAAATCAACCTACAATTATTGTAGGGGGCTGAAACGCCAAGAATACAGTATGAAGTAGCAGACTCAATTCTCCAGCCGGCATCCTTCTTCTTGCAGATATTGAAAGATTAAATCTAACAGCGCATGCTCCTGATTCTCCCCGTTATTATCCCTACCAATATGCAGTTGCACAATACAAGCAGACATTCTCTACGTCGGTATCTCTAGCAACATTAGCGTAGAGCCACAAATCGCTCACCCTTCAGCCACACATCGCTTTCCCTTCAGACCATCGATCTCCCTGAATACATCATTAAAATAAAACCCAGCCCAGCCCTACTACCTACAAAAAGTCAACTGGCCTTATTTTTAGATCCTGATTTCCATCCTGGCATCCTGCCACCACTTCCATCGATGAAAAGTTCTCAAGAAATTGACAGAATCATTGACTCCCTCACCCACACCATTCTCGACAGTTTAGAATTAACAGCTCACTCAGCACGTCAGCGCAACCCACTACATCCCATTCCACCAGTCTTACAGAGACTATTATATCACAAAAGAAATATACGTAATCACTGGCAAAACATTGTTCTCCGTTCTTAAAATTGTACCTAAACATACTCACTAAAATAGTAAGACATCTAATACCTTCCACTTCCAAACGCCCAATACCTTCACTTCCAAACTCAAACCGCCAACCCAACCGAGCATACGTCGTGGAATATCACTCGCAGTCTCTTGCGCAAACCAACTAATATAGCCTCCCTATCAACCGCAGCATCCGTACCAACTACACCTGCAAATAAAAGCAAAGTACTAGGTGAATACTTTGCTGCAATCTTCACTCCCCATTCTTCAGAAAAAAACCCTTCGTGATCATTTACTTCTTGAAGAAATCCGCCGAACTAGAACAGTCTCAAAATGTCCAAAATGTATATCTCCCACCGAAATTGTGAATATTTTATCTGTCACTACTCCAAAAGCTTCCAGTAGTCACGACTTAATTCCAACATATTTACTTAAACGTCCTTCATTCACATCCATTTTACATCAATATTCAATGCATCTCTTCGTCTGTCATAGTTTCCTTGCAAATGAAAACACGCTCACACTATTCCCATTCTGAAACCAGACAAGCCAAAAAACGACCCATCAAGTTATCGCCCTATTAATCTTCTGCCCTCCTTAGGAAAACTGATCGAGAAATGTATCCTTATCATATTAATCTCCCATCTCAGTCCAGCCTAGGCCATACCTCCACAACAACTTGGTTTTCAAACACTACTTTCCACAAATCTCCAAATATTAAGACTAACCGAGGATATACTCAAAGGCTTCCATAAAAAGAAACACAGTCGTAATCTTCCTCGATGTATTGTGGGAATTCTGATTGGATGTTGTTGACGTTCTTATAAGAAGAAATAAAAGAAGTCATCTTCGTCAACATATCAGCTTTATTAAGATAGCCGGCTAAAAGTCGAGCGACTGTGCTCGACTTTTGCCGACAGCAGCGAGACTGACGATGACGGCAAAGCCGTCGAAAGCCGGCTATCTTAATAAAGCTGAAATGTTGACGAAGATGACTTCTTTTATTTCTTCTTCCTCGATGTAGCTAAAGCTTTCGACACCGTCTGACATCCAGGACTGTTATACAAACTTATTCACATCGGAACCCTACTATCTCATTCATATTATCAAAAGCTACCTTGCAGATCGACTTTTTCTGTACGTCTTCCTGGAGCTCTTTCATCATATTTTCCCATAAAAGTAGGAGTACAACAAGGCACCGTTCTCTCTCCCACACTATTTAATCTATACCGCCAATAGACCATCCACCCCTCTTACCTCCATTGGATTGTTTGCTGATAATACCGTTATATATTCCTCCGTGTTATTGACACCGCACAAGATCTGCAACATCACCTCTCCCAGTTCTCCAACTTGACCAAGAAATGACACATCCGGATAAACCCTGCAAAATGTCAAGCCAAAATCTTCACGTTCCGTGCACCAAATCATTCTCCTTCTCTCAAGTATCAAGGAAAAAATATAACTTGACTCCCAAATAACATGCCAGTCAAATATCTTGGTGTACGTTTTGATAGGAGGCTTACTTGGAATTCAAATATTCTTCACAGAATAAATCTGGCCACCCGTAGAACCCGCCAAAAACATCCAATACTCAAAAAGTCATCACCATCAACTTAATGTTGCTACTCACCTATACCAATCAATGATCCATCCAATCTTTTCCTACGCTTCTCCTATCTGGGCCTTAGCCAGCAAATGCAGATTTGGCAAATGCAGATCAAACAAAACTCATATTTTCCAAAATAAATTCCTCCAAATCATTGCAAAAGCTCCCTGATTTGTACCTAACTTCCAGTTACAAAACAAATTCAGCATTATTCCGATCTCCGTCTATTTCTCCCTCCTGTTCTCTCGCTTCTATCCTAAAATTCCCCAGATTCCCTTAGTCGTACATTTCAAAATCGAAAAACAAAATCCTCACTAAAATATACTAAAGCAGAAACTAGTGCGACAGTTCTTCGGACCTCCCTTATCATCACGTACCCGTTGTGGCTTCGCACATTTAATCCATTTGCACTCAATATATTCATGACAATAACGTTTCATAAACAATGCTGATATAATTCAATGTATCCGCAATGTATCGTACTCGGATACTGAGGGCCTTCTGGTCAAGTAGAAATAAATTAAAAAATAAATCATTTACGCTATAAAACAGAGATTAATGGTGATATGTTTCCCATCAATGGTTCCAATGCAGTGGGAGAAATTCCAATCTGCACTTCATTTTCCGAAAATCCTTTTTTCCTTCTTTGCACTAAGGAATCTGAAGCATGGAATATAACGCGAATTTGAGTCCTGTTCATTATATTTTAATGTTTAAGGACATTTTTTCTGGAAGAGACGGCAGTGAAGATAAGGTGGAGGAGGAGGAGGAGGAGGAGGTTAGAATTTCTGAGCAAGAGATTATTAAATATGCTGGTACTGTTAAAATGCAGAATATTTTTAATATTGCAGACTACTCTTAATCACTTGTTGCAATAATTTAATGTTTTTCCGTTGCAGCATTGGTAATGCTTACTTCTGCGAAAAAGTTCAAAAGTAGAAAAGTAAACAAATAAGTGATGACGTAGAGGAGAAAATGAACAAAACGTATTCTATTTTTAAGCGGCAGCTTGTGCACCTTCCAAAAGAAATATGTATACAATAACTAGTGGCAGCAAAACAGGAATGGCTGGATGAACAGACAAGGGATATAGCAATGCATAGGTCAAATCTTGTTCGAAATGAAGATGACATCTACTGAACAGGCCCACCCACTTGATCCCGATGCTCATGGTGAATACAAGCCGGCATTCCCGCACCATGTGGACCGTGACTAACTCAGAAAATACTGACAAAAGAGCGACTCTACAAAGATGCATTTTGCTAAATAAAAATGACGTATATAATTAATTTACCAAAATAAATGTTGAAAGAAAATTCGAATATAGCTTTTTTATTAAAAAAATAATATTTTAGCCTATATTAACTCTCGAGAGACAGCGCCTCTGAACTGTTCGCGAATAGCAGCGCGGTGCAAATTTATTTGGTTTTTCTTATATGGTTTTTCTCCCGCAAAGACGACTGTTTCCTTGGGAACAATATTTATACAGAAGTACACTTTTACAAAATTTATATTTAGACGAATTACTTAGGAAACTAAAAACTCATAACATTGACACAATTGACAGAATTGCATATATTGTATATGTAATATGTGTGAATACTCAACCTCATAATGTGTGAATAATATTACTCTCTTGTTTGTCGTTAAGTCATTCTGAATCATAATGAATGGCTTGAAAGATTCTAAAATAATTCTGATAGAAGCAAACTTGTCGCTTTTCAATTCTGGTTTGGGTATTGTAAAATCTGATTAAACGCAACCATTGTAAAAATCTTCCATAACTCATGCATGCACGTAAAATGTCTATACCTGTACCATCTGTGTCCGAAAGAGCCTTCACATTAGTATGATTTTCTTTCTTCATTCCTGTCAAGTACAAAATGCCTAGCACAGCCCGAAGTTCATTGCGGGATATTTCCCGAAAATTTATCACGTGTGTATTGGACATCATGTTTTTCTTAGGAATGGACTTGTTACTTGTCATTATCTCATCTAACATATTTTAATGCTCTGATTCAACATTCTTAACACTACCGTTGGGCCCATGGAACATTTTTATTATGTTCTTTTGACTAATCTTCGAAGACTTTTTGAAGGTCTTTGTCCTCCATTTTGTCGCGTTATCTCTTCCAAAAAAAAAAACAATTTTCTTCCCCTTCAAGATCATATTCCATATCGGAAATATTTTCCCCATCATTCTCAGAAGTTGAATCGTCATCTATATCATCATTACTCACGTGTTCATCCACCTCGCCCTCAGAGGTACATTTGACAGATGATTTGATTTGAAATACTCGTCTAATATTTCATGGATTTCCTGAGGTTCCAAGAATTCCCTTCTTCTCCAAGACCTAGTTGTTCACGAAAAAGACACATTTCGCAATGAAAAATGCATATACAACTAATGTACGTATCCGACTTGTAATGGTTGGAGAGTGCAATGAGCAGCAAGAAGATACATGACTGGTAGCGCGGTGCAAATCTGCTCTAAACTACTCCGACCTCACAATTTTGCAGACCGCTGGTCTGAGTACAGATAGATGGTACAGATAGATGATAGAGAGAGTAGATAGATGGTAGAGAGAGTAGATAGATGATTAGATACGATTTTATCTTGTTCCAGGAATGTCAGCCGAGGAATACTTCACGCCACGACTTCTTGCAAGGGCTATTGAGGAATACACCCGGAAAAATATTTCAGTGGTAGCGATTCTGCACCAGCGCTTGCCGCTCGAGGGTTAACTTTAATGTAACTCTGCAAACCTTTCATGATAGCACTGCACATCTCCAGGACAATAAAAGAAACGACCTGAGAGGAAATCTTCAACAACAAACCAATGCTCTGAAAAGAATCGCCAGTTTCAAGGAATCTTAGGGTAAGGACACGATGCTCATTAGTCGGAATAGCTTTCCTCCACCTCCTTTTCCAAGTGTTCATCTGGGCACTCGTTGGTAGAATGTCAGAAGGCAGCTAGTTTAAATCCTCACTGGCTGATTTCTATAGAAATGTTCACACTTTCCAGATGGTTGTTTCAGAAACTCTGGCTTGAACATTTTGCCATTTGCCATATATCTGTAACAAATAAAAGTCAACCTACTTCTTCTATTAACTAGGTATTAATCAGTTATTCAAAAAATTAAACTTGTCTTTAATACAGATTGGGAGCTGCAGAGACTGTGAGTAATTATCTTAAAGTGAACGATTGGTTACAAACGAAGTTTTTAATCAAATGGTAGTTAAAATGTTTGGATATGGGGAAAAAGATCTTGAGTGATGAAATAATCATGCCATGAAATGGATAAGTAGTGGTAAAAAATAAATAATATTTCAGATTACATTAATGTAAAATATTTTTATGAAATACTTGTGAAACAAGAACACGAGTTCCTTATCACAAATCCAGGAAGCAAAAATAAGCTCTCTTACACTATTTCTCTGGCAGTATCTCATTGAAAATTATTCGCATGGTTTTAGCCGACTTGTAAAGAATGCTTGTGTAACGCCCGAAGAGCTCAATGTAAAAATTAAGACCCTCCCTCCATAGAATTTGATTTGAATAGCTCTCGCCAAACGTATTGTACATGACCGTGGAGGAAAAACGTTTTATATCCCACATTTTTCAAATACACTGTATTAGATTCCACATGGGCATAGTTATACTAATGGTATCCTTTGTGTACTCGGACAGCGTCATTTTTTTCTTCTATTTTAACGAATTTGCCGAAATTGGGTCACAGAGCGTGTCCATGAATAAACCAGAGATCTTAGAAATGGATAATGCATTCACATTATTTAATATTTTTCTTTTAGTTCAATTGAACCCAGTCGAATGGAAAGTACGTAAACAGAACGCAATAGTTTTGTTAATTATGTGTTTTTAAGTTTTCAAGTTATCTAAAATGGCTCAACAAGCGAAATAGAATGAACAGAGTTTGGGGACGGCCGTAGCCAGAGACTGTTTCTAACGGAGGGATGGAACATCCTCCTCATATAAATTCATTTACTGCATGTAATTAGCAAATTAAATATTTAATTTGCCGGCTTTACTTCCCTTCCAAAGGAAGGCGTACGAAGGATTTTTCTATCAATCTATTTAGCGGTTTTTACAACCTTCGATGTTTTCCGCATCACAATTTCCACGCCACTTTATCTCATACGTCTTTCTTCTCCATTTCTCTTTTTTGCATGGCTTCAGTTATTGCCATGTTCCATGTCCTTCTCAGCTTCCCCTGAATCTTCTTCCATTAAGTATCCATTCCCAAATTTTGGGGGAAGTCTATCTGATTCCAAAATTCTCATATGTCCATACCAGTTTAGTTATTTCATTTCGATCGCCTCGTTCAAGGTTGTTTACACTTTCATTTTATTTATTAATTCATCATTTTTTATTTTGTCTAACAGAGAAGATTTACAACATCTTCGCCAGAACATCATTTCTGTTACTTGAAGTTTGTCTCATATGTTTGTTAGTGTCCACATTTGTGCCCCATATAGTATCGTACTCGCTATGACTTAGCTATAAATGTGTTTCTTTGTCTTTAATGAAATAATCGAGTTCAACCGCACTGGATCCAACTGTCTTATGGCTACTTTTTCTCTTATATTTTTTTCACATCCTGTTCGTCTCTACCATCTGTTGTTAGCGTGACTCCCAAATACTTGTATTCTGTATTAATCTTTAACTCTTCCTATACTAGTCCCTAACTCATGGGACATACCCGTCCAACAAATATTCAATCTTTTGTACGTTTATTTCCATTCCCCATTTTCCATACTCTTCTACTACCTTTCTAAACATATAAGTTACATCATCTTCATCTTTACAGTCTGATCTGAGCATTAGTATTACAGTGTGACCTAAGTCAAATAGATGTTATTTGCTTTACAGAATATTTGCTATCCCATAATGATCTAAACACACTCCATATTCCTAGTTTTTACCTTGCAGGATCTTATTGTAGAGCGAGGGAATCAAATAAGGGCACTGCTTACGGAGGTTCGTGTATTTACGTAAGAAATAATATTGATTCTACCTTTTTGTCAGAATTCAATTTATATGCAGTTGACAAAGTTTTTGAAATAACAGTGGTACATATTATTACGGTCAAAATTAACTTACTTCGCATCTACAGACCTCCAACAAAGCAAGCTTTAGATTATTTCAATGTCTTAGAAAATCTAGAGATAATTGTGAACAAAATTAGTAATCTCTCTTTTAAATCCATTGTTGTATGAGGATATTTCAATATTGATTTTCTGAGCGAATCCCACGAAAAAGAGCAGTTTCTCAATTTCATTCGTTCTTTTAATTTAGATATTATAGTGAACGAACGTACACGCAATACACTTAAATCACAAACAGCAATATAGCAAATCACAATCACATACATGAAATTGTAATTAACAAAACCACAACTATATATGAAATAATAACAAATAATTTAGGTTACAGTGACCACGATGCATAAATTCTCACAATTACTAATAACATGAATACTAATACAATAAATAAAACACGCATGTGCAGAGCGTTTGCGTTTACTAAAGATAACATAAAATTATTTGCGGACCACTTACTGAAGGAATCATGTGACGCAGTTTAAAACGCTGTTGACACAAATGAAAAATATAAATTATTTTTTCAAAACTTTCATTTCACTTTAACGCGTGCTTTCATATTAAAAAGAGAAAATAAAAGATTTCACGAAAAAGTAATACTTGGATCACACAAGGAATTAGAACATCGTGTAAAAACAAACATACGCTCTACTTTATTTTTAAACATCACAACGTATCACCCGGTTTCCATGTCTACTTCCGGGAATATAAAAGAATTTTAAGGAAAATAATAGTTCAGGCAAAAATAATGAAAATTAATGAGGATATTTTGAACGCTAGAAACAAAACTAAAGCAATGTGGAATATCGTAAAAAATACGACCAGGACATCACGATATTTCATAGAGAATGTTGTTTTAAATGATAATAAAAGAGAAACAAGTAATCCAGAAAAGTTGCGAATCTCTTCAACCAACATCATATGCTTCGGCACGATATTTCCGAAACTTCAACGAAATTCTCAGAATAGTCAGTAAACTAAAAAATAAATATCCATCTGGTATAGATGAATTTCCGTATTGTTTATTAAAAACGTATCCACCTGCCATTATACGCCCAGTAAATCACATTTTCAATGATTCCTTGCGCACAAGAATATTTCCAGATATTTTCAAAACACGTTTTCCCTTCTGCAAGCCTTCAAAAGCCAAGCAAAAGTTAATCCTCTTTTTAAAAATGGAAACAAAAATGATATTCAAAATTACCGGCCAATTTCTCTTTTGTCAGTATTCTCAAAAATATTAGAGAGGCTTTTCTATACACGATTGGAAACTTTTCTCAGGAAAAACGAAGCGTATTCAGACTCACGACACGGTTTTAGAAAATAAAAATCTACGGAAACTGCCATTTTTTCTTTCCTTAAAGATGTTGCTTCATCAATGGACCAAAATGAAGAACCCATTGGGATATTTTTAGATCTTTCGAAAGCTTTTGACGTTATTAACCATAACATCTTGCTCTCAAAATTACCTTCTTATGGAATTCGTGGTATTGCCCTAGATTGGATATCCTCGAACCTTAAACATCGATCTCAAAGAGTAGAAATGCCGTACTGGCACGAAAGGACATTATTTACTTATCTTTTCAAATCATCGTGAATTGAACATGGGTTCCCACAAGGTTCACTCTTAGGACCTATTCTCTTTCTGTTGTACGTAAACGATATGCCCTCATCTGTTAAAAATGGAAGAACAGTTCTGTTTGCCGATGACACGAATGTTCTTTGCAAAAAACACTTAACAGTGGGAACATATTTTCATGTAATACTGATATTTATAGTTACAACACACGACGTGGAAATCATGTTCATGAAGTGTCAGTACCAACAGCTCAATACAAGAAATCCACATACAATACATGTACGTTACTTTACAACGCATTGCAAGATGACATTAAAAATTAAAATCGGTACACAAATTTGAGTTAGAAGTAAACTTTTTTTTGCTCCATAACTGTTTCAATACAATTAGAAACTTTACTGAACGTCTAAATGAAAAATGATCTTTACTTAAACAATGATATCGTATAATGAATTAGTTTAAATCCTTAAAAATCCCCTTACAAATCCCCAGTATTGATCGGGCTTGAACCCGCTTGGGTGTAATAGTCCATTATGCTAACTGTTATACCTTCGACAACAATTGTTTGTCAGTGTAGCCCGTCAGCCCGGATTTTCACCGTAATGTCCCCGAAAAGCTCTGAAATTTTCGAAAATTTGTGCATGACATTATTTCAAAATATATCAATAAGAAAGACATATCATTAAGATTTCATTAAGGAATAAAATATCTGTCTTCATAACTGTAATTGTAGGAAGACGCCGAAAAAATATTTCAATTTTTCAATTTTCGAAAAATCAGTTTCAAACGAAGATGAGACCAGCACCATTATCATAATAGTACTTTTCACTATTCAACAACAAAATTGCATTAAAAACAATGATGCCATCTTTTTTTAAAATTTTGAAAATATCCCAGGGGTTTCATGTATAGTATCCCTGAAAATTAAAATAGGTATTCGTTATCGATATAAATAATAAATAAAACCCTTCGAATTTGTACGGGATGTTTCCATACAAGCCCGATCGGAAGTATCTTAATTGAAGCTAATTTAAGCTAATTTAAGCGAAGCCACCTTATCACATCGAAGACCCTTGATAAGCTTCAAATTTTTCATCAAAGCAGCAATATCCAACAATTCTATCATATTTCATGGTATTTATCCACAATATTACCATAAACACAGTGAAATTCATAACATTCCTATACACGTCAAAACCCATAAAATTTTCTCCTCCCTTCATTTTAAGGAAGTTAATTTGGAGAAAAAAAGAAATTACTTTCGTGGAAACTCCCAGAGACCACTACTAACCTCTCTCTAAATGACTCGCAAGAACACATATCATCTAAAGAAGATTGGAAACCAAAAGTACAAGAATTCATCAGTAAATACACCGACTACTATAAAATATATACTAAGGGCATCAAAAATAAATTGGAACTTTTACTATTGTAACTACTCAAGAAAACAAATAAACCACCAACTAAATTCATACGCTCCCTGCTTCCCTTCAAGCTAATTAAATCATTAAACTCCAAAAATTTCATTATCTTCACCAGTTCCCTCGAAGCCATATGTACTATAAACACAACTATCTTAGGATAGTGATAATGAAATGGTAATTTTAATTCATGAACTGTATTGTGATCTAACACAGTTAGGAAAAAACGTCATTTTATCTTCGATCCCACCCGTCAATTGCATCGATGAAGAAATGACCACCCCTGTAACGGCTGCAGGGGTTTTTGAAATTTCAAACACATTCGAGGACTGTTGGAACCATTTATCTAAGAAAACGCAAAATATCTAGTTCAAAAAATGGAAATCAATGAAGGCTAGTAAAACACACAACAAAATCTCCAAAACTATGATTTTAAAAATATTCAAAGACTTCTCACGGAAAGATCTGGTTGTTTATTTCAAGATTGAGAACGGAACATTCTAAATTAACTCATATTCACCTAATAACTGAAAAAACCCTTCCTAAACGTGACCATTGTAAACGTCTTCTAAATGTAAAACATATTGGTTCATTGTCCCCTATACAAAAGCAGTAGGTAAAACACCAATTAGAAGGCAGAAATGATAACATTCTTAATTCTAAAGACTATCAGAAGAGAATTATTGATTTTGTGAAGTAAATCAATATTTACAACAGCATTATTCTTATATTGTTTGTATTGTATGTATTGTATTGAAAGTATTGTAATAATTGTATTGTATCGTTTGTATTACATTCTCTTACATTTTTTGGATAATGAATTTGGTTCCAAATTTCACATTGTAATAGTAAAATGTATTTATATGTTTAGTCATTAATGACCTTGATGTCGATGCGACGTTAAATAAATAAATAATAATCAAAAACTCTAGGTCACTATTTTTATATTGTTCCAATAATTACAGCCTAAATGAAACTTTGTATTACTGCTTTGTATTCTTTAGTTCCTTCGTTGGGAATTTTAAATACAATTATGCTTTTATGTTGGCACGAAATACATATTAACAGAAATTAGAACATCTTCGGCAATTTCTTTCCGTGTTGCGATAAAAAGTACAAATGTAGCAGACTACAGTAGACCCGTAATACACACTATTGGTCTTAGAACATTCTCTTCGAAACATTACAATACCGCCATTCTTATCTTCCGAAACGTCGGTTAAGATCATTCCTCTTATTGGCATTCCACTGTTGGGTAATTGTACTTGTGCACGAAATATAAGTTTTCCCAGCTTTCATGAAAACATTTCTGTCTTGAATCAGCCACGTCCGACAATGGCTTCATACGGATGGACCTGTCTCACTTCCATTACACACAAGTGAATTTATGGGAACTTTCTATGCAAGAAGTATGGAGTGTGAATGGGATCTAGAACGTGCCGCGCACTCTGGCTGGCACTTCGGTGGTCACTGCGTCCGCTAGTCATTTCTTCATTAGAGGCGACAGCCTGCGTCTCTCTAATGAAGAAATACAGGCAACGGCTGTGTGCCAAAAAGGGAGTGGAACTCGAAATGCAGAAGATAAAGAGAAAGTGTGTTTCACATTAATCAACTTCCGTTTGCTGTCACTGAACATTGTCGTTCGTTCCACGGTGTCTTCGAAATAAAGTTATAACTTACTTCTTGATGATTTTTGCCTTATCTTATACTTTGGAGGGAAAATAATTGTAATGCTACAAAAAATCGATATCGAGATTTTGACAGAAATACGCCTTTTCAGGATCCTGGATACCATTTCAAAACAGTTTGTTCCTCCGTCTGTGGACAACACTACCGCCTGAACAAAATTTTCTTAAAAATGGATATTTCCCGATTGATCTGGCATCAAAACCATGTAAATTTGAAACGAATCTCATACTTTTTCGGAAGATTGTACATGAAGCCTATAAATCATTTTTGAAACTTTGTTCAAACATAGAACTAAAAGCATAAATAGAGGACCGGAGAAAATGCACACAGAAAACTAATAAGTGTCAAAGAATAAAACAAACCAAAATAATAGGAATATATGCATGATTTATTAATTAAAATATTTTAACAAACTCTGTTGAATAAAATTGTTTTAATTAAAATTTTGGTTTTAATTAAAAATTTGGTTGTAAACTCTAGAACAAGCGCGCATTTCACGTTACGGTACGAAGTGAATTCCATTCCCCAACCTATTATTTTCAGTTTCAGGTGCTTATATGTACGCTTACAAAAATGGCACTTCTCCAATGTTTATTAAAACCTCTGAATGTTCAAATACAGTAAAAGATGAAAATGTTTTTGGACTCCCTACAAATGTATTTTCGGTGTCTGTTTTCTGTAAATAATTTTTTTCTGTGTCTTCCTACAACTACAATATTGAAGATAGAGACTTATTTTCCAGCTACCACTAACGCGGTAGAAAGTTATGTAATGCAGCGGGAAAAACAGCGAATTTTCGTCCAAAAAACGTATTACAGGCCCCTGGCAACAAAAAAGTGGATAAATTCAGATGCTTATTTTCAAAAAATCCTCTAACACGTGGTGTAGCTAGAACCTATGTTTTATAGGTCCTTGATATCGAAAAATCGATTGACAGCAAAACGTCCCTCTGTCAGTCTGTCCGTCCGTCTGTCTGTCTTTGACTGTCTGCCTATCAGTCTGACTGTTTGTGGTTAACATTGTTGTTGGATAATTTGTGGTTAACATTGTCATTGTTGGTGGCATTTAAGAGAATGGTGCAGATATGTTAGTTCAAAACCCTGCTTTTTCGAAAATTCAAAAGTTTAACATTTTTGGCGTTTTCCTATAGCTTGAATATTAAAAATAAAGATTTTCCCTTAATGAAATCTGTTACTTAAAATAGATTTTGAAATATGAAGATTTTGATTTTCCTACTTTGTTGAAGGAAATTTGCATGTTTTTGTGCTAAAATAGAAACCCCTATTATGTTTTTATTATAGAAAATGTATAATTTTCCATTTCATAATACAGTTAACTCTTTGTCTTCCTATAACTATAATTATTAATATAAATATTTTTCTTAATGAAATGTGTTCATGAAAAACAGATATCAAAATAATGTCATGTTAAATTTTTCACAAACATGAGTATTTTTTGCGAAATTTTGTGTCAAACATAGGCAATATTTATTTTCTTTAAACATTTTTTTTCTTAAAAAACAGACACATTTTTTAATCAAATTTGAACCGTACGTAGGCAAAGGGCGTTTAAGAGAATGGTGCAGGCGTCATGTTCGTCGAAATATATGATTTTTCGAAAATTTTAAAAAAATTCGAAAGTCTTTCTACAAGTACAATTGAGAAGATATTTTTTTCTCAATGAAATGTGTTCATTAAACACAGATCTTTAAATAAGGTCATGTTGATTTTTTAAAAAATATTAGTGTTTTTTGTGTAATTTGTGTAATTCATATATAGATAGTATAGAAGACTATTTAGATTATAATTTTAATCCTTTTTAGACCTTTACAAACTCAGCAAAGGGAACAAATAGTTTACCAAATGTTATGACACAATGGTATTTGTGCTGACAAGGGTACTGAGATAATAGATTGCTTTGCAATGTTTTTCGAATCAGTATTTAAGGATAACAATAATGATAGTGATAAAATAGATTAGCATAATGATAGTGGTAATGTAAATACATTAATAAATTTTCCACATATTGATATAACTCAACATGATGTCTTTCATCAGTAGGTAAATTAGAAACAAAAATTGGTCCTGGACAAAATGCAATACCATCTTTATTTTTTTAAAAATGTAAAACAAATCTTACTCCCATATTACAACATGTTTCCAAATCGCTGACTGAAGGCACGTTTCCAGAAATTTGGAAAAGGAGTTTTATAACTCCTATCCACAAATCTGGTAACCAGTCTGATGTGAAAAATTATTCACCTATCTCGAAACTGAGCACAATACCGAAATTATTTGAAGCAATTATTACAGGTAAACTATCTGCTTCCCTACTGAGAATAATATTTAACGAACAACATGGTTTTAGACGCAAGCTCTCAACAACAACCAATTTGTTAACATTTCTGCACTTCACACTTGAAAAATTAGAATCAAATTCCCAAGTGATACTGTTTACACGGATTTTTCTAAGGTATTCTACACCATAAACTACTTTTGATGAAATTATATAATATTAGTGTCTGTGGTACATTTTAAAATTGGATTAAAGATTATTTGTTGCAACGAGTACAAAATGTCAAATACAAATGGTTTGTTTCAAGAGATGTAATGGTAACATCAGGTGTACCTCAGAATTCTCACTTGGGTCCTTTATTATTCATAATATTTATTAATGACCTTAAATTTAAACTATCTAAATGTCAATTTCTAATGTACGCAGATGATTTAAAGTTATACTCCGAAATAAAAAAAATTGATGATTGCATCGCTCTACAATTCAACATAGATATGTTAGCCCTATGGTGTGATGATAATAAATTGGATCTTAATTTAAAAAAATGTAAAGTTATGACTTTTTCTAGGTTAAGGAATAATATCAACTTCACTTATTTGATAAGAGGACAGAATCTTGTTTAGAGAGTTTATTTTGATACCATACGCAAGTTTACATATCATATAGGTAAACTAAAATTCAAAGCAAAATGCTGGGTTTCATGAAGAGAATGACCCAAGACTTTCAGAATCCAAAATCTTTTCGAACATTATACTTAACTTTAGTTAGACCAATCTTAATGTACGCATCTCGTGTATGGTCCCCATTTATGAAAATAACATAAAGAAATTAGAAAAAGTTCAGCATAAATTTTTAAATATTGTTGCATGAAAATTAAAATTACTCTCGCCTAAAATAAGTCATAATTTTACCCAGGTTGCCACTACTGTGAATATAAGTTTGTTGAAATCACATAGAAATTACTCTGATGTTAAGTTTCTATATAATTTTATAAACAATGAAATTGATTGTATCGATGTTCATGCAAACGTCTTGTGGAAAGGTCCATTGTTAAATTTGAGAAACAACGAACACATTGAATTTTTAACACCTTTAGCGAAAACAAATCAGTTTTATTTTTCACCATTACGGAAAATGTGCAAATTAGTAAATGAATAATTAAATTAAATATAGATATGTACTCCAATTAAAATTGTATAAGCCTAGTGAAGAAACTCTTGTTAAATGACTTCAAATAGTTTCCTAAACGCAAAGGGTACATATACATGTACTTTCTTGTTCTTATATGCTATAGTATTTAATAATTTATATACTATAGTATTACATTTTCTACAACGTATATGATAATATGCATTATTTGGCAATTGCCTGTTTATAAATAATTAATAATAATTTGGCGACAAACATAGTCGCCCGCTCCCAATTTGCTGCGCTTCATGAACATGAAATGAAAGCAATGCTACGTAAGTTAGAATTTGTATATTATTTCATATTTCTTCGTTTTTTTCACTTTTCAGCTTGTGTTAACGTTTTAAAATTAATATTTAAGAAATTATCTAAACCCTCTTTTAATTTGCGTCTTTTAATTGTCCTTTAATTTTGATGAATATAAAATAGTATACTTAATTATTATATTTTTCTATCCATTTTCATTTTCTTGTTAGCGGTATCAACAATGATAATTGGCAAAATGTGTCCTATACGAACTAGCGGTCATTGTTGCTTATAAGCCATTGTTGTAACGCCTCTCCGATAACAGTGTGATAATGACGGCTGCCTTTCGTTCGCGTGAATATAAAATAATAATTTTATAGGCAGACAAACATTTTGAAAACAAACCACTTTTTGGTGTCAGGGAACCCCAAAACGCGCATTTTCATTGAAATCTCGAAATCTTTTTTCCGCAGCATTATATAACTTTCTCTATACTAATTATATAACTCCGTATATACGTATGTATACGAAAAAACGAAAAAGGAAAAGCAGTCGAATAAAGTGTAAATTGGGTGCTTTTTTATTTCTGTGATAAGTTTTCTTCGTGTCGCATGTTTCGAACGTTTTTCGCCTCAAAGATACCTATTGACATTCAGTATATGTGCTCCAGCAGAAGGCAGAAACGAACTTAGTCAAGAATTTTATGAAATACACAGAAGTCACTAAATGACAAGAACGGTTATGTTATGTTGTGCGGAGATTTGAATGCCAGAGTGGGGAAAGAACCCTCAGGAGATCTAATAGAACCTTTCGTGGAAAATATACTAAATGAGAATGGAATAGCATTAAGATACATTGCAGATAACGAATTGCAAATAACGAACATTCTTTTCAAACACGAAACATGGATAGCCAAAGGCTATAAAAACTTTGAGTGAAAAAAAAAGTGAAATGGAATCTAATATGCACTCGTGTATGTAGAAGAGCAGACGTACAATCGGATCATTTCTTACTTACATCCAATATTAGAATACCAAAACACGCAAAGAAACTTCGCTTCTCCTAGGCATTGGGATCTGCTGTGTCGCGACAGCCGGTTAGAATTTCGCGCCCGGAAGTAACTTTAATCTCTATTTTGTCGAAGACAATTTTTCTTTCGGACAAACTAGATCTGCCATTCTTCATGGTAGTCAACATAAAATCTGGGGTATTTTTTGGAACGCAACCTATATATACATATTGAAACAAACTGTCTAATTTAATTTTTAAATTTAATATCTCCTCTGCCCTTCTAATATTATTAAAATTAATTCAACGTAACCCGTTCCAAATTTATATAAGAATATGGGCGCCAGGAAAAATTACGTTAATTCTATTATTAAAATTAATCTTCAACTGCTATTTCCAATAAATTAATATTCGGCTAATGGGTCGATGGTTCTTATAAGAAATAATCGCTATTGCATACTAATAGCCGATTATTCGATCTGCCATCTGTACAGAGTGGCCGAGGAATCTGAAAAGAAAATATACATTTCTAGCTACTCATTTGCTGGATAGGCTAAATGAAAATCATCTTTTCTATTCACAGAAACTTGTAAGTTTATTCAATGTCAATGAAATTTTATCTTGGTAACAATACGAAACGTACTTTTGGTCATGACCAGTTACTGCAAACCTCATACTGCAATACCCGTCTTCGCGTGCTCTTCGCCGATGTCGCCGCGTAGAACCATTTTCATTTTTTTTCGGTGTCGATGGCTCCAGGTCCAAATACCATTTTTTTCTTCCGTTCTGGCACAAGTGTACTCAAGTCACTGATCCTCACCGACTCATAAGTTGATAAGTCGTAATTAATTTGCCTTTTAAAAGTGTCCAGTTCTTTGTACGCGTATGCTTAAAATATTGAAGTTCAGTAAACTATTATCTGCTTCAAATACTCCCAGTCCTGTTGCCGACAAATTCACCTAAGTTCACAGTTTAAATTCTAGCTGCTGCACTCCAAATATTTCCAAGTTCCAATTTCCGCACATTACATCAATATTCAAAGTCCGACAACCATACGCTCCAAAGTAGACGTTCACAATTCCCAAACTCCCAACATCAATTATCAACACATGATCCGCACAACACCTCGGCGTAAGTCGGAATGAATCCATATTCCCCTCTTTCAGCCCTTAAAAACGCAGTCCAAAATTTATACTGTTTCTTTTCAGAAAAAATTCGACCCACTTCCGTCGACATACATTGTCATTCCATGCCTCGCCAATCCCTAAATTACTTACAAATTCAACTAGCCGTGCCCCGTGGTTCAAAGCAATGAAGTTTGTTGACCTTGACGACAACTCGTCTACCGTTGCTATGCCGCCATATTTACATATGTCTATCCTTACAATTCACCCTCTTTACAATAAATGTCACGCAATACAATGTCCAACATATTGGTATGTCACTATATATATATATATATATATATATATATATATATATATATATATATATATATTGAAACGCACCGCGTTTCTGCCTAAAGAAACGGCGATACATCAAGTAAGCACGCGGCAGAACGGTTGCCAGAGGGCGCTCGCTAGCCACGAAAAACGGTTACGGGCGGCGAAGTGTTGTCGGTTGGCCGAGGCGTGGGAAACGACGCCGCGAGGCTTCAGTGTCCGGCCGGTCACCGGTAAGGAAGGACGTACCTGGGGCTGCTCCGCGTTCGAACAAAGTAAAATAGTGTCGCGAACGAACGAGTGCAGAAAAAGTGATTGACGGACAATTTGTGCTAGATAACCATCATTAGTAGCTCGGACGTATTGCCAGAGTGATAACTACTATCTGGAGTAGTACAGATCGAGAGAACTTGTGTGCAGAGGAATACACCACGAGACTAGTAGCCTGGTGAAATGGTGAGACACGTGCTCGCAACTGTACTTTGAATAACTAGTGGCGTTTATCAGCTCGCGGAAGGTGACATCAAGAAATCTGGGTGAACCGGAAAGGAATTCAGCGAGGAGGCACGGAGGCACCGTGGGAAGATTACGCGGAGAACGTACTTCGGCGCATCGGCTGGTCCCCAGGGGCGGACACAGACAGGCAGCGAAGGAGCACGAGGCAACCCGAGAGTCCCCGAAGCCGCCGACGCTCGAGGGGGGAGGAGTAAATGGTAAATATTTCCTCGATCGATGTAAGATCGAAAGAACTAACAGTGATTCTGGGTGAGGTAAAGAAAAGGATAAAGACCACCACAGATATTGTAATCAATAGTGATTTTTATAGAATAAAAAATAGTTCATGTTTATTTTGTTCACGGAACAGTGGTGTTTGATTAATAACCCCGAGTCCATTCACGAAAAAGAACACCTGTCACTTACAAATAAATTAACTGCGAACAAGCCGGGCTAACCGGTACGTCACAAAATATATATATATATATATATATATATATATATATATATATATATATTGTACATTTTTCTGTGTTTCTCTACCATACTAATTATTTTATTTTTCCCTCTAATATCCATCTCACCTTTTCTTGAACATTCCACATTTCCGACATGCATCCTTCGTCAAAAACACGATATGTCTCTAATACGTGTTCCTCTGTAGGAAACTTCCATCTCACAGATCCTACATTCTCCCGTCAATATTCAGTCAATATCTATTCGCTCTAATTTCATATCCTAATCTATATCTTGCTGTCCTTCTGCCACTTTCCTTACATTTTCCTTTTAATTACTTTGGACTATCAACCTTGAATTTACATAGTACTTTTACATATGTAAAAGTACTATAGTACTGATTTATGTAAATTCAAGACCAATAAAAAGAAAATGAAATGAAATGAACCTTCGGAGCAATCATTTGTTACAAAATACGTTTTTTTATCTTTTTATAATCTTCCTGCACTAACTGATATTTCTCTTATCAATTCCTTATTAAATTTATTCTATATCTTCTTCTCTTAACCTTGTCATTTCCTCCAACGAATAACCTTTATGATTCCAAAAGCCCTTCTCTTTCCCAATCAGATTTCTTAGTCGCTTTGTTGTTATCTAATTGCCACCAAATATGCTTTAAAAACTTATTTTTCCTCCCTCTCCCAATCCTTTCCTCATACTTACATGATATACGTTCTCTCGTTATGTTGTTATTTTTGCCTCTTTGTCTGCCATCTTACCATGGAACCGAGTGTGCAACAGTGTACTCCTAGGATCCATCTTCAAAATGTTTCATGTATTGCTTCCAGTTTCCTCCTTTCCTTCCATACCCAAACTTCTGCCCCCCCCACCACCACATAATAGAACCAACAATGCTCTTATATATCCTCATCTCCTCAAATTCTGCACTTTCCCTTAATTATACCCCACACTTTTTCATAGCCACATACATTTCTGCAATGTGTCCTCAATTAAGCTAAAACCCTAAACCCTAAGACGCTCACCATCTCTAAAATACTTCCTTTCCATATAATTTTCTCACATTTACTCTTCCTTCCGCCGTTTTTAAATTCTGTCATTTTGGTCTTATCCTTATTTAATTCGAGTTCTCTGTTCTATAAAAATATTTGTTAACTACTCAACATCTGATTGAAATTATTGGCCTTGTCTGTCAATAATCTCACATCATCCGCATAAGATAATGACAAAACTTTTATTTCATCATTTGAAGGATTTCAGGAAAAAACAGCATTAACCCAAAATTGAGAAATCGGAGTTAATGTGCAGTGTGGACCATTTGCAGTGTGAACTTTCCTGTATCTGAAGATAACACCTGAAGTGTATTAGTACGAAAGAAAACGAGCAGAGAAATATAGGTGATTTTGGAAGAACAACAATGTCCAAAGTGTTTCCGGTAAAAACAGTGTTAGTCACACACAAATGCTGTTTTTGCGTGGAAGAGCGCTGCAAGGTGCTACACAACAGTGGCTAGCCGTGAAACTGATTATGTAAGCAAAGGCTTGCTTTTCTTAAAGAAGTGTTGCTGTATTGGGTTAGTGCTTTTTAACAGCTGAAGCCATAAATTCCGCCAGTTACATTTATAGAAGTCCGTAGAAGACTAGTCTTATTAAGAATAGGGTTCCATTTCCTCACTTCTCCCCGTAGCACATCATACAGTTTTAAATGTTTTTGACTTAAAATGAAATAAAATAGAAAATTGAGATAACAGCATCATACAGCCCTTTGGCATGTTTTGGCAATCTTGCCAGGTGATATTCCACCTGGCAAGATTGCCAAAACATTTTTTTAATTCAATCTGTAAATTTACAGTCTGTTCAAAACAAGAACAATAAATAAATATGATGTTAGAAAATACAACTTGCATGGAAAGGTCTCCCACTGGTGATCTTCCTTTCTTATATTACACATTACAGTATTATCACTTACATATTACACATTACAATATTATCACTTACATATTACACATTACAATATTATCACTTACATATTACACATTACAGTATTATCACTTACATATTACACATTACAGTATTATCACTATTGTCATTTTAAAATCTATTTGGCAAATCCAATGGTTTGAATTTTTTCAGTCTTTTGACTTCTAAACTATTGTCCAGTAAGTTTATGGCTAGTACATTTTTATGGTTTTATAGTTTGCTGACATATTTATGGTTAAATTTCTAATTTCTTGTTGTACTGTTGGCATGTTAAAATCATTATGTAGCACATCGTTTCGGACGTACCAGGGAGCACTAGCAATGTCTCTCAGAACCTTGGATTGGAATCTCTGTAGGGTTTGAAGTATGTTCAGATTGGTTTCAAGAATAACTTGTATAGTAAAAGTTTATGATGCCATTTTTATCATGTCAAAACATGCCATTTTTGAGAAAAGCACTAAAATAGCGAACTGTATGAACAGATTTGCTTGGTACGTCGAGATAAGCGTAACGATTCCGGTATTGATAATGAGGAAAACATCTATTGTAGCCATGAATGATCAGCTTCCAGCAGTTCTTTCCAGTATTTCAATTGCGCTTATTGCAGGTTACAATTAATCTAAAATATATTAAAAACGTTTTAGTTATGTGTTTGATGGATGTTTACAGTCTATGGAAGAATAACAATGAGATATGTAAAACTCGTGTAATTTCATTTCTGCAAGTTTCTGATACCTTGTTGTGCTAAAATATGCATAATAGCAAATGTTATGTTTATGTAATCAGCAATTTCAAGTAAAAATTACATATTTCCATTTTTCTTTTTCTTGAAAGATGTGATATATATTGTTGCGTTTACTCAAAACTGCGTTTCGTGCTGTGTAAAAGTATTCCTGTACGATATAAAATTCACGTTTCTTGCTGAGTTAGGAAAGTGAACGGTTTTTTCTCATATCCCACATATTTGATTTATGGACTAATGCTATTTTCCGAGAAGTCCTTCAATTCCCTCTATTCTGACTTTTCGTTACCTTCTTTTCTAAACCTACTATATATCTACCACAAACCTACCAATAGGAAAGAAAAGCGATCAATGGGCAACACTGTCTTATCCCTTTATTGGTCCAGAACATAATGCTAAATTTCCCTTCTGTCATGTACCTCGTATTCTTATACACAAATGTGCGATATCACTGAGGTGCGAAAAGAATTCATTCCGTCTTCAGTAAGAAAATATTGTGTATCATAAAATTCGTAATATCAATCATTAGTTTTGTTTCAGAAATTTGATTCCTAAAACCAATCGTTTATAGCCGTGGAATAGCATTGAGAAAAGGAACCCAGCAAAAAGATGAGCATGGGTTCAAAATTGTGAAAGAAAAACTCAAGGTGGATGAGCAGAAAACGAGGACGAAATGTATGCAGAAGCAATATATCATGAAAATTCCGTATTTGCAGGAAAATAGTTGGAAGAATAATAGAGAATAGTTTTTGAGAAAAATGTTTTCTTTAATACTTCATTTTACTTGTAATTAAAAATTTGCTTTAATAAACGCTGTACGTACAGCAGCCCCATGTATATTTTGTGGTTCCACAAAAACCACAGGTTCTGGCTCTTGTTGGACGATGAAATCTGCAACAGGAAATTATCTTTTATTTAATGTAATGACATGTTTGAAAGGCACTGCCGATGGCACAATACTCATTTTTTCTGCTCCAGCAATGTTCTGAAACTCTGTTAGCAAATATTCATCTATTACTATTAAATACATTATTAGAAGCAACTCGGAAACGAGAATACAGTAAGTGGTAATCAAACCCATAGTAATAGTTTGGTTATTAATTTCATATAGCTAATAGCAAACACCTGAGACAGCATTTCACAAGTCAAATAGTACTCAATAGTGTTCCGTGAACTTTTGTGGCTAGCTTAGAATCATACTCCTTTGCAAATCATAGATTCAGTTCAGGAGTAAATAAAAAGAGAGTGCAGGGAAACTCCCAATCTTCAAGCAGCATTCTTCTAAAGTCTGCCTCAAATCTCTCTTTCAGCTCCTTGAATTCATCAAAAATTCTTCCAAAATTTATGTGCAACAATATTTTGAAATTTTAAAGTTTCATTACAAACACCCTGCATATATATTTAAAAATGTAAGAGTTCATGTTTTGCAATTGCTTCATATTCTTACTTAAAATGCTGTACCAATAAACAATTAATGTAACTAATAATTGCACTGAACATTCAAAGATGGAAAGCCCATTCTCTTAATGAGACTTTCTCCCGCATTTGTTCTCATGTTGGGAAAGCGGATATGAGTGCAGTCAATGAAAAACAGAAGCAGAAACCACCCAAGAGGAAGAGAAGAAACCATTGAATTGATGAAGTGTCTGGATTGATTGATTGTTACTGACTCCGGGCGCGTAAAACTATTTTAGTCCCGTACGTGTAGTGCGTGTGTTTTTGGTCTGGAGGTGGCGGTGGTCTTTTCCTGATTTTTCCCTGAAGAGTAAAATCAGGCGCCGATCTACCGTCGGCAAACGGAGTTTCCCCAGTTAGGTGTCTCCCACCGACCGGACACCGCCCCAGCCAGGACAAGCTCTAAACTCCCAACCGATCTCCGGTCATGTGTGGTAGTGTAGTGTATATTAGTGTGGAACTGTAAAGGGAACTGCTACATTTACGTCCAGAAGCAAATCAAGGGGCCATCTCAGCATTTGCTCAATGGATCAGGGAAACTGGACAAAAACCCGATCGAGATGGGGGTCATTGACCTGGAAGCTGAAGTACATTATTTGTTACAGGCATATTGAACCTTTTTTTAAAATATGTAATGCAAATGTAGACTAATTCATTGTACTATATCTTGGTTTTGTTAAAGTAAACATTATTTTTATTTTTGACGATCAGTATAATCTCTAAATGTATAGAAACAGTTTTGCAGCAGAAAAGATTTTACTTTTAACTTAAATTTGTGTACCAATTTTAATTGTTTAATTTCATCTGGCAATGCGTTTTAAAGTAACGTACATGTATTGTATTTGAATTTCTTGTAGTGACCTGTTGATACTGACACTTGATGAACATGATTTCTACGTCGAGTGTTGAAACTATAAATATCAGTATTACATGAAAATAAGTTCCCACCGTTAAGTAAGTCAGTTCTGACAAATATTACAGACTCGTAAATAAATAGGCAAAGCAATGGTAAGATTCCAAGCTAATGAAAAGAGGCTTGCACGGATCACGTGGATGGGATTTTTTCATTATTCGAATAATTTTCTTTTTCAATCTAAATGTCTGGGCACTAAAGGATGAACTTCCCCAGAATATTATGCCCGTTGTCAGGCAAGAATGTAGTACATTTGCAAAATACACGCAACGAGCTGCATGAAGGCTGACAGAATTAGAAAGAATTCTGAATTCATAACATAATGAGCTTAATTTAGTGTTTAGTTCTGTTATATGTACATTCCATTTGAGGTTTGATTGAATTGAGAGACCTAGAAATTTTGTTACCTTAACATGTTAAGATGATGATTCAGCAATCTAAACAAATTGAATGAAGATAAGAATATGCGCACAAGTTTTTAGTATGAATAAAAAGTTAAATTATGTAAAGTGAATCAAAAAATTATCTTCATATAATATTGACTGTTTTTCTTACAGGGAATACTTTTTTAAATTGTTGCGTCCTTTTTGACGCAACACGTCTCCAAGCCCTCGTTGGGTATTGTCAGCTTAAGGTAGGAGCAATCTTACATTAACTTTTATTTTTGTGAAGACTTCTCACATCGCAGTCAGTCGGCGCCTTTTATCCCGTCAGCTAAAAGCTAGGCGCCGTTAGTAACTAGAATGCCTAGACGATCACCCGACCAGAAATCCGTAGAATCTTAAATCACTTCCTTGACTTCACGGTGCGTAATTAACCAATTCAGCTAGCGGCGCCGGAATTTAATTACTTGATTTAATTATTACTGATTTAATTAATTATATATTGAAAGTCAAAAATAATCTATTTAAAAACTGAAAATGGCTTAATATTGGGAAGTGGAATCAATGTTCTCTCTCTCCCTCCCTCCTCTCCGTCTCTCCCGCTCCCTCCTCCCTCCCTCTCTCTCTCTCTCTCTCCCATATTAATTTTTTCTCCATTTTTTTCATTAGTCGAAGATTCACGCAAATATAACTGGCAAATTCATGCATTTTCTAACTTTCACCCTCGCATGGCCGAGTGGGGGACCTCAGATCCCCGTATTCTATGATTAGCAGAAAAAAGTGAGTATTATTTTTTGCTCTTGTGTATGTGAATATTCATTTTTGTGAAAGATTATAACACACATTTTATATTAATACGGTTTTTGGTTTACATAGAAATGACTCTAGGGGAATAAGTTATTCATTTTTCTTTTGTATTTTGACGTTCAATTTATATTTCTGTTGTATTTGGCCAATTTTCATGACTAATATGACACTATTGTTAAAAACTTGTCAGTACTGGTAGCTAGCGATTACTTCTGTTTTTGTTTTACATTATTTTCAGTTAGTTGCGCATGTTATAAAAAACTGCATTTACGAGAGCCATGAGTGAGCGAGATATTATTCAGTGGATATCAGAGGTACATACGTATTTTACAGATTTGAAAATTATCAGTAAGTGTGTGCAAGTATTTTTGTAATAATAATGATGTAAAATTAGTTTTATATAAAGTTATTCCAAAAATAACATGACTTAGATGTGTATGCAAAAACATTGTTTTTTCAACTTTTCAATTTTACAAAATATTTCCCAAATTTACACAAGTTCTTGGAAAATATTGTAAGATGATAAACAATGTATGTAGTAAAGCAAATACCATTCTGAACTCAATAGACCAGCTTTCTAGTAACAACTTTTGGTGGGGGGGGGTCACTTGGGTTCCCCACACTAACGGCTATGTTTCAGTATCATGCTTGGCCATGCGAGGGTTAAAGGAAGTGTTATATCACAAATACAAGTGAATTATTAGACAATTTTCAGTTTATAATGTGTTTTGGTAATGGGTCAATCTGCACTGTTGAACATTTCGTTCAGAAATCTCTTGAAGAAACACACTTCTCTCGTTCACGTCATGTTGGTATCAGGAACGTTTTCATCAATGACACGACCGAAGCCAGAACGACACGTTTTTCTAGCACTACGCTGCTTAGAAAACGGCGTTCTAAGTCGACCGACGTTCCGAATGAGCCCAGTGGCATTTGCCATGCGGAGGAAATGGGGATTATCGTAGAAAGCTATGAAGTAACCTTTCCAGGAGGGGCGCTGCGGAGGCGCCGGATCGAACGTCATGAATACGAACAACCGGAGCGCTCATCGGCCGCATTGGCCTGGAGCCGCCGCCTCGCAGCTCTTAGCGAGCGCCTGGATGCAAAAGAGTCGGCAGGCTGCGAATAGAACAGCGATGACGTGCGGGCGAAGGGCCGCCGCGCGGCGCGGGCCTGGGATCGATCCCCGCCGGCGGCGGCGCCGTCGCCGCGCACAGGTGCTCCGGCGCCGCCTCGCCCTCCACAGCACTCGCGACGCAGCGCCATCGCACACAACTTTCGCCTTTCTCCTTTTCAGGAATGGCTATAGACTTATTCATTGAAACAGTTCATCTTCAAATTTCAGATATTCAGCTTATTTATAATTGAACATAATTGAGATTTAATGTATATACCTACATTGTAGTTTGCGTGACGTTTCGGCTACAACTTAGAGCAGTCTTCAAACGTCTGGATTAAAAAATGCATATTTAAAAAAACGTGGATTATAATGCAGTCATAAATTATTATATTTGTATATTAAAATGTATTAAAAAATGATACAACCGTAATAATGTATAACTGCATTATAATCTATTTTTAAAAATTTGCATTTTTTAATCCAAATGTCTGAAGATGGATATAAGGTGTCGCCGAAGCGTTATGCAAACTACAATGTAGATAAATTATGCACAATTATGTGCAAGTATAAATAAATATGAATATCTGATATTTCAAGAGGAATTGTTTGTTTTAATGAAGAAATCAGAGTTGGAGAGATGATGTTCTAATTACTATTCTTTCTCATCCTCCATTTCAATAGAAGAATACCAGTGGTGCTACAACAGCACCAGTTTTTATCGCATTATTTGTGACGGTTATTTAGTATTATAATATTACTTGAACCCACAACAGTATTTCCAAACCGCAAAAGTTTTCGATTCGAAATTAATAAATCGGTTTAGCAATCATATGATAATCGGTGGAGTTTGAGTAAATTTTCCAGAATAGAGAAAATCTTATTTACGTAATTTGTAAAAGATGTCACAATTTCACTGAAAATTACGCAGAAACTACTCTTTTTTTAATACTTAAACGGAAAAATTACATTAGTGAAAGATAAAGTTATAAATAACATATATAAAAATATATCTCTCTTCATTATTGTAGTTGTAGGAAAACACCGACAAATATAAACTTTTGCAATTTTGAAATATTCAGACATTTCAAAGAAAACTAGGCCTGCGTCATTTTTAAAAACGTAGTTTTCATATTTCAAAAAAAAATTAACGAAACAATTGGAGTCATTTCTGAGAAAAAATTGAAAATTTCGAGGAGGTGCTGTCTGAAGTACTATCTCAAAAATAAAAATAATCATTTCAAACTCAAAGACTGCCGACATTCGATCGATCGATCGATCGATCGATCGATCAGACAGATCGATCAGCCAGATCGGAAAATCGGTTTAGATAACTCAGAATATCAAATGATGTCATTACAGTTCCTCTGACCGAGAACTTCTTGGGTTCGAGTTCTGACGGTGGCAGGAACCGAAACCAGCTACATAGCTAGGTCGAGTTCAGCCGCTGTCTGGAGGAGAATCCTAGCTGCCGGCTGCTCTGGTCGGTAGTTTTCCTGGTTTCTTCGATCAGCATCTGCGGAATGCCGGATCAGTACCATACCAAACGGGACACCGCGGGCGATCTTGCCTTTGCCTTACTCGTCCTATCCTCACCCTTACCTACACCCAAACTTACATGCAGTACACAACCGCACGTCGGGATCTTAGATCTTGTCCCGGCTGGGGCGGTACCTCGCTAATGGGAAATATTTGGTTGGGGGAAAAACCCGCTATCTGTAGGTGGGCGCCGGTTATCGCCATCCAGCGAGGAAAGATCACCGCCACCTCCTGCGATAAAACGTGCACTACACTTTCTGGACTAATTGCCTTAGCAGTAGGCGCGTTCAGAAACACTCATTCGATCGGGAAATATCAATGTTGGTGAAAAGTTTGTTCAGGTTTTAGCTGCTAGAGATGTTCGCAGACACTCAAACGACACACGGAAGAACGGACAGATGTAAACCAATTTGTTGTTTTCTTTCGTTTTCTATGCGATAAAGTAATAATGATGTAACTCGTACCTACCACCGGGAGCGGTAGCTCAGTGCATCAACTGGTGTCACTGCAGCGCCTCTGACCGGGAGGTCCTCGGTTCTAGTCCTGTCGGCGGCAGGATTTTCGACACCAGCTTTCCAGCTAGATCGAATTGAGTCGCTGCCTGGAGGAGAATTCTAGAGGCCGGCTGCTCTGGTCGGTAGTTTTCCGTGGTTTTTTCGATCAACACCAGGCGAATGCCGTATCAGTACCTACCAAACGGGCCACGGACCGCGCGCAATCTTTCCTTTCACTTTGTTGTCCTATCCTCTCCCCTTACACACACACTTACACTAACATGCACTACACTTCCACATATTCCGGGAGACCGGTCGGGAGCTTAGAGCTTGTCCCGACTTGGGCGGTGCCCCGCTGGTGGGAGAGTCCTGGTTAGGGGGAAACCCCACTAGCCGACGGTATATCGGCGCCGGATCTCGCCATCCAGCGGGGGAAGATCACCGCCATCGACCGAGAAAAGAACATGCACTACACTAACGGGACTAATGACCAATGCAGTTGACGCGCCCGGAAACACGAAAAAATCAATCAAGCAATCAATCAATCGTACTTACTGTGGTATCATCATTATTACCGTATAATGCAGTACAGTATATGTACTACTATACCAAAGTCACTCATTGGTTTGGCATTACAATAAATATTCTACAAATATATTTTCTCCAAAGAGCTCAGCTCACGCTTTGGCATAGCATCTGCGTAGTCGCTCTACAGCCGGAGTCTCTCACTTTGAGAGATTGTTTGAATGTTGTATGAATTAACATTTAATTACATTGTGAAATTAGTGTCACAGGCAATGCTTCACAGTAATAAGCTTTTATAGCATTTATGAAAGTTCTATCAGATGGATAAATGTTATTCAATTACGCAGCGCAATTAGAATCGGAGGTAATGCATTTGCACTCGTTGAAATAAATCAGAGTTATATCGGTTGCAGTCGTAACTAGAAGCGGTCCCAAAGGTACTTAGTTACAAGATCAGCGCACCTAGACCACTATGACCGATAATGCTTCTTGCGGCACCGCCTTTATCGAGAACGAACTTGGCCTGTTTTCAGGGTGTACTGAATCTCTTGACACCGTTCATTGCAATTTTTTTTATTAAATGTCTTGAGTGCATTATGTATTCCACTTTCAATGGAGAGTGTAACTGAACTATGTGTACAAAATTGTATGACATGCTTTTCTACGACGAAAACAATACAAATTCACTGCACAAGGCCCGTTTCAATCCTATTTTAGAACATTTACAATAGTTATTATTAATATAAATCATACGAGACTTTTGAGTAACGCATGCCCCTAATCTCACGAATTATTAAGCATGTGATTATTGTATTACCATTGCCAACAACAATTTTGAACCCATTCATCTCGTGAATTAAATTTTACATTATCGGTTACTACGTACTTGCGTAGTAAAGAGCATTTTCCGTACAGTTGAAGTAAAAAGTCGCGCTCATTCAACCGTAAAACCTGATACCCAAAAATATATTGTAATAATTGATAGAGCTGATGGAGATGGACGATAATTGACGGTTTGAAATAAAAAGGATTTAAGTGCCATTTTCATACTTTCGAGAAAAAATAGTTTATATATAGTTAAATCTTTTGGCACATACAACTTCTGCCATTTATAATGACCCCGTAACACAATCAAGAAATGCGTCTGGACTTTGGTTCTTATTTATGTTGTAGGGCTTCATTCACCCATCACTATTCTGGTAAAAACGTAAATTTGTCAGAAATGGCACTTACATTCTCTAATACGTTGGGTAGCCAGAATCCATGTTTTGTGGATATTGTAAAATTGGTTTTAGTTTAAACGTTTCTCTTGTCGTCCACCCATGGACAACACTATCGCCAAACCGTTCAGACGATTTTCTCGAAATATGATATTTCCTCGATAATGCTGGCCGAACTCGATGCCCTGCGAATTTGAAACGGATATTTTTATTTTTCAGGGTACTTTACATGAAGGATCAACGACAGTTTCTAAATTAAACAAAAAACGGCTCAAATTATATTTTTCCGTATACGTGTATATAAACGGAGTAATATAGGTAGTATAGAGAAAGTTATGTAATGATGCGGAAAATAAATTTCAAGATATCAACAGTAATACATGTTTTGGGGTCCCCTGATACTGATAAAATATTTCCAATTTCTCGTCTGCTGCTTACGCAGTATAGATAAAGTATCGTATTGCTTCAGGAGAAACCGAGATTTTTCGACACAAAAATTCTTATTGCCCGGTACTAGCGAAGAAAAAGTGGAAATAACTTATAACTATTTTTATTTTAATTTATTTTATTGTTGTTTAGTATAGATCAGTAAAACGTTGTACTAAACATGTTTTGGATTGTATACTACTAACTTACATACTATGTTTAAATCTAATCCAAAGATGAGGACGCCAAATGAGTGTTGGTGATAATCCTTAGGCAAAATCGCTTTGGAAAATATGTAATTTGTTAATGATATTTTTGCTGCATTAATTCAGATGGGGTACGCGTATAAAAGGTCTTTTAAAATTATTTTGTAAATTAATTATTGAAGCTGTGTTATATGATCTGCTTAGAGATTGAGTGGCGTAAATTACTAAAATACCGATTTTGCCTTATTCTCTAGTTAGAGAGTACTGGGTGACTTACATCCTCGAGCAAAGTGGCATACGTCTTTCGTAGTGATAGTTCAGCAGCAATACTGCGCGGAAATCCGTAACAGAAGCGAATTACATAGAAGACGAATAAAATGTGATCCCGTTAAATTAACGTTAAATGACTCAAAGCACTCTACTTCTCAACAACTCATATGGTAGTGCGGAATTTTAATTGATTTCTATTGATTTTGTTTTAATTGTAGAAATGTTATTTTTGCTTGCTTGACTGGTTTGTGTATGTATTTACAGTGGTTTCGTGTCTATGCTGTGTCCAAGGCATTCAATTGGTACTGTTTTGTGCATATCAGATTGGTTTGTTGTTTTATGTTAAGGGGGAGGGAGAAGTGTAAGGCCTAAGGGTAAATATTTTGCAGCGGTTTCTTAATGGGATAAGTTAATTTTTTTGTTTAGCGGCCCATCTGTCGATTAGTAAACTTGCATTATATTTCGAATTTGTTTTAAATCAGGTCTTGAAGAAAATGGCGTATCGTCCGCAAATTTGAATGAATTTAGCGTAGGTAAATCTGCCACATAGATATTGAAGATTATGGGAGATAATTATGATCCCTGGAAGAGGCTTGCATTCATTTGCCTGGGATTTGAGTGGTGATTATTGACAACTGAAAAGATTCTGTTGGATTGAAAACTGTGGATGATGAGGGGTTCCAATTTTTTTTACATTTTGTATAGTAGCGCCTGACACGATGTTCAGTCGAAAGCCTGTGTTAAGTCAATAAAGGTACCTATTGAAGGTTTTTTTTGAATGAAGAGTATATATGTTCCGTGATGGGTAATAGTTGGTGCTGTGTAGATTCTCCGGTGAAGTCAAAGCGTTCGCGAGGGATGGTTTGGAGGCTCTGAAGAATTGGGGTAGACGTTTCAGAATTAGTTTTTCAAATATTTTCGCATGTGTGCATGGTGAGCTTGTAGGACGATTGCTATGTCGAGCTGTTGCAACTTTGTTAGGTTTGAGAATTTTTTTAATTTGCACAATGAAAATTTACAATCTATTTCATTCCGAAATAATAAGTAAATATGATAATTAATTGCTTATACAATATCAAAATAAAATACAATGATCAAAGAAACAATAACTTGCAGAAAAATCCCCCATTGGTACTTTCCAAGATCAATACACAAGGACTATAACAAAAAAGAGAAACAAATATTAGAATAATAACACAAAACGGAGAATTATTTTTGTGTTGTGTATGTCAAATACTAAAGCGGTAAGGAAGTTGCAAATGGGAGGTTCTATTGAGGCGAGATATTTCTTGGCTATTGTCTAAAAGGTTTTGGGCTAGATGGTTTAATGGGTTTCCAGGCGCTTATTGTAGTTTAGGTTAATTTCTTGTATCTTCTCTTGAATTGTTTGAATATTGAGGTCTCGATAGAGTGCTGCATTAGACATGTACCAAGGTGCTGATGAGATGACTCTTAAAATTTTTGACTGGAATCTTTGAAGAATTGATAAGTTTGTTATGCTGGCTGTGCCCCAGATTTGGATTCCTTATGTCCATACAGGAACTAAGATGGTTTTATAAATTAGCAATTTATTTTCCAGGGACAGCTTGGATCTGTAGCCAATAATCTAGTGGGTTTTTTTTCAGTTGGAGCTGTTGTTTCTTGGCTTTTATATGCTTTTTCCAGGTGAAACTATCCAAGTAAATACCTAGATATTTTATGCAATCGGTTTGCGGTATTGTTTTTCTGTTGATTTCTACTGGCGCGCACGTTTTTTTGCTGAGAGTAAATGTAATGTGAGCTGACTTGTTCTCATTTACGTTTATTCTCCACTTATTAAACTATTCTTCGAGTGTGATGATATGGTCTTGCAAGTTCTCCGATGCTCTTCTAGGATCAGGGTCTGAAGCTAATATGGCTGTATCATCCGCAAATGTCGCAACTATTGTGTTTTCTGTTTCAGGAATATCTGCTGTATATAACAGGTACAGCACTGGACCAAGTACGCTACTATGTGGTACCCCAGATTAAATAGGATAAAGGTCTGAGAGTTCGTTTTGATATTTGATTTGGAACTGTCGATCCGTAAGATAAGATTTGAAAATATCCAGGAAGGAATGTGGTAGGTAGAGTTTTAATTTGTACAGGAGGCCCTCATGCCATCCCTTATCGAAGGCTAGCGTGACATCAAGAAAGGCAGCAGAACAGTATTGCTAGTTTTGGAAGTTGTTCTCTATACATGATGTGATCCTTTTTATTTGTTCGATGGTGGAGTGCTGCTGGCGAAATCCAAACTGATGGTCGGGAACGATGTTACGGATGTGAGGTCGCAGTCTTGCTAGGAGAAGTTTCTCAAATACCTTAGATAAAACTGGAAGTAGGCTTATAGGACGATATGATGACGCTTCCTGTGGGGATTTGCCTGGTTTTAGGAATAGCAGAATTTGGGCAACCTTCCATTGGGCGGGGTAATGTCCAGTACGAATTATCCCATTGAAGAGTGCTGTAATTAGTGCAATCCCTTTGCGTGGTATTTCTTTTATCAACTGTGCAGTGATGAGGTCATAGCCTGGTGCTTTTCTTCAAGGCAGGTCCTTCTGTATTACTTTACATAATTCTTTAGTTGTAATAAACTGTATATAGCACATGTGGCCCTTCCTATAAAGGTTTGAGAATGAGGATGATTGTTGCGAATCCCCATTGTTGAGGGATTTGTAACTATGTAGAGAGGAGAAACTCCAAACACGGGCTAGCTTTTGATTTTTGATTGTAGTTGTCACATGTATTTGTCATTTTTGGACATATGGGGGAATTTAAACTTTGAGCTGTACCTTTGACTCATATCCTTCAATCCTGAAAAGTCTCAGAATCAGTCATGTCGGATTTTGAAAATGGGGTTCAAATGTGATCCCCATTGTTTTTAGAAAATTGTTATGCAAAAAGTAACGACAGTAAAATTCACTTACAAGAAGTAAAATATAAGCACAAAATCGTAAATTCACGTACAAAAATTAGACCTATATACATCTCTCTCATAACTCATCTCTCTCATAACCACTACATTCTGTGTGTGCCCCCCATGACATGTAACAGGCTATACCCAATCTTCACCATTAGTGTCTTCGGAAAACAATCGTTGCCTAAACAGACAGGAAGCATCATCGTCCCACAAATTCCGAATCGGAGTCACCCAGGGGTGGCTGTCTCTCATCTTCTGAGGAACTCAGTGAACGAGGACCATTTTTTCTTCTTGCACTATGATTTCTGAGGTTTTTGCTCTTTCTTATTTTTATTTTTCACCCCATCAGCAGTAAACGGAAGCGTTCTTTCTGTCAATTTGGAGCGGTCCTCATGGTTGTAGCTCGGACCGTTCTAGCTTCTCACGGTAAGGTGTTCCAATGAACAATGGTGCTTTAGCTGACTTATAATGAAGTAATTATAATTAATTACGTAAATAGTAGATACATTGTAATTAGGTACATCATTTTTAAGGTTATTTCAAACTGGTTTTGGTTTGGTCTAAATACGAGCTACTTTGGAGAGGTAGCCTGTTTTTAGACCTTACGTAGTAGCCTATATTTAGACCAAACCGCCTTCTGCAAAACCACCATGGCGGCCATTACTCATATGAAGTGGATGGTTAAATGAGGCTTTCAAATCGTTCACCAAATCAACGTTAACACAGCCCTGCTGCCAAATAACATATACAGCCAACTGGCTAATCGTGAAAAACAATATTGTATATACCTGCTGAAGATTTTTTACGCACAGCTTCTGAACGCGTTGACTGAGGGCACCGACTGCTCGTCGCTCTTCAACAGGACCGAGGGGCTAGTTTCATGCAATTCCCGTTGGACTCAGATACCCTCGGGCTTCGCAATATAAACTAGCCTGTTTCTAGACCCTAGCCTGTATTTGGACCTTCTCCTCTAGTAAATTACTTCCTCCAATAGGCTGGGTTGTCAGAATCCACGTTTGTTGGGTCCTTATAACAGAAATATTGGATTGCAACAAAACGTCTGTTCATCCATCTGTTAGTGTCTGTCTCTCTGAGAACAACGCTTAAGCGTCTTCTTGCATTTTTTTAAATGAATGTTAAGAATTTCTTATTAAAACATGTTCTTGAAAATCTAGTCGTTAAATAGTGTAATGTAAATTTGTTTGAATATCTTAGAATTTTTTGCGTAATTTTGAGTTATTATTACAAATGACGAGAAAAAGTATGAGTTGTAGTACTCTAATTTATTATTAATATTAATTAAAATTGTTTATTAAATTATTTTCTCATTGGTAAGAGAGCTCGTGGCGCGTATCACAAACTAAACGCTCCGAAACAACTAACAAACTGCGGAGAACGCCCCGCCGAAACAGCTGACATAACAACACTGTCAAGAGCAGGCGGCAAGAGCGAATCCGACATTCCGATCCTTGAGAGAGATTAACGTATACATTTGACATGCAGATAGGAGCGCACGAGCCCTCCAAGACTGCTAAAGCAAGCCAGCGAGAACGATCGATAATAGAATACATTTTGTTTGGCTCTAGTCGTAACATTGAAACAAAGAGTGCAATAAGTATCACAGGTAGCACGTCAGTTCTTCGCTTTTATAAAAAAAATAATAATAATAATAATAATAATAATAATAATAATAATAATAATAATAATAATAATAATAATAATAATAATAATAATAATAATAATAATAATAATAATAATAATAATAATGTCAGTACGGATAGCCGAGACCGCTAAGGCAGTAGTGCCGTGGCCATCTCGGACGGAAGGATCGCGGGTTCGAGTCCCGCCTCGGGCATGGGTGTGTTTGTGTATGTCTGTTTGTGTCTGCCGTCCGTTCTTCCTTCATTATCATCATTTCATCTTTCATCCCCCAGGACTAACAAACCTGGGGGTATAAAAATCGGATACGCCGACGCCAATAAGCTTTTTTAGGGCAAAGCTCGCTTACCCGCCGGATTCCAGTAAGAAGGAGAAAGCCCCCGCGCACCCCCAAGTCGCCTTGTTCAGGTTTAGGGTAGATGATGGTAAGGGAATATTTCCGCCCTCCTGCCGATATCGAACCCGCCCATGCGGGGTTGCCTTTGCGACTGCCACTACCGCCTAGTAAGAACCTTCTTTTAGATTTAGGATTTTTTGTTTTGTATATTGGATTAAACATTGCAATGTGAGACAACGCTGTTTCATCCACTGAATTACATAATACCGGATCACTAATTATTAACGCATTGAATAATGAACAAAAGAGAAATAGCATTATCAAGCGGCATTGATGCGAAATATAAACTGAAGAGAGTGAGGTCATAGTCCAGTGGTTATCCCAAAATGCTCTGGGCATTCTAACAGATTCGCTGTCAGTCAGGTTCGGCAATAATACGCTGTGCAGCTTCACTTTAACGATTCAGTATATCATGCGGTCTCCAAGGTCTCCAAGTCTGTCTTTAGAGTTATTGGTATAAGACCTGTACCTCACTAGTTACAACGTCATGACTAATGAACAATATATCCAATAGCAGTAATTAAATATAAGGTGCTGTCTCAGTTTGCCATCTTCAACGCCAGAGTATTCAACCCCTGTTTGTACACTCCCTTCCTCTCTTAGGTGTTATATACACACACACACACACACACACACACACAACTTCGATAAAATTCAGGTAGCCAATTGTCAATGCACAGAATTGTTTCACATCAATTTTTCGTTATTATTTAATTCTAAATGTGATCTCATTGTGCTAATTATATTATGTTATCCATACGTTGAAAGACTCTGAAAGGCCAATCGTATTATGCTGTAGTACCTCTTTGTCATTTATCCTTGGGTGAAAAAAAGGTTCTACTCTCCTAAGCGTTCAGGAAGGTGACGTACGCGCTCATGACGGTGGAGCAGGTAACTATTTGACCTGACGTGCACAGATTTTTTAATTTTGTATTTTAGTAAAAATAAAATATTACAGTTCAGTCTACAGACACTTGCACTTCTCGAGAAAAACCGCAAGAGGCGCCTCAGGGTATAAACTGATGTCACTGCAGTGCGTCTGTCAGGGAGATTCTAGGTTAGAGTCCCGACGGTGGTAGGATTTTCGACACTAGCGAGATAACTAGGTCGAATACAGTTGCTATCTGGAGGAGAATTCTAGTGGCCGGATGCTCTGATCGGTAGATTTCGGTAGGTTCTCTGGTCAACACTAGGGCAATGCCGGAGCAGTAACCTACTAAACGGGCCATGGAACGCGCGCGATCTTTCCTTCATCTTCCTTGTACTATCCTCATCCCTTACTTAACACACTCACACTAGCAAGCATCTCATTACCATATATACCGGTCGGGAGCTTAGAGCTTGTCTCGACTGAGGCGGTGCCCCGCTGGTGGGAGATGCCTGGCTGGAGAAAACTCTGCTAGTCGACGTTAGGTCGGCGCCGGATCTCACCATCCAACGGGGGAAGATAACTGTCACCTCACGAGGAAAAAGATGCCCGACACTTACGATCTAATGACTTCAGCAATTGACGCGCCCAGAATCACTAACAACCAATCATTCTGGAGAAAAAAAATCATTCCCTATTTTCATCGCTCGTGACCTTCCCTCTTGTAGATAGCTCGTAGAGAATGTATCTCTTTATTGTCTGCCTTCTATAGTAAAGAGATTTTCAAAAGTGTTACAAAAAAACATTTTTGACCCTCCTTTCGCCACTCCTCTCCCTTTTACTTTCTCAACCTTCAAGAAAAGAGGAGAAAATATTGTAATCGTGAGCCGGGAAATCCCGAATTTTCGACAGAAAACCTCTTATTACCGGGCCCTGGTACTAAAAAGTGAATATGTCTTGTTCATACAGAGTATAAATTCCTTTCTCTAAGACTTAGGGTAATCAGAATCCACGTGTTATGGGTCCTTGATACCGAAAAATCGATTAACGGCAAAACGTGTGTCCGACTGTCTGAGGTCAAAACTATCCCTACCGTCCAGTCAACCGTCCAGTCATTCTCCAAAATTGATATTCCTGGAGCTATTTAAAGGAACTCGATGCAAGCAATGGAGCTATCTAAAGGAACTCGATTCGAAGCGATGGAGCTATCAAAAGGAACTCGATTGAAGCCTGCGAGCTTGAAGCGGATAATTTAATCTTGGGAGATACATTTTTCATGAAGCCTTTATTACATTTCCAAATTGTTCTAAAAATGGGTCCAAATTTTTGTATTAAATTTTGTCCTCGGATAGTGAAAAAGACGCTTAAATGTACGGTACGGACGCTGGTCTCAGTTTCGTTAAAATCCCTGATTTTTTGAAAATTGCAAAGTTCAAATTTTCGGCGTCTTTTGAGTACAGACTTTTCTTAAATAAAACCAGATTTTAAAAACAGATCTGTAAAAAGGCCATATATAGATTTGTTTTTGAAAAACGTGTAATTTTTCACAACTTCTGTTTAAAAGTTAATGCAAATTATAAAAAAATACATTTTCTAAAAAAACTCCTTCAAATTTTTCCGACGGATAAAACAAGGAAGGCTTAAAAGAACGCCGCCGGTCTCATTTTCGTTGAAATTTCTGGATTTCCGAAATAGGCAAATTTGAAAATAATGTGAGAAATTATGCGCTATTGTAAACAATAGTTGGAAATGTCAACGTTGGAAGCTGAATCACTGAGTCGGCGCCTTTGCTCTAGTCCAGGCCTGCACAACGCCTGCCCTCGCGGGCATTCGCGGAGCGTAAATTGAATATCGGGGCGTCTAATTCAATTATCCATGCAGAGAAATAATTTTCCCACTTATTTAAATGGGTGATGTCTCGCATTTCAAGCTACAAGGACCATAATTATCTGCCTACTTGTTTCTGTGCTCTGCTGTGTATCCACCTTTGAATCCACCACTGTATGTATTTTGTTTTTTTTAATCTTTTAGTTGATGCTCATTGTGACTCTTAAGCGATATATTAAAGCACAATGCCCTTTATTAAAACTTTATTATTTAATTCTAATAAAAATTCACAATTTAATAATTGATTGTTCACTAGGAATGTTAGAATCTCCAAATGATAGCAAAATGAAAATTATAAGAGCAAATTCTCACATCAAGATTGACATAAAAATGAAATATAGGCAATTCCAAGAAGGGTATTTTTAGCAGCATATATATTTGTGACCATGTTCCCCATTATGAATCTGAATAAAAGATATCAACGAGCCAACCTCTCTAACGATATGTTAGGGTAATCATGAGATTATCATGTGTCTAGTTAAATACAATGCAAAGGGCTTAATATTTTTGTACGATGTCGTAAACGATTAATCAATAGTGTTCGTTGATTTGATACTAGAAATATATAATATACTCTTGACAGAAATTACAACAGAAAACAATCATGATTTTTGAAGAATATGTTTTAGCTTTAATAGAACCGTCTTGTTCAATTAAAAAAGTTAATGAAAAAAGTTTATTGTTATAATCAAACAAAAACAATTCAGTATCATAATTTTGTTTGGGAAAACACTAAATTTGCGATTACATCGTAGCAAAGCTAATTACAATATCAGCCCTACAAGCAATTATTATACTTGGTGTCCAAATCAAATGAGTATCATTCATTGAAGGTTCATATTTCACATAGCCATATATGGTAAACAGCATTTCTCATACATTACAAAAGGCAATATTACTTGAACTGTACGTGCCCGTCATGTTCTCGCCGATTGTTCTTTCAATGTACGCGCTATGGTTCGAATCGCTCATTCTAATTGGTGGTCCCCACTCCTAGAATGCGTCTCATCCCACCCTTCATTGATTTTCGCGTTCGCACCGGAGTGGCTCGCGCGCGGCTCCTGAGGTCAGTGAAAGTGCAAAATGCTGTGCACGCCTGCTCTGGTCCAAACATGCCCAACAATCTGGATTCAGGGAATTGTGGCCCTGAAAATGCCTTGGATATTTCCAGTGCCACTTTCTTCTCCTCCCTCTCCCTTGCTCCTTTCTCTCTCTCTCTCTCTCTCTCTCTCTCTCTCTCTCTCTCTCTCTCTCTTCCCTCTTCTCTCTCCCATTCCTCTCTCTTTTCACTCTGCTAGCACGCAGCTGCACCGCACTGAAAACGCGATTTCAGTTGGGAATCGAGAATTTTTGCTATTAGTTCCCGAGAAGAAGCTGAAAAAGGTTGCATTGAAAATCCTACAAGCGAAAAAGAAAGGAGGAAGACTCTGTCGGAAAAGAAGAAAAAACGAAAAAAAGGAGTGAGACTGTTGACAAGACACACCATTGTTCTCAGGTACATTATTTGGTAATTAGTAATGCGAAAACAAGACAAAGGGAAGACTTAGAAAATAATTTGCCAGAGACGTGTCTTATTGGACTGACAATGCTGGTATCCCTTTCTACCAACCTAGTTTTGCCAAAACTGACCATGAAGTATTGGTATGGTTCCTGTGGCAACCGATACAGTAGCAATTAAAAGAGAATGAGATTTCCAAAGTAAGGATGATGTAAATTTACAAATCTAGGATTACTCTTATCTTTAAATACTAAACGATGAAAACGGTTTTAATCCAGGTTTGCATTCCAAATAGCCAATTGAACGTGAATTTGACTGAACTCTTCACCAAATCATGTTCCGCATTCAAAATTCTTTCAATTCTTTCATTCTTTCAATTCTTTCAATTCTTTCATCCTTCATTCAGCTCATTTCGTGTCTTTTACGTATGTTCATTCCTGCCTACTATATGAGAATATTCTGAAGAAACGTCGTATAATATCCAGACTTTTAGATTACAGAAGAAAATAAAAATCCGACAAATGTCATCCACGTGATTCCTTCAAGCGTCTTTTCATTGAGCTCGGAATTTCTTTATATATTCAACGTCAAAAATAGTTAAAAACTTTGGGCTCTTATCCCTCATCATGCCCTTTGTCAAGGAATAATACTTCCTGTAACGACATCATAGAGAACGATAATTTGAATAACTATATTTCACAATGAATTCTAGATGTGCACAGATAATGAAGTTACATTTACGTTCAGAAGCAAAACAAGGGGCCACCTCAGCACAAAGTATCAGGGAAACTGGACGAAAAACCTGATCGAGATGGGGGTCATTGACCTGGAAGCTGCAGTACAATACTTGTTACATGTTGTTTAGAATTATACCGTTCAAATGGTAAATAATAAATTAAATATCACTGTTAAAATTAATGACCTTTTGATGTTCAGTATAGTATAGAATCCTGACATTGCCTTGAGTATGGAATCACTGTTTTGCCAAAACTGACATACGAATCGGAACGTATTTTCATGCAAACATATATTTGAAAATTATAACGCACATCGTAGGAAACATAAATCAGGTGTAGGTATCAACACCTCACTATCAAAATATATATATAACAGTCTAGTTTGTAACAGCCTAGTTTGTAATGAAGTCCATAATTTGCTCGAAAAACATTAATTTTAAGTGGAAAATTGATTCTAATGCAAAATATTTTACAAGACAACTGATTAATTCCAGTTAAATAAAATGTAACTTTGTACACCTAGCCAAAATGGCATTGAGTTTAAAATTCACCTGAACATTTAGTCGCTCGAGAACTAGCCGCTAGGAAGGCTAAAAAACCTCTCCCTTCAAAATGTTTGGGGCAAGGTACTATACTTGCACGCGAGTGTTCAATAGAAAAGACAAGAGTGTTCAATGGTTATATTTCATCTCTTAACAGCAAGAAAACTGAAATTCAATTCAAAGTATTTGCAATGTTCTCCTATCGTCATTCTATCCCCTGGCGTCCTCTTTTGGTCTCCTGCTTTGCATTTGAGTGCGCGAGGCCCCATTCTTGGTACCGCTTGGCGACGCGTCCACTCCCGTCCACCCCCTCCCCGCCCCCTCCCCGCCCCCGATCCGCCCCCGCCACGCCCCCGCCACGCCTCCGCCCAGCCCCCGCCCCACCTCCGCCTCGCCCCCACCCCGTCCCGCACCCCCCGTGACCACGCGGCCCGCGCGCCATAGAAACCCGGCGCAGCACACAATAGCCTTAGGAATTTCGATATCAAAACTGCAGTTGGGGGCGAGGTGGCGGCCGGCGGGGGAGGGGAGGGGGTGCGGGAATTCCAGGAAGTCCGACTGCCCTTTCCGCCCCGCGGGTGACCGAGGCCTCGTGTCCCCTGCCCCCAGTGGCCTCGTCTGGGCCCCGCCCACGGACTTTTCCCGCGGGCGTTTCCCGTGCTCGCGGCATGGGGCCCAAGGAGACGTTGGCATTTCCACTTAAGGTCGTTTACGATTTTACGACTTTTCCTTTACGACTCGTAACTCTTCCAAGAGTCAATAAGCCGATACGCGTTTTTTTACTGAGTGTCAGCGCAAAGGGCGGGAGATCACCGTTATTGGATGTCCGTCGGAACGAAACACTTAGCTATATTCTGCACTTTTTCGGTGCAGTGCCTTTGGAGCTGCGTTGGGCCACACATGGTGCCGTATTTTATCCGCTAAGAAGTGTTATCTATCTTCGTTGAAATGTGAAGTAAAAGTAATTTGTTACTTTTCATTCACTACATGCAGAAAAATTAAAATTGAAAAAGTGGTTGTGAACAAGACTATTCACTGCCACAAAGCACAATATTAATTATTCCTTAACTATTTTGTATTATGAATGTAAATGAGTATTTTCCATTTTCAATAGAACTGGAGGATTTTCAGTCCCATTCTACATATTTCAATATCAATTTAAAAATTACTAGCATGAGTCCACAATGCATAAAAACAACTTCATTAAAGTACAGAACTTCTATAAAACGAATTGCAGAGATTTTTTAATGAAGAAATAATGCATCGTGAGTTGATATGTCACAAAGAATATTTACAACATAACAGTACATAAATTTGTCTGAAACTGCTACTCTTAGTAGATGCAAGAATGCAAAGAGAACATACGCGTTGAATGCGCATGTGGAGCAAAAAACATAACATACTGTACAAAACAAAAAAATAGTCAACTATTTATGTAATTTAATTTCACAAGTTTTTGCGATATCGTATACGTAAGTTGAATTTGCAAATTATTGACCAGAAATTCACCCGTCCAATCTTGTGTATTACGGGTACAATCTGTACTCTTTCTTTAATTAAAATTCCTACTCCTCTTTTACAATGCTTTGTTGAATCAGGAGTAAAGGTATCAAAGTACCTAAAAGTAACGTGGTTGGCAACATTTGAAAACAATAAATTTTTACTTCCATGCAATAGAAACATCGGCAAATGAGCTACGTGTTTAACTTGATAGAGTACTGATAAATTAACTAATACTGTCCTATTCCTGTCGCACGTAGCAAAATTAGAGTTCGAGAAAGCATACAGCTATTCATTATCATCATGGGTAAAGCCTATTGGCCCGTTCCGACTTCAAGAGTATCCTTCCTTTGCCCTACTGGTCTGCCTCTACATCTTTTCCATTCGGGTTGTAGTTATAGAGCTTTTCTGGATTTCAATCACCCGAAGAGAAGCAAGAACAGGGGCCCAAATGGGCAGATGTAGCTCGAATCCGAAGAGAATGCAGTGCGTCTAGGGAGAGCAATCCGAATAAATTGCCCTGGAGGTTGGGAGGCAGTGAGGAGGCAGCCCCACCACCATCCTTACCCTGTGTGGCGCTCATAACGCTACCAGGGGAAATCGAAGTTACTGATAATCTTCCAAAGAATAGTCAGACTGATAACACATACAAAGTTATTCAATTTAAATTTACTGTCCAGAAGCAATGCAAGGGACATCAGAATTTTCTCAATGGATCAAGTGAAACTGGACGAAAAATCTGATGTATGGGAGTCATTACCTCAAAGTAGGATCATGAAGTAGTCTAAACTAACATTTTAAAATATCTGGTCAGCAGAGTATTATAAATTACTACAGCGTATTTAATTATGCGGTTTAAATCAGTAGCTCCTTTAAGAATAGCCAGTTTTGCATTGTTTACTCTGACACAAAACAATAAAAGACAAAAATAATCTAAAAATTAACAATAAAAATTAAAATAACTAATATTTTCCTCTTCTGACTTATGCGAGAAATGAACGGAATTTCTAGATGACTTTCTGTGGCATCTAGGGTATTTTCAACACTATTTTTGCCACATGTAACTAGTCCACTTCTACAAACGTTGTGCTCGTTATTTCGCATCTTTTTACACGAAAATTATTGTAATTAAAATTATAATTATCGCCTTACAGTATTGAAAATATAATTTTGTTTAACAGTAATATATGATTGTCACATTAATATAATAATTTAACTCAACTTTGATAATATTGTTTGTATTTTTTTCCATTTTCAGACCCTGCGAGCCACAGTCGTGTGCGGTACAAGCCGTAAGGCCAGCACCCGACCTGAGACGTCTAGGGGGGGTGGCGAACACAATTCACCAGATGGTCGACTAGCTCAGTATAGACGTCCCAGTGTGGACACAATAAATAAAAAAAATAGGGGGGGGCAGGGTCGTGAAGATCGTTTATGGATTGGATGCAAAAATTACAAACAACTCGGGTGAGAATCACTTTTCACTAAATTCAGAATATATTCTAAAAATATTGGCTGCTTTGACAAATACATACAATGGCACATAAGAAAAAATCAAATACAGAATACTCTTGACTAAAAAAAACACACTAATAACACAATACACATTTTCCCTACTTTCATCTACAACCCAATTGTTTAACAAACACACTTTCAGAAATTCAGAAAGAATCGTTAAAATATTACTTTACAAAATTTGAAAGAAACACATTGAAAATAAAAAATTAATACTTTTCCTAAACATTACTTTTACAACAAAAGGAAACTCTTCTCTCTCTAAAATCCAGAGAATTACTATTATTATAATTATACTCTTACACAAACTCTTAATCACTATATTACAATATTTGATCTTGAAATCCTTTTTGAAAGAAAAGATTGATTCTGTTCTCACGTATTAGAAGTCGGAAACAAATGTACTTTTACTTTTCTTATCTTTTAAGCGTGGTAAATCTGTTACCCTCCCTTTTCTTTCTACGTGATAGATACAGAATGAGCTTTCTTATTAAACTGAATCACTCCTATCCTACAAAACATTTTATTTGGAACGACCTTACTGTGTTCTCGCGCGTAGAAGCAGTCCACTTTGCTTCCTTCTACACCTTTCCACGAGCTGCTTGGCCTTGAAGCGTCGTGGCCTCGGGTTGAGAACGCCGTTGCTCCTCAGAAATCGCCTTCTTCTTCTCGTTCAAGTTTTATATGCTTGAATACTCTCATAATGAATTTTGCTTTATTTTCGATTACAGTTAATGACCAACTGGATGATCAGAGTGAAAATGAATCCAGAGATCACCTTTTATATGAGCACCAACTTCAAGAAGTATTTAAATATACGAAAAGCATGTGGAGAAAAAAAAACTGGAAGAGAAATGAATGCAAGCTATTAATTACTGCCATCTATTCAAATTTCTCTCCTAATTCTTCCATTATAAATTCATAACATTTCTTATTACCTTTCTTCTAAGATTATGTTTAAATCAATTTATAACAGAATAATTACCTCTTCTAGTCTTCTAGAGAGTTTTCCTCAAAAGTTGCAAATCTGAAGTCCCTGCAATGTCACTTCCTGGCGTACCGTTTTCCATACGTCCGCCCAGTTCAGCTGCTACCTTCAGAAAGAACTTTTCTTTCATCCGACCTCGGTCTCGCCCTTGGTCTAAGGTGGCGGTCTCTCTTGTTCTAAATTCTAATTATCATTCCAAATATCCATCCGCGTTGGCGCGTTCAAAATATTCTTTTCCCTCGCTTTCTTAGGCGGTATATGACACGTTTTCGGAATCTAAGAAAACGGGCGGTCACATAACCCTTCTTTCAAAAAAAAGATTTTATGGAATTTGATTTCATATGCCTTAAAATCTTTCACTAAAATTATGCTCTTCTTTTTCTTGATTCTAGAATGTGAGCAATCTTGTTTTCTTCCCTCTTGTACTCCTACTCCTTTTCTTCTTCCTCATCTTCCTTCTTTTTCCTCCTTCTTTCTCCTCTTGTTTTTCTTTTTCTTTTACATGATTCTTGTCGGTTACTTTATCTGTTTGTTTGTTTCATCATTTTGCCACTATTTCATTCTTTAAATGGTCGCAAACTGTAAATTGTACTTTCCGATTGTATTCCCACTTTCATCTAGTGTGCTTTCGCAGCAACGGAAGAAATATTTCAATGTGCATGGCGAAATTGGGAATAAATCTGGCGTAATAATTGACGCAACCTAACAAACTTTTAAGTTGTTTCGTGTTTTTTGGCGGTGCAATTTTATCTATCTCGCATCTTTTCCATATTCATTTTGACTCCGTTATCTGTCACATCATACCAGGAACTTAACTTGTTTAGTACAGAAATTACTTTTCTCCAAATTCAGTTGTAACTTATTTTCAATCAGACGTTTCAACAAAATATCTAGCTTAGTCATGTTTTCTTCAAATGTCTTAGAATACACAAGCACGTCATCAATATAGATAAAAACATCGCGGGACATCTCTCTGCCAATGATATTGTCTAAACATTGTACAAGAGCAGATGCACTGTTCTTGAGTCCAAATGGCATTCTTTTGAAGACATACGAAATTCCCGTGAATAAATCCTGTATATTGTCTACATTCAGGTGCTATCGCTGTTGCCAATACGATGCAGTGAAGTCGGTTGAACTCAACCACTTGATGCCGGATAATTGATTAGTTCAAATCCTCTACACGCAACGGTCTGTCTCTGTACGGTAAGGTAACTTGTTCAATCGCCTTGCATCTAAACACAACCTTATCTTCCCATTACTCTTTTCTACGAGCACTATCGGATTTAGATAAGAGGTTTTGGACTTCATGATGATATCATCTTTGACCATGGTAGCAATGAGCTTATCCACCTCTTCCTTATGTTTTTCTGGAATGACATATTGGTAACCGTAATGGTGTTTATCTGTTAATTCTATTTCGAATTGAAATCTTTTACTGGATTCTTGTTTTGCAAAACACCTTTTGATTCCTAGAATACTTCAGTTAACTGTTTTTCTGATATGCATTGAGATTATCGTTGCACAGTTCATCATCAAATGAGATTAATTCGATTGATAATATCGCCACCTCTTCTTCACTAGATTGTTCTATTTGGTTTGCGGCGGGATGGCGTGTCGAAACAAACCTTTCTAATTTTCCGACTCATGTCCGCAGGGTGTACTTGGTCCTGTATTTCTGGGTTGGAAAACTCCTCTATCAATAGAATTTTTCTATTCTATCCCTAGACGAGGTCCTGTCTTGTCTAGCATAAGTTTTTTTTCTTGGTAATGTTTCGGTTTATAAGTTTCTCCTGTTTCTGGTTTGCTTACATTATGTTGTTGCTGTCTGCTATCTTGACCATTTACCGGACCATTAGCATTTGCCTTGCTTTCTGTAACCTTTCATTATACACGAAAGTGGCATCATACAATCCTAGCTGCGTTATTAATTTTCAGTGGACATTGGTAAGAGATTCTTAACAAATTTTGCGTCGAGGAAGGAAAATGACGTATTAATAAACAGACAATTTCTTCATCCAGTATCGTCGGAGTACATAATTTGAAACAAGCTAATTTCTCCGTTGCATATTCCTGCATGGACATCGTACCCTTCTTCACGTACCATACATTACGTTAACTTTAAAATTGATTTGAGTTTCGTTATTCCAATATCTCGAATAAAATTTTCTTTGAGTTCGGCCATAGTTTTGGGAAACTCTCCTAAACTATCTGCCCAGATTCGTGCATTACCCTGCAACATCTGATAAACGATTCGAGTTTTCTTACTGTCGGAACACAATTTAAAGAAAAGAAATTCTCTACCTCTTTCATAAATAAAATGGATTTTCATCTCCCACTGCACTGAAATTAGGAGTACACGGTAATGAAACATACGTGGGCTGAACACTTCCTCCACTCGGTGGTAAATTTTCTAATTGATTTTTCAGTTCTACTACTTCACTCTTATATGCATTAATTTGATGTTGTAGAACGCCATCCTGTTCAGAAAGAGCCTTTATTCCACTATCTAATTTATTAGCTTGAACCTGAACTTGTTCAGTAACTAATTTCTGGAACTTTTCTACTCCTTGTTCTACCTCAATCTGCCTGTCGGATACGGCGGTTATAAGATCCGATTGTGTTTCGATCCTATTTTCAAATTCTTTCGTTACTTGATCAACCTTTTCTCTAAGTTCTCGTGTTCCTGTGCTAATTCTTGTTGAACCTCGCTCTTAAATTCGACCTTCCACTGCTCCGCTAATTCAGTAAACTGTGCTTTTAAATTTTCTTCTAACTTTCTATTATTTTCTTCTAATTTCGTGTCGAATTCCGTGAATTTTGTTTCAATGCATTTATTGCCGAGTTATTTTCCTCTAATTTGGTTTCCAAAGTATTTATTGCCAGTTATTCTCCTCTAATTTGGTTTCAAAGTACCCCTAATTTTTATGGTTTCCTCTGTTTTTTCATCCTGCATGACTAACCTCACATCTAATTGTTGCATAAATTGACCTATTAACCGTTGCATCATTGAATTAGCCCTCTCGAGGTTTCGTTCTTCCTCATCCTGATCTCGTGTTGGCGTTGGCTGTGATTCTGTCGGCGACGTCTCACTGAGTTTCTCCTGCCGTTCCTAGTTCTACTCCTGTCGTTTCCTCCACGATCATCGTACCTGGTGCTTGTCCCCAGTTTCCCTATCGCTATCTGATTCCTCAAGTTCCTTCCAGTAGGTAAATTCCTAGCCACGTTATACTTATCTGCCATTTTGAATCTATTTGCTGCTAGAATCAATCAATTCTTTTCCCAGACACCATACACCTCTCACAAAATATTTTACACAGAAATACCAGACACAATTTTGAAACTGATAAAACTCTCATATAATAAATATCCTTTTCAAAAAAAAAACCTCCTGAAATAACACTTTTACTCAACACACTTGTACTCTGCAACCTGGTCAAATTTTAGTGAACTGTGATTCCATTGTACTAGTAATTTTAGTTACACCCAAAATTTTTGGGCTTAGTTATTCCCAAATCGAGTTTGTCGTAAATGCATCCAATAATCGAGCCCGCTTATAGGCGCCAATTGCGAGCCACAGTCGTGTGCGGTACAAGCCGTAAGGCCAGCACCCGACCTGAGACGTCTAGGGGGGGTGGCGAACACAATTCACCAGATGGTCGACTAGCTCAGTATAGACGTCCCAGTGTGGACACAATAAATAAAAAATAGGGGCAGGGTCGTGAAGATCGTTTATGGATTGGATGCAAAATTACAAACAACTCAGGTGAGAATCACTTTTCACTAAATTCAGAATATATTCTAAAAATATTGGCTGCTTTGACAAATACATACAATGGCACATAAGAAAAAAACAAATACAGAATACTCTTGACTGAAAAAAAACACACTAATAACACAATACACAATTTCCTACTTTCATCTACAACCCAATTGTTTAACAAACACACTTTCAGAAATTCGAAAGAATCGTTAAATATTACTTTACAAATTTGAAAGAAACACACATTGAAAATCAAAAATTAATACTTTCCCTAAACATTACTTTTACAACAAAGGAAACTCTTTTCTCTCTAAAATCCAGAGAATTACTATTATTATAATTATACTCTTACACAAACTCTTAATCACTATATTACAATATTTGATCTTGAAATCCTTTTTGAAAGAAAGATTGATTCTGTTCTCACGTATTAGAAGTCGGAAACAAATGTACTTTTACTTTTCTTATCTTTTAAGCGTAGGTAAATCTATTACCCTCCTTTTCTTTCTACGTGATAGATACAGAATGAGCTTTCTTATTAAACTGAATCACTCCTATCCCTACAAAACATTTTATTTGGAACGACCCCTGTGTTCTCGGCGCGTAGAGCAGTCCACTTTGCTTCCTTCTACACCTTTCCACCGAGCTGCTTCGGCCTTGGAAGAGTCGTGGCCTCAGGTTGAGAACGCCGTTGCTCCTCAGAAATCGCCTTCTTCTTCTCGTTCAAGTTTATATGCTTGAATACTCTCTATGAATTTTGCTTTATTTTCGATTACAGTTAATGACCAACTGGATATTCAGAGTGAAATGAATCCAGAGATCACCCCTTTTATATGAGCACCAACTTCAGAGAGTATTTAAATATACGAAAGCATGTGAGAGAAAAAAACTGGAAGAGAAATGAATGCAAGCTATTAATTACTGCCATCTATTCAAATTTCTCTCCTAATTCTTCATTATAAATTCATAACATTTCTTATTACCTTTCTTCTAAGATTATGTTTAAATCAATTTATAACAGAATAATTACCTCTTCTGGTCTTCTAGAAGAGTTTTCCTCAAAAAAGTTGCAAATCTGAAGTCCGCTGCAATGTCACTTCCTGGCGTACCGTTTTCCATACGTCCGCCCAGTTCAGCTGCTACCTTCAGAAAGAACTTTTTCTTTCATCCGACCTCCGGTCTCGCCCTTGGTCTAAGGTGGCGGTCTCTCTTGTTCTAAATTCTACTTATCATTCCAAATATCCATCCGCGTTGGCGCGTTCAAAATATTCTTTTCCCTCGCTTTCTTAGGGCGGTATGTGACACGTTTTCGGAATCTAAGAAAACGGGCGGTCACAACCCAAACATCAATTTTTAGGTTTTACACCCGATGATGCGTGTAAATATCACGTGAAACGTTGTGTCAGCATTATAAAGATAATCAAATCTTTTTTTGGAAAAAAATGATTGTCAGAAATAAAAATGAAAACTTTTGTTACATTATTATATTATTTTTTCGTGCGAGCACGTATTAGCCTTAGTGTTTATAATGCAACGCAGTTCTGAGAAAAAATTCAGCACTTTCAGAAGAAAGTACAACACATGTAAAAAACAGGCAACAACTATTACTTCCAGCGGGTTGTTACGAGTTGTTTGTAAGCTCTGATCATGCATGTCTCATATATTCGTATGTCGGCTTACTCTACGAGGACAAAATTTGTTTAAGCCCAGTTAACAGATTTGTACGTGCAACGAAGTTTAGTCGTCTTCCTCGCGCACCCGCTACGAAGCCAAAAGCTCTTCGCGCGTGATCACAGGGATTCACAGTCCTGACCCAGAAAGACGGGTGCTCATCGGCTTCCCTAAGTGTTTGAAATGGCGGAACAGAGGCGCCAGTGAGATGGCTGTGATGTGGCTGCCGAATCGCGGCCGGCGAAGTATTTCCGGCCTTTACACCACTCATGGATGTAAGTTCAGTGACGACGCTTAGAAACGAGGTGGTCAATGGATGTATCCAGCGAGGGGACCAACTATTGGAAAGCGCGCGGGAATAACGCAAGGCAATTACCAAACCTAGAAACTGTTATGTACAAGGAATCCGGGAGCGGAAACCACAACAGTTCTTTACAAACTAGTTTATTGCAAATGAGCCAACACTTAAAATCACATTCCAGAATACAAATTCGAGTTAATACAAGTTCGAGAAGATGTCTCTTTTACAATGCCGAAGTTACAGTTTCACTAGAATCCACCAGGCGTAAGCCACACGTCGTCAACAGAAAACTTTCACTATAATTGGTGCACTGTACTAGCTGCACGCTCTACCGAAACAGACACTGGCTTCTCTCCCACCTCGAAGCCCTTATACTTGCCCCGAGGCCTCGGTGCGAGTCTCCTCGCTTCCCGCCTCTGAGACGAGGAAGGGGGGGGTGTCCCTCCGATGACCGCTGTCCGTCGCGGTCCGGTGCGGCGCGCCGCCGCTCACCCTGCCCCTGGTGGTGCCTTCCGGCACTGTCCTTGCCTTGATCGCGCCTTAAGCCTGTTTTACACGGTCATTTTTTCATCATTTCCCGTCGATACTGAGCAGACTGGATATAATTTGTACGAAAAAATGATACATGTTTCATTTTTCCGTACAGATTTCATCCAGTTTGACTACAGCGCCCCTAGTGTTACTTTATGGAACTGTGCCGCAGTAAATTTGTAGTTATGGGCACAGGAACTCTTTCTTGCGAATGGGCACTGGGTTCAGGCAAACATGGAAACACAGATTTCTACTATAGGGATCATACCAAAACTTTATTTTTAAGATCATACAGATACTTTAATTAACTTATTCCCTAAGTCATTATGCTGCGAATCACTGCAGTCCCTGAGTAGGTCCAGACTAAATTATTTAGACGTAATACAGAATAACCTGTGTTCATTAGGCGGCGTTCCTCTCGTTCGGTTTGTATGCCAGTAATTCGGCACCACTCGGCGCCGCTCGGCTGCATCCCCGGCGTGGCGGTGCTTCCACCGCAGCGGGGTCAGCTCGTTCCCACACGTTCCCGTCCGTTATCGGCCCGCGGTATCTTCATCCATGCGCCCTTGACTGCTAGTCCTGGTGCACAACTGCCGCGTTACCGAATCCAGGATTACGTAACCACTAACAACTTCGATTTCAGTTCATACGGGCGCGATGTTCCGCACCCCCCCATCACCACATGGTCTTGCTCGCCTCTGACTCCTACTTGATAGATCACCCAGTTCATTCTGAATTTCACTCTCGTCGCACTTCCCAATAAATCGTCAGCACTCTTACTAATGCTTTATTAATCACGGCTCTTACTTCCAGTTCTCTCACCTCTCATAACCTGCGTACTTCTCCTTTCTTTCATTAGCCAGCTAACGTGCAATACTTTCGTACCTTTCCGCATTCCTCCAACTGCCGCTCACTCGCGTGTCCCCGTCCGTTGGCTCTCGCCACGGAACCTTTCTCGCACTAGGCGGGACGCGCCACCTGTCGCGCCATTTCAACTGCCAGAACACCTCGCATTTTGTCCTGAAACGGCGCGTTTCAGTATATATATATATATATATATATATATATATATATATATATATATATATATATATATATATATATATATATGCGCAAAATGCGATGTGTTCCGATGAAATGGCCTTTAATTCCCTCAATGAACTGAAGAGAGAGAGAGAGAGAGAGAGAGAGAGAAAGAGAGAGAGAGAGAGATGTTTAATTTTGAGTGTTGTTTGTGATGTTGAGTCTTTGCGTTCAGTGAATCGTCTCGCAAATAAAATCACAATACCTCACACATCTTTCTACTATTTTCTCTGCGAATTCGTAACTATCTGATCATTCTTCCCGCTAATTTAATTTGTTTCCGTAAATGCGATGTTCAACTGTTAAACTTCCAGCGCTTTTTGCGGCGTTTGCAGGAAGTATTTTCATCACGATTACGTACAGACCAGGAGTGACCGTGTAAAACGCTGGAATTACGTTCATCCAATTTCGGTACGCATAGAATCGAACGTCCTTTCCCATCCAGTTTCTGTACAGAAAAATGATGAAAAAAGGATGAAAAAATGACCGTGTAAAACAGGCTTTAGGCAGATCTCCGCTGTGGCCACAGTGGGCCGCAACTCTTACGGCCGGCACATTGTGCTCACCTGGTCTGCCTCCACGGGCACAATGCTGTGTACACAGCAGAAACATAAACTTAACTGAAAGGATTTTAAAGGAATGAAAAACTTGGGAATACCACACATCATTCTGGTAGATGGAAATTACGCAGTTATATCCTTAGAAATTATTTATTTGACAATTCAAGATTATATAATCTTGTCAATTATATTTTTTGTAAAGAGTAAGTAATTCCTGAACTGTTATTAAGCCGTGCGATTAAATCGTCTTAGGTGGCTCAGAGCATTAATTGATGTTACTGCAGTGCCTCTGGCCGGTAGGTCCTAGGTTCGAGCCACGACGGGGGAAGGATTTACGACACTAGTAAGATAGGTCGAGTTCAGCCGCTGTCTGGAGGAGAATACTAGCGGTCGACTGCCCTGACCGGTAGTTTCCTGTGGTTTCTCCGATCAACACCAGGCGAATGCCAGAACTGTACCCTAAAAACGAGTCATGGATTTCGCGCGATATTTCCTTCCTCTTCTGTTCTATCTTCGCCCCTTACTTACACACACTTAGACTATTACCATATGCAGTATACCACGAAATGCACTATACCACCACACATGTCGGGAAACCAGTCGGAAACTTAGTAACTGGTCATCATTTTGCACTTTTCCACATTATGTTCCATTAGGGGATCCTTGTGCTTCCAAGACAAGCTCATCACCTTTTGTGCGGATGTTTGGCTGCGGAACTTTCTCGGCTTTGTCATTTTCCATGCTGCTGAACATCTTACACCATTCATACTCCTGAGTCTGCCACACACATGCATATCCATACTTTGCCAACATACGTCGATGTTTTCTAGTGGTTTCGTGTCTTCACTGTGTAGGAAACGGATCACTCCACGCCTCACTCCTTTAGTGCCGTTCAACAAAAAGGCTGCCATATTAGAAACGCGCGTATGGCGCCGCTGGATTCCGTGGGGAACAGGGACCAGCGCCAGTTGATGGAGGAAGAGTTCACGCGCATGCGTAACGCGTTTGATCGCAATGTGAGCGGTTTTCAATTTTCTACAGCGGTTTTCCGGATTTCATTTAAATCACCTACGTACTAATTTTATGACCTTGAATTTCACATTAAGTTTCTATTAAAATGACCCTTTCATTAATCGTTTACTTTCATCATAAAACTCAAGCAGTTTACTGTTGTATTTTTGTAGCATGGTCGCTCGGATATACGACACCCTCACTACACACGACGGGTCGTCTCTGCTCTCAGCATCGCTATCCTTTCCACTGCCACTGACATCTGCTTCCACACCATCATTATTAACATCACTATCACTGTCATTACTATGGTTTACAACGTTACTGGTCAAAATAATTCTTCGCCATCAATAAAAGCTTCTTTGTTTTTAATTTTTTAACATTGTCACATCGTGTTTTACAGTCTTCCGGTGTAATTGTAGCGAATTCCCCCTCAGCAATTCTCCTGGCACATCTGTTCGAAATAATGTATCACTCTCTGAAATGTGATTTCTTATTGTCACTCAAATCAGTTCAAAAGGATTAAGTTTTGAGCAATAGGAAGGAAGCCGCATTATTACATGATCTGCTTCTTCCAAAATCTCGACAATTTGGAAGAGTTTCTCCCTTGGCTTGTGAAGTTTAATTAAATAACACAAACCAGTAGCTCTCATATCTTCCGAATGTGGAATAGAATGCTCGTGTAACCAGGCTAGGATTTCATTTTTACGGGATTTTTTTATGTATAATAAATATACGCTATACTTTTAGAACTTCACGCGTCTGGCTGTGAATGCCTTTGTTTTGCTTCTGGACATAAATTTTACTTCATTATCTGTGCACGTCTTCTAGAATTCATTGGGAAGTATAGTTATTCAAATTATCGTTTCCATGTTGTTGCGGCAGGAAGTATTATTCCTTGAGGAAGGACATCAGGGATAAGAGCCCAAAATTTTTTGCTTATTTATCATCGAAAATAGATTTTATTACATGAGAGCTTTTTTTAAATTCAAAATTCATATAGTATATGACTTAATGTAGGTATCACATAATTTTGAAAATGTGTACAGAATTCACTTCTCCCCATAGCACTTCATATGTAGTTTTAACTGTTTTTTGACGTAGAATAAATAATTAAATAAATAAATAGAGTAGAATACAGTTATAAAGATGGCATAGGTTCAGTTTTCACAGTTAATCTGAATTTTCCATAATTGTAGAAGTTTCGATGTTTTTCGGCATCATTCTGCAACTATAAAATTGAAGATAGAGATTTTTCCTCCAAATGAAATCTGTTGTTCATAAATAGTTCTTTCATTAAGGTCAGGTAGACTTTTTCGAAAATTTTAGTAGTTATTGTGCAATAGAGCGTGCAATATTTGCAATTTTTAAAAATACCAAAACAGAATTTTCTCAAAAACGACTCAAATTTTTTTCTTTAAATTTTTCGTAAGGTTAGTGCCAAATGAACCATATACGATAACATAAAAGCCTTTAGCTCTATTATTTTGTTTTTTTTTTCAAAAATTACAAAAATATCATTTTTGTGCCTTGTCTCTCACGTCGGTAATATTTACATTAGAGCTGATTTCTTCACGACACTAAATTTAGGAGTACATGTGCTTCAAATCATGTCAAATAAAGTTTCTAGAAAACTTTGCAGTTTTTTGTTTAAACGAGCTCAAATTTCCGCATTTTGAGAAACGCTCAATCGCCATTTTCTCCAATATGGTTCCAAATATTTCCTTCAAACTTTCCAGTGGATAGTGGTAGTGGAACTGTTTGAAATGACGTTAACTTAAATTTTGGTGTTTTCTTTGTTGTTGTTTTTTAAATTACATGACTGTAATTTTATTGAAATATTTCTCACGGCGTTATTATGCACATTTCTATCGATTTGTATACATTATTACTTTTGTGAAAGGACGTTCTTAAAATGACTTAAAATAAAGTTTTTCAAAAACTCAATAGCTTCCTGTGTAAAAGAGCTTCAAATTTCGCATTTATAGTAAAGCATAATCGCTATTTTCTTTAAAACGGTTTAAATTTTTTTAATGAAAATTTCTATTTTGATCAAGGTTTTACTCTTCTTTGATATTCTTGAAGTAATATTTAGGTTGTACTATTAGGAAAGCAAACATTTGGGTAAATGTAAAAAAAGCTTTGGGCGACGAAAGATGGCAGCTGGCCAGAGAATTGAAGAAGACCTTAAAGCCAGACCACACAAAGGAAATAAGAAAAAAATTGCTACGAGAAAGTCTGTGCCAATCTGTAGAACTTCTAATTGTTTTTGCACTTCGTTTTATTTCCCATTCGTTCACTCACTGTTGTTTTCGTGGTCCATACTAGAGTTAAGACATTCCAAATTTGCATGTTTATATTGAATAAGGTAGTTTTCATCAGTTAAACTATGGTTGTGAGAAGTAGAAATAAAGTTACACATAAGAAGGGTTGATGATGAAATATCAATGAAGAAGTACAAATAACTATGCCCAAAAATGTGACTGGAACCTTTGGTACGAAGGCAGTTTAATCTTGGTCACTCGTCAAACCGAAAAAAAAAAAACAATTAAAAAATTGCCTCCGTTTTATTCACGAAGGATTAGTATTATTTATGATGCACCAACCTTGTTTATTGATTCCTGGATCTATTGTCTTAGTGTCTTGATATTGCATATTTTTCATTTCTTTTAAAATTTCTATTCAAATTGATAATGTTCAAGAGATCTCTATCTGGTTATTCATACGCAAGACAATAGTATGGTTCCAAATTCAATGCAGAAAGGTGTACAGGAATAACGCAGATGGTAATTGTTAGGTTATTTTGCCCAATTTCTTGCTGCAATCTTGAAATGAGGATACCATATTCCCTCAGGATATTATGTCCTAAATCAGACAGAAATATACGTCCGGAAAATACACGCAACGAGATGCCTGGACGAGGACTGAATCTGAAACAATTCTGAATGTGTAACACAATTAACTTAATTTTGTGTTCAATTCATTTGTATGGAGATTGCATTCCATATTTGACTGAATTGAAAGACCTAGATATGTCTTTAGTTTCATATCAGCCAGATGAACATTATTAATTTTCATTGGCGCATGCGATTGCTTGTTTGAAATGCAGAACAGCATTGATGTCGTTTTCTCTTCCTTTATTAGTAATATGTTATTAGGGAACCAATTGGAAATATCTAATACCGTACTACTTGTTTCTTATTTGTAAAGGTTATTAGTCATCAGCAAAGAGAACGGTTCTTCCATTTCCAATAGACAAGAAAGGACTAATTTTCATATAATTAGAAAGATAAGTAAATAAGGTCTCTCAAGACAGTGCAGTATTTTAATCTTTACGTCAATGTTTAAGGCACGAAGGTATTCAGTCTAACTGAATATTTTTGCAGCAATACCACGAATTCCATATGAAGGTAATTTTGAAAGCAACATTTTATGATAAATGATTTCAAATGATTTCGAAAGATCTACAAATATATCAATAGGTGCTTCATGTTAGTTCATTGTTAAATTGACGCTTTTAAGAAAAAAAAACAAATAGTATTACTACAGCAGCACATAATTTCTCGCATTTTTCCTAACTTCTCCGCTATGTTATGCTACTACATGAACCTTGTGAAAGGTTTTCAACCAGTCTAAACCTTTTCTGCACCGATAATCTAATTCAGACAATTCGAGCTAACTCACCGTGAACCTCACCTTTACGTCATGGAAACGGAGTGATTATCGAACTCAGAATGACACTTAAAAAACGAATTCTCTGAATCCAAAATTTCCAACATGCAATTTTCTAAAATTCGAAGAGATCAATGAAAAGGAGACCTACATCATTCTTTAAATCGTCCCTTGTTTCATATTTGGAAAAAATTCAAAAAATAGGACCGGTTTTTGAGAAAACGTACTTTTCATAACTTACATTGATTTTAACCAGAAATTATATAAAAACTGTTTGCTTATTTAAAAAATGTACGTGACGTTTATTAAACATTTGATTTTTTAGAACAGATTTTGTGAAAGCAAAAATCTCCATGTTAAATTTTGTAGTTTTGAAATGTTAAATTTGTTCAACTTTTGCAAATACGGAGAGTTTGCCAAACAATGCGACCAACGCCATTTTTACTTTTTCGCCTCACAAGCACTTCCTATGAAGAGAATGTTATGTAATCGTGCGCCGGAAAACGGCGAATTTTTGCCAGAAAAAAACTCTCATTGCCGGGCCCTGGTAGTGGATAAATCCTGTTGCTAAAAAATCTTTTAACACGTAGTACAGCCAGAATCAATGGTTTGCTGGTTCTTGACTCCGAAAAATCGATTGACGGCAAAACGTCCGTCTGTCCGTCTGTGGTCAACGCTAGCGCCTAAACTGTTCAGCCGATTTTCTTCAAAATTGATAATTAAAAATATTCCCCAATTGATCTGAATGAACTCATGGCTTTGGGGGTTTAGAACGGATATTGTCCGTATTCCTACAACTATAATATTGAAGATAGAGATTTATCCTTAATGGAATATGTTCCTTAAAGATAGATCTTGAAATAAACTCATACTCAATGTTTCGAAACCATGAGTAGTTTCCTTGGATTCGCCATCCAATTCGCTTAATTTTTTTTTGCAAAGTTTAATCAAACAATTTAATGCATTTTGGAGAAAATTTGGACATTCTTTTGAGAGCTGATGTAAAAGTACCCTCTAACATCAAATTATCCGTTTGAAACTTCCAAAGCTCGTTCAGATCGATCGGGGAATATGAATTTTGGGGAAAATCAGCCGAACGCTTTAAGCGCTAGCGTTGACCACAGATGAATGACAAATACAGACAAACGTTGTATCGTTAATATATTTTTGGTATCAAGGTACCACAAACTATGGATTCTGGCTACACCACAAATCAGAGGAAGTAATTTACTGTACGTTGGAAAAGGATTTATTTCCTTGTTCGTAACCAGAGCCCGACAATTAAGAGTTTTTCTGTCGAAAATTCTCCGTTTTCCGGCGCATGATTACAACCTTCTCTTCTTGCACTCGTGAAGACAAGAAAGTGACTTAATTTTTCTGTTTCAAAAATACCAGCAAATATTCATTGCTGTGAACAAATTTTAAGGAGAATAATATTTAGTAAATTTCATAATATTCTTTATCTTACATTGTGCCAGCAGCCATTGTCTACTTTGAAAGTAGTAGGGGATTTCAGGCTCAACTGGTGGACATCCAGGTTTTTGCCATATTTCCAACCCTCGCAGTTCGTCCGTGGCAGCACCGGAAGACTGGGTGCGAAAGCAGTGTTGGTTGAGAATATCTGCCCAGGTACCTGGACGGGTACGCTTCGCCAGTTCGAATCCTATCAGCATTCCGAGTTTGTCATACGCCACTCACAACGCCGTCAGTGATTGTCTATTTGTAAATGATGAGTAGTGAAATTTATCCTCGTAAATTTAAGGCAAACTCTTTTGATGTGTAAAAAGTTTTAAAATATTGAAATGAGGGACTCTTATTTTATTACATTTAATTCATGTCTCTGTGTACTTCATAAATATTTTGTAAATTTAAATGAAATGTCATGTATTTTAACTATTAATTTTAACTTTAATTTTAACAAAATTACTACTTATTGCAAATTATTATACATAATCATTCAATTTTTTCTACGATCACTTGATTGATTGATTAGTTTGTCCAGGCGCATCAAGTTGCAAATTTTTATCGCGCGAAGTGGCGGTGGTCTTTGCCCGCTGGATGGCTCCAGCGCCGACCTACGTCGGCTCGCGGGGATTTTCCCCAACCAGCCATTTCCCACATGCGTGGCACCGCCCCAGCCGGTACACGCTCTAAGCTCCCGACTACTGTGCTAGTGTAGTACATGTGAGTGTGTGTTGGGTTGACGATAGGACAAGGAAGAGGAAGGAAAGATAGCGCGCGTTCCGTGGCCCGTATGTTGGGGTACTGCTCCGGCATTCATCTGGTCTTCTTCTTCGGAGAAACCTCGGAAAACTACTGATCTGAGTAGCCGGCCGCTGTAATACTCCTTCAGGCAGCGACTGACTTCCTCCTAGCTATCTAGCTAGTGTCGTAAATCCTACCACCGTCGGAACTCGAATCCAGGACCTCTCGGTCAGAGGCACTGCAGTGTCATCAGTTGATGCTCTGAGACACCTTTGCCAGTCAATATATACTTTGATTTCGTTTGATTATTTTCTTTAAAATAAAAACAGTAAAAACGTATATGACATACGGGAGAGAAGTATAATCTGTATACTTTTCGTGAGCTCCACAATCTCTTCCTACTCTTTTACTATACATATTTGTACGCTGAATAAGATTACCAAGAACGTGTGATTAGAAACATTTTAGGGTTTCACGGAACAATATCATTAGTCCTAAATTGAGAAAATGGAGTAAATGCTGCCGTCTTGTTGTGTGCACATTTATGCATTAGAGGATAATATCGACTCGGCCTAAAGGGCATTAGTCTCAAAGAAAACAGTTGAAGAAAAATAGGAAAGAACAAGAATTCTGGAAGATTATCATATGTCCGAAGTGCTTCCCCTGAAAACACCATACATCGCGTACAAATGAAGACAACAGTAATGGGTGTGATGATCCTTCTTCTGGTGCAGCTTCCCGCAATTCTATACTGTTTTAATTGTTTTTATTGCAGATTGTAGTTAATCTAGGAAAACTATGGTATACTCTTTATTGGAGGCTCAATGTTTTCATTGTATGCAAGAATAACAATGCAAATGTAAAAAACATGTAGTTTAGTTTTGCAAGTTTGTGATACCTTCTTGTGCAGATAATATGCACAATAGTAAATGTTATATTTATGTAATTTGCAATTTACAAGCAAAAATAAGATATGTGATTTTTTCCTGTAACTTGTGAAATATATTGTTTTATTAACTCACAACTGCATTTTATTTTTTGAGCTGTGTTTTAGTATTCCTGTACAATATAAAATTTCGTAAATGTTGCTAAGTTAAGTGTCATTCCCCATAAACTTGATTTTTGGACTAATGCTGCTTATGGGAAACCTTTTATTTAAAATCTCTAAATGTAATTCATATTTTATCGGTAAACGAACTACTGGTTAGATGCCATTACATTACTGACAAAAGTGCAACCCACAACACTACGCCTATGTATGTGTGTGTGTGTGTGTGTGTGTGTGTGTGTGTGTGTGTGTGTGTGTGTGTGTATTGAAGCAACATTTATGTCCAGAAGCAAAAAAAATATTTATCGCCATATTTTGTCAAGTCTTCTTTGTACTTTTACGTGAAGTGATCAAACTGATCACGAAACGTGGTAGACTTGAATCATTTTGTCATTAAAACCGATACTGAAATGAATGTATTAATTTCCCTTTGGTAAAATTCAACAAAACTGAGTAAAGCTCTTATTATGTTTAATTATGAGAAGAATCCTGCCCGCTCCTCCCGTAGTTCCCCGTGTTCGCCGGGGCGTGACCGGGGAGTGGCGTGACGCGGGCGGTGGGGGCGGGCAGGCATGCCGTGGAGGCCCGCTGCACAGCGCTGTGCGCCTGGCTGCCGCGCTTGAGTGCGCAGGGGCGACGGACGGGATGTGGGACGGAGCGTGGGGGGGAGAGGGCAGGAGGCGGGGTGGGCAGGGCGTGGCAGGTGGGCGTGGGCAGGGGCGTGGGCAGGGGCGTGGGCAGGGGCGTGGGGAGGGGCGTAGGCAGGGGCGTGGGCAGAGACGGGGGCAGGAACGCCACCCGCAGCTGCTTGTCCCTTCGACTTGAGCTAAGCCTACTGTCATCGACAACACAATATCCATGTTTCAAAACCTCCATGTTCCATCGATCTTATTAATACATATAAAAACAAAATCTTTATATATTTTTTGCTTAATAGTTAAACAAGGGTATTTTCATTATTTTCGCTAGAAAACGTTGTTTGCGGAAATAGTACTGATAGATGTACGTACACGGAAGACAGTTTATTGAAACAGATATCCATGCACGGTAGCCGCGTGGAACCAGCTCTCGACTGAACGGGGCGGCTTAAAGGGGCGGCACCGAGATGCGCGATTTGCTTTGCACTAGACGTCTTTCGTGCAAGGCTTCCTTTCGTGCTTTCTGATTGGTGGAAAGCAGGCATGTCAAGGTCGCAGGCAAGGTAACAAGCTAAGCTCGCGGGCACTGCGTCCAGAGAAATTGGCGCGAGATTCAAAAGTAAGGGTTGTACAAATTGTCCAGGAGAGGCGGTTCGTCACTGGACAATCATCAGGAGTAGTAACTTGACAGTTATCACCAATTTAGCTATATTCTCATTTTCTCTTTCAAGCAAAGAAATGGCCCATTAAAATGAAATAATATGTCATTCAGATTTCAAATTCTCAATTGAAAGTAAAATTAAACATTTGGAATCGAAAGTATCTTTGTTTTCTTATCGTGTTTACCTAAGAGTGATATAATAGGATTAACTTTCTACGTTTTACATTACATTTATTTCACATTATTGCGAAGTACAATAAATAACTGAATGATTAGAAAACACAAAACACGAAAACAAGGAAAGAATTCGCCATTCAAACATATTCCAGCCCCAGAGCAAAAATATTTATACAATAGAGAATTTAAAAAGAAAATAAATATTAAATCGTAATAAATAGTAAAGAATATAATCTTCATTTAAATCCCGGTTGTTTGATACAACAAATATGGCAACCATAGTTTCGTATGAAGCTACTCTTCCTCGCTGCGCGCCGTTTCAGCTGGCGCGTGTTCATCCCTTTCTGGATTCGGAGGGGAAAAGAGAGCAGAGTCAGGAGAAGTTACCCGTGCTCGTAGGAGCGCAGGGCGTCCCAGGCGGGCAAGGAGCTCGTGCGGGAGTGGTTTGACGTGCCTGGTGTAAAGCGATGAAGGCTTTCTAATCGGCGATGGAAGGGTGGGAAATGCTAGTGGCCGTTGAGAGCTGTTCTCGGAAAGAGAATTATAGTTCTTAGGGGCAGGCGAGGTTCTCAGCAGATGCGCAACGTGGTGAGTCGAGCAGCCGTCTGCCTGGGAGGCAAATGTCCATAACACGACGATCGACGGTATGCAAAACGGAACGTGACACATTTTTATTGATACATGCTCCAATGGCGATGATCCCGTGTACACTGCAAATCGTAATTGACGATGTCGTTGGGTCAACATGGGAACACGTTGGGGACGTCGGCTTTGGAGCTTCACGCGCGCTGATTGCTGTGCTCCGAAACACGTGTGCCTACACCAACATTGCACTATGTTGTCAGATATGTCAGAGATCGCAGTCTAACCTGCTCTGCAGAGAACATCATACCTGAGATCGCAGTCTACGTGCGTCACAGAGTTTACACGTTTCGTGAATCAGGAAGTTTCCGACTAATTTATGATTCCAGCCTGGATTTACTCGACAATAGGCTATGCGTAAACAAACATACGTGTTGGCTTTAGGCCTATGTTATGTTACAGTTTTTGTGTCGACTTCAATTCGTCATTGCATTGAGAAGTGTACGAAAGCAACGACATGACTGCTGTAATACCCATGGACAAGTTGCCAGTGTTTTGAAAAACTAAGCCTAAACTTAACCGAAATTATTTTGTAATTTATGAGCAGTTTCCGATTAGTGTGTATCTATTGATAATCGTATTTTCTGGGTTTATTACGAGGCAGCCTGTTAATTGCTTTCATATTTAGTGTATATGATGTTTAAGGATCATACGGCCTCAGAGTGATTTTTTTTTATGTCAGTTTTGTTTGAGTTTAATTTGATTTCAATTTTAGAAACCCAGCTGTCTAGAAGGTTCGGAAATAATTTGAGTTGAGTTTTCATCCGTTCTAGCAAATAAATGTATAAATTGCTGTGTCATCAACAAACAGCTCTATTTTTATTGAGTTTGGGTAAAGCTGCCACGTAACGATTGTGTTTGCAAAGGCGGCGACCCTTTAATAACACTAGCCGACAAAATTCGACTTTTTGTTTTTTTAAATAAAATATAATGGCTGGTTCTTATGGAACATGGTGACCTGGATTCAAAATTTGTGGAGCATTTATTGGCAACGGACATGGTTTCTTTGTGATAGATCATTAAAAAGTCCATACTGTTTTAAACTCTTTGGTTTTATTCACTTTATATACGGCAGGAATAGTCGATTTAGCAAGCATATTTCGATTCAATTGTCCCTGATTACGTGTTTCCATTGTTGCAGTGTCTTGGTGGAACCGTGTTCGCCGCTCACAGTGCCTAGAATTTTAACGAAACAAATCTGAGAGTAAAGCCAGAAAACGTATATTAAGGAAGAGGTTACATTTCAGGGCTTTACAATTGTGGTGTTCGAACACTAGTTGTTCGTGGTTGCCAGCGCTTCTGCTACTAAGGAATTCAGTTGCGACCTTTTGAAGCCACGCCATGTACCTTTTCAACGCCATTCGAACTTGCCTCAAAGTTATGACCCTACTTAAATGCCTTTATTTGTGGCCCTACAAATATATCCTCCTTTATTTTCGCCTCACTGATCCTTGGGAATTTCTTCTTTAGGTATAGGACACTTCGTCCACTTTTATCCATTGTCTTCACAAAATTTTTCACCAATCCGAGTTTGATGTGAAAAGGAGGACGATATACGTTGCACGATTTTCAAGTAGTTGCGAAGTCGCATTTTTGGTCCAGTTATCAAATGTTGAGACAAGTGATTCTGCAGTAGTTAAAACCAAATGTTCAGACCAGTGATGCCGTTGGTCATTCAGCGGCTTGGACCAATTGTTTTCTTCGTACAGGACAATGGCCCTGCACACAAATCCAGTGTCACGAAGGAATGGCTTGCAGAAAAGGATGTGGAGGTTTTACCATGGCCTACTAGAAGTCCCGATTTAAACCCTATTGAAAACATATGGAACTTAATAGGGTATGAATTACAGAAAAAGAAACCCGAGACGAAGCAAGAACTGAAGGTGGCTATGATGGACTTGTGAAGGAAGATAACTAAGAATTTTTGGCAATTCAATGCCCAAAATAATTAGTGAATGTAAAAAAACGGTGGTGGTCCAATTGATACTAATAACACTGGTCATACATATTTTGCAATAAAAATCCTCTATTTCACTTATTGTATGCTATTTTTTACTTTTCTCCTTGGTTTCCCTATTCTTTTGGTAGTTGTAGGAAAACTCACCTCAAAGAAATTGCACTTTTACAATTGTCGAAAAATCTGGCATTTCAACGAACATGAGACCAGCGCCATTCTCTTAACCGCCCTTTACGCTACTCGAAGACAAAGTTTAATAAAAAAATTGGAACCACTTTCGATAAATATTTTAAAATATTTTAGGACTTCAAGTACCCTTTAAAATCAAAATATCCGTTTATCAAAACTCCAAATGCCTCGATTTGGTTCAGATCGATTAGGGAATATCAATTTTGGAGAGACTCGGCTGAACGGTTTAGGAGTGTTTTAAGAGATTTTGAGCCGAAAATTTGCCCTTTTCCAACGCACGGTTAAGTAACTTTCTCTTGTTATGAAGTGAGAGAAAGTAAAAATATGTTCAGATAGTTTAATAAACTTTTTAAACGCAATAAAAAATGCAACTATATTAGGTGACATTAACGCTAAAATAGAATAGGGGGATACTCTTCAAATAACCGAACGGCTGAATGTTAGAGCAATGTTAACTGAAATCTCTCATCCAAAACTTACATATTCACAAGATATATTAATATCCACAAGATTGATTAAGAAACTCGCTAGACAGGTATTAGGGATTTAAATATAAATTTCTACGTCTCCATCTTATTTGAATTCTACTCAGATCACTTGCCGGTTTTATTTGCAACTCATCAACTACCTCCCCGCATTCCCCACCTTCAAAACCAAATATTCTGAAATTAATTGGAATAAATTCAAAACAATCATGCCACACCATATACCAAAATAAAATACTACCTAACCTACTAGAAAGAGATAAGACATACAGTGAAATTTCATAATCCAAACTTCACTAAAACTCATAAAAATAATCCTGCAAACGAAAATTTTAATGAAAAATTACAATACAATTAATAAATATAAAAAATTAAACAAGAAGATATTGGGCCTCCATACGAATATCTGGACTGGAATATGTATTAAATATAACGTAACTAGAAAATTTTAAAAATCTACAAAAATTAACATCTTTACAACTTCAATCACTAAGCAGTAACGACAAATCTGTTTGACTATTCACAAAAAATACTTATACACCTCCACCATTCTTCCTACACACATACCGGGAGAGGTGGCTCAGGGCACCAACTGATGTCACTGCAGTGCCTCTGACTGGGAGGCCCTAGGTTAGAGTCCGGACGGTGGCAGGATTTTCGACACGATAGCTATGTCGAAGACAGACGCTGTCTGGAGGAGAATTCTAGCGACCTGCTGCTCTAATCGGTTGTTTTCTGTGGTTTCTCCGATGAATATCAGGCGAATGGCGGAGCGGTACCGTAACAAACGAACCATGGACCGCGCACGAACTTTCCTTCCTCTTCCTTGTCCTATCCTCATACACACTTTCACTAACTTGACTACACTACCACACCTGCCGAAAGACCAGTCGGGAGCTTAGTACTTGCCAGAAACTTTTCAGAAAGTCTGTTCCATTCTGCAGCACCACTAGTTCCTAAATGAAATCTGTTCTTTAAAAAAGCTAGTGAAATATGGTCATGTTCAATTTTTCGAAAGTACGTGTGGTTTTGTATAATTTTGCGCGAAATATAGAGAATTGTTTTTAAACAAGTTTTGCTCAAACACCGTTCCAAATTTTTCCTACAAATTTTTTCCGCGGACAGAAGGAACGCTTAACATGATAGTGCAGGTGACATTTTGTTTGAACACTCTGAATTTTCGAAAATTGCAAGTTTTGAATTGATACGAGAAAGAAAATGTTGTAACGCCACTAGCTTGACTTGAGAATTTTAGACAGCAATTATTAACAAAGATGAGTATACAATTTCCACGTTTATTGCAACTGTTTCGAGTTCAATGGTTGTGTTTGTGATCATGGGATAGTGGATAAAGTTGGAAATTTTATCTACGACCACACCTCCTTCTTTGATTGTATGTATCGTCTCTATAAATTGTGTATAGTGGGTTGAAGATTTTGTTGTTTTCTTCGAGATGAGTGTTTTACGCAGAGTATATGTATTTAATGAAACATTTTTTGAGATTTTTTTTATTGGATATGCTGGTATTATTCCAGTTACCAAGGATTGAATTTCTATAGGACTCCGTTGCCTTATATGACTCAGATATAATTGGACCATGTAAGACTTCGTATTCTGGATGAAATTCAGTATCGTAGAAATTAAGGAATCTGTGAAATTACCTACGTATGTTGTTATTGAATTTATTATTGTTTGTAAGGGCGGTCTTGTGGGATCGTGGTCTTGGCTGAGGTTGTCTTGATTGTTGAATCTGATTGTATATCATTGTTATTTATATTATTTTTATATAATTTATACTTTATTTATTTTATACTATATTTATATTACATTTATCATTTGTCATATTATTTTAGGGATTCACTTTCTACCAGATTGAATGTGTAGAAATGAGGGAAATGTGAATTTGAAAGTATGAGTGGCTGAGGCAGCCGGTCCCAACTGTCTCCTTTGTGACTGCTATTGAAGTTTTTGCAGACAGCATTTGGGGTTTTAATCGAACAGAGTACAGAATAATTATTACCGGTACAGTAGGCGCAGCTTCGGTTGTAGTTACAATTATGTTTCGTCTGTCCAAAATCTAGGTAACGTTGAGATTGAAGTGGCTCTTGTGTTCCTTTTCGTTTTTCGGCATACGCTTTGTGTTTGCAAATTTCATTGATGAACAAAATATTTTCTAAACATTTCGTTCAGGTAAACTTTGCAGCTGTTACTGATAATGATATATTGGATCGGAAAAGACAGTTAATGTTGATATTGATAATTGTTGGATAGCGTTGCTTTAGATTTTGAAAGTTTTCTTGGTCGGAAAACGACTGATGCACAAATTTTAACACTCCAAAAAAGTTGTTGTCGGAGAGATCTTTTTACGTATGGAAGTTCCAATTGGTCTACCTTAAGTATTTTACTATTAGACGGAAGTCTGTAGAGGTGCTTGCATTGAGTTTCACAGTACTACTTTTAAGATCTGCTAGGAAGTTTGTTGTCATATTGTTTATTTCTCTTGTGAACGTATTAACATTCGAGATTCCGGCAACATAAGTGGGTGAAATTTTGTTTCGAAAGTCTATGATTCACTTCGGGTTTCGTTTAAGAACTTAAATTTGTCATTTTATATTTGTTTCTCTTGTTCTGATAGCGGCTGGAGCTATTATTGGTAAAGACATTATATTTTATGGGATTTGCATGATCGCACCCTGTTCTTGGATTGTCATCGTCATTAGATTTCCTTTTGTGTTCATAATTTAAGCCTTCGATACTCACTGACATGTTTCATATTGCAGACAACCTCAGAATCCGGCGGCTCTTTGTTGTTCATAGACTGCTTTGGTTTGAGTTCATGGCTGCCCGTTCCGGTGAACCTTGGTGAATTTATGGACTCATTTATGGCGAGACGGGGTGAGGTCCTTACTTCACTGGTGGAAAGGTCGGGGTTATGTGCCATAAGCCACTGGGTAGAATCGATGCACTGCACTCAGGAAATATTAACCGCTTCTTGGATAATTTCACTGAACTTTTGTCGATGCATCTGCAGCGAGTCCAAATAACTTATTTGTGCCCAGATGATGAATGCTGCTTTGCCATTAATACAGTGAGCAGAAAGATTATCTTTCGTCGAACCCTGTACACTGCGCGGTTGACTGCTTATTAAATTGCTGGACTAATGTAAGCACTTTGAGATATAATACTGAACAAAAAACAACTTTAGCTGTTTAGAAACTCTACTCACAACTGCTCGTAAAGGAGAGCTAGAGCCAGTAAAGAACTGCTAATGGAGGTGCAGTCGACCTCTCGCCTCCACGTCTGAAAAGAGAATGGAGTTAAAACTAAGGAATTGGTCTTCGAAAATGGGGTAAGTCCTTTTTCATTGCACCGTACCAGTGTAAATACATGATGACGATTCTATTTGAAGATAGTCAATCAAGTTGCTTTTATTGCAATTATATGTTTATCGAATAACTTCAGAGAAATAGGAAGTAAAGAAATATATATGCTTGTGAATAATTAGAATATTTTAAAGATCTAATATTTTTTTTAAAAATATTTTCGAACCTATAAGAAATAGTTAACTCAGTGTTAATAAATTTTATCAATAATACTACATCTAATACCCAATTTTTAGTTTTTTTGATAGATTGTTTCGTGTATCCGGTGCTGTGTCAACTCTACGGTCATTAGCCGATAAGTGCAATGCATATTTTATCACGGGAGGTGGCGGTGTTCTTCCCCTCTGGAGATGAGATCCGGTGCTGACCTACACGTCGGCTTCCGGAACTTTCTCCCATATAAGTATCTACCATCATCGAGGCAATGCAGTGACATCAACTGATGCCTGAGCCACCTAAGCCGATGCGCTTCCTTTATCAGAATTGGTTGATTAGTGATTTATAGCGCGTCAACAGCCAAGGTCCCGTGTGTGCATGTTTTCCCTCGGGAGGTGGAGGTGATATTGCCCTGCTGGATGGTGAGATCCGGCGCCGACCTGCCGTCGACTATCAGGGTATCCCTCCAGGGTATCCAACCAGGTATCCCTCACCAACACCGATTCACCGAGGCACCGCCCCAGTCGGGACAAACTCTAAACTCCCTACCTGTTTTCCGGCATGTGCGGTAGTGTAGGGCGTGTGTGTGTGTGTGTGTGTGTGTGTGTGTGTGAGAGTAACTAAGGGGTAAGGATATGACATGGAAAGGGAAGGAAAAATGGCGCGCGGTCCATGGCTCATTTGTTAGAGTACAGCATCGGCATTCGCCGGGTATTGATCGGAAAACGAAAAACTACCGATCAGAGCAGCGACCGCTAGAATTCTCCTCCAACCAACGACTGAATTCGACCGAGCTGACATGCTAGTGTCGAAAATCCTGTCATCGTCGGGACTCAAACCCCAAGACCTCCCGGTCACTCGCACTGCAGTCACATCAGTTGATGCCACCTTTCTCGGTTCATCAAAGAGGATAAATAAATGAAGTCCTATACCATTTTTAAATGCATGTCATGCAAAAAGACGTAGTCCAAGAAATTACAATATAATATCAGTGTCAGGCTTTTACCACTCGTCCTTCACGACCTCGGTGTGAACGTAAAGTTTAAAGCAACCCTACCAGTCGGAGGGCGATAGTGGATCATGGCGCCAAGCGCAGCGCCCGTGCAGCGATTGGCTGGAGGGTAGGAAGCCCAGCCCGCTCTGTGCAGTGGCGAGGTGAAATACGGGGCGGGCGCGCGTCCCAGGCGCGACGCGGAGCGGAGTGAAGGGGGAGCGGAGGTCGCGTGCCTCGTCGCCTACGACGTCGCTGGCCGGGATCGAAGTCGCCTGTCGTCCGAGCAGGCCAGGCGAGACACGCGCGGACGGTCCGACATTCCAGTTGTATTCCAGTACGCGACAGTGTAGCCCAGACGTACAGTGATATGAAGCATGGCGAAGTACTAGTGCGAAGGAAAGACGTGAACTGGCGTGGCTGTTACAGACGTTTGGATCCGAGCTCGGTGGCTTAGCGCGTCAGCTTAACCCGTGACGCAGCCAATCATGGACAGGCAGAGCTCGTCGCTCTGGTGACGACAGTGCGCGCGACCCTCTCGCCGCCAAAGCGCTTGCTATTGGCTATTGGCCGCCTTGGGCGCTTGGCCTCACAAAGTCTGCTGGGGCCAGACACAGCTGTAAGCTACAATGACACAACTTCGGATTCGACGCTCATTTTACATTACTCTCATTCAAATTCTCGCCTATTACATTTTACGCCCTTTATATTAATTTTCTGTCATGATACTCATCACATTTCTCTCTTTACATTACATTTATTGTATTCTCCTTCACATGTAATATTGTATATTTCCTCTTTATACTTCTTCTTGGTGGAGAGAAGGTGGAGGTGAAATGATTATGAAGGACGGGAGTGGAGAGTGCGGGCCAAAATAGTTCAATGGGAACAACGTGGGGCACTGGCTAGCAATATGAAAACCTGCGGCGCACTCACTTTGACTTCTATCCCTCCGGAGCGTACTATATCTGGATTCGAAATTACTCCTCAGTCTTCCAGGCGCATAATGTACATGCGCTACCATTGTGTGCCTCTGGAAGACGATGATTTGTACGGGAAAACCGGGTTACCCTATCCCTAAACGAACACTACACGAGTAATATTTCTTCAGCCGTATTCTGTAAATTTACACTTTTGAACTTTTTGAACATTCTATTTTGGAAATGTTGCTTTTCTGGGTTCCTCACCCTTACATCATGGTGTTCAGAAACGAGCAGAAACTCGAAGATTTTATAATATTTAATTGAAGATATAGAGGCAGAAATAACTGTACACGTAAAAGTACCGTTACAATTTTTGTCTTTCTCTATAATTTAATATAGGCTTTGCAATATTGGAATATGTATATACGCGCAGTACTGGGTCTATAATGCTCTAAGACAAAGTTCAGGAGTTAGCCCACACAAATTTCGTTGCAATATGAAGCGATTTTCACTTTATTTATTTATTTATTTTACGTCAAAAAAACAGTTAAAAACTGCGTATGACGTGCTATGGGGAAAAGTGAATTGTGTGCACATTTTCAAAATTCTGTGATCCCTACACTTAGTCATATACTACTTAAATTTTGAATTTTTGAAAGGGAGAAAAAAAACTCCCATGCAATAAAATCTATTTTCAAGGATAAGGACTTTACAAACAAATTTACAAATGGCGAAATGTTTGCAAATGACCAGCTAATTACTCTTAAAATTAAAATCACAGTTCTAAGCTAGTGGTGCTACAAGAGCACACTGCAGTCGAAACATCGCCGATACCCGCCGCGCGATTACAATAATCTTTACTGCATACGAAGTGAGGCAATTAAGTGAAAAGAAAATACTTCAGGTTGCAATTTTGATGTTGAAAATTTAAATTATCCAGATCAAGAAGGCCACTTTTCAAGTTGCCGTTTTGAAATGTCCTTTTTAATAAGGTCAAAATATATACGGATCAAACAATAATCGCATTGTCATGCTCAGAGTTAGGAGTTTCTTCAATTTTGTATTAGAAATCTTCAGCGACTTTCTGAAAATGCATTTAACTCAAGACATTTTTTGGTGTAGTTGTTCGTAGTACAAGATCGTTCATATTATGATTAATAATACAACAAATATGGGCTCTTATCCCTTGTAACGAATGATACATAATCGGATCCCTTCCGCAAGTATAGGACGAACGACGACGCTGCCATGCCTTGCGCGAGGGGAATGGCGTCTTATTTAGAACCCGAAACTTTAAAGGTGCAGTGACGCATTGCTGCGTCTCTCCGACAATACGGGGAGGCTCCGGCTTCCGGCCTATGACATTAACCTAAACTATCGTTGAGTCTGTCAATAACTCGGAATGTTGACGCTTTGCTACGCGTGGCGAAGTTGGATGACATGAGTCCGGCCTTCGGCTTGCGCGATTAACATCCCATCCTTGAGTCTGTCCTTTCCAAAGCATCTTTTTGCCGTAACACTTTGAACTCGCATTCTGATGCTGTGCGTGCGGAAGGTGGGGGCGAGGCTGCGGCCTTCGACCTATGCCTTGAATATAAAACTTCCTTGAACCTGGGCAGCGCATAATTTTCACATTTGAACTGGGTACGTCAACATACCACCATTGTTATTCTAACTGCGCAACGCCCCCCTTCGTGCCGCTCGCTCTTCGCTTTCGCTCACCGACGTCGCAGCGTCGGAGTCGTCTCCATGCGATAAGGGATCAGCCCCCCCAATATGAAAGTACTATGAGCACGTGTCGGTCGCTGTGAAAAAGGGACGCCCACTCGCTGAGCGGCCTGTAGGAGGAAATTGGGGGCAGCCCGCATGAGGTCACGCGGCTACCCAAACAACGAGCTGCTGTGGCGGTGGCCGCTCTGCGGAAAGGCTGGCGGGGGCGGGGCGGCGGGGCATTGGGGGCGGGGGCGGGGCGCGAGGGCGGTGCAGCCGATCGCCGCTGCGGTCGATGGCTGGCGGGCGGGGCCGCCGGCGCCGCCGCTCGCTGGCTTGCTTGCCTCGCCCGCCCCGCCCCTTCGTTCGCGCTCCATTCCGCGCAAATGAGGGATGCGCCGCGAGCGCCAGCCCTCGCCCTTTCCCCTCCTCGCCCTTTCGCCGCTCGCCCACCATCAGCTCCAGCCCTTAGCCGACCTCAGCTACCCTAAACCGCCATTGTCTTATCCTCCGATTTAAACATAGTGGAACTTCAAAGTCACGAGCTGGAAGGAGAGGGGGACATTGTCATCCAATCAGGAGCTTCAATATCAACTAGAGGTGCTACAGCATGACACACTTTCTCGTAGTAAAGTTTCCTAATTTCCTTGGTGTGTACTTGTGGTGTGCACAGTTTTGTTCCTTGCCTGCGTCCATCTATTGGGGACCAAAGACTTTTTTTTTATATCTTCGCAACTTTTCGGTTTCCAAATAGTAGAACCTAAATTATATTTTAAGAATATTAAAGAAGGCTATAACGTCGTCCTAAATAGCAATTATAATTGACACTTTGGAGCCGGTTTTAAGAAAATTTGATTAGAGATGAGAGATATATTTACGGACAACAAGTTTCATTTGTGGGAAAATGTTCCATGTTCAATTTTATAGTTGTAGGAAGACGCCGAAAAAAAATCAACTTTTTGCAATTGACGAAAATTCAAAGTTAACCGTGGAAATAGGACCTATGCCACTTTTATAAGTGTATTTTACTCTGTTCTTACCAGAAATTTGAAGAAAAAATTTGGTGCCATTTTCGAGAAAATTTTGAAAATGCCCAGGGAGCTTCATGTAAAGAACCCCAAATTTTAAATTTATTTCAAAATTTCAAAGCTTGAACTAGAGCCAGATGGACAGGGCTTCCTTCAATTTGGAAAAGATTTTATCCAAATTATTTATAATATTTATTTTATTTAAAGACAAAATTTAATCAAGACATTGTGTCATTTTGAGAAAAATTTTTAAAGGTTTTCGAAGCTTTATGTAAAGTACCCTCAAAAATCCAAATAACCGTTTTCAAACTCGTAAGCATCGATTTCGTTGCGATCGATCGGGGAATATCAATTTTGTAGAAAATCAGCTGAACGATTTAGGAGCTGTGTTGACCACTGACAGACAGGCAGACAAACGGACAAATGTACAGGCCAACAGGCGGACAGGCGGACGGCCGATCAGCCGTTTAGTCGTCATGTGATTTTCCAGTATCAATGACCCATAAAATATGGGGTGTGAATACACAACATGTTAAAGGAAATAATTACGTCATATAGGAAAATTTATTCATTTTTTCGTTATCAGAGCCTGGCAATATGAGTTTTTCTGTCGAAAATTTGCCGTTTTCTCGCGCACGATAACAATACTTTTTTCTTACGAAGTGCGAAAAGGTAAAGAAAACAAGCATAGCAAATTAAAACAATATTGTGTGTACAAATGAAAAACAAATGTAGCAAATGTAAAATAGCAAATATGCAACAAAATTACATAATCAGAATCACTATCAGAAAAGTCAACCTGCAACATAGTTCAACCATCATTATCACTAAATGCTGGTTCCAGCAATAAATTATCGATATTTTGGCCGGTTCGAGCTAGTCCCATACCAAACAATGTTCCCTACGTACACAACACAACAAAACCTATACGAGCACGCATGATGTTGAAAAGAATCTGCACTTACAAAGCACAAAGTGGGGTGTTGTATACCTCAACAACAATTGTAGCGCAACTATTACAATTATGCAATAGCAACCGAACTCATAAATCAAGACAATATAATATTATAAACTATATAATTGTGTTTCCTCCAGACACTGTGATTTTGTATGAAAATAGAATTCCGGGGGGGAGGGGGTCTCACCGTAAGGTGACAATGCGTGGTTCGTGGTGCGTGGCAATCGTTGCCTTCAACCTGCTCTGTCGCGACTCCGGCATTACGCGGGAAAGGTGCGTATGAATGCCGGCTTCTCAGCTACTGTTCTCGTTAGCCGTAAATAGCTATTTGTGTGCACTGTATGTGAGTAAGTGTTAATGGATATTGTGTGTTATATTCCATCTTTATGACGAATTTTCAATTCGCGCAGGAATTGCAAGAAAACAGCAGAATGCGTTCATGTGATAGGTATCTATGATTTTGTTATAAAACTAGAAACTCTGTGAAAAATCCAAAAACATTTCAATTACTAATTTTATTAACTTAACTACAGAATAGCAACATTTTTTATATTCTTTATATGTAATGATCTGTTGTACTGTTTAGCCACATATATTGGATACACAGTATACGTGAAGACTGTTTTCATTTAAATATTTAACTTATTTCATTCTTTTTTTATTATACGAGTGTTTTTTTGTTCTTCAGCAGTGCGTACAATTTTTGGATCATTCTGTGAGGTTTCGTTCAGCGGCGTTGTTGCTGCTGCAGAGTACTATATAAATTTATAATTGCACGACCTTTATGGATTTATTATTATTAACAACTTAAAAATACATATAAAAATATTCGGTTAAAATTGTTAATTGCTTTATTTGTATGTAATCGGAATATAATATTATTAGTAAGGATATTCCATTCTCTGCGATATATCTCTTTGGAGAGAATCTGCCAATTCCAATGGCCCGCATTGTAGTGTATCGATTGTTGACCAGGGAACTGGGAAATGTAACTAAAAGTAATCGATGAGTTGGATGAATTGGAGCGAGATTCCGGACTGCACAAGAACTATTTCATTCGTTTAAAGAATGTGGTGTCAGGAAGTCGTCACAAAGAACGCCTCTCGAAACACAAGATTCGGACGCTTATGATTCAGCGAATCCTTCTACATCCACGGAGAAAGCTATCAATGCTCAAATAGAAGTAATTTCAACAATCCTCTTCTGAGAATATAATGAATATTGTTTCACTGATTACTGTATAATATTGTGATATGAAATTACAATGTCATGGCTGCATCGACACACCACGTGCCATGTAATGGAATGTATTCTAATATGGGTTTTCCATTTCCGCGCCATTTCCGTTTTAATAAGTTTTAGTATTTCTTTTTCATTGTTCAACTTATAATTTATTTAGTTTCCTATTCATCGTTATGAACGTTTATACCGATTTATCGCGGTCAAATCCAAGAAAATATTTCCATGGTAAACGGGAAACTATTCGCTAGAATCGACCCAGTAATCATTGGAAATAATTTCTAAGAGAAAAGATGCTTAGAAATTGCCAGCACATCGGGCGATGCGCGATGAGCGAAAATCGTGGGAGTGTTTCTGAAAAGGTGACGAGGACAGGCAGAGGTCTCTGGAGCAGTATGGCAAGAAACTTCAAGGCGGGAATACTTCTAGGTTACGACTATCAACATAAGAGAATTTGTACACAATCGAACGTTAAAGCATTATCGATCGTCTTCCGCTCATGCGCAGTTCAAATTTTGCACCATTTGAGTGCATTTGCTCATGCCCAGAAGATCGATAGTGTTGTCCGCTATGGCGCACACAAACTCTCTATACTTGCTAACGTCGTCCTATAAAATAAGAGAGGTCGTTCTTAACATTCGTCATTGAGTCCAGCCATAATTGCTATATTAGCCATCTTGTTAAGAACAAGACATTAAAAATGACAAGAGTAAGATTCATTAAAGTATGTTACCTTGCTATCATGATTCCAATAGCAAATTATCCTCTTGCCCTCCCACGAAGGACAAAAAGAAAAGAATTGAAAACCGAAAAGAAATCTCACAGAGCTTGCTGAGAGCCATTTTGTTATAACTCCATTTTTGTAAACCTTACAAAAATGGAAAACTGAAAAAATATTTTCAAACTTTCTCAAAAATGGCACCAAATTGTTTGATTAAATGTTGCTCACCGATGAGCTAACGGAAGCTTAAGAGTGGTCCAAGTCTCATGTTCGTTGATATCACAGATTTTTCGAAAATTGCCAAAGTGCAATTTTTGGGGGGGGGGCGTCTTCCTACAACTATAACATTGGAGATAGATATTTTTTCCTCAATAAAATATTTTTCTTAAAGACACATCTTAAAATAAGGTCGTGTACAATTTTTCAAAAATATGAGTCAAATCCATGCAATATTTAATTTTTAAACAATGTTTTTGTCTAAAACGGTAGCAATTTTTTGTTAGTTTTTTCATATGTATCAAGGGACGATAAAAATATGGTGCTAGCTCCATTTCCGACGAACTTCCTAATTTTCAAAAATTTTCAAAAAGTTGACATTTCAAGATTTAGATTTTTTCTTTGACAAAGTCTGTTCCAAAACATAAGGTCTTTAAACAAATGCCATGTACAGTGTTTTGAAAAATCGAGTAGTTTTGGGGTAATTTGTGCTTCAATTTATAAAAAACATTTTCTCAAAAAACCCTCCTGTTTTTTTCTTCAAGTTTTTTCCTGCTGATAGAAGTTGTGACGCTTAAAAGAATCTCATTTTCGATTCACTGTCTAAACGTTCGAAAATTGTAACTTTAGAATTAATAAGAGAAAGTATGTGCTGTTGTAGCACCACTAGTTCTCAAGGCGGAGATTCGCTTTATAATGATCATCGTTCACAGATATCTTTGATAAACTTCATTTAGTCATTGGAAGCACTTCTACTCACAAATTGAATAATGTATACAAATCGATGATAATGTGCATATTAAGGCATGAGAAATATTTAAAAAAATACATTTGTGTAATTTTTGAAAAAATAAATAAATATAGCAAAATTAATTTTACGTCCTACTAAACAGTGCAACAGCACTATCCATTGGAAGGGTATTTTAAGAAACGAATTAGAGCCATTTTTGAGAAAACGGCGTTTGAGCGTTTCTAAAAAAGTGATATTTTGAGCCCAATATAATAGAAAACTGTCAAGTTTTCGAGAAAATTTAAATGAGATTATTTCAAGCACGTGTACTCATCTGAATTGCCAGTAATGTATTACATATTCAGGACGTGAGAGACGAGTCAAAAAATTATTTTTTGTAATTTGTGAAAAACAGAAGAATAGACCAATGTTGCGTCTATGTCGTCGTATGGAGTACATTTAGCACTACCCCTGCGAAAAATTTACAGAAAGAATTTGGAGCCGTTTTTGAGAAAATCTTATTGTTGTTATTTTTTTAATTGCACATATTGCACGCACTATTGCCCAAAATCTACTATAATATTTTTTAAAAATCGACATTACCTTACTGAAAGAACTGATTGTGGACAACAAATTTCATTTGAAGCAAAAATCTCTATCTTCAATTTTATAGTTGTAGGAAGACGACAAAAAATTCAAACATTTGAAATTTTCGACAATTAAGTTAACCGTGAACATCGGACCTATGCCACCTTTATAAGTGTATTTCTTCTATTCTTAGAAGAAATTTAAAGAAAAAATTTCGAGTCGTTTTTGAGAAAATTTTGAAAATGTTCTAGGGGCTTCATGTAAAGTACCCGCAAATTTTGAAGAATGTTTTTCAAAATCTCAAAGCTTTGACTCGATTCATATGGATTCCAGACGGATGGACGGACAGACGGACGTTTTGAAACAAACACTTTTCGGTATCGGGGGACCCCAAAACGTGTATTTCCGTTGAAATCTCGAAATCGATTTTCCGGAGCATTACATAACTTTATACTACGTATATTACTCCGTACATACGTTTGTATACGAGAAAGTAGAAAGGGACTTGAAAAACTGGGAGTAATTTTACTTACAAATGAATGACGATGATATTACTAATTCTATGCAGTCTTTAATGTTCATCAAAATGGTATATTCCAATTTTTCTGGTAAAGACGCACTGCTTACCAATGTGAGGTTGTAAACTCATAATCGAATGCAAGACATAAGGCTCAGTGAAAATCTGAATACTGATGTTAATATACCCATTGAAATACTTGTCGTCACTACCCACGGAATGACTAACATGATCGAACGGAATATTGGATTTGTGGACCTCTGTCGGGAGGATGCCCATTTTCATATATTTGATTCATACTTTTGAGTCAGGAAAATATGATCGCCAAAACATTTAACCTTGTCTATGTAATGAGTGATCGTACGTATTGCAAATTTCATTCACGGAGGATCGTTGAACAATCGACTTGTCAAAGTTTTGCTAGATGAATTGAACAGTAAATATGGGGACTTAATCTTAATCTTTGATAGAATAAGTAGAGATAAAATAGGGTAAAGTGGCTGAGTTGAGGTAAAGTGCTGAAAAGGTTTGCAGTTTTGATAACTGAAATACTGACATTCATGAGATGTAAAGATAGTTATTAATAAAAACTGGATGATAATATATGACCATTATGCATAGCCTATTATCTGGTGTGACTGTAAAGCTAAATAATCTAAAGATAACTTTACGAGGAAGGGAAAAGCACACATCAGAAATTATGAGTGCAATCTCAGCCTTCGCGTTGAAAATCAATCTACGGAAGGGGTAGTTGGCAGAAAACGAATTTCATCATTTTTCGTCGATTGCTCTTCTTTTGGATTTGGAATTTCTTGTGGAGTGTAACCCAACCCAACTCACTCAGCTACAAACGTAATTAGAGAGACGATTGGAGAATATGTTCTATAGGGAAGATGTGTTTATTTTTGCCCGAAATCCATTCGTGAATCACAATATTACCCAACTGGCTTCGTTAATGGAATCGCTTTGCTTGATCAATAACGCCGAAATCGTACTACAAATTATCACACCTCGCAATAATACCATATTCCAATGCAAAGATAATGAAAACGCTGTAGTTTCTCAGGTCGTGGACCCCTTGCGCAATTGTGCACTCATCATTAAGCGTTTTTCGGTACAAAACCTCTAAGTATACAGAATTGTCTCAATTAAATGAAATGAAGAGCAAATACGTAAGTTCAACATTACAAATCAGATTTTAAGACATTACGTTTATGTTTTCTTGTTAGTTATCTGTCTGTGATAATAAAATATATGTTCCTTGTGTAGTTGTTTCCTTTATTTCACCTAGCTATATTAATTATTATAGAAGATATAAATTAATAAAGATCAGTAGGAATTTGCAGAGTACAGAAAGTAGATAGTGACAAGAGGCTTGAGATGTGAAGATTAAATTGAAAAGATTGGTGCAAAACATGTCAGGCACTTTTGGCTTAGGGTTAAGCCCGTCGTTGATAAACTTGTTTTAGAACAGAGTTTCGTTTCTCCATTGATCGATTATCTTGTTCTCTGTTCTTGAATTTTTACTTTTCCGTTCGTTAGATATGTGTGGCCATCTCCTTTGCTTTCCGATTTCCTTTTGTTTTCGTCCGTGTGCCACTGTTCCGTACTTAATTCGTTTTTATCCTCCTAGGGTCGCTTCGGCAGTTTCTGTGTGTGACCACGTCGCGTCGCCGCATCCCGATTCGTTTCGTGCGCAATTGTGCGCTTGTGTGCCTCGTGCGCGGCTGCGGGCAGCCCCGCCGGCGAGTGGTGGGCGGAGGCCGGCCGCAGGACGCAGCTCCAAACGGCCCGCGCGGGATTCATCGCTAAACCCCGCAACTCCGAGGCCATCGAGCCGCGCCCTCGCCAGCAGCGGCCCCCCCCCCCCGCGGAGACCTCTACAGAGATAGGGATGCGCCGAATTGGATCTTCGCATCGGAATCTGACTCCCACAGTGCTACCCAGTAAGTATCAAGAGATATCATCCCATCGCTACTAACATCATGGAGCAGAGGCTTCTTTTTCCGCCCAGTGGTTCTGTACCTTCTTCTTGAGTCCACCCGCTTGTCGCTCACTCAAGTTTTTGGAATCGTGACTCCACTGTGAAATGAAATGCAAAAGAACGGGATATAAACTAGTGGTGTTACAACAGCACATACTTTCCCGCATTACTTCAAACTGCTCCACTGTATTATACTACTACATGAGCCAGCAAAATTGTTTTCAACTAGCAATTTGTTATTAGCGCCGAAAGTCGAACTCAGAATTTCAAAGTTAACACGCCGTGCTTCTTACTTCTACGCTATACAAAAAGTCAGACTCTAGAACTCCAGCCGAACACTTAAAAATCGAATGGTCTCAGCCCAATATTTCCAAAACAAAATTTTGTAAAACTCACACAGATCAAAGAAGATGACACTTACACCATTCTTTTAAGCGACTCTTCATTTGTATGTGAAACAAAGAAATAATGGCAGTTTTTAGAAAATGTTATTTTTATAATTTACATTAATTTCAACCATAAATTTCGTGAAAAATATTAGTTTTTTAGAAAAATTGTTTATGTCCTTTATTAAAGAGCTGATTTCTTAGAACAGATTTTGTTAAAGTCAAATATCTCCATCTTCAATTTTGCAATTCAAACCTTTTGCAATTTTCGGAGGTAAAGAGTTCGCTGAAAATGGGATTAGACGATTTTTTACCACTATTTGATAAATACGAGGAGAAAATTGGAAGAAAATATTAGTAGAATAGAATTCGAGAAAGTGATTTTCTTAGAAATTGCGTACATTTCATGCACAAAATAGCGAAAATTACAGATTTTTCCAAAACATTGAACATGAATTTCTGTAAGGTTTAATGTTTTAGAGCTGACTTTGTCTAAGCCGAAAACCTCTATCTTCAATTTTGTAATTTTTAAATGTTAAAATTTTGCAATTTTCGAAAATATAAATTTCGTTGGAAATGAGACCGTAGTTTACCGTTTGGGCGGTTTTTACAGTTTGGCCATTTTTATCGTTAAACGTTTGGAGAGTTTTTGAGAAAAAAATTAATTAAAAAGTATAACTACCCGTATTTCACGTGAACTACTCATATTTACGAAAAAGTGTGCATGATCTTATTTCAAGATTTGTAGGAAGACGCCAAAAAATTAATTTTCCAATTTTCAAAACCCGCGATTTCAGCGATAACGATACCAATACCATTCTCTCATGTATTCTTCATGCTTTCCGAGGACAAAGTTGAATAAAAAATATGAACCTATTTTTGAGAAAATTTTAGAAATGGTGAGGAGGCTTTATGTGAAGTAACCACTAAAATGAAAATATCCGTTTCAAACTCACAGGCCTCGAGTACTTCAAAATCAGACACACAGACACACAGACAGACACACAGACACACAGACAGACACAGACAGACACACAGACAGACAGACACACAGACAGACAGACAGACATTTACACAGACAGACAGACAGACAGACAGACAGACAGACAGACAGACAGACAGACAGCCCACACAGACAGACAGACACACAGACAGACACACAGACAGACACACACACAGACAGACACACAGACAGACACACGACAGACACACAGACAGACACACAGACAGACACACAGACAGACACACGGACAGACAGACAGACGGACAGACGGACAGACGGACAGACGGACAGACGGACAGACGGACAGACGGACAGACGGACAGACGGACGGACGAACAGACGTACGTTTTGCTTTCTATTGTTTTTTCGGCATCAAGGACCCACAAAACTCTCTGGCTATCTCACGTGTTAAGGGATTTTTTCTCTTAATTTAACAACTGGATTTATCAAGTTTTTCTTTGTCAGAGCCCGGCAATTAATTTCTTCTGACCAAAATGCGCCAATTATTTCATTAGCATTACATAACTTTCCCTATACTACGTATCTTACTCCGTATATACGTACGAGAAAGTAAAAAGAAATCTTTAGCCCTTAAATACAATACTTAGTTCAGAAACAAAATAGATGTCCTACAGAATGGCACATAATTTCCTTTAGTAATGTTTCGTAATTTCCTTGCTGCGATCTGACTTGATGGTGTTGATGATGTATGATCTTCGCCATAGTACATTTTTGTTTTACATTTTCCCAAGTGTTCGGTTTCCTAATAGAAAATCCGAAATATTCCTTCAAGAACATTAAAGAAGAGTACAATCTTGTCCTGAATAGAAATTTTCATTGACAAATTTGAAGCCATTTTTCGGAAAATGGGAAATAAAAACTACTTCAAATTCGAAATTTGAAGATCTTTTTCTCGGGCATCTATTGAGTTTTCGATAAACTTCATTTAAAGTCCTTGGAGGCACTTCCACTCACAAATGCAATAATATATACATATCCACGGAAATTAGCATATTAACCGCGTGACAAAAAAACATTAAAATTACATATATGCAATTTTTGAAGATATAAAAGAATTCACCAAAATGAACTTTATGTCATATTAAATAGTGTCATTACCAATAACCGTTTGAAAAGTTTGAAGAAAATATTTGGAGCCATTTTTGAGAAAATGGCGTTTGAGCGTTTCTGAAGATGCTGAATTTTGAGCACGTTTTCACAGAAAACTTTTAGTTTTCGAAACACTTTCTGACAATATTTTAAAGTACATGTATTCATAAATAAAATAATGTGAAAAACTCGTCTCTAATCTACATATTACCGACGTAGGAGACAAGTCAAATTACATTTTTGTAATTTTTGAAAAAACAAAAGAATAGAGCAATATGGCGTTTATGTCATCGAATAGGGTTCATTTGGCACTAGTCCTACCAAAAATTTAAAGGAAAAGTTTGGTGCCGTTTTTGAGAAGTTCTTGTTTTTTTAAAAAAATTGCAAATATTGCACGCACTTTTGCACGAAAATACTAGAATATTGAAAAAAATTTACTTGACCTTAATTAACGAACTCCTTATGGACAACAAATTTCATATGAAGAAAAATCTCTGTCTTCAATTTTATAGTTGTGGGAAGACGCCGAAAAAAATTCAAACTTTTGGAAATTTCGAAAATTCAGAGTAAACCGCAAAAATCGGACTTATGCCACCTTTGTACGTGTAGTTTACTATATATTTACTTAAATTAAAAAATCTATTTGAAGCGGTTTTGAATAAATTTTGAAAATGTCCGGTGGGTCTTCATGGAAAGCACCCTAAATTTTAAAGGACGTTTTTAAAAATTTCAAAGCCTCAACTAGACCAATTCGATAGGGGTTTCTTCAAGTTTGAAAAGATAGTATGGATTGTACAGACGCTCGCAGTGTTCACAGAGGTACAATCGGGCAACAGACAGACGGACGGACGGACGTTTGAAAAAAACACTTTTTCGGTATCAGGGGATCCCAAAACGTGTATTTCCGTTGAAATCTCGAAATCGATTTTCCGCAGCATTACATCATTTTCTCTATACTGCATATATTACTCCGTGTATGCGTATGTATACGAGAAAGTAATAATAATAATAATAATAATAATAATAATAATAATAATAATAATAATAATAATAATAATGTCTTTATTAATGGCGAGGCTCAGGCCATAGGGCCTGCTCTTCCACCAAACCACTGAGTTTACATTGATACAGAGTAGTAACATTTATATGTTACTCCCCTCTTATGAGGGGAGGGAAATCTGTACATTTACGTCTGGGAGTGCAAAACTAGGGACCATCCCGGCATACGCCTTAAGCGATTGAGTAAACCCAGAAAACCTCAATCAGGATGGCGGCTTAGGGCCGAACGGCATTATGGTATAGAAATGGAAGAGAAGAGAAAAATCAGAGAAGGGAATCATAAATGAAAATGAAGTAGAAAATACGAACGAGAAAAAAGAAAGGAGAGAGACTAAAGGGGGGCCAACTCTACATTTATGAGTGGGAGTGCAAAGCAAGGGGCCATCCCGGCGTACGCTTTAAGCAATTAAGTAAACCTAGAAAAACCTCAATCAGGATGGCGGCTTATGGCCGAACATTAATATAGAAGAATATGGTATGGATAGTAGTGAAGGTGAAGAGATGAGGCGTTTAGGGGAAAGGGTCGTAAAGACATAAATGGGGAAGACTGTGAAGGAAAGGGAAGGAAGAAAAAGCGAAGAAAAGAAGGAAGAAGAAGTAGTTGGAAAAGTAAATTTTTTCCAGAAGCGGTACAGAAATGTTACGTTTGGTATACATTAGCACTTTACATAAATATACAAACATTTGTAACAGCAGAGAAGCACAATAGGCTCTAAGTTAATAGTACCAGTAATTTATAATATAATATTGACATTATTAAGAAACAATGTAAAAGTATAATAGGATATAAACATCAATTGTAATTATTATTAAGGCCAATATATTGTAGATATGACAATGATGACAGTACCAAAATAGCTGCAAGTATTTTAGCATTTATTTGGAGCGTGGCTAGTCTCTTTTAAATATTTTATTTGAACAATTTTATACGGTACCCAGAAAATGTGGTTGTTAATAATTTAGATGGAGTGAGAGGGAGTGAAAAATGAGAATAGAGTATGAGTATGGGGTGGAATTTTGAATTTAAAGAGTAGGAAAGTGCGGCGTTTAGGGAGGCGGTGACCGGGTGCTTGGTAGTGGGAAAAGTCTGGAGGATGAAGAGGACATTAATACCATTCTATATATATCGTTATACCTTACCCAAGTATTTAATTCGTTTTTGAATTTACGGAAAGTATTCGAATGTTTTAGACTCACTGGTAGTTTATTCCAGGCTCGGATAGCTGTAATGGAGAAAGATTTACTGAAAGAAGTCGTGCTGTGACGTGGTACACAGAACAGAGCTGAACCACGAACTCGGTTTAATTTCAGAGGATTGAAATTACTTATTAGACGTGTTACATGAGAACCGTGTAAAATTTAATAGAGAAGAAGTAGAGAGTGAAGTAACCGTCTTTTGTCTAGAGTAAGCATATGAAGTGAGTCAAAAAAGTGCGATACATGGTCGTATTTTCTTAGATCAAATATAATCCGTACGCATGGGTTCTGTGCTACTTGAAGTTTACGTTGTAATTTAGATGTCATGTTTGTCAGAAGAAAATCGCAATAGTCAAAATGTGGCATAAGTGATTTAATGAGTGTCTCACGTGTACTAATTGGTAGAAGCGTTCGCAGGCGTTTCAGCGAGTGCATTGCGGCAAAAACTTTACGGCAGGTTGAGAGTTCCAGCTGAGGGTGTTGTCAATAAACACTCCTAGGTTCTTGACTTCGGAACACCAAAGTAGAACGGTGTCATTTATATAAATTTTAGGCAGAGTATAAGAGGATATTTTATTCACAGTGCTTTTTGAACTGATAATCATGCACTGTGATTTATTTGGGTTTAATTGTAGGCCTAATAACGCTGCCCATTTGTTTAAGGTTATCAAATCTTCGTTAATTTTATGTGCGAGTGAGAAGAGTTCAGACGGGTGGCCACTTAGATATATCTGAAGATCATCCGCGTACATTTGATGACTGCAATATTTAAGTGCATTTCCCACATCGTTTACATACATTAAGAATACTAGTGGTCCTAATACAGTGCCTTGGGCAACTCCGCGGTTAAGTTTTAAGGCCATTGAGCTGCGACTACCGGACACCACTCTTTGGGTTCTGGAAGTTAAATAGTTAAGAAACCATGTACGCGTAGGCTGTGCAAATCCCATGATTTTTAGTTTTGCGAGTAAGATGTCGTGATCTACTGAGTCGAACGCTTTCCTGAAATCCTCCAGAAGAATTAACATAGTTATATTACTGTGATTTATAGCTATTCTCGCATCTTCAATAACATTCAGTAGCGCAGTTCCAGTATTCCTGCCGGAACGGAAACCTGATCGCTGATCGTTTAAAAGTGATTGGTTTTGGAGATACAGTTCAGTTTGCTTACGGACGACTTTTTCGAGTACTTTAGAAATAGTCGGGAGGATGCTAATTGGGCGGTATTCAATAGAGTTTCTGGTTGATGCTGTCTTGGGAATAGGATGCACGAGCGCACTTTTCCAAGATAAAGGATATTGTCCGCTCATTAGAGAGAAATTTACTATTTCAGTAATGATTGGATAAGTCACATCTATGCTATTTTTTTTAGCAGTTTGGCATTTATATCATCGGTACCTGAAGTATTATATTTGAGACTTTGAACTATTTTTATTATATCCTCATGTTCCACGGATGAAAAGAAAAATTCGTCGTTGAATTTTGTTTCTGAGTTTTGGAGAAGCGCGAGGGATTGACTCTTCAAGTTACGTCAAATAAGGAACGTTACTTACAAAATTATGATTTAGAGATTCTAGAGGAATATTCGTTTCAATTTGGGGAGAAGCTTTACCTATTCCTAGATTTTTCAAATTTTTCCAAATCGTTTTCGAGTCGCGGACTCTGCCGAAGGTGATGTGGTAATATTTTATTTTAGCGTTGCAGCATTTCTGCGTAACTAAATTTCTGAGCATTTTGTACTGTTTTTTAAATAGTTCGCATAATAATATCCGTTAATATAATATTTTTGTTAATATAATAATAATAATATTCGTATAATAAAGTTCGCATAATAAATAACTTGAGGTGCTATCGAATGGCACAACTTTCTCATAATAAAGTTTTCTAATTTCCTTGGCGGTGACAGGCTTTAAAGTCTTGCTTCAATTTCTGGTCATCTGCCATCTATCGTCGCCCAAAATACATTTTTTTAAAAAGAGTAACACCATCGTCATAAATAGAAATTTTTACTGAAAGAATTTGAAGCCGTATTGATATGTATTATTGTAAAAATCAAATTTTAAGTTCTTTTTCATAGTAATAAGTTCCTATTCAGATTTTGAAACACTTCATTTGAAGTCATTTGAAGAACATCCACATACAAATGCAATAATGTATACAAATCGGTGGAAATGTGGATATTATCGGCGTGAGATATATTTTAAAAATTATATTTGTGTAATTTTTCGAAAATAAACGAATGCTGAAGATTGCCATTACCACTATCCGTTGGAAAAGTTTGAAGAAAACATTTCGAGTCATTTTAGAGAAAAATGGCATTTGAGCGATTCTGAAAATGCAGAATTTTGAGCTCGTTTTCACAGAAAACTTTTGAGTTTCCGAGAAACTTTATCTGACATTATTTAAAGCATATTTACTCATAAATACAATAATGTAAAGAAATCTCCTGTAATGTAAATATTACTACGTGGGAGACAAGTCAAAAAATTACATTTTTGTAATTGTTGAAAAAAGCAGAACAATAGAGCTTCATGGTATTTATGTCATCGTATAGGGTTCATTGGACAGTAACCCTACCAAAAATTAATGAAAAAAATTGGAGCCGATTTTGAGAAAATCTTGTTTTTATTATTTTCTAAAATTACAAACATTGCACTCACTATTGCACGAAAACTACTAAAATTCTAAAAAAATGCGAAAGATCTAAATATGGATAACAAATTTAATTTGAAAGAAAAATCTGTCTTGAATTTTGTAGTTATAGGAAGACGCCGAAAATAATTCACATATGGAAATTTTCATTGAAACATTTGGACCCGTTTTCTTAAAAATGGCTTGTAATCGTTACTGTAAATGCGAAATTCGAAGCTGTTTTTTACAGAAAACTATTGAGTTTTCGATAAACTTCCATTGAAGTAATTTGAGGTACTTTAACGCAAATGCAATAATGTATAGAAATTGCTTATAATATGTATATTAACGGTGTGTGAGATATTTAAAGAAAAGGATTTTTTTTTACTTTTTGGAAAAATGAAAGAATACACCAAAATGAACTTTACGTCATATTAAATAGTGCAAGTTGGGAGACTGAAGAAATAAATTGGTGCAATGTTTGTGGAAATGGCGTTTAAGCGTTTCTGAAAATGCAAAATTTTGTGCTTATTTTCACAAAAAGGTCTTGAAGTTTCGAGAAACTTTATTTGACATTATTTAAAGCATATGTACTCATAATTACAATGATATGAACAAATTGCCGCTAATGTATTTATTAACAACGTGAGAGACAAGTCAACAAAATTGTTTTTGTATTTTTTGAAAAAACAATTGATTAGAGAAATTTTTGTCATTTTATAGATTACATTTAGCACTATCCCTTCCAGAAGTGTGAAGAAAAATTTTGGAGTGATTTTTGTTATTTTTTATAATTGCACATATTTTACGCAATATTTCCAGCCCAAATTATAAATTATATGATAAAAATTTCATTTGAAGGAAAAAGCTCTATCTTGAATATTGTAGTTGTAAGAAGTTGCCGAAAAAAAATTTACTATTTCCAAAAATTCAGTTAACACTGAAAATCGTCCTATGCCTCCTTTATAAGTGTATTTCACTGTATTCTTACAAGAAATTTAAAGATAATATTGGATCAATTTTTGAGAAAATTTTGAAAATATCCTAGGGGTCAGATAAAGTTCTCCCTAAAATTAATGAATATATGAAACGCAGAGCTTCGATTTACGCAAAAATGGCAGGTTTCTTCAAATTGGAAAGAAATCTATGCATGGTTTAGGCACTATATTTGTTCACTTACACCAGACGGTCGGACGGACAGACGGACGGATGTTTTGCTTTCAATTGTTTTTTCCGCAGCAAGGATCCACAGAAGAGGGAGTCTGGCTTCACATGTTAGAGGTTTTTTTTTAATTTAGCAATTGTATGTATAAACTATTTCGTTACGAGGTGCGGCATTGAATTTTTTCTGCCGAATATGCACAGTTTTTTCGCGCATTATATAACTTTCTTTATACTACGTATATTACTCCGTATATACGTACGTATACGAAAAACTAAGAAGGAAAGAAACACAATTCTATGTCCTTCTCTAACCTTACTGAAATTGAATATGCTACATTTGCACTCCTGGTAACAGTCCAAATGAAAATTATAATTATCTGAATTGCAGAATCAGATCATTTATGACCTCATATTGAATTCCTCTTCATAATTACAAGTTCACATAGTTCAGTAACAAGTTGTATACTCCTTTTCTTCAATGGCACAATCCTTAATTGGAGTAACACCTTTGTTGTCTATTCTTAAATATTTCCCTGTTCACACTTTAATTACAAAAAAATGTGGCCTAAATTATTTACTCTTTTATAACATTTACGCATTTACTTCTCCTTAGTTTAAAGAGAGATAGATGCTTTATCTTCTTTTAATTTGAACCTTTAAATAATGTCCTATCTCGTTGAACAATTAATTTTACTGGCGAGTGTCCTAAATAACTGAAACTTCGAATTGTAATTGTCATTCTTGCACACCCACAGCGGGAGGAGAATTCTGACGTATTCTGTCCACTGCAGATCCCACAACCTTCCTGTCTACCCTCGAAATTCCAAGTCGTACTTATCCCGACCACATCAGCCTTTGCATGATGAATATGTGGAGACGTAGCTAACTGACTCGTACGTGCGTGTATACCAAGTAAGTACAGTACAAAAAATAGAAGTAAATACATTGAGAATAAACAAGTATAAGGTCCTATTCTCTTTTAACCATGCACGTTTGCATCCAAAATTGCGCCTCGCAACGTATGCTAAACGTCACTCTGCTTCTTCTCGTAATATTTATTTATTTATTTTACGTCAAAAAACAGTTAAAACTGCGTATGACGTGCTATGGGGAGAAGTGAATTCTGTGCACATTTTCAAAATTCTGTCATTCCTACACTAAGTCATATGCTACTCAAATTTTGGGAAAAAAAGCTCCCATGTAATAGAATCTATTTTCAAGGATAAAAAGGCAATAAATTTTGGCTCTTATCCATGTTATCCTTCGGAATAACACTTCCTGCCGCGACATGGAAACGATAATTTGAATAATTGTATTTCCCACTGAATTCTAGAAGACGTGCCCAGAAAATGAAGTTACATTTATGTCCAGAAGCAAAACAAGGGGCCATCTCAGCATTTGCTCAATGGATCAGGAAAACTGGACGAAAAACCTGATCGAGATGGGGGTCATTGACCCGGAGGTTGCAATACAATACTTGTTACAGGTTGTTTATACACATTTGTACAGTTCAAAGGGTAAATAATGCATTATGTATCATTGTTAAAATTAATGTTACTTTTTTTGTGATGCTCAGCATGCATAATAGATTTTTGCTCATGCATAATAAATTTCTCAATTAATGCATTAATGTTCATAAATACATCTAATTACCTCCTTATATCTGGAGGGATGAGTTTTGCTTTCCAGAATATGCTAGACTAGGTGGCATAGGATTACTACGTAAGGCAGCTGTTCACCAGTTCAAGTCGTCTGTATCCGTTGGAAAGAACGTTTCCGTACTACGGAGATCGCGTCACCTGCATCACACAATTAATCACTCTCTCTAAATTCGGAAAGCCGAATCGGGGACATGTTACCTCAAATGTATTTGCAGAAGTCATTAACCTCATCTCTATTTAGGGGGGCTGTTGATCGACACTTGAACACTGAATGCCCGCTCTAACGCACTTTGCCAAAAGCGCTGGATTCTTGAAAAGGTCCTGCCCCCTCGCTTACGAATAGCGCTTCCTATCGCGTTTGTCCCCGTGTCTGCGGGGCCTTTTAGGTCTAGAGGTGGTGGGTACAGAGGAGGTGGCCAAAATCTCCACCAACTTGACATAGGTCTCGTCCTGGGATTGAATATTTCTTTTGAGTTCATTTCCCACCTCATCGAGCTCTTGATCTACATTAGTTAGAAAAGTAACCCAGTTTCCTATCAAAGTTGGAATGCTTTCCTTCCAATTAGGCTTGACATCTAGTGTGTGTCTGTTAAGACAAGGTTCAGTAGTTTCGTCTCCGGACGTTATAGCATCCGGGGACTCAATAAAAGTTCCGTCCGTCCAGTGGTGTCGGAACGGGCCGCGTCAATAACAGTTAAACAGAAGCAAAGAGGATAGACATAGCCGAAAGCTCTTGATTCATCTCTGAAACTACAGCGGCCTCCTCATTAGGAGATCGCACCCTATCTGCTTCCGGGAAGCCAATGTCTACCATTGCGATTTCCTCAGAGCCACTGCCTGTCAACCGTGTTTTTGGATGAGAATCTGTACAAGGCTGTTTGCTTATCTCTACCAGCAAAAATGTTTCCTTTGGACGGATACCAGAACAGAGGATCCCCGGCTTTCTTCCTGTCTTTAGATGAGGCCTTCGAAACAGAGAAGAAGAAAAAATGAGAATAGGGATTTGACTCACTGGAGCCTTCGGAGGGCTAATAGCTCTAGGAGGCGAGGCGATAGGTCCTATAGGACCTATTCTAGTAGGTCTAGCTGAAACTTCGATTCTCCAACCATCAGACGGGGACAATGATGATTCTGCAATCACAGTAGCTTCAGCTCCAATAGCTGCTAAATACCTTCGATATGTAGTCTCTTTTCTTTTCTCGCCCACCTGTCAGGCGGGTCTTACCTAACAGAGCAGCCAAATTTTCGTTCGACGTCTCTGGATGCCCTTTCTCCAATAGTCATTTTCATAGTATACTCCGAAGAGAAGACTTTCCCTGCTCTAGGCACAGCAGTCCTGCCACTACGCTGCGCTTTGGCAGTCCGAGCTTAATCTGCAGCGTCTGGGTGAGTTACGCGTAAAATGTTGTGAGAACCCTGGTTTTGTTGCGAAGTTGACAGAGCCGAACTCACACATAAAGTCTCCTTTAGATGCTTTCGGATCCGAGAACTTATGGGAAATGATTCAAAGCGAATAGCTTACCTTTGTAATTCTTGCTGCATTTGGAGCATAAAAAGATTAGAGGGACATCACTATGGATAATATCATGATGCCGAACCATGTTATTCAAATCGGCGCCCATTTAGCCACCACCCACTTTCTGGGCACACTGTGCGCAGAGACTCGCCTCGAAGGGAATGCTGATCGTGAACCACTCCGCTAGGGTCGTCACACAAGGCCTGTTGTTCACGGGGCGTGCCACCATGCACTCCAGCGCCCAGTGTCGGCTGGCAGTCGCTTAGAGGAGCACGTCGTGGGCTGCAGACCCCCTTCCCCCGTGACGTGGCGTCGAGATTGTTTTGCTGTCCGGGATTTCCTTCCCTTAGCTAGATGCTCCCGTTTTAAGACACCGGAGACTCGCCTTTCGCCCGTCCCTCTTGGCTGCTCCTCAAGTTGCCCGAGATGCATTACCGGGGGCCACCGCGTGGAGGTGAGAGAATGGACTAGTGGGCCATGCAACTGCAAACCCATTACAGGTGGCTGTTACGGCCATTCGGTTGCATTACAGGAGGTTGCAAGCACATTACAGGAGGGCTTCTCGGTACTTACTAGTGTAGGTTTACTACCGTCATCTACTCCACCAACACTCTCGGTGACATCCGACGCCCAAAGAGAAGGTATTAGGTAATGTAATTAACTACATACGTAGCAATTATTCATTATTTCGGTATCACGAACCAACAATACGAGTTTTTTGAAAAAGTTTTCGCTGCATCTTTACAGTACTTTCTCTTCACTACGTAAATACATAGCAAACGATAAAGTAAAAATTAATTTACGAGATAGATATGTTTAATATATTTTAAAGGGCAATGGAAATGCAGATATCAGAAATTGCTTAATAATTGATGCGTTAAAGAATTAACTTTACAGTAAGGTTTTGTAGGATTTCTCTCTACAAAAAAACAATGACTAATCGTAGAAATACATGCCATACTATTTTGTATACATAGTAGTTACCCCTCAATTGAAAGTAATGCGCCGGCCTAGTCCCGAGAACGATCTGAACTGTGTTCGGCTGTAGATAATGGAATGTATTTAAACTAGAACTCAGATTATATTTGATACATTTAATTATGGCGTTAAAAATGTTTAATAGAAACGCTTGAGCAATACATGGTGTCGTGAGATCTGATGACGCATCCAGCATTCGATATCCATCAAAACCTTTTTATCGCTGGCGAGAACGGCACATCTCATTAACAGACCTAGTATCGGTTCCGTTCGTTCTCGATAATGGCGAATTCAGCCGCTGTCTGGAGGAGAATTCTAGGTACTCTGATCGATAATTTTTCGTAGAATTTCGTTCGATCAATTCGATCTGACGAATACCGGAGCAGTGCCCTAACGAACGGGTCACGAACCGCGCGCGATCTTTCCTTCCTCAATTTTGTCATACTCCGCTACTTACAAACACGCTTACATTCACATGCACTACATTACTACACTTGTCGGTAGACCAGTCGGGAGCTTAGAACTTGTCCATGCTGTGGCTGTGCTCCGCTGATGTGAAAGAACTGGCTGGAGAAAATCACTCCCGCAAGCCAACGTGTAGGTTGGCGCCGGATATCGCCATCCGGGTTGGTTTTTCCCTAAACAGGTATATCTCATCAGTGGAGCAACGCCCCAACCGGCACTATCTCTAAGCTTCCGACTGGTCTAGCGTCGTAGTGTAGTGCGTGGTAGTGTAAGGAGTGAGAGCAGGACATGGAAGAGGAAGGAAATATCGCGCGCGTTCCGTGGCCCGTTTGTTAAGTTACTGCTCCAGCATTCGCCTTGTATTGATCAGAGAAACCATGAAAAACTACCGATCAGAGCAACTGACCGCTAGAATTGCCCTCCAAACAGTGACTGTATTCGACCTAGCTATCAAGCTAGTGTCGAAAATCCTGCACCGTTGTGACTCAAACCTAGGACCTCCCGGCACTACAGTGACATCAGTGGATGCCCTGAACCATTTCTCCGGGTGAGAGGAGTGGAATGAAACATTTTTCTCCTCTGAAGGTGGTGTGAGTCACCTAAAACGCGTGTTAGTTGCTTAAGATCCTGTTTTGTTAGATAAATGTCTTACAGTGTTGTAAATGAATCTGCGGAAAAGTGATAATTTCCCCATCAGAAGATGTAGACACGACGAATGACACTTCATTTGTCTCGACTGGTCAACTGGAAGGGGTCTAATCGTGAGTGATGGAAAGACGCAGGTTACAACTGGGTTCACCCGAATGTATTTCTGCACAGATCGTTGAGTAAATTTACATCTTTTGTAAATTGGCAATTGCTTGTAACTAATTAAGTTATTAACTTCTTGGAAGTGTGAAATATGTGTATTTGTTTTAACACAAAAAATCAATAATTTGACGTTCTTTCAAGTTGTTAATATATTCAATTTACAGTGATTGTCACTAATTTATTACCAGACTTCTTACAAGGGGTTCTAATGTATTCAGAATCAAATTTAATAGGAAGAGCTTGCTGGGGTAAGAAAAGTAAGTTACCTTCACTCTGCCTCCTAAATGTTATTTTATTTTGCCTCAGTGCAATTTCCTCTACAATACACTCAAATAACTGAAACATATGGCGACAACCACCCCTATATCAATATCATCTTATTACCAAAATACCGTTCAACGTTTTTTGATTTACGAATTTTAAGAGAAACAAGAAGTCCTTCGATTTACTCTCTGAGGAGTAACCTAGAGTTCATCGTGTCTTGCGTAAATACGATGCTGGATGCCGCGATCTGTGGTTCACTGGCCCACTGTGTGCGGGGGGACAAGCCTTGGAGAGCGTGCTGTGGAGGCGTGCGAGAGCGTGCGGAGGCGTGTGGACAGCAGAGCGTGCGCCACCAATGGCTCCGAGAAGGCAACGTCGCGTGCAGTGGCCCTGAGGTGATAGCGCGTTCACGTTTCCACGAGCCCGGCGATTTGCCCTCGAGAAACTCAACCGAACGACGGCGAGAAGGTACGCCACAGGGTCGATAGGACAGTTACAATTCAACAGGAATTTAATTTTCTTTATGGCCAGTACAGTGTTGAAGTGACGATTTGGATTGTTTGTCAGCGGTTGTCACGACAAGTGCCTCTAACTTTGTGTAATGTTCAGGCAATGAACGTGTCTGTTATATTGTTTCTCTCAACATCTATGACCACGAAAAATTCGATTATCAAATGATCCGTACTATGCATATAATTTATCTCTGATTCTTAACTTAGATTATTTTCAAACCTGTAATTTTGAAACAAGGTATTTGTTTTCGATATTGCCGTCGAGTAGTGTGTGAATTTATTAACAACATTTTAAGTGGTCCAGCACTTGTCGCTCGACCATCTCAGAAAAAAATGCACACTTGGTATACAAATTCCCTAAAGTTTCGTTCGTTAAAAACTGTTTTTAAAGTTTTTATTGTACGTGGTTCATAAATATCAGCCATTTTTTATGCCCCGCGCAATTTTTCGCGCTTAGATATTTACAGTTTTGAAAAAGACTCAAGCGCACGTTTGTTGTATCTTTTTAAACTAAAATACACTGAATTTAGTAAATTCTGACAAACAAATAAAAGTTATATTTATTCTCTTAATATATTTTAATTTGGACATTATGTTCAACCAAATCTATCGAATGAACAAATTTAGATTTTCAGAGAGTATTTTTTCAAAGAAGAAATGGAATAAGGAACTTAATTTTTTGTGTGCTTTTACACACACCAGGGTAGGTCCTTTCTTAAAACATCTATGATTTTTTGAGATCGTGAGGGGACCAATTTAATTTTAGACCACTTAAAGTAGAATTACCCTAGCTTTTGAATATGTAATACGATACACATTGCATTATACTTGATGAGAAGTTCAGCATCAATAAAAATGTCTTCTCGACATTCTGAATGATGTTTTCAAATTTGTTTTTTGGGAAAAGAAAATGAAATAATAAAATTATTATTATTAAGTCACACCCTCCGTGAACAAGCATGAAAACCCCACCCGCGATTAGTTAAGAGAAATATTTGTTCAATACCCGCGCGACCTGGCACGGTCAAAGCCTCCCGTCCGCCCCCGCCTCCCAGAGACCGTCTGTCGACCGCTGCCTCTCAAGCAGCCGGCCGACCGCCGCCGACCGCCCCGTCCGCCGCCGCCGCCCTCGGCCACCCAGACCACCCTTGACAAAGCGAACATGGATTTACCCGCAGAGATCTGGTTGTAACTTAAGGCGGCTCCACACATTTGTTATTCGGCGAACTCCGAGCAACTGCTCGCTAAATCCCGAGTAATGTGGATGAGTTTACTATTTGCCGAGTGGCGAGCATTCGGGGTTCGCCCTACCCAGGGCGTGTCGGTCTTTTCGACACATCAAAGGGAACGAACATTCGCCGAACACCTCAGCTGCTCGGGATTGGATGAGCACAAGCTCGCTTCTTGGCGAATGCTGAATGTGAGGAGCCGTCTTTATGCTCGAGGTGACGAGCGCGCGCCACGTCGCACAGCCCGCAAAATATTTTCAAAGGGGCAAACGGTTTATTTCACTTAATACAGACCCACCCCGCCCAGCGTCAGCGTTTAGAAAACATATCATGTATGGGGGACAAACGCGAAGTAACGAAGCGCCGCTTTTTACATTTGCGCGAGGCCTGATGGCGTGAAACGCTATGCGATTCGTCATGGACGCTCGTGCGAAGGAGCGACCGATCGACCCTTTCAAAAGAGCGCAGGGGCCAGCGATTCGCTATGCGCACATGCGCGACGACCAATGGCTATCTGGCCACTAAATAATTTTAAAGACAGAGGCCAGCTGCACTGCATTCCAACGACCGTGGCTTACCCACCCCGCATGAGGCCGGGCAGCTAACTTTCACGCTACAAATGCAACGGAAAGTTCTTGTTTGTGTCACATGAGCTCGCGAGCCACTGGTTCAAGTGCCGCCCCGCCACCGCTCCCGATGGCTGATGCTGAGCAAATCACGGTGTAGCATTCCGATCAGAGGTGGGGGATCGAAGCCTTCGTCTTGTCGTGCGTGAGATCTCAAAATCACTTCGAAATTGTTACTTCAGTTTAACACTTCAAAATTACTACGATCTCAATACTTGAACTTGCAACTTCCAAATTGTTACTTCAACGTACTCATTCGAGATTACGGTTTTAAGACTTGAACTTGCAACTGCTTCAATATTGTTACCGCTTGCAACTTCAATATTGCTGTTTCGCTCCGAACTCACAGCTCGAGTTCCGAATTGGCATTTCATGCTTCCGAGCTTGTCATAAATTAGCATTTGTGACTTGTGCCTTTAACCGGGGAAAACCACCGAGCCAAGCCGTGGAACCACTAATGTATTAAGGAGGCAGTGATTATTATTTCGGCAAAGAACTTGTGCGGGGAACAATCTGCCTTGACCGCGTGTTCGCTTGAAACGCCGACGCCACAGAGGGCCCGATGGTAGCGCGCTGTCGCCCGTCGATCCGCCTGGCTGAAGGAGAACTGGGTCCGCCCGTCACCGCCGCTGTGCTGCAGGCCACGGCCGTCAACCCGCCGAAGTCATCACGTCGGCATAATAAGATAAGTTATGAATGACTTGTAATCGGGTGACGCTCAGCTTATTTTCCCCGCCGAGAAAGACTCTAGTATATGAGGCTGGGAATGTAAATGCCGATAGTACGGCATGTTATTGCAGCGGCTCATTGTATTTGTTTGCTTGTGATAAATTATAATGTAAATAAAAAGCCGCAGTAAAGTCACCAAGATTTTTATAAAAACCTATGCAAGAATCATTTTGCATACTTATCATCATCATCATCATCATCACCTTAACAACAAACATGCAAAACCCGATCCACACCGGTAGACCTTACATTATATATCAAAATTCTGTAGTTTTTATTTCAGAGCTTTTTGTGAGTACATTTTACCTAGACAAAAATGTTTACTTTATTTAAAACATTAATAATAGTAATAATATTTTGTTTTACAGTGGATAAAAGATAGAACGAAAGTTACGATAAGATGAATTAGGAAATAGCGATCTTGATTGTCGTGCATATTATTTTATTTATTTTAGTAAGATGCTATTTGTTTTAGTAAAATTCAAAATAAAAAAATTGTAATGTTATGTTAGGTCGCGTTTAATTGTTTGCGACGCCGCCGCAAGACACCCCCGGGATTTAGTAGGCAATAAACAAGTTCTTTAGGAACGTATTATTAAATATTAAACCATCATTAGCCTATTCAACTATTTATGGCTAAAAGTTGAGCAAGAGATTCTGGATCTCAAGAAAACGTGCGCAGATTCTACCCCTATAAGTCACAAATGTTTTCACTGTACTTTGGCGAAAAATAATCGAATAAAGACACGAATAAAAATTGGAGGAAAGATACACCTTGGCGCTGCAACGTGTACGAGTGGTATTTGGTCTGGGCAGCTGAGCGCTTTCCATATGCGCTGGTACAAGCTATGAAGTAATTTCCACCAAGGGCATTCGCATTGGTTTGCGCGGCACTTTTGGCCACTATTTTTGTAATCGGAGAAGAGGAACAAAATCCTAGTCGTAGTGCTGAATTGTCAGCACCAACGTGCATCAATTGCGACAGAAGCTAAAGAAGAAAGTGGAAACTCGAGTGAGAGTTAGTACAAGCTCAGTAATAGATTACAGAACGAAACATTTTATTACATTATTTTGTTATTTATCAGCAGTTAGAATATAATTAAAACATTCTGAATGAAAAAAATGACGTCTGACCAATTGTATTGGGGACATTGCTGGAGGATGTGATGTATTTTAAATATTAATGTGCAGTATATTTTTGTATTCATAATCATAGATCTATATAGGGTGGAACAACTAAGTGTTAACACCCCTCTCATCTCTTCCACCGTACGAAGATGCCGTCTGGACAGTCGATTACACAAACAGGGGCTACCTGAGTATAGCATACTTCGTCTTTGTACTATTTTTTACTACAAAGATGTAAGGTCAACTTTGTTTTTTTAAATGGAATCCTAAGATAAATTTTAATCGTATCGTAATGGTCTTAAAAAGAATTTCAAATATGGGTATATCTTCGTGTTTAAGCGGATCGTTTTTCAGGAATTGATGTAACGTATTTTCCATTGAAGCGGCGATTTCCCATTCGCCCTTTCCTTCTGACTAAATGGGGAACTTCGCGAGTCCGTCCTTTGGACAAACGCGGTCATTTACTTGATCACAAGAACAACTAATACTCGAACTAATTTCGCCGAATGATGACTTCGTCTAAGGAACAGTCAAATGCTGCATACCGGGTTCCGGAAAGTAATTTTTTTGTCACGGAAGTTCTATTTGGACAACTGTGATAACAAATTTTGTAATAAATTTTAAGTAAATAATACAAAAATAAATGAACAATTCTTATTCATCATCAGGGAGAATATATGAACAATACTTATTAAGAATCAGAAGAAATGAATGACCTAAGAAACTGGTTGAAGTGCGCAAACATTACCCCAGAGGCGCATTTTATACTTCAGACCTCCAGACCTTTATACTTCAGACTCTACTCGTAGTACACGGTCTTTAAGCGTTTTTGGATAGCAGGCAAAACCATTCACGAGACATTTTCCTTTAGTTTCTCAGTGAAGAACAGGCAAAGCCGAATGGAAAAGAATGCATTGGGCGCAAGCTATTTATTCATAATCGTTTACGGCATTGTGTAGAAAGATTAAGCCCATTGAATTGTATTTAATCTTCTTCTTTCTAGGGTTTTTATCCAGCCGACAGCCGGTTACCCTTTACGTCCCGATGGGACGCATATTCGACCATACACTAGACACCAACACACTTGCGGGCTCCTCTGATCTGGGGTCAGCAGAACGCGAGGCCCTCCGCGACAACACATACATACAAAGACAAGGGACAAACAACCATGCCCAAGGCGGGACTCGAACCCGTGACCCTTCGGACCGAAGTGCTGAGTCGGTACTCGCTCTTAGCCACCTCGGCCATCCAGTTCGGCGAATTATATTTAATAAGGACCCATAATAATATCATGATTATAGACGGGATTTTTATATAATTACATATTTTTTGTCTTTCTACTTACCGTTCTCAAATTTGTAATCTTGGCGAATCGGCCTCATCCTAACACAATATTCAATTTTTTCGTTACATAGTTTTACATATTTGGTACTATATGACATATTTTACATATTTTGGTATTTTCACGACATATTTTCTATTATATTTGTTTTCTTCATTTTTATTATATCTTTTTATTACATTTATTATTAATTCTGCAATTAAGTGTCCTAACGTGATAGCAGAATATCTTAACTTTACATGCATTAAGCTTACATTGACCTACAATAAGATACAAAAAAGTAGTTAATTAAATATATATTTTCATGAAAAGAATTTTTTTTAAAAAGCATCATTTTTTGTACATTTTTACTGCGTGCTGTCTCCTTCAGGTAGCCCATGTAAAGACGCTGATGTTCTCACAGTCGCGGGCGTCTGCTTCAGTTATCTCAGTGACGGGAAGTGCGCGTAAGCGACTGAGATCATTTTCACATTTAGGTACGAAAACTACTGTCGTCGCGGATCGTGACTTTTAGCCTTAATTTCGGAGAAACATTGGGGATCGCCAAATGTAACATTAAATGAGAGTGCTTAACGTTGTAGTGATGTTTGCTGGTCGTCGACATCGCTAGTTTGTACAATGTCATCTATTGCGTCTAGTCGGGCTGCAAAACTAGAGTTAGTTAGTTATTAGTTAGTTAATGCCTTATTTTACGTGGCGAGACTCGGACCATCAGACCCGCTCTTCTGCCTGACCACGCAAATTCCGCTACGCTCCTTTCACCATCTAGCGGAGAAAGAAGGAATTGTTGGGCGACGAAACAGGCGATTTTTAATTTGGCTCAGAGACTTCTTTTAGGCTTGAAGATCTTTACATGCAGTAAATGTACTACATGGAACAGCTGACTTCACTTCTCTTTCGAAGGAAGGCATACGAAGAATTTTTCGCCCTTAAAAAAATGACCTGAATAACAATAGATCACACCTTTACTACTGATGGGAAAGTTGTATGGTGCAAAGTGTGCATCAACTTATGCTCTCCAAATGAGTTTTGAGACGTATGTATTATTTTTAAAATTTGTTTAGGAAATTGTTTATAAATTTAATTTCTTATTATGTAAATGTGTTTTATAATTAGTGAATTTTAATATTACATATTTTATCCGATTTTTCATATTTATTACATATTCTTACGGTTATCATTACATATTTATGTACATATTTTGACGTTTCATACTACATATTTTTCCGGTCTCTAATCATGATTGCCTGTAACATATCGTCGGAAGGGTTTGCTTGTTGGCATCTCGTTTTGCTTTTGCTATTATTTGGAGATTATAACATTCCTGCTGAAAAAATTAAATTGTGAATTGTTGTTAGAATTAAATCAGTTTATAAATAGAGGTGCTACATAATGGCATAGACTTTATCGTAGATTTTTTAAAAATTTCCTTGGTGAAGACTGGCTGGAAGGTCCTGCTCCATTCTTTGGCCATGCCATGTATCGTCGCCCAAAGTACATATTTTTGACATTTTACCAATATTTAGGTTTCCTAAGAGTAGAACCGAAATATTACTTCAAGACTATTAAAGAAGAGTAAAAGTAATTTTTCATTCAAAATGTTGAAGCCGATTTCAAGAAAATGGCAATTAAGCATTTCTGTAAATGCGAAATTCGAAGATTTTTTCACAGGAATCTACTGATTTTTCGAAAAACTTTATTTAAAGTCATTTGAAACACTTCTACTCACAAATGTAATAATGTATACTGTGGCGTCATGCAGTTGCAATAATAACACAGACGAGTGTGGGTTTAGTAATTTAGAGGTTTATTAACAGACCACCACCTTATTACAAATAACGTAATTACTAATATCCCTACACGGAGTAATTTCCCGTTACGGCTACCACACCACTACGCACTAATCTCAAGCATTAGATGGCGTGAAGCGCCGCAACCCACCTATGACTCAACCTCGAGTCAGCCTCTGTATGGCAACACATTGCCGGCCCTTGCACAGCTCGCGGCCCGCGCCCACCCAGACTCCGATCCGTGCCGCACCGCGTGCCGTAACCAAGAGAGCGTTCCGCCGCTCGCCAGGGCTGACGCTCGCCCTTCCCCCCACCACGTTGCCTCCTAGGGTTTCCCGCTGACGTCACATCCGCTCGTAAACAAAGGCTGACGCGTGGTGCTTTAGCGTCGCCTATGCCACGCGGTCGTTCGTTACAATTGCGTTTGTGCATGACGCTACAATACAAATGGATGAAAATGCGCATATTAACGGTGTGAGAGAAATTTCTAAAAAAATTATATTTGTGTAATTTTTAAAAAAGAAAATACATCACAATGAACTTTACGTCATATAAAATAGTGCAATTAGCAATATCCATTGGAAAAATGTGAAGAAAAAATTCGGATATATTTTTGAGAAAATGCCGTTTGAGCGTTTATAAAAATTCGGAATTTTGAACTCAATTTTACACGAAATTGTTGAGTTTTCGAGAAACTTTATTTGACATTATTTAAAGCAAATGTACTCATAGATATAATAATGTGAAGAAATGGCCACTAATGTAAATATTACCGACGTGAGAGACAAGTCAAAAAATTACATTTTTGCTATTTCTAGAAAAACAAAAGAACAGAGTGTCGGCCCGGTGGCCGAGATCGCGAAGGCAGTAGTGTCGTAGTGATCTCGGACCGACGGGTCGCGGGTTCGAGTCCCGCCTCGGACATGGTTGTATTTGTGTTCGTCCTTTCACCCCTCATCATCACCATTTCGTTTCACCCTCGTAGTTACCATAACGTTAATACCAATAGTGAAATTAAAAGAGGAATATACATCGATAAACAGCAGTGCCCAGAAAAACATTAGCAGTAAAGTATGGTCCTTGAAACTAGAAATACGAGAACCCATTCGAATAAGTGGGCAAATAATTTCGGAGCACGAAACAGCAGTAGAAGCCCAGTCATTGCATGTACGTGCCGTGAAGACGCTCTGCCAATGGCAGGCTGCCCTTCCTACCGTGCAAAGGTGCCAGCCAAACCTTCTTGCACATTCGTCGCTCTCGGTGGCAGTCGTCCGGCTCTTGAGTGCAGAATGTCCGCAGAACATGCCGTTGTTCAAGCAAAATTGCTGGGCGGCCCATTGCTTTGCCACAGAGGAGACGCGTGAAAGCAGAAAGGAGCCGCGCCACATTTTCATTTCCCTGATGTTGATACTGCACCAGGGAAAAGCCGCAGGTCATAGCTTTTCTAGAACAAAAGAGTCTCAGACGATATGATAAAAAATCACAGCCTTTCACCCACAAACTCGGCAGATCAGTAGGCAGCCCATAAGTCTCCTAATCTTGAGGTCGTGAGTTCGACCCGGAACACAGGAACACAGCTTTTCTGTCGCAAGAGTCGTAGGCGATATGAAAAGAACTCCCGCCGTATTTCACCCGCTGCCTCGGAAGAGCAATTTAAGTGCAGTGCAACGGTGGTAATTCTTTTCGTAGCGCCTCCGACTCTTGAGACAGAAAAGCTATGCCCTGTGAGAGGATCGTACAAGATTATGAGACTTACCTGCTACCTACTGCGCTACCGAGGGTGCGGGTGAAAGTCGGGGGAATTCTTTTCATATCGCATAAGACTCTTGCGTCAGAACAGCTATGCCCCTGGTGAGAATCTAAGTCGCGACCTTAAGATTATGACATACGCGCTGCCAACTGCGCTCTCGAGACTGCAAGTGAAAGGCGGTGGGAGTTCTGTTCATATTGCCTGAAACACTTGCGGCAGTAAAGGGATGGGTTTATTGATGGAGGCCTTTTAAAATAAAATGTTCTGAAATCTTAAATAATAAATAAAGGTCTTGTACATGTTTTTGAGAAAACTAGTTGTTGTTCTGCATAATTTGTGCTTAAAGCAAATGCTAGTTATAATTATTTTTTTCAAAAGCAGCTCCGAATTTTTCACTACTTTTTTTCCCAGATACAGCAATGGACGAATAAAAAATGGTGCACAAGTCATTTTCGATAAGCTATCAGAATTTTTGAAAATTCCAAAAGTTAGAAATAATACGATGAAGTACTACTGAATCTTCACTAGTTATTGAAAAACAGAATTCGCCATGTCACTCGGAAAGATCTCTAATATGTTTTAGACATTTGGTTACACAGTCTTTTTTATTTTTGATTTCGTGTTCACGTTCAGTAACTTTAAAAACATTTTCAATCACGTTAATGTCCGGTGTACATTAAATGATTCTTTTACGTTCGTCCTCGTCTTTGCACGATAGCAAAGCCTTGTCGTTTCATAAACAGTTTCCGACTTTCAGCCTCTCTCTTCTTCTTTTGTGGTAGCCATAAACATAATTGCGTTCGTCAATTCTTTCCTTAAAAAGGCGTTCTTCGAAAAGGGTCTCCCTCTTTGTTTTCTGCTCATGGTATTCTTTTCAAAGACACTTTGCACGAAGTTGATCACAATTAAAGTTTAATCGTCAATGAGTTCGCTACAATGTTCAGTGTCGCAACATTATCCACAAGCTCTATTTCCCCAAGAGCATGGGGAAACATTGCAGGGAGACTGATCCCCTTTGAGTGGCGGGCTAACAGGCATGCGCCGCGCGGCGCCGCGCTGCCGGAGCTTATTCCATTGCGGCCGCCCCTCCTCTCGCCGCCGATGCACAGGGCGCCCATAATGCCAGCACTCCGCAGCGGCCGAGGCAAGGCCGCGAGGCGCGGGGCGGCCCTCATTTGGCATTAGAGGGGCGCCATTACTTCCGGAGGACCGACATTGTGCTCTCCGCACTAAATACTGGAATTGGAGCGCAAGCCTCTGGAATAAAAGCGCGCTCAAGGTGCGCCGCGTGCGCAGAGCTGCTCCGCGGGTGAGAGGCGGTCCGCGCTCGTCGAGGCCCCCCGCGCCGCTCGCAACGACTGGAAGCGTTGCACTCGTCTTTCTCACGTGATTACATTGCCCCGTGATTACATTGTTGTATTTATTTCACGTCAAATGTTTAAAAATTGTGTGACGTTCTTTGGGATTTGATTTGATTTTTTCGTGTTTCCGGGCACGTCAACTGCTTTGGTCATTAGTCCCGTTAGTGTAGTGCATGTTTCTTCTCGGGATATGTGCGGTGATCTATCCCCGCTGGATGGCGAGATCCGGCGCCAACCTACCGTCGGCTAGTGGGGTTTCCCCCTAACCTGGACTCTCCCACCAGCGGGGCACCGCCCCCAGCCGGGACAAGCTCTAAGCTCCCGACCGGCCTCCCGGAATATGTGGTTGTGTAGTGTATGTTAGTGTACGTGTGTGTGTGTGTGTGTAAGGGGAGATGATAGGACAAGGAAGAGGAAGGACAGATCTCGCGCGGTCCGTGGCCCGTTTGGTAGGTACTGTTCCGGCATTCGCATTGTGTTGATCGGAGAAACCACGGAAAACTACTGATCAGAGCAGCCGGCCGCTAGAATTCTCCTCCAGACAGCGACTGAAGTCGACCTAGCTGAAAGCTAGTGTCGAAGATCCTGCCGCTATCAGGACTCGAACGTAGGACCTCCCGGTCAGAGGCGCTGCAGTGACATCAGATGATGCACTGAGCTACCGCTCCCGATGCGTTCTTTGGGGAGGAACAATCTGTTTACGTTTTCTTAAGCTCGGAGATGCCTACCTTAACTCACATTCATATTAACTTGAATTAGAGACGAGAGTTTTCGTCAGAATTTATATTTTGTAAGAAAACATTGACTCCCTTGTAATAAAAACAATTTTCAAAGACAATCAGCTACACATTTTGATTTATGTCCCTTTTCGTGCCCTTCGTAACGGAACAGTTTCCTGCCTCGGATACACAAAGAACGACTATTTTAATAACTGCATTATCCAAAAAAGGGTGCACAGATAGTGAAGCTACAATTAGGTTGAGAAACAAAATAAGCGGTCACCTCAGCATTTTCTCAATGAATGAAGGAAATAGCACGAAACTCTTCACAGAGATGGGGTCATTGTTTCAGAAGCTGAAGTATATTTGTTGCAGGCAGTTTTAGTATTTCAGTACAAATGTAAAATATCACGTTAAATATCGTTGTTTATTTTAAGTTTTGGGGCTCAGTATAGATTCTATATATAAAAACATTTATCAGCAGAAAAGATTTTGCTTTGCAGTTAAACTTGTGTATTGATTCTAATCGTTTAATGCCATCTGACAATGTGTGTCAAAATAATGTACGGATAATGTATCCGTTTCTTTGTAGAGTGCTGTTGATACTGACACTTAATGAATACCTGTGTGTAAATAAGGGATGAGGATAGGGCAAGGAAGAGGAAGGACAATTCACGCGCGGTTCGTGGCTCGTTTGTTAGGGTACTGCTCTGGTATTCCCTTGGTGTTGATCAGAGAAATAAGAAAACTATCAATCAGAGCAGCTGGCCGCTAGAATTCTTCTTCAGGCAGCGGCTGAATCCCGCCTATTGTCGAAAATCCTGCCAACATCGGGACTCGAGCCCTTAGACTTCCCAATCAGAAGCACTGCACAGACAGCAATTGATACTCTGAGCCCCTAAGCCGGCCGTTCCGTTTGAGGTTTGACTGCATTGAGATACCCCAATAAATTGTTACCTTAACAGTCAATGGAACAATTTTCATGTTAAATTGGGTGGACAATTTTTTATTTGACAAGGAAAATTGCATTGAAACCGACTTCCCTGCGTTCACTATGAATCTATCACTCGGAACCAACCCATCTGATATTGTACTTTTTACTGTTACTGCAAACAATATTCGTAGCATCACCAAAGAGAACTTCCGTTTAAAATTGTTAAGGTGAATCGTTTACGTGTAGTAGTAAGTAGAGCGAGACAAACGCATTCTATTAGCGATCATCCTCGCTGCTTGCTCTCGTGGTGTTGGAGGTCGCGCGCTCCTTATCCCCTTTTGAAATGGACGCGTCGCGGTGTCTGTCAAAGCTTGGAACTGTCGGAACAGCTATTCTCGGCCGTCGCAGCATAGTGGAGCGGTTTCCGTCCTCTATAGCATTGGCAGATGGTTTCTGTGCTCAGTTTGTTGGTAATTTCGGTGTGCTTCACATGTGATAAGCGCCGTTAGCTCTCTTACGAAGGAGAAAATAACTTCATGCCGAATTTTAAGCAATTTTGATAGATAACCCGAAAGTACGCGCGCGACCAATACTCACGTAAATGGGCAAATTTCATTTTCTTTGATGTTGAGCAACTAAAATGTTACTAAATATTAGACAATTCTCATTCGACAATTTTTTTCAAAGTAAACAAAAATGTTGGCAAAATTCTTAATAAATTTAAAAGATTCGAGCTGCCAAAAAGTCACTTTTGCATGATGTACTTATGCGTGTACAAAACTATTGCATCTAAAATGTATACGAAATTAATGAATGCAGGGAGTTCGTCTTTCACGTTATTAGCCACTTTTGTTTACGCGGTGGGAATAATTTTCTTCAAAATATTTTTTCTGTTCTAGAAACTTTGCTTTTCAAGGGCGTGTTTTTCCAATTTTTTAAACATTTCTTTAATTGTTTCTTACGACACGATCTACTGTGTTTGAAAATGATTTTGGAAAACTATTCTTGGCTGTTTTCAGATAATTCATCGCTATCGCTATCACTGTTGTAGTGTCATGTGCGTTAAGTCTTCTTCAGATTTACTGTTATGATCGAACATTTGTCCATTTTCCGGCTCATTATCTGACGAGTCGTTGATCTAATCTTCCAAATGTGATTCCATCTCAACCTTTGTCTAGAAGAGCGCTACTAGTGCTATGCGTACTTTCTATTGTAAAAATAAAAAAAAAATACATAACTAGACGCGCGGCGTACAGAGTATGCCTAGATGCACCGAAAAAAGAAAAGAGCTCTCACACAGCTTACCCAACGCAAAGAAAAATGCATACTGATTCACAATCGGCAGAGCAACAACTGGCGGTAGGGTATTAGGTGTCGGCAGTTCCGGCTTCTCGAAATTTTAGGAAACATAAGCTCGTAAATGTAGCGTGGCGCACTCTATACGCCACGCGCCCACTTAGGAATTAACTAGTGGCGTTACAACAACACAAACGATTTTGTTTAATTTGTAATGGTAACTAAAAATTACTCAAATATACTCATATTTTCAAAACGAATTACATTATTCAAAGATCTGATTTTGAAGAAAATATTTTATTGAGAAAAAATACTTATTTCAATATTACAATTGCAAAAACACGCCGAAAAATTAAACTCTTGCAAATTACTTTTGAAAATTCAGAGTGATTAACAACAATAAGACGTCAATTTTATAAAACTCTTTTCATTTTATAAAACTTCTCATTTTATAAAACTCTCTCATCTTATAGCTCCCAGACTTTTAGATTACAAAAACGAATTGTACGAATAATAACCAAATCCCACCCACGTGATTCATGTAAGCCTCTCTTCATTAATCTAAGTATTCTACCACTACCGTGTCTTTTTATTTACGAATCAGTGGTTTTTGTAAAAAATGACTTGCTCAAGGGCGGGAATATATTTACAGAAAATGCCGAAGTCTATTACTATAACACTAAATGTAGAAATCATATTCATCAGGTGACAGTATCAACAGCTCATTACAAAAAATTCACATACAATACATGTACAACATTTTGCCATTTTACAACACTTTGCCAGATGACATTAAACGATTAAATTCGATAGAAAAGTCTAAATCCCAAGTGCAATCGTTTCTGCTGCATAACTGTTTCTATACAATTAGAGACTATACTAAGCATCACAAGAAAAGTAACATTGATTTTAACAATGATACATAATGCATTATTTACCATTTGGACTGTATAAATGAGTATAAACAACCAAAACCTTTTCCATTGAGCAAATGCTGAGATGGCCCCTTGTTTTGCTTCTGGACATAAATGTAACTTCATTTTCTGTGCACGTCTTCTAGAATTCAGTGGGAAATACAATTATTCAAATTATCGTTTCCATGTTGTCGCGGCAGGAAGTAATAAGAACCAAAATTTATTGCTTATTTATCCTTGAAAATATATTTTATTACATGGGAGTTTCTTTCTCCCTTTCAAAATTCAAAATTTAAATAGTATATGACTTAGTGTAGGGATCACAGAATTTTGAAAATGTGCACACAATTCACTTTTCCCCATAGCACGTCATACGCAGTTTTTAACTGTTTTTTGACGTAAAATAAATGAAAATAAATAAAAACTACTTTGCTTTGCCCGAGAAAATATTAAACAAGTGGTGATGCAACAGCACATACTTTCTTGCATTATTTCTAACCGCTCCGCTATATTCTACTATTTCATATACCTGCAAAGGTGTTTTTCAGCAGCAATATTGTTTTCCTAACAGAGATTCGAATTATGTAATTTAGCTGTCAGACTGACATCTACTCCATAGATGTTGTGAGTTACGAACTCGAGCCGACAATTAAAAATAACTCTCAATCCAGTATTTCCAACACGTGGTTTTCTAAATTTCAGAGAGATGTATGAAAATCAGGCCCACAGTATTCTCCTAAGCGTTCCTTGTGTAATACATGAAAAACTAAAAAATAATGGTACTATAGCAGCGCATTCTTCTCCCATTATTTCAAAATATTCAATTTTTTACTTAATTGCTACTGTTTCCGCAGCAGAGGGAAGTAATGTAACGCTGCACGAAAAAAAATGCGAATTTTTGGCAGAAAAACTGTTATTTCACGGCCCTGGTAACGAAAAAGGGGATAAATCCAGTTTCTAACTTTAGAAAAAAATCCTCTAACACGTGATGTAGCGAGAATCAACGTTTTGTGGGTCCTTAATACCAAATATCAAATGACGGCAAAACTGTCTATTCGTCTATCCGCCTGTAAACGACCCTAGCGGCTGAACCGTTTAGCCGATTTTCTCCAAAATTGATACCCCCTATTGATATGACTGATGTCACGGCCCTTGAATTTGGAATTGATATTATTTTGGGGGTACTTTACATGAAGCCCCTGGGACATATTCAAAATTTTTAAACAAATGGCTGCAGCGTTTTTGATTAAATGTTATTGTTGGCTAGTATGAAGGGGTTTGAGATAATGCTGTAAGTCTCATTTTCGTTTAAATCTGATTTTTTGAAAATTGTAAAATATCAAAATTTGTTCGGTATCTTCCTACAATTACAATTATGAACAAGAACGGGATTTTTTCCTTAATGAAATCGGTTCTTAAAGATAGATTTTTAAATAATGTCTACAATTTTTTCGCGAAATTTCGTGTGAAAGTAGGGCGAGAAAGCACGTGCTGTATTATCACCAGCTAAAATTCGGAGAGTTCAACGAAAATGAGGCCCACGCTAACCTTTCAAGGGTCCCTACTTCTGTCCGTAGAAAAAGTGAAGAAAAAATATGGAGCGGTTATTCAGAAAATGCTTTTTTGCCCAACTTGCACGCAACTTGCACGCAAACAAAATTCTCTACAAAGTTCCTAGTTGTTATGATCGTATTTTTTCTGTATTTGATATTGCTTTTGTTCTTTTATTTGAGTTAAAAAGTCTTCACTATGTTGCATGCAGTTACGAACGTTTCCCCTTTTTACATTCTCACCCTTACTTCGTAAGAACAGAAAGTCTTGTGCTAATGCTACTGACAAGGATCCATTTTTGCTCCCATTTCCGTTGTGTCCTAATTCTGTACTCTTGCTTTCGACTTGCGTCATCAGCGACCGTTGATGTTCTATTAACTTTTCATCGAATTTCTTTTTTTTTTTCGTCAATTTTAGCTGCCAATTGGTTTAACTGCTCGTCAGTTTTCTTACATCGCTCATCACTTCTGAGTGCTAATTCTTCTATAATTTGAATTTTGTGCGGCTGTTCTTGGTTTCGTTGTGATTGTTCCTTCGCCTTGATCGTTTATTTTTCAATCTTTTCAATTTTCTGCTATTGTTCTTGAATTTTCTCTAACAGATGTGGTCCCTGATTCGCGACCTGTTGTCCTATAGTTTGCGCGAGATTTTCTATCAACGCTCTCATCAATACCGTCATCTAATCTTGGGTTTCATCTAGTGAAGGTTCTGCTTCTGCAATTGTTTCTCTTGGTTCTAGTATTGAATCGCGGTAGGATTGACTATTTTCTCTCCCTCTCGAAAATTTAGCCTTTCTATTGTCCTGAATAATTCATCTCTTTCCTCCCCCACACTACCTTCGTCGCTCCCAATCTGATATCTAGCTTCTCTATATTTACGACTTTCTGCATTCTGATACTTTTAGGACTGCCTTGTACCCTTTATAGCACAATTTACACCCTAAATGCAATACACACTTAACACAGCACTCTATATACTTCACATACAAATATCCGTTTGACTGGAAAAGTGACACTCGGGATCGTCCGCTGGCTGGTTCGACGGATGGGGGGGGGAGCTCATTCCATTAGCTTGTTCCGTTCCCGCGCCACCGCCTCAAATGCCGGTCTCCACGGTTATCTTCCACAACCACTGGATCTATTACGCACATCTGACTCTTTGCATATCGCCCTATAACGTGACGTATTGTCCAACGATATATCTCTTGATTCTTGTCCGTGATGACGTCCAATCGTCCATACAATTCTGGTATTGCATGCAATGATATTGCTTATAACTGCTGCATTAAACTGCTTTACACCATCACCGCTCAATAGTCGCCACTTTTCTAATAATCCTGCATCATAGCAGGAAAGAGTTGTCTATTATGCCCACGTACACACCTTCACGTAATCATGTGGCGCTTGTTCATTACTGTATTCACTCGTATACCTGACCCATCATTTGTAACACAAATCAGTCTCGTTATCGAATGATTTTATACACCTGCATGCAACACAAAATAAGAATTATTACATCTGTCTTGCCGTCACTCGTACTGCACCGGTATTAATTTTCACTACGTTGCATGCACCACTAATATACCAGTACAGCGGTTGTTTTCCAACGGCTGTCCCGTTATTTCTGTTCGAATCACCTATAGACACGGTTATACACAAATTATTTGAATTAAGCTCCTGCATTTTGATCTTGAATATAATAGTACGCTGTGAAGCCACCACGCGCTGCCATCCGAGCCTCTACACGACGTGGCATGCATTAAAAGAAGGCTTGCTGTGCTGCTAGGGAACACAAAGCATCGACGGTGGCTGCAAGGAGGGGCCACAACGAACAAGTTGCGGACCGATCGTATCCCAGTCATGGTCGATGGGGGACATGTCAGGCTAACCTGACCAAGAAGGTAGTGAGGATCCAGTGGTCAATAATACCAACGCGGCCAGCCGCCTGCCTCACGGCCAAGCAAGCCACGACCCAGCTCAACGCAGTGATACGACCAGTAACAGTGTAAAAAGAGGCCACGGTGCCCCCTAGGCAGCCCATTTAAAAAACAACCCAGTAGCAGTGAATATAATGTACCTGTTAGCAATAGATATGGTCCTCTTGAAAAAAAAGTGACTAAGACAAAAGATTCAACTGTCCGGAGGACGAGGAAACACACAAAGTCGAGAATATAAAAATCCCCCCCCCCATGTTTGTGAAAGACATTCCGAACATTAATCATTTCAAAAGCAAATTACCGCTCAATTCACCTCTGACACGATTAACAAAGAAAATTAAGCTATCTTTTAAGTACATAACGGACTTTAGAAAGGCCATTAAATATCTATTAAGCACAAATAGGAAATTCCACACTTATAAGGATCCCATGAACAAGAAATTCTCAGTAGTTTTCAAAAACATTCACCAATTAGTAACTCAGAAAGAGGTATACGAAAATTAGTTTCCAAAATATCCCTCACTGATTTGTGTCACAAAATTATACAACGACAATATTCCCATTTCGGTTTTTTTCAGCAGAGTTCGACGTGCAACAAAGTGTTGAAGAAGTGTTAAAAAGTAATGCAATATGTAATATGTGTGTCAAAACTGAAACAAAACGTAAAAGAAATGTATCAATACAATGTTTGAGGTTTCTGGACTTCAGCCATACAAGAAATAACTAATAATGAAATTGTATGTGCATTCTGTGAAAAACACCATTACACGGTAAAATGACCACAAAACAACTTTGTGAACATTTACCAGCAAAGCATACATCAAAATGTAAATAATAACAACAACAATAACACCAACTCATTAATGCACACTATAGTCAATAACATTGCAAATTATTTAATGAGCATAATCAATAGTGTTGTGGCTGCCCGCGCGCATTCGCAAGTCCCGCCACCGAGCCACGTAATGGCGGGAGGCGCGCGGGCCTTCACGCCAGAATGGGCGGGCAGAGACTCGCCGCCGTCCTCGGCGGCGGGCCCAGCCAGCGAGCCGCGGCCTCAAGGGGGATTCGCGGGCCCCCCGCAGCAAGCAGCAGAATCGGGATCCAGTCAGCGAGGAGGCAAACAGGAGGGCGCGCACGGGAGCAGCGAGAGGCAGTGGCGGTAGACCTACCGCCCCTCTCTTTCTACGACGTATGGAGACGGCGTGACGCCCGGCCTAGTGGAGGCGCGGGCCCGGAGCCTGAGGCGCATGGATCGCCACAGCGGCTGTACCCAAGTCGGGATCCAGTCAGCGAGAAGGCAAACAGGAGCGCGCACGGGAGCAGCGAGAGGCAGTGGCGGTAGACCTACCGCCCTCTTTTCTACGCCGTATGGAGACGCGTGACGCCGGCCTAGTGGAGGCGCGGGCCCGGAGCCTGAGGCCTGGATCGCCCAGCGGCTGTACCCAAGCTGGAATGTTTTATGAACACGGTGTATTGTAGATATAACAAATAGTATCATTCCAGCCATAGTGAACAGTATTCAAATATCAATCACATCTTACTTTAATAACAATAATGCCAGAACAGTGTAATAAAGAATTAATCCTACTAAACTGGAACGCTAATAACATATCATTAAAAAATGAACTCAAATATTTCTTAAAAGATAGAGGAATACGAATCGCATGCATCACCAAAACGCTCCTTAGTGCAGATAAGACATTTAACCTATCAGGATACAATGTGATAAGAAAAGACAGAGTAGATAAAAAAGGGGGAGGAGTACTCATACTCGTCGAAAAATCATTTCCGTATATGCAATCTGACACACCTCACACGCCAGGGTTAGAAACCACTGCTATTAAAATCCCTATAAACAATAGAATCACAACCATAATATTAGCAGACACACCTCCCCATATTAAAATGAAAAACGCCAACATAATGTCCCTTCATCTACAGAACACCTCGATGATTCTACTAGGTGACATAACCGCAAAATATATTCACTGGAGTTGCAGAGTTTCCAACAATGCAGGCTCTCAACTACTTAGAATAATAACATACTTAAACTTGAACACACTTACGCCATACGAAACAACCCATTTCCCATACAACAGCAGCAAACAGCCAGATGTATTAGATATAGTAATTACTAACAAGTACAGTATATTATTCAACCCCAGTATTTGACAAGGATTCAGACCATCTTTCAATATTAATATTCACTAAAATAATACCTCCCCACATGCTCCAACTCAGAAACTAAACACCCAAAACATAAATTGGAAATTATTCAGGAAAATAGTGAGAGCTAAGACACCACAATTCAAAAGATTGAACTCTCCTCTAGAAATAGAAAATAGTCTGTAATGCAGAAAAACGAAATAATAATAAACACAGGAAATCACTTGCAAGACAACAAACCCACATATTCTTTCATGCCGACAAAACCAAAACTACCCAAATAATAATAGAAATAATCAACACGCAATCCATGGGGCAACAACAGAATTCCACAACTGAAAAAAGAGCTAAATCTCCTTAATAAAATAACAGCAAAAGCAATAAATATACTCGCCCAACAATCCTTCGACACCAAAATAGAATCACTAAATACCTCAAATAAATCACTTTGGCACTTCTCACAATGTCTTCTAAACAAAAAAATAACCATGCCACCCCTCAACACGGCACAAGGTATAAAATATGCTCCACAAGACAAGGCAGAAGCACTAGCGGAACACTTCGCTCAGACATTCAAACATAATACATCCGTACACTCAGACCACCAGGCAATAATTGATTCAAATAGAGCACCGAAGTATGACGTCCCTCAGAGAATAAAATTCATTTCACCTTCCGAAGTTAAAAACCTCATAAAAAGTTTGCCAAAAACAAAAGCTCTCTCTCTAACATTATTCAATATTTATCCCATGACATTCCAATTCGCGCTGATTCCAATATTGCATTATACACGGATGACACAACCCTATTTTCTACAAATTACGATATCTTATTAGCAAAAGATTACATCCAAAATCATTTAGATGAGTACATAAACTGGACACAGAATTGGAGAGTTAAGATTAACCCAGATAAATGTGAGGCAAAAATCGTCACCCTTTGTAGACCACGAAATGGGCCTCCTCACCAGTAAAATATCTTGGCATTTTATTTGATAAAAGTTTACCAGTCCCGTGAATGTAGTGCATGTTTTTCTCGGGAAATGGCGGTGATCTTCCCCCGCTGGATGGCGAGATCTTGCGCCGATCTACCGTCGGCTAGTGGGGTTTCCCCCTAACCAGGACTCTCCCACCAGCGGAGCACCGCCCCAGCCGAGCTCTAAGCTCCCGATCGGTCTCCCGGGATATGTAGTAGTATAGTGCATGTTAGTGTAAGTGTGTTTGTAAGGGCAGAGGATAGGACAAGGAAGAGGAAAGACAGATCGCGCGCGATCCGTGGCCCGTTTGATAGGGTACTGCTCCGGCATTCGCCTGGTGTTGATCGGAGAAACCACGGAAAACTACTGATCAGAGCAGCCGGCCGGTAGAATTCTCCTCCAGACAGCGACTGAATTCGACTTAGCTGAAAAGCTAGTGTCGAAAATCCTGCCGCCGTCAGGAGCTAATATTCAAATCAAATATCCTTCCTACCATAACTTATGGATGCTTAATCTGGAGAGGTGCAGCTCCTAGCAGTATTAATAACATTAAATTAATCCAAAATATATTTCTAAGAAATACTCTGAATGCCCGCCTGGTTCGTTACAAATGAACAAATTCATCGTGAATTAAAAATTACAAAATTAGAAGAAATCATACTTAAATTAGCTAACAATTTTTACAAAAAATCTGCATACCTCACCAAGTACCACCATTTTTAATATGAGAAAAAAGGCGTTCCACCCACGCATAGTCAAGATTTCCCAAAGACAAATTCAAACCCCCGTAAACCAAATCCCCGTAAACCCGTATCAAACCCCCGTAAACCCGTAAACCTCAGCTCCTTAACATAATCATATTCCTTCACATATCCTAACAATAACATTATTAACAATAACACTATATAACAAATTAACAATAACATTATATCAATAATTATGTCAGAGTTTAAACCTCACTTAACTTATGGATGGCCAATTCAAAATTGTCATATAACAATCTTATGTATTTTTAAACCCTTTGAAAGACTGTATTGTCGAACAAGAAGAAATAAAAAAAAGCTCCTGGAAATGATGTAATTAGCAACAGAATATTAAAAAACTTCCCCACATCCACAACCGCATACATAAATAACATCTATAATTCATCACTCAGATTAGGCTATTTCCCACGTTCTTGGAAAATATCAAATATAATCCCGATCGCTAAACCAAACACTAATCATAGTCTTGCAGCGAATTATACACTAATAAGTCTTCTCCCAACTATTTCAAAAATATTTGAAAAAATATTTTTTAAAAGACTCAATAATCACCTAACAAAATCAGAAGCTCACTCCTCGCGTGGACACTGACTGGATAGGTTCTCGAACCGGTGCTATTGCGTGTTTGTATCGCGTATATCGTGTATGTATCGCGAGTGAAGTTTTGTGAACTGCATTTACGTTACGAAGAATTCCAGCAGATACGTGAGTACTATTGTATTAACTGGAACAGCCATTGCGGCAGTCCTGCAAACACAATGACTGCAACTACCAATGTAAACATAAACATAACCCAACTTCCTCAAAAACGATCTACAGTACCACAGGAAAAGAAGTCGTACGCAAGTGCAACTGTTAGCGAAGTATTCCCATCAAAAGAACAAGCAGTAATAATTGAAGCCCATGATGGTATTACCATTAAAGGCTACATCAATATACTAGCCACCTTAGTGAATTCTAACGATATTAGGTTCGTGTCACGTATCTCGAACAATAGAATATGCGTTTTCCTCAGCAGCAAAATAATAGCAGAAAATCTTACAAAGAAATACCAAACATTAAATATCAACAATCACGAACTGAACATCAGGCCATTAGTTAACAAATTTAAGAGAGTGATCATATCCAATGTATGCCCTATAATTCCTCAATATATAATCCAAAAAGAATTTTCAAACAGAAATTTCCAAGTCTTCAAACATATCATTCATTCGGGCAGGAATCTCTGAACCTGGTTTTGCACACATAATGAGTTTTAGAAGACACACATTTATTGCACCTGAAGATATAAAAAAACTTCCAGAATCTACCACAATTCTTTATAATGGAACAGTTTACAGAATTTATTTCTTAACTGATGACATGACTTGTTTTGTATGTAAACAAACTGGACACCTCGCCAACCAGTGTCCTAGTAATCCCAGTCAGAATACAGGAAGGATAGAAAATAAGGAAACACAAGATCAACAGGAAATGGGAATAACTGAAACACACATAGAAGTATTAGATGAGCAAACAGAAATAGAAGAGCTTAAAGTAGATAATACTAACTTCCCAACTATACAAAAAAAGAGCCCTCCTATCAGATTCATTATCAATAATAGAACCATACAAAACTAAAATAGAAAATCCTAATACTGAAGCAGAAAAACGACCAAAAAAGAAAAAGTCACAGGAAATATATGAAGAAAATCGTACCCAAGAAAAGTCTACTAATAAATCTTTAGAAGACCTTCTTATTCCTATAAAAGGAAAAATTGAAAGTAATACACACACATATCCTCTCACTTATAATCAGCTGAAAAACTTCATAGACAAGGCAACTGCTTCAAGCAATCCAACTTTAATAGAAAAAGATTTCACAAATGATATACAATCTATTATTCAAATGATGTCAGACACTTACTCAAATCTTACAGAAAAATCAATAAAAAGCAATTAAAAGAATCACTTGAAAAGAATGAGGAAACTGATTCTGATTTTTCAGAATAAACCTTCTCAATGCAAATCATTCAATGGAACTGTAATGGGTTCTACGCCAGATTACCTTATCTGAAATTACTAGTAAATGACAACAAACAACAAATATTATGCTTGCAGGAAACAAATTTCAAAGGAAATAACTCTGGAAAACTTCCAGGATACAAGTCATCTGTTCACAATAGAATTAATACCCAAAATGCTAGTGGAGGAGTAGCTATCTTAGTCAAGAATGAAAGTTTTATACAAGCTATACTTCTCCAAACCACCCTAGAAGTCATAGCATGAAAGTTAAAATCAAGTCACACATGAGTATTTGTAATATCTATATTCCTAATAGCAAACATTTTGACATCCATGATCTAGATAATATTACTACACAATTACCTAAACCATTTATAGTTGTGGGTGACTTCAATAGCCACAATAACTTGTGAGTTTCCACCAAAACAGATAGAAGAGGTAAAATAATTGAAGAATGGTTAGATAACCACAGTGATCTGATCCTATTGAATACTGAACTAGCTACCCACTTTAATATAAGCAGTGGTACAGAGAGTGCAATTGATCTGAGCATTGCATCAAATGACATAGCTACAAGTACAGTATGGTCCACTAATCCCAGCCTACATGATAGTGACCATTACCCTATAAACATACATTTTCCAGATCCAAATCTAACCCCTGACATTAAATGCTATCCTAAATGAATTATTGAGCAAGCAAAATGGAAACAATTTCAACAAGATATTAAGATAAATATTGAACAATTAAAAACACCTGATAACTTAAACCCACAAAATATCAATACTTTAACCAATGACTTTATCGAGATAATCATTTCAGCTGCTGAAAAGTCAATCCCCCAAACTACAGGAAAAATTAAAAAACATCAAGTTCCATGGTGGAATATAGAGTGTACAGAAGCCATAAAAACAAAAAGAGAGCTTTCAGGAAATTTAAGAAAAACAAAACCAGGGAAAATGGTCATGTAATATATGACAGTGTAGGGATCACAGAATTTTGAAAATGTGCACAGAATTCACTTCATAGCATAGTTCACTTCATAGTATATTCACTTCATTCACTTTCATAGCACGTCATACGCAGTTTCAACTTGTTTTTGGCGTAAAATAAATGAATGAATGTACCATTCACTATGAGTGAACTTTTATTTGTGTTAAATAATTGTAAAACTTCAGCACTTGGACCAGATAATTTACCAAATAGTTTTCTAAAAAACCTCCCTGAAGTTGACCTTGAATACCTACTTCAATTATATAATAATATTTGGACCACTCAATCCTTCCCTAACCAGTGGAGAGAAGCTACAGTCATACCAATACCAAAACCAAATAAGGATCACACACAACCAACAAATTTTCGTCCAATATCCTTAACATGCAATATATGTAAACTACTAGAGAAAATGGTCTGTCACCGGCTGAAATGGAGCTTAGGAAAACAAAACTTGATCTCACCACATCAAAGTGCCTTTAGATCATTTTGATCAACCAACGATCACCTGGTAAACATAGACACGGAAATCTGTGACGGATTAGTAATGAACCACCATGTGATTGCAGTCTCACTGGACATTGAGAAAGCTTATGAAATGATTTATAAAGACAGGTTAGTATCAATTCTTACAGACAAGGTAAAAGGAAATATCTTTTTTTCTTATCTTTTCTTATCTAGTTCTGCCAGAACTTCGTTTTCCGCCCAGCATCTGCAAGCTCTGACGATGATCGCTACGCGATCGAAAAGATCATAAGAAGAAATATAGATTTGATACCAGACAACCTCTGTTTATTTACTTTGAATTAATAAGGTATCTACATCACCAACAGTCTAATTAATCTTAGCTTTCCTTATTAATTTTCTAAAAATGAGACATCTCAAAGTCAGAATCCAAGACAAATTATCACAGGCAACTGAGATGACTAATGATCTCCCACAAGGATCGGTCCTAAGTGTAATATTCTTCCTCATTACTATAAATGAAGTGAGCCTTATAGTGAAAGAGCCTGTGAATATAGTTCTTTTTGCAGACGACATCACCTTACTATGTAGTGGCAAAAATCTTCAAGTTACCTCAAACATTATTCAAGAAACCATAAATAATATCAGTAATTGGACAACCAATTCAGGCTTCCCCATTTCGAAAACAAAGTCTGAATTTATAGTGTTTTCAAAAAGTCGCTCTATTAGGGATGAAGAAGTTACACTAAGAATTGGAGGATATCTACTTAAAAGGACATACACTTGTAGAATCCTTGGAATGATCTTCGATGCCAAATACTCTTGGAGACATCACGTATCTGCCCTAAAGGTGGATTGTATTAGGAGTCTAAATGTCATTAAAATTCTGTCCTCTATTGAATGGGGCGCACAGTCTGAATGCTTAATCAAATCATGTAGGGCACTAATTCAATCCAAACTGGATTATGGAGCAGTAATTTATAATTCAGCTCCAGAAAACACATTGAAAAAAAACTGAACCCAATAATCAACAGTGCTTGTCGATTAAGTCTTGGTGCTTTTAGAACTAGCCCCTGCAACAGCCTATTAGTGGAAGCAAGACAAATACCACTAGCACTAAATCGCAAGCTACAATGTCTGAATTATGCATATTCAACGTTTAGTATCCCACCAATCCCACAAACTCGACCATTTTCCAAAATCCCAAAACAACCATATATGAAGCACATCCAAAATCCCCACTACCTCTGAGAGAAATACTCCTTAAATACATGAATGACTTTAATATTGTTAAACCACTCATCTTACCTAGACGTTTAAATCCCGTCCCACCCTGGCAAGACCATAAGATTACCATAAACACTCAATTAGTAAATACTCCTTGCCCTTCCTCTGAATCTAATACAAATGTCCAAGATGTGATAAAAGAAACGCTCCAAAAATATGATAACTTCTACCAAGTTTACACTGACGGATCAAAACGAGAAGGAAAAGCTGGTTGTGCAATAATTCTAACAAATGATAATGAAGGCAATTCATATTGTCTCCCGGACTACTTTTCCATTTTCACATGTGAAGCATGGGCAGTGCTTAATGTCATTGAAATCAGCATCAGATCTGCTAACAACATGCCTATTGCCATCTTTTCAGATTCAATGTCAACCCTTAAAGCCATTTAAAACCGATACACCAGCAATCCAATAATCCAAACTATCCAAGAGCTTATATTTACCCAAAACACAAAAGGAGTCAAAATAGAACTAGTTTGGATTCCTTCTCATAAGAAAATTACTAGAAATAAGAAGGCAGACATTGCTGCAAAAATGGCAACATCATTACCAAATGCTGAACCGCAAATCCATGGCACCCAGAAAGATATAAGAAACTTTTCAAGGACTCCTGTTTAAAGTATTGGAACTCACAATGGAAGATGGAGTCTACAAAGCTACATCGAGTAAGAAACTCCATTCTGGAACCAGGTCTACCGAAATCAAACTTCAAAAGAAGAGAAGTCGTCATTACAAGACTAAGGACCGGTCACATTAACCTAAATTACTGTCACCTGTTCAAAAAATCCAACCCTGAACCCTGTCCTAAATGTGGCGCTACCATGTCTACTTCTCATTTTATTCTTGACTGCCAAGGACTTGTTAATATAAGGAAATCATTAAACATAGAAGGCAGCATAAATTCACTGTTCAAATCAGAAGCAGGTTGTAAAAAATATTTGAAACTACTAGAAATAAGTAAATTGTGGAATGTAATATAATAATGTTGCAATTTTTGTTATGATATATTTATATAATGTTTGTGGTATAATGATTCAACTATTTGCAACCTTGAAATGTAATGTACTGATGTAAACACAATGAGGTCGCTGATGACCTGAGCTGTTATAAAGCGACCATAAATAAACAAATTTTAAAAAACCAGAAGCTATTCCAAATCATGAATTTAGTTTTAGAAATCATATCTCACCTGCACACCAATTACTCAGGATAACTGAATATATTCACACTAGCTTTCAAAAAAAGAAACACACAATAGCAATACTCTTAGACGTATCTCAAGCTTTTGCAGAGTCTGGCACCCCAGATTAATCTACAAACTCAAAACAATAGGAATACCTAAATACTTACTAAACATTATCACACAATTTAAATCAGACAGATCTTTTAAAGTAACCTGAGTCAATCATAGCTCCAAGCAACGCACAATAGAAGCAGAACTTCCACGAGGCTCATCACTATCCCCAACGCTATTTAATCTTTACACAGCAGATATCCCCATCACACGTTACACGCAACTTGCACAGTTCGCCGACGATTCGGCAATGTTCATATCAAGTCGCACGCCGTCACGTAGCAGTACAAAAATTCAACATTTAAACAAAATAGACAAATGGGCAAGAAAATGGAAAATCAAACTAAACCCAAACAAATTACATTACAAAAATTACAAAAAACATAATTAACTGGGCACCATTGAATCAACCTATCAAATACTTAGGACTAAATCTTGATACAATACGTAACTGGAAAAACCACATAAACATTAAATTACAACAGGCCAAAGTCATATTAATCCAACTTAAACTTTTAGTGAATAAAACTCCAAACATTCATTAACAAATGCAATAACACTATGTAAAACCATCATAAGGCCCATAATGCTATACGCATGTCCCATGTGGACAAATTCCGCACCATTCAACGTAAATAGAATACAAATAATACAGAACAGATTCTTCAGTACAATCACTAACGCCCCTTGATTCATTTCAAATCAACAACTCCATAGAGAATTAAACATGAAGTCAATCTCCTATCGAATATCACGGCTATCCAATAATTTCTACTCCAACATAAACTCAATATATCAATTAAAACAATACAATTTAGCCTCAACGAACAACACACAGACCGGAATAAACAATACATATCCGTTCGATTCATTCCTAAAAATATTCACAAGCAATTGGGAACAGTAGGTACTCTCATGAGGAAGCTACCCCAAGGTGGTACAAATAGTTGAACTAGGTTAAGCATAGATTAAGTTAGTAGTAGGTCATCATTACATGTGAAAGAGTGTAATACTTATCTACGTACAAACCAACGAACAATAAATGAAAAAAAAAAGAAAAAAAAATTATTCTCGTGAGCAGTCCAACCCAGCTCCCAGAGGGTCGGAAGAGGCTCGTGGTTGAAATTCCTTAGTGTAGAGTTAAGGATTTCCTCCAGGCACTAAATTAAAAAAGGTCTATAATAAATGTTATTATTAAATAATGTTGCACTCTTCGTGAACATTCTTTGTGAAAAATCAAACCTAAGTCAGAATTTCAAGTATTTTTTCAAACATTTCATATTTAATAAAATTCTTAAGTCTTTGCCTAAAATCACATAGGTTTTTATGGCAATTACTAGTTTTTATGAGGTTTCCGTACATCTTTTTTACTTTTGTTTGTGAAGTTTTGAAAATAACTAGAACAAATATTCAGTATTATTTTTGGCAATAAAATAATTTAAGTGACTGAATTAAATTAATGAGTTGCATTTCTAGCGCAATAATCTAACATTTACATAACATATTATATTTTACGTATTGTCGGTGCACATGAAAAGTGAAAAAAGGTTGAAATGGTTCAGAGAAACTACTGTTGCCAATGGAACGTTTAATAAAACATTGTTTTAAACATCAGTTTATGAAAGCCGATGTTTTTAACATCGATGATTTGTCCTGGATGTTTTGTTTGTGAATGAAACAGTACTACAATCAATTTTGTAAAAGTTAAAGTATGAAATAAAAACTGTAATTATCAGTTCGTTTTCGAACGGAAGGAAATTTGCTTTTTTTTTGTTTCGTCGAGCAGAGTATCTCTCACAGGAGAGATGACCCCGATACCCTGTTTCCCACGCTTTGCTTCGTATTTCATTCGAGGGAGAGGTAGTCAACCTTTGCGCTGTGGGTGTGGGGTGTGTCCTCTCTCTTTCCGAGCCCTTCCGAGGCGAACTGAGGAAGTTCTCTTTGAGATGACCTTATCCAGGCTTTCAGATTTGTACTCAGTTTTATTTGTAAAAAAAACTATTTCTAAATTCGTTTTGTCAATTAAATCTTAATTATAAATTAACAAACAGGGTTACAAAAAGTTGTTATTAAGTTTACAAAGTCTTCGATTATTCATTTAATGTATTTTTAAGTTGTTGATTTTGAAAAACATGTTAAAAGAATAATAAATAATGTGTGCCTAAAATAAATATTTTTCAATTATTAATTGTGGATTGAACGCCTCTGTCTTCTGCCGATAAATCTATGCAGCAGTGCTCAATGTCAATTTTTGTTACAATTTCATTTATCAATAGTGGCACTCGTTTGACGCATTAAAGATAAATACCACAAAAATATAACAGGGATTACGCAATATTACAGCAAAACTGGTTTACGTTAGCAGAAATTGTGTTATTATTTTCGCGAGTGTTAATGCATGTTTTCGCGAAAGTCAAATTTAAACTAAATCATCTTATGTGATAAACTTAAAATCACGGGAAGGAGTACATCTGTTCCGAGAATTTCGATGAATATATATTGAAACAAACTGTCCGATTTAATTTTAAAATTTAATATTTCCTCTGCCATTTTAATATTAATTCAACGTAACCCGTTCCAAATTTATAAAGGAATATGGGTGCCAGGAAAAGATTACGTTAATTCAATTATTAAAATTACTCTTCAACTGCTATTTCCATTAAATTAATATCCGGCTAACTGGGTCAATGGGTCTTATAAGAAATAATCGCTATTGCCTACTAATAGCCGATTATTCGATCTACCATCTGTACAGAGTGTACGAGGAATCTGAAAAGCAAATATACATTTCTAGCTACTCATTTGCTGGAATTGTCTAAATGAAAATTAAGTTTTCTATTCACAGAAACTTGCAAGTTTATTCAGTGTTCCTTGTAACAATACGAAACTTTTGGTCATGACCAGTTTCAAACCTTATATTGCAGTATATCGCGTGCTCTCGACCGATGTCGCCGCGTAGAACCATTTTCAATCTTCCTCGGTGTCGATGCCTCGAGGTCCAAATACCATCTTCTTTTCGTCCGTTCTGGCACAAGTGTACTCAAGTCACTGATCCTCACCGCCTCATAAATTGATAAGACTTAATTAATTCTCCTTTTAAAAGTTCCCAGTTCTTTCTACGCGTATACTTAAAATATTAATGTTAAGCAAACTATATCTGCATCAAATACTCCCAGTCCTGTTTCCGACAAATTCACCTAAGTTCACAATTCTATCTGCTGCACTCGAAATATTTCCAAGTTTCAATTTCCGCACCTTCCATCAATATTCTGTCCGACAATCATACGCTCCAAAGTAAATGTTCACAATTCCCAAGCTCCGAACATCAATTGTCTACACACGATCCGCACTGCACCACGGCATAAGACGGAATGAATCCATATTCCCCTCTTTCAGCCCTTCAAAACTCGGTCCGTCATTCTACTGTTTCTTGTTAGAAAAAATTCCATGCCTAGCCAAACCCTGAATTACTTACAAATTCAACTATCCGCGCTCAAGACTGTCATTGCTTTCTCGGCCAATCCCCAAACAGTTTACTTTGTCAACTACCCGCGCCCCGTGGTTCAAAACAATGAAGTTTGTTGACCTTGACGACAACTCGTCTACCGTTGTTATGCCGCCATATTTGCCTATGTTTATCCTTAACATTCACCCTGTTAAAAATAAATGTCACTCAATACAAGGTCCCACATATTGGTATGTCAATATATATATATGTGTATGTGTGTGTGTATATATATATATATATATATATATATATATATATATATATATATATATATATATATACACACACACACATACCAACTATGGGCCTCCCAACTATGGATCTCCCCCATAACTTTTAAATTGTTCACGGTATCGACCTGCAGTTTTATCTCAACAATGCGGAATCATGCGGTAAGTAATATGTCGTAAATGTAGTGTCTGAAATATTTTTAGTTTTTCAGAAATTTATTCATCTTTGAATTTTTAACTGGAACTATATATTTTTCTCATGAGCATCATAAAAAAGGAATCCACTGGTGTGTCATATGTTAGTGTTTTGATTAAAACTTTAATACAAAGTAGGCTTTCTGACATGTGATTTTAAATTAAACGGACATTATTTCCTTAAGTAACCCTTGCAACTGTCGCCTTTGTGGAAGATACCCTTCCCTTCGTGGCGCCGCCGTCCGTAACAGGCTCGACGCGGCGAAGACTACCTTCCTCAAAGGCAACAGTTGCAAGGAAAATGTTGTCCGTTTAATTAAAAATCAAATGTCAAAAAGTATATTTTTATACTAAACTTTCTCACAAAATACTAACATATGATACAGCATTGGATTCCTCTTTTCATGATCCCTTCATTGCTGTTAAGGAAAACAGACCATTCCATTTAAAAATCAATGATTAAATTTTTCAAAAACTAAAAATATTAGGAACAATGTCTATACAGAATATCACTTGCCACATGATTCTGCATTGTCGAACGAAATCTATATTTCGCTATCGCATTTGTTCGAGATCGGTAAACTCCGATACCATTTGACCGATTGTTCATTTTCTGTAACTCCACTTGACGGCACTGCAGCACAAAATGGCGCTTCAGTATAAACCCAATTCCCAACAAATTTGGGCTTCATTGTTGCTGGGCGTTGCGGTGTGACGCGGGGTGAGGCCGAGGAAAACAGGACGGGCAGTGTGAGAGAGACGGGAAAAAGAAGATGGGGAGAGAGAAAGAGAGAGGGAAAGACAGAAAGAGGGGGAGAGAGAGACAGAGAGAGGGAGAGAGAGACAGAAACAGGAGAGAGACAAAGGGAGAATCAGAGAGGGGAGAGAGACAAGGAGAAAGACACAGAGACAGAGGAAGCTGGAGAGAGAGAGAGAGAGAGGGAGGGAGGGACATAGACACAAAGTGAGAGAGAGAGAGTGACAAAAATAGAGAGGAAGAGACACGGGGAGAGAAGGAACAGGGTGAGAGAGGGAGGAAGAAAGAGGGTGAGAGTTTTAATTGATTGATTTTTTCGGGTTCCGGGCACGTCAACTGCTTTGGTCATTAGTCCCGTGAGTGAAGTGCATGTTTTTCTCCGGAGATGGTGATCTTCCCCCGCTGGATGGTGAGATCCCGCACCGACCTACCGTTGGCTAGTGGGGTTTCCCCGTAACTAGGACTCTCCCACCAGCGGGGCACCGCCCCAGCCGGGACAAGTTCTAAGCTCCCGACCGGTCTCCCGGGATATGTGGTACTGTAGTGCAGGTTAGTGTAAGTGTGTGTGTCAGGGCAGAGGATAGGACAAGGAAGAGGAAGGACAGATCGCGCGCGGTCCGTGGTCCGTGTGATAGGGTACTGCTCCGGCATTCGCCTGGTGTTGGTCGGAGAAACCCCTTGGAGCTAGCCCCACCCGGGGCAAGCTCTAAGCTCCTGACTTGTCTGCCGACATGTGTTGTAGCACAATACATGATAGTGTGTGTAATGGTGTGGATAGGACAACAAAGACGAAGGAAAGGTCGCGTGCGGTTCATGACCCGTTTCGTGCTACAGTCGGGAATCGAAAATAGTACATCCTGATCGGAGGCACTGCAGTGACATCAGTTGATGCCCTGAGCCACCACTCCGGTGGGAGAGAGGGAATGAGAGGGAGAGAGGGTGAGATGAAGAGGGAGTGAGAGGGAGCAGAGGGAGAGAGCCGATGGAAAAGAGAAAAGCGGGGGGGAAGTAGGAGAGAGGGGAGGGGGAGAGGAGAGGAAGAGAGATGGAGGAAGAGAGGGAGAGGGTGAGGGAGAGAGATACAGAGATACGGAGAGAGAAGAGAGGGAGAGAGAAGTACGTAGAGGGAAGGGAGGGAGAGAGGAGGAGAGAGAAGTAAAGGGATGGAGAGGGAGAGAGGGAGAGATGGAGATAGACGGAGATAGAGAATTGCAAAATCTGCTAGTGGTTTATTAATATTATGTGAATACAAAAATTAACATTAATTTAGGTTTTATTTTATTCATCAATAAACACACAAATATGATATTTGTCACCGAAATTTAATTTTTCAGATGTTATTGACAAGTAAATTTGTTCTCGGTAATTTTTTTACATTCAAATTTTTCAACTAATTGCCCGTTAAATTTATTGGAAATCATTTAAGTACGGCGTCTTCCCTCCTCTTTTCCTTTCTTGGTTGTAGACTCATTGATCTGGAAAATTGAAATTAACCAATGCAATAATTGACATTGTACTTGTAAGTACTTGTAACCATAAACGTAGTCTCAGGCTTAGAAATTATTTTCTATTTTCTATTTCAGATATCATCGCCGCCTGTCATCGGAATTGTGTACATTTACTACGCGAAGCTCCACTAGCATGTGAGGTTACGTGCGTACACGGAAAGTAGCCAACGCTATTTTTAAGTCACATTGACAGAACTGCGCAAGCGACCTAGGAAATAAGGCCCTATCTCCATTAAAAACCCCCTATTTCAGTTATTCAACTAGTGGTGCTGAAACAGCCTGTTCATTCTCACGCATACTCTCACGCAAAATTACGCGAAAAGTATTTAAATTTTCGAAAAATTGTACACGACCTTATTTCAAAATCTATCTTTAAGAAAACGATTTCATTAATGGAAAAAAATCTCCCTGTTCATAATTGTAGTTCTAGGAAAATGCCGATTTTTTTTATTTTCAAAGAAAATAAGATCTCGACCCTTCTCTTAAAGCAAAATATATTGACACTAGTTCACGTTGTCGCCATTACGTGACAGCACCACATTTAGCCAATATTACTTTACTTATACCGTGTGAAAAAATGGTTTGGTTTTCAATCGGAAAACGGCATTTGAATCATATTCAATATCGAATTCACGCTACGAAACACTTTTTTCTAAAGAGATATCAAAAAATATTTTCAAATTACTCTTGTAGTTCCGGAATAAAATTAAAAAATATGGGCTTATAGCGCGATGACGACGTAATTCCTGAAACCAACGCCGTATCAATCGTCGAAATCGGATAAATTGGTGCGTCGTAATGTGAAATTAGGCTAAATATCTCCCCTCTTCTCGCCACCCTCACCGCCGCCAGGAGCTGGTGGGCGCCTGGTCTCCGCAATTGGACCGTTCGAGACATCACGAATGCGAGATATCACGAATGATGTTAAGATTACGAGCTCAGGTCTGGACACCTGCGATGGACACGGAGGTCTGTAAGTGGAGTAGCGAGCCAGGCAAACTTCTCTTGTGACCCGATTGGAATCCGTCGCTTAGTGATTTCCATATTTTCCGCCTTTCAACAGTAGTTTTTACATATTCAGTCATATATCATGGTATATACTGAGTAATATACGTAGTATAGAGAGTTAAATAATGCTGCGGAAAATCGATTTCGACAAGTGAATTCGGAAGTGCATGTTTTAGGGACTGTGATACCAAAAGAGGATTTTTTTTCCAAACGTCCTGTCAGGTGTAAACAACACTAGTACCTAAATTATTCCTTGAATTTTATCGAAATTGGATATTCAAAAGTCGAATGTGTCAAATGTCAAATCCTTGCGAGTTTGAAAAATATTCTTTAAATTTTGAGGATACTTTAAATGATGTCCCTGGTACATTCTTTTAAATTTTCTCAAAAATGGCCCCAAATTTTTTCTTCGAATTCGTTTTGCTTCGTTCGAATTGCTTTTTCGGCTATTGTTTTTTCGAAAATGCCAAGAAAACGTAAACGTGAACATTTCAAAACTACAAAATTGGAGATATCGATTACTGTTTTAAACAAAGCCTGTCGTGAAAAATAAGCTTATTAAAAAATATCATGTACATTTTTTTGAAAAACTAGCTGATTACGTTTAATTCGTGTCTTTGAAACTGATTTCTAAAACTAAATCTAAAAATATTATTTTTCAAAACCCACCCGAAATATTTTCATTAAAGTTTTTCTTCATACGGAAAATTTTATAAATAAATAAATAAATAAATAAATAAATAAATAAATAAATAAATAAATAAATAAATAAATAAATAAATAAATAAATAAATAAATAAATAATAAATAAATAAATAAATAAATAAATAAATAAATAAATAAATAAATAAATAAATAAATAAATAAATAAATAAATAAATAAATAAATAAATAAATAAATAAATAAATAAATAAATAAATAAATAAATAAATAAATAAATAAATAAATAAATAAATAAATAAATAAATAAATAAATAGAATGGAATAGAATGAATGAATGAATAACTGGTGATGCTATTGAATGGCATAGACTTCCTAGCACTTGCTAGTTTTCTGAACTCTAGTCTCGACTCACTTTTGGGTTATGCCTTTATTATCATCTGCGATCTCTTGCTGCCCAAAGGACATTTTATTCAAATTTTGTTAAATTTTTTGGCGGCCAAATGCTGTACCTGAAACAAACATACTCTTGTACACCTTATATAGTGTAAACCCTATGTCCTACCAATATGGCCGCAGCGGTTAATTGACCTGTACGGACTCAGCTATTCGGAGAGAGGTTCGCTGATTCGAGCCTTGGTCTGGGAATGTTATGTTACAATTCTCTGTTGCCGCAAAAAATAATTGAGAGTTCTAGGAACTTTATGGAAAACCATTTATAGCAATTTTAATCACAAATACCATTAATTAAGATAAATAAACTGGAAGTGTCTGTATGTGATTTTCAACTTTTAAACAATTCAATATCTTATTGGATTTGTAAAACGTATATAGACATCAAACGTATAAGGCATCAAACCAATTGGTGCTTTTGTGCACTTGCAATTGTGCATGTGTATGAACCGATTTAAGCAAAATAATCAATACATCAACATTAAATTAAAATATTATATAACCAGTATACATGGGACCAACTTAGAGAAGACCTCACAAGATCACGTCTGGAGGTTCTGAAAGCGGCCATAGATAAATTTGGTCTGCGAAACGTCTGAACGAAAGAAGGCACAATCGTCATCAAAGCAGGTAGCAGAAAAGCCCGCGCGCAGACAATTGCCGACTTGCAGGCGATTTGCGCCTAAGAAAGAGCGCTCCCCACCCCTACCCCACATTCCCTTAACTTGGAATTTCCAAGGATCCCCTCTTACCTCCCCACCCCTCTAAGCATCTTTTATTCTTTCATCTTTTCTCTACAACCTTTCTGAAAGCATGACCACCAGTATGAATCCGCCCCTACACCTTTCCTCATTACATGCACAAAGCAATCAACAAACAACACTTACTCAGAATGCTTACGCCTCCATATCAAAATCTTCATCGCGAACTTTTTTTGTCGGTCACGTAAATGCTCAATCGCTATATTGTCATCTTGATGAAGTGCGAGAACTAATTTCTACCCACCGTTTTCATGCTCTTCTTATTAGCGAAACGTGGCTAAAGATGTCACTTGCTACAACACTTGTCACAATTCCTGGATACCGTTTTCTTAGAAGTGACCGGAACCCACATATCGCGTCACAGGGAGGTGGTGTCGGTATTTACCTTCGCGATGATCTCACTTATAAATACATAACTTCATCAGCAGATAACGTTAATCAGAATAACGAATATCTCTTTATTGAAATTTCTATATTTAACAAAAAATGTGCCCTAGGCGAAGTGTACTGTCCTCCGAAAACAGGAAATATCGAAGCTATCGACAAAGAAATTGCGCTTTGCTCAAGTAAATACGATAGCATAATACTGATGGGCGATTTCAATTGTAATCTTCTGAAATCGCATGCCGACAAATTCAAACGTATTTTTGGCGAAATGAATCTTTCTATATTACCACTAAATGCAACTCACCATACAATCAGTACAGATACTTGGATAGATCACATCGTTGTATCGAATCTTGACAAAGTGAGAATCCATGGTCAATCACCATTTCCTGGAATATCTAAACACGATCTCATATACGTTTCATACCATATGAAATGCCCTAGATATACGCAAACAGTTTTCAAATACCGCGACTTCAAAAGATTCAATCTTGAAATATTTCTCTCTGACGGTATGTCTATGCCCTGGCATCTTGTCTCTCAAGAAAGTTCGTTAGATAGAAAAGTAAATACTTTTACTCATCAATTGACGGAACTGATTAATCGACACATACCCATAAGGAAAGCTCGTGCAACACGTCCGCCGGCACCTTGGATAACAGATGAAATACGTTGCTTAATGAAAGAAAGGGACGCTGCCTTCAAACTTTTTCGAAATTCATAATGTGAAAACGAAAGAATTAAATATAAAAAATTAAGAAATGTTATTACACAAAAATTGAGAAACGCGAAATGTAAACACAAAGTTTTGGGCACAAATGGCGACTCGAAACAAGTATGGAAATCACTACGCACTCTTGGCATAGGCAGATCACGAGCACCGCTTCAAATTGATATACCTCTAGACTCCCTAAACCATCGTTTCGCTAATATGGCTCCTCGTTTCGAAAGTTCATTAAAAAACATGACTCTATCAAACTTAGTTCCATTCTAGAAATACTCCAGAAGAATTTTTCTTCGCGTGTACAAGTCATATTGACATCCTTAAAACTATTAAGAGTCTAAAATCAAGCGCCTCTGGAGTAGACAATATTAATGCTAAATTACTGAAACTTTGTGCCGAAATAATATATCCCATAGTAACAGATATAATAATTTTTTCTCTCATAATGGGAACTTATCCGACATCTTGGAAAACTGCACTTGTCCATCCTCTTCGTAAATCAACAAATCCTCCTGAGTACAGACCTATTAGTATTCTACCTACAATTTCTAAAGTATTAGAAAAAATTGCACGACATCAAATTACGAGCTATTTAGACAGCAACAATCTCTTAAGTGAACATCAACATGGTTTCCGATCAGGCAGAAGTACAGGAACTGTGCTTTTAAGCTTAATTGAAGAAGCCAGAATTGCCATTGACAACGGTAAATTAACAATACTTATTCTCTTAATTTCAGTAAAGCATTTGACTCGGTCGATCATGATATTCTGCTAGAGAAAATGAAAGCATTGGGCTTCGCTAAACCCACTATACGCTGGTTCTCACAATATCTTTCAGGTCGTCAACAAGCCGTATCAGGTGAAAACCGATCCAGTGCCATTAGAACCGCCCGGGGTATTGCACAGGGAACAGTTCTAGGACCCTTAGTATTCTTAATTTACGTAAACGACGTAGGACAATGTCTTAAATACTATAGCTATAACATGTACGCAGATGACTTTCAACTATATGTCAGCGGACATCCGTCGGAGCTTAACTCTTTAGTTCAGAAAATAAATGAGAACCTAAATGCTCTCAATAAATGGACCGCAGCCCTAGGACTTTTATTAAGCCCAAATAAGTCCCAAAGCTTACTGATAGGCTCCCGCAACGCCATCAACAAATTAGAGAAAACCCTTCCGTCCATTAGTATAAATGGCTCCCCTCTGCCCTCGTGTAACGACGTAAAGAACCTAGGAATTCATATAGACAGAACTCTCAGCTGGACTACGCATGTAAGTAAGATTTGTCAAAAAGTCTTCAAAGCCCTCCACTCCCTAAAACGCGTACGAAAACTACTTCCTATAAAAACACGTATGAACCTGATTACATCACTAATTATGACCCTTTTCGATTACTGTGATTTCTTGCTCACTGATTTAAAAACCAAGAAACAACGAAAGTTGCAAACAGCACAAAACGCATGCATTCGTTTCATATTCAATCTTCGTAAGTACGATCACGTATCTGCATACTACAGACAGACAAAAATTATCTCCATTGAAAAAAGAAAAATATTGCATAGCGTCTTGCTTCTCCATAAAATCTTGCACAGCGGCCTTCAAACACACATGTCTAAGAACTTCAAAATGCTAACACTAGAGCGATCGCGTGCGGCATTATTGCTGTGCATACCTCGCCACAACACTGTGTCATACAGTAAATCTTACACTGTCACAGTAATTCGAAACTGGAACTCACTAACTACACATCTTAAGAGAATTAGCAACTTTAGAAAATTCAAAACTCAACTTGGTGTCTGGATAAAAAACAATGAAATGTAGTTTACACACGCTCTCTGTTCTATCCGCAATTTTATCTTAATTATTTTCTGAAACAATGACCATGATCCCTTTATTACATATCATCTTCCATGTTAGATTTTTTTGTTTTTTAAATCATATTTTCGAAAGTATTTCTTCCCACTCCTTTCCTCCTGGCATCTTCCTACTTTCCTACTTCAGGATACAGTAAAAGCTAATCCTATTACTGCTGAATCGATGTTTAAAATTAGAGAAATTACATAGCTATATCTAAAATACAACTTTGTTACTATAATGTAATAGATTTCTAGATGTAAAATAAGAAAATATTATGTAAAACTACGGCTTACAAATGTTTCATTAATTATGATGTTTGTCACTTTTATTATTATTTATATATTGTATTACTATTATTGTTACAAAGAAAAACAGTAGTCACACTTATTTTATTGTCATTTTCTGTATTTTATACTGTCCTTTAACCTTTCCAAAATTAATGTAGTAATTTTCCATGTTTTTTATTGAGATTATGTATTGTATATGTCATCAAGCACTACCTGTTGTTATGTAATTGTAAAATTATATGTACAATATTTTCCCTTCTGATCCCCCCGTATCCTTTTCATTATCATTTCTTTATTATCCCCTCTTATCCCCCCCATTTTCTTTTCTTCCCCTTTTCTTTTGTTTTTGTGTTGATATAGCATTGGTTGCTTCCTTGCGTGACTGACGTGCTCGGGCTGTGCTCCAATATTTTACTAATTTTGACTACTTTCTTACATCTCTCAGGTACCTTTTGTTTTTAAATTGTTTTCTTTACTTATTTACTTGTTACAGGAACGCTGAAAGAGATTTATATTGTCCGAAGCAGTGGAAAAGAAGTAAATAGTTATTGGTTTAAAAGACAGCGTAACGGACAAACGTGCATTTTAACGAGTTCAAAGACTTTGAATACATATTTGCTGTACAAATAAATTTAGTTTTGCGTAAAGGGTTAAACAACTAGTGAAAGTGTTGTGATAATTGTGAAAAACATCAAAATTCAAAGTTTCGTATATAATAGTAACGGAAAATTTTGAACCTTGTGATTTCAAAAGAATATCAAAGTGGTGAATTTTTGTGGCCTTTAAAGAGGTAAAGTATAGTAATCTAATTGTATTTATTAGTTTGCAGCTTAGATCCATTAACGGAAATACACTCAACTCTACTTGTAATTAACCAATAACATTTAAATACTAATTAGAAGCATATTTCTTTTATTTTTTAAATAAATACGTATTTTAAATTAAATAATTTAATACACGTAAATTAAAAAGATAGTTTAGAATACATTTTTACACATAATCTGATTTCTCATTTATTTATTTATTCTCATATTTGCCACGCATTTGATACGCATTCGTGACATGGCTACTATTCGCTATACACTTTCTACTCTGTACACTCTCAAAGCCGACCTTCTGAAAGCCTTCACACACGTAAACAATAATTTAGATGAACATATTTGAAGGCTCAAAGAGGTCGTTCAAAACCCAGACGGTTGGACAACAATAGGCAACACCGCAGAAACTTTCAACCGTCCATCCGCGAAAGCAAAAACACAATCATCACAACCAATCATGACTCTAAACAGATTTGCTGTGTTAGATTATGACAACCATTTTCCTTGCCTTCCCAATCCTCACTACCCCCTCCCATCATCGGCACGTCCACACACAAACCGACGCGAACAGGCTAGCAAGCGCAAAGAAACAAAGACACGTAGAGTTGCGCAACCTGGCCCACAAGTAAACAAGGACATTCCCACTGAGCCCACCAAAAAGGTACTAATTTTAACAGATAGCCTTGGGCGACAAATCTCCTCCCTGCTCAGTGGGAAACTCCCATCCAATTTCTCTGCCATGTGTGTGTTTAAACCTAACGGGAAGTTTGCCGACGTGATCAGTGAATTGGACACCCACACAAAAACTCTCACCAAACGGGATACAGTCATCATCATAGGAGGGCAGAATGACACCAATTTGGGTAGTCACTTTAGACCTGAGCAACATGTTGACAAACTACAACGTGCCGCCCAAAACACGAACATTGTAATCTCGACTCTGCCCTTCTGGTACAACAAACCAACACTGTGCAAAGAAATTAGATACGCAAACAACAAATTAAAACTGCATGTGAGAGGCACACATGTTAAATTATTTGAGCTTAACTTTCTCTCAGAAAAACACTTCACCCGGCATGGTCTTCACTTGAACCTTGTCGGAAAACATGCACTCGGTAGCGAACTTGCAAAACACATCCTTACACCTCAGCAGTATCCTACCCAAGACTCATCCCCGCCTACATCTCCTAGTTCTCTTCCGTCCTCCCCCCTTTGACCCAATTACCTTATCCCTGAACCTAATCCTTGTACTACCTCTCCCATTATTCACTCCCCTACATCTGTAAGCCCTCCTTCCTCACCTCCTAACACTGCTGGGACACGATACTTCCATCGACCACGCACTCGAGGTAAAAATGAGATAAATAAATAGCAACTACAGTCAGATGCGGCAGAAAAGATTCCGTGTAGGTACAAGCAAAAGAATCAAATCATCATAATGTGCAATCTCCTTCAAATAAAATTGAATTTATCGAGGCAGCATTAGGGTGTGATGTCAGTCAAATAGATGTTCTTTGCTTTACAGAACATTGGTTATCGCATAATCTAAACACACTCCAAATTCCTAGTTTTTACCTTTCAGGATCTTATTGTAAAGCAAGGGAATGAAATAAAGGCCCTGCATATGGAGGTTCGTGTATTTATGTAAGAAATAATATTGATTCTACGTTCTTGTGAGAATTCAATTTTTATGCAGTTGAAAAAGTTTTTGAAATAACAGTTGTACATCTTAGTACGCTCAAAATTATCTTACATTGCATCTACCGACCTCCAACAAAGCGAGCTTTAGATTATTTCAATTTATTAGAAAATCTAGAGATAACAACAAAATTAGTAATCTCTCCTTTAAATCCATTGTTGTATGTGGAGATTTCATTATTGATTTTCTGAGCGAATCCAACGAAAAAGAGCAGTTTCTCAATTTAATTCATTCTTTTAATTTAGATATTACAGTAAACGTACCTACACGGAATACTCTGAAATCACAAACAGCAATAGATCAAATTATAATTAACAAAACACAACTAGATATGAAATAATAACGAATAATCTAGGTTCAATGACCACAATGCACAAATTATTACAATTACTAAGAACATGAATTCTGACATAATAAATAAAACACGCATCCATTTACTACAGTTAACATAAAATTATTTACGGACTACTTGCTGAAAGAAACATGAGAGGCAGTTTATAACGCTATTGACACAAATGAAAAATATAATTTATTTTTCTCAAAGCTTTCATTTATCTTTAACGCATGCTTTCCTATTAAAAAGAGAAAATTAAACATTTCACAAAAAAGTAATACTTGGATCACACAAGGAATTAGAACATCGTGTAAAAATAAACGTACTCTCTACTTTATTTCTAAACATCATAACGTATCACCCGGTTTCCACGTCTACTTCCGAGAATATAAAAGAATTTTAAAGAACATAATAGTTCAAGCAAAAATAATGAAAAATAATGAGGATATTTTGAACGCTAAAAACAAAACTAAAGCAATGTGGAACATCGTTAAAAATTCGCATCACGACATTTCGTAGAAAATGTTGTTTTAAAGGATAATGAAAGAGAAACAGGAAATCCAGAAAAAGTTGCGATACACTTCAACCAACACTTTTCTAGAATTGCGGTTGATCTCACGAAGGGACTAAACCACAAATTCAACATCACCACGTCATCACGAATTTCGTTTATTTACGAAACTTCTTCTAACGAAATCCTCAGAATGGTCAGTAAATTAAAAAATAAATATTCATCAGGTTTAGATGAATTTCCGGATTGTTTATTAAAAGTGTGTGCACCTGCCATTATACAGCCATTAACTCACATTTTCAATGCTTCCTTGTGCACAGGAATATTTCCAGATACTTTCAAAACAGCAAAAACTAAGCCACTTTTTAAAAAAGGGAACAAAAATGAAATTGAAAATTACCGACCAATTTCCCTTTTGTCAGTTTTCTCAAAAATATTAGAGAGACTTTTCTATACGCGAATGGAAACCTTTCTCAGGAAAAACGAAGCGTTTTCAGCCTCACAACACGGTTTCAGGAAATCAAAATCTACGGAAACTGCCATTTTTTCTTTCCTTAAAGATATTGCTTCATCAATGGACAAAAATGAAGAACCCATTGGGATATTTTTAGATCCTTCAAAAGCTTTTGACGTTATTAACCCTAACATCTTGCTCTCAAAATTACCTTCTTATGGAATTCGTGGTATTCTAGATTTGATAACCTCGTACCTTAAACATCGATCTCAACGAGTAGAAATACCGTACTGGCACGAAAGGACATTATTTACATATCTCTCCAATTCTTTGCCAATTGAACATGGGGTCCCACAAGGTTCGATCTTAGGTCCTATCCTCTTTCTATTGTACGTAAACGATATACCCTCATCTATTAAAAATGGAAGAACAGTTCTGTTTGCCGATGACACGAATGTTCTTTGCAAAAAAGAAACAATAAATAGTACAATTTCAGAAGTTTCAAATTGGTTTTGTAACAACAAATTAATATTTAATGAAGGAAAAAGTGTCTCAATGCAATTTTGCGCTTCAAATCGGCAATCGTATGCTCCATTGAAAATGAACTATATGCAATTAGCTGATGTTAAGGTAACAAAATTTCTATGTCTCTCAATTCAATCAAACCTCAAATGGAATGTACATATAACAGAATTAAACACTAAATTAAGCTCATTATGTTATGCATTCAGAATTCTTTCTAATTTTGTCAGTCTTCATACAGCTCGTTGCGTATATTTTGCAAATGTACACTCTCCCTCAGAAAAAATGTCGGGCAAACTTGCATTTTCCAAACCGCATCGTCAAACTTGGACACCCCGCGGCCAGGGGGAGGGCACGGGGAGGAACGCGTTGACCAATCGCTAACAAGTAGAACCACAGTTGTCTCTGATTGGTGCCACATCCCAAGGGGTGGAACGGACGCTGTCTCAGGGGGAGAGGGTTAGTTCGTTTACGTACGAGGCGAAAATATCGTCATATTTCCCTGCCGGAGGAGAGATTTTGAATCCGCGTACGTCACGACGAAAAAATTTTTCTTAGCGGGGGTTTCCGTCCAGATTTATTGTCAATAGACCAGCAAATATTTAGCATTTTAGCAACAATTGTTTTAAATTTTTGCAATCGATTTGTAGCTCCAGTCAAACTGCAATTTTGAGATGATAATTTCAGGCACAATTTGCGGACCCTTCCCGACCGTTCCAACGCATATTTCGAATTTGTTTATAAAATTAAAAATTGTTGCAAAATAGTTCATTCGCGATTTTCGGCTATGGGACATCAGGAGGCTCTCCCCCTTTAGATTTGCAAAAGTTGGAAATTGTTTATAAATTTACAAATGTTGCAAAAAATATTGTTGCATCTGAATGGCGTTTAAACGCGATACAAAATCCCGGAATTCGATCGCTGCTATCATATTTCGTTCTCGAGATATATGTAATTGTTTATAAGAAATTTACATCTTAGAATAACCCCATTAGTTTTCACTTAACACAAGTATACTGAAAAACAGTTCTTCAATGTCGCGCTTTGACCTGCTACGCTTAAAAAACACTTAGTTTATAAACAAATTCTGTAATCATTTAATTACGCTAAATCCGTCTTTTTATGGCGAGTATGAACATAACTTTTATTTTGTGTTTATATTATCTTTTAATTGCTACCATTTGCAAGTCGATATATTTATCAAATAGAAAGGAAACTGATTATAAATAAATTATTTTTCAAGATGCATTACGTCGAAACGATAGTTTCTGCTTGTCTATCAAAGGGATGTTGAGCAACCGAATAGCTGTATTATTATTTTTTTCGAAAGCTCCTGTTTAAACCGAGAGTTAGAAACTATATGTTCCTCCTGTTTAACTACTACCATTAAAAAAATAGGGAAACATTCTACTAGCTGTTTGTTGCAAACTGTATTAGATTGGATAAATGGAATGTTAAAGTTCCTAATAGGAAATATTTATTAAGTTTGTTGAAATATCACCAGTAGAATCACACATCACAAAATGCTACTTTTTTACACAATAAGGAATTTTAAATGAACTATATAAACTTAAGTTAATATTTTCAATTCAATTTATCATTCAATAATTCAGGACCATCTTTCTAAAACTTTAATTTGATGATTGATTTTATAATATTCAAATCAGAGTACATGTGCTAAATCTACGCATTGTTAATACATATTTTTAAACAACATTAATAATTATATTTAAAGCATTTTTTAGATTGGCGAACATTTCAATGAAATTTCATGAATTCCTAAATGCTTGAAAATAAATACTTCTCAATTCCAATTATTGTAGCGTCTTAAAAATAACAAAGACACGTACTAAAAATTGAAATTTACATTTTCATGAAAATACATAAAACGAACTTGGTGGTCAAGTAATATTACCTTTCACTATCGTCAGAGGTGGTTTGTTGACCGCTACTTTCCATTCTACGAAACTACCGAAACCTTTAAGTTTGGACGACCATCTGTATAGGGAGAACATAGCGGTTTATTAAACGAAAACGGGCCGTTCAAGGTGTCTAATGTGCAATCGTTGAAAATGTTTAACCATTATAAAATACCCCTAAGAAAAATATCAAATAAACAATGTTAATGATCACCAGCTTAACATTGCTTTTACTATTTGAATGTTTTCAACACCCCAAAACCTACAGAAAACCGATATTTTTCCAGGTTATTATAAAACCAATTCAATAAATATAAGCATTTATTCACGTTATAATTTGTAGAACACTCAAAATATCTCATATGTTATTTGATTCATGTCTTCATCGGAGGCCTGAGATTAAAAAAACTGATAAGAGAGAAAATTAATGTAATTGTGAGTAATTGATGAAGTTGAATGATCAAATGAAAAACAATGTCTCTACTTCATAAAATGCCATCTTGTTTAATTAACATGTAATTACATGTGATAAATATATTTAAATATGCAAATTAATGAAAATTTTTGAAAGTAAATTTATCAATGAAACGTTGATTCATCAGCAAGTATTATATTATTAAATACATTTTTGTGATTCATGTGCTCCTGTGTGAATCGCATAGTACACGTGATTCTTAGGATCCAGTTTCCCAGAATAATACAAAATCTGCTAGACATGTACATGAAACATAATAGTTGCGAAATAGTTATTTACGACATGAGTATCATAAGATATCTTATTACAATACGAAAAATGGAGAATTATGAAAGAAGACTCTTAAGCCGAAATTGTTAACCTATTGAATATTGTAATAAAATATTACCATTTGAATATCATAGAACACGCAATTAATCAAAATTCATTGAAATTATAATTTTTGTTTAAATTAGACCCCTTGTCCTACGAAAGATGACATTGACAGTACTTATCTTAACAGTTCTGTCATGGGTTTGTTCTAATATTACTTGCAGAACGCAAATTATTATTTTTGGTATTAACGAACAGAGATACAGGGCTTGATTTCTGCCGGAACGCGACGGAACGGCGTTCCGGTTCCTCGGAAATAATTACTAAATTATATTATATAACTATTGCTATTAATAATTAATTTAACGCGCGTTCAGGGACCTAAGATTTTAAAAATAAAGCACTGAATTAATACGTCATAATAACTCCTGACGACACTGATCTCAGTTTCGTCTAGTTTGACTTTAGACAATGAAAGTGAATGGTCTAAGTTTATTCACCCAAATAAAGTTTATCTTACTATATAAACTATTTACACAGTGTTTTATGTTCAAAACAAGCGATGCTTGTATTTTCACAGCATGTACTTTCACGTCTTATTCGTAATCGCTTCGCAATATACAATACGGACTACGTGAACTTGCAAAAAAGAAACAAAAAAAAAGAAACACCTATTCCAGCAGAAAATATTATCTGCTCGCCGGGATTCGATCTCAGGTTTTTAAAGTTAACACGTTTCCCTCTATACCACCATGTACACGAGAAAACTTCCTCTTTTCCTATGCGAAAAGAAAGTAAGCCGCCGAAAGATAAGAGCGGGAACTACCTGCACACCGAGTTCTAGAGAACTTAGCTTCTGGTTGAAAATATTTCTAAGTAAAATGAACGTGTAGTTGCGTGGGTTTTATGCGTTTGCAATGTTATTGTGAAATTGATATCTTTGACACATGTAGCACATTTATCTAATCTATATTTTCTATACACAGGGCTGTCAAAACGCTTGTTTTTTGAACACGAGAAAGTGATTTTCCAAAAAACCTCTTCGACAATCCGTAATTCTTGAGCCTAATATAAACATGATTTTCACCTAAATGGATATTCCATGAACAAACTGGCAAATATTACGAATCTTCAAATTTGAAACGAATCTTTTAATTTTGAAGGTACTATACACCAAACCTCATTATATTTTTCAAATTTTCTCAAAAAGAGCTCCAATTTTTCTGTAAATCTATTCCTCGAAGCAGGAGACGTTTAAAAATGCCGTACGTTCAATTCTGGGCGAAGAATTTTTAAAATTTAAAAAATACCTATTAATTAACCAATATGAACGCTAGAGATTTTTGTTTCGTGATATCTCTTTTTAAAAATAAATCTTGAATTAATGTAAATTAAACAATTTTGAAAATTGCAAATGCAAATGCTTCACTTTCTTTTCGGATAGGAAAGGAGGACGTTTTCTCGTGTACATGGTGGTATAGAGGGAAACGTGTTAACTTTAAAGACCCGAGATCGAATCCCGGCGAGTAGAAAATATTTTCTGCTGGAATAGGTGTTTCTTTTTTTTTGTTTCTTTTTTGCAAGTTCACGTACTCCGTATTGTATATTGCGTAGCGATTACAAATAAGACGTGAAAGTACATGCTGTGAAAATACAAGTATCACTTGCTTTGAACATAAAACATTGTGTAAATAGTTTGTATACATTTGCCCGACATTTTTTCTGAGAGAGAGTGTACATTTCCGCCTGAGATATGGCATAATATTCTGAGAAAGCTCATTCTTTAGTTCTCAGACATTTAGATTGCAAAAGAAAATTATGCAATTAATAAAAATGCCATCCACGTGATCCGTGCAAGCCTCTTTTCATTGAGCTTGGAATCTTACCATTGCCTTGCCTATTTATTTATGAGTCTGTAATATTTGTCAGAACTGACTTACTTAACGCTGGGAACTTATTTTAATGTAATACTAATATTTATAGTTACAACACTCGACGTAGAAATCATGTTCATCAAGTGTCAGAATCAACAGCTCACTACAAGAAATCCACATACAATACATGTACGTTACTTTACAACGCATTGCCAGATGAAATTAAACAATTAAAATTGGTACACAAATTTAAGTTAAAAGTAAAATCTTTTCTGCTGTAAAACTGTTTCTATACAATTAGAGACTATACTGATCGTCAAGAAGAAAAATAATGTTTACTTTAACAAAAACAAGATATAGTATAATGAATTAGTCTACATTTGCATTATATAATTTAAAATAAAGACTCAGTATGCCTGTAACAAATGATGTACTTCCGGGTCAATGACCCCCATCTCGATCGGGTTTTTGTCCAGTTTCCTTGATCCATTGAGCAAATGCTGAGATGGCCCCTTGATTTGCTTCTGGACGTAAATGTAGCTTCACTATGCGCACGTTTTGTTGAACTTTCCTTTTGCTTGTAGTGGTAGTAGATTAGGGTGAGTTTCTATTCTTTTAAAAATACAGAAAAATCAAATCTGTTTGTTCCTTTACCGTTAAAAAGAAGTTTTCTATAATTTGGCAACGTAAATATCTAGTTTTTTGAAATGTTAATCTCTCGCTTTTTTAAATTTGTTGTTATTATTATTATTATTATTATTATTATTATTATTATTATTATATTAATCTTTCAACTATTAATAGTTAAATTGTTGGGAAGGTATTCTGAAACTCAAGAAAGCGTGCGCAGATGATTTTCTCCCCCATACGTCACATACAGTTTTTGACTGTTTTTTTGACTAAATAAATAAATAAATAAATTTCACTCTCAGCCCTGATATTTCTTCTTCACAATATTTCGGTCTTAAGCCGCCATCCTGATTGAGGTTTTTCCTGGGTTTACTCAATCGCTTAAGGCGTATGCCGGGATGGTCCCTAGTATTGCATCCCAGACGTAAATGTAAAATAACTCCCCCTTTTTTTGTTTATTGTTCATAGTTGAGGCTGTCGAATAATGACAACTAACATTTCGGGCGAATTTTGAGTTATTGATTCTAAGTGAAATAATTGGAAGCTCTTTTTTATCAATTTTTTTAAGAATGTTCCTTACATAATGTCTTTGCATTTTGCAAAATTCCAAGAATAAACAAAAAATGACAATAAATTCATTTGGCTCATACAGATAAATTGATGTATATTGTAGTCACAAATTGATTTTTTCTTCTTTTGCAACATGTCAGTTAATATTAATTACATCTGAACGCATCAACTGTAATTTTTAAAATTGTAAATAAATTAAAGTGGTGAGGCGGAAGAGCAGGCCTTAAGGCCTGAGCCTCGCCACAAATAAAGACAATTTTATTATTATTATTATTATTATTATTATTATTATTATTATTATTATTAAATAAACCTAACGGTTCGGAAAGTATTATTACATTCTCGCAGTACGAAGTTCGTCGTTCGATGAGCGAATTTTCGCCACAAAAACTCTTATTGCCAGGGTCTGGCAACGAAAAAGTGAATGAATTCTGTTGCTCAATTTAGATAAAACTAGTGGTGCTACAGAATGGCACTGACTTTCTCACACTAGTTTGCTTTTCTAATCTCGTTAATCTGAACTAGCAATTTGGTTATGTCAGATTTTGTTACTGCCTTCCTTCATTGGTTGTCCAAAGGATATCTTGTTACATTTTTCAATTTTTCGGTTCCCTATTGCTAGCAATGAACAATTGTGCGTTGTTTAATATAGATGTATAGAGACTGTATCCGTCCTGGATGGCGTAAGTCGTTCAATCGCGTGTACAGATCATCATCCCTTCCTGTAAAAGGAAGCGAGTTGGAATCCCGAGCATGTATATTAATTGTATGTATGTGTTGTTACAAAAAACTATTGAGTACACGAAAAACTTTATTGACAATCAATTGATGCAGTTTTACTCACAAATACAATCAATACTTATAAATAAACCAGATGTGTCTGTACGTGTTTTTCCAATTTGCAATTTTTTAAACATTTTCGCTACTCTTTTATTTTATTTGTAAAACGGATGTACAACTTGGGGCTATCCCACATTGGTATAGTTTTGAGATAATGAAGGTTCTCCCTCAACTTTCCTTACATAACTCAGTACCTTTCTAAACTTTGAAACACAATACACGCGCAAATAAGTCCATACTGGGTTTAAACTTCATATTACACTAAAATAATACTATTTGGAATTTAATATAATGTAACTCAATTTCAAAAAAAAAATGTGGGATAGCCCCTTGTTCTACTGCGCCCTTCAATTATCTTTCTGTGCATCTCTGTGCACCGATTTAAGTAAACTAATCAATCTATCAACAATAAATTTAAATACTATATATACATTTCCCAAACGACCGACATATATCCTTAACAGATGACTGAGAGAGGTAGCTCAGAGGATCAACTAATGTCATTGTAGTGCCACTGGATGGAAGGTACTAGGCTCGAGTCTTGACAATAACAGTGATTTCGACACTATCCAGATAACTAGGTCGCGTCCTGTCGCTGTGTGGAAACGAATTATAGTGGCCGGCTGCTTCGATCGGTAGCTTTCCGTGGTTTCCCTGAACAAATTCATGCGAATACCGGGGCAGTACCCTTCCAAACGGACCGCGTGGGATCGTTTCTTCCCATTTCTTGTCCTATTCTACCCTTTACTTACACACACATGCAGCACACTACTGCACATGCTGGGAGACCGGTTGGGTGCTTAGAGCTTGTCCTGGTTGGACAGACTCCCTCTTGCGGGAAGCACCTGGTTGGGGAAAATCCCCCTAGGGGACGGTGCGTCGGCGCCGGATTTAGCCATCCAGGGAGGGGAGATCACAGCCACCTCTCGAGAAAAACAGGTTATATTCCTAAAATTTTATCGAAAAAGAACATTCCCTTGCGGGTCTGCGCGTCAACGTCTAAGGTCACTAATCCCGAATGCGTAGAACTTATTTTTGCGCAGGAGTAACCGTGATCTTCCCGCCCTGTATGGTTACATCAAGCGCCGACCTGCCGTCGGCTAGCGGGATTTGCCGCCAACCAGGTGCCTCCCACCAGAGGGTATTCTCCTAGCCGGACTTCGACCGGTTCCCGACCGTTCTCCCGGCATGTTGTGATGGTGTGGTGCATGTGTGTGTAAGTAAAGGGAAGATAGGATGGCAAGGAAAGATAGCACGCGGACCGTTTGGTAAGATACTGCCCTGGCATTTGCCTGGTGTTTTTCAGAGGAACCACGGAAAGCTACCGATCAGGATCCGACTGGTAGAATTCTTTTCCACACAGCAAGAGGACTAGACCTAGCATAGCGACTCCGCATTGTGTCGAAAATACCTTCATCGTCATGACTCGAATCTAGCACCTCCCGGTCAATGGAACAGCAATGACATTAGTTGATACCGTGAGTCTCCTCTTCCGGCCAGCCGTTAAGGATGTATAAGTCGGTCCCATGTGTATTGAATATATTGAATTAAAAATGCATATTGTTAGATTAGTTTACTTAAATCGGTTCAAAGAGATGCGCAGAAAGACAACAATTAATTGATGTGACATACGTTTTACAAATTGATCAAGCTAGGTGAAATGTTGTATAAATGTTCAAAATACGAAAATCACAAACATGACGCTTCCAGTTAATTTAGTACCTTAATTTATTCTATATGTGAATAGAATTGCTTCAAATGATTTTCAATAAAGTTTCCGAAATTCTCAATAGTTTACGTTGCAACACAGCATTGTGACAAATAATTATCACTGAGAGACACTCCAACCGACGACTCTTCCCTCCGAAACGCTGAGTTCTTACCCGACTTCTAGCCACTTCGGCCACAGGAACATACAGGAAATTTGCACTTCGGTTATAATCGTATAGTTTTTTTTCAGTTCTAGCATTATGCAGCCAAAAAATTGAGAAAATGTGAAAGAATGTCCTTTCGGCAGCAAAAGATGTCAGCTGCGAAGAGATCACGATCGTCGAGAAGCTAGTGGAGACTAGTTTTGAAAACTAACAAGCGCGTGAAATTATGTGCCTTTCAACAGCACCACTAGCACCACCAGCACCACTACTACCAAATTTTTACACTCCCTTATGACAGATGTGAAGAAAATTTAAAGAAAAAATTGGAGCTGTTTTGAGAAAACAAATTCCGAAAAATTCAAGCGCAAATTACACAAAAACTACCCGCTTCTTCAAAAAATTGTACATGACCTATTTTAAAGAACAAATTTCGTACAACAGACTTTGTCTGTGGCAAAAATCTCTAACTTAAGTTTTGTAGTTTTGAATTTTTTTTTTTTTTTGCGATTTTCGAAAAATCGAAGATATCAACGAAAATGACACCTGCATCATTCTCTTAAACGTCCTTTGGACTATCCAACAACAAAATTTTATCAACAAATTTGTAGCAATTCTTTTGAAAATTTGGAAAAATTCCGAGGGTCTTTATGTAAAGTACCCCACAAAATTTAAATACCAATTTCAAATTCCAGGCGCCGAGACATCAGTAACAACGATTGGGGAATATCAACTCTAAAGAAAATCAGTTGAACGGTTTAGGCGCTAGCGTTAATCACAGACGGACAGACACGGACAGACGGACGTTTTGTCGTCAATCCATTTTTCGCTAGCAACAAAACGTATTTTGGCTTCACCACGAGTTAGATGATTTTTTTCTCTAAATTTAGTAACAGGATTTATCCATTTTTTCGTTACCAGAGCCCAACTATAAGAGTTTTTCTGGCAAGAATTCGCCTTTTTCCGGCGGACGAATGAATAACTTTCTCTTCTTACGAAGAATTCAGAAGGCTAGAAAGCATATAAGCAACTATTTTTTTGGTATCACGAGCCCCAAAACATGCATTTCCATTGAAATCCCGAAATGGATTTCCCGCAGCATATAGCTACGTATACGAGAATGTATAACTAATGTTGAGAGGAGGAAAATATGCCACATTTGAACTTCAGGCGAATGCCGGGGAATAGCCCTACCAAACGGACAGCGTGGGATCTTTTCTACCATTTCTTGTCCTATCCTACCCTTTATTGACACACATATGCACCACACTACCGCACATGCTGGGAAGATTTTATTTTGCCACATTTCGCTTGACGACGCACATGTTCATCGGATTTGGACGATTGATACGGAGTTGGATTCAGGGAGCACGTCACTGCGTTTATGCCCATTTTTACTTTCTCTTATACATACGTATATACGGAGTATTATACGTAGTAAAGAGAAAATGATGTAATGCTGCGGAAAATCGATTTCGAGATTTCAACGGATATACGCGTTTTGGGGTCCCCTGATACCTAAAAAGTGATTTTTAAACGTCTGCCTGCCTGTCCGTCTGTCCGTCATTTTTTTTAAAAAATGTACTTTGGGCAATGAAAGATGGCAGATGGCCAGAGAATGGAGCAAGACCTTAAAGCCAGACCACTCGAAGGAAATTTGAAACATTTGGTAGAAGATAGACTGTGCCATTCTGTAGCACTTCTAGTTTAAATTTTATTCTGTAACTATGAAAGCTATTTGAAACTGTTTTGGGGGAAATCCGTTTTTGAAATAAGGGCTGCGAACGGGAATTCTATATTAAATTCGAATAAAATACAGATTGAAAATCGGATCATTTGTTTAGACGTTATCTGTAATATAAATTTCCCTATGATAGTATTGCGAACATTTGAATTTTTTTCCAAATTAATTCGATTCATTTTGCCTTTAATGTGTTTCACACTATCCAACCACATATTTTAATTAAAAACCATGGAGCCATTTTTTGAAGATTTTTGAAAATATCGGTTTCAAATTCAAGAGGCAACGACACCAGCCAGAACGATTGGGGAACATCAATTTTGGAGAAAAGTGGTTGAAAGATTTAGCCGCTAGCCTTGTTTACAGAAGGACAAATAGAAGAACAGACGGATGGGCAGACATAGTTTGCTGTCATTTGATTTTTCGATATCAAGGACCTATAATCATGGTTTCATGATTATGCCTCGTGATAGAGGATTTTTTCTAAATATATCAACTGGATTTATCGACTTTCCCGTTATCAGGGCCCGGTAATAAGTTTTGTGCCGAAAATTCGCAGTTTTTTCGCACAGAATTACATAACTTTCTCTCTACTCCGTAGCGAGAAAGTAAAATGCGTTTATTGTTATTGGTAGCGAACTAAGAAGATTATGTGTTCATTTACTTTTGCCAGTGGGCTAAGCGATTCCAATTCGTGATAACTTTATTATACTAAATTCGAAGACAAATTGCTAAGCAGTAACAAAATGCGTCTCAGAGAACTTTCTGTTTATCATGTTTGTGTAAAGCACACTGATACGAATACTTTTCACTCAAATTAACACACTAGTGTAACATACCATTTACCTCGTACCTTTTAATTAGAAACAGTTGATTTTGTAGTAGACGATTGGCTGCTAGATTTCGACTCTTTCGACGAATTTGACTCATCGCCTCCTTCACTAAAGGCCAAGGAGGGCAAAGAAGGCGATTTGTTCACGCCAGGAACGGTTATGATAATACTTGGAGTGCTTTCTCGAATTCCATCTTGATTAGTTTCAATGGATTCACATACATTTGTTGGCGAATCCATCTGTTTCCCTGTTTCCTCTCTTAATTTTGTGCCACTATCTTTTTCTCTTTTCTGAGATTTTTTTCTCGTTTTCTTTTTTTTCTTTTTAGGATCCATTAGATTTAAATCTGAAACATAAATACAACAAAGTATGAGAGAAGAAGAAGAATAGAACTCGGATAAAAGAGCCGGACAAAAACGCCCTCAGTTCCGTTCGTTCTCGACAGCGAGACCAGGCGAGCCGATAGTGCCGGTTCCGATAATCCCAGTTTTGGAACTGTCATTCTCGAGAACGAACGATACCGAAACTTGGCCTATTATCGGGGTGCGCCGACCGTGTCGAATGAATGCTGGAAGCGTCACCGGATATCTCGCAATGTGTTTTTTTTTCTTATTGCCAGATTTGTACGGTGCCCAATGCATATAGTTTTTATCGATGGCCTTAGGCTATTGGCGTATATGCAAAAATAATGAAAAAATCACAATTCTGAAGAATTTTTTTGCCTATTTTCACGTATTACATGAACATAATTGGGCTAGTTATTATGATCTTTTCAGTCAAGCAAGCAACAAGATTCATCATGAAAATAATCCATCATTAGGAATAAAACTTTTCAATTTGCATATTTAATTTAGAGCAGGAAGGTGATTCTCTCAAAACAAATGAATTAAATTTGATAATGGGGAACGATAGCTGTGATAAGGTTTGCATTTTCTGTGAAAAGTTTTTGCACGTCATAATACTAATACAAATGAGACACTGCTAACTGCCCCCAAAAAATATTAACACTGCAAGTAAGCAAGTTAATCTGAAAAGCATGAACTTCACAAATCTTTACGCCTATTTACACAAATACATCAACAAATTAACACATACTCTTTCTGGCACTCTAATACAATCTATTACCATTGAGTTCTAACATAAAGTATCGTCTATAGTCAACAAAATTCTAAATAAATTACTCATTATTAATTTACACCAACAAAAAGATCTACCCCTTTTTTCATAATACGTTATGGAATCACACGACATTAATGTGTAATGATACAAAAAGGAGAAACAGTCTCAAATAAGAAATCTTCATTTGCAATCGTGCTGAAACCAGTTGTAATCCGTGGCCCCATTCGTGCGAACACCTGGCGTGCGAACGTCTGGTAAACAAACGATACGCCAAAGGAGTCTAGTTTAAAGGCATATTTACGCTCTTGTTGAGCCCTTATAATCCCTTAGGAACAAAACTAGCCGTTCTTAATATGTGTGTGATCCTCTCTGAACTCCCGATCCGAGAGCTGAAAGATAAAAGGAAAATTAATTCGTTACGGTGCTAGCTAAGCTATTCCGATCATAACCCTATTTTATCATGTTCAAATACTCGTATGTAGATTAGAAAGTACTCGCGGAACTGGGCGCTTACCTCATAGCGCAACCAAGAAAATCCTTTTGGACATATTATCATGTTTCTCGTGCCAATAGACAGCACTCACTATACGCTTGTGTAACGATTCGTATCATAACGATGAAATAAACCTAGTCAGGGCCTTTCAACATATAACTTGGTGAGACCATTACAGTGGCGCGCACTAATGTGTCTAAAATATGTGTGAATTAAAATACGAACTGCTGCCAACGACACTTCAAACGTGAGTAAATTAGTTCAGCTCTGATGACTTGAGGAGAGGCCTAGGACAGTTCACGTTGCCGTGAATGATACACAAGAAGAACTAATAGCGGCGTGAACGCCGGTCGAAAACAATATACTTAGCTACTAAGAGCTCGATCGTACAGTATTTATGTGTTACAAACATGAATGGAATTTGTACGTATCCTACGTCATGAGCCGCGGAGCAGAAGAGGCAGGAGGAGTAAACGTTAGGGATGGCCGGAGGTCGGGATGCCCAAGGGGCAGGGAGATGGGGCAAGGTCCTAGAGCCTCCGTTGGCTCATGCAGCAAACAGATAAATTCCTCCCTTTGCTCTGCCGGCGGAGTGTCCCTGGCGTACGTGACCCCGGGCACTGTGTACATAACTCGTGCGTGGCTGCTGCGTAGGTTCACGAGACACAAGGACGCTCGTAAAGTTACAAAAGATAGCGTCGATGACCGCGCTTTCTTCAGTGGTTTCTTGTATGAATATATTTGAATAACTGAACATTTAGAAGACACTTTTACCGGGAGCGATAACTCAGTGCATCAACTAATGTCACTGCAGCGCCTCTGACTGGGAGGTCCTTGGATCGAGTCCTGACAGCGGCAGGATTTTCGACACTAGCTTTTCAGCTACGTCGAATTCAGTCGCTGTCTGGAGGAGAATTCTAGCGGCCGGCTGCTCTGATCGGTAGTTTTCCGTGGTTTCTCCAATCAACACCAGGTGAATGCTGGAGCATTACCCTACCAAAACGAGCCACGGACCGCGCGCGATCTGTCCTTCCTCTTCCTTGTCCTATCCTCTCCCCTTACACACACACTTACACTAACATGCACTATACTACCACATATTCCAGAAGACCAGTCGGGTGCTTAGAGCTTGTCCCGGCTGGAGCGGTGCCCCGCTGTTGAGAGAGTCTGGTCAGGTGGAAACCCCACTATCCGACGGTGCACGATCTCGCCATCCAGCGGGGGAAGATTACCGCCATCTCCCGAGAAAAAAATGGGCACTAAACTTACGGGAATGGGCACTAACCTTACATAAACTGGACACAGAATTGGAGAGTTAAAATTAATCCAGATAAATGTGAGGCAAAAATGTTCACCCTTTGTAGACCACGAAATGGGCCTCCTCACCAGTAAAATATCTTGGCATTTTATTTGATAAAAGTTTACCATGGAAACCGCACATCAATGCGGTAACAAATAAAGGAAAAGCAAATATTTCTATATTATTTCCAATATTAAACCAGCGCTCCACATTGAAAATCGAATGCAGACTGCTAATATTCATTGATTGATTGATTGATTTATTCATGTTTCCGGGCGCGTCAACTGCTTTGGTCATTAGTCCCGTTAGTGTAGTGCATGATTTTTTCGCGGGAGATGGCGGTGATCTTCCCCCCGCCGAATGGCGTGATCCGGCGCCAACCTACCGTCGGCTAGTGGGGTTTCCCCCTAACCAGGACACCAACGGGGCACAGCCCCGGGCGGGACAAGCTCCAAGCTCCCGACCGGTCTCCCGAAATATGGGGTAGTGTAGTGCATGTTAGTGTGTGTGTGTAAGGGGAGAGGATAGGACAGGGAAGGGGAAGGACAGATCGCGCGCGGTCCGTGGCCCGTTTGGTAGGGTACTGCTCCGGCATTCGCCTGGTGTTGATCTGAGAAACCATGGAAAACTACCGATCAGAGCAGCCGACCACTAGAATTCTCCTCTAGGCAGCGACTGAATTCGACCTAGCTGGAAAGCTAGTGTCGAAAAATCCTGCTGCCGTGAGGACTCGAACCTAGGACCTCCCGGTGAGAAGCACTGTAGTGACATCAGTTAATGCACTGAGCTACCGCTCCCTGTAATAAGCAAATGTGCCAATACAGGGTTTAAGGGGTCTGGACTTCGGCCACACAAGAAATAACTGCAATAATTAAGTTGTATGTGCATTCTGTGCAAAAGACCATTACACAGTAAAATGCTCACAAAAAAATTAACACCAACATGCCACAACTGCAAGGGCCCGCACCGTGTGGACATTCGGTCCACAGAATGTAATTATTTTTAAAAAAATTCTTAGACCAGCAAAAGCAACTCCCCCCCAAAGACAACTCAAATAACAACACTTCCGCCCCTATACTCACAAATTGCTATTTTCCTAATCTTCGGTATAATCGAACCATACCTAGCTTTTACGTATCAAGAAAACCCAAACACAAACCAGCATTGCACTCAAAACACTCACCAAAATGTAAATAATAACAACCACAATAACACAAACTCAATAATGCACACTATAGTCAACAACATAACAAATTACTTAATGGGCGTAATCAATAGTATCATTCCAACCATAATAAACAGTATTCAAAATTATTAAAAAAATAAATCCAAACCTAAAGGAATACAAATCGCATGCATGACCGAAACGCACCTCAGTCCAGACCAGACATTTAACCTATCAGGATACAATGTAATAAGAAAAGACAGTAGATCAAAAAGGGAGAGGAGTACTCATACTCATCGAAAAATAAATTCCGTATATACAATCTGACACACCTCACATTCCAGGGTTAGAAACCATAGCTGTTAAAATCCCTATAAACAGTAGAATCACAACCATAATATTAGCAGACACACCTCCCCATATTAAAATGAAAAACCACAAACATAATTTCCCTTTTTCAACAGAATACCCCAATGATTCTACTGGGTGACTTATATGCAAAACATACTAACTGGGGTTGCAGAGCTTCCAACAATGCAGGCTCTCAACTACTTAAAATAATAACAAACTTAAACCTAACTACACTTACGCCATACGAACCAACCCATTTCCCACACGACAGCAGCAAACACCCAGATATATTAGATATAGCAATTACTAATACAAGTACAGCTAATGATTCAACCCCAGTATTTGAGATGGATTCAGACCATATTCCAGTATTAATAATCACTAAAATAATACCTCTCCCACATGCTTCAACTCATAATTTAAACACCCAAAACATAAATTGGGAATTATTCAGGAAAATAGTAAGAGCCAAGACACCACAATTCAAAATACTAAACTCTCTAGAAATAGAAAAATCTGTCATGCAGATAAACAAAATAATAACAAACACATATGATAAAGGAAGATCACCAGTGGGTGACTTTTCCTGCAAGTTTGTAATTTCTAACAGTATATTTACTTATTGTTCTTGCCTTGAACAGATTGTAAATCTACAGAGTTAAATAAAAAACAAACAAACACAAGAATGCACTTGCAACACAACAAACCCACATATTCTCTCATTCACACAAAACCAAAACAACTCAAAGAAATAATAGAAATAATCATCACACGCAATAAAACTAGAAGACTTTGGAGCAACAATAGAATTCCACAACATAACAAAAAAAGCAATTAATCTACACACCCAACAATCCTTCATCACCAAAATAGAAACACTAAATACCTCAAATAAATCACTGTGGCACTGCTCAAAATGTCTTCTAAACAAAAAAATAACCATGCTACCCCTTAACACGGCACAAGGTATAAAATATGCTCCACAAGACAAGGCAGAAGCACTAGCAGAACACTTCGCTCAAACATTCAAACCTAATAATACCTCCGTACACTCAGACCACAAGGCAATAATTGATTCAAATAGAGCACCGAACTATGACGTCCCTCAAAGAATAAAATTCATTTCACTTTCAGAAGTTAAAAACCGTATAAAAAATTTGCCCCAAGGAAACTCTCCTGGACATGACCTAATTTGCAACCAAATAGTAAAAATCTTGCCCACATCCACAGTTGCACATATAAATAACATAATTCATCACTCAGATTAGGCTATTTCCCACATTCTGGGAAAATATCAAATATAATTCCGATCGTTTAACCAAACACTAATCATAGTCTTGCAGCGAATTATACACTAATAAGTCTTCTCCCAACTATTTCAAAAATATTTGAAAATATAATTTTAAAAAGACTCAATAATCACCTAACAAAAGTCAGAATCTATCCCAAATCATCAATTTGGTTTCAGAAACCACATCTCAGCTGCACACCAATTACTCAGGATAAGTGAATATATTCATACTAGCTTTCAAAAAAAGAAACACACAATAGCAATAATCTTAGACGTACCTCAAGCTTTTGACAGTGTCTGGCACCCCAGATTAATCTACTAACTCAAAACCATAGGAACACCTAAATACTTACTAAACATTATCACACAATTTAAATCAGACAGATCTTTCAAAGTAACCTGAGTCAATCATAGCTCAAACCAACGCACAATAGAAGCAGAACTTCCACGAGGCTCATCACTATCCCCAACGCTATTTAATCTTTACACAGCAGATATTCCCTTCACACGTTACACGCAACTTGCACAGTTCGCCGACGATTCGGCAATATTCATATCAAGTCGCGTAGCAGTACAATAATTCAACAACATTTAAATAAAATAAACGAATGGGCAAGAAAATGGAAAATCAAACTAAACCCAAACAAATCAAAATCAAAAATGTTTTCATTAAGACCATTCTCTGCTCCCCACCTATTACTATTAAACAATAGCATAATTAACTGGGCACCATTGAATCAACCTATCAAATACTTAGGACTAAACCTCGATACAAAACTCAACTGGAAAAATCACATCAACGTTAAAATACATCAGGCCAAAGTGAGATTAATCCAACTCAAACCATTACTGAATTAAAACTCCAAACTTTCATTAACAAATGAAATATCACTATACAAAACCATCATCAGACCCATTATGCTATACGCATGTCCCATATGGGCAAATGCCGCACCATCCAATGTAAAAAAATACAAATAATACAGAATAGATTCCTCAGAACAATCACTAACGCCCCATGGTTCATTTCAAATCAACAACTCCATAGAGAATTAAACACGAACCCAATCACCTATCAAGTAGCACGCATATCCAATAATTTCTACTCCAACATTATATAGACCAACTAAAACAATACAATCTAGCCTCAACGAACAACACACAGACCAGAATAAACAATGTATACCCATTCGATTCATTCCCAAAAATATTCTAAAACATTTGTGAACAGTAGATACTCTCATGAGGAATCTACCCCAATGTAGTAGCAATAGTAGAATTAGGTTAAGCATAGTATTAAGTTAGTAGTAAGTCATCATTACATATTAAAGAGTGTAATACGGAACTATGTACAACCCAACAAGCAAAAAATAAATTTATAAAAAAGGTGGACCGCTAGTGCTCTCCCTGTGGTGCCGAATCTTCTAAACGGACGAGGCGCGTTGTTCGGTTACAATACGGAGGAATACACGCGGTTTACACAAAGTTTGTAATGCGGCAAAAACGGCGGTATTTTGACATATAAACTCGCATTGTGTTTTCGAAATTTTTTTCACATATAGCACAAGGAAAGCTTAATATAATAGCACAAATCTCAATTTCGTTGAAGCCTCAAATTTTTCAAAATTTGTAAATGTGGAAATAATGCGATAAAGTATTTGCTATTCTAAGACCACTAGTTTTTCACATATTCTCCATTATTCACTCCTTATGGTTGTATTGAAATACGACTTTCAGAATCTCATTAAGGATTTCTTATACGCAAATTGTTATACGCAATACACTACTTCTTATACGCAAATTTTCATTGAAACATTTGAAAACGTTATTGAAAAACCATCATTTAAGCTTTTCCAAAAATGAGCAATTTTTAGTTCATTTCCACAAGAAATAATTTTCAAATTTAGAGAAATTGCATTTGAAATTACTTGAAGCACTTGCATTCACATATGCCGTTATGTATTAAAAACCCATGTAAGGAAACCATAAACGACGTTAGATGTATCAAAAGATTACATTTGTTGAAAATTTTTTGAATAAAGAAAGAAAATAACACAACAAAATGAAGTTCATGTCATTTTATTCAGTGAATTTTGCACTATCCATATACAACTTTTAAAGAACGAAAATATGATGCAGTTTAAAAAAATTGTTTTTAATATTTTCAACATTGCTCATATTTCTATCAAGATGCGCGAAAACAACTAATATTTTCAGAAAAATTACATGATGTTTTATTATCAACTGATTGTGAAAAAAATTTTTCAGCTGAAGAAAAAATCGCTTCGACTAAATCTCTCACAATAATTAAAGGCTTCTTTTCAAATTGCAGGAATCCAATTCCGGCCAGATCGATAGTGAAGTGTTTTGGGGCAATCATTTTACGAATGGTTTAGGAAATAGTGTGTTCACAGACACACAAGTGGACCGACGGTCGGACGGACGTTTCGAAAAAACATATTTTCGTAAAGCAGACGTCTCATAGGGGAAATCACGAAGCGTTTCCGTTTCATTTTTTTTAAATTACTCTTCTGCAAATTTAAATCTGATCATTTTTTAACGTTAAATAAATAGTATAAAAATAATAAAGAAATAACAAATAAATTTATTTACAGACAGTTTTTATACGTTTCACATGTAAAATGTTTTTTGTGTGTGTGTGTGTGTGTGTGTGTGTGTGTGTGTGTCAATCTGTATTCGTGTTTACGTGTCTAGTCGCTTCTGAATAGTATTTCGCTTCTCATTTTGGTGAGGTCATCCAGTGGAATTATATCGACGTCTCTGTAGAGTCCTATTTGTCACTAACCATGGGTCGTCGTAAAGACGGTTTCTGTTTTCATTTCGAATCGTCGAAGAATATCCAATATAGTTATTATTTCTCTTCGATGTTGGGTTGATCCATTCGCGTTCCAGAGTATAATTTTATTTTTCAACTCCATTAGTGCATTTTCGACATTTAGCAGCGTTCATATTTTTTGAACTGCAGTTTTAGAATGTTTTCATGTCTTCGGAAGGAATATTCAATTACTTTGCCATCCATTTGTGATGTGATGAAAGGTATATTATCTTGGGAATGGGGGAGGGACTTTGTAAGAGATTACTAGATATGCGAGGAGGTTGCAATAAATAATATTTTTCTGTGAATGGATTGGGTTCTGTAACAAGTAACAGTATATGTAACAAGTATTGTATCGCAGCTTTTGGGTCAATGACCCATCTCGATCAGGTTTTTCGTCCAGCTTCCCTGATCCATTGAGCAAATGCTGAGATGGCCCCTTGTTTTGCTTCTGGACATAAATGTAACTTCATTATCTGTGCACGTCTTCTAGAATTCAGTGGAAACGATAGTTATTTAAATTATCGTTTCCATGTTGTCGCGGCGGGAAGTATTATTCCTTGACGGACATCAAGGATAAGGGCCCAAAATGTATTGCTTATTTATCCTTGAAAATAGATTTTATTACATGGGAGCGGATTTTTTTAATTAAAAAATCAAGTAGTATATGACTTAGTGAAGGGATCACAGAATTACGATAATGTGCACAGAATTCTCTTCTTCCCATAGCACGTCATACACAGTTTTAACTGTTTTATGACGTAAATTAAATTAAATTAAATTAAATTCTTAAACTTTGCGAACTTTTCTGAGTTGAAAAAACGTGTTATTTTAGAGCAGGGAGAAAAGAGGGAGGAAATTCTGTGGCAACAGGGACTTTTAAATTGTGAGAAATTTTCTTTCTTTTCTCTGTTTTGGTTATTAATATTTATTTATATAATTTTGGTATAATAGACAACCCTTGTAACTGGCTGGGTGGTTTCGTGAGCTCATTGCGCATGTAGCCGGCTGTGTTTCATCATTTCGACATTCATTATTACTCTCTATACGTATATACGGAGTAATATACGTAGTATAGAGAATGTCATGTAATGCTGTGCGGAAAACGGTGCTATTCGACACAAAAGAATTCATTGCCGGGTCCCGATAACAATAGTATATAAATACACTTGCTAAATTAAGAAAGAATCTCCTCCAACACGTGGTGTAGCCAGAATCCCTGTTTTGTGTGACCTTGATGCCGAAAAACAATTGAAAGAACATCATCCGTCCGTCCGGCTGTCTGACCGTCCGTCCATCTATCGTATGTGAACAAACCTAGCGCCTAAACCGTGTGTAGAATTTTTTCCAAATGAAAAAAGTCCAGTCGTTTTTGCGTGAGCTGAAGCTCTGAGATTTTGAAAAACATTCATTAATTTTTTATGGGACTTTGTATGAAGCCCTAGGAACATTTTCAAACGTTTCTCAAAAACGGCTACAAATTTTTTTCTTGAATTTTTGACTGTAAGAATAGAGTTAAATACACTTATAAAATCTCATAGTTCCGATTTTCAGAATTAATTATCGAAAATTGTAGAAGTATAATTTTTTTTCAACAATTTCTTAAAACTACAATATTGAAGATAGAGACTTTTCCTTCAACTAGTATTTAATTTGGTGTTTACTTCATTGAACTGGTGTCTAATTTTTATATGTTGGTTCAAATGTGATGTTGATGTGAATATACGGATTTCAAATGTAATGTTGGTGTGCAAAATTGGTGTGAATATACGGAGTGCTCTGTTTTATTTTGGTTGAAGCGTGAAGTATTTTGCTACGTTTTGTCCAGTACTTTAATAACGATTCTGTGTGCTTCAGTACTTTGTATGGTATTATTTTTACTTCCTGCAACTTTTGAACGGTTCAAGTTATTGCAATGCAGTTTTCACGAAAGTGCGTGAGGGAATGGGGCTAATTGATTAGTGTATTTATTTTTATTTTATAACTTGTATTTTATGAGATACTTGAGGTTAATGTTTTTTTTCAAATGGAACAACACGTATTTTTTCAGTCTATCATGACGAGCGAAAAAGAGGAATTCAATTATATACATATTATCAAATGTTTGAACATCAGTTTTTTGAGTAATTCTGATTTTTTGCGTCTCATGTTTAATGGATGTTTTGAATGTAACCCCCCGCCACGCAAGGTCACGCAGCGCTTCACGAGCAAACGCCCGCTCGGGGAAGAGAAACTGATTGTAGTATTTCATAATACCAAACATATTCCAAATATTCACAAAACTGTTGCAATTTTTTCCTGTCCTCTGCTTTACATCCTTCCGCGTTTTCATATTGTTTGCCTTTCATTGATTGAAGGAAGGAATGGAAGGATTGAAAATTAAGGTTCGTCAGAAGTATGTATTGTAATAAAATTTATTACGTCAACTCCATTACTATACAACTTGTATACATACTATACAACTAAAAAGACTAATAAATAAGAATCAATTTGTCCCATACAACACAGCAATTATACTATTGTTTTCTATAGTATAATTGCTGTGTTGTATGGGAGGAATTGATTCTTATTTATAAGTATTTTTAGTTGATGCAGTTTGCTTTTAGTTTGTATTATTTTGGTGCCAATGTGTTGTTTCCAGTTCATTTTGGTGTCCATTTGCAGTACTAAATATTTAATGAGTTTATTTGGGGGATACCATGGAATGGGCTCATTATTTAATGTTAAAGTTGTTGGTGGAGTGTATGGCCTTAATGAAAAAAATTTTGCTGCAGTTTTATCGGGGTTTAGTTTTTCTTTTAATCTGGATGACCAGCTGTCTATTAGGTTTAGATATAATTGTTGTTATTTTTAGTGCTGATTAGCGTGTTGTTGAATACAAATATAAGTGTATCATCTGCAAACTGTGCGGTTTTAAGTGTTGCATGCTTGGGAATGTCTGCTACATACAGATTGATTAGTGTAGGTGAAAGGGGGGACCTTTGTACCTATGCCTGAGAATCGAGTGATATGAGTATGAGTGTTGTTTTTTTGAAATCGTGTGGAGATGTTGTGTTATTCTGAGGAGTTGGTGTTGTGTGGACATATGTTCAGATAAACCAAGTTGCCCGCTTAGGATTGCTTTTGTTAATTGCAGGTGTGTTTTGAGTCGGTGAAGTATTAGTCTTTCGAATATTTTGGACAGAGATGGTAGAAGACTTGCGGCGGTTGCTGTCAGTGTTTGTAGAATTTTTGTTAGGTTTCGGAACGGTAAGAATGATGGCATGTTTTCTGGTGGATGGAAAATCATTTGTTCTGAATCATGAATTGTATATGTTTGTTGTGTTGTTGTGGGAGTTGGTAAGTGTTTTAGAATCGGATTATTAAATTATCGTGCCGGGCTTTTTAACGGGAGGGAGTTAATGATTTTTAAATTTATTTTGGGTTTGTGAAACTGCGTTGTGTGGGCCATAGATTGGGAGGTTTATTGACTGAATTATTGTGTTGTGTTCCGGGTGCAGGTTTGTTTGGTTGAGGGTGAAAGTCGACTCAAAGTGATTGGCTAGTTCCTCTGCTTTGTCGGATGGAGAGTATAATTTATCGTTTGGCGAGTTGATAGGAGGAATTAATGTTTTCTTCTTTAATATTTGTTTGGTAAATTTCCATAGAGAGTTCTTTTGTGTTGTTAGCGAGTGAATTTTGTTTTGAATTTGAAATTTATATGATTTTTTATTATTTCTTAATATATTAGTTAATATGTTTAGTTCTTCGTTTTTTTTTTTTTTATATTTTTTTTATGTGAGATTTATTTGGTTTCTTGTTGTTCTACTATTGCTGTATTATTATGGAGTTTTGTAATACTACGACGTTCTCAATTTCCATATAATAGTTAAGGGTTTTTATTTTTGGTATAGAATTAGTTATTATGATTTGGAATTTAATCCATTGCAATTAAAAACTGTTTATTTTGGTGATTGGAGATCGTGGGGGTGGGATTGTTGTGTAAGTAATTTACCGGTAATGGTAGAGTGAGTTCATGTATGGCGTTGAGTAAAATTTATTTTCCTCAGTCAGTCCAATATCTAGTATATCTTATCTTTTAGTCGCGTCTCTAGGGTAGTAAGTTGGTTCTGGAGGGGATAGTATATTGATGGTGATGTTTTCTAAGATTTGTATATATATATATATATATATATATATATATATATAATATATATATATATATATATATATATCCCGCTTCGTTACATGAACGACATCCCCAGTTAGGGTGTTTGGCGTTCAGATCGCCTTGTATTAGTGTGTTTGTAATTGCGGTGAATATATTGAGTATGTTTTGGAGTTGAATTTGTATTGTAGGGGTTTATACGTAGCTATTATATTCCATAATTGATTGTTCATTGTTATGCTTATTGCTCTCGTTTCAATTCCTATGGTAATTGGTATAGATATTTCGTGATGGTTTAAATTTTCCGGACTTAATACCACTTCTTTATTTTCGATTCTGTCATTTCTATAGATTTTGTATTCTGGTATATAAAACTTGTTTCTATTGTTTAGGTGAGTCTCTGTTATGCATGCAATATTTATGTTATATGTGTGTAAGTATTGCGTCAGTTGTATTTTTTTATGTTCGTTAGAATTATATTTTTGGGTTGTGTTACATTTTGTTATTAAAATATGTTGTTACTTACTCTGTATTGTATTTATTATTGATGGAATGAGGAGTTAATGAAGTTGATAATTTAAAAGGGTTTTTAAATTCGGTTTGGGGTTGCTCTGTGCTCTGCTATTGTCAAAGAAGCTTGATTGATCTACAGGGTTGTTGTACCTAGTGAAGTTACGGAGTGGTGGGGTAGTGGGTAGTGATGGAAATTGTTCGTGGCGTGGGTTGCTACACAATGGAGAGGTGTACTTTGGCAAGAATTTCTTGTGATCTGAGGTGGAGGAATATTATTGTCACTGTTTTCTTCTTGTTATTTTCTCTTACTGCTCTTGGTTGCCGACCCCAAAATGTTATTTTTATTTATTTCCTTATTTATGCCAAAAACAGATTAAAAATGTGTATGACGTGCTATGGAGAGAAGTGAATACTGTGCACGTTTTCAAAATTCTGTGATACCTACACTAAGCCAAATACTACTTCAATTTTGAATACAAGAAAGAAAAAAAACTCTCCGATGTAATAAAATCTATTTTCAAGGATAAAAAGGCAGTAAATTTTGGGCTCTTGTCCATCATGTCCTTCGTCAAGGAATAATACTTCCTACCGCAACAACATGGAAACGATAACTTTAATAACTATATTTCCCACTGAATTCTAGAAGACGTGCACAGATAATGAAGTTACATTTATGTCCGGAAGCAAAACAAGAGGCCATCTCAGCATTTGCTCAATGGATCAGGAAAACTGGACGAAAAACCTGATAGAGATGGGAGTCATTGACCCGGAGGCTGCAGTACAGTACTTGTTACAGGTTGTTTACATTTACACAGTCCAATGGTAAATAATGCATTAAGTATCACTGTTAAAATTAATGTTACTTTCCTTGTTGATGCTCAGTATAGTCTCCAATTATATAGAAACAGTTATGCAGCAGAAACGATTTCACTTGGGATTTAAACTTTTCTATCGAATTTAATCGTTTAATGTCATCTGACAAAAGTGTTGTAAAATAATGTACCCTTTCCCTCTTCCTTAAAGTTTTTAGATTCCTACTTTTCAATCATGTTTAAGGTAGTATATTCCACCCAATTTCATGAAACTTGGAAACAATAGATGAAAGCATTACCAAGAGCCGATTGCGGTGAGACAAGATGAAGGAGGCGCGAGGGAACTTTGAATTTATTTTATAATGTTCAAATTAGGTACACGAAAACGATTAATCCTTTGTTACGATTCAGCGTTTCAAAGAAAAAATATGTCAAAACATATAAATTTAAAACTATGTTCAAATTAAAGGAAACATATTTTGTAAAAGAATTACCCGGAAAGAATAATCTGTGCTAGTTGCATGCGTATTTTATGCGCCGTTCTTTATTGGAAGTCTGACAGAGAAACTACAAAGTAAATAAACATGGCAAAAAAGAGAGGAAGAGAAGCAGCGATGATTTCATGCATAAATGACGATCGCAAATCGTTCGTAGGGCAGGATGCGAGAGGTAGATGTGCGTGGGGGTGGCGATGTGCTGTGGCAGAGCGAGGCGCGAGAGGCGAGGGGCGGAGCGCTCCCTGCCAGGGCCCTGCAGCCGCCCCTTCCCCTGCCGAAAGCTCCCCTTCGGCAGCGCCGCAGCGCTGATGCCTTTCCGACGCGGAGGCGGCGCGACACAAACGCAACTAGCGGCAGCGCGAGGAGTGAGCAGGGGGGGAATCAGGAGGCGGGGGCTATGATTAATGAATGACATGAAGATGAGCGCTTGATGAAGGCAGCGCCACCGCGACCCACCGGCGACACTCAGTAAACAGGTGACGCCACAGCACGCGCCCCGCCACCCGGCAACCGGCAAGCAGCAGCCACGAGAAGCGCCCCGGCTCTCGCCCCGGCTTTCGCCCCGGCTTTCGCCCCCTCTTTCACATTTCACTCTTTCACTACGTTTAAATTGTTGAAATGTCTGGCATGTTCTAATCGATGGCGCGTGTTCACCATATGTTTTTATCAATAAACAATGACTTTCCACAGCCTTTTCTTTTGATTAACCCTTGACTGCTCTAGCGGAGTTCCCGGGAGCGGTAGCTCAGTGCATCAACTGATGTCACTGCAGCGCCTCTGACCGGGAAGTCCCAGGTTCGAGTCCTGACGGCGGCAGGATTTTCGACACTAGCTTTTCAGCTACGTCGAATTCAGTCGCTGCCTGGAGGAGAATTCTAGCGGCCGGCTGCTCTGATCGGTAGTTTTCCGTGGTTTCTCCGATCAACACCAGGCGAATGCCGGAGCAGTACCCTACAAACGGGCCTTTTCCCCCCCCCTTACACAACAAGACTAGCACTACACACATATTCCGGAAGACCGGTCGGGAGCTTAGACCTTGTCCCGGCTGGGGCGGTGCCCCGCTGGTGGGAGAGTCCTGGAAACCCCACTAGCCGACGGTAGGTCGGCGCCGGCTCTCGCCATCCAGCTGGGGAAACACCACCGCCATCTCCCGAGAAACAAACATGCACTACATTAACGGGACTAATGACCATAGCAGTTGACGCGCCCGGACACACGAAAAAAACAAACCAAACCAATCTAGCCGAGTTGATACACAAAATATTTCCGTGCGTGGTGAACGTGTTCGTGCGCTCAGTGAGGTTGTCGCTGGGTGTCTGGACGCGATCGTACGCGGATCCGCGGAGCCTCTGGACGAGTTGGTCCGCGCAAACGCGCTTTCGGTTATCGCTGGAACTGACTGATTTCAGACATGTCCTGCGCGATATCTATGCCTGATTTTGCATACTACAATGATATTTTGATGTAGCTGAGGTTGTTAGGGTGCGCTCGTATGGCATTTTTTTTTATTAATTTGAAGTCTTGCTACAGAAAGCGTGCGAGAAGGATATCGGCATTTGGTTGAGTGTCCTCTATGCGAGGACGAGCGAAGTTTCAATTTCTGTAAAAACTTCTTAGAGTGCGACTTATTGATGGTTTGAGAAGGGATGGTTCGAGGGCTGCGCCGCGAAATAAATTTACGGCCGCTTTAACACTCTTCGGCCGCTGTTTTTTTTTTTTTTCAACCTGCGAAACGCTGGGGCCCTTGTCCTGTTAGGCTTCCCCTCCTTCAGATTTTCTGCCGACTGTAGTCACTTGTCATGTGGTGCTTGAACTATTTGGAGTATTTTCTGTGTCTGCTTAGGGTTACCATTAAATTTCGCTTAACTTTTAGTTTTGATTTATTCTTAGGTAGCGGTTTTTTAACTCATTCGATTCTGAGGATTACGCTACGTAGTTAACTTCTTGGTCCTGGGCAATATAGCTATTATTCAAAACGTTATATATACAAACTAGCGTACACATCAGTTTGAAACTGATAACATCTTGTAGTATTGACTTTTCTATAAGTCTATATGTACAATATTGTCATTTGATTATAAGATAATAGTGAAAATGAAATTAACCCTTCTTTACTCGTGTCACGTAGGTTTCCTCCGGGTCTCTTTTTGTTTGCTTGTCATTTTGTTGCGAAATTGAGAATGGCCGCACTGTTCTCAGTACCTTTAAGGGAACATCTTTTAAGATGATTTGGAGATGCACAGCAGTGTGAGTTAAATCCTCGACCGGTGACAATGTATTGCTTTACCTCGTGCGCTGTCCCGGAGGTTATTCCCGTACCGCGACCCTTGCCGAGTGTTCGATTTCTCGTCCGAATGCCGTGTGCTGCTTGGAGCATTTATTGTTTCTTTTGGTATTTTTATCATGCGGTATGGTCGATAAAAGAGTAACAATTCAGAAAAATGTTTTTCGATATGCTAGATGAAAGTACTGATTTTGAAATTGGTGATGAATACGACAGAGAGGAGGACGATTGTCTGCAAGACAATGATCATAATTCGTTTTTGGAAGAATTAGGCGGTGACGCATCGACACCCGGATCGCATCTGCAACTAATTCCTGCGTTCAGAAACAAAGACGGCCGGCGGCGCTAGCCGAATTCGCTTACTACGCTCCGTGAAGTCACGAAGGGTAAGCGAATTCGAGACTCGTGGGTTCGTGGTTGGGTGACCGGCCAGGAACCCCGGGATCTAACGGCGTCGATCCCCTGGCCGAAGTGATAAAAGGCACTGACTGACTGCGACGTGACGAGACTTCACAAATATAGTAATTAGCGGAGGATTACTCCAAAAATAAAAAAAGCACATTAATGGAGGATTACTCCCCAGTGCAAAGCGCTCAACGCCCCTTAAGGGGCTTGGAGACGCGTTGCGTCAAGGTGTAGACGCAACAAATAAAAAAAAACAAAAAAAACTTGCAAATATGTCTATGAATAAAATTTTAATGTGGTAAAAGGTAAGGTAGGCTGTAAAAAAGAATTATTTCAGCGGAGCTTTCAGATGAAATTGCTGAACGTGAATTTGATGACGCTGCAATTTATTTCGACAATTCTTTTCTTGATTGTCCTTCATTTACGGGAAAAAGATGAAAGAAAACTTAGTGGTATATGTGTAAGCCGACTCAAAATGGTCGTACGCCTCACCGTACTATTGCCTTGCATTTACCAGGGGTGAAAGATCAAGCACGCAATGAGAAAACTCTAGCAGTGCAACGAATCTCTTCTTTCCTGATTCAGTACTAGAGAAAATAGTAACGTACACAAATCACTGGATACACGAAGACCGATCAGACTGGAGTTGTGAAAGGAACGCGGGACTCAAGAATCTGCTTGAAATAAAACCCGTTCTTGTTGCTGCATCCAAAATCACGAATTACATTCACAAATGTATCAACTAGCAGACATCCCTGAGCCATTGCATGCCCCAAAATCACAAGCTACGAGTATTCTCTCAAACCCTGGAAGACGTGCTTTCTGTGATGGAAAAAAATCGCCAAACCACAATCAGATGTTGCAAGTACATGCTTTCACTACGTTCAATTAAAAAAATCTCTCATATAATAACACAATTGTTATGTTTATAATTTATATTTAGGTAAAATTGAAAAATAGATTAATGTGCATTAAAAACTGCATCAATTAAAACATTTTTGACTGAATAAATGTTTTGTTTGCGTGAATTTCTGATCCCGGAGGTTTCCTCCGTGACGCACCTGTTAAGGTAAATAGATTCACGCCACTAAAGGGTTAAAACATGTGATTTGCATTTTTTATTTTTGTGGAAAGCAAAAATGTTACAAAATATGGGGAGAAATGCAGTGAACGTCATTTGCAAACAATACTGGTGCAATATAATTATGATATTTTTTTAAGGTTAGAAATAGGTCAAAAAATGAAGAAATGTAGTTAGTTCAGTTGAGTCTTCATTTACTGGTAACATAATTTGTAATTCAGATTATTCATCAATTTTACTTTACAGTTCTAAAGGAAATGAAAACTCGAATTTGAAAAGAAACACTAATAGAAGCATTTTCACAATTATCGCTCTCCTCCATATCATTTTCGTTGTTCAAACTAATCAACATTAGAGGAAGAAAATCGCCGTCCTTATCAGAAGGATTCAGTTCCGATCCGTTAATGAAAAACCTAGTTAATTGTTAATGTTTATTATTGTTTTTTATTATTTTATTATTATGTTTATTATTATTTATAATGTGTATTATTGTTTATTATTGTTAATTACTATTGTTGAATTATCTTCTTCATTGTTGAATTTCTATAAACAGCAACCAGTGTGTAAGCGACTGCAACAAAATCTGAAAGTCCATTCGACGCACCGTGCGCTACTCGCAAGCGAGCTAAAACTGTTTAGCACAGAGCGGCAGATCACTCCGGCGAGCTTAGCTCCCAGCGCGGCCCGCAGCGAGATGGATGACGCACGCCGCGTGACACAGTCGGCCGGCCCGTAGCAGTTACACGGTTAAATAAGAAAAGCAATGAATGCCGCAAATGAACTTTTTCAGGCACAAACGTCCATATGACCACTGAACGATTCAACACAGACGCTAGTGTTTCGCGGATTCAACTTGTGTGTGTTGGTAGGTTAATGTCGAGACGAACCAACTGGTGAAGTCTCAAATTCATACGCTGGTACTGATGGCTGGCGACACCTCTTAGTAAAACCGGAAAAGACCAGGTACAAACGATTCGAAGCGTTTTATCGCTGCAGGAAATATCATAATTTGAAATGAAAGAATTATACAACAAACTTCTGTTCGGAGTTTGGCATCCCTTTTTATGGTGGTACGAAAATAACGGAAAGCCATGATGTTGGAATTCGAGAACCATACCATTCATTTGGATATAACACCCGTACCCTGAAAGATGTTTTAGAATTATTAAGTAAGAGCATTTTTATAATACAAGTATCTGTGATAAATGCCTATTATCAGCTACTTTAGGATGATGAATCTCATATAAAACTTCTTTCAATCGTCAACAAAACTCCTTCAATTTTAAACGACAGCATTGGGAATTATCATTCAAATCAATATTTTTATATCAAATTTTGATCCTTTAAATCAATATTTGTAGGAATACTGGAGATATCATCGATATTCGTAGAAATGAATATCATTGATATTCGTAGAAATATTGATATTTCAACGTTTGTAGAAAATTATCTATATTATGTGCTCTCTAAAGTACATGACCCACCTACTCCGAATGAATTGCGCCTGCACGTAACCCATTCGAATTACTTGGGTGGCTGATGAGGCGACTAAACCGATATCCAGGTGTGACAGCCTATTGTAGGTCGTCACACCGGGACATAGATTACTGAGTCTCTCGGCCAACAATCGCAATCCCGCTGCAATCGAGCGGAACTTCAACTGGTCCGAGTTTGTTTGTTTTTTAATGAATCTGGGGTCCATGGCTTTAAGGATTATGGCCTCCTCGGTAGCCATTTAGATTGATCAATAACATACTCGTACGATGACGAAGAATACCTTTCCATAATTTCGCAAATGGCGCCGTCAGCACTCGCCCCGTCTTCGCATTAGGCTTTATCGCTTCACCAACCATTTCGCGCAAGCCAACCCGTGGGGCGATGATCAACCACATCCGTTGGTTTGTCTGTTGATGGTCGCCCGTTCCCACATTTCGCCACCCTCACCGCTGGCCCTCCCCCCTCAGCGGCATGTTCCACGCCGTTCTTCTTGCGTAGCTCATCAGCTCGGCACCGTCAATCGCTTCCCATAGTAATTGTTCCAATCGTTTGTAGTGTTCCTCCTCGGCACACTTCTTCCATGAATTAGGTTTTTGCCGTAAATTCCATTCATTACCAAGCTCTCCAGCAAATTCTGCTCATGCATCAACCAAATCGATCACTTCTTCCGATTTAACATTGCTCAAATTACAAATTCCCAGACAAGAATTAAAATAGGTTCCCCATGCAAGCATTTTTCACCATTTAGTCCGAGTTGGAGAAAGGCCCTTTCTAAGCTCCTTAACCTTGAGTAGTTAGATTTAAAATTAAGTTAAAGTCGCCACAAATCACATGTGTAAAAGTGCTAAAGTACGCATCTATGTCCCTTGTAATTCCAATAAAAAGAAAATAAAAATGAAAATGTCCGTCCGTATGTCCGTCGGTCTGTCCGTCCTTTTGTCCGTTCGTCCATCCGTCCGTATTTTTGTCCGTCCGTCTGTCCGTCTGTAGTCAACGTTAGCGCCTAAACTGTTCAGCCGATTTTTTTCAAAATTGATATTCCTCGTTCAATATGAACGAACTGGAGGTTTTGGAAGTTTCATCTGATATTTTGATTTTTGAGTGTACTTTACTTGAAGCCTCAAAATCATCAAAATTTTCTCCAAAATAGCAGCAAATTTTTTATTAAACTTTTCCCTCAGTTAGTGTAAAAGAGCTTAAGGTACTCGTCTACTTGAGTTTTAAAAGTTTTATTTGTGGTATTTTGAGGCCTACTCAGATACCCCAAGAAAAATATCGATTAAAATGCAATGAAATAATAGGTCATTTTGAAACATTGGTACCCGCAAGTGATAATATAGAAGCATGTTATATTTACAAATATTCATTCATTGATTGTTATTGATTCTGCGCGCGTCAACGACTAAGGTCATTAGTCCCGTAAGTGAAGTGCATGTTTTCCGCGGCTGGTGGTGTTGATCTTCCTCCGCTGGATGGCAAGCGGAGGAGATCCGGCGCCGAGCTACCGTCGGCTAGCTGGGTCTTCCCCAACCAATTATCTCCCATCAGCGAGGCCCCGCCCCAGCCGGGACAAACTCTAAGCTCCAGACCGGTCTCCCGGCATGTCTAGTGGTGTGGTGTGTGTGTGTGTGTGTAAGGGAGAGAATAGGCCAAGGAATGGGAAGGAAAGATCAGACGCGTCCGTGGCCCTTATGGTAGAGTACTTTTCTGGCATTTGCCAGCATTGATAAGAGAAACTACGGAAAACTACCGATCAGAGCAGCCGGTCGCTAGAATTCTCGTCCAGGCAGAGACAGAACTCGACCTAGTTTTCTGGCTAGTGTCTAAATTCCGGCTACCGTCCAGATCCGAACCCCAGGACCTCCCAGTCAGAGGCATATTTAAAAAGAGGACATTGCAGGATTAGATGCAAATATTACGATGTAAATATTAGGGCTTAGCTATGTTCTAGGTCGGAATAAATAATGAATATTGGACACTGGATATTCCTAGTACTAAATAAACATAGTTATGATTTGGGACGAGTACGTTTATAAAAAATATTTTTATTTTGGAAGCGTCATATGACAAGATAAGGAAATATGGACAGTCAATTGTGACAGAATTTAGTATAGGCTTTGGCGTCGAGCCAAGATAGGTGACTATCGTGAAATGAGTTTAACCAAATGAAACTAGTGGTACTACAGAATGGCACAGAATTTTTCATAGGAAAGTGTTCTAATTTTGTTGGTGTGGTCTGCATTTACGATCTTGCCCTATTCTCTTGCCAGCAGCCATTAACCATAACTTGCCAGTAGCCATCTATTGGCGCCCAAAGTACATTTTTTGCAATTTTTCAACCTTTCGGTTTCCTAATAGTAGAACTGAAATATTACATTAACAATATTGAAGAAGAGTAAAACTTAATCCGAAATGACAATTTTCATTGAAAAATTTGGAGCCATTTTTAAGAAAATGGTGTTTATGCGTTACTATAAAAGCAAAATTTGAATCTCTTTTTCACAGGAATCTATTGATTTTCGAAAACCTTCATATGAAGTCATTTAAAGCACTTTAACTTGCAAATGCAAAAATTATACAAATCGATGGGAATGTGCATATTAACAGCGTGAGAGATATTTAAAACAAAATACATTTTTGTAATTTTTGAAAAAACAAAAGAATACACCAAAATGAACTTCACGTCATATTTAACCGTATCATTACCACTAAGCGTTAGAAAAGTCTGAAGAAAAAATTGGAGCCATTTTTGAGAAAATTGCATTTGAGCAATTCTGAAAATGCGAAAATTTGAGTTCATTTTCACAGAAAACTTGAGTTTTCCAGAAATGTTATGATATTATTTAAAGCACGTATACTCATAAATACCATAATGTGAACATGTTTGCGGTAATGTAAATATTAACGACTTGAGAGACGAGTAAAAAAATTACATTTCTGTAATTTTTGAAAAAACAAAAGGATAGAGCACTTTAGCATCTTATACAGTGCATTTAGCACTATCCATACCAAAGATTTAAAGAAACAAATTGGAGCCGTTTTTGAGAAAATCTTGTTTGCGTAATTTTTAAAATTTGCAAATATTGAATGCAATATTGCGCGAAAACTACTAAAATTTTCAAAAAATCTACATGACCTTATTAAAAGAACTGATTATGAGCAACAAATTTCATTTGAATGAAAAAATATCCATCTTTAATTTTGTAGTTGCAGGAAGACGGCGGAAATAATTCACTTTTCAAAATTTCGAAAATTCAGAGTTAACTGTGAAAATAGGACCTATGCCACGTTTATTAGCGTATTTTACTCTATTTTTATTAGAAATTTAAAGAAAAATTTGTTTTTGAGAAAATTTTGAAACTGTCCGAGGAACTTCATATAAAGTATCCCCAAATTTTGAAGAATGTTTTTCAAAATTTCCCAGCTTCAACTAGATATAGTCGACAGGGGTTTCTTGAATTTGGAAAAAAAACTACGCACGGTTTAGCCGCTAGCACTGTTCACAGACAGTTGGACGGACAGACGGACAACAGGTGGTCGGACGTTTTGCTATCGATTGTTTTTTTCGGCATCAAGGACCCACAAAACAGGGATTCTGGCTACATCACGTGTTAAAGGATTTTGTTTCTTAATTTAGCAACTGGATTTATCCACTTTTTCTTTGTCAGAGCCCCGCAATGAATTGTTTTCCGCCGTAAACCCGTCGTTTTTTCGCGCAGCATTACATAACTTTCTCTATACTATGTATATTACTCCGGATTTACGTACGTATACGAGAAAGTAAAATTTACTTACAAAATGGTATATCTCAAACAAAAACAGAGGTGACGTCTTTCTTCGAAGATTTAATTTTGGGAGAAGATATTGGGTTGGCGCCGCGAGCACAAGGAAGTTTCAAGCAGATAGAAACTTTTAAAATGTAGACGCTGTATCTGCTGCAGATTTGTAGTTGTCGACGCTGCAGATCTGGAATTGTCGTAACCTGAAACAGTATCGAGTAGGGGTATATATCTTGGGCATTTGAGATTTTTTTAACGTTAATAGTTCATATTATTTAATAGTATATTTAGGGATATTAACTTTGATTCCATTTCAACATCAAGAAACAAGACCAGAACATAAGTGGTGGTCGACGAGATTCTTCGGGGGAACAAATTTAGAAAGAAACTTAGAAAACAAAATTCTCTAAAATGTGGTGTAGCCAGAAGCAATGTTTTGTCTATCCTTGATACCGAAAAATCGAATAATGTCAAAACGCCTGCATCTGAACAGACTAGCGGCTTAACCGTTCAGCCGATTCCCTCCAAAACTGTTATTCCCCTATCGATCTGGCTGATGTCGCGTACACGTATCCTTGATTTTGAAACCGATATTTTAATTTTGAGGGGTAATGAAGCCCTTGGGACATTTTCCAAATTTTCAAGACTAGTGCTACTACAGAATGGCACAGACTTTCTCATATTAGTTTTCCATTTTCTTTGGTCTTGGCTAGCTATTCGGACTTGCCCCATACTCTTGCCAGTAGCCATCTATTGGCGCCCAAAGTACATTTTTTGACATTTTCTCAATTTTTCGGTATTATTTTAATTATTAATTTAAGAATGTCAAAGAAGAGTAAAACCTAGCCCTAAATGGCAATTTTTATTTAAATATTTGGTGCAGGTTTTAAGAAAATGGAGTGTAAGCGTTACTGTACTTAAAAATTTGAAGGTCTTTTCAACTGGAATCTATTGAGTTACGAAAAAACTTCATTTAAAGTCATTTAAAGCACTTCCACTAACAAATGTAATAGTGTTTACAAATTGCTGGAAATGTGAATCAAGAGAGAGATTTCAAACAAATTATATTTGCATATTTTTTTAAAAAACGAAAGAATACTCTAAAATTAACTTTATGCCATTTTAAACAGTGCAATTAGCATTATCCTTTGATAGAGTCAGAGAAACAAGTTTTGGGCTATTTTTGAGGAAAATAAAAGGGGTTTGAGCGTTCGTGAAAAGGCGGAATTTTGATATCATTTTAACAGAAAAGTGTTGAGTTTTCGAGAAACTTTATCTGACATTATTTAAAGCACATAAATTCAAATACAATAATATCGACAAACCGCAACTAATGTAATTATTATTGTTAACTATATTAACGACATGAGGCAGATGTAAAAATATTACTTTTTCGAAATGTTTGAAAAAACAAAATAATGTAGCAAAATGACTTTTAGGTCATCTCATTTAACACTATCACTACCAAAAGTTTAAAGTAAAATTTGGAGCCGTTTTTGCAAAAATCTTGTTTTTGTTTACTTTAAAAATTGCATATATTGCACGCAATATTACGTGGAAAACTACTGAAAATTTAAAAAAAATACATGACCTTAATTAAAAAAAATTTTTTTAAGGAAAAAAGTATTTCCATTTTTGCTGTAGGAAGCCGAAAAAATTCATAATTTTGCAATTGTCTAAAATTCAGTTACTCCTGAAAATCATGTCGATGCCATAATTAAAAAATTATTTTGCTCTATTCTTACAAGAAATTTAAACACAAAATTTGGAGCCGTTTTTGAAAGAAAAAAATTAAAATATCCCAGGAGCTTCATGTAAAGTACCCCCAAATTTTAAAGAAAGTTCATCAAAAATTCAAAGCTTCAACTAGAGCCAGATGGATAGGGGTTTCGATTTGGAAATAATCCTACGTTTGGTTTCGGTGCTAGTGGTGATCACAGACGGACAGAACGACGGACAGACGTTTTAAAAAAGAAACAAAAAAACCTTTTTCGGTATCACGGGACCCCAATCTTGTATTTCCGTTGAAATCTCGAAATCGATTTTCTGCAGAATTACATAACGTCTCAATTCTACGTATATTACTCCGTATATACGGATTACGTATACAAGAAATTGAAAATGTCTCCATCGTTTTTTATTAAATTTTGTCGTTGAATAGTGTGGCGGACGTTTAAGAGAATAGTTAAAGTCTTATGTTCGTTGAAAACCCTGACTTTCGAAAATTACAAAAGTTCAAAAATTTTTCGGAGAGTTCCTTCAACTAAAATATTAAAGATAGGGATATTGCCCTTAAAAAAATCTGTTATTTAAAAAAAAGTACTTTTCGCGTAATTTTGCGTGAAAATACGGGCGAGAAAGTACGTGATGTTTTAACACCACTATTTTCTTTGGACCATTTTTTCTTAAAAACAGTACAAATTTTTTGAGTAAATTTGGACCTTTGATATTGTAAAGAACGCTTAAGAGATTGTAGAGTCATCATGTTTGTTAAAATTCCTGAATTTTCGAAAAAAAAATTATTTTTCAGCGTCTTCCTACAATGAAGACACTTTTTTTTCTTAATGAAATGTGTTCGTCAAAAACAGATGTTCAAATAAGGCCGTGTTGAATTTTTCGAAAATATGAGTATTTTTATGTATTGATGTATTATCTTTCAAACAATTCGCAAACCTTAATTAAAATTAGCCCAATTAGGTTTTCTCTCTTAAAAATACGATTTAAATGTAAGATGAAAGAAAAATTGCTAGCCTCCTTGAAATATCAGATTGGAAAGCATTCCGAACCGCGAGACGGTACGTGAAGTTCTGTGAATTATTGGGACATAATTTAGGTGTATGAAAAGCAATTATAATTGTCGAATTAATGTTGATATTGCTTGAAAATATTTAGTTCCCATTGCTCAACGATTTGTAATAAGTTTTAAAAAAAGACTGAGATGTGTTAATCCGGAGAGAAATTGTGATATAAATAGTATTACATAACCATTACTAAGGGAGAGAAAGTACGTGGTATTTTAGCACCACCAGTTTTGCGAGAATGGCCACTTGATTTGCAAATAGCCGTGGGACGTAGCCTATGCGCGCGCATTCCGAAAAGTACAATTAAATAAGAAACTAACGAAGTTAGAAACAAACTGTTTGAAGTACTGAAAAGTACACATCTCAATGTACCACACCGTAAATAAAACATTCTGATTTTTCACAGACAAACGTTATTTTCAGGTACACGCGTACCTTAAGAGAATGGACTTTGGAGCTTTCAATTTTAATGTTTGATGCTACTTTACATGAAAATATGAATAGTTTTACGTAATTTTGTGCGAAATACGAGCAATTTGTATTTTTTGTTTCTTCTCAAAAACCGCTCCAAATTTTTTCATTAAATTTTCTCCTCATATGTATCAAGGGACAGTAAAAATTTGATGTTCATTTTCGGCGAACTCTCCGTATTTTCGAAAATTGCAAAATGATATTTCAAAACTGCAAAATTAAAGATACAAATTTTTACTTTCGACTTCGCTGTTGTAAACAATCAACTCTTTGAAAAAGGTCATGTACAATTTTTTGAAAAAATTAGTAAGATTTCACGTAATTTGTGTCTGAAATTTATACATTTCCTCAAAAACCATACCTATTTTTCATTTAACTTTCTCCTCGTATGCAGCCAATGACGGAATAAAAACATGGTGCTAGTCCCATTTCTGTATTTTTGAAAATTGCAAAAATTGCGAGTTGGAAATATTGGAAATAAAAGTGTAAACGTCTGTCGGATTCCGAACCGCAGAATGTTTCTGCAGCGTACTGTTATGACTGAGGGTGAGTTAACGCGGAAGGCCTGAGTTGCCGAGTCACAGTACGGAAAATACCTTTTTGACTGAAAATAGTTCGCATTTTTATATAGTAGTATAATGTGCTGTTAAGCACCACTAGTTTCATTTTTATTATTTTGGGAACCACTGCCTTTGCGAGCACGATCCGACTCTCGTATGACGTTAACAGTATGCCTTTTGTCCGGTGTTATTTATTTCTGTAGCAGACGGAAGTCTGAACTCAGCATAATAAAATTGTTTAATTTATCAAACTTCTTAAAAAATAAACATTAAAAACGATTGTTCAGATAATTGCATTATTTGTATTAAATTAAATCATCCAATATAAAATTCAAGGAATTCATTGAATGTTGGTTGAGGAGTCGGTTGACTGGTTCGTGGGCTAAGCGTGGAGCTGGCCCTGCTGTTCATGTCCCTCGTGGGGCCAAAGTTGGTCGTGGGGAGGGTCCCCGTGCGGCGGGGCGGGGCGGGGCGGGGCGGGGCGGGGCGGGGCGGGGGAGCAGGGCGGGGCGTCTGAGAAAGGAGGTGAACTCGGGTGGATCAACAACCGAGAAGGGACTCCTAGTTTCTCATTACTGCTCTTTGTCAATGTGCTCAGCCGATGCTAATGGTTGCTTCACCGAACTCTCTTGATCACGCTCCTCTCATAGAGAGAAATACGATCTAAACGACCAGCACTTCAGTCCTCTCCTCGCAAGAGACGGTCAATCTATTTTAAATGGACCAGAATTTAACAAATTAGTCTCTCGATTATCTCGAAAAAATCATATTTTGAAAATAAATTTCCTTATGTTTTGACTGTCCAAAAATATTTTTAATTTATTTTTATTGTATCTGGTTTACAAATAGCCACAATTTTTGTTTTACGCCGTGCGCCATTTTTCGTGTTTGTAGACATTTACTCTTTTCAAAATGATTCAGCTCTGGATTGTTCTAGCATTCTAGAAGAAAACGCATTGGATTCACTATATGCTGGTCTACAAAGCGAAATATTTACCTACCTTCTATGCTTTTATTTAAGAAATATTCGCGACCAAATCGATTTGAAAAAATCCAAAATTCCAATTTTTAAGAGTGTGTAATTTGCAAGAGGCACTTTACTTACCAATGATATTTTACAAAAAGTAACTGCACTTTTATGTATAAAGGCTCAGAAAAAAATTAAGACTATGATTTTATTCCTTTTTTGAGACATTACTCTCTGAAAATCTTCATTCGCGTTCCATAGATTTGGTCGCAAATATTTATCATATAAAAACAGAGAAGGAAGGTAATTAATATTTCGATATGTAGATCAGAGTATAATGAATACGATGCCTTTTATTCTAGAATGCTAGAACCCTAAAACCCTTAAAACAAAAATTACCGCCGCGCTGTCGGCCCGGTGGCCGAGATCGCGAAGGCAGCAGTGTCGTAGGTATCTCGAAAGGGTCACGACTTTGAGTCCCGCCTGGGCATGGTTGTATGTGTTTGTCCTTTCACCCTTATCATCACCATATCATTTCATCCACATAGTTACCATACCGTTAACAGCAATAGTGATCGCTAATGGCATAGATGTTGATGCAATCTTAAATAACCAATAAAAAAATTGCCGCCATTTGTAAACCAGATACAATAAAAAATCAAAGATGTTTTTGAACAACCAAAACATAAAGAAATGTACGTACAAAATATGATTTTTTTCGAGATGGTCGAGCGACCACTCGAAATTGACCACTCGGTCGAGATGGTGGATGGACCACTTAAAATGGATAGACCCGAGAAACAAGTGTCACTGTGTGAGCTTCCTTGGTGTTTTGTTCATGAACTTCAATTCCTTTTTTTTTAAGATCCTACTGTACAATTTATGGTAAAATTGATTAGAAATCATCACTCTCTTATTCTAGATACAACACTACTCATGAAAAATAGCAGTTTTTGTGTGTAATACGCTTTTTACAAGAAATACATTTTAATAATATTCATTTTTTGCATAACGTGTTCTTCGACAAGTGTAGATATTTCGTCATGCTGTAAATAAATTAGATCAAAAACGTGTAGCGAATACAGAGCAAAAATATTTGAACAATTAGAAAATATTAATTACGTATTACAACGTAGTTTCCCAATAATACGCAACGATCCGACATCCGACTCCTAGTTAGAAATGCAACAGAATATGTCGTAAAGTATCTTCTTAATACCTATGACAGGGGTGTCCTACATACAAGACCTCAAGGGCCACAACTAAAACCTTTAATATGGCTGCGTGCAATATTTTCATTTCTCAGCCGATCCCCACGTGACCCCGTATTGTTGATCTCGGTGGTTTGCCCTGTTGCCCTGAAATGGGGGGGGGAGAATGGAACCATACGTGATATCGGGCCATATCATGACAACTGTGAATTTATGAATTTACTAGAAAAAATCCCAAGTCTAAGCTTCAAATATTAATTAAGGAGGGTTGACCTCGACAGGGAACGTGCGCTAGACGCACAATGTTCTCGCCCGACTTGGATGCAAGGGACTTTCACGTTTGACTAATAACCTTTCGCGGGCCAAGATACATTGCACAACGGGCCGTCAGTGGAACAGCGTTGATCTATGACATGAAGTATAATTACTTTTTTGATTTTCTTTAAATTGCTACATTGGACCGGCTTTGATGGTATACTGTTTATCATGCCGGGCTACTGATCCCAAGTTCGCGGGTTCAAACCCGGTCAAAGTCGGGGGACTTTTGAGGTGCCAAAAATCGACGGCATGCAAGCAGACGTTTGTCGGCATGTAAAGCAGATACCTGGAAAGGCACTTGGCCGATCCTAGGAAAAGTAAATCCTCTAGCAATTTTTAACAATTAGAGTTTCCATTTGAATAACTGCATAAGATTGCGGATATTGTATCTTGTCCTGCGCTATCTGGTATTCAAATCAAACGTCAAAATTAGCGCTAGCGCGCCTAGGGAAAGCAAAGGAAACTTCTCTAGGTATACTTGCTAAGAAGACCCTCACAAGAAGGCGCTAGGGGCTTCTGGAGACTAGCATACGCTCTAACCAGTGTATGCCAGTAAGAGAAAAGAAATTAGGGTTTTCATCTCACATTCCCATCTCTCACTTCACTCTTCAAATTAATATTCACCCAGAATTTTATATTATATATTTACTGTTCCTTTAATCCTGTGGAATTAATATTTGTCGCAGCTACAAGCTAAACGAAGAATAATTGTAGTAAGTGAAAGACATTTTATATGAAGAATAATCTTCACGGTAAGTAGTCTCCGTTTTTATAAGTATTGCTTCAGAGAGATCTATCGAAGATCGTGCGAGTCATTTCGGACCGAAAAATGAAGTACTGGCAGAATTGGAAACATATCAGTGTTTCAAGACAAGATGTATGAGATGAGAAATAAAAAACAACTTAGTACCCTAACATAAGGGCCACGGACCGCGTGCGATCTTGCCTTCCTTTCCTTGTCCTATCCTCACCCCTTACTTACATAAACTTACACTTACATGCGCTACACTACTACATATGCATACTTTTCTAGCTTTTTGAGAATTTCCGCTGGAACTTCACAATATTCTTCCATTGAAGATTGAGTTGGCCACCAACTTGTTATGGACGTCTTGGTACGAGTATAAAACCCTAATTATGCAACAGTTACGCACTCTGTTTCGTTTATCAGACGCCATATTGACAACTATCACAACACTTCTTTCTACTTTTAATGTAAGACCAATTTAAAGATGTTTCAAATTCTAGTTTGGTTCAGAAAAGAACGAGTTAAAGTTTTGTATGCACCACGGGCGTTATTTGATGTCTTTGCCCCTTGGGCGACTTCCAAACCTGAGGGCCTCCGACCCTCGGGATGAAAGGCGTCTGCGGGGGAAAACATCTAAAAACCCTAGATATATAACTATTATAATATATATTATTGTATTATCTGTATTTACATCCCCCAACAGACTTTATGGACAAAGGAAATGGAAGAAAAATATGAACAAAAAAAAACAGGGCAAATCTCGTGAGTTTCCCCATGGTGTATCTTTCATGAAGTTGAGAACATTGACCATTCTACCTTACTAATCTAGAACTTCAACAATTCTTTCATTTGCCTTTAAATTTCAAAGCATCATATTAGGCATAAGTAGAGACACAATTTAGATGTAGAGACGTACATCAAATTAAGAAAAGAAAGAGGAAACAATGTTTGACAGGTTGGCCGCCGGAAACCGATTTTGAAAGTAAAATAAATAAGCAAATTTCGAATCAACCATAATTACTAATCAAATAACATTGAAATTTTGTATTTTTGAGATTGTATTGAAAAAAGAACGTTAAAGTTTTACAAGAGCGAATTAAATTCAACATGAACAACACTTAAGCCAATGTTACACGATTCATATTACGAATAATTTTCAAATATTTTATTTTACTTTTGGTTGGTTACTTTTGGTTCTCCACAAACGCGAATAATTTATGTGTTTGTTTCGTGTTTTGAATAATAACAGCATTTGTGCTTCATGGTTTGTAAAACTCATTCCCAAAGTAGTTACATGAATACCTTGTTTTTTGTTTAATAAAATGTTTAATTTTGTTTGTGGTGTATAATTCGTTGTCGTTTGCATTAATGGAAGTATAAAAATTAAGCGAGTTAATTATATTACGGAACGGCCTTCACAAGAGTTCTAATTGAAAAAATCAACGTTATTATTTTCACAAAAGCTATAGAAAAAATCTTCGATAACGTTTGGACTACTTTATTTGGGTTCATGTAGGTTGTGACTCGGTTAATCGATTACAACCCTCTTTCCTGGGATTTATTTATATAGCATCAAACTACTAATAGGTTGAAAAACTTCAGAATACTATTTCAAGTTATGAGAAGATAATATAAACTTTCCGTCCATCTCTTTGATGAAATACAATGTTTTTGTGGTATTTAGTACGTCATGACGAATCACGCATGAGTATGAATACAACATACAGAAATATCACCGTGATATTGTTTTCTTAGATAAAAGAAATGTGTAGGGCGTCAAATACAAGAACGGAATCAAAACGTGCAGATGGCGGCCTTTGGCGGTGCCGGGGCGGGAGTCCTCGTTCGTAGGCGCTGTTTGCTCTCCTTCGTTACCTCTCGCACGAGTGCAGTACGAGGAAATTGAAACCCGCTGATTTCAATATCCAGAGTTGCGTGTTCCTTCGAGCGGGCGGCCTGGCCGAGTGAGCGCGGCGAGATTGGAGTGGGTTGGGCGAGGGGCACGGGGCCCTAGGGAGCGGTGGAGAGGAGAGAGGGTGGGGCAAATTGCGGAGGGAGACTGGAGGGGTGTGGGAGCGGAGGATGTGGATCAAGAGGACAACGGAGGACACGAAGCGCGAATGATGCACCGCGACCAAGTTGAATTTCGTGTGTGTAGGATACTATTATACACTTGAAGAAGAGGATGGACACAGAAGACAGATGAGGCAGCGCCGGTTTGGGAGTGGGCGAAGCGAGTAGAGCGATTAACCAGAGAGAAGGACCGTGGTAGTGAGGGCGACGTATCGGCGCGGAGCGAGCGAGGTCGTCGCCTGATGTAGGCACATTCGGTGCTGTGGGGGCGGGGGCGCCGCCTTATTTATTAGCGGGGCCTGGGGGCGAGTGACGGCGAAGGCGGGGAAGTAGCACTTGTGAGGGGAAGGGCGGAGCGGAGAGCGCCCTCCCACGCCTCCCCGCCCCGCGCGCTGATGGACGGCAGCCGAAGCGAGGCCGCGGCCGAGTGCCTGACTCGCCGCCCAGCGGCCGTAGCACGCGGGGACAGGAGCGGCCCCTCAACGCCGCTTCACCCTCGCTTCACCCTCGCTTCACCCTCCCCAAAAGCCTCGTAGCGCCCGTGGACACGCACTGACACACTCGGCGCTGGATACACGCTCCTCCGAAATTCTACATCCCCAGCACAATGATGAGAATTCAACAGGTGCAAACGATAAACCAAAATGCTTCCGCAAGGAGTTGCATTCTCTTCAGCACGCACAAATACATCACAAGTACACAAGTACTTCAGCATGCTTTCCAATTTCCGCTTTGTGCCATAGAGGTTGACTAGCTTAAAGCTCCTCTCATTTATGTTTCTGGTTTGCATATTGTCTATCGCTTTAAATTCCTTCTCTGAACAACTTCACATCTCAAGTAGTTTGTTGTATTTATTTCAAAATGTTTATACTGCTTACGATATACATCTTCGGGATAGTCGAGTTTGAGTTATTTCATTTTTAGATTATTTCTTTTAAACTATAATTATAGTTCAAAAACTTTCTTCTTAATGATTGAAATTTCTTCAAAAGAATAGCTAAACAAACTTGATATTGTGGCAATGTTCCTCCAGACTAAATCTCCTAACATTACAGCAGGTACATTTTTCCTTATTCAATGATTTCATTACGATAGAAACTGTAACTCGTGTCTAACGAATTTCCTCAAAATCTTCACAATTTTCGTAAGCAGATTAACCAAATATGATCATTTATATCCATTGCATTTATCTCCTCGCCATCTGCACCACTGTAAATTCTCTGTAGACAATATATAAAATTGTCCTTTAATTGGTTCGTCTATAAAACTTTCCTATAATTCATATCTACGCACAGTAGTTAATGTACGATGTTTCCATAATTTTACTTTCTCGTTTTACAACGTATTTATGTACTAAAAAAAAGTATTGTAAATCTGCTGCGAAAATCGGCGTTTTTTCGATACAAGAAATCGTATTGTGGGGCCCTGATGTTTCTATATGTAGTAAATTACTTCCTCTAACACGTTATGCAATCGGTGCAATTCATGTTTTGTGGGTTCTTGATACCGAAAAATCCATTAGGAAAAATGTCGGTCTGTCCGTCTACCCGTCCGTCAGTCGTTCTGTATGTGGTCAACGTTAGCGTCTATACCGTTGAGACGATTATCCACAATATTGTTAATCGATCTGATCTGATCGAATCTCATCGATCTGAAAGAACTCAAGGCACGACTTAGAAACGAATATTTAGATTTTGATCAGTAAGCCCTCAAATTTCCTTGGCGTCAAAATGGCTCCAGATATTCGTGTTAAACGTTTTCTCCGATAGGGTAAACAACATTTAAAAAATGGCGAGAGCATTAGCGACCAGTACTGATGTAACTTTTGGGGTATCTGTATACTGAATGAAGTGCTATGGTGATTATGAGGGGTGAAAGAACGAACACAAATACAACCAGGCCCGCGGCGGACCTCGAACCCGCGATCCTTCGGCCCGAGAACGCCACCTCGCTACTGCCCTAGCGATCGGTCACCTTTCCGTGACTTGGATGGTTGGATGATTAGTGATTCCGGGCGCGTCAACTGCGAAGTTCATTACTCTCGTATGTGCAGTGCATGTTTTATCGCTGAAGTTGGCAGTAATCCCACTGATGATGGTGAGACCAGCTCTAGGCTTCCGACTTGTCTCCCGACGTATGCGGTAGCGTAGTGCATGTAAGTGTGTGTACGTAAGGGGATGGATAGGACAAGGAATGTGAAGGAAAGAACGCGCGCGGTCCGTAGCCCGTTTGTTAGGGTACTTCTCCGGCATTCGTCTGATATTGATCGGAGAAACCGCGGAGAACTACCGATCAGAGCAGTCAGCATCTACAATTCTCCTTCAAACAGCAACAGAACTTAACCTAGCTATCTGGTTAGTGACGGAAATCTTGCCACCGTCGGGATTCGAACGTAGGACCTTCCCTTCAGACGCACTGCATAGCTAGATAGAATATTTGTTTTCAGATTCCTCGCTACTCTGTATGGATGGCGGGTTTAACCCCCCAGCTAGCGGGACAATTAGTTCTCCTTGAAGCAATAATAGCTAAAAATATTATCGTAACCTTTTTCCTGGCGCCCATGTTAACATAAATTCGGGAACGGGTTACGACGAAACGCCCAATAATTGTGATCAGTTCGTGGGCATTCTTCACTATATTTCGCGCAAAATTACACGAAAACTACTAATATGTTCCAAACATTGAACATTACCTTATTTCATGATGTCATTAAAGGCCAGATTTCATTAACAAAATATGTAATGAGGTTTCTTGCCGCAGCTATCCCACTCACATGTGAAACTTCAGAATTTGGTAAAATCTTCGTGCATACCAAGTAGTAGTCGTACCACTTTCAGGTCTCCACATGGCTTCCACTTGAACATGTCGTAGTTAATGTGATACAATAACATCTACTTAGTTTCAATAGTTTGTTTTTGTAAACATAATAGCTGATTGGGACTGAGGGATAAGTATTTCTAATATGAAGGAGCACCGCCTTCAAACTTCAAACATTTTGAAGACTCAATGAATAGCTTCTACTCGTACGGCGTGCTAACATGACCCGTAGCTCCAAAAATACCATTTGCACCATTGCAATAAACGAAGACATTGGCTGCAGAGAAGTAAATTTCAAAGTCACTATGCCACCTCCTGAATGAGATGATTTTGACAAATTTATGAAGTAAATTCCAACCTTTTATTTGAAAAGTCAATTACTCCGACTGTGCTTGAGAATGATTTCAGTCCGTACAAAATTTAGTAAGTTCTTGATGATTGATGAGACGAAGAGGCGTTGGGTCTGTTTCTAGATACTCAAGACTGTACACAGTATTCATTAATGGTTCTATCACTTGGTGGCTAGAAAACATATAATCAATATGTAGAAAAGATGTCATGTCTGAAGCTAGGTTTGACTACTGAATGCCATGCTTAGGTTTTGGAAAAAAATTGCATTTTCATCAAACAAAAATCACATTCAGAGATGTATTCTTTTGAGTCACGCCATACAATTGGAACTGCAAATGCCATTGATGAACGTGTACCTTGCAGTCTTTTTCTCAAAGTAGTTACATATGTGACACAAAAGAAAAGGTGCTCGGTATTCAACTTTGCAGCCGAAATACATGTAATATGATTTTTTTCACTTACGACGTGCTTTTGTGTCTTTCGCTTTTCTCTGTAAATTCTGCACAAATTTAATAAAATGTATTAATGTTATTTATAAATGTTCGAGACATGATGCATAATAGTATTTCACGGAATATTACAAGTTGCAATGAATCAATGTAGACACATTACTGCAGCAACCAACATTACCACGAGAGAGCATCACATGATTTTCAGTGGCTTAAATTAAATTACAAGAAACAAAACCAAGTATCAGCACAAGAGAGCTTGTAAAATGTGTTTTATCAGTAAATGTAGATGGCAGCACCCATGGCATAGTTTCATGGTGTGGGAAATTCAAGTAACAGAGTGGCAATGTGTGAATAATTAATCAGTTATGTTTACACCGGATAATAAAATAATAATTCTAAGTAAATGGTATGTAAATAAGAACTTGTGGTGCTACGAATGACACAGACTTTCTCGAACTAGTTAGTTTCCAAATTTCTTTGGCCAGTCCTAGTTTTTCTGTTGTGGTCCATCCTTTTGCCAGCTGCCATCTTATCGCCACCCAAATATAATTTTTTACATTTGCTCAATTGTATGGTTTCCTAATGACAGAAATAATTATATTTTATATATTTAAGAATATAATATAAAAGTAAAACGTCGTCCTATATAGAAATTTCCGTTGAAAAATTTGGACCTTTTTTTAGGGAAATAGCATTTAAGCGTTACTGTAAATGCGAAATCTGAAGCTCTTTTTTACAGAAAACTATTGAGTTTTCCAAACAATTTATTGGAAGTTATTGAAAATCCTTGGTGAATTGGGTCTCCTTGCCTCACTCCTCTACTCAAACAAAATTGCTCTCCCTCTCGATCCATTTTTACTTTTGCGTCGCTTGTTCCGTACATATTTGATAAAATTTTAAGGTATTTATTGCAGTTTTAAGGCAGGTTTATTTCTGGTTTAGATGCATGACATAGGTGTGGTATATGTGTGTGTGCGTGTGAGTATCGGTATTTTAGATATTAAACAAAAATGACTTGCTTAAGGGCGGGAATATATTTTCAAAAAATGCCGATGTCTATTACTATAACACTCGACGTAGAAATCATATTCATCAGGTGACAGTATCAACAGCCCATTACAAAACATTCACATACAATACATGTACATTATTCTACAACACTTTGCCAGATGACATTAAACGATTAAATTCGATAAAAAAGTCTAAATCCAAAGTGAAATCGTTTCTGCTGCGTAACTGTTTCTATACGATTAGAGACTGTACTGAGCATCACAAGAAAAGTAATATTAATTTTAACAATGATACATAATGCATTATTTAGCATTTGAACTGTATAAATGTGTATAAATAACCTGTAACAACTATTGTATTGCAGCCCTCGGGTCAATGACCCCCATCTCGATCAGGTTTTTCGTCCAGTTTCCCTGATCCATTGAGCAAATGCTGAGATGGCCCCTTGTTTTGCTTCTGGACATAAATGTAACTTCATTTTCTGTGCACGTCTTCTAGAATTCAGTGGGAAATACAATTATTCATATTATCGTCTCCATGTTGTCGCGGCAGTAAGTATTATTCCGAAGGACAACATGGATAAGAGCCAAAATTTATTGCCTTTTTATCCTTGAAAATATATTTTATTACATGGGAGATTTTTTGGTTTGTTTTTTTCAATTTTAAGTAGTATATGACTTAGTGTAGGGATCACAGAATTTTGAAAATGTGCACACAATTCACTTTTCCCCATAGCGCGTCATACACAGGTTTTAACTGCTTTTTTGACGTAAAATAAATAAATAAATAAAACATGACTAAAAAACATAAGTGGCACATGTACCAGTTATGCATCACACTTGTCAAACTTTTTACAACTTTACAGGCTAATTTCGTACGTTCGAGACTTCCAATCGGTCTGGCAATATCAGATCCGGCTTGTAAACATTAAAATGAATAAAAAGACATTTTTCTCGGGTGTGTACATATGATACATGACCTTGTGGCAATTTAGACATCTTTGATTCAGTATGATGGCTACTTAGAAACGCCGAAACGGTATGACGTGGTCATAATCGGCAATGAAAAATAATTTTCTACCATTAGAGCAAAACATTAACTTTGAGCTCATAATATAAGAGAGCATTAAAAAATGTCACTTTGTATAGAATATGGTGTACAGTTTGAGACGTTACATCGGTATGACATTTCTTCACACTTTGGCTAGCTAATGAATAATATGCAACACGAAGTAGCTTTGTAGTCATTCCCCAAAGGCACACTTTTTTTCGACACATTTTAAAAATTGTAGAGCGCAACGCCAACACCTACAGGCCGCCATACTTGCGCTCCTCATAACACTGACTAACTTCTCGAAAAGTTTTAGCTTTCAGCTTATCGTACGTGGATTTTCTTGCTGGCTCCCTGCCTATATATAATGTCATATCATTCCAGTATGGTAGTTCTACTCTCTGAGATCGTTGGTGACTGTACGAATATAACCAATCTAGAAGTAACCACGAATTCCATACGAAGGTAATTTTGAAAATAAAACGTTATGTTCAGCGACATTGAAAAGTTTTGAAAGATCTAAAAATATTCCAATGTGGGCTTCATTTTGAGTCACGGATGAAGCGATCTTTAAGAAAAGGAAGCATCTTTAAGAAAAGTAAATGTTGCTGTTTGCGAAGATTTTTCTTAACTCATGTTGGCAATTTTAAAATCGCTCGTATTTTCTAAGAACAATTTCCATTCGTACGTAAAAAATCTCTTAATATTTTGAGAAAACTTAGAAAAGAAAAATTGGCCAATAATTTTGAATATCATTTTGGTTTCTTTTTTCAACAGCGGCTTAATCTTTGCTGTTTTTAAAACGTCTGGAAAAATTCCGGTGCATTAGGACACATTAAATATGTGAGTTAACGAGTTTATGATGGCGCACAAGTCTTTAACAAATTCACTGAAATTCAAATAAACCGGCCGAATATTGTTTTTTGGTTCAATTATTTGAGAATTTCGATTGAGTTTCGGAAATGTACATCGTTTCTGAATTTTTTGTGTAAACGTTTGATGTTTTTATGGCTTCAGACGTAGTGAGATCAGCAGCAAATCTCGAAAAATATTGGTTGAAGGGTCTAGAAACTGAAGCCGGATCGTTCCCTGCTCTATCGTAATCTTTTAAAACAACATTCTCTACAAGGTTTCTAGATAATGTGGTCATATTTTTCACCTTATTCCATATTTATTTTGATTTGTTCTTTTAGTGTAGTGTAATATGTTGATCGTGTTTCATGATTTTAGCCCGCGATAAAAGTTCGGATTCCGACATTTAGACATCCTGCAGGAATGATTCAAAAATCAACAAACTGAATGTGACGAAAAGAAGAATGTACATGATGCCACCTTCAACTCCGGTTCCAAATTTAATTTTCCGAAAGAGTTTTTACCAAATAGGTCCAATATAGTACACCAAACCTCGCACACTTCATGAACAATGATGCGCATACTCTATGTGGCTGAGAGCGTTGCGGCGCTGCTCGTTCTTCCGAGGAGTCAGAATGCAGAGCATTCCTCAGGCGGAGTGGAATCGCGCAGTTGGGCGGGCAACACCTCCGGTGCTAACAAGAAGAGGCGTGAGTTTCTGCCAGCGCTGGATCTGCGATGGAGATGGTCTTGGATGGCATCATTTGAGGAAGGCACGGCGCGCGAGCGGGGCGGGGCGCGGCGGGGCGGGGCGGGGGCGGCGACGGCGGAAGGGCGGCGGCGGGAAGTGCAAGGCGCGTGGGCCTTCGCGTGACCGGTGTCTCGTGTGTGGGCGATCGATAGCCGTGCGCGCTGTCCGCCGGCCCACCGCCCCGCCGCCCCCGCCGCGCCCGCCGTCCCCACCGCCGCCCTCGCGCCGCCGGATGAAAGTGGAGATTAGGTCGTTCATCAAGGGCGGCTGCCCGCTTTATTTAGCAGCCGTCTCTCGAGGGAGCGGCGAGAGCGGTGGGGGGCGTGGCTGCGACTTCTCTGTCGCTTTACGACGCGCCGCGCCCGGCGCCCTGCGCCCTGCACCCGGCGCCCTTGCAGTACCCGCCGCCCCCTCGCCGCCGGCACCCGCTGTGAGCTTGGAGGACGTAGAGGAAATGGTAGATCTTTCCTCTGTGCTGTCAGCGCGCGTCGCCGGCCTTCCCTCTCTCTTCTCCTTCCAAACTCTTCAACTTCGGCTGCCATTTCTCCCACTACCGACTTCGTTGCAGAGGCTGCCTTCTCCCATTCCATCATTCCACTGTCTCGCTTTCTCTACCTTCAAATCCGTCCTCTCTCTACCACTGAAATTTTTTATTTTAATTTTCTTAATGACCCCCGTCACTTCTTCACCGCCCACTACCATGACCCGTAGTGCCCCGCTGGTTTTACTGTCCAGGCTTGGTGTCATTAGCATCTCCCAGCGATTCATCTCCTCGCCTGCTCTGCATATCTGCGTCGGGTGGGAGGGTCCAATCCCCTCAGACTTTTGCAGGGCAGCAGTTTCGCCTTAATCGTCTCCGGCTAGTGGCTTCTGAAGTTCTTGCTAGCTGCCTACTCGACCACCGGCAACCTTCATATAACTCTTTCCAGATCCTACCTCTTCACTCACATTCTTACTTCTTCGTGACTCAAAAGGTTCTTTCTACTCAAACGGTTCTGTGTACCCCTTCTATTATGATCCAAAATTCTTTGGGAGCTCGATTCTAATGAAACACTTATAACGCATGTGTGGAATTTTGCCCTTTTGCCAAGTTTTCCTTCAAAGGAAACGCATTATTTTAGGTCACTTATTTATTTTGAGGCACTAGCAATATTATATGTCAATTTTATAGTGCCGATAATGCCTATTTCATTACTAAATTTACACTTTTGCATTTTTACTTTCTCGCCCTTCGTGAGAAGGAGTATTGCAATCGTGCGCCGGAAAATGTATTTTCGACAGTACAACTTTAATTACCGGGTCCTGGTAACGACAAAGTGGATGAATCTTCGTCATATATATAGTAAATTACTTCCTCTAACACATTAAGTAGCAGGAATCCATGTTTGGTGGGTTCTTGATACCGAAAAATCGTTGGATGGCAAATTGTCTGTCCATCCGTTAGTCTGTGGTCAACGCTAGCACCTAAACCGTTGTGCTGCTCTGAAGTTGATTTTCCATTATCGATTTAAATGAACTCAAAACACTCCGACATTGAAATAGATATTTTGGTTTTTGAGAGTACATTAACGTACAGATTTTCGAAATTTTCTAAAAAATTACAAAAATGATTGACTTTTTTTTAACTTTATCGTTAGTGTAAAGGACGCTACAAAGAAAGGTGCACGTCTCATTTTGGTTGAAATACCTGACGTTTTGAAGTGCCTCATTTTTTGAAGTCCCTGATTCTTTAAAAAAGTTTATTTTTTTGCGTCGTCCAACTAAAATATTGAAAACAGATGTTCATAAAATCCGTTCTTTAAAGACAGATTTTGATAGAACGTCATGAAAAATGTCTCGAAAATGTGATGTGGTTTTCGCGTAATGTTATGTGAAATATATGCAATAAAATGCTTTTACGATCACTTTCTCAAAAACTTGTTTATATTTTTATCTTTAAATTTTCTATTCGTTACAAAGGACGGTAAATTTGTGAAATATTCTCATTGCCTGGTAACTCGGTATTCGAATATTGCATAAAGTTAACTTTTCAAAACTACAACATTGGTGATAGAGATTCCTGCTTTGAACAAAGTCTGTTCTCAGAAAATATATCTAAACTAGTGGTGTTACTGAATGGCAAACACTTTCTTGTGTTAAATTTCCATCTTCTGTTGTCTGAGCTAGCTATTCGGATTTCTCACATATTCCAGCCAGCTGACATCTATTGACGCCCAAAGTACATATTGAAATTTTCTCAATGTTTCGGTTTGCTATTAGTAGAACCGAAATATTACTTGAGTTTTCATAAAGCTTCATTGAAATTTATTTGAAGTAACTTAACTCGCATACATATTAATGGCGTGAGAGATATTTAAAAAAATTAATTGTTAATTTAAAAAAAAAAATACACAAAATGAACCTTAGTCATATTAAAGAGCTCATTTAGCACTATATGGTGGAGACGATTGTCAAAAAAAATTAGAGCCATTTTTGAGAAAATGGCGTTTGAGCGTTTCCAAAAATGAGGAATTTTGAGCTCATTTTCACAGAAAACTGTTATTTTTGGGGGTAAACTTTATACAACATTATTCAAATCACATCATCCCATAAATACAATAGTGTGAAGAAATCGTCGCTGATGTAAATATGTACGATGTGACAAATAAGTAAAAAAATACACATTTGTAATTTTAAAAAAAAGATAGAGCAATATTGCATTTATGTCATCTTATATGATACATTTAGCACTATCATTACCAAAAGCTTAAAAAATATTGAACCATTTCCGAGAAAATACTTTTTTGTTATTTTTTAATAATGCACATATTCCACACCATATTTTGCAAAAACACCTAAAATTTTCAAAACAATGTAGAGGACATCAATGAATGAACTAAATATTGAGATAAAAATTACTTGAAGCAAGAATCTCTATCTTCAATTTTGTAGTTGTATAAATACGCCGAAAAAAATTTCAAAAGTTTGCAATCTTCAAAAATTCAGAGTTAACCCTGAAAATCGAACCTATGCCAGCTTTATCAACGTATTTTACTCCTTTCTAATAAGAAATTTAGGGGGGGAATAGAGCCGTTTTTGAGAAAAAGATTTTTTCAAAATCTCAAAGCTTTAACTCGAGCCAGATGGACACGGGTTTCTTCAATTTATAAAAAAATGTACATATGAACAGAGGACGGACAGACAGACAGACGGACGGACGGAGAGACGGACGGACGGACGGACGGACGGAGAGACGGACGGACGGACGGACGGAGAGACGGACGGACGGAGAGATGGACGGACGGAGAGACGGACGAACGTTTTGAAAAATAACCCTTTTACTTTATCAGGGGACCCCAAAACGTATAATTCCATTAAATTTTGAAATCGATTTTCCGCACCATTACATAACTTTCTCTACAGCACGTTTATTACTCCGTATATACGTCCGAATACGACATAGTAACTAGTGGTGCAACAGAATAGCACAGACTTTCTCATAGAAAAAATTTCTAATTGTCTTGATATGGACTGGCTTTTCGGTCTTGCTCGCTTTCATCTATTGCTGCCCAAAGTACATTTTTTCAAATTTTCTAAAATTGTCGGTTTCCTAAGAGTAGAACCGAAATATTTCTTTACAAATATTAAAGAAGAGTAAAATCTCGTCCTAAATGGCAATTTTCATTGAAGTATTTAAAAAAATGGAGTTTTATACGTTACAGTACATGCAAAATTTGAAGCTCAAGCTCTCTCTCTCTCTCTTCTCTCTCTCTCTCTCTCCCCTCTCTCCCTCTCTCCCTCTCTCCCCTCTCTCCCCTCTCTCTCTCTTTCTCTCTCTTTCTCTCTCTTTCTCTCTTTCTCTCTCTCTTTTTCTCTCTCTCTCTCTCTCTCTCTCTCTGTGTCGGAGAACGCACGTAATCGAAGAAAGTTCCAGAAAGTGATACTAGGGGCGCCGTAGTCAAACTGGATGAAATCTGTACGGAAAAATGAAGCACGCATAATTTTTTCGTATAAATTACATCTAGTCTGTCAGTAATTTTTCTGTACAGACGGGACATGAACAAATGACCGTGTAAAACAGGCTTTAGCTGTGAATCAGTACAGTGACCAAGTGCATCCAAACCTGCTGATTAAACAGCAACCGTTTTACGAAACTTCATTGTTTTCTTCGTTGTTTGCAAGAGAACAAGATGATCGTATGAGCATTGTAGTTTGATTAAAGTTTGTTACCTTACTTTAATGCATTCAGCTACTACATCTTTGTAGCAAATTTAGGATAGGGATTGTGCTGGTAAAATTCAGAAGGGCATGTGATCGTGCAACGCACATCTGTGACCTGAGCACAACGCAATCCAAATAAGTAACTATAATTATGGAATCGTATTGTTGCGCCATGGACAAATTGAAATCTAGAAGCATACAGACTCTAACCAAGATCAACTACAACACTAATACATTTTTAATTGGTCTTGTTCCAAGATTCGCTAAAAAGAAAATTATAATTGAAGCAGGACGTCCGAAACTAACTTGGTATCATCACGAACATAAAAATGTCAGACACATTTCACTATCAGAATGTATAAACAAGAATCATGGATACGCGGATGTAAGAGCCATAAAAAATTATTTTGCTGGTCTATTCTCAAACGAAAAGTAGAGGTGCTACAGAGTGACGTAGACTTTCTCGTAGCAATTTTTTCTAATTTCCTTGGTGTGGTCTGGCTTTAAGGTCATGTCCCATTCCCTGGCCAGCAGCCATATATCGTCGCCCAAAGTATATTTTTTCACATATTCCCAACTTTTCTTTCATAATAGTAACACCGAAAAATGACTTCCAGAATATTAAAGAAAAGTTAAATCCTCGTCCCAAATAGAAAATTTCAGAAATAAAAAACGTTTCAAGCCGTTTTTAAGGAAATGGCGATAACGCATTAGTGTAAACGCAAAATTTGAAGCTCATTTTCACAGGAATCAATTGAGATTTCGAGAAACTTAATTTTAAGGCATTTGAAAGATTATCATTCACAAATGTTATAATGCATACAAATCGATGAAAGTGCGTGTATTAATGGATTGAGTGATATTTAAAAAATACATTTGTGTAGTTCATAAAAACAAAAGAAAATAATATACCAAAATGAAGATGAATACACCAAAACGTTTTATTTGTCCGAAAAAAATTCAATTTTTTGCAATTTTCGAAAATTTAGAGTTAACCGTAAAAATCAGACATACGCCACCTTTATAAGTGTATTTTACTCTATTCTTACAAGAAATGTAAAGAAAAAATTGGAGCCGTTTTTGAGAAAGTTTTGAAAATCCCCGGGTGCCTTCATGTACCCCCCCAAAAAAAGTACCCCCAAAATTGAAAGAATGTTTTTCAAACTTTCAAAGCTTCAACTAGAGCCAGAGGGACAGGGGTTTCTTCAATTTGAAACATGTCGTACGTTTGGTTAGGCGCTCGGTTTATTTACATATGACAGACAGATGGAAGACTAGTGTATTTCCGTTGAAATCTCGAAATCGATTTTCCGCAACATTACATAAATTTCTCTATACTACGTATATTACTCCCGGATATACATATGTATACGAGGAAGTAAATGGAGGTGCTACAAAATGGCACAGACTTTCTCCTAGTAAAGTTTTTTAATTTCTTTGGTATGGTCTGGTACTGTACAGTCTTGCCCTTACTTCTTGCCACCTGCCATCTATCGCTACCAAAATTAGTTTTTTTGAATTTTTTTTTAACTTTTCGGTTTCCAAATATTAGAACCGAAATATTATTTTAAAAATATTAAAGACGTCTGTAACCATGTCCTTAATAGCAATTTTCATTGCAAATTTTGGAGACATCTTTAAGAAAACGGCGTGAAGCGGTACTCTATATACGAAATTTGAACCTCCTTTTCACAGGAATCTATTGAGTTTTCGAAAAACTACATTGAATGTAATTTGAAGAACTTCCACTCACAAATTCAATAATGTGTACAAATCCATTGAAATGTGCATATTAGCGGCGTGAAAGATACTTAATAAATATTACATTTGTGTAATTTTTTAAGAAAAAAATAATACACCAAAATGAACTGTACGTCATAGTAAACTGTTCAATTACCACTATCCGTTGTAAAACTTTGAAAAAGAAATTTGGGGCCATTTTGAGAAAATGGTGTTTGAGCGTTTTGGAAAATGCGGAATTTTTAGACCATTTACACAGAAAACTGTTGAGTTTTCGTGAAAGTTTATTCTACATTATTTAAAGTACTTGCACTCATAAATACACCAACGTGAAGAAGTCGTCTCTAATGTAAATATTACCGACTTGAGAGACAATTCAAAACTAGAGGTGCTACAGAAAGGCACAGACTGTCTCGTAGTATAGTTTTATAATTTCCTTGGTGTGGTCTGTCGTTAACGTTTTGCTCCATTCTCTGGTCAGCTGTCATCTATCGTTGCCCAAAGTATATTTTTTTGAAATTTTTTCAACTTTTTGCTATCCTAGTAGTACAACCGAAATATTACTTCAATAATATTAAAGAAGAGTAAAAACTCGTCCTAAATAGAAATGTTCATTGAAAAATTTGAAGCGATTTTTAAGAAAATGGAGATTACACATCACTGTAAATGCAAAATGTGAAGCTCTTTTTTATAGGAATCCATTGAGTTTTCGAAAATGTTCCCTTGAAATTATTTGAAGCACTTTCACTCACAATTGTAATAATGCATACAAATTGATAAGTGTCTATATTAGCGGAGTGAAAGGTATTTAAAAAAATACATTTCTATAATTTTTGAGAAAACAAATTAATACGGCAAAATGAACTTTACGGCATATTAAACAGCGCATATAACACTATCTTTTAGAAAACTTGAAGAAAAAATATGGAGACATTTTTGAGAAAATAGCGTTTGAGCGTTTCTGAAAATGTGGAATTTTGAGCTCATTTGTACAGAAAACGGCTGTGTTTTCGAGAAACTTTACTTGACATTATTTAAAGCACATGTACTCATAAATATAATAATGTGAACAAATTACCTTTAATGTAAATATTACCGACCTGAGAGAAGTCAAAACAATTTAAAATTTAAAATGTTTGAAAAAAAAGAATAGAGCATTATGGCGTTTCATCGTACAGGGTTTGTCACTAACCCTACCAATAATCTAAAGAAAAAATCTGGAGTCGTTTTTAAGAAAATATTGTTTTTGTTATTTTTTGAAGTTGCAAATCTTGCTCGCACTATTACACTAAAACTACTAAAATGTTCAACAAATTCTACTTGAAAATTCTACTCTAATGAAAGAACTATTTATTAGCAACAAATTTCATTTGATGGAAAAATCTGTCTTCAATTGTCTAGTAGTATGAAGACGCCGAAAAATTCAAACTTTTGCAATTTTCGAAAATTCAGAGTTAACCGTGAAAATATGACTTATGCCACCTTTATAACTGTATTATACTATTTTCTTACAAGAAATTTAACGAAAAAATTTGGAGCCGTTTCTCAGAAAATTTTGAAAATGTCCGGGGCTTCATGTAAAGTACCTCCATAGTTTAAAGAATGTTTTTCAAAATCTCAAAGCTTCAACTAGAGCTAGACCGTCGACGGTTTCTTCAATTTGGAAAAAAGATCGTACGTGTGATTTAGGCGCTAGAAGGGTACAAACACGGATTGACAGACGGACGGACGAACATTTTGCTTCCAATTGGTTTTTCGGCAGCAAGGATCCACAAAATAGGGATTCTTGTTACACCACGTGTTAGAGATTTTCTCTCTCTGAATTTAACAACAGGTTTTATGCACTTTTTCGTCACCAATTCGAGTCCGACCATGAATTTTTCCGCTGAAATCCGCCGTTTTTTTCGCGCAGCATTACATAACTTTCTCTATACTGCGTATATTATTCCGTAAATACGTACGTATACGGAGTATACTAGACATAGTATACTCCGTAGCACTCTATTACGTATACTAGAGTGCTACAGAATGGCACAGACTTTCTCGTACCAAATTTTTCTAATTTCCTTGGTGTGGCCGGGCTTTAAGGTCTTGCTCCATTCTCTGGTCAGCTGCCTTCTATCATCGCCCATAGTAATTTTTTTAGAATTTTTCAATTTTTACTTTCCTAGTAGTACATCCGAATTATTGCTTCAAGAATATGTAAGAAGAATAGAAACTCGTCCTAAATAGAAGTTTTCATTGAGAAATTCGTAGCCGTTTTTGAGAAAAAGGTGATTAAGCTTTACTGCAAATGCAAAATTAGAAGTTCTTTTTCCCGGAAATCTATTGAGTTTTCGAGAAAGTTCATTTGAAGTCATTTGAAGCACTTCTACTCACAAATGTATGTAAATGTAATCAAAATATACGTACAAATGGATGAAAATGTCCATATTAACGGTGTGAGAAGTATTTCAAAAAGTTATATTTGTGTAATTATTGAAAAAGAAAAGAATAATGAAAATTAACTTTACGCCATATTAAACAGTGCAATTAGCACTATCCATTGCAGGAATTTGAAGAAAAAATTTGGAGCCATTTTTAGAAAATGGAGTCTATGTGGTTCTGAAAATGCTGAATTATGATCTCATTTTAATAGAAAACTATTGTGTTTTCGAGAAGCTTTATTTGATATTTAACGCGAATGTACTCATAAATACAATAACGTAAAGAAATCGCCTCTAATGTAAATATTGCCGACGTGAGAGCAAGTAAAAAAACGTACATTTTAGAAATTTTTGAAAAAACAAATTAATAGAGTAATATGGCGTTTGTGTGATCGGATAGGGTGCCTTTGGTACTAACTTTTCAAAAAATGTAAAGAAAAAAATTGGATCTCTTTTTGAGAAAATCTTGTTTATGTATTTTTTTAATTGCATATATTTCACGCTGTATTGCACGAAAACTACTAATATATTCAAAAATGTGTACTTGACCTTTATGATACAACTATTTATGGACAACAAATTTCATTTGACGGAAAAATCTTTATCTTGAATATTATATTTCTAGGAAGACGCGGGAATAAATTTAAACTTTTGCAATTTTCGAAACTTCAGAGTTCACCGTGAAAATCGGACCTATATTCATTAGCGTATTTTACGTACTTACAAGAAATTTTTTAAAATTTTGAAATAGTTTTTGAAAAAATTTCGAAAATGCGCGGGGGACCTCATGTAAAGTACCCCCAAATAAAAGAGAATGTTTTTAAAAATTTCAAAGCTTCAACTAGACCCAGATCGGCAGGGCTTTCTTCAATTTGGAAAAGATTGTACACATGATTTTGGCGCTAGCAGTTTTCACAAATGAACAGATGGACGGACAGACGTTTTGAAAAAAACACTTTTTCGGCATCAGGGGACCCCAAGACGTGTATTTCCGTTGAAATCTCGAAATATATTTTCCTCAGCATTACATAACTTTGTCTATACTACGTATATTACTCCGTATATACGTATGAATACGAGAAAGTCAAAAGTGTAGATTTCGGATGGTAAGCAGATTTAACCCGGGAGTGCTCGCAATAGGTCTGTAAGATTCAAGCTATGGCAATTTTATGTTCCTGAATTATTGCGAGTCATTTGTCACGGTCATGGGGTCAGGGTGAAATCAAATTATTCTATTATAAAAATGTGGTGAGCATATTTATTTCAAAAGCTACTTCGAGAACATGTCAGATACGCATGTCGAGCGGAGGCCGGTTCAGCGGTCCGGCCGGTCCAGCGGAGGCGTTCCAATACATGCGCTCAGCACTTACTCAGCGTGCCCCTCGGGCCCCGCACCCCGCGCATCAGCCAGCTCGGTCTCCAAGGTGCCAGCGAAAGGGCGCGTTAGCTTCCCACGCAGGGCAGACGTGTAGAAGGGAGAAGCGATGAACAAGGAAGCGGGTGGGAACGGTAGGCGAGGCGGTGGCCGGGCGCGCAGAGGTCGGGACTGGGACGAGAGCGGCCAGCGCGAGCAGACGTAAGGCGAGGCGAGACATTCACGGGGAAAACATGTCCAGGGCTGTCGGTATGGTGAGTTAACGCGAACGCAATTAAGACTCGTTTGTCCCCCATACAAGTCTTAGGTATCAGCTTCATGTACATATGATTAAAGAAATCAAAACATAAATTAATGTAAGAGTCAGATTGAATTATGTCCAGAGTTAATAACCAGCATAGAGAAATGTCATTCACTTTCATTCAACCACACGCCCCTCGGGACGTTCCTTTCAATATTTCATGACCCGTCCTCTCATAGCCAAGCGAGCCGGGTGCCGGGAGAGAAGTAGAGAAGAAAGAAATGATGGCCTGAACGCGAAGGCCCAAAAGAGTTCCAGACATTTCATGTATACCTTTATTGTACTTTTCAGAGATTGCCTGGCCTTTTATTTTTGTACTTTTGCTGAATCATTTCCCGTGAGCATGTTGAAACTTGAATGCTGGATTGTACGATATCTGTCTACGTTGAGTGCAACTGCATCAGTGGATTGTGAGCTCCTGGCCTGAGCTGTACGTATGATGGCATTTTCATCCCTGTCTACTGCCAATTCAGAATGTGTAATAATTTTTCTTATCTACATTGGACTGTCACAATTTCTTACCAAGAAGAAAGAAATGTGCAGGAGACATCCGTAAGGAAATGGAAAAAGGGAACCTTGCAAATTGGAAAAAAGACAAAGCCTTTCTAAATATTTTTGTGAAAAAGTGAAAAGTATATTTGTTTAGAACATTCCAAATTAATTTGTGGAAATTGTATTAAATATTATTAAATATTAAGTGGATAATAAAAATGTTAATGATTTTTGCGTGTACTTTGTAAATTTTTACTTTCTCAAATACTTACGTATATACGGGAATAATATGCAAACTTTAGAGAAAGTTGCAAACTGCACAAAAATACTGCAGAAAATCGATAACGAGATTTCAACGGAAATACACGTATTAGGGTCCCTTGATACCGAAAAAAAATTTTTTTGAAAACGGCCGTCTGTCCGTCTGTCTATACGTCTGTCGTATATGAACAAATCTATCGCCTACATCACACGTACGATCTTTTCCAAATTGAAAAAAAAGTCCCTCTGGCTATAGTTGAAACATGAAATTTTGAAAAAACATTCTTTAAAATTGGGAAAAACTTTACATGATGCCCCCCGGATATTTTCAACATTTTCTAAAAAAGGCACCAAATATTTTATTTAAATTTCTTGTAAAAATAGAATAAAATACACTTTTAAAGGTGGCGTAGGTCCTATTTTCACGGTTAACTCTGAATTTTTCAAAATTGTAAAAGTATTAATTTCATGGAAGGTATTCCTACAACTATCAAATTGAAGACAGATTTTTCCTTCAAATTAAATTTGTTGAACCCGTACATAGTTCTTTCATTAAGGTCACTTAGAATTTTTTGAAAAGTTTAGTAGTTTTACTGCAATAGAGCGTGCAATATTTGCAATTAAAAAATTACAAAAACATGATTTTTTCAAAAACCGCTCCGATTTTTTTCTTTAATTTTTTTTTAGGATTAGTGTTCGTTCAACCTTATCAGATGACATAAATATCATATATCTATTCTTTCGTTTTTTCAAAAATTAAAAAACCTTTTTTTGACTTGTATCTCACGTCGGTAATATTTACCTTAGAGGCGATTTCTTCACACATCGATTTATGAGTACATGTGCTGTAAATAATGTCAAATAAAGTTTCTCGAAAACTCTCAAGTTTTGGGTAAAAAAGAGCTCAAATTTCAGAATTTTCAGAAACGCCCAAACGCCATTTTCTCAAATATGTTTCGTGATTTCAGTTAGCATCGTAATGACCTGTGAAAATAAAAATAAAATTCCTAAAGCCTCTTTTGTCTCTTTGACACCGTCAACACTGAAATAAGCAGCAAAGAAACCACTTTTAATTTTTTTTCGTTACGTGTCTGAAAATACATAATCCTCCGTTTTTATTATAGATTAATGCTTTTCATTATATAAATTATGCCAATTCTAATGGGTCTTTAATGATATGTATAGGACAATTCTGAAAATAGTTGAGTGTGAGAATGTACTTACTATTAAAGTATGAGGGCACATTTTATTTGGCAAAAGTCATGAACTCCAGTCAACTTTTTTCTAATCTTCAACCACAAACTACATGGACCATCATTACTGTTGCTGGATCTCTTTTTATTTTAGATGTAGAAATTATTTTTATGTTTTAATTGAGCAGAGCGGCAGTTATGGTATTGGTGAATGAGGAATATTTAGGAATTTTAAATTACTTTTATATTTCTCGGGTTACATACACCTAGCCAAACATGAGGAAACCCCACTGGTTCCTGTCCAGTGTTTTTAACAAGAAAAGCCGCTTTTACACATGGTACTTTCACCGACACGGGCTGGTCAGGGTATCAACTGATGTGACTGCTGTGCCTCTGACCGGAAGTTCCTTGGTTTCGAGACCCGACGGTGGCAGGAGTTTCGACATTTGGTTGTTGAATTCAGCCGCTGTGTGTCGGAGAAATTAGCGACCTAGGAATTCTTGCAGTGGAGAAAAATTCTTGCCCGCTGCTCTGATCGGTACTTTTCCGTGATTGTTCCAAGCAGCATCAGGCGAATGCCGGAGGGGAAATCCAACAAACGAGCCACGGACGGCACGCCATATTCGCATCTTTATCTCTGCCCTACTGTCACCCTTTATTTACATGCCCTATCCACTCACATGCACTATACTAATACAATATTTTCCGGGAGCCTAGAGCGTGTTTTGTCTGGGCAGTGACCTGCTTGTGGAAGATACCGGGTAGGGGAAAATTACCGCAAGCCCTCGTAGATCGGCGCCGGATGTCGCCATGCAGCAGGGAAGATCACCGCATCTCCCGCCATACAAACATGCTCTACGGGACTAATAACCTCACGGGAATAATGACCTTACCAGTTGTCGCGCCCGGAATCACTAAAAATCAGTCAAGTCTGGTACTGTTATTTGGTAAAGCTGTTGCTCGCAGCACTTGTAGTAGAATTTGTGGTTTAGGTACCTATTCAAACTTCGTAGCTACAGGCTCGGTCGCTGGGTTGCTGCGTCGTGCGGGTGCCGTCGGCGAGGAGGATGAGCGTCGTGCGAGCGGCGCAGCGAGAGGCTGCGGGGCCTGCTTGGCGAGGGCGCACAGGGCAGGGCGTGCACGCGGCGCAGCCGGGGCCACGGAGTGAGGGTTTGTCGGTGTGACGCTTCTGGGCGGAGAGAAGGAAAGAAAATCCTCATTTGTTTACTTTCTCGCAACGGAGTACAAAAAAATTTATGTAAGGCTTCACGAAAAAGGAGACAATTTTCCGCAGAGCGGAGTGCCCTGGTAAGTAAAAAGTGGATAAGTCAATTTGCTAAATTCAGAAAAAAATTCTCTAACAGGTGGTGTGGCCAGAATCCATGTATGTTGGTCATTGATACCAAAACATCGAATGCCAATGATGCCAAAACGTCTGTCTGTCCGTCCGTCCGTCCGTCTGTCTCTCCGTCTGCCCGTCCCACTGTCCGTCCGTCTGCCCGTCCGCCTGCCCGCCCGCCCGCCCGCCTGCCAATTTTTGTTAGGATAAGTGCTCGATCAACCTTATGTGATGACATAAATATCATATATCTATTCCTTCGTTTTTTTCAAAAATTACAAAACTATTTTTTTGACTTGTATCTCACGTCGGTAATATTTACCTTAGAGGCGATTTCTTCACACTGTTTGATTTTTGAGTACATGTGCTGTAAATAATGTCAAATAAAGTTTCTCGGAAACTCTCCAGTTTTCGGTAAAAAAGAGCTCAAATTTCAGAATTTTCAGAAACGCCCAAACGCCATTTTCTCAAATATGTTTCGTGATTTCAGTTAGCATGGTAATGACCTGTGAAATTAAAAATAAAATTTCTAAAGCCTCTTTTGTCTCTTTGACACTGTAAACACTGATATATGCAGCAAAGAAACCACTTTTAATTTTTTTTCGTTACGTATCTGAAAATACATACTCTTCCGTTTTTATTATAGATCAATGTTTTTCATTTTATAAATTATGCCAATTCTAATGTACCTTTACAGATATGTATTGGGCAATTCTGCAAATAGTTGAGTGTGGGAAAAGACTAACTAATACAGTATGAGGGCACATTTTATTTGGCAAAAGTCATTAACTTCAGTCAACGTTTTATAATCTTCAACCACGAAGAACATGGACCATCAATATTGTTGCTGGATCTCTTTTTATTTTAGATGTAGAAATTATTTTTATGCTTCAATTGAGCAGAGCGGCAGTTATGGTATTGGTGAATGAGGAATATTTAGGAGTTTTAAATTACTTTTATATTTCTCGGGTTACATACCTTGAGCCAAACATCAGGCCACCCCACTGGTTCCTGTCCAATGTTTTTAACAAGAAAAGCCGCTTTTACCCATGGTACTTTTACCGACACGGGCTGGTCAGGGTATCAACTGATGTGACTGCTGTGCCTCTGACCGGAAGTTCCTTGGTTTCGAGACGCGACGGTGGCAGGAATTTCGACATTTTGTGGTTAAATTCAGCCGCTGTGTGTCGGAGAATTTAGCGACCTAGGAATTCTTGCAGTGTAGAAAAATTCTTGCCCGCTGCTCTGATCGGTACTTTTCCGTGATTGTTCCAAGCAGCATCAGGCGAATGCCGGAGCAGAAATCCAACAAACGAGCCACGGACGGCACGCCATCATCGCCTCCTCTTCCTTGACCCACCCTCACCCCTTATTTCCATGCCCTATCCATTCACATGCACTATACTACAATATTTTCCGGGAGCCTAGAGCGTGTCCTGTCTGGGCAGTGACCCGCTGGTGGAAGATACCGGGTAGGGGAAAATTACCGCAAGCCCTCCTAGATCGGCGCCGAATCTCGGCACGCAGCAGGAAAGATCACCGCATCTCCCGCCATACAAACATGCTCTACGAGACTAATAACCTCACGGGAATAATGACCTTACCAGTTGTCGCGCCCGGAATCACTAAAAATCAGTCAAGTCTGGTACTGTTATTTGGTAAAGCTGTTGCTCGCAGCACTTGTAGTAGAATTTGTGGTTTAGGTACCTATTCAAACTTCGTAGCTACAGGCTCGGTCGCTGGGTTGCTGCGTCGTGCGGGTGCCGTCGGCGAGGAGGATGAGCGTCGTGCGAGCGGCGCAGCGGAGGCTGCGGGGCCTGCTTGGCGAGGGCGCACAGGGCAGGGCGTGCACGCGGCGCAGCCGGGCCACAGCGGCGCAGCGACTCGCAACGGAGTAGAAAAAAATTTATGTAAGGCTTCACGAAAAAGGAGACAATTTTCCAAAGAGCGGAGGGCCCTGGTAAGGAAAAAGTGGATAACTCAATTTGCTAAATTCAGAAAAAAATTCTTTAACAGGTGGTGTGGCCTGAATCCATGTATTGTTGAACATTGATACCAAAACATCGAATGCCAATGATGCCAAAACGTCTGTCTGTCCGTCCGTCCGTCTGTCTCCGTCTGCCCGTCCCACTGCCCGTCCGTCTGCCCTTCCGCCTGCCCGCCCGCCCGCCCGCCCGCCCGCCCGCCTGTCAATTTTTGTTAGGATAAGTGCTCGTTCAACCCTATCTGATGATATAAATATCATATATCTATTCCTTCGTTTTTTTCAAAAATTACAAAACTATTTTTTTGACTTGTATCTCACGTCGGTAATATTTACCTTAGAGGCGATTTCTTCACACTGTTTGATTTTGGAGTACATGTGCTGTAAATAATGTCAATTAAAGTTTCTCGAAAACTCTCAAGTTTTCGGTAAAAAAGAGCTCAAATTTCAGAATTTTCAGAAACGCCCAAACGCCATTTCTCAAATATGTTTCGTGATTTCAGTTAGCATGGTAATGACCTGTGAAATTAAAAATAAAATTTCTAAAGCCTCTTTTGTCTCTTTGACACTGTAAACACTGATATATGCAGCAAAGAAACCACTTTTAATTTTTTTTCGTTACGTATCTGAAAATACATACTCTTCCGATTTTATTATAGATCAATATTTTTCATTTTATAAATTATGCCAATTCTAATGGGTCTTTAATGATATGTATTGGACAATTCTGCAAATAGTTGAGTGTGAGAATAGACTAACTAATACAGTATGAGGGCACATTTTATTTGGCAAAAGTCATTAACTTCAGTCAACGTTTTATAATCTTCAACCACAAAGAACATGGACTATCATTATTGTTGTTGGATCTCTTTTTATTTTAGATGTAGAAAGTATTTTTATTTTTTTAATTGAGCCGAGCGGCAGTTATGGTATTGGTGAAAGAGGAATATTTAGGAGTTTTATATTACTTTTATATTTCTCAGGTTACATACCTTAAGCCAAACATCAGGACACCCCACTGGTTCCTGTCCAGTGTTTTTAACAAGAAAAGCCGCTTTTACACATGGTACTTTTACCGACACGGGCTGGTCAGGGTATCAACTGATGTGACTGCTGTGCCTCTGACCGGAAGTTCCTTGGTTTCGAGACCCGACGGTGGCAGGAGTTTCGACATTTGGTTGTTGAATTCAGCCGATGTGTGTCGGAGAATTTAGCGACCTAGGAATTCTTGCAGCGGAGAAAAATTCTTGCCCGCTGCTCTGATCGGTACTTTTCGGTGATTGTTCCAAGCAGCATCAGGCGAATGCCGGAGCAGAAATCCAACAAACGCGCCACGGACGGCACGCCATCTTCACCTCCTCTTCCTTGCCCCACCCTCTCCCTTATTTCCATGCCCTATCCACTCACATGCACTATACTAATACAATATTTTCCGGGAGCCTAGAGCGTGTCCTGTCTGTGCAGTGACCCGCTGGTGGAAGATACCGGGTAGGGGAAAATTACCGCAAGCCCTCGTAGATCGGCGCCGAATCTCGGCTCGCAGCAGGGAAGATCACCGCATCTCCCGCCATACAAACATGCTCTACGGGACTAATGACCTAACGGGAATAATGACCCTACCGGTTGACGCGCCCGGAATCACTAAAAATCAGTCAAGTCTGGTACTGTTATTTGGTAAAGCTGTTGCTCGCAGCACTTGTAGTAGAATTTGTGGTTTAGGTACCTATTCAAACTTCGTAGCTACAGGCTCGGTCGCTGGGTTGCTGCGTCGTGCGGGTGCCGTCGGCGAGGAGGATGAGCGTCGTGCGAGCGGCGCAGCGAGAGGCTGCGGGGCCTGCTTGGCGAGGGCGCACAGGGCAGGGCGTGCACGCGGCGCAGCCGGGGCCACGGAGTGAGGGTTTGTCGGTGTGACGCTTCTGGGCGGAGAGAAGGAAAGAAAATCCTCATTTGTTTACTTTCTCGCAACGGAGTAGAAACATATTTATGTAAGACTTTACGAAAAAATAGCCAATTTTCCGCAGGGCGGAGGGCCCTGGTAAGGAAAAAGTGGATAAATCAATTTGCTAAATTCAGAAAAAAAATTCTCTAACAGGTGGTGTGGCCAGAATCCATGTATTGTTGAACATTGATACCAAAACATCGAATGCCAATGATGCCAAAACGTCTGTCTGTCCGTCCGTCCGTCTGTCTCTTCGTCTACCCGTCCCACTGCCCGTCCGTCTGCCCCCCCCCTGCCCGTCTGCCGTCTGCCCGTCTGCCCGTCTGCCCGTCTGCCGGGCTGTCCGCCTGTCCGTTTGTGAACAACACTAGCAGCTAATCCGTTCAGCTGATTTTCTCCTAAATTGATATCACCCAGTCGATATCGCTAATGTTGCGGTCCCTTGGATTTGAAATCGATATATTAATTTTGGCGAGTACTTTACGTGAAGCTCTTGGGTCATTTTCAAAATTTCTAAAAAATAGCTCCATCGTTTCTCGTTAAATTTTGTTCCTGGATAGTGTGAAGAACGTTTAAGAGTGACGTTTAAGTCTCCTTGAAAACTGATTTTTCGACAATTGAAAAAATTCTAAACTTTTTAGACTTCTCCCTACAATTACAATTATGAAGATAGAGATTTTTTCTTAATAAAATCTGTTCCTTAAAAATATATTGTAAAATAAGCTTATGTACAATTTTTCTAAAATTTTAGTACTTTTCGCATAATTTCGCGGGAAAATACAAGCGAGAAACTACGTTATGTTTTAGCATCATCAGTTTATTTTTAATATAATTACGAAATAAAATATTTTCGTTGACATTGGAGAGATAATATATAATTTTGAGATGACGTTTATGAGGATAGTGACTGATATAATTTTAAACTACGCACACTTAAGCATCGCGAAAACGATCGAAATCGTGATGAGGACGAACTCCAAACGTTTTCTCCCCTTGTCTAGCACTCGCACATATCTCCCAGTGCTAATACACGCTGAAGAGAAAATATATTTTAATGGAATATTACGGCCTGACATAATAAGCCACTCTTTTGTTCTGCCATATAGAGACATTTTTTCAACATAAACGTGTCTCGCTGGGCTTCTCTCTTGGCCCACACGACTCATGTGGCACGCCGTTATGGTGTAAATCAGAGATTCTCAACTTTTTCGTTCATTGTCCCCTTTTAAACAATTATGTCTCAATCGACACCTTTTCGTTATTCTGTATATGTGTTACGTGATCATAACACAAAGAATTGAACGTAAATGTCTTAAAGATAACAATTTCGCAGACCCCCAATCAACCCCTTCATCATTGACACCCTTCAAAATTCCATCGACCACCAAGGGGGTTGAAACCGACCCCGATGGGAACCCCTGCTTTAAACGATGTACTCTTCCACCGGGGGCTGGCGGAACCCTGACTGAAGGGGCAACCGAACCGATTGGTCTGCCGTGCATCCAGCGCAAGTCGACCCATTGATCTAATTGTTTTATATATCTTTCCAAGTAGTTTATAAAAATGTATTTCTTAAGTTAAGGACAAGCCGCCGTTCTTGAACTCCACAAGCAAAAGAATATTTCAAGTCTTTGAAGGAAATTAAAACATTAATATTTGTTTCCGGCATCATTTGGACTCTCACTTCAATTTGTTTCTTCATGTACAAATGCACGAATAATATCTCAACGTCAACCAATTATATACTCCAAATACATTTATTAAATTACATGTATTAATTGCGACTGTCTACTGCAACACCTACATGGTTTAAGTAGATTTCTCTCCCCCATCCCTCTCTCCCCATCCCTCTCTCCCTCACCCCTCTCCCTCACCCCTCTCCCCCCCCCCTCTCCCCGCATCTCTCTCCCCTCATCACTCTCCCCTCATCACTCTCCCCCTCCCCTCTCCCCCTCTTTTCTCCATCTTTTCCCCCTCTCTCCTCCGTTTCGCCCCTCTCTCCCTCTCTTTCTCCCGACTTTCCCCTCTCTCCCCCTGACTCTCCCCTCCCCCTCTCACCACCTCTCCCCCTCTCTCACTCCTCTCTTGCGTCACATTTGCCCTTTACGCTGTCAACTACACGACTGAAGTCTGCCAAACGCAGTCGGAAGGCAAAAATGGTCGGATGGCGAGAATGAAAGGGATAAAAAAATCCAAAACAAAAAAGTCACCACCATTTACCATTCGACAGGTTTGTTATCAAGAGGACCCGTATACCATTCGAGCTAAGCGAGTGTTATCTTCAGGGTTTTGACGTGCGGCTCAATGCAATCCGTGATGTATTTCACACATTCATCAATATCGCGCTTCATTAATCATCAGTTCACGCAGAAAGGCTATATGTCCCGCCTCCTTCATTTATTAATTTCGCGCGTTTCCATGCCAAGTTACTACCGTACCTACCGTCCGAAGCACTAAGAAATTAAATATAGTTACTAAAGGATAGAAAGAGTGCTGAAGGGTAGGATAGAACTTTTACTTAGTAATAGTAATTTACATACTTTGGGATTAAAGATGAATTCTTTAATGAAAAATGATTTCTATTTCCCATAAAATACGACAATTCTTTGTACTGAATGATGACAATTCGCCATTCTGACATCAATTGACATTCTTCCCAAATCATGCCGGAAAATAGCATCACAAGCCTAAATGTAATTTAGCAATACATTTCAAGTACGTAAAAGACAAAATATATGCATACAATCAAAAATATTGAAACAATTTGATATAACTTAAAGTTACTTTAAAATTTCCCCACATTCTATAATTTCTATATTGACATTTCACAGCATGTCACTTCTTTGGTGAACATTGTTAGAAGAATAAAATTGACTAGAAAACTAACCATTTTTCATAGTTATCCATAATCACCATTTTTTGAAGTTATCCACTATATTTAATGAACTGCTCTAAATGAACGTATTACATTTAGTATTTCAAACTTTAAAATAATTTTAATTTCTTAATTGTTGTTATATAAAACTAGTGGTGCTACAACAGAACATACTTCCTCGCATTATTTGTAACTTTTGTAAATTTCAAAAAATTCAGATAGTTCAACATAAATTAAGCTTGCAACATACTTTTCGATGACTTTTCGTAATCCAGGGAAAAATTTAAAAAAACTAGTGGTATTACAACAACACATTCCGCTACGCAATGCTATTATACATGAAACTATGGAGCCATTTTTTTTTGAAAAGTTTGAAAATGTCTCATGGATTTCATGTAAAGTATCCCCCAAAATTAAAATATGGATTTTAAATTCAAGGGGCCGTGACGTCGGCCCGGTAGATGGGGAAATAAGTTTTCGAGAAAATCGTCTGAACGGTTTAGCCGCTAGCGTTGTTCAGACACGTACTATACGTTTTGTCGTAATTCGATATTTCGGTATCAAGAACCCATAAAACATGGACTGTGGCTACACCATGTGATACAGGATTTTTCTCAATTTAGTAACTGGATTTATCCACGTTTACGTTACTGCTGCCCTGCAATAAGAGTTTTTTCTCCCGAGAATTCGTAGGTTTTTGGCACAGCATTACACACCTTTCTACTCTGTAGCGAGAATGTAAAAATATAGGTTGCGCAGCGATAGATTGCAGCTGGGAAGAGGATGGGGCGAAACCAAAAAGATGGTATATATTCAAGAAGTTAAAAACTAAGTAATATGAGAAAATCTGTGCGAATGTTACGAATGTAAAAAGAAAAAGCATTGCAATCATGCGCCGAAAGACAGAAAAACTCTTATTGTCGGGCCCTGGTAACGAGAAAGTGGATAAATTCTGTTCCTATACATAGTAAATTACTTTCTCTAACACCAGCTTTAGGATCCTAGTCCATGTTTTGTGGGTCGTTGATACTGAAAAATCGATTGATGGCAAAACGTCTGTTTGTCAATCCGACTGTGGTCAACACTAGCGCCTAAACCTTTCAGTCGATTTTCCCCAAAATCGATATTACCTAATCGATCTGAAGAAACTCCAGGCTTTGCAGGTTTCATAAGGATATTTTGGTTTTGAGACTATTTTATATAATAATAGTAATAATAATAATAATTCTTTATTGCACATAGGTTGTTTATAAAATGGTGTAGGTCTGATGTTGGTTGAAATCCCTGAGTTTTCGACAATTACCAAAGTGCAGTTTTTGCAATTGCTCTTCCTACACTTATAATAATAAAGAGATTTTTCCTTAGTAAAATGTGTTCTACCTCCGTTAAAGACAAATTTTGAAATTAGACAATGTTTGTTTCTTCGAAAATATGAGTAGTTTTCGTTTAATTTGCGTGAAAAAGGTAACTTTTAATTTTTTGACAATTTTATTTATCAAAAACCGCTCCAATTTTTTTCTTTAAATTTTCTCCTCGTATGTATCAAGTAACGGGTAAAAATATGGCGCTACTTCAATTTTCGGTGAACTCTACGTATTTTCAAAAACAAAAATTTAACATTTCAAAACTACAAAATTGAAAACAGAGTTTTGCCTTTGACAATGTCTGTTGTAAAAAATCGGCTCTTAAAAAAGAGGTCATGTGCATCATTTTGAAGAAACCAGTAGGTTTCGTGTAATTTGCGCTTGAAATTCATGTAATTAATAGAAAAACGTTTTATCAAAACCGTTCGAATATTCTTCAATTTCTTCACAAGCATTCGACGTATAGACGAAATATTTTTCTCATTTAATGTGACAAGAGCTTTAACATTTTCTTCGATTGCTGAATGAATTATCTTCGTAAGTCTTATGTAGTATTCTGCCGTAGAAATATCAATTGGGATGTGATCAGTGTAATTACATTTCGTAATTTGACTGAATAGCGTATTCATGTGTAGGCTAAAAGTGTCGTTGACCTGCAACTGCATGTCGCTGTGTCTCATTGACAATGAGCACTTGGAAAATAATTAAAACTCATTTACATAATTCCATGTCAAATAATACTCTCCAACTTGGCTACTATTTTCATAAAAAAATAAGTTTCTCGTAAGTGTTCGCAAGACGCTACGTTTAAAGAATTGAAACTCGTCCCAAGACCCGGCTCCTTGTTCTCGTTCTTCTCGTTACTGAATTCGCTTCGCGTGCACGTGACAACGGTGCCCTCGGAAGGTCTGCTTGGTTTTCCATCAAGCAGTTTGCCTTCGACAGGTTTGTCATTCCTACTACGTATTTAAATTTTGACTATCGTTAAACCAAGTGCACTGCTTTGTTTTCGACAAGCAGGCACCGAACGTGATATTTCCTTCGGTATTCGTGGTGAATCTCTCTGGCGTGAACGGGCGGTACGGATTCGCATGTACAGTCGCCTGTCCAAATGGACTTGTGTGCCGCGTGCATACTACTGCTACCTGGATTCGAACGAGAGCGATGGGTCAAGTGCATGTGGTCGCATACGCACCCCGTAATCGGGGAATTGTGTGGGAGACCTGTAATCCAGCTTCGACCCGCACAACGTATAACAAGGTCCACGCATGACGCATCCACTCATCCATCAAGGTACTATTAAGTGAGGTGCAACGTCGGAACTATGAACTTTAAATTCATCTGTAACCAATTATATTATATTAAATACAAACTGCAGTTTTATGCAATTTTTTTTTTAATTTTCATTTAATTTCATCAAGTGTATAAAACTCTTAATAATAAATAGTACGTGCAGTGTTATTAATTATAACTACACCGTGTGTCTTCGTCTAAGTCCTACCTTCATCTCACCAGCGCCATCCTCCCCCCCCCGACAACTCACATCCCAGCGCGGCTTTGAACTCGTTGTGCAGAAAAGGGCCCTGTTCACTTCCCTCCCCCGCCATGCGCCTCTCCCTCTCTGTGCACTCGCGAGTGACCGAAATCCGCTACCGTCGGGGCTCGATCAGTCAGGGACTCTGCAGTCCTGAGCCATCTCAGCCGGTCAGACGTTCTGAGGATCGCATCGCACAACTCGGATGAATGCTTCCCCTCGCGAGCGAACGGGACGCAGTGTATTGCTACCTGATGCCTGAAAGGATATGTGATTTGTCGACCCGAGGGAGGAAATGGAGCGGTGATTGGCGAAGGTTCGCTGCACGAGGGGAGGCGAGCAACATTTCCGCAGGCTGCCAAAGCAACTTTCTCCCCTTTCTGATCCAACTTCAAAACGTTTATTCCGAAGGGCGAAGAGCGCCCTCACTGCTAAAAAGACACGGGGGGCAAAGGAGAGGAATTAAATAGTTCTGTAGTCTTAAAAAAAACAGGAAACTAAAGTAATTTCAGTTAAATTGAACTGTTATTACATCGGTGAAGGGTTAAAAAAGGTATTTTAATTGAAGTGAATTATACAATTGTCAAGATAAAACATATGGCATTTTTCTACGTATTGAAGCTCTAAAATATTAAATCTTGTAAAATCATTCCGCTGGCGAGTGCGTTGTTTGCTCGCCAGGTTCTTGCGGAAGGGGCCCAACTTCTTCACGATTTATTCTTACAATAGGTACATTTCCGCCCAGATGTCTTTCCCGGTATCGTGCGAACGTTGTTTCCCCGGGTGGGCGGAGTGTGGGGGCGTCTCCAGCAGAAGGCCAAAGCACGCGACTCCGCCTGTGTGCGCTGGTGGCGCGGCCTGGCGCACGTGTCGCGCGGTCGAAGGCGGAGGGCGGCACATATCGAACGCCGCTATGTCCACAGAGGCGAGCCGTTTGCGAAACATCGCCCACTTTCCATGGGGTCGTCTCCAGTGTCAACTCCACGATGGGAAGGAGGAGGCTGCTGCGGGGGCGGGGGCGGGGAGGGGCCGGGAGGGCGGTACGTCAGCGCTGGGGAAGAACGGCCAGGCGCGGTTCACGGGCCTTCGAGGGGCGACGCGGGGGAGGAAGGGTTGACCACACCCACACGCACGCACACACACGCACGCGCGCACGCATGCACACGCTCATACGCACTCGCGCACACGCGCAATCACGCCTCAGGAAGACTAAGGAGGTATAGTATCGTTTCTCTGTGGTCATGCCTCCGCGAGGAGGCTGCGAGCGCCTCCTGCGTGCCACTCTGGATGACGACTCGCAGGGCCAATGGGGGAGAGCGGCGGAGCGCTGCCCAGCGAGGTAACGCACAGTGGGGCCACACGAGGGGAAAGTTGGCAAAAGTCCAGAATTAAAATAAACTTCAGACACTCCATTTCACATGAAAGGGTAGCAAAATGTCTCCATCGTACCCGGATCAAAGAAGGAAGAGGAAACACGCTACTCCTTTTAGTGCAAGTTTGAACTTGCAGAAGTGATGCGCAATGCACTTTGCTCGCGCAGTAAGAAGAGAGGTGTGTTTTTCGATGCAAATACTGTTGCTCTCTCAACTAGGAGAATCGTACGTGCTGTGGATACGATACCTGGAGATATGTACTTTAAAAATGTATTTCAAAAAAACATATTTCTTGAATGATAATTTAGTCATTCCAAGTAGAAACTTTACGTGTCACAATGGAACGAAATGTTTAAATCCGATTTTTCATCTAGTCGTTTAGCTCCCTTTCGGGCATTTCCGGGCTGTGATATTAACTGAATCTGATTCTGGAATTCATCTACTTTTCAAAACATTAATTGAAGTTTGCCCATGTTTGCCCTATTTTATGTTATGGTACTTTGTATATAATGATGGACATCTAGTTTTGTTAACCTTTTTACGAACAATATTCATTTTTTATTTTTCCTTCATGATTTGATAGTGATAGCTCTTTATTACCAAGGAGTGACCTGCATGGTGTTATTAAACACACTGAAAAGAAAAAAAGGAAGAAAAGTGCAACCTGGAAGGAGAAAAAGGAAGTGATTTGCAGGATTTCAATTGCAATTAACCCACTGATTTCACAAATCGAGTAGAGAAAAGTTACCACAAAGGCATTGGACCTAGAAGTTACACCAATGTTAATGGCTTCAACTACAAATTCACGTTTTGAAGAAGAGTCACAGGATAAAAGTTCTGACATTGAGGTTATGTAAATAATTTTTTCAAGGTTAAACAGTTAAATAAGTCACTATTTAATTATAAAATGCTTTTTTTAGTGCCAAATTTTCCGGAAAACGCTTACAACACTTTTTGCCGACTTTTCCCCTTGCTGGCCCCACTGTGGAGCGGTGGAGAGACCGGACGGCAACACACATCTAAGCGCAAACTCACGTCGTTCGCCCTCCGCGAGGCAGCAGTGTGAAAGGACATTTTAAAAGTAGGGAGGAGTTGAGCGTCTAAAATCCAAAATACGGGATGTGTTGTTTCGGGTGTGGAAATGGTATGTTACAGAACAAGAGCGCGAAACGGGTAATTTCGACCACTGCGATAACGAGGGCGCCAGTAATCTTCCGAAGGATTTGCGTACATCATTTTTATGGGTTTCCTTAATTTGCATGTGCACTACTGAAGAACAACAAATAAAATACTGGCATAAACTAATGCTACCATAAACTAAATATTTTAACAAAAACAGCTCTCACAAATACCGACAAACACTATAGTGTTCATCGTTGGTCAATAAAAGCGTTCACCTCGAATATTTTCTGAACGGTTCAAGATACTGAGATGAAATTTTCACCAAACGATTCAGCCCGTAGGGCATCATCAGTTGTAGTTATTAGCTTTTTTATAGCATTTTAAATATACGAAACTAACTTTATTTTTAAATGGAATACTTTACTTTTCTTAAACAATTAGATCTTGAAAAGGCAAATTCATCAATACCACATATATTGGTATTTGATGAACATGTATAAACACTAATGTTGCTTGATTTCTAAATTTTCCACGGCCTTTATCGTTCACTGTTTCAAAATGCAACACATTAAGATACTTAGCGCATGTTCTGATCTCTAAACAGCAATTGACAATATGATACACACGTATAAATGAGGCAGTCGAGAAATCGCGAAAAATACGTTTGTCCCATGCAGAGAGTGAATCAAGTAGAGTGCAGTAAAGATATGTCTTCACGGCGAGTAAAACATTTAGAAATTTACGACTCATTTGTCTTATCAACAAGTAATTTCAGTGAAAAGTTATTTCATTTCATTGGTTAAGGCAAATTCAGGAGGACGTACTGAAGAATTGGATAGTTATAATAAACGAATATTTAGTGTTGCTATCTCTATTACTGACGAAGTTGCAACTCGGTTTAATATTCCCTTGCCCGCGAATAACGCAAATATTACTGTGAATCAGAGAAGCGTTTCTGAATTTTTGCTGCCCTTTGGAAATCTACCAGAGCTGTTCAAAGCAGAGAGAACGAGCTCGCTGTGCAAATTGATGCACAGTGATTAAAAGAACAGCGACATATTGTTTACTGTGGAGTATATTTCGCAATACCACAACGAAGGCCCTTTTAAAAGTCGAAGATGTTTAAATCTGCCTGATGAACGATGCTACTAATGAGAATATACCGGTGATATTTTTATCACTTCAATTGAGTCTTTCGGGCAAAATGTGAAACACTCTGAATAATTGTAACATACGAGGGATTCTCCGAGACGTTTGTTGAAAGGGAAATTCCACCGATAAGGTCGCCAAGGTGCTGCTAGTGCCTTGCGACTTGCTGCTTGGAGTCAGCTGAGGTACCCCGTGCCACGCCACGAACATCCGTTTACCCGCTTTTCCTACGATTTCGCCAGCTTTCACACAATTTTTTAATTATATTTTATTTTGCAATTTGTTTGTGAACAAACATTCGGCAAAATTACATAGATTTATGTAAACAAATACATGCGAGGAGTAAAGCCAATGACCGTAATCCACTAATGATATATTATTAATAAAAATTAATTATTAATTATAATTTCTGAAATGAATAATTTAAAGTCGATATGGAAGGTCTAAAGTATGATGTCGTTGAAGTCGTCTGGTGGAGTCACTATTGTCTAGTAAGTTGATGGCTAGGATATTTGGATGGTTATGTAGTCTTTGTAGGTATTTTGCATGGTATTCTTTTTTTTTAAATAATTTAATTCGTTCGTACCAGGGGGCATTTCAAATTTTTTAAGGCTATTGACTAGAAGGTTGTAATATTTCAATTTTGTAGGTATTTTGCACGGTATTCTTGATTCTTCTTTTATTTCATATCTGTTTTAGGTCTAATTCTTTTCTTTTTATTCTTAATATGTTTTTTCCATGTGAGTCTTCTGTCCAGAGTAAGTCCGAGAAATTTTGCCGAGTCATTTTGAGGATTAGAATGCGATCCGAGTTTTATAGGTGGACACGTTTCATGTTTCAGACTGAAAGTGACTTAGACAGGCTTCTTGCCATTGATTTTGAGGCGCCAGCGTTTCTGTCACATGTGGACGGATAGCAGATATTCTTCCACGAGACGAGATGCTTCTGCTGGTTTTCATACTCTTTTGAACTGTTAATTATTCATCAAATGCCAACAGAGGTATTAATGAATTTGTCTTCTCAGGACGTCGTCTGATCGTACACAAATTAGTATAGTGTTAATTTTCAACATATAAAGTTCTGTCTTCAAAATAAACTAGTGGTGCCACAACATCACATACTTTCTCGCATTATATTTAAATATACAATTATTTTAAAATTTAGAGAGTTCAACGAAAATGAACTGCATCATTCTTCTAAGCGTTGCTTGTTCTACTCGAGGGAAAAAATTGAAGCTGTTTTCGAGAATTTTGTTTATAAATTGCATAAATTTCAAACAGAAACTACTCGTTTTTTAATTACAAGACCTTTTTAATCTCAAAATTATAAAAATCGTGGAATTTTATGTTTTACAATTTGCATTGTGTCGCATGCTCCGTTTTGTTCTCTTTTAAATGGTTGAAGTTGTTTCTTGCTACGTTTCATAGTTTTTTACCATTTTTTAAGCGAGTGACAACTGTCAAGCCCTTAGTGAAAGAACATCATTTACAATTTCCTGAATTGGGAATTTTCAGCACATTCATGTACGTCAAACATCACAAATCATAAACTATAAAATAAAATAATATAATTACTTTTGCAGAATGTAACCCATAATTTGCTCTAGTGAATGAACTAGAATTGTTAATGTGTCATTAAAAGTTTTAGTTTCATGAACTGAAATGTCCAGAGTAATTTACAAACAGTTATTTTTCTAAAATAATCAAATCCTTATTTTTTAGCTTTCGCAGTATCCTTACCATACTACTTAATTCACAAGAATATACAATTGTGATTAATCTAAACCTAGTGGTGCTAAAGCAGCACGCACAATATGAAACAAGTGTTTTTCATTTTTACCCAATTATTACTTTTCGAAATTATATTATTTTTCAAAATTTTCTTAGAAACGTATCGCTTAATTCAATCATTACTAGTGTTGTAATTGTGACATAATTTAATATTTTGAGATTTTGTGACATTAAAGAACAAAAGATGCTCTTTCTTTTGATGGGTGTATTGAATTTATTAAATTATCATTTTGAGCTATTTAATTTTTTCAATTTCTCCCAAAATTCGACAGTTTAAAAATTCGAAATAATTGCCATTGTAATTTCTGAAACGTTATGCAGATCTGGCTAGTTACAAAGTGTGACACTGAGATGATTCTGAGACATTAAATATAATAGAAATGTCTACTTGATGTTTTGCTGCAGCGTCTGCTAGAGCGTCGCCCCTTAAGCACGTGCCAATCTGCAGATGATAAATATTTTGCTGTGATTCAATTTTTTGGAATCAAGGTTCCATAAAATATGGATTCTAGCTACATCACGTGTTAGAGAACTTTTTTCTCAATTTAGCAACTAGATTTATACGCATTTTCGTTACGAGGGTTCTGAAATGAGCTTTTCTGTCGAAAATTCGCCATTTTGGCGCACAGCATTACGTAACTTTTTCTCTATACCGTACCGAGAAAGTAAAAAGAAATGAACTATTTTGATGCATTTTGAGAACTCAAACTTTGTCCGTTTGTGTTATGATTAATTTAACAGTATTTAGAAACGTTCTCTCCTCCCCTTCCCCAAAAACCTCACAACGGTCTCAGCACAATGTTTCTATTCAGTTAATTTTAATCTTATTGTCACTGTCGTGTTGCACGTGCGTTTGCACGAACTATTGTACATATCCTTTTATCTATTTAGTTTAATGTAATGATTTTTGTTGTTTTAGAATAGTGAGTCTTCACACGTTATTTTACATCGAGCACTAGAGTTTCTTTGTAGCTATATAATTTTCTTTAACATCAGTAACCGGTCATTTAAAACCTTTTTTTAAATAGTATTAAAAATAGTTTCCTCTTATTTACATTGTAGACTTGAATATGGGAAAAAATTCATTTCCCCAAGAATTCGCGCAACTAACTAACAAACTGGGGGTGCTTTAAGAGCACGTATTTTCTCGCCCGTATTTTCATGAGAAATTACGCGAAAAGTATTCAAATTTTCGAAACATTGTGTAAGATCTTATTTTAAAATATATCTTTAAGAAGCAGATTTCTTTAACGGAAAAATCTCTAACATTAACGGAAAAAACGAAAGTAATCTCGAACGGAAAAAATATTGAATTTTTGCAATTTTCGTAAAATCGGACTTTTTAACAAAAATGAGACCTGCACCAATCTCATAAACTCATTATTCAAAATTCAAAAACTTTTTTCTTTGTTATCTGGTGTCTGTCAAAGTAAACTCTGTGACCAAAACCCATTAATGAGTATAAGAAGAGAAAATGAAAATAAAGAAAAAAAGACGGAGAAAAAAGGGACGAAGAAACAATTAAGATTCGAAGATGAAGGTACTATATACGTTACATAACTTTCTCATAGTTTCCAGGAGCTACCTCAGCATTCTTGACCGAGAGGTTCTAGGATTCGGCTCCTGCTATTGGCGGATTTTCGACACCAGCTACAGAGAGGTGTCGAAGTCGTTTACTGTCTAGCGGATTCTTCTAGCAACCGGCTGCTCTGATCGGTAGTTTCCCGGGGTTTCTCCGATCAATACCAGGCATTTGTCGGAGCATTACCTTAACAAACGGACTATTGGCAGAGCGTATCTTTCCTCGCCCCTCTTAGTTCCCTCTTCTTCCCTCACATCCACTACATTACCCCACTTGTCGTGAGAGAAGTCGGGATGTCAGAACTTCTCCCGGTCCGGCGGTGCCTGCATTTTAGTGGGGGAGGAACACCCCTACCTTCTCGGACATAACAAGCACTACACTGACGGGATTAATGGCTCACTACCTCAAGATCATAGAAAATGATTTAATTATTGTCTTGACACAAATAATTAAATTACTATTAACACCCTGAAGACACTTTTATATCCAGAACAAAACAAGGGCTATTTGCTCAATGGATCACAAGAAAGTGGACGAAAAACTATATCCAGATGGGTGTCGTTTACTTAGAAGCTGAAGTACAATACTTTTTAAGGCTTATTTAGTCTTTTAGTATTATAAAGACAAATGATAAACAATACATTAAATATCGTTATTAAAATAAATATTATTTTCTTTTTTGATGCCCAGTATCATCTCAAATTGAATAGAAATAGTTATACAGTGAAATGATTTTACTTCGAATTTAAACTGGTCTTTCTATTTTAATGGCGAAAGTCACCTTGGTAAGTCATGTAAAATAACGTATCATGTGGAATTATTATATTGAGTTATTTATATTGACGCCTGAGGAATACAATGCCTATCTTGTGTGTTAAATTATATACTATTGATTCGCATTGGAATAGACAAGGTAATGTTAGGATTCCTAGATCAAAGAGAGAATATTAGGAATTACTTTGATACGATGTGTTTATTATTGATATAATTATGTTTGACAATCAAAAATTCTGGAAACTATAGAATATATTTCCCCAGAATACTTTGCCACACCTCATGCGGCAATGTGCATTTGAAAAATATACGTAAACGAGCTGAATGAAGCTGAACGAGTGTATGAATGCTGACTGAATTTGAAAGAATTGTCAATGAGTAGTATATTGAACTTTATTTTGTTTAATTTATCAAAATGAATGTCCATTTGAAAAGTTATTGAATTAAATTGATAAATATGATTTAATTCATAAAACTGGTTTAATGACCTAGAAACTTTGCTTTTCTTGACACAGCCAATTGCTCATCGCTTATTTTCAATGAATTTTCAATGACTTGACAATTGTTTAATTGAAATTAAAAATTCAAATTCAAAACTGCTTTAAAATATGTTTTCTACCGTTTACTATTAATTTATACTTTTAGCGCCAGTAAGTGTACGTCTATCAAACATTGCATCTTCTTATTACTTATAATTCGTTTATTTTCAGATTTTCTCTTTCTCGCCTTATGAAGTGTTTCGCAAGAAACAGTTATGTAGTCGTGTACCGGTAAACAGCAAAATGTCGGCAGAAACCTCTTATTCAATTTTTGGCCCTAGTAAACCTTTAGATCTGACTATATTATTTTTGTATATATATATATATATATATATATATATATATATATATATATATATATATATTATTACTGCCGAAAAAATGCGAACTAACCCCTGTTCCATAAATTTCAACAAAAATTGCAGAGTTTCCATTGGCATTGACGCTTGTTGTTAGTCATTTAGATGCATATGTTTCAGCTGAAATTCGTAATATGTCTAATATTAGGAATTCGGCGTTCACAAACGGACAGACTGACAGAAGGACGGACAGTCACACAATTTGCCGTCATTAGATTTTTCGGTATCGAGGGCCCATAAAACACTAATTGTGGGTTCAACTTGTGTTGGAGGACTTTTTTTTGTAAATTTTTGTTTCCAGGGCTCTTTAACTTGCGTTTTTCTGCCAAAACTTAGCCGTTTACGTTCGAAATTACAGATTTCGAGCATAAAAACAATGTTCAAATACATTGTATTTCATTAGTTTGGAACTAGAATCTGCTTAAGCGAAATCGAAGTTTAATTATAAGCCAAAGACTTACCTTCCAAAGGTTTTAGAACCGACAAAACAGGAACATCTGTTACACATCAGCACTCATTCATAGCTGAACCACAGAGCTACGATGGCAAAAGGTAAACTCAACTAGTAGTTAAAATCGTTCCTGCTAGAATGTTTGCGATGTAGTATGAACAGAGACGATGGTCACTCATATTACATACATGGCTCATATTACCACCTTTACTTCTATTAAATGAGAGTTAATGATCAAATTAACTAAGAATTTGGAATTCTCGAACATTTCTGAGTAGAAAAGAGCTACACTGATCCTACTGACAAGACAAGTCGTTTATATTGTTTTCAGAAGGGAGAAAAGAAAATTCTAATAACTTTCTCTTACCTCAAAATAATTTTTATCTTGACTCTGGAAGAATTTCACAATATATCCAGACTGTTGCAACTTTGGGTAGCTTGGCACTTAAAAATTTCCGAGAACGTAAAGGTAACTTCACGTTCATTACTAAGGTGACAGTACACAAGTCCAACAAGGGACAAACGCTTGGGCTGTGTAACTATGGTGCAATGTAACTATAGGGTAATGTAACTATGGTGTAATATGCTCAAACAAACTAATTCTTCTGCCTACAGCTTTATTACCCAAAATAATTAAATTTTATTCTAATATTTCCAACCCTGGATCCTTTAGTGTTTAGAGCTTCACAAAATATAAAACATTGTAAAATAGTTACAAAGTATCAGTGAAAAAATAGTATTATGGTTATAACGACACCATAGTTACGCAGCTGAAGTTTTGCTTACTTCGTGGCTTTTCCACTGACAGCTTAGTTACGTACATAGAAGAAAAATAATTATTTAACTTTGCAATTTGATTCTTCGAAACAATCTAAATAGTGGCACGATATTGACACCCTAGTTACACACCCATAAATAAAAATGTATTGTGCGTTACTAAGGGGTCCGCTACTAAGTCGTCAAAAACTATTCAAAGTGGTGGTTATCAGCATATATTTCTCGCATATTTATGACTGCTTCAAGACACTATAATAATACATGAACCTGCAAATGTGTTTTTTGTATACCAGCATTATAAACGACATTTTCTTTTGCACGAAATGGTCCTTAACAGGGCAAAAATGATGACGTATCAGATTTTACGGTACGAATGATTGCAACATCAAACATTCGGTCAAGCTCAATAAGAGAATCTTGGTGAGATATCGATGAATGGAACAGTCGACCACCGTTTTCTGGAACAGATGTCAATTACCCAACACGTCACCAGAAAGTTCTTTCGCAAAATTAAATTTGATTCTCTTATTTTTTATTTTAACATATATATCATTTATTATAACATTTATAAAGCTTTTAAACAAAAAATTGCGTATACAATTCGTTTATAATGTTGCTATAATGCATTCGTACAAATTTGAAAAGTCGCATTTTTCTTTCTCGTTTACATACGTATAATATGCGTTGAATAGAGAAAGTTATGAAATGCTGCGGAAAACCGACTTTGAGATTTCAACGGAAATACACGTTTTTGGGTCCCCTGATACCGAAAAAGTGGTTGTTTTTTTTCAAAACGTCCGTCCGTCTGTCTGTCTGCCCGACCGTCCATCGTATGTGAACAAACCTAGCACCTAAACCACAAGTACGATTTTTTCCAAATTGAAGAAACCCCTGTCCATCTGGCATGGTTCAAGCTTTGAAATTTTGAAAAACATTCTTTCAAATTTGGGGATACTTTACATGAAGCATTCCGGATATTTTCAATTTTTTTCAAAAACGGCTCAATTTTTTTTCTTTTAATTTCTTGGAAGAACAGAATGAATTACACTTAACAAAGTGGCATAGGTCCGATTTCCTCGGTTAACTCTGAATTTTCGGAAATTGCAAACGTTTGAATTACTTCCAGCGTCTTCCTACAACTACAAAATTAAAAATAGAGATTTTTTCATTCAAATGAAATTTGTTGCTCATAATCTGTTCTTTTCATGAGTTCATGTAGATTTTTTGAAAATTTTAGCAGTTTTCATGCAATAGTGCACGCATTATTTGCAATTTTAAAAAATACAAAAAATATATTTTCTCAAAAACTGCTCCAATGTTTTCTTTAAATTTTTGCTATGGATAGTGCTAAATGCGCTGTGTCAGATCACATAAATGCCATATTGTTCTATTCTTTTGTTTTTTCAGCAATTACCAAAATGTAATTATTTTACTTGTCTCTCATTTCGGGAATATTTACATTTGAGGCGATTTCTTCACGTTGGTGTATTTATGAGTACATGTGCTTTAAATAAGGTCGAGTAAAGTTTTTCGAAAACTCAACAGTTTTCAGTGAAAATGAGCTAAGAATTCAGAAACGCTAAAACGCCATTTTCTCGAAAATGGCTCCAAATTTCTTTAACAAAGGTTTACAACGGATAGTGTCACCATTTAACATGACGTAAAGTTCATTTTGGTGTATTCATTTGCTTTTTTCAAAAATTACACAATTGTAATTTTTTTCAATATGTTTAACGGCGTTAATACGCTCATTTCAATGGATTTGTATGCATTATTGAATTTGTGAGTGGATGATTGAGTTATTGCAAATGACTTTTTCGAAAACGCAAGAGATTCCTGTGAAAAAGAGCTTCAATTTTCGCATTCACATAACGCTTAACGCCGATTTCTTAAAGACGGCTCCAAATTTTTCAATGAAATATTTTTTTTATTTGGGACAAGGTATTAGTCTTCTTTAATATTTTTAAAATAATATTTCGGTTCTACTATTTGGAAACCGAAGAGTGCCGATTTGTAATTTTGAAAAACATTCTTTAAAATTTGGGGGTATTTTGCATGAAGCCTCCCAGACATTTTCAATATTTTCATAAATACGGATCCAACTTTTTTCTTTACTTCTTGTAAGAATAGAGTAAAATACACTTATAAAGTTGCTATGTGTCCCATGTTGTTTAGTTGCCCTTTCTCTACTGGAATACCATGAATTTCTATAGTATCCCTCCGAGAGTATTGTTCAATGTCATCCATTCGATTCTCCATCACAAGTACTTTGCTTTTTAGTTCGCCATTCTCGTTGGATAACTTATTCACGAGATCAAGCAGAGTTGCTATCTCCTCACTCTGTTTGGTTACTAAAGTTCAGTCTCTTTTAATTCCTCAAAGACGTAATTAATTGACTTGCCCAGGTTTTCCTCGATGGTCTTATGGTCATTTTTCAAATCCAACACGAGTTTAAATACATTATCATAGGTAACCACAGATCCAGGTCTAGATTCAATAGCCATGCTTTTCCGACGGTTTTTAGCACAAGGCTCACATCTCCAAATACTCTCGTTACCTTGATAATAATGAATGTCCTCGGGAGTAAGGTTAACGCACTTACTATGGAACGTGAGTTTACAGTCACAACATTCAATCTTGACAGCCGGTCCACATTTATTAGCCCTTGATAGGGATTTCGAACACTTGCCACAGACTCCCAAATTAGAAAAATAATAAGTCACTAAGTAGTACAGTATTAGTAGCTCATAAAACACAAAACAACAGACGCGAACAGGCACCTTAGTAGAACGACACAAAACCTTCCACCATGCACAGATAACAGAGAATAAGAAATTCCAACAACACTTGCGAGCTCCGTAAGGCACGTCCGCACGCTGCTGAAGCCGACTCATGATTGAACAATAGCCCTTAGTAATAACACTACATTTGCAATTGTTATATTTTAAAGGTTTCAATGATATTCGGACTTACGCCTTACTATTCAACGAAATTTTCTCTAAGCGAGCACAAAATTCAAGGAAAAATTTGGAGCCTCTTTGAGAAAATATTTTTTTAAATTGTTTCTAATGCCACAATTTCATGTAAAATACATTAACTTCCTCATATTTTCAAAAAGTTCTACGTACGTGATATTGTTTAAGATGTATTTATAATGATCAGATATGATTCAGAAATAAGTCTATAATTCAATAATGTTATTATAGGATGGTAGGGAAGTCGAGACCATAAAACTTTAAACCTTTACAATTTCCGGCAATTAGAATGAAAATCCCTTATGTCATTTTTAAAAACGTACTTTTCTTACTATTCGAGAAAAAATGTACAGAAACAATTTTTTTGTGCATTCGCACGAGGTTTTCATTCAGCTCAAAAACCACCCGCGCGCTTTGCGCTCTCACTTATATGCCCCAGCCGATACAAGCTCTAAGCTACCGATTGGTCACCCCGTATGTGTGGGAGTGTACTGCATGTAACTGTGTGTAAATAAGGGTTAAAATAGAACATGAGAGGGGAAGAAAAGATCGCGTACGATCCGCTTGTTGGACCGGGAGCGGTAGCTCAGTGCATCAACTGATGCCACTGCAGCGCCTCTGACCGGAAGGTCCTAGGTTCGAGTCCTGATGGCGGCAGGATTTTCGACACTAGCTTCTCAGCTAGGTCGAATTCAGTGGCTGTCTGTAGAAGAACTCTAGCGGCCGGCTGCTCTGATCGGTAGTTTTCCGTGGTTTCTCCGAACAACACCAGGCGAATGCCGTAGCAGTACACCAAACAGGCTACTATCAAACAGGCCACGGACAGCGCGCGATCTGTCCTTCCCATTCCTTGTCCTGTTCTCTCCCCTTACACACACACACACTACACTAACATGCACTACACTACCACATATCCCGGGAGACCGGTCGGGAGCTTAGAGCTTGTCCCGGCTGGGGCGGTGCCCCGCTGGTGGGAGAGTCCTGGTTAGGGGGAAACCCCATTAGCCGACGGTAGGTTGGCGCCAGATCTGGCCATCCAGCCACCGCCATCTCCCGAGAAAAAAACATGCACTACACTAACGGGACTAATGATCAGAGCAGTTAACGAGCCCGGAAACATGAAAAAATCGATCAATCAATCCGCTTCTTAGGGTACTGATCTGGCATTCACCCGGAGTTGATCGGAGAAAACGGAAAACTATCGATCAGAGCAGCCGGCTGCTAGAATTCTCTTCCTGACATCGGATGAGCTAGACCTAGCTCATAAACTAGTTTCGAAAATCCTGCCGCCGTCGGGATTCAAACCCTAGGGCCTTCAGGTCAGAGGCACTGCAGTGACATAAAGTGATGCCCTGATCTACCTAAGCGGGTATTGAAAATGAATTGGCAGAATTCACATGTACGCAGAGTTCGAACAAGATTCGGGAGTCAGCCTACCAGAAAAGAAGGGGGACGGGACCACCCGCACCAACACAAAACACCAATGGTACCCCCGATAACCAGATCCCACTGCAAGAACGTCATGGTAATTTAGGCAAGTAATCAACAAACCCCAACAAGCGTAATGCAAATCCTCAATACTACCTCGCACACCCGAAGACGCATTGAATCTACGGAGTCTCCCCAAAGGGGCAAAGAAAGGATCTGGTCAGTACTGCCGGTACTGCCAGATCTGTCAGTACTGGGTCTGTCGCCTACCGAGGCGAAGCCAACAGGTGTGTCATAAGAATACGTCTGGAAGAGAGAATTAAACGCGTTCCTAGCAGCATGCGAGTCATACGGGGAATGGGATGGAAAACCGAAAATACAAATAGAGGAATTAGCTCATCAACGAGTATGGGTGCCCTAACTTGTCGAATGCTGTAGCGCCGAAGAGCTGGAGAACAAGAAGCGAAAAGGAAGAAACAGGAAAAGAGCAAAGCGTTTCGTGGCACTATCACCCTGGCGCTTTGGCAAGGGAACTGGGGCTGCTGCAGGGTCAATACAGACAGGGGTGGATTTCACCGCGACAAACTCATGAGGGGAACAGAATAAAGTGTGAACATGGTAGAGTTCTACTGGGAGCGAAAGCTTAGTGGCAGCATTGTCAATGTCAACACTATCTTCATAGCTACGTCGATATAGATATATATATCATATTGAAATGTATTGCGTTAATTGAGTTTACGTTTGTATTATGAATGGCGCTGTCGCCATGATCATAGCCCGACCAATCGTTCGCAGCGAGTCAGTTGAGGCAGAGAGAACGTGGGAACGAGAGCAGACAGTTGACGCGAGAGAGGGAATGGCAGCGGAGCGCGAGTGTGGCAGTGGCAGTGAGATACCGGAGTGAAAAAGAATCAAGCCGCATCGATCTTTACATCGGGACAAAACGATGAAACGCAAAGCTAATAAATAAGTGTGATTGAGTGATAAACAATATTGATTGGATCGTGTGTGGATCGGAGAGCAGCCAGAACCCACAACACGTGAGCGGCAGCGTATCTGCGGTTGAGAGAAACACTGCGATGTATCGTCTATCACCGGGGTGTCTAAAAAAAATTCGGAGATGTTGACAATTATACCGAGAAACACTATGTGCAGATGCAATGCCCTCAGTATTGATGGTGTGTTAGAAATCCCTCCTGTGATATGTGAACAAGTAAACCACGTGCGCAACCCGGCAATGGAGCCTAGTGCAGTAGTCTGAATAGAAACATTTTGTGTGCGGAAGGTAAACATTATAAAACGGACAGAAACAATTCCATGTGAAATATCCGTTGTTAAATCGGCGGCGAGGGGCATCGCCTTGCAAGTCGAGGCACGGTGGGAATCTAGCAGGCGACGACAGAGGGCCGCAAGTGCTGAAATCAAGGTCACGAGGCGGAGCGAAGCGAAGCCGACACGTCTCATTACGCTGGCCAGCTAGGAGCCGATGGACTGGAAAAATCTGGTTTGCAACGAAATCGTAAGACTGTTTCAAACGGGAATTATTATTACGCAATTGAATGGGGGAGTAGACGAATGTGTAAGGAATAGAATGTCGCATTTTTTGTAACAATAGATAAGTCAAATTCATGTGGTGACGCAGAAGATGTATTTTTGAAAGTGTGTATTGTTATCTTCTAAAAATAATAAGTAAATGTACATTTACAATGATGGGTACGATTCATTACATAAAAAGGTGCTCCTGTAAGATGTAAAAGAGACCGAGGAAAGAAATAACGTATTGACATTCTTGAAAGTTAATAGTGAATTTACCAAGGTTTTAATATTTCAAAGATTATCAATCACTAAGTATTTTTTTTACATGTTTTGCTAAAATAATTTGTAATAAAGTGTTAATTTCTTGAATATGTGTTTTCCAAGTTTGTGCAATACCACGAGCCCGGTCACGAGAAACAACTCATGTCCCCCTTAACTTAATTTTGTTGTATTGAACGAAAATCCGGTCCATCACAATATACAATTATGATTGATATATTATGATTGATTAAGTAGTATTTAGATGACTTGGTTCATACACGTGGATAGATTGACAACAACTGGTTTGTCGTGACATACGTTTTAGAATTAGAAAAAGAGAGTTGAAAAAATGTTTCAAAGTTGCAAATTCGAAAATCGAAAAAGTTGCAAACTCGAAATTCGAAAATAGACTCTGCCGGTTTATTTACCTGTATTGATTGTACTTGTGAGTAGAAGTGCTTCAAATGATTTTCGGGAGACGGGCGCTACCCTTCTATAATAGTCTTTGAGACATGATTGTTTCAGTTCTAGCATGAGTGAGTCAAAAAATTGAGAATATGAATAGTCCTTTGGGCAGCAACAGATGGGAAGCTGGGAAGAAAATAAGGCATAACCCAAAAGCTAGCCCAGACTAAAGAGATCAGAAAGCTAATTAGTGCTAGAAAGTCTGCGCCATTCTAAAGAACTAGTTTCTTTTTACCATATGTTGTTACTTACGAGGAGAAATTTAAAAGAAAAAAGTCGTGTGGGTTTTGAGAAAATATTTTTTTAGAAATTGCATCAATTTCAGACTCTAATTAAGCGAAATCAGTTCGTTTTTTCAAAAAATTGTGTAAGACTCTTTTCAAAGAGCTGATTTTTTACAACAGACTTGTTTACATCAAAAATCGCTATCCCCAATTACTTAATTTTAAAATGTTACTTTCTGCAATATTCGAAAACATCGATCTATAGGAACGATCATATCGATAGCCGAAAATAGGACTAGCACAATATTTTTACCGCCCGTCATTACACATGAGAGAATTTAAAAGAAACAAAATGGAGCGGTTTAGAGAATATATATTTTAAAAATTGCATAAATTCCAGACACATTACGCGAAATCAGCTCGTTTTTTAAATGAAGTGTTTTAAAAGCTGATTTTTACAACAGACTTTGTTTGTAGAAAAAATCGCTATCTCCCATTTTGTAGTTTTGAAGTGTTGACTTTTGGCAATTTTTGAAAAAACGGATCAAAAGAATGGGACTAGCACGAGATTCTTTAACGTCTCTTATTACATTTGTAGAGAAAATTTTAAGAAAAAATTGAGTAGTTTATGGAAAAAATTTTTTTTAGAAATTGCACAACTTTCAGACACTAATTAACCCAAATCAGCTTGTTTTTTCAAAAATATTGCCCATGATCCTTTCAAAGAGTTATTTTTTTACAACAGGCTTTATTTAAAGCAAAAATCCAAATCTCCAATTTTGTAGTTTTGAAATGTTCTTTTTCTTTTCATTTTCGAAGAACGGAACAAAAGCCGAAAATGTGACCAGCAGTACATTCTTACCGTCCATTATTACAGATGAGTAAATTTAAATAAACAATTTGGGGCGGTTTATGGGAAAACAATTTTTTTTAGAAATTGCATAAATTCAGACACTAATTAAGCACATTTAGCTCGTTTTTCAAAAAAAAGTACATGGCCTTTTTGAAAGAACTAATTTTTCCAGCAAACTTTGTTTAAATTATATTTTTATAATAATTGCTATTCTCTCAAGAATACAAATTCGTAACATATTCGAATTTTCTAAATCGCATCGCTCTTTATGTAGATCGATGTCAATATCTGCGCAAGTCAGACGAAGCAGTCGTAAGGTAGACGATGAAAATTAGACGTTCGTATCGAAAGGGGAAGGGGTAATATTGTGGAGTTGAAATTGCTGAAGGGGATGCACAGGTAGACAGGGTTTTGCGAAGCGCGCGGGCGGTGCATACGGAGCACACGGGTTCATGCGAGGAAGAGCGGGGCTGAACGCGCGCCGTAGAAGACAGGGTGCGGAGCGGGGCGGGCGCGGCACTGGGGACGAGGTGTGGGCGGAGGGCGCGGCCACGACCGCCCATCCTGTGCAAGTAGGCGCTCTGAGGGTTCTCCGTCGCCCCTGGCGGCTACCGCCCCTCGGGCGCCGCCCAATTACCCTGAGTGGCGGCGGCGACGGAGCCAGGGGCGGGGCCGGGCGGGGCCGGGCGGGGCAGGGCGGAGCGGGGCCATGGTCGCGCTGCGCCGCCGCGTCGCTGCCGGTGACAGACGGAAGCTGGCCGCGCCACAAACAACGGGCTGCATTACCCGCCCTCCGTAATTAGGAAGGTAAACGTATTAGGGCAAATGAAGCGAAAGGGAGGCGCCTGGGCCTGGGGCCACGCGACCTTCGCCTTCGTCCACAGGCGGCCCAGCCCCTCTGCCCAAGGGCATTGCACCCGTGCTACCTCGCCTCCCCCGCCACCCCCGCCCCACAGCACGTTCGGTCGCCAGGGATTCCAAACCCACAGCATTTACTCACGCATCTCTCTCTCCCTTTCAGCTCCAAAATACCACTTTTGACCATATTTAGGGTGATGACCAAATACAATGACAGTTTGGAATCGGCGAAAAAGAATCACCTTCTTAACCCTTACCGTACCCCACGTGAAAGAATACGCACTACTCCGGCGACGTGATCCCGCGAACGAAATGAGTCCAGCGCTATGCGCGCGCTGGGGCGGTACGGCACGGACGGCGGGCAGTTTTTGTGTGGGTTGTGCGCACTACGCCTGGAGGGCACGGACTGACGGGACGGGACTGATACTTTAGGCGTTTGGGAGGCAGATAGGCTTCGTGCTTGTTATTAAGCCCTTCGGATTCATAATGTTAACGAAAGAAGCAATTGTTTTTGTGTTCATTTTTAATAAATGAAGAAAATGATGGAAAGAGGCGAAGAATGTTCAATTCTGTATACATCACATAAACAATTTTTAATCCCAATCTTAATGAAGATAGAAAATTATTTCATTGCTTTAGAGTGTGTTAAGATAAATTTGAAGCTATTTAATATTTTGAATGAGAAACAACAAAGAAAAAGGACGAAATTTACATAGCAAATACAATATAAGTAGAGGCGAGCCGTTTGCTTGTGGCAAAGGAACACCACACTTCGTGTAAAAAAAATTAATGATTGCAAAATTTAAGAAAAGAAAACAATCAAAGCATTTTCTTGTAAATAGAACGGTGTGCGTGACCACACTCTTCCTTTTCTAGAAATTAGCCTAGTGTGTAGCAGAAACACTTTTAAAATACACGTAAAACTGCATTAAACATGTGTAATTAAAGAATCCTAAAATTTCACAATTCGTATTAGTATTCGTAAATTGCCACAATTCGTAAAGTTTCCACTATCATATGAAAGAAGCTTTTCATTTGTCCAAACATTTGTGCATTTCGTATGGCTCTTACAACAATCAACAGTTTCAATTACACAGTTTCTACGATTACTTTTTATGGATATATTTCATAAAAGTGTATTTACAGGGTTGTGTTATTTTTCATGTAAAACATTATACAGTATGACCGTGTCAAGTTTTTCGAAAAATAGTAGTTTTAGCGTAATTGTACGTAAAATATAAGCAATTTTCAAACACATTTTCTTCAAAACTGCTTCAGATCTTTTTCTTTCATTCTTTCCCGAATATAAGCAATGTACGCTGATAACAATGGCATTTGTAACATTTACTGCAGTCTCTGTATTTTCGTCGATGATAAAGATATTTTCTTAATGAGATTTATCTTGAAAATATATCTCAAAATCTATAAGTTTTTTAAATGTGGTTTTGGCGTGATTTTCATTTCTTAAAGTTAATGCAATATATAAAAAAACTTCTCAAAAACGGCCGTAAAAATGTTCTTTATTTTTTACTTGCAAAGAACAAAGAACGCTTTAAAATGACACAGGTTTCATTTCCATTGCTCTATCTGAATATTCGAAAATTTCAAAAGTTACAAATAATGCGTGAAACAGAATTCTGTAGTAGCACCAAAATAATTAACCTTATTTGATTTCGACGCTGGTTGTTATTGTTAAAAATGTCTCGTTTTGAGTCCTTTCGTTGCTTTTTCTTTGAATGTTTTCGAGTTAGTGATTTTTTTTAAATATGTGTTTTTCTATTCTTTGTCCAAGACCCCCTGATGATGTGACCACATTGTGCTGATAAACGTTGCGACTGTTATTAAATTGATGCCAATGAAATAATTGTTTTAAGATAATATTTGTTTTGATTGTATTCAATATCACAGGATACTACGGTCATCCATTTTTCCCCTTTAATTAAGGTGGGAATTCTACCATTGCCATGCCTCTTTATTTACGAATCAGTGGTTTTTGTCAAAATAACTTACTCGGGGTGGGAACATACTATTTTCTGCGGATTCAAAGTACACAGCTCACTACAAAAAAACTGCAAAACATGAACATTATTTTACAACACATTTCCAGATGACATTAAACAATTAAAATTAGAGAATACATAAGTTTAAGTGACAAGTAAAATATTTTCTGAGGCATAACTGTTTCTGTACATTTAGAGATTATGCATAACATCAAGAAGGAAAGTAATATTTACTTAAACAATGATATTTAATGTTTTTACGTTTGGGTTGTATAATTCTAAAAGACTAAATATGCCTGTAACAATTATTGTACCCCCAGACTCTGGGTCAATGACCTCATCTCGATTATCCCTAATCCTTTGAGTGAATATTTAGATGGACTCTAGTTTTGCTTCTGGTCGCAACTTCACTATCCGTTCATTTTTCTGGAATTCAGTTTTCAAATTATCGTTCTGAATGTCTCGCGGCCAGTCTGTAGGTAATTTGCTGCCTTATATATATTATAACAGGCCCACCTACTACCTTCCAGCCGGTGGCGATGAAGCGTGAAACTATGAATGCTCGTGATGCGAGCTTTGAATTCTCAGGAAGCAGGATCTTTCGGGTATGAGAAAGGTCTGAACCCTTGACACAATGAATTATATAAAATTCTGGTAAAATGAGCATATATTCAGTAAAACAAATTACACAGTGGCACAAATATACAATAAGTATGTACTTTACGTAGATGGTCACTGCAAAGAAAACAGAAACAAAAAGAACAGAAATAACACAACCATAAGAGAATGTTAGGCGTCACCTTGACTGCCTGATTACTTCATACGCACTATTTACAATACTTTTGCTTTGACCTCCTCAATTACTTCGTGTACCTCATTTAACTTTTGTTAATCTAAAGTTTTCTCCGTGCACGGCCCTTTAAGTGATTCTCTACAATTATTCTATTATAGACTTCACAGAGGTCAGCCTTGAGCTGCGCATTTATTACAATGCTGTTAACTCTAACACAATAATAAACGTGACACACACGTTACTGAATCGTACCCTTTACAAAATTATAGCAACTGATTATCCCTGACATCATACAATGGACATAATACTTTTCAATAAGATTACTTTTACATTACATGAAAAATTATAATTTACTTTAGAAAAGTTGTACAAGGTATGGCATTCAAACGAATTTACTGGTGCGTACAGCGAATGAAATAAAAACTGCCGCTCTTACATTCGAAATATTTTCCCAGTAACTATTTGGAACTTTCCCCTATATTAGGACGCTACGCCTGGTGTTTAAGGCTGCACAGTTTCCCAACAAATTGTCGCATAGAAGTTGTCAGTTCTTTACCTCGACATTTCCTTCCCGCTCGCCGTCAGTTAACCTTGGGGTGTTCGGTCGCTCGCAGTCCTCGCCACGTCACTCGACTGGTTCGATGTCCCGCGGTTACACCTCTTCTTTCGCTAGATCTCAGGATGCCGCCACACGTCCAAATTCCAAACCTTTCTCTCGTCCTCGGGCTCGTACCGTCCACGGATTGGTCCAAGTCTTTCTCGCCTACGCTTGAGTGTTGGAGCCGTCCTTCTGCCGCCTGCCGCGTACCCGTTGCTCGCGCTTCCAGTTTTAAATACTAACGTGCTTGAATTGACTACTTCTAGCACTCGGCCGACATACCACACTTTGAGCGTGCGTGGTCGTGGCGTACAAAATTAAATACTGGATTTCGTTCAGAGTCCTTCTGCGCGAATTTACTTCGATGATGAAACTATTTCAAGTTCGAGCAATCACAGCAGTGCTTACTCGCGTAATGTTAGTGCAAATGCTGTACATGCACTTTGCTTCTGAATTCTATCACTTATTACCGCGTTTCTTAAATCAGCTTTACTTAAGCAAGTAAAATTATACTCCTGCACTAACCAATTACTACCGCTGAAGAATTTAGTTGAGTCGCCGTCGCTGTCGAAGTCGCAAGAGAGCTCTACCAAAGTGCGTCGCGGTATTTATGCAACTCCGCCTGGGGAAAAATTTCTGCAGGGGTGAATTTTCTCCTCCTTCGCGCCCTCTCGAGAAAATATTATCCGCTAACTTTGGACATCGGAGTGCGAAAACCTGCGGGTAGATGTCGCCTTCTCGGACCATCGCTCCGCCTCGTACCCTATTTCTCAGTTCTTTGGTCTTTTCTAGTGGCTTATGGTGGCGTTACGGGTTCGTATAACCCCGTGACGTCACAATATATATATATATATATATATATATATATATATATATATATATGTGACTGTACTTACATCAATTTTCCCATTTGGGAATCCACCATCAACTGAGGCATTGATCACACATTAAATTTTGATGGCAATAACTGCCGTTTCTGAAATTGATGAAGGGACAAGGGATTCCTTTAGGGGGGAGCGCCTTTATGAGGAGGATGTTGGCTATGGTTTTCCATACATTCTCTTTCATCATATCCTTCATTAATCACTAGTTTGCCATTTTCTATAATTGAATATTTATTCATCAAGAAAGCATAATCTAAAGAGACCCTGTTACAATCACCTGCATGATCTGCAGTCTTACATGATATTGCATCACTAGAACTTAATATCTAATTTTGATCCTATTACTGGATTACTCCGACCAATGACTACTTGAATCTGTTGCTAATCAGCTTTGTAATCATGATTGCAACCGTTATAAATCCCCTCCTACATACCGATTCATTACTACGCCCTACCCCATTAATACATTTCCTGGCCAATGTGGCTGTGCTGACTTCACTGAAGTTACATGATTATTAAATGTTCGTCTACTCAGCCTGGATTTCCCGCCCTCTTGGTGCAGGAACGCAGCTGCGGTTGTTCAAGGCCTTCACGCCACGACGTGGCGTGGGCCCCCCTCTCGCGTCGCCACTAGCTGGTTTTCGGGTCGTCACTCCGATTCCTGTGTTTCGTTGTCCGATCACACGCCTTCGACGTTCTCGTGCGGTTCAGTCTTCTTTTTTTTTAGGCTGATGGCCCACACGCACTCCCGTGTTTTCGTTTGCACTCGATTGTTTATCACTCGTCAGCGTTTATGTTAAGTTCCTTCGGCTAATTTTACTATTCACTGTCTCTAATTATCGTTCACTTCATAATCAACACTTCTCCCCATTTAGATTTTCCGATGTTAGCCGATTACACGTCCATTATTCATCCACATCACATTACCCGTGCGCGCCATCTCCACCCCTCTCCTCTCTCTTCTGTTCCGCCTCGCGTCTCCTCTCGCCCCGCGCGACTCGTTCCCCGGACTCGTTCGTGACTCTCCTGTCCTTCTGCGCGCCCGATTCAAATAGGCATCGTTTTTACTACTGACTGGTGGTATGACCATTAGGTCATAATAATTTGACGGCGTATGCTGCAAAACGGTTGCGTTTTGGTTCAGAGTTTCATAAATTTCACAATTATTGGAAATTGAAAATCAAAACTACTAACTTAGGCTGTTGGCATACGAGAGTCGCATAACGGACGTTACAAAGTCCGTATTTTCACGGACGTCAGTACACCGGGTACACAAGCGACACACAAAGGACGTCGCACGGCGCACTGTTGTGCCAGGCCCCCTTCGTAAACTGCAACGGTCGCTTTTTAACGTCCATGAAAATGCGCTCGAGTAACTCCGGCCTTAGATTTTAGGGGAAACTCTGTAGGATACATAAAGCAACTAAACAATATTAACAATTGTACGAAAAATATCAGATGTCTCGCGAGTGTGGCGTACGCAGTACACTAGCGCCACTATTCAAGGGTTAGAAAAGAAATGTAGGAAAGCGACGAAAAAAATTATATGTTCACAATTTTCGAAAATTGTTTCACAGAAAATACGATAAAAATAAAAGCATTATATAATTTCGAAATAATCGTTTTCCTAGAGGCTTAATGTTTTGTAGGTACCTCCATAATCGGTGGTGGCGGAGTCATGCTTTGGGGAGACCACGTGCCGCGGCGACCACGAAGAATGTGACAGCGACGTCGTCGATGGTGACGGCTGAGGAGGAGACGTCGACGGCGGCGGCGAAGGCGATAGTGGCGGAGACGACGGCAGCGGCGGCTTCGAGGGAGGCGCAATCCCGAGTACACATTCAAGTGAGGAAGGGATTCACTAGGTTGTTGCAGGTTAACTGTCGTAGTATAATCAATAAAGGAATAGAGTTTCCGAATCTAGTTGATACCTGCGATTCCGACATAGTGATAGTGACTGGGTCGTGGCTAACTCATGAAATCGGATCCTCGTAAATTTTTCATTCTGATTACAAGATCTTTAGGGGAAATAGAAATAGTAGAGGTGGCGATGTCTTTATTTGCATCAAAACAGACATAAATATTAAACTAGACTGGGTCAGTACAGAGTTTGAAATGATAGGAATAGAAATTACTACTTCAGGACGAACCTTATTAGAAATTATTGCATGCTATAGGCCTCCGGGTTACGGCTATGAAATTTTGGAACAAATCATACAGAGAACAGGAAATGAAAATGCGAAAATCGAAAATGTGAAAATGCGACTTATCGAAGGAGACTTAAATCTTTGATCCGGGTGAATAAGCTGATAAGTCGACATTTTGTTGAAAATGAGATATTTATACTCCTGAATTCTTTGAAAGATTCTCTACATTTGTGGATAACCAGGTAAGTTCAATTCCTTATGGTTGATTAGTAATAGACATGTGTATTTACGAACATCATGTAAATTTCTTAAAATCAGAAACCGTAACGCGATAAGTCGAGTTGTCTGGTTATTCACGCTGTATCAATAATATGAGATCACTGGTCAAAATCAAATAAGTCGAGTTGTCTCATTTTTAACGCTAGAAGATTAGTTGCGATTATCACAGAAAAGAAATATGTTAACATACTTATCAGCTTATTCACGTAAATATTTTCGTTGATGAGCTCATGATTAATCCAGATATGCTCAACATGACCAAATCTTGCTTGAATACAAGCGGAGTGAGTTTGTATGTGTGGATGGTTTAACCTTTCGACTCAAAGGGGCCAATAGTGAGAAAAAAAACATACTAAGTTGGGAGGTGGGTGTATATTACGACCAAGAGAAAGACTGGAGGGATCCAATTCTGCGAACTGATTGCTCAAGAATGAAAATGCAGATGATGACACCGAGAAATGCAGATCATATCACCGGAAATAACCGGTTCGACACTGCAGATCAGACACTTGCAGAGGTCGTACTTAAGAAAATACGCCATCAAAGGGCCAAAGTGTGTGGCCAATTCAAACGCGGGGTCATAGGCAGCCGCCAATCTTATATTTAAAGGAAATTAACTTTATCTACGAATGTGGACTCGCATGACTGTCATTGTGTTGACGCGAAAATACTTTGGTTTCTGCAGTTTCCGTGAACCAGTGGCAGCTGGTGTCTCAACAAACTGAAGGTTGCAGCTCCATCGAATGACGGAAATGCATTTTCCTAAATTCAGAACACTGTAATAAACTTAAGCAATTCAGGTAAATTAATTAAAACTACGTTGAATAACAGTCTTTAATGAAACATTACGTTCATAATTTTATGCGAAGTGACCATATCAGTTGTATTCACTTCGCGATGTTGGCATATTTATCACATAGTTCTGGCTTATTTGTCCAATGGGCATTCGAGTTTCTGTATTAGTAATGCAGTGAGAGAATTGACTTTAATATAATTCATACAACACAGAAAATACCTTGATTTCAAAAGTACGGGGATTGCACTCCAGCACTTTGCAACAATAACTATTGTTTAAATACGTTTTTCATAAACTAAATTATTTTATTTCCAAAATTCCACTACTCTGGTACACATCGCAATAATGAGAAATTTTCCACAAACACTCATATTCAAAAGATGCGCTCACCGTTAGAGTCAGAACGTCTCTTTCTTCCAAACTTTATAAAAATGATTCATTAAATGTACATTTTGAATCAACGAACTTCACATGAAATAAAAATAAAATCTCCAAGCATCATAAACAATGCATTCAACATTGTCCATAATTAACGGACCTTCTGTTCTTTCAATAACATGAGAAATTTATAAAATTAAGTTGTAGCTAGTGTCAGACGAAGAGAGAAAATTGAAATTTTCCTCGGACGCGTCTAGACCCCCATCCATGGAAGAAGACTGGTTACCGCACCAAAGACCTTGTGTTGAAACAAAGGGACAAAGATGAAATGCAGAAAACCTAGCAGGCAAAAATTAAATGCGATAAGAGCCAAAAGCGTGATATAGTGCTCTTTTAGGAGAGCATCAGATGCCGAAGAGAGCGCTCATTAGACTGAAAACAAGAGATTTTGAATTAAAGAAAGAATTTGATTGAACTTTTTTCCATTAATAGTTCCAGATTTTCATGACTTTTACAAAAAGCTGCCTACAGCAAATATTTAATGTATAGATCCAGATTTTGAGGAAATCAATCCTGATTAATAATACCAGTGTTCCAAGTGACTGTACTCATATGTAAAAGAATTTCTTTGACGTTCATTTGTCCGTTGTTCATTATGTATCAGTAAAAAAATATGATTCTTGTCAAACCGTACATAAAAGTTTCTCGAGTTCGTTTTGTTCTTATTTATGAAATCAGTAATGCCTTAATTGTTAATTATTTTTAACAGAATGTTGAAAAACACATTGAAGTTAAATGAAACATGTATCATACTTCGTGTTCTGTTCTATGTTAATAACGGTATAACTAAACTGTATTTTCGAATTTTTGCATCAATAACCGAATAACTCTAATTAAAAGGTAAGAACGCGTAATTCTGCATACGAAAATATACTCTATGAAAGAGCTGTAAAAACACTGTACTTGTGTGCAGGTTTTGTTTGAATATCATTCCCTGATTTCAGCATCAGTTGAAAGTTGTTTTTTGCTCTCCTGTAAAATTAGGTTTTCATGACTTATCAACTTATTCCCCGGGGTCAAAGAAATCTTCCTAGCGCAAATTGGGAGGGAACCGTGAGTGAGAGGAAAGTCCAAACACTTTTTAACAGACTAGTTTGGGATAGGGGATTAGCCCAGTCAGTACGGAGTGCCACGCGGCAGGACGCGATTTTGGATGTTTACCTAATTAGGCCGAAAGAACTTTTCATATCTTCTTTAGTTGTTGACGGTATTAGTGATCACAAAAGGGCTCTTCTTGACTTACACGAAAATATTTCAAGGAAAGGTATTACGACAGGAACGAAAGTGCATCAGTTCATGAAAGCAAATGTAGAGGGACTTCACGACTTTCTTAGAGAACAATACAACCGCTTTCGAGGACAGAAGGAGCTATGGAAGCAATATTCAAAGATATTATAGACGAAGCTTTGCAAAAGTTCGTGCCATGCAAAATTCTAAAAAATAATAAATCCAGAATACGACAATTCAAAAATTAAAAAAAAAAAAAATTTGGAAATTGTTCAAAAGAATTAGAGCAAGAAAAGAAAATTGCTCAGGAGGCATATTTAAAGAAGATTTTAGACGAAAAGGGAACTAACTGGACATAATTTTACAAATATGTTCGTAGAAGAAAGAGAAGTATATCCTAGATGTTCGTGAATATGGATATTTTGTAAATAAGAAAAATTTGGAAGCAAAATTATGCTGCGTAAGAATTTGAAAAGGATTCAGCATAAAGCAGCTAAATTTACATTCAGGGCCAAGAAAATGACAGGGTGGGATTCACTCGAAAACAGGCGAACACTGGCAAGACGCTGCTCTTTTATAAAGCTTATAGCGGCCATTCAGCTTGGAGTGAAATTAAACGGCGGTTAAGTATTCCTACGTATATCACTAAAGGGGATCACATGCCCAACATTAATTTAAGACCACAGAGAACAGAAGTCGGGAAATTCTCTTTCACAAATCGAACCATAAGGGTTGGAATAGATTGCCTACAAACACCTTTGAACCCTTTCCTGGAAGCGTTCAACAGTTTAGGAAATTAATTTAGTGTATTTCTTAGTTTATGAGGGCGTTAACTAAGAATATTAAGTTATACAGTGAAGTAAGGTATCGTGCAGTGTATAGCAGAGAAATAATGAAGGAAATATTTTTAGTGTTATCGTGAAGTGAAGTGGACAGTGCAGTGCTGTGTTTATTGTATAAACAGTGCAGCTTTAGACGATAGACGTCTCTATTCTTTTTTCATGTAATTTAATGTTTTAAGAATCGTCAGATTTTATATTATTATTATTATTGTTATTATTATTTTAGCATTATTATTACCATTATACCGGAAGCGGTAGCTCAGTGCATCAACTGATGTCACTGCAGCGCCTCTGACCGGGAGGTCCTAGGTTCGAGTCCTGGCGGCGGCAGGATTTTCGACACTAGCTTTTCAGCTAGGTCGAATTCAGTCGCTCTGTGGAGGACAATTCTGACTCTGATTGGTAGTTTTCCGTGGTTTCTCCGATCAACTCTAGGCGAATGCCGGAGCAGTGCCGTAACAAACGGGCCAGGAACCGCGCGCGATCGTTCCTTCCTCTTCCTTGTCCTATCCTGTCCCCTTACACACATACTTACTCTAACATGCACTACACTACCACATATTCCGGGAGACTGGTCGGGAGCTTAGTGCTTGTCCCGGCTGGGGCGGTGCCCCGCTGGTGGGAGAGTCCTGGTTAGGGAGAACGACCTACCGATGGTAGGTCGGTATCGGATCTCGCCATCCTGCCGCCATCTCCCGAGAAAAACATGCACTACACTAACGGGACTAATGACCAAAGCTGTTGACGCGCCCGAAAACACGAAAAAATCAATCAATCAATCTTTCATGCCCAATTTCGGTTACTTTTTCAATTCATGAGGCATGTATGTATTTGATATTTCAGAATCGGATTAATCTGACTTTCACCAGCTAGCGGGGTTCCCAGGCCTGGGCTAGATTTTTATTTATTATCCACGCCTGGAGGTAAGGGAGATATGCGGTAAGCATGACACACTCCCATTATCGTACCTGGATACTTGACCTTCCTGAACTGTTTCTTTGTTCATGTATACAAAGTGTAGTACATGTGTAGAAAGTCAGAAGATTTTGTATTACAAAGCTACTACTTCATTGTTTCTACGGCCGGGAATCGAACCCGTGGCTAATACATTCCGTGAGCCATCCGAGGACCCCAGTACATTATCGTCTATATGAATGTAAGTAAGAGACGTTTAACAGCTTATGCTTATACTTGAGTTTTCTTATCGTGGCGTCTCAAGGTCACACGCGAAGGAGGGAGAGGGAAGGTACACTCTATGGGGAGTTGAAACGTCACTAGAGCTCCGATTTTCGCGGCTCTCTATTGGTGTCTGCCTTCCCTCTCCCTCCTTCGCGCGTGACCTTGAGACGCCACGTTAAGAAAACCCAAGTATAAACGGCTAAGCTATTATAGTGACTTTTGAGACATAGGTAAATTTTTACTTTCTTGCCCTTTCAAATGTAAGAAGATACAGTGTTGTAATCGTGCGCCGGAAAATAGCGAATTTTTTAAAGAAATATTGTTATTGCCGGGCCCTTTCTTTAGTGCCTTTATTTATTGCTTTAAGGTTTAAAGAAAGTGTTACTTTCTTTAAAACATATCATTTTGCAAACATTTATGAGTAAGTTTCTTTTCTATTAAAATAGTAGCGAAGTTGGAGTGTTATTTGCCTAAGAATTACGTAAATCTGTTTTAATTATTTTCAGAGTGCTCTTTGCCAATGAGACACAGCATCAAGCAGTTGCAGGTCAAGGACGTTTCATTTGTAACCTTCTGAAATGTACTATTTAGTCACCTTATGAAATGAAATAATACTGATCAGAACCTGTTTGATCTTTCCACAACACTACTACTGGGAGAATTACATCCTCGCGGCGATACAAACCCATAAATACGTTTCAATTTACGTTCTTTTAACTTTCGCGTTATTTTTAGTTAACACAATGTTAAATAATGCGAGAGAAAAAGTGAACATTCTCAATTATGTACTTAATGAATTAGGGAATGAGGAATTCTAATACTGAAATTTGGAATAAATAAATGTTTTACTCGTGATGTTAGTAATGATATTTGAAGTTGCTCAATGACCTCTAGCGGACATTTCCAGAAGTTCTACGCAATCTTGTGGTGAAGAGAGCACCTGCCGGCAAGAGTTTCAATTACACAATCGTAAGGCCGGCCTAAACTTCTGAGCGAGTCACCGAGCCAGCCTACTCAATGCGCATGCGCGCTCCCTGTCCCTGTCCCCGTCCCTGGCCAACAGCTGGCATACGGCGTTAGGCCGGGCGGCGGCGAAGACACATCATATTGAATATGCATAAGAACAGAAAAATTAAGTTGGTAGGCGTACGCACGGTATTAATTCGCTAAAAAACGACATAGTGAATTTACAATTTTATTTTTGTTTAGCGAAAAGATATGATGCACCTTAATATGTTGCGCCTTCTTCAAGATTCCTTGGGATAGCTCAGCTTACTCTGCCTACCCTGACGCTTCGCCACTGGTCTTTGATAACGAAAAATCGATTGAAGGCAAAACTGTCCGTCTCTGTCCGTCTGAGTCTGTGTCCATAGAATTCCGAACTGTCTGAATTTTCGAAAATTGCAAATTTAAAAATACGAAAAATTATGGGCTGTTGTAGCACCAGTGGTTCATATTCTAAGCAATTACGCTCAATACTTGTTTCTAGTATTTATTAAATTAATATCAAGAATAGTAGAGAATGCTATATGCCGTATGGTGTGCTCGTTTACTTGAGCTCCGGAATCGCTGCTCCCCCTCCCTCAATTACGATAGCTCTACACACAAGAAAACGTTTCGAGAAGTCCCTCTCCGATTTTAATGATTTCTTAATATGTTGTTAAGAATGAAGAAATAAGTTTCCCTTATTTTTTACTTTCTTCTTACGGAGTAGAGAGAAAGTTATGTAAGAAAAACTTTTATTACCCCGGGTAACAAAAAAGTTGATAAATCTAGTTACTAATGTAGAAAAAATCCTCTATCGCGAGGTAAAGCCAGAATCCATGTTTTGTGGATTCTTGATACCGAAAAATCAATTGACGGCAAAATGTTTGACCGTCTGTGAACAACTCTAGTGACTAAACTCTTCAGCCAATTTTCTCCAAAATTGATATTCTCCAATCGATGTACCTGATATCACCATCCCTTCAATTGGAAACGGATATTTCAATTTTGGGGAGTAGTTTACATGAAGCCCCTGGGACATTTTCCAAATTTCCAAAAAATGGCTCCATCGTTTTTGATTAAATTTTGTTGCTGAATAGTGTGAAGGGTGTATAAGAGAGTGATGGAGGTCTCATGTTCGTTGGAAACCTTTATTTTTCGAAAATCACAAAAGTTCAAATATTTTTCGGAGTCTTCCTACAACTGAAATATTAAAGATATGGATTTTTTTCCTTTAAATAACTCTGTTCCTTAAAGATAGATTTTGAAATAAGATCATGTACAATTTTTTGAAAATTTGAGTACTTTTCGCGTAATTTTGCATGAAAATACTGGGGAAGAAAGTACGTGCAGTTTCAGCATCGCTAGTGCTTTCTGTAGGAAACATTTTAAAAGGGATTAAATCGCCTATGAAGTTATTGAGAGCATTAAGAACTACGTTTAATATTTTTCATTTGTTTTAATTCAATAGATACAGAAATATGAATTAACTCAACGTCTTCACATTTTTTTCATGACATTTTATTGTGGGGTGTTTCGTGCAATATTGAAACGTCTACTAAGAACTAGGGAGCGTAAATAAAACTTTTGCAGAAATATAATTTTTGCTTACTCATAGTTGAGACAGACGTGCGACTTGCTGAATCCATTATCTGCATTACGAAACAATTTATCGCATTATCATTCTAGAACATTACTGGCAAGGATCTCGACGATTTTTTGGTAGAATTCCTTTGAACCTGTGAACGGCACATGGCTTCGGCCCTCTTTGTACCTTGAGTTGGCGCATTAGCGGCGGAGGGACCAGCCGGCGGCGCGCTCTTGAGTAATTGCGCACCTGGTGAGGGCCGCGGCCATTCGCGCGCGCGACAGCTCCCGTTGACTGATGAGCACTAACACCCGCGCTTGTCCCCGCCCGATAGGACGCGAGTAGTTGCTAAGGCCGCTATCACGCCCGCTGCATTGAATGGAACACGCGGCTGCGGGCTCGAGATTCGGCAGCTGGGCCCTTCCCCGTCCCGCCTCCCACACTGGTCCCCGCTCCTTCCCTATTCTCCCTCGCCTCCTGAGAGCCCGCCTTGAACCAAGCGACACTTTACGATACCCCTCCCCTCTTCACGCTTACCATGTTTAACGTTTTTAAGTTGAACCGAAATCCTGCCAGAAGCGAAACGTGTGATGTCTTCAGGTTCAGCAGTGGACAGAACCGCGCTCTAATTACTTGTTAGAGCGTTGGGGAATGAAGTCTCCGTGGAGTGGAATATAAAAACATAGGAGATGTGTTCGCCAGTTTTATTTATTTCTAGCGGAACCCTGCAGACGTTGTTCTGTCCTTCATCTCTCTCTTTCTCCTTGCCTCTCCCTTTCTCTTTCCATCTCTCTCACCGTCACTCTTTCCGTCTCTCTCTTCTCTTCTCTCTCTCTGTCTCTGTCTCAGCCTGACTGTGTGTGTGTGTCTGTCTGTCTGTCTGTCTGTCCCTCTGATTCACATTTAGTTGCAGATTCTATAGGTCTCTAAGCAGGTAGGGTAATATCGGGATGCACCGGACCAGCAAAAATTTAATAGAATTTTCAATAAGATCTCATCCTGTAGATTACGGTTGGAGAAACGTTTCCTTACGGTCTTTGGCGTCAAACTTTAAGTTTTTAATGTCATAGAACGATTCTTGTAGGACTTATTTCACAATATAAATGAAAAATGCTGCAGAGTGTTTCGGGTTCCATTTGACGTGAATATTTAGTTTTGTTCTACAGCTCCGTCTAACGGAGTTCCGCCAAAATTAACAGCACATAAATCTTCTGGGTGAACACGTAGATATGCAAACTTTCATGGAGATCGTGCACACGGTGATGGAGTTAACCGCTCTAATATACCCAGAGTCTATAGCTATATGCCAGAAGTCAATGAATCCAAATGACTCAACCAATGTCTCCAAATCCGTATTCTTTATTAGCTTACTCTTCGCGCTGAAGTTACGACCTACTAGACATGGCATTCATTTTGAACTATTGTAAGGAACCTGATGTACACGCTTCCTTTTCTGGAGATTAACGAACACGAGGATATGCAGCGTGGCCTCAGGAAAATCAGAAGTGACGCTGTGAATGCGCGCATTCGCAAAATCTCCGTAATCGTTCTTCAACAGAAAGCGTGTAAATCGACTCGCTCAGCCCTGTGCTATAAAGTGAAGTGTAATGTCGTGTCTTATGGAAAGACACGTGTTACGTGACACGTGTTATAAGTATCATGACATTTAATTCAAGGCAAGACCCTGTCTATATCAATAATTTCCAATGCACATAGAAATTGAAAGAATTATGTAACCTCCAGCCATGTGAGTTATCAATGTCTTCGTTACCCAGATACCCAGGAACTCCAACAATATCCAAGAGCAATTAAACTATTTCGATTTTGATTTAAAAATGGAAATTATTATGCTATTCGTCTTCTCTTACTGCGCGTACCGACTGAATTAACATGATTAGTGCGTCCCGAAATAACTACGTCATGCGACAGCAAAGCTTCAAGGAAGAAGCCGCCCGTCATTAAATTTTTGCTATTTACTCTTTCATTATGAAACGGAACCTTTTTTTTGATTTTCATAGCATGTAAATATGGCTGTACTAAATATACTACTCTACAATGTTATTGCAGCATTAGCGAAACCCTTTTTGGTTATTGTAGTTTATTTCAGAGCTATATTAGATAACTTTATTTGTTGTGCTTGAGCAGTATGTGTATGTGTGTGTGTGTGTGTGTTATTGTTTGGAAAATACGTTTGTGTGTCTTGTTCAGTTTTTGTTGCATTTTTACTACAGCAGGACTATAGATGATGTGCTAAAACTGTATTAGCGATGCCGTATTTAGCGTCTCGCCGCGCTGCTCCACACCGCTCCGCGCCGCACCGCCCCGTCAGAAGGCAGGACGCGCCACGTGCATGTACGAGGGGTTGCCTATCTTGAAGGTGCATTTGAAGCTTTCAAGATTTTATTTTCAGCCTAATAACCGCAAGAAATTCAGCTTATAAGAAATTGCACCTGTGTCTTAAGTTGCAATATTACTGACTATTTAGTTTCTAGGCGCGGTAACTATGGTCGTTACTCCCCTAAATTTAGTGGATGCTCCATCTCGGCAGATGGCAGAGTTCCTCTCACACAGACGTGAGATCTGGTGCTGACATACACATCAGCTTGCGGAGGTACCGACCTCCACGTATCTCCATCAGGATTCTCTGCTCCAGACAGAACAAACTCGTATGTTGCCGACTGGCCTCCAGACATTAATAGACTGTATTGCATGTATATGTGTGGGTGATTGTGTATGTGTGATAGGAGAGAAGGGGACAAGGGTGAGAAAGGCTCGTGTGCTAAGGTACTACCCCGGCATTCGCCTGGTATTGGTCAGAGAAACCACGGAAAACTGCCGAGCATATCATCCGGTCTAAGGATTACCCCTAGACAGAGGTTGAATTCGACCAATGGAGACCATCAATTATATATCTACCTCACTATGACGCCCAACAAAACACAGAACACGTCTGTGTGCGTTGCTACTAGTCTTAACATAGTACATATGCAGTTTCAGCTCAGTCCATTTATAACATTGGCAGTGATACTAAGGTTCGTGCATCGATATGCTTCTTCACAAGGCATCTCTGCACATGCCAGCAAAATCCCCAGCCGCCATCCGAGCCTATGGGTTTCAGAAGCTCTCATCTACGTTACAGCCTTGATCTGGCTCCTCCCGATAATTTTCTGTACCAAAACGTGAACTGAGGGCAGCATTTTTCGAGAAATTAAAGCATCAAAGGGGCAATTGCAGATTTGTTTGAAGAGCCGCCAAAATAATTTTTATTTCAAAGGATTAAAGTTCTTGATGGAGACATGATCAAAATTCATGTAAATTTCATTGAATCATTTAAAACTTGAGCCATATATTTTATTTATTTATGTATTAGTCCGTATACAAAACTTGACTTTCATTTTCTGTGTGCATAAACCCGTTTATGATCACTTGTGGGAAATTATATAGCATTCTTTTCATTGTCAATCTGCATTGTGGTTTAACATAAAATCCCACATAAAGATAATTAATGTTGATAATTAATATTCTGGAAACATGCGTTAGACATTCCAGGTCCATTATAATTTTATTTTTCTAAGACACGTGACAATTGAAGCAAAAATGCGTATACCACTAAACAAATGAAATTGAAGCTTAATAACCATAGTTTGGTAATTTTTATTGCGTGACTTAAAGAATATTATAGCAGAGTAAAACCTCGCCCTGTAAGAAAATTTGCGTTCAAAAATTTGGAGCAGTTTTTAAGAAAAAGTCGTTCAAGCTTCTCTGTAAATGCAAAATTTGGAGCACTTTTTCACAGAATACCTCTCAGTTTTCGAGAAACTTCATTGAAAATTGTTTAAAGCACATGTACTCACAAATGTAATCATGAGTACAAAGTGCTGTTAATGTAAATATTAACGAAATTGGAGATATTAAGAAAATATTACATTTGTGAAAGTTTTGAAAATACAAAAGAATTCATCAAAATGGCATTTATGTTATAATCTTTAGAACATTTAGCTCTATTCGTTGGACATTTTTTTTAATTTCAGCCGTTTTCGAGAAAATAGCGTTTGAGCGATTTTGAATCTGCGAAATTTCCAACCCATTTTCACAGGAAACTATTGAGTTTTCGAGAAAATTTATAAGAAATCGTTTTAAGCACATGCAATTATGTACACAAATCGCCAGTAATGTAAATATTAACAACGTGACAGATGTCAAAAATGTTAATTGTGTAATTTTGGGTAAAAAAAAACAATGCAGCAAAATACCGTTGATGGCATCTTATACTGTATTCTATCCAGAAGTTTAAAGCATTAATTTGGAGCCCTTGTTTAGAAATTCTTGTTTTTGATATTTTTTAATGCTGTCCATATTTCACTCAAAATTGTTCGAAAACTGTTACAATATCCAAAACGTGTACACGACGTTAATGCAAGAGCTAATTGTAAATAATGAATTTCATTTGAAAAAATACCTTATCTTTAATATTGTAAATGTAGGAAGACACGGAAAAAGAATGAATGAATGAAAAATACTAAATATTAAGTTAAAATCTACCAGTACCTTGTTTCAGTACAAGTGTCTTTGATGCGTTTAGTTTGTATAGTGCATCACTTCGACCAACGGGCGATTGACGCATCTTCTTTTACGATGATTCAACTTTGGACTCCTTCCAACATGGGAAATTCCACAAGAAATCGGCCGAAAAAAGCATGACACCTTCCTATTGGTCTACAATTTTTTTAACTTATCAATGTGATGTAAAAAAGCTAGAAACTTCATATTTATTGCATACGTTTGACCTTTGACTTTGTTTTTATTTATTCCAAAAATTAATAAAATTTCTGAGAAGTTTGGACGAACTTCAGGAAAAATTGAAATCTCACGTGAAAATCCATTCTAATACACTAAGAAAAATGTTTCTCCTAATAGTTAATAGTTTAAAGAAAAGATTTTTTGGATTGGGCCTCATATCATTTGCATTTGTGCTAACGTTTTTACTCTCGAATTACTCCCGAAAACAGCAAGGTTTTTTTTTAAACCAAGATTCCAAAAATACGTAATTTTCGATTTTCGAGTTTGTTGAACCAAAATATTATAAAAACACTGAAGTTTCACGAAAGAAAGAATTCGAGTGTGAAATAGGAAATTTTAAAAGTTAAGAGTGTTTAAAGTCGATTTTTTCTTCTAATAATCCATTGTTTAAAGATTGTACATATTTTATACTTAAAAAATCAGGTAATAATAAATAAATGTAAAGTTCTGAACAAAATTGGCAGAATTTCTGATATAAATATTTGTATTTCATACAATATACCTTTAGATTAATACTATATAATAATACAATTCAAAATCAAAATATATAACTAATATTTTCTTCCAAACACACCATTTTTCAATCACGAAACCTGTCAGAACAAAACTCCAACTTAACTGCAATAATTTAGAAAAATAAATGAAAAAATATAAAGAACGTGCGCTCTGCAAAAGTGATAGTCCTTCATAATGCTGTACCTCACGATAAGCAGTGCAGCTTACTTCTGCAATGTGTTGCAATATTTTTCTCGTTCTCAGAATAAAGCAACTGCACATTGTAGGAACTGACGTCATTGAATATCATGGTAATTCACGAATCCACACGGCTAACATTGGCTTGGAGCTTCTGAGTAACTGGATTAAAAACCTGATCTATACGAGTATTTTTAGGTTACTAGATATTTCCGAGTCGTGACAATGATTAGTTATACATATTTACATAAAGGTTGATCCAATTTAATATATTTCAAGACATCATGCATTCTGAACTTAATTCCAGATTCAATAATCTCGCTGAGCGATATATTATAATTTGTTCCGAATAACCTTCGATAATTGTTAAATCTTTCTTCAATTTAAAAAAACAGTGGAGCGTAGATAATTTTAAAAACCCGAACCACCAAACACAGTAGTAAGAACAAGCTATCATTGTTATCCGTAGCGCCATACTGACAACTGAACGCTGGACTATAAACACTATTGCAATACCTAATGTACAATTTTATTTTATTACATGCACATGCTTGCGATTTTACTAGAGTTGGTATTTTTTCTAGCTATGTAAATAGTTAAATTGCCTTCAGGTAATATAAAAACATGATTGTTCAACAACCTGAACTATTTAAATATCCGAAATACCAAGGAACTCAGTTGAGGTTATTGATGCTCTACTGTACTTAGAATATCGAAAACGTAGATTTACTGCTATATTCACTATTACAGGCACTATTACAGATGTACTTCGCAATAGTGCTAAGTAATCGTTGCAACATTACTTAGTCTTCTTGACCCCATATGTCTCCATCTCACAATCCTCTGTATTAATGTTTTCAGAACATGAATGTTTTCATCTGACACATGAAATATTGGGCCAGACCAGTTGTTTTTCTAGATCTCTTCGGAACTGACCAACAAATTCCCAAAATTTTCATAAAATGTTCATAAATATTGATTCTTCAACATTTCGATCGGTATTCAGAGAAATAAAAATGGCATGACTAAAAGCCTCATAAACCAGTTCCATATTTTCGCGTTTTAATTTACTTGAAAATAAGTTTTGTTTCCTTGTAAGCGAAAAGCTCTCTTCATAAGCATGGAATTCTTACGTGTGAGAAAAAACAACTTCTTTTGGCTCTCCTATGTCAAACTCTGAATATCCAAAGGACATTTTTAATATTTCAAAAATTATCCACTTATTTCTAATATTTATATTATTTGTTTGTTATTTTTAATGTACCATGATTAAATTCTTCAGTTATGTGTGTTTGTGTGCAAGTTTTGCCTGTTTCTTGTCGTATGCAGATTAAGAAAAATATTCCATGTGTGCTTAAATATGGTGTTTGTAGTTGCATAGGGACATACTTATGTTTAAAACCTTGATAAGAGTGTTGCGTCCATGATAACAGTGGAACAATCGAAATTCGGCTCTATGGTTTTAAATTATGAGCACTAGTGTTGCATATAATTCAATGCAATTTTAAATTGCATTAAAAAGAAGCCCGATGAGGTTCTATTTTCAAATCGCTCTGAGAATGTTCCATGATTCTGTTGTTTTTTATATACTTTTTTTTTTTATTTTTTTTTTGATTATTCGTCATTTATTCATAGTTTATTTATTTATATATTTATTTTTTTTATTTATTTATTTTTTATTTACCATTAGTACGGTAACTTCCGTTGTTGCTTGGCTATTGAGTAATGTCGACCGGCACAGATCGTGTGTGATTTTGTTCTGAAGCGCAGCAATGCAATTTGCAGCACCTCCAAGTATTGCAGATTGCGTCACTTTGTGCGAGCTAGGCGTATCAGTGTACTGCGTCGCGCCGCAAGCTTCTCTAACCTAAAGGAGGGGCTGTGCTTCTTTGTGATTGTGCTCCTGACTGTTGGATCGTTTGTGTAATATTAGAAATTTCAGCATCTACGTATTCGAAACGAAAATCGTTTTCACCTTTTGGATTTATCCTAAAAATACCTATACAATTGCGAAAAACGCAACTCGATATGTCTCAAAGAAACCGAGAAATTGTTGTCCAGTCAAATTGACTGATTAAAGACCCCACAGTTGGAAAAATTCCTACGACGCTTAAATTTTGTACACCGCGTCGTTTCGATATAAATAAAGATGTGAAAAGTCCTTAAAAATATTACAAGTGCGTTTCGAGTTATCAATGCTCCAAAATCAGAAACTACGTTCATGAAAATGTTGTTATAGATTATATAAAATATAATCTACAACACTAATTATGTGAGTTTTTTCCTATGTTTCATTCTTTTCTGTATATTGCGCAGAGAAATGGCAATAATGCATTCATTTACCCTCTACAAACTGCGGAACAATACGTGCACTCTGCTTCATTCTACAGACTAAATATTATAAATTAATATAAAAATAAGCATTGACATATAAATAATATTTGGAAAGCAAAAGTAACCAATTATATTTTTTAAATGATGAAAAGTGAACGAATATAACTATTAAAAAATAATTGGGTATTTAATTGAATGATAAAGTGACGCCGAAATTATGGTAGTATGTGCTTTGTAGCACACCTATTTTATTACAAAATTATTTGAAACATCTTCAATGGTATTTCTTATTGTTTATCTTTAAAAAAATCCATGCCATCAGGAAACTGGTCTTGAATAGAAGAGGGAATATGGCTTGTACACAAAAGAGAGAGAATAGGGCCTAAGATCGAATTCTGTGAGACCCCTCCTCAATTGGTAAAGAATTGGAAAGAAGTAAATAATGTTCTCTCGTGTCTGTACGGTATTCCTACACTTTGCGATCTTTAATGAACAATCAATAAATTCGTCATAACTCGCCGAATATTAATTTTTCAGATTACTGATGATTTTGAAGATTTCGTTGGAAATAGTTTCGGAAAAAAACGCCATCTTGAACATTTTTTGGAGAAACTTAAAATTTTGAAATTTGTGGCTGAAGTTCGTTCTTGAGATCAACCGCAAGTGTTAGTTAAACAGATTTGCAAGTTTTTCTCACCTCTATTTCATCATCCTTTAAAACAATATTCTTTATACATTTTTGAAATTATACAGTCGTATGTTTTGCGATACGTCACATTGCTTTAGTTTTGTTATTAGCGTTCAAAATATCCTTATATTTTTCATTATATATACGTATCATATTAGTTTCCCTAAAATGCATTTGTATTTTCGGAAGTAGACAGAAATCGAGTGGTATACAGTGATGTTTAGAAAGATACATTAAGATGTACGTTTGGTTGGCATGTGTTATCAAGCATTCCTTGTGTTATCAAGTAATAGTTTTCCGTGAAATGTTGGATTTTCCCTTTTTAAGAGGAGAGTACGCGTTAATGCGAAATGGAAAATTTGAGAAAAAATATGTTAATGTCGTTTGTATCAACATTCATTACGTAATTAATCTGCACATGTGTATTATTTAATGTGTCATGGCTCAAGTTACTGGTAATTGTACGGATTTGTGCATTGTAGTCATTGTAAACAAGATCATACGTCAATTCTTCATATCTAATTGTGATTTCGTTATTTATGATTTTATCTATTTTCTTTCTGATTTAACTATATTCCATGTAGGTATAGTCATTGTAATATCTATGTTGAATTAATTAATTAAATACAGGAACGGCTCTTTTTCACGATATTCGCCCAGAATGCCAGTATTGAAATGTTCTGGATTTAAAACAGCGATTATTAGTTCTGTTTAGAGCTATCTCGGGATTTTCTACAAAAGAGAAAAATCTAGTCTAATATAAATAATAGCATAATAATCAATAATAATCTATAACTTATTTTGTTGGAGATCTGTAGATGCAAAGTAAGATACTTTTAAGAGTAGAAAGCCATGCTTCCGTTATTTCGACAGGTTGTGAGGAAATTGGGGCATCAGATGTAGATGAATTGGTAGTGGGAATGGGAGAAACGGGAGTATGCTAACAGGAAGAGGTTAGAGCGTTCGAAATAAGGTGGGGGTGAAGAACGTAAGGAAAATGAAAGGGATGGATTTTTGGCGGGAGACTGCGTAGGACTGGAGTTGATGGGTCAAACCTCAAATGGAAAGTCGCTTTAAATGATTTGAACACAAAATTAAGTTCATTATGCTACGCGTTCAGAATTCTTTCAAATTCAGTCAGCCTTCATACTGCTCGTTGTGTCTATTTCGATAATATTCATTCCCGCCTGAGATACGGCATAATATTCTGAGGAAATACATCTTATAGCTCTCAGACGTATAGACTACAAAAAAGAATTATACAATTAACAACCAAATCCCACCCACGTGATTCTTGTAAGCCTCTCTTTATTAATCTCGGAATATTACCATTACCTTGTCTGATGATTTTCGAACCACTGGTTTTTGTCAACAATGACTTGCTTATGAACGGAAATATATTTTCAGTAAACGCCGATGTTTATAACACTCGACGTAGTAATCATATTCGTCAGGTTACAGATCAACGACTCATTACAAACAATTCACATACCATACATGTACATTATTTTACAACACTTTGCCAGATGACTTTAAACGCTTAAATTCGATAGAAAAGTTGAAATCCCAAGTAAAATCGTTTCAAATTAGACTAACTGAGTATTAAAAGGAAAGTAATATTAATTTTAACAGTGATATTTAAGTATTATTTCCATTTGAACTGTATAATTCTAAACAACCTGTAACAAGTCTTATACGGCAGCCTCTAAGACAATGATCCCCATCTCGATCAGGTTTTACGTCCAGTTTCCCTGATCCTTTGAGCAAATCCTGAGATGGGGCTGGGGGGTTCTTTGAGATTTGTTGATGTGGGTTGATTTGAGAGATGTTGAATCCTGAGAAGAGTCTTGATTTGCTTCTGGACAGAAAAGTAACTTCATTATATGTGCATATCTTCTAGAATTCAGTGGGAAATATTGTTATTCAAATTATCATTCGCTATGTTGTCGTTGCAGGAAGTATTATTCCTTGAAGAAGGAGATTATGAGGAATAAGAGCCCAAATTTATTGCTGATTTACTCTTGAAACTAGATTTTATTATATTGGAGCGTATATTTTGTTGACAATTCTTGCAAAAAAATGTTCATTTTTTCTGTATTCAAAATTAAAGTAGTATACGGCTCAGGGAAGGGATCACAGAATTTTGAAAACGTGCACAGAATTGACTTCTCCCCATAGCACGTCATGCACAGTTTTTAGCTGTTTTTGACGTAGAATAAATAAATAAATAGACTGAATTGAGAGACTTAAAAATGTTACTTGAACATCAGTCACTGATACGCCGTTCATTTTCAGTGGGATACAGAATTATTTATTTGAAATGGAAAATTGCCTTGAAACTGTTTTCTTTTCATTTACTATAGTTATTACGGAACCAATTTGAAACATCTGATATTTTACAATTTACGTTTTTTTATTGCAAAGAATATTCGTATCATCTGTAAAGAGACCTGTTCTTCCGTTTCGAATCGTCGAGGGCATATCGTTTATGTATAGTACAAGGGGTTCAAATATGACCGGGACTGATTTTTTTCAAATACCCCGCCATGCGCAATAGCTGCGCCGCCTGGCGAGAATCTAGCCACAACCCCCCACCTTCCTCCTTTGCAGGTTAGAACCTGTTCAGTCGAGTCTGGGTCTTGCTAGAACGATGAGTGAACAAAGGGTGCCGCGGAGTCTGGAACAACGCATTATCATCAAATTTCTCGTTGGAGAAAACGTTCAACCTTCGGAAATTTTGCAGAGACTCAAAAAACAGTACAGGGAAGAGTGCCTCTCACGGACCCGTGTGTTTGAATGGTGTAAGTGTTTCAGAGAGGGACGAGAGCGCGTTGAGAATGAACCTCAAAATCGTCGGCCGCAAACATCCATAACCCCAACAAACATTGATCATGTTAATGCGGTTATTTCTGAGAATAGGCGCATCACTATCAAAGACGTTGCATCAGTAATTGGCATCAGTGTGGGCAGTGTAGAAGACATGATAAAAAACCACCTAAAATATAGAAAAGTGAATGCTAGGTGGGTTCCACGCACTTTGACCGACAAGAACAAATTGAATTGAATTTGCCTTATTTTACGTGGCGAGACTCAGGCCATGAGGCCTGCTCTTCCGTCTGACCACGCAAATTTCGTTACACTCCTTTCACCAACATGGGAGAAAGAAGGTATTACTTGGGCGACGAAACAGGCGATTTGAATTTAGCTCAGAGGCGTCATTTAGGTTTGAGGATCTTTTACATGCAGTAAATGTACTAACATGGGACAGCCGGCTTTACTTCCCCTCCGAAGGAAGGCGTACGAAGGATTTTTTCGCCCTTAAAAAATCCACGGCTTCGATCGGGTTTGAACCCGCAAACTTGGGTATAGCAGTCCGATACGCTGACCCCTACACCATCGCCGCCATTGATGCGCATGCAAGCTGCCAGTGTTTTTCTAATGCGGTTTGAAAATGAAGGAGATGCATTTTTGAAGTCCATTGTAACCCACATTACGGTGGGTTCACTATTTTATTCCCGAGTCCCAGCAGGCATCACGTGAATGGCGACACGCCTCTTCTCCAAAACCCAAGAGAGCGCGGAAGATCCGTTCGGCGGGAAAAGTGATGGCAACTTTTTTGGGGACTGGAAGGGTGTTATCCATGTAGACTTTCTTACAGAAGCTAAAACCATCAATGCAGCTTATTATTCAGCACTTTTGGAAAGGGAAATCAAAGAAAAGAACCGATCCAAACGGAAGAGAGGTGGGAAACGGGTAGCATTCCTTCAAGACAATGCACGGCCTCATACTGCTAAAACAACCATAGCAACCATCAGCAAATTGAAGTGGGACCTTCTACCACATTTGCCGTACAGTCCAGATTTGGCCCCAAGTGATTTTTACCTGTTTGGACAGCTTAAGTCACATTTGCAAGGCATGCGATTTGCGGATAATGACGCAGTCACCCACAGTGTTCGGGAGTGGATATACCGACAACCAAAATACTTTTATGAAAAGGGCATTAGGATGCTCCCAGAATGTTGGGAAAAATGTATAGAATCTGGAGGGGAGTACTTTGAAGAATGACGTGTACAAATAAATTTTTGCTAATAAAGTATTTCGTAAAAAAAATCAGTCCCGGTCATATTTGAACCCCCTTGTAGAAAGAGAATAGGGCCTAAAATCTATTCCTGCCGGGCTCGACGGGTAATTGGCAAAGAATCGGAACGGTGTGTACATAATGTTCCACCATTCCAGTAAGGTATTTCTACTCTTTAAGATAGTTATTTAAGGTACGAATATAACCAATCTATGGCAATACCACGGATTCCATATGAAGGTAGTTTTGAATTGGAATGATTGAAGGCGTTGTCATTGTCAACAATATTGTTGACAATGACAACGCCTTCAATCATTCCAATTATGTAAATGTCAACTACACCTCACCACTGAATCAAAGGTAGTTTTGAAACTAAAATGTCATGATCAATGACGTCAGAAGCTTTTGAAAGATTTAAAAATAAACCAACATGTGCTTCATTTTGATCGAATGATGAGGCGTCATCTTTCATAAAAGAAAATTTGGCTGTTTCCGTACATTTTGATTTTTTAAATCCATGTTGGTAATCAGAAAGCGCGTCTTGTTTACTACGAAAGGTTTCCATTCCTACGTAAAAAAGTCTTTCTCATATTTTTTTAAAACTGACAAAAGAGAAATTGACCGATAATTTTGAATTTCATTTTTGTTGCTCTTTTTGTAGAGCGGCTTAATCTTAGCTGTTTTGAATGTATCTGGAAACGTTCCAGTGCATAAAGATGCATTAAATATGTGAGTTAACTGGTGAATGATGGCAGGCGCACACGTCTTTAACAAACAATCCAGAAATTCATCTAAACCGGCCAAATATTTATTTTTTAGCTTTTTGAAAATTTTTTAGGATGAACTCCAAGTCATAGTAGAAGAATAAGAATTCCCAAGGAAGTATCTGATAATAACCTTCCTGTGTTGCTATGTGGTTACATCCATATGCAATCTACTTATCAATCTTGTTATATGGCTATATATAGATGCAATCATTTTAATATTTTAAACTGGACTTTCGTGTAGAATTTAAAATATTTATATTAATACAAGCACTAAGTATGACTACGTAAATAAATCATTATGTACTGCACTCTATTCGACAATATACTTACAATATGCCGTAAATAATAGCGTGATGAACGAGCATGGTGATTACTAAGAATACATTTCTCCTCTGCAACGTATGCAGACCAATTTCTTAATGCTGGATTTCATTTTAATACACTCCGTGTAAATGTATCTTCCAAGACAAACATTATTAGAGACAATCGTTTTTACTCCTTTCCCTTTCTACGTATCGTATATAAATGTAAAGATTGAACATCATCGCGGTGTTCTTAGTGACCTTGTGAAGATAAACTTAATTTTTTATTATTATTTTGTTAAAATCACTTGCTTGGCCTTTTCGATTGCCTAGATACTGTTTGGATGGACCTTTCGTTAAAACTGTCCTTTCCACTTTTAGCAATATATAATAACTCGAACGCTTTAGAAAAACTTGTCAAGATTTGCTAAACATTCTAGTTTCATTGTGTCGAGTTTATAGATAAAATCAACTGAAGAGGATTCATTACCATTTTGCATCCTGTTGCTTCAGGTAGGTTGTCTACTCCAACTGCCGTGGTATAAGATGGCACACAATATCACGATCTTCTCCATACATTCCGTTCCAATGTTTATTGTTGAGTGCAAGCATGTTATAAAATAATACTCACCAGCGTCCCAAGACATACCAGTTTAATCAAGGCAAACTTCTGTGCTCCAATTTAGGCAACAGTGCATTAGCGCCAATTTTTATGATCTGAATGCTCTTAAATATAGAAATACGTGTGCGGTCAAGTGTAGGCGACTGGACCGCACACGTACTCGTCCAAATTTGCCAAATTTTCCCTTGTGTTATTTGTATTGCTGAATGTTTCAAGTCAACAATTATAATTCTATATATTATTTGAAGGAAGTTGTGGTTGGTTGGTTGGTTGGTTGTTAGTGATTTCGAGCGTGTCAACAGCTTAGGTCATTAGTCCTATAAGTGTAGTGAATGTTTTCCTCGAGGGAGGGTGATCTTTCCCCGCAGGATGGCGAGATCCGGTGCCGACCTACCGGCGGCTAGTGGGGTTTCCCCTAACCAGGACTCTCCCACCAACGGGGCACCGCCCCAGTCGGGACAAGCTCTAAGCTCCCGACCGGTCTCCCGGAATATGTGGTAGTGTAATGCATGTTAGTGTAAGTGTGTGTGTAGGGGGAGAGGATAGAACAAGGAAGAGGAAGGACAGATCGCGCGCGGTCAGTGGCCCGTTTGATAGGGTACTGCTCCGGCATTCGCCTGGTGTTGATCGGAGAAACCACGGAAAACTACCGATTAGAGCAGCCGGCCGCTAGAATTCTCCTCCAGACAGCAACTGAATTCGACCTAGCTGACAAGCTAGGTCGAAAATCCTCCCACCGTCGGGACTCGAACCTAGGACCTCCCGGTCAGAGGGACTGCAGTGACATCAATTGATGCTTTGAATCATCTCTCCCGGTAGGAAGTTATGTTTCTTATGTGACTTTATTTCAGGAGTTAGTTATTATAATGTTATGTAATGTATATTTTTGTCAAAGTGTATACTGTCTTTATCGATCAGGCGATAAGGTGCTTTTTCTTATCGAAATTAAGGCTGAATTTTTATGTCACGCTAATCATTCCAAATTCTCTTTACCTCACCCTGCAGTTTCATTAATATTTTTTTATTATATTTTTTTAAGCATAAAAGTTTAGTCAACTTGAAGACACTGCTCTCTATAAATTTAATGAATATTCACTGCTGGAATTGACAGACTAGTATTTGAGTGAGCGACTGCCTCTCCCAACCCGGGACATATCATTAATCTGATTAGCTGAGAGTTGGTGTAAGCTAGGCAGGAGTGCTAATAGGAAGCAAAAGGCAATGTGAGCCTCTTTTACCAAACACAAGTTCTTCTCTTATATGTGACATACTGCAAGAGAAATGCTATTCAACAAAGCCACACTTGGACCTTGCCGTGGCATGACGTCAGCTGTGTCAACTGCAATGGCGCACGGAGGATGAACATTTAGTCGGTCCGCGCAGAATGAGAATAGGTGAAAAAACACCAATGAAATATTTGCAATTTTCACAAAATCAAATTCCGAGTATGTACCGAAAGCTCTCTAATAGATTCTCTCAGATGGCCGGAGATTGCGTAGTTTTCTTTCAATGTCTACGCGTACTGGAAACTAGTAATAGAGACTAGTGGCCTGCGACAGTACAAACGCTGCTGAATAAAACCGTATAACATTGCAATAAATGAAATATTGTAACAAAAGCAAACTTCACGAATACTGCTACAATATAGCACATATTACATACGAATACAAAGTACAACAGTTCTTACATACTGAAACGATATTTAAAATCTCATACGTATTTATTAACACAATGGGCCCCACGTTGGACATAGCTAATTTGTAACAATTTTAAAGTCGTGATATTTAACTTTAGCATTTGCCTGACATTGTGCAAACCAATCTGAAATATGTGTGCAATTATGTGGTTATAAATGCTTCTCATTTACTGATGCCCGGCTTCCATGTTCTTTACAATTAAATATTAGTTACGTCGGCCGACGTCCCATCCAGCACGGACTAGGTAAATGCTGAAAATTTATTGTGTTAAGAAGAGCACAAGATGGTTGATCTGCGGAGGCCATATCTATTAATAAAAATCAGCCTTCATGTTCCGATAACACAATTATATTATTTATTGCTGCTGTTTTCATGTCAAATTTATAATATTTTGATTTATAAATTAGTCGGCATGCCATATAATGGAATATGGACTTTGTTAATTAAAGGTCTTTACTTGAATAAAAAAATTACCTAATAATTTGTTTGCAAAGAAGGATTTGCCTATCTTGTGAGATGTTTTTCGAAGCGCTTACAGTTTGTGAAATGGATGTCCTCGTAGCCCGCGCTGCCGAAGAATCCCGTCGACCACCAGTAATATTCTGGTTATCTCTCTTGACGTTGAAATTATGTTCAAGTTAATGTTCTAAATCTAAGAGTAAACAATTTACACTGTTCACATAAAATAGTTACTCGCGAATACCTCAGGTGGATATCCCAGGTGGATCGAGACTGCTTCCGTTCTTCAGATGCTTTTCAGATTTATGCTAGTTAAAATATCTAAGCTAACTTAATCTATACATTGAAGAGAATACTTTAGGGGAGAACCTCGGGGTTATATATCATGGTTGGCTAAGATTTTGAGAAAGGCTTCAAAAAACGGAAATCAATATTTTATTCGGGTGTGGATTGGATTTTTCGCTAGTTTGAAATGGGATGCTGTTGGTATGTCTGTTAGGTTTTGGTATAAATTGAGTGATATATGGGCTATTTGGTTTATTATTGTATTGATGTTTAATTTGGAATGGGTTTGTTCATTACTTATAGACCAGGGGATATTTGTGATTAATCTTAAAAAAGTATATTGAATTACTTAGATTTTATTGACATTTGTGAGGGCTGCTTTCGTCCATATTTGGCATGCAAAAAGCATTAGTGGCGTTATTACAATTTTATATATTGTTGTAAAGTTTGAGTATGACAGAGACTTGTGTTTGTTGACTAGCTTTATATGTGCTCGCAACGGCGACTAAATATCTTTTAAATACTCGCGACTACGATCAGATAATCTCCCATGGGAATGCAGCGGCGATTAATTATCTTCTGCCGAAATTACGGCTCCGATGAAAGATGTCACCTTCGTTTTAATTTGTTTTCCAAAATTTTGTAAGTAATTTTGCTATTTGCTGTCATACTACTGTTTTACTTTTGCTCCCGATTACCAATACCAATACCATATTATTCTATTTAATAATTCCCTTGAGATATCTGAATATATCTCAATACCAAGAATATAAAAAAAAGTTGATCCATAAGGAAACACTTGCAAAGATTTAGTGGCGAAGGGCCTCTTCCTTGGAGCCTTCCTTGACTTTAGCTCTATTGTAAGCAGTGACGCACAAGAATTCAATTGTTAGGCGCATGATGAGAAAAGGTGGAATAACACAATCAAATATTTGCATTTTTCACTCAAAGTCGAAAATGCTTCATCCTTTTTGGATTTTCCTGAGTTCTTGGGTATATATTCAGGCCATGGACACCTTTCAAAAGGACAGGGGCTGCATAGTTTTCTTTCAATTTCTGGGTCCATTTAAAAATAACAATTATTGATTGTATAGTATTTTATTTTTGCAATATAGTTTCCCTTGTTTTTAAGCTGTATAAAACACTATAATATACTAGAGTTATACATGCTTTCAATTGAAACTTTAGTTTCAGCGTTGACTAGAATTGTTTACTCATCTTTGAACATTATTGTTATAATTGGAAAGGTAATAACTTCTAAAGCTGGAGATTTTTATGATAATAGCTATGAAAGTATCTTGGTAATATCGATGACAATCATTAACTTTTTTACAACTGACTTGAATATAAATGTATTATAAAAAAATTTAAATCAGAGTTAAAATAACGTAGTATTTTAAGAGACGTTTTTACGTTTATTACAATACTAGATAATTTCTCTTTGTTTATAGGTGCTAAATATTGTCTGATGTGTAATTCAATATTCGCGCTGGAACGCTCAAGTGTCAGAGTCGACTATTGATTCTACAGAGTGCATTTCGGTGTTTCCTCGGTTTATAGCTGCAATAATCCTACTTGCTTTGCAATGCCGAAGGCCAAGTAAAATAGTTAATCGTCAGTTGCAGTAAAACCAAGGATATTGTGCGTCGAAAATATTACGTACCGGGACAGTGTACTATATATTCTTAACTTGAGAGGAAAAACCAATAGGATATCAGGTAGCATGAGATTTTTCTTCATATTTCTCTATTTCTCTTGTTAGTTTTGGTATCAACAACGTTCTACAAGTGTCTTTAAAAATGTCGACGTCACGTGATAGTTGAAATAATGGTTTTACACTAACATACTGAATTCTTTTCAATTTTGTTTTCTCTTTTGTATGTTTTCTCGTGTTGTGTAGTTTTGCAGCAAACACCAACACTGTCCATGCAAGTCATTTATTTTCACCGATAATTGCGAAAAGTTGATCCATTAGGAAACATTTCCCAATAAATTGTTTTCTCACATTCACTATATTTGAATTTGGAACTGTGCGTTTTGTAGAAGAATCGTTTGTAATGCAACACGAGTAAATACAGAAACCAGCGAATGACCAAATGCTTGTGGTGTGTTGCGCATGACCTTGTGAATGAATGCAAAGAACGTTGGCAGGCAGGCGGTCGCCTGTGAAACAAGTTCATTTATGGAATGAAAACGCATGGAAGACCCGGAGTCAGAGGATTCATTCCCTCGCCGTATTGTTTCCCGCCCGCCAGGCATTGCAAACACAGCTCCGGGTGCGCGAAAGCGAGCCTAACCAATATTTACGCGCCCGAAGAGTGAAATCGATGAAGCCCACGTCACTGTCGCGGCGCCAAATAATGATACATACTCGCGTATGGGGCAAAATGATGGTAATTCTAATATTTTGCGATTATTAGAGGTAAAATATTTTTTCGTAATTTTTACAGAGTATTTCCCTTCATTTTTCTTCCGTATTTTCCACATAAAACAATACATGCTAAACATTATTAATATATCAGCATTGAAATAGTTTGGGTGTATGTCCTCTTCGACGTTCTGTGTTCTGTTCTAGTTAATCTAAGTATGTCACTAGTCTGGTACCTCTCACTAAATATTTTGATCTTTTCGTTGTTACATAAATTACGAACACCTACTGGTGATTGTACGCAAATGTCTTGTCATTCCTATTATGCTCATGCTCTTCAGGGTTTGTGCAGTCAGAATTGCAGCAATTGTGGATAGTGCTTAAACATGTAATCACTTAAAAAAAATATTTATCAATGAGTGTTTATGTAAGTGTTGGTCTGGTGCTTATTGAGATAATTTGGGTTACTTATATTCACAAATGTCTGCGAGAGGTGGTAATGTATATTTCATGTGTTGTTTTAATTCATAGCTAATCTTAATACTATTCTCAACATCATTTCAGAATTTCCCTTCGCCAAATGCTGACAAAAATATGTATTCATGAACACTATAGAATAATTTGAAAATTCGAGTGTTAGCTTTCGAAATTGTGAAAGGAGTGCATTATGACAAATAATAGTTGACTCCATAAATAAATATGTAGTATGCAGTCAAGACGCAGAAACGGACGCCATGTGTCCTTTCGCACCCAAGACCAGCAACAGTGGCTTGTGATCAGTTCTCAAAGTCAATTGTCGATCAAACAAGCAAGATACAATTTCTTTCTATGAAAAATGTTATTGAGGCTTCGTGTAAAGTAACCACAAAAATCAAATTCTGTTTGAAACTCGTAGAGTCTTGAGCTCGTGCAGATCTACCCGGGAGTATCAATTTGGAAGAAACTCATCTGAACGATTTAGGCGCCACAGACGGCCGGACAGACACGTTTTGCCGTCAATCCATTTTCCGATATAAAGGACCCGCAATCGTGGAGTCTGACTACATAACGTGTTAGAGGAAGTAATTTACTACATGTAGGAAAAAAGTATATCCTTTTTCGTTATCATGGCTCCACAATATGGGCATTTCTATCGAAAAATCGCCGATTTTGGTCGCAGCATTACAGCATTTATTCTTTATTACGAAGGAACTAGTAAGGCGAGAACGTAAATAATACCCATACAGGCGTACCCGTGCGAGACCTCTCGCAAGTCCCTCTTATCCTCCCACACTTGTTCGTTATGTCTCCCTGTAATTGATAACAATACAATACCCCCTTGTCAATACAAACTATTCTTATTTAACTTTATTATCGACCAGAGAACAATAGACACCCCTGTAATTCAATCGCATAGAATATCAAGTAATTAGTTTAATTTCACATACAGTTGCAGATTCTACAGGCTCTCAAGAGGTGGGGTAGAAACGAGAAGCGACGAACCAGCAAAAATGTAATAGAATGTACAAGAAGGTCCTGTAGATTACGGTGAGAAGAATTTTAGTTTTACAGGCCCTTGAACGCTTCGTTTAAGAGTTTATTAATGATGTAGATTCCAAAATGCTGCCGAGTGTTGAGTGTTGCATTTGACATGAATATGATATGCGTGTTTTTAAAATCCTTCATATTTTTGAAGTCAAAGTGCAATTTGTCACGTCTCCGTGAAATTATTTCTTTGGAGATCTCATTTATAAAAACTGCTGCGTGTGAGAGCCGCAAAATGTATGTAAACTACTGAAATAATCTGGAAGATGATAACTATCTATAAGGTCTATGTCGGAGACCCTTAAGAAAAAGAGAGAAAATATATTATCACAGTGAATACAAATTCAAAGATGTAATAAAAGTTTGCAGATTTATAAAGAAAATCATGGCGAATACAAGTTCATTCAGAAAACATTTTCTCCTTAAAGGAATTGTATATACGTACGCCCCCTTTTATACACAGACTTTCTCAATTTAGTCTATTAAGAGTTTAATTAAAAGAGTGATTCAAGTAAACGCAGAATTTATAGCATATGTTTTTACATATGTTTGATAACTTAATTCACACGTATACATATTTTAATCTGATTTTCGACATGATTTTTATCAATTCTTACAATATTATTTTTAATCCTGTTGGAAGAAAGTAAATCACACGTGAAAATAATTCCTTCTTTCCAATTACTGAAGTGACACTTTGAGGCATTAACAGCTGAAGCTCCAGCCCTTTTGGCTGGCGGAAGAATAACGACGTAATCTTCGACGATACTCTTAATTTAAGAACTGTAAAAAGAAGTTATCTACTGGATGGAATACAGTGATTATCAATTGATGGTGCTCGGGATTGAAAATTTATTTAAAAGAAAAAGAATTGCTCTGGCACTATTTCATAAGCCGCTAATAATTTTAAACAGGCTACCTTCATCAGGTAATTAAACCGTGTATTTGCAAGGGGGGCAAAGAAGCTCGAGAAAAATGCCAGATATTTCGCTATCGAACGATACTGAGAATGTGAGAATTATGAAAATACCAATAGATATTGAATCATAGCTTATTGCTCGCTTAGGAAACATTTGCTATTTTGCTCTCCATTGGAATGAGAGTACAAATATTTCAAATAAAGTTAAACCCTCATTAACACGAATTCCAAGGAACCGAAAGAATCAGAGGTCCTGTAATAAAAATTCGTGTTATCCGAGTATTACAAATGTCCATATTACCATATTCCCTTGCCGGGACCGACGTTTTGTTCGTCCTACTGCAAAATTCCTGTTAAGCGAGTCTGTGCTAACGAGGATTTTCTGTAGTTCACAATTATTTTAATTTGGTTTATTTTTAATGGAAGAAAACAATTTTTATGGATTTATATGGAACAATTTCAATGGTTGCAAAAATAATTCCTTCTTTCAAAACAACTTGGAACTATTAGCAAAGGAAGGATATTATAACACTCATATCCTATTATTTCGAAAACTATCAATTTCAATGAAACTCTTTCTTTATTTTGTATTGATGATGGTTCTGACTTGCTGGGATTACAGGAGGTATTACATTTGTGAAACGGAAAATTTCCTCTACTGTAAATATGCATTGTCCTTTCTCCGTTAAACATTGGCGTCAATATCGGATCCCAATTTCTATATTTAATTTCTCGCCAGCACATCAGACGCAGGTACAAAATCGAAGAACAAGAACTTTCCACAACATCAGAGGATTGTCTAAGAACAATCGGTCCGGGATCCGCGACCGGATGGAATCTAGGCAGAGACCCTAGAAGCAATAGCAGCAACGCGCCCAGAACTGCTTCTCAGCTTGTACAATATGTGCTATAGAGAAGACAGGCTCTGTGGGAGATGGAAGAGGTTGCGTCTGGCCTTGATCAGTAAGGGCAAAGGAGATGCATCATCCTCGTCGACCTAGAGGCCACTCTGCAAGCTCGACACGGCGGCCACGCTCGTTGAGAAAATGCACAAACCCGCCATTCAAGCAGACAGAGGACACTGATGAATTATCGGAAAGGCAGATCGACTTCCGCAAGGGAAAGCCCACAGTAGACGCGAATCACGAAATTCTAGCCGCAGAAGTGTGAAACAGAAAAGGGCAACCTCCGCACAAGACCGCTCTGTATGGTAGGGAACGTCCCTCCCTATGTTCGAAACGTCTTCAACTCGGTAAACTGGGGAGTCATTTTGGACCCCCTGAGAAAGTTCAAAATCCCCAACTACCTGATGTGAATTATTCGAGACTACCTGAGGAACCGACTAGTCTTGTACGAAACCGACAAAGGAAACGGGAGTAGAGTGATGATACCAGGAGCAGCTCAGAGATCAATGTTAGGACCTGATCTCTGAAATGCAAATTACAACGCCTTACTGAACGTTGACATGCCAGACGACACATTCCTGGTAGGATATGCTAATGAATTAGCAGCCGTCTTAGAAATTGTTTTATTAACAAAAAAACTAATAAATACCATACCAAGCACGGAAAACCTTGGAGGCTACAAAGGCAATAAAGTACCTGGGAGTACTACTCCACAGAAGACTCTCCTATTGGGAACATAAAATGCGCCTCAAACAAAGCAGCAAAGGTTACCGGGGCACTAAGCAGAATTATGGCCAAAGTACGAAGTCACACTCAGAGCAAGAGGAAACTCTTCATGATCATCGCAGAGTCCAATCTACTGTACGGGGCACAGCTCTGGGCAACGGCCATGAAACATGACAGCTACAGGAAAAGAATTCTCTCGGTACAAATGCGAGGGGTAATGAGAATTGCAAGAGCATACCGTACAATATGAGAAGCCGCAGTCCTTGTAATCACGGTGACGATACCATCGATCTGCTCGCACAAGAAAAGATGAATGTATACAGCAGCCAGTCTGAAGTCAGGGAACTACTGAAAAAAAAACAAACAGGAAAGACAGAATACCATTCAGAAGTGGCAGGACAGATGGAATAAGGATACCCGAGGAAGATGGACAGCAACTTTGATTGAGGACGTTGAGCTGTGTTTGACTAGAAAACACAGCAAAGTAGACTTCTACTTGACCCAGTCATTAACGGGACATGGGTGCTTCCGCGCATGCCTCCTCAGAATTGGCTAACCTTATTTCAAGAGGTGTCTTTAAAGAATAGATTTCATTACGGAAAAAATGTCTATCTTCAATATTTTAGCTGTAGCAAGACGCCCCCAAAAAATTGCATTTTTGCAATTTTCGAAAAATATGGACTTTCAACAAACATGAGACCTGCACTTTTCCCTTAAGCGTCCCTTATGCTATTCGAGGACAAAGTTTAATAAAAAATTGGAGCCATTTTTGAGAAAATTTTGAAAATGTTTTTTAGTCTTGATGTAAAGTACCCTCAAAAACAAAAATGTTCGTCTGAATCTCCCAAAGCTTCGAGTTCGTTCAGATCGATCGGGTAATATAATTTTAGAGGAAATCGCCTGAATGGTTTAGACGTTAGCGTTGACAGATAAACGGATAGACAGGCAGACGGGCGAACGGACGAACAGACGGCCCTTTTGTCGTGAAACGATTTTTCGCGATCACCGACCCTCAAAACATTGATTCTACACCACGTGTTAGAAAAAGTAATTTACTATTTATGATAACAGGAGTTATCCACTTTTTCGTTACCGGGGCCCAACAATTACAGTTTTTCTGCCGAAAATCCGCCGTTTTCCGGCGCACGATTACAATATTTTCTCTTCTTACGAAGTAAGAGTGAAAAAGTAAAAGTGATTTTATAGAACTATCTTGGATTTTAGAGTCCATTGTAGATAGAGCGCATTTCGCAGAACAACCGCGACATCCGTAGCAACTACTCCAGCGGATAAAAGCAAAGTACTAGGTGAATACTTTGCCACAACCTTTACTCCCCATCCTTCAGAAAATCCCCTTCATGATCAGTTACTCCTCGAAGAAATCCGACGAACTAGAACAACAGTCCCAAGATGTCCAAAATTCATATCTCCCACTGAAATTGTGCACCTTTTATCTGTCGCTACTCCAAAAGTTTCCAGTGGTCACGACTTAATTCCAACGTACGTACTTAAACGCCTTCCATTCACAGCCATTTTACATATAACAGCAATATTTAATGCTTCTCTTCGTCTGTCATACTTCCCTCGCAAATGGAAACACGCCCACATCATTCCCATTCTGAAACCAGACAAACCAAAAAACGACCCGTCAAGCTATCGCCCAATTAGTCTTCTGCCCTCCTTAGGAAAACTGTTTGAAAAATGTATCCTCGCCAGATTAATCTCCCATCTCAGTTCAGTACAAGCCATACCTCCACACCAATTCGGTTTTCAACCACTACTTTCCACAAATCACCAAATACTAAGACTAACCGAGGATATAATCGAAGGCTTCCATGAAAAGAAACACACAGTCGCAATCTTCCTCGACATAGCTAAAGCTTTTGACACCATCTGGCATCCAGGACTGTTATATAAACTTATTCACATCGGAACCCCCGACTATCTTATTCACATCATCAATAGCTTCCTTGCCGATCGCACTTTTTCTGTCCGCCTTCCGGGAGCCCTTTCACTATCTTTTCCCATAAAAGCAGGAGTACCCCAAGGATCTGTTCTCCTATTTAACTTTATACAGCTGATATACCATCCACCCCTCATACCTCCATTGCTCTGTTTGCTGATGACACCGCAATATATTCCTCAAACCGTGATATTGATACCGCACAAGAAGATCTGCAACACCACCTCTTTAAGCTCTCCGATTGGGCCAAGAAATGGCATATCCGGATAAACCCTGCAAAGCCAAGCCAAAATCTTCACGCTCCGTAGACCAAATAATCCTCCCCTCTCAACTATCAAGGAGAAAATATAACTTGGCTCCCAAACAACAAGCCAGTTAAATATCTGGGAATACTTTATGATAGGCGGCTCACATGGAAATCAAATATTCTCCACAGAATAACCCTGGCAACCCGTAGAACCCACCAATTATATCCCATACTCAAAAAGTCATCACCCTTGCAACTCCATGTCGCTACTCACCTATACCAGTCAATGATCCGCCCAATTTTATCCTACGCTTCTCCTATCTGGGCCTCAGCCAGCAAATCGAACATCCAAAAATGCAGATTTTCCAAAATAAATTCCTCCGATCCATCACTAAAGCTCCATGGTTTGTACCTAACTCCCAGCTACATAACGAACTCGGCATTACTCCTATCTCCGTCCATTTCTCCCTCCTATCCTCTCGCTTCTATCCTAAAATTCCCCAGATTCCCTCTGCCGTACATTTCAAAATCGGAAAACAAAATCCTCACCACAATAGACTAAAGCGAAAACTACCGCGACAGTTCTTCGACCCTCCTTGATTATCATGCACCCGATGTGGCTTCTCACATTTCATTCACATCTACTCAATGTATTCAAGTCTAAGCTTTCTCAATCAATGTTAATTTAATTCATATAACATCACTGTATCGTACGCGGATGCTGAGGGCCTTCGGGCCAAGCAGAAATAAAAAAAAAAAAAAAAAAAGATTCATTTTGCTTTTATTGTTGACCATCATTTTCTAGAATGATTCTTACTTTCGAATTGAAATTGTACAAATACTTGTTTCTCACGCCGAAGATAGCAGTAATTGTTTAACAAAAATATCGAAAAGAAGTGGTCAAACATTTGACCTAGATTATATTGAGCACGTAGATAATGTTTCACATAAAAATTGTGCCGAAGTAAAATAAATTTCATGTGACGATACGAGATATAATGTAGTATTAATTTCGACGAACGTTTAAGAAATTGTACAAAAGCTCAACCTTTTTTTAAATATAGATTCTTCCTCTATTTGGTTTCATTTTTAATACTAAAGGAAGGATAAGCGAAAGAATAAGAGTTACATTTTCTTCGGGGTACAAGCAGACTCTTCTTAGAATTGCACGAACGCTCAATATCATGGCATTAGTAAGGTGAACCCTAATGCTCTGAATGCACGTAATATGTTCAAAACATTGACGAAATGAATGCTCACAATGAAAACTTATTATACTTTGAAGTCTGCTAGTAGTGAAAAGAACATTTCTATAGCACTATTATTTGAATTTAGAAGTTAAACGTGTTTTTTAAAATGAAAGTTTATTTGCTTGAGAGATATGTAAACTATAATTTTCATTTCAACTCGTCTATTTTACAGATATTTTTCTTCATTTAAATATCCTGTTTTTACAACTACCAGGTTATGACATACAAAAACGGGAAGGTAAGGGAACTTCTTAGGTATGTTTGAAGATAAACATCTGGAATTTCTCTGCGTATGACATCTCTGATTTTGTAAATTCCAAAAACGTAATGGTTCTCCTTTTATTTTTATTTATTTTTACGTCAAAAACAGTTAAAAACTGTGTGTGACCTGCTATGATAGAAGCTTTTCCTGCCCTTAAAACACATGTTCACTTTGAGGACTATGAATAATTTACTGAAGAGGTCCAAACCGAATGCGCACTTACGGAAGCTACAAAATAATTAACTCAATTGTTTTCTGAGAACGCTACAGTCGACTTCGATGACGATGTAAGAGAAAACGAAATCAATTCACTTTTATTTATTTATTTTATTTATTTTACGTCAAAAACAGTTAAAAACTGCGTATGACGTGCTATGGGGAAAAGTGAATTGTGTGCACATTTTCAAAATTCTGTGATCCCTACACTAAGTCATATACTACTTAAATTTTGAATTTTGAAAGGGAGAAAAAAACAACAAAAACTCCCATGTAGTAAAATCTATTTTCAAGGATAAATAAGCAATAAATTTTGAATTTTGAAAGGGAGAAAAAAACAACAAAAAAACTCCCATGTAATAAAATCTATTTTCAAGGATAAATAAGCAATAAATTTTGGCTCTTATTACTTCCTGCCGCGACAACATGGAAACGATAATTTGAATAATTGTATTTCCCACTGAATTCTAGAAGACGTGCACAGAAAATGAAGTTACATTTATGTCCAGAAGCAAAACAAGGGGCCATTTAAGCATTTGCTCAATGGATCAGGGAAACTGGACAAAAAACCTGATCGAGATTGACCCAAAAGCTGTAGTACAATAGTTGTTACAGGTTGTTCATTCTCATTTATGCAGTCCAAATGGTAAATAATGCATTATGTATCATTGTTAAAATTAATGTTACTTTTCTTGTGATGCTCAGTATAGTCTCTAATTGTATAGAAACAGTTATGCAGCAGAAACGATTTCACTTGGGATTTAAACTATTCTATTGAATTTAATCGTTTAATGTCATCTGGCAAAGTGTTGTAAAATAATGTACATGTATTGTATGTTTCGTTTCGATCTTAGGTCCTATCCTGTTTTTGTTATACGTAAACGATATGCCCTCATCTATTAAAAATGGAAGAACAGTTCTGTTTGCCGATGACACGAATGTTCTTTGCAAAAAAGAAACAATAAATAGTACAATTTCAGAAGTTTCAAATTGGTTATTGTAGGAGTGTAGGAGGTTTATTCTAGGGAATAAACTAATAGTTAACGAAGGAAAAACTGTCTCAATGCAATTTTGCGCTTCAAATCGGCAGTCGTATGCTCCATTGAAAATGAACAATATGCAATTAGCTGATGTTAAGGTAACAAAATTTCTAGGCCTCTCAATTCAATCAAACCTCAAATGGAATGTACATATAACAGAATTAAACACTAAATTAAGCTCATTATGTTATGCATTCAGAATTCTTTCTAATTCTGTCAGCCTTCATTCTGTCAGCAGCTCGTTGCGTGTATTTTGCAAATGTACATTCCCGCCTGAGATATGGCATAATATTCTGGGGAAGCTCATCCTTTAGTTCCCAGACATTTAGATTGCAAAAGAAAATTATCCGAATAATGAAAAAATCCCATCCACGTGATCCGTGCAAACCTCATTTCATTGAGCTTGGAATTTTACCATTGCCTTGCCTATTTATTTATGAGTCTGTAGTATTTGTCAAAACTGACTTACTTAACGGTGGGAACTTATTTTCATGTAATACTGATATTTATAGTTACAACACTCGACGTAGAAATCATGTTGATCAAGTGTCAGTATCAACAGCTCACTACAAGAAATCCACATACAATACATGAACGTTACTTTAAAACTCATGGCCAGATGAAATTAAGCAATTAAAATTGGTACACAAATTTAAGTTAAAAGTAAAATATTTTCTGCTGCAAAACTGTTTCTATACAATTAGAGACTATACTGATCGTCAAAAAGAAAAATAATGTTTACTTTAACAAAAACAAGATATAGTATAATGAACTAGTCTACATTTGCATTATATAATTAAAAAAAAAGGTTCAATATGCCTCTAACAAATAATGTATTTCCGGGTCAATGACCCCCATCTCGATCGGGTTTTTGTCCAGTTTCCCTGATCCATTGAGCAAATGCTGAGATGACCCCTTGCTTTGCTTTAGGACGTAAATGTAGCTTCACTATGCGCACGTTGTGTTGAACTTTCCTTTGCGTGTAGTGGTAGTAGAGCTTAGGGTGAGTTTCTATTTTGTTAACAATACAGAAAAATCAAATCTGTTTGTTCCTTTACTGTTAAAAATAAGTTTTCTGTAATTTTGCAACGAAAATATCTAGTTTTTGAAATGTTAATCCCTCGCTTTTTTAAATTTATTATTATTATTACTATGATTTTCATCTTTCAACTATTAATAGTTAAATTGTTGGGAAGGGATTCTGAAACTCAAGAAAGCGTGCGCAGATGATTTTCTCCTCCATACGTCACATACAGTTTTTGACTGTTTTTGACTAAATGAATAAAATAAACAAAAATAAATACGTCGAGTGTTATAGTAATAGACTTAGGCATTTTCTGAAAATATATTGCGGCCCTTAAGCAAGTCATTTTTTACAAAAACCACTGATTCGTAAATAAAAAGACACATTATGGTTATGGTTATGGGTTATGGTACATAAAAACAAAGAAAGACAATTTTATTACTCTAATATTCGATGAACCTTCCTACGCTTCCTCAACGCAACCGTTCACCTTTGTAAGAAATGTTTCTGCGTATTGCGAACTTTGAAAAGCGAAGACATCAACTAAGGCAATATAGTGATATTCTGGTTTCTTTGCCGAAAACTATTCGCTCAAGAATTCAGCAACCTGTCGAGGAGACCCCAGCCAATAAATCACTTTAATAATGGTATGGAAGTAATAGGTCATATAGAATGTTTCACCTGTTCTTTAACAACTGTTACTTTGTATATTTATTAATTAAATTAAAAACGTCTTTTTGAATATTTAATGTTATCTTTAAACATTGTGCAAAATTTTAAGTGTTGTATTTTCTCTGTATTCACAGTTCTTTTTCCTTAAGTACGACTTCACCCTTACCTTCCTTAAAACCATTTTGCTCTTTTTTTTTACAGAAAATGTCTCTTATTAATATATTCCCTTCAGTTAAATTTCTTCAAAATCTACGGGCCAATGTTAAGTGGAAAAGTGGTCTGTGCCTTAAGCATAATTGAAAACAAATGGTCCAGTGACATTGTCCAACTAAACGTGAATGACCTGCGGTTGCCAGAATTGGCCAAAACATCTGTTGGAACTCGCTACAAAATAGCAACCCAACATCTACATTTTTTCCTTAAATACTAACATATCCTGCATAATATAACAGAGTTTTGTGCATTATGCATGCTCTGTTGCAAGCCCTTATGCTTGTTAAATCGTGGCAACGCCGCGACGCTGGCCAGCTTACAAGCCGGCAACCCCGCGCAACCGACAAGTTTGGCGGTTGTTTTGCCACGTCTCGTTGCAATCACATTATAAAATTAATCACGATGTCAGTCTCTGCATCATCATTTTACACTTTAAATTCACATGCAATTTATATTTATAATTTAAACCTCTTTCTTAATATCTCAATAAAACATATTGTGCACACAATTCACTTTTCCCCATAGCACGTCATAGGCAGTTTTAACTGTTTTTTGACGTAAAATAAATAAATAAGTAAATAAACATAAAAACAAGCTCGAATGTCATTGGCCGAGACGATGCGCGCGCGGGAACATTATCCCCCCCCCCCACCGTCTCAACGGGCAATTTGTTCAGTTCGTCTGCAGCCACGGCCTCCTGTGCAGTATCTCGGCGCAAACGGTGTCAGCATGCGTTTGCTCGTTTCATAACTACACGCGGGATCCAATGCAATGCCCCACATTGCGTGCTAGTTTCATCTGTAACTTTAATGTACTTATCATAAACAGTGCAACGCTGTGTTTCTTTTCAAATGCAATATGAACTGTGCTAATTACAAGTTTAATGCATCAGCTCGTGCTCTGTAGCTACGCGTGGGGATCTACGCATTTATGCAGTGTCCCAGAATTTGTGCTAATTTCATCTGTAACGTTGATATTTATCACAGACAGTGCCACGCCGTGGTTTCCTTTGAACAACCATGTGATCTGTGTTAATCACGATAACTCCACGTGGTGCCCCGAGTTGAATCATGCCCCCACCCCCGTCACCTGCTTATCAACGCAGTCATGACGTCATGCGCCCTCGGGCGTGGAAATCAACATCTGGCTTTTGCCACATGGATTTCACTGTGTATTGTATACTGTTTTCCTTTCAGCGCACATCAATTTCTTCAGTTTGTGTTAACCTCAATCCTTTTCATTAATGCCTAGGCATTTGATTCAGCCAAGGATTTCATGAGAAATCATGATTGCATCATTGCAATTTAATGTATTTTATTGTATATTTAATCAGCTAATTATATGTTTTTATGACTGGCTTAATTCACAATTTTTATTTCCCACGTAAATGGCAATACCTCCTTTGTATAACATATTAATTGGTCCTCCGTTCGTAGCTATCATAGGATTAATGTTTGGGTATGGCAATTAAAATAACCATCAATAAGTCCACTACCTACACGCCTCCCAGCAACATCTCAAAACCAAAATAAACTTGAACAACCAGTCGCGTCCAAACAGGTGCACATTATCACCAAGATTGGCACTTCAGCAAAAACACAGTTAACGCAGACGGTCGATTCGAACTAATCCTTCGCCGGTAATCTTCGGCCAGTATAAGAACACAGACAATCGCAGTTTTGTCGCGCCCAATCGCCGCCAATACTTCATGTTGAGATTGGTGACACTGGTGAGTAGAAAATAGAGCTGGCTCGTCCGCCATGTTTTCCATCAATTTGCCATGTTCCCCAAGTGAATGTTCCCTAAGGCCATTCATCCCCCCACCCCCTTACAACTGAATCAAGAATCTGTACAATGGCATACACATAACAAACCTATAAAATATCTAGACCTTTTCTTAGACACACGCCTCAATTGGAAAAATCACATCGACAATAAACTTATAAAGCAAAAATTAAATTACACCAACTAAAAACAATAATAAATAGATCAGCTAAATTACCCCACAATACTGCCTAACAAAATTATCACACGACCACTATTATTATATGCATGCCCAGTTTGGATCAGCGCAGCCAAATCAAACATCAAACACCTCAAGTAATCCAAAATCAGTTCCTGCACACCATCACGAAAGCCCCATGGTACGTCTCCAAAGCACAACTCCATAAAAAATTGCAGATAGAACCGATAACCAACCACATTATTTTTTTATCCACCCACTTCTTCCAAAACATACCAAATATACCCAAACTAACCCCTTTAAGACTCTACCAAACCCCAACTCACAGAACCCGCATTAAGAATAATTCCCTTTCCATACATTCCTAAATAAATTCTCATATCTCGACCGAAAGTAGAGAAATTGTACAAATATACCTCTACCACCCTAGTAGTAATGTAAATTGTATTTTAAGATTTTTATAAGATTATTGTAAATTAATTGTAAGTAGATATAACAACTATAACAAATGTAGAGTGTATTAACACTGATCTTGTATTTTTCTAGCCAAAAGAAAATAAATAAATAAATAAATTTAAACAAATAAATTAATTTAAACAAATTAATTAATTAATGTAAACAAATAAATTAATGAATTAATTAAAACAAATAAATAAATAATTTAAACTAATAAATAACATATAATTCTGATTTGGACATGATCCCTCCGATTGCGCCACAACATAGTGTATTTGAAAGAGATACAGGGAACCTGACTTCTTTTTGTAATCACGTAAAACATTTAATTCTTCTACTCTTAACCGCTTCCTCCTCACAACCTCTTTCTTTGCATTAACAAAAACCAAAGGATATTTCAAAACTTCACCGCCGATTACATTATAATTAGAATATCACCAATCCCTAATATTGCAGTACTGTATTCGATAAACCATTAACACCACCAGTAAAAGGCTTCCCTTGACACAAACACTTTAATTTTGAAACATGAGGTTTCAATAAAATATCACACTCTTCAAAAATCACAATATTATGAAATTCTGCCATCTCTGCTAGACAGACCTTGCCAGGTTCCGACAAATAATAATTTGAAGCAAGAACATTACCACTGAAGAGCATCTCAACATACCAACTCTTTCCTTCTGCTGGAGGACCCCACAAATTCAACTGCTGGAGGAGCAATTGTTCTGATCTCTTGAGACTCTGGTTGAACGCAAACAACACAAAGTCATCACTTACTGATACTAATATAGTGATGGGGAACATTAGGCAACCTTAGTTATTAAAAAAAACAGTATTAGCAAGTAAGAAACAAAAAAAAATACACGAAACTAGCGCCTAACTGTTGAAATGTTTTAATCAAAATGTTTCCAATTTCCTAATCCATTCAGATAGGATGTAATAATGGTATTTCTATCTCCCAACTCAGCCTGAGGATATTAAGCAAGACGATGTTGAATGGACAACATCAAATATATGTTTAATTAAAGAGAATTCAAAGTAATTATGTGGACGAACTAGACAGGCAACACCATCCCAAAATGTGGGTGGAAAGCCGGTTGAGCGGAAACAGTGGAATTCAGCCCAAGTGGTCGGCAATGGATGGGCAGCGGTGGGGGCGCAATAGAACGCAACCAGCTCGTTACTGTGCGCGCGCGGGCGCTGGCCTCCGCAGGCGCCGGGGCGGCAGCGCGCGTATGCACGGCCGCGGGGGAGCCGAGCTGGAAACGTGATAACGCCCCTCCCCCTCCGCGCACCCCGCTCGCGGATGCTGCCGCATTAACAGGCCCGGCAGAGTGCGCTTCCCGTTAACAGCGGCAAGTAAAGCAATCGCCATCTGACAAGCGGAGTCGCTCCGATAATCGACGCGGCCGCAACTACCAGCCCTCCCCGCCTCCCGCCCTTTCCCCCTCCCCGCGTCCCCCCCCCCCCTCCCGCCCCGCACCCCCTCGCCCCCCTCAACCCGCGCAGCCACGCCTCGTCTCGCGCCGGCCCGGCCGCCCCGCCCAGCCAGGTCTCACCCCGCCTCGCCCCCCCCGCCCGTGCCCCCGCCCTGCGGCCGGTCGCAGCCGGCGCCCCCAGCTGGCCGTGGGTGCCGCCCACGGCGCCGCTTCCCTCCACGCCCTCCCGTCGCCCCCCCCTCTCCAGAGGTCAGCGCCTCGCTTGCTCTGCCGGGCAGGTCATCCGTCTCGCAATCCATCACGCTCACCTTCCGCCGGCCACGCAATCAACCGGCCACACCAGCCCTCCCGCCTCCTGGCCATCCTTCAGCCTTCCTTTGCCACGTGCCCTTTCGCCCGCATTCTAACTGTCCCGACGATACGCTTCCCGTCGTCGACGATTCCAAGCACGTACCGCCCACGACGCGAGGCACGCTGCTCCCTGGCGCGCTCTGCCTCGCTGTTCCCAGCCCGTCCGCCCCGCTCCCCCCGCCCGCCCAGCCCCGCCCAGTCCCGCCGTGCTCGCTCTGCCCTGCTCGCCCCGCCCTGCTCGCCCCGCCCTGCTCGCCCCGCCCTGCTCGCCCCGCCTTGCTCGCCCCGCCCTGCTCGCCCCGCCCTGCTCGCCCCGCCCTGCTCGCCCCGCCCTGCTCGCCCCGCCCTGCTCGCCCCGCCCTGCTCGCCCCGCCCCTGCTCCCCGCCCGCCCCCCGCTCGCCCCCCCCTTGCTCCCGCCGCCGGGAGAGGGCGGCGGGGCGCGCGTGCAGCCGGAAGCCCTCCGCGTCCGCTTTTAACATGCATCCCAGACATTTAGCAGCTCGCTCCCTTCTGCTCCGCATTTAGTATTCATTGGCGTCGTGAGCGGCGGGCGCGCGTAGGAGCCGGCCGAGCACGGGAGATGGGAGGGGGGCGGAGGAAGGAACCGCAGGCCCAGAGGTGGCCACAGTGATACGCGCTGGAGAGCAAGTGGAGATGAAATCGCGGGAGGGAACAATGCTATTGTACCTGCGGCGAACGGCCAGTCGCAAACTGTGAGGGTTGTCGGCTTCCGACAAAGAGGAAAAGGAAACAGAGGCCGCAGACGGTATATGCGACTTGGAGAAAGGAGATGAGAGCAGCGAGTGGAGAGGCATGCAGGTAGCTGCTGGCGATTGCACGCAAGGCCATTCTCCAAGGATGTTAATACGAGACGAGTTGGGACAATAATGTAATTAAAAGCCGCATCACTCAAACAAGGAGGACGGCCGCAGGCGAAAGACGAGGGGAAAGGGGGGGGGCGCAGGAGGGCGGGCGGGGAGATGCTGGCGGTGGTTGGGGGGAGCAAGCCAAGTGCACTCCTACAACCCCGACTGTGGGTTGAAGCCTCGGCCAAGGTGACGAAAGACAGGTGCATAACATACGGCCGATGTGGGGCGGGTAGGCGGGGAGGCGGGAGGCCGGTGGCGGCAACGACGGCGGATGTAAAGGTTCCCAGGCAGGGGAGGGGCGTGCGAGGCGCTCATGGGTGGGGGAGGTCGGGTGCTCTCGCTCTTTGGCGGGCGGCGGCGTGGTGGCCTTTCCTTCCCGCTAATGGCCTATATTCTCCGCCGGCGAGCAGAGCACTCCGTGGCCACGCCCCCTCCCCGCCCCCTCCCGTCCCACGTCCCCTGGGCGCGTTTGCTGGCAGAGATCGGCTGCGACATTCAGTTTGGTGGAACAGAAAAGCCGTTCCAGGTTGTGTTTGATGTGCATTTAAACACGCTCGGGTCTATCGTTCGATTCATTTTCGTCTGGAGAAACGAATAGAAGAGTTCTCACATTGTGGAGTACCTTTCCATCGGCCATTGACTTGCATAGGTCTTTTTGGCAATTGAGGGGGTGATTTCCTTGCACCAGAAAATGGAGACATTTGAAAACCGTATTATGCTTGCAAGCTATCGTGCTTCCTTTTCATATGAAAGTAGGCTGCCTGTAGATAAAATCAAATTAATTTTACATTTCCTTTATTTTTGCGATGCATTCGGAAAGTGATATACAGTCAGGTACGCCCTACGCTCTACATACACAAATTTATAACGACATTAGACATTTTTAAATTAAAATTTGCCATTTGTATCATTAATGTGTTCCAAAGTAAATTCATCACAGTAAAATGAATAGTTCAATGTAATTGATAAGTGGTATTTAAAGAAGTTAAGAATATATGTGTGTGTATGTGTATGTGTGTATATATATATACACGATCATAAATTGTATATGTATGGATTTTTCTTAACTTCTCTAAATACAACTTATCAATTATATTGAACGATTAATGTTACTGTGATGAATTTACTATGAATCACCTGGTTCGCAATAAACATCGTGTTCATTAGACCTAACGAGTATTAGACCTGTTGTCCGTGGACCTAACGACCTGAAACCATACGAAAGGCAAATTTTAATATAAAAAATGTCCTATATCATTTTGAATTTGTGTTATATATATATATAGGCGTGGTGGCCTTTCCTTCCTTGTATATATATATATATATATATATATATATATATATATATATATATACATATATATATAGTGTCGATGGAGTCGCGGGCACATGTGTGTGCGTGTGTATACGACTCCATTGCTGCTTGCAACACTGGTCTCCCATTCCATCGTTAAAACTGCTTGCCTGATGTTTGACTTTCTTGAAAGATTTTTCTTTTATTTATTTCCATTTCTTCCAGCAGTGGCTGAACCTGCTGTTCCTTTCCAATATTTAGAATAGTGATTCCTACAGTTCTTTTCAAGACTTCGATCTCTGCTTCCTGGATGGTCTCTTTCAGTTAAACCTTTGGCTTCATCGCAGTTCATAACGATAGAGTTACAAAATATTATAGGTAGGTGTTTGTTTGATCGGTTAAAGTCTCAAAATTGTGTCACATATATTCTGACGAACATCACAGATTTGCGACATTTAGTCTCAAAACAAATTTAACATCAACTTTGAGAACATTTACATATTACTCTCAAATAATTTATCGTGAATAACATAAATCAAATACAATTTTATAAAAATTATTTTGGCAAATTACCTAAAATGGCAGAAATTTTTTGTTTCTCTGCTAGCTCCGTGCACTATTTTATCTCTCCTTATCAACGTTCCCTTTTAAAGTTCTCCCCGGCCTCGGGGCGTTGACCTATATTTCAGCGCTTTTGCGCTGTTCGCCGTTACCTTCGCTGCTCGCCTCGAAGTCGACCTCGGAGGGACGGCTGCGCACGCCAGCGGTTGTGCGCCGGCGTTCGAAGACCTTGCTGCTGCCAGCTGCTCTCGGCTGCGGCGCGTGCCGTTTCACCTCACGTCCTCATCGGCTTTTTTCCTCTCACGGCGCCTCACGTCCTCGTCTGCTTCTTTCTTCCTCTTACGGCGCCTCACGTTCTCGTCTGGTTCTTTCTTCTCCCGACGTCTCGTTCACGCTCGCGTGCGAATATCCCTTGCCTACTGATTGAATAATTGCATATTTGCTTACTTCGGGCGTACGCGTCGCACTAGATATCACAGTCTACTCGGCGCCTCTAATCGAAAGGAACTGCGTCTTCACCATGAAAATTACCGTCCCTTCTTTGCTGACCACTGAATCATTTTTAACTATTTAATTCGAACCACTTGCTCCCGTCCTCGACAGACGACAAATTCTCCTCTGGCAAAATTCTAATAACTTCTTGACTATCTACACGTCTCTATGAAGTCCAAAAACTCCTACTTAATCTCTCGCTGAATTTACAAGTCGAAGTTACTACTCGAACGGCTATCGGCATAAAAAGGAATGTTCGGTCGCTCGCCGTCTTCATGTGTCCGCCCTCCTCGTAGGGGGAGCAGCACGTCATTTCCCCAGTCTGACCGCTGATACGTCACCTGACTCGCGCCGTGCCGGGGACATTGCACGCAATAGTCTAGGAGACGCGCCCCTTCTGAATGGCGCCTCGCTCGTTCACCACATCTACAACCGTCGTTTGCATGTTGTGTGGGCGTGTGGTACGAACGTGGGCATTCGCATGCGCATGCGCATTCGTCACAATATACACGGAAATTATTTAGTTTTTCCTCCAAACACAACCTTTCTCATAAACAGCACGATATCTTAAATTAAAAAAAACATCCACATATTATATTATCGTATCTATTTCTTTTATGGTTCTTAGTGTTTGTTTTCCTCCAAACCCATAATTTTATTTCTAAGTCGATAATCCACGAAAACATTGACCCAATTTTAAAGAAAAGAAAAAATGAAAGAAGAACATAGTGTTATGAGCCATATTTACATTCACAAGATAACCACGTAAAAATAAATTTTCATTTTCTTTGGCAGTTTCATTAGGAAAGCCTTTTCTTTCACTAAGAATACTTGGCTTTTTAATTTGTTTTTTGTGAAACTTCTCACTCTTCGTCTTCAAACGTCATCAATAGTTGGCCAACACCGTTACCACTTACCATCTACCTTTTTTACACAGTTTTAAGTGGTAAACTCCCAACTAAAAACGGACGTGGGGTTACGCTCCACTAGTGGAGGGGCGCAGCGCTCCCCTTCCCCTTCACCGGGCGGCGGGGGTTAAAACCCCGAGCCCGGCAGCGGAGCGCTCTCTGCTCCATTGGACACGACCTCCATGCTGCTCGCGACGTGCCACAGTCCGTGGCATAACCAGCACCCGAGTGGACGAGCGAACGAGGACGGATCCTGCCCTCCCGGCCCTAGGTGTGGACCCAGTAGGCGCCGCTGAGATCTTCGGTGGCCTGGCCCGCAGCCAGCCACTTCGCTGCCACCGGTGGGCAAGTTATCGCCGAACCGGGCGATAGTGGCCCTGTTGCCTGACCCTGCCGGCCGCCGACCTGCGCGGTCGGCGCCACCGGCAGAGACACAGTACAGCAAGAACGCCGTTCGACCTAAATTCTTATTTGTTCATTTATTTTCGTTATCTTTTATTGTATTCGTTGGTGCAAAATTAAAGCGACTGAACAACACGTGTGTGAACATCTAACCCTGGATCCTACAAATACAACAAAAACCTTTTTCATTTCTTTCACATATTTTTCACTATTCCCACTTAAATAATAAGGATTATCGCTCTTTTCTCCATATTTTATTTGGCTCTCCACGATTAAAAGTAGTTTTGTTTGACCTTTTGCCCCGGTGCGGTGTAAGATGCCTGCTATCCCAGTCCCCTAAAATGCAGAAAGCCAAAGTATATTTCCAATAATACACAAGTAATTTTCAAGAATCTTCATGTAATCCTGTAATGTTCATTATGAACGGTAGCTGAAGATAGGTACGGAGGTATTCTGGAGCCCAGAAAAACCTCAAATTGTACATTACTGATGTTAATTAATTGACTGTACATTACCCTTATACTACCCATAGTTTTTGCTGTTTTTGACGATTGAGAAATAAAGAAATTCTTTTGAACATATCTTGTATATTTTGATATTCTCTTTAAATGAAAATAGGCCTCTGAAAATATGGCTGAATAATCTCAGCGGGACATGAGTTTTACATGTAGAAATATAGGGACTGTGCGCTTCGGATCTTATCACTAATATAAACTATTTCTATAACATACGAGTACATTTTATATCTATATTTACTTAAGGACTTTGAAAGGACTAAATAGAACTTATATTTTCCTTGGAACCATTTCAAACCTCTAACAAGTGTGGCACCTAAGAATTATCTTGAATTCCTAAATTTAATTCCAACTTATGACAAGTTTTGTAGACAAAAGATTATATTTTTGTCCTTAGGTCTTTATATTTTGCATGAGTAACAAATATAACGAAAAATCTTCGAATCACTTTTGCATACCCTAAACTAGATAATAAACGCTATAAGATAATAAACTTATGAAAATTATCTATCCGAAACTCGGTAAAGTTTATTATCTAATTAGAAAACTCTCGTCTGCACACAGTATTGTCAAATACATAAATTACGTCAAGACGTCAGAGCAAAATTGAAAATTTAAAAAAAAATGTAAATTTTGCAAAAACTATAGTGTCCGGAAATAATTAATTTAATATATAGAATCAATAAGCAAACTAATTATTTATGACCTGTTTTTGTAAAAAGTGGCAAATCTCATTTCGAGTAACTGGTTGTGTCAGAAATACTTGTGTGTAGTAAGTCTGTCCCTCGCAGGACAATAATGGTAACCTCCAAGGAGATAGTTTTGAAAAAAAAAAAAAAAAAGATTGAATACTTTTGAAATTTATTATTTCACAATTATGAAAAATTGTCAACACTACGTAAAAATAGCCCTTTTCAATACAATAGCGTTGGTTCGTGGGTTGAGAAGTTGAGCACGTAGTAGTTCGCTGAAGGCTGTCAACCGCGCCAGTTGAGGTTGTCCGTGCATAGCGGGTTGATCGGTCCTCCTCGTCTGTGGTTCGAAGAGGTCTTTCAAACCCTACGTGTTGTGAGCGCTTGCTTCCCTTGTCACATTTCTGCCAACGGCGTGCAACAATCACATAATACGTACGGGGCAAGTTATGCGCAATGTTTCATTATGTCATAATGTATTGTATAATTAGTGGCGTATTTTGTAATTAAATACTCAATGACGACGCATTGTACAATTAATTTGAAAAAGTATTTTCAGTTTTCAAACTCGTTCAATAGTTAGTAAATAATTAAACAAAAATGGAAAATTTTCAGAATCAACATGTCATCTTATCATCCATCCTATATGGATTTCTTTGTTACCTTACTTCTATTCCTATTTCCTCCCTTTTAACTCTGGAAATTTTTAAGAACGAAGATCAGTTTTGAATCGATCAACTTTGACGTATCAAATTACATGCCCGCAAAGTAATGAAATTTGCTTAATAGCTTTATGCAATTCTTGGACCTCTTTCTTCGAGTTGCACAATTATATACAGCGAAGCGATTCCCGCCCTTTTGAAAATCGATATCTCGATCAAGAAATCGCGCCTGGCTGCTCATGGAGGCGAAACGCAACCCGTTATAGTTTCATCGGCCAAACAGCGCTGCCAAGCGTACCGAGTTCCACACAAAGGGAGCGGGCGGCGCCCGAGGCAGGCGGGGGAGGCCGAAGGCGCACGGGGCGGGGGGCGCGGGGGGCTGCTCCGGGCGCCGCGGCGTTTAAGAGGGAGCGCGCCGCGCCCCTGCTACGAGTTATTTAAAGCGTATGTGGAGCTGCCGACCGGCAGAGGGAGTGTGCAGCCGGCGGAGCTGCTTTCAGACGCGCTCCACACAAATTTACAGCCTGAAAATTGAAAAACGTGAACACATAGACATTATTAAAAATTAACCAAGCAGGTTTACAAAATCCTAGTTTAACTTGATTCTATTACAATAGTGGTCATCAACCAATAGTCCACCTCGATAGCTTGGAGACCGCGACATGTTGGCGGGCCATGGAAAAATCTATGCATTATTTGCTTTTACTTTGTTTTATTGTTAATGAAATAAAAAATATGGAAATTCATATCAAACAAACAAGAAGAAATATCCCGTTAAACGTGGACACTTAAAAAGCTTTATCGGTTAATAGTAACGGAACGAAAATTTTTATTCATTTGGTTATTACTAAAAAAGGTATAGAATGTTTCATAATTAAATGAGCACATGTTATTTTGTTATATTATGTATATTACTTATAAATAAAAATAAGCTATGATATTATTTTATAACATAAGTATCTTTTACATAAAATTCTTAAATGTTGTCCGCGGGGTTTACAATTATGAATTTACTGATTAGTAAGGTCCGAAAGAATACTGGGCATTGTTTATAATATCAAAACTATCCGGATGTAAATGTACCCTGTAAAGTCACCCAAGGGACTATCACATCAATAATGAACACACCTATGAAGCTCTACTTTACTGTTGCAAATAAGACTGCGAGAAAGAAACGTATAAATTTGTTCCTTCAATTTTTGCATGGAAAATGATATTTTTTATCACATTCGTTTTTCCAGTGCATTACAAAATCAATAACATTCACATACTTTGCGGCGTAATTTTAATTTAAGATTGATCCTTCGTATCAGAGGTTATACCTTTTCTACTTTCTCGTATACATACGTATATGCGGAGTAATATACATAGTATATTACTTTCTCGTGTTCGTACATATATACAGAGGTACGTAATATAGAGAAAGTTATTTAATGCTACGGATAATCGTTTTCCAAATTTCAACGGAAATACACGTTTGGAGTCCCCTGATAACAACAAAATATTTTTCAAAATGTCCGTCCGTCCGTCCCTCCGTTTGTCCTTCAGTCCGTCCATTCGTCCAACTGTGATCACCACTAGCGTCTAAACTATACGTAGAATGTTTTCCAAAATGGATATTCCCCGACCGATCTGGCTTGACTCAAAGCTTTGCGATTTTGAAAAACTTTTGAAAAATTTGGAAGTACTTTATATGAAGCCCCACGGACATTTTCAAAATTTTCTCAACAATGGCTCCAACTTTTTTCTTCAAATTTCTTGTAAGAATAGAGTAAAATACAATTATAAAGGTGACATAGGTTCGATTTTCACGGTTAAATCTGAATTTTCGGAAATTTCAATAGTTTCATTTTCTCGGCGTCTTCCTACAACTACAAAATTTAAGATTGAAATTTTCTTGAAACCCCAAAGGTTTGTGCACCAGCATTATAAACAACTGTTCGCAAGAAACCGTTCATAAAAAATGCCTTTTATGGCAAAAATGGCTTTTTATCTGTGCAAGTTTTTAGATGTGGAGGCCCTGAGAAAGGATAATCTTATCATTACTAATCGATATAGAAAACCTACCTTTTCAGGAAGCTCCCTCAACTATTTCTCCAACCACCCTAATGTTCATAAAACTAGTATCATTAACAGCTTAGTGGATAGAGCAATTATACTGTCTAATAAGAGATTCCGTAAGACCAATTTAAATTTGATCAAAGAAATTTTAATCAGTAATAATTACCTTCCGGATTACTTTAATACTATTATTACCAAACGCTCATCCAAAATTAAAAGAACAGATTTACGTACAGAGGTAACGTGTGTTTCAACTCACTCAGACAATGTAGATGGCAGGAAAAAACTATTGTCATCCCCCTTGTTAAAGGTATCTCCTTACAAGATCAGAGCTGTTTTAAAAACTGGTGGGTTTGATGTTGTTTTTGGCAGTCACTATAAACTTCAACACATTATCAAAACTTGCAGAGATTAACTCAATAAGAAAAACAGGATCAATGTGGTGTACAAAATTAATTGCATAACACAAGGCTGCGATAAAGTTTATGTTGGACAAACTAAACGCCATCTAATTATTAGAAACAAAGAACACCAAAGAAATAGTGAGACAAAGGGTGATGACAATGTTATTTCTAAACACGTTCAATTTTCTGGGCATAGAATGGACTGGGAGAATCCCATCATAGTCGACCAAGAAAGTAGTTGGCACAAAAGATTAATCGGCAGTCGAGTCCGAGAAGCCATGCTGTGCACATGGGGCGTCCTAGCTTTTATCTACAGTGGTTTTTCGGCAGCGCCATCTGACGGTGATACGTTCCAAGTTCAAGCTCGCACACATCTGAACAGTACGTAATGTCTACGAGTGGCTGCCCCGACACGAGGCAGCACATTTCTAATGCAATGCATAATCCTAATGCTTCATGCAGTGAAAACAATGAAGTAAACCAGTGCAAGCAAATGTGTTTTCAAATGATCATACTGGGGAAAACAACGATCAGGATAGTGAAGTTCAAACCCAGCAACATCATGTGTTTCATACGCCCCAACAGCAATTTATACTGCAACAATTAGGTCAGCAACCACAATTGACGGAAGTGAATTGGATATGGATACTGGATATAATTGGCTGCAAGTACCTCACAAGCCCTGCAGCTACCACCTCAGCGGCAGCAATCCCACGCAATGCAACAAGCAACCTTTCAGCAAAATGCTTATCAGTATGACCAAGGTAAAAGACAAAGCCAGCCAGCTGCTCACACCCTACGCAAAACAGTGAAGAAACTCCGATCTTGGATAATGAAAACAAAAAACGAAAGCTTTCGGATAACCAAAATACAAATTTAAAAAAGATGAATATCAACCCAGTGCAAAATAATGTACCTATTCACTCAAGATATGCTTCTTTCAGTGAAGAAGAAGAAGAAGAAGAAGAAGAAGATGTTACAGAAACGCCAACTGTTACGAAAGAGAACAATATTAAAATTCCTCCAATATTCGTTCATATGGCCGGCAATGAATATTTAACATTAATACAAACCTAAATTCAGCTGCTAATGACTTTCTAACTAAACAAAATGGCGAGTACACTAAAGTAAATTTCAGTGAAATCAATGACTAGAAAATTTCGAAAATACTGTGAAGGAAACAACATCGTATTTCACACTATCGAGATCCAAGTAATAAAGTGTTATATGTTGTAATCAAAGGCATCCCGACATGTTACACCGAACAAGATATTATACAAAAACTGAAAAGACTGGAATATCCCGTAATTAAAGTGTGTAGACTTTAAAATAAAGCCAGAAAACCTTTGCATATAGTATCAATAGATCTTGTTGACAATCCCAAATCCAAAAATATATTTAATGAGGACAAATTATTGTATAGTATAATTCGAGTTCAACTAAGAAACAAACCTAACCAACCTATTCAATGTAAGCGCTGTCAATGATTTGTTCACACTCAGGCAAATTGCCACAATATTCCTAGATGCGTGAAGTGTCTCGAAAACCATCACTATTCTCAATGTAAAAAACATGATAGTACCGCCCTTAAATGTGTTAATTGTAAAGGCGTTCACACCGCCAATTACAGAGGCTGTCCAGAATTTAAAAAACGGGCAAAACCCTACCAAGGTCAATCCCGAAGACCATTACAAAGCTTCCAATCCAATCAATACTTTAATGACTTCGCACCTAGACCACCGTTTTATGACCCTTCTCCTCCAGTATCATCTACATTTATCAGACAACCTCCTCCACCTCCTTCACTCCTCCTGTTTCTTGAGAAACATTCCACCACTGCACCCCTCCTTACAATAGAGCATGGACCAAACCAATAACATTCTGATGTAAATAATTTAATTTCAAATATATTATCCCAAATAATCTCTTTTAATACCTCAAACCAAAAATGTGGTTTTACATGTTCCCCCCAAATTACTTTAATGGATCCAAATAAACCATATGCTCTTAGCCTACTTAACTTTAATGCAAATGGAATAAAGAGACAAGAAAATTCCTTTCGGGGACTTCTTAAACAAGCATAAAATACTAATAGTATGTTTAACAGAAACTCATCTCATACCAGGCGAACGTTTCTCAATACCCGATTTCAAAATTTATCGTAATGATCGGATCTCAACAAATGCTTCAGGTGGAGTAGCAATCATAGATCCTTAAAGATGTTAAGCATAGTGAAATACCTGTTCCCCACTCAACAGATTTAGAAGCAATAGCCAGGGGCGGCTCGTCCTAACGGGCCACAGGGGCCGGGCCCCACCAATATTTAATAAATACACAAAAAAATTATCTTTACAGTAATCGTTTTGTGTGGCAATTGCAGTGTTTTATTGGAATTGTTCGTGAAGATCGACAATTCGTCCCCAAAACTCATTCTAAGTCCCAATAACAAGAATTGGGGGGTTATAGTTACTTGCCGCACTCAAAGATAGCGTTAGTAGTGCTCACGGGGCCCGGCCTGCGTGGGTCCCAAAGCTGTATCTCAACTCCCTTTACAAGGTCAGCGCCCTGTCGTACTGGGCGCGACCACTGCTTGCTCATTTTAATGGTCCTAGGGGCCCGCACCAGCGGGCCCTTCTCAGAAAACGGCAGTCTGGCCGCGCCGTTTGCAAAGTGCACGTGGAAGTTCTGCGCGCTGTAAGATGAACACGGTGGATTCATTACGCCTTTCCCTTTTTTCTTCACTGAGGCTTGAAGAAAAAATTGATATTAAACGGTTAGAAGCACATCAATCGAGTAACTTTTCATTTACACAAATTGATGGAAAGAAGAAAAGAACTCTCAGTATTCCGAAAGATAAGCATTAGCATCATTTTTACAAAAATCTTTGTTTGTTGAATTTTTAAAAGTTATTTTAAATCCTACTTCTGATTTTGAGGAAAGATTGTAGATTTAAAGGTTTAATTAATTAATAATTAGTGTTAATTATATGAATGATTAAATGAAAATTCTTTAATTAAATAAGTTATTGATTCTGAGATGATATTCATGCTTTTGCACCCAGCCCCACCAGGAAAAAATGTTACTATCCGCCACTAGCAATAGCAATTAACATTAGCTACAACGGATCGGAAGTAGTTATCATTACTGCATACAAACTCCCTAATAAGAACTTTCCAACAGAAAACGGTAATATCTGTTCTCAATATCCCCGATTTATATTCATGAGAAATTTAAATAGCAAAAACAGAGCTTGGGGTTGCAATGTGACTACACATCAGGAAGCGAAACTGCTTAATCTCATTAACGCAAGCGGTCACATTAGAATTCATGTCCCTATAGAACCCAACCACTACCCAACAGATCCAAACAAGAAAGCAGACATTCTAGATATAATCATTACAAAGGCATAACCTCATCGATCTACCTGAAAGTAGTACCAGATTTAGATTCGGACCATTCTCCTATCATCATATCGTTGGAAACACCGACAAACTCTTTAGAAAAAATACCGAAACCAATCAATGGTAAAATTAACTGGAATCATTTCCGTGACTTAATAACCAACAGTTTGACATATCCATATAACATGACGTAGATATTGAATTAAACAAACTCACAAACTGCATACACCAATCATTAAAATACGCGCTTATACCCTCCAATCAGTCACGCAGAAAGTCAAATTCAACACTGCCTAAAGAGCTTCTCGAACTATTTTTTTTTTTATATATATATTAATTTGTTGCGTCTACTTCGACGCAACGCGTCTCCAAGCCCCTTGGGGGGCGTTGAGCGCTTTGCGCTTTTAGGAGTAATCCTCCCATTACTGCGCTTGTTTTATGGAGTAATCCTCCGTTAACATTGTCTGTCGCGTCTCGTCGTAGTCGGTTGTCAAGAGGACCGCCAGGTAGCAATCTCCGCGTACGCGCCTCCAACTGCGCGTTCCTGCGTCACTATCCAGCGGCCAGAATTAGGAAGGAATAAGGATAGGGGGAGGGTTTAGGACTCTTCACAGGGGTTGGACTAGCCCTTGTGAAGCAGCCGAACTCGTTTTGTTGGAACAAAATTTCACATGAGATTCAACGGGAATCGAACCCGGATCTCAGTGGTGAAAGGCTTGCGACTTTGCAATGAGCCACGAGTACGAGGAGTTTAAAAAGAAAAGAAAAATTCCTCGTATTTGGCTATCCAATAGAAATATAAACAATAAACGTGAATTAAACCACATATCAAAATTTGTAAAACAAAAAATAGATGAATTTATATTTTTAAACATTCATAAATTTCTAAGCCAACTTCACCACAATGGAAAACCATCAAAAGCATTACAAAAGAAGAAACAGAGCTACCACCTTTACAGAATAATAGTAAGATAGCATGCACAGATGCTGAAAAATCGCAGGCTCTAGCAGAATATTTAGAAAGTGTCTTCACCCAAACCCCATAGAATATCCTATTTTCAATGCGGAAGTAGAAGAGTACATAAAAGTATGTGCACTGTCCCAACGAAGATAAAATTCATTTCTCCTTCAGAAGTGGCAATTATGAAACTTTCCAAAACTAGAAAAACACCAGGGTATGGCAGTGTCAGAAACAAAGCATTAAAAGAACTTCCTTGACAAGCAATTGCAATAATCACAGCAATATTTAACGCATCGCTGAGAATAGGATACTATCCGCCGTCATGGAAACGAGCAGTCAGGGATTTTGCAAGCCAGGCAATAGCCCCAAAATTCCAAGCAATTACAGGTAATTGCATTAAAGTAATTACATTAATTAGCCTACTCCCTTCTTTAGCTATTTTTTTTTAAAACTTGATTTAAATCGACTCCAAACATACTTAACGATATTTAAAGCAATTCCCAACACTCAATTTGGTTTTAGATCGAATCATGCAACTACCCATCAACTGCTGCGACTTGTAGAGTACATAGTAAACGGTTTTTACGATAAAAACCACTTAATAGCACTCTTTTTAGACATTTCACAGGCATTTGATCGAGTTTGGGACAATAATGTACAAACTACGAGAAATTGGAACACCTGGTTAACTGCAGAAACTAACTCGGAGCTTTCTTACTGACAGATACATTCAAGTAAAAATAAATGATGCTCTGCCACCGCTTTACCCTATTCTCGCAGGCGACCCACAAGGCTCGGTTCTTTCACCAACGCTGTTCTCAATTTTCAGCAGACTATCCAACTCCACACGAAGCAAATATAGTTTTTTACGCTGACGATACTGCTATCTTCACTTCACATACCGACATCAACTTAGCCGACATCAACATACAATCATACATTTACAGTAATACTAATTAGACCATAAAATGGAGAATTAAAATCAACCCCTCAAAATACAATGTCAAATATTCACACTAAGACGGCCACCATTCCCTTACACCCTTCTTCTTCTTCACTATCAAGGATTAGGCAACACTATCAAGGATTAGCCAACCATCTTTTCCTTGGACGTCCTATTTCTCATCTTCCGAAGGATTTATTAGTTTATACTTTTTATTTTTATTTATTTTACGTCAAAAAAACAGTTAAAACTGCGTATGACGTGCTATGGGGAAAAGTGAATTGTGTGCACATTTTCAAAATTCTGTGATCCCTACACTTAGTCATATACTACTTAAATTTTGAATTTTGAAAGGCAGAAAAAACAAAAATTCCCATGCAATAAAATCTATTTTCAAGGATATACTAGCTATAAATTTTGAATTTTTGAAAGGCAGAAAAAAACAAAAATCTCCCATGTAATAAAATCTATTTTCAAGGATAAATAAGCAAAAAAACTCCCATGTAATAAAATCTATTTTCAAGGATAAATAAGCAATAAATTTTGAATTTTGAAAGGGAGAAAAAAAACAAAAAAACTCCCATGTAATAAAATCTATATTCAAAGATAAATAAGCAATAAATTTTGGCTCTTATTACTTCCTGCCCGACAACATGGAAACGATAATTTGAATAATTGTATTTCCCACTGAATTCTAGAAGACGTGCACAGAAAATGAAGTTACATTTATGTCCAGATGCAAAACAAGGGCCATCTCAGCATTTGCTCAATGGATCAGGAAACGACGAAAACCTGATCGAGATGGGGGTCATTGACCCGGAAGCTGTAGTACAGTAGTTGTTACAGGTTGTTTATACTCATTTATACAGTCCAAATGGTAAATAATGCATTATGTATCATTGTTAAAATTAATGTTACTTTTCTTGTTATGCTCAGTATAGTCTCTAATTGTATAGAAACAGTTATGCAACAGAAACGATTTCACTTGGGATTTAAACTTTTCTATTGAATTTAATCGTTTAATGTCATCTGGCAAAGTGTTGTAAAATAATGTACATGTATTCTATGTGAATTTTTTGTAATGAGCTGTTGATACATGAATATGATTTCTACGTCGAGTGTTATAGTAATAGACTTCTGCATTTTCTGAAAAAATATTCCCGCCCTTGAGCAAGTCATTTTTTACAAAAACCACTGATTCGTAAATAAAAAGACACGGTAATGGTAGAATTCCTAGATTAATGAAGAGAGGCTTACATGAATCACGTGGGTGGGATTTGGTTATTATTCGTACAATTCGTTTTTGTAATCTAAAAGTCTGGGAGCTATAAGATGTATTTCCCAGAATATTATGCCATATCTCAGGCTTGAATGAACATTCCGAAGTATACACAACGAGCAGTATGAAGGCTGACTGAATTTGCAAGAATTCTGAACGTGTAGCATAAAGAACTTAATTGTGTGTTCAATTCATTTAAATGGACGTTCCATTTAAGGTTTGACTGAATTGAGAGACCTAAAAATTTTGTTGCCTTAACATCAGTCAATGGTACACTGTTCAGTTTCAATGGAGCACAGAATTGTTTATTTGAAATGGAAAACTGCATTAAAACCGTTTTCTTTTTGTTTACTATTAATTCGTTATTTCGGAACCAATTTGAAAATATTGTTTACGGTTTTTTATTGCAAAGGATGTTCGTATCATCTGCAAAGAGAACCGTTCTTCCGTTTCGAATCGTCGAGGGCATATCGTTTACGTAAAGTAGGAACAGAATAGGGCCTAAAATCGATCCTTGAGAAACTCCACATGCAACGGGCAAAGAGTCGGAAAGGTGCGTACGTAATGTTCCATCATTCCAGTAAGGTATTTCAACTCTCTGAGATCGTTGTTTAAGGTACGAACATAACCAATCTAGAGCAATACCACGAATTCCATATGAAGGTAATTTGGAAAGTAAAATGTCATGATCAATGACGTCAAAAGCTTTTGAAAGATCTAAAAATAATCCAATAGGTGCCTCGTTTTGATCTAATGATGAGACGACATCTTTAAGAAAAGAAAATATAGCTGTTTCCGTTGATTTTGATTTTCTAAATCCATGTTGGCAATCTGAAAGCGCGTCGTGTTTAGTGAGAAAGGTTTCCATTCGTACGTAAAAAAGTCTCTCTAATATTTTTGAAAAAACTGATAGAAGAGAAATGGGCCGATAATTTTGAATTTCATTTTTGTTGCCTTTTTTGAAAAGCGGCTTAATTTTAGCTGTTTTGAAAATATCTGGAAACGTTCCAGTGCATAAAGATGCATTAAATATGTGAGTTAACGCATGTATAATGGCATACGCACAAGTCTTTAACAAAGTATCCGGGAATTCATCTAAACCGGACGAATTTTTTAGTTTACCGATTATTTTGAGAATTTCATAGGAAGAAGTTTCGGAAACGAACATTGTGTCTAAAATTTTGGGTGAACTGATTGGGTGAACTTTTGGGTGTACTGATTTTGTTATTCTTGTATTATCCGTTCTACGTATATGTTGTATCCAGCGTTGTTTATTTTCTTTTATATAATATTTATTCTTCAATGCTATTTACATAGATAACGTATGGCCTAGCTTACAAACTAGATACTTACAAAAGAATCTAACTCTACTTTGTCTTACATCCTGACTTAATTTAACAACGAACATTATTTACATTATTTACAGTAAGCAGTACATACATATGTAACACAAAAACATACGCTCATTCATGGAACATGCGGTCATTCATGGAAAACATGCTTAGATCAAATCTAATCTCATTCCTTATTTGATCTAAAATCGAGCAACCTTTCACTCTCCTGAGGAATTTCATCTCTTCTTTTTGTATTCGTTGTTGCTCTGTTGCTGTTAGACTCCGTGATTCGCTTCCCTATGTTAGCCTTGATGCTGCCATTACTTTATAAAATTTTATTATAGTTTCTTTTTTCTTTCATCGTTTTATTTTTTAAAGTTCTATGAATAGTTCTACTCATCATTTGATATTTATTTAGTCTATTTTGCATATCATTTTCCCTTTCATATCTGATGTCGCAGCCCAAGAAATTAAAATATAACACCTGTTCTATTATCTGCTGGTTTATAATAATTTTGGAGCGTATAGGGTATTTCCCTCTAAAAGCCAACCTTTCGTCTTTTTAACAGATACTTTAAAATCATAGTGCTCACATATTTGGTTTAAGCAGAATATAGATTTTTGCAAATCATTTTCTGTTTTTATCTAATTACTTGATGATCTGCAAACATTAATGTATTAATGCATTTATTTTCAGAGTGTAGCTTTCTTCCCGGATTTATTTCATTTTTCCATTGTCTTATGATATCATCTATATATACATTAAATAGAGTAGGTGATAATGTGCACCCTGGTCTCAGTCCTTTATTAATTTCCTTAATTATAATTTTTTTTCCCTTTTTTCATGTTATTGTTATGTGGTTTTGGAATGATCTACCTTTCCTCAAACCATTTTGTTCGTTTGTTAACAAAGCATCAAACATTTTCTTTAGTCTGTTATTGATAATCCTTGTATATAACTTGTAGGTTGTGTTTAGTAGGCTTATTCCCCGTCAGTTGTCACATACGTTTCTTTCTCATTTTTTATGAAGTGATATAATCTCCGCAGTTTCGCATGAAGTTGGTGTTTCCCGAAGGAAGAAAGACATCTTTCCGCGGAAGAAATTGCAAGAGTGTCTTCCACAATGAATCAATGCAAGTTCTCAACGCCCTTGAACGTGGACCTTTAGACCACAATGTTAACGATTATAAGTTCCTGGTCTTTAATTGTTTTTGTATCAAGATGCACACATAACCTTCCAATTTTACAGGTAACACGCCCCTGTCTCATTGTTTATCTATATCTATACTAATATATAAAGACAGAAGTGTGTTGTCTTTCAGCGCGGTAATCTCTGAATCTACAGAACCAATGCCAATGAAACTTTTGTTCTCGCATCCTTTAAAAACCTGGAGTACTATAGGCTATGATTTACAAACATAAACAGTAATATATTTTCAAAATAATTACTTTTTTGGACATTGCCTAGCTTTACATCACAGATTCAAGAGTGCATCAATGCCAATAGTTCTGCTGCGCGCCACCAGAGGATGACGTCTGAGATCTACTACTGATTTCATCAATGCCCAGAATTATTACGAAATTCATTTGAGTTTAAATAAGGTTATGTAATGTCCCTGCGTAAACATTTGAAAGAAAGCCATAACTGAAGTGGTAAAGAATGTCAATGTTCATGCATTGCTCTTTGCCCGTGTTATATATAAAGTGGCAAGGAATCTTTGTGAGTTTGAAAGTGTTTAATACTTGAGGTAGGTTGAGAGAATAAAAAGTACAATAATATACAGTACAGAATATACAGTAATGTACAATGTACAATATATAGATATCGTATACAATCTAAACAACGTCTTCTTTTACAGTGATTTGTGATAACCGAATTGTTTGACGAAACGAGTGTCACAGTTGTCAAAACAGATTACAAATACCAAGAGATAGGCAGTCTTCTAAAATTTTGAATCGGCTACTCAGAGGGAAGATCGACTTGCTGAAGTACTCACTCGCCCCACTGAAAATAATACTGCATGAAGGGAAGAAATATGAATAATTCTCTAAGTTGTAGAGCAGCTGTTCATTAGGGCTCTCAATTTGACTATTTACACAGTTCTTAGGTTCAAACTGTTAAAATGGAAATGTGTATATGTTTTCACTCCATTCAGTAAATATTTTTCTTCAATATTTGAACAGTGGTGTGTAATTTAGGAATGATCATTTACATATTAAGATTAATCAGTACAGTTGTTTTTCATATTAATTACAGTTGTACGTTTTTCTTCTGTATGTGAAGTTTAGGGCAGTTGTTGGTAATTAAGCAATGATGATTACAATATTAAGACTAATCTGTGCAGTTGTTTTGCATGTCACTTGCTCCTAATGAATGAATTCATATATATTTTTCAATAAATAATTGGAAAAAATTAATTTATCTAAAAATATTTTTCTAAGCAAATAAAAAATTTGGGACTCCTCTGTTTCTATTATTCAGCTCTCCTCTACAAATTGGAAAAATGGAAAGTAATTTATGGTTTTGTAAACCCAGTAAAATTGTATTTTCAATATGTGATGGATTTCTGTGCAGTGGTATGTAATTTAGGAATGATCATTTACATATTAAGACTAATCTGTAAAGTTCTTTTGCATATCAATTGCTCCCAATGAACGAGTTCATTCATATTTTTCGAAACAAAAAAGCAAAAATTTATTTGTCTAAAAATATATTTCTCTAAGCAAATAATATTTGAGAATCCTTGGTTTCTATTATTCATATTTTATGATCCAGAATCTCTATCACTTGAGATAAAATAATGATGCTAATATTGTTTTGTTATGTGGCTCTGTGCATTGTCAATTTATTATTTACACATAATGTAATGTTGCTGGATCGTTAGTTTTCTAATATATCACCGCATGATGAATTGATTTACCTCAACAAATAAGTTGTATACTACATGTTACTAGCACAAAGGGTATTAAACATATATATTTTTGCCGTCTTCAGAATTATAAAAGCTGGTAATTATGTTTCAGAATAGATACAAGTATTTTCATTTATTTTATGATTAAGATTCATCAATTACGTTATGACATCTATGACTATTACTCCGGATCTACCAACTGCCGTACCCGTGCATGAACTTGTGCATGATATACCCAGCTTAAAACAGTAAGTCCCTTCAAGGTCACGAGTTGACAGATCAATTTCAAAACTATCTTTATGAATACAATAGAAGAAAAAATATAAAAATAGGTTATTTTTCACGTGACAATTTATTGATAATGTTGGAATATGATATAATACTCCACAAAAATTATATATATATATGTGTGTTTACAAGCATTTTATTTTGTAGTTTATATTTGTTCATTGCTTTTACTTATAAAGTGAATATTTAGAAGCTGGAACTTCAAATAAGAAACAGGTAATTATTTGTGGAAAAGTGAGCGAGGTATTCTGGAAATTTCCAAATGGGGTCAAGAGAGGACAGCTATCGTGGCGTGGCCGGGCAGAGCATGGCAGGGAGTAGGGCGGAGAAGGGATTCAATGGAAGAGATAGAGTAGGTCCCGCCGCAGGGCATGAAAAGATTGAATTCCTCTTCATGTAAAATAATGTACTGTAATAAATACCCGAGCAATGCCGGGTGCTTCAGCTAGTATTTTATAACTATTAATATTCGTGTAATATTTTATGTAATAGATTATTTTAAATGATTGGTTGATAATTGACCTTTCAGACACTGAAGAGAACCTCACAATGTATGCCGACACGTCTGCAAATATATATTTTAATTTGACTGTAATCATCGTTTCTTTGTAATGTTTGATATATCCGGTGAATCCTGATTTATTTAATGTTAACAACTTTTACTATGTTGTCCATATAGTTACATGCTCAAGTATTAAGTATATTTTCACCGACATTAAGAAGTTATTTTAATTCAGGGGAATCAAAGCGTTGGCATTGCAGCAGTATTCCCATACTGAGAGATATCATATCCTCCCCTTCGTAATGTTGCTCCCAATACTCCACAATAACTTCGAAAAGAAGATTTATAGGATATTTTCTTACTATTGGAATATCCAAACAGGATTATCAGAAACGCCTCTTCCTTTACTCCGATTATAGACATTTTCATGTGTGTGTCCATTCTAATTTGTTAATGTTTCTCATTTGATTCTGCAAATTCTCCTCCTGATATATCTAAAGGAATATATAAATTATCCTATGAATTTTCATAATCCGGTGTTAAATCTCCCACACAAGTAGCAATAATACTAACTACTCACATACTATTATCTGAAGCATTTACCCGAAATGGTGGCCTGCAAAATAATGTTGAATAAAACCATATACCATGATTTTCCGAAATGTAGCACGAACTCTTTTAAACAAAAAAAAATAAAATACAATAGATTAAAATAATAAAGAGCACGAATACTGCAATAACATAATTAGTTTATACGGATACACAGTTGAATAGTTCTTTACTTACCAAGAATATAAAAAAGTTGCTCTTCCATAACCCACACACAAATAGCAAATATCTAATGGCAGGTGACCTCTTCCTTCGAGCCTTGCTGTCGTTTGACGTCATTTGTATCGTAAGCAGTGATGCATCGAACATGAGAATTGAGTTGGCACGCGCGGCGAGAGAATAGGCGACAAAACACTAGCAGATATTTGCATTTTTCATTCGAAATCAAAACTGTATCTTCGTTTGGGGAATTTTCCCGAGTTCTTGGAAATCTGACGAAACCGTAACACTTCTCACATGACCAGTCTGTTCTTTCATTTTCTAATACATTTAACATACTGCAACTGCCAACTGCTGTTTCAGATAAAAGCTTCTAACTTGACGTTAGTCTTGACAGAGTCTTCTAACTTGACGTTAGAAGACTCTGGATTTGAATTAAAATAAAAACATGGCGTTCGTAAAGCTTTTTCATCCTGCCACTTTTCAGTATTTCGTTTACGTGCTCAACACGTGTTTCCGCCATCTACGCTGTCGAGTGCATTTGTAAAAAGCATAATATTCCTGTGTGACTGCTCTCAAAGCTGCAGCCTATTTCCCTGGCGTAGGCTGGGTGGCGGGGGCGACAAAGCCCGGGCCTGCAGCCGAACCGTAAAAGAAGAAGGCGGGCGCTCGCTTCGAAATCCGCTGCGCGCACTTCGCACTGCTCGCGTCTTCACTCGAGTTGCTGCCAGCGGCGCGCCAGGCCTTTGCAGCTCCTTCCCGCCCCCGCTGCACATCCTCCCGTCGAAACCCTGCCAAACCCCGTTCTGCTTTCGCCGGCGGGGACGTCTTCCGCCGAGCGCCCCGCCAGTCTCGCCTAGCCCTCTCGCGGCCCTCGCTTCCGACGCCATTCGACGCCGTCAACTGCCTTCGCCAGCTTTCCTCCCTCCGGCCTTCCGCTCCGCTTTGTATGTCTTCGCTTTCCTATTATATTAGTGACACGTAGTAGCAAAAGCTGCTTATCTATGAAGCGATACATTAAAAAGTAATAAATCACCCTCTTCTTTCTTCGCGAGGGCTCATCAACCAGTACGGACCTTGGCCTGATATCCGGGTACTTGATTTGATTGGAAAACTGTGTGACATATGGGGAAGAAGATCATCTGCACACGATTTCTTGAGCTCCAGAATCCCTTCCCAAGCTATACTTTTAACTATAAATAGTTGAAAGATGAATAAAAGTTAAAAAAATAAAACAACAAAATAAATAATAATAAAATTTTAAAAATTGCGAGATTAGCAACATTTGAAAAACTAGATATTTTTGTTCCCGATGGATAAAAACTTATTTGTATCGGTAAACGAATTGTAAATTTTATTTTTCTGAATTGTTAACAAATTAGTAACTCACCCCAACCCTACTCCTACCACTACAAGCAAAAGTAGAGCTCAACAAACGTGTGCATAGTGAAGCTACATTTTTTGCTAGCTAGCTACATACTTGCGGTCTGTTGGTAGTTCGGAACACAGAAAGTTATCAATATCTCTCGTTATGAAATTCTAGTATGCACACAGACATGACCTTTTCTAATATCTTCTTTTTTTAAACTTATTTATGTAAGATCGCTTTACAACATCTAGGTTTCTTTTGTTATTTCAGGTCGCATTAACATCTAGGTCATTAGCGACCTCTATTGGAGTTAACGTTAGGGTATCTGTGAAGATGAAATATTATGGTGATAATAAGGGATGAAAGGACGAACTTAAATACAAGCATGCCCGTGGCGACTTTGTCTCGAGCTACGACACTTAACGATCTTGGTCACCGAATCGGCTTGGTTATTCTTTGTTGTGTCATATTTGCTTTTTTATTTTCTTTTTTTCTCCAATTTTCAGGCGAAAACCCTTGAAACCGTATGGTCGATTACCTCTTATTTCACGCAGTTGCAAGGAAGAAACATTAGATCTGTGTACATTACAGGTAATGTTAAAAAATGTCAGGTTTTTCATGGTTGCTTACTATTGGCGTTGAATTATAAGAACGCTGCTGCAAGCTTCTAGGAATTTTTTTGTTATTTAAGGTCGCATAAACAGCTAGGTCATTAGCGACCACTATTGGCATTAACGTTATGGTAATTCTCAGGGTGAAACGAAATGTTGATGATAAGGGGTGAAAGGACGAACACAAATACAACCATGCCCGAGGCGGGACTCGAACCCGCGACCCTTCGGTCCGAGATCACTACGACACTACTGCCTTAGCGATCTCGGCCACCGGGCCGACTTCTAGAAGTTTGTTTTTACGTAAATTGTAAAACAATAATTCTCCCAACTTTTTGACCTTTTTGGTTGTCGAATAGTTCCTGAAGCTATTGAAAATGTTCCAAACTCTCAGAATGCTGAAAATTTATTAAATATCTTAATATTTTAGCCTCAACTCAACTTACTGTATCACAACCACCATCTCGTGTTCGTACACCTATTGATTCACTGAAATACAAAACGGAATCACAATGAACTAAATATTGGCGTTGTTCGTTTTTCCTTTGTTTGTCACCACAAAAAATAAGAATACAATTGCTGTATGTAATTAATAAGATTGCCTTTATATTTGCTCTGTTCTTAGGAAAATAACGCACCGAATGAGACCTCTCCCAATGTCGTAGATGTAGTATAGTTTAGGTAGAGTATGTGTAGTACTCATAGTTTTCTCATTGCCGTAGGTCACCTCCACCTTCTTAATATATTTATTTACGAATAAAAAATTAAAACATTTCATAATAAAACATATTACAATTTAAAAAAATATATTGAATTGACGGAGATAACTTCCATTATTTCTTCATGTAATTACGTCAACAGTATCACATTAGAATTCACACAAGTAGAGAATAGTTTAGTTTATAAATAGAGTGTGGCGAAACTTTACTGCATGTGACGGAATTATATACGAAATATAGATATAGATTCCTTACTATATCCAATGCTTATTCCCCCGAGTTCTTCTGTTTTCGTCAGTTCTCTTCATCCTCCCTCCAACTGTGGCCCCCGAAGTGCTTTCGGAATTGCTTGCCACTTACTTGGAACTGTCGTGCCCATTACACCAACTAGAGATTACACCTTCACACACCGGTTGCACCTCGTCCTCGCCCTCTCACCCACATTATTGCAACTTCCACATCGGCGAGATGCCATGTTCCGGCTCCCCTCTGCGCTCCCGTGCATGAACAGTATCTTCACTCTATTGGCTTCCTTTTATTTGCGTTTTCCTGGACCTCCACAAGACACCTTTGATTTTCTGATCAAGAGCGCTTGCGCTTTAATGGAAGGGTCACGGAGACCTCGACACGCGCCCTACTTTTTGTGGCGTAATGAAAACAAAGTGATAACGCGTATGTTCGTGTCGCGGGAGGGCGAGGCGCCGCGCCCATCGCGTGCACGTTGTGGCCCAGCGTCTGCCCCGTGCACTGGCACAGCGCCCCAGGCCTCCCCATGCTCATGCCCATGCCCATACCCCGCACACACATGCACTCGCACTCACACCCGCACACTCACTTACACACGCACTCGCGCTGCATTTCGCACTCGCTTTCAGGCTCGAAATTCCCAATCCAATCGCACCTGCCTTTCGCACTCCATCTCACCCTCGCAATCACACCGAATTGCCTTTCCCCCCCCTCCTGCTCGCACCCACCGCTCTTGTCTCGTGCTCGATGTCCCCAAATTGCCCTTGCCTTCGCCACAAGCATGCACTCGTTGGGAACTTCCACTCGAACGCCAGTCGAGCTTCTCCTTACCCTTGCATTTGCCACCGCCCTCGCTCCCGCGCTCGCTCTAGAGTGGCGTCCACGCGATGCGTCTTTTCGTCCAATGTAGCGCAAGCGTCTAACGCGTGCCAGAGCGCACGTAGCGCATGCATTTCGAGCCTGTGTCTTTTCTCGGAAAGAAAGGACGTCACTGGTGTTTAGCCCTATTGAAGCCTCATTCAGTTTTTTGAGCACCATACCTACTTTTGAGTGTATATCGAAGTCTTGTAGGATGGTACAGTCTTCATTATAATAGTTTCCAGAAATGAGTATAACTTATATATTATTATTTGAAGGCACCTAGACACTGATGTTATGTATTTTGAAGAGAATCGTATGTTACTGCTTTAGCACAAAATATAATATAGTTATTACAATTCAAAGTAAAATGTTCTTCCCACATTACTAGATTCCTTAATATTTTCCTTCGTACAATGCTTTTCTCCTATTCTTTTTTCGTCTGATTGTGACTACAGGCAGTACAAATCCTAAGTATGTCGCCAGATCTAATGAACGGCAAGAAGGCACGATATGAATACAGTAGCGCATACGTGTACGGTTGCACGTGCGTTTTTTCAACTACACGCTTGCAATTGTATGCCGAAAAGACGCCTCGTGTGGAAGCAGCTTTACACCGCCACTCATTCTCGCTGCTCGCTGGTTGGCCCAGCGCTGTGGACGTCGAGCCTCATTCACATCTTTCCCTCACTCTCACTGTCCTTCTTCGTCTTACGTTAACTTGCGCAGTCGTCTACCTCTCCCTCCTCTAAATTACATCTGTTCTCCAATGGCGAACCCCAGCACATATAGTAACCATCAAACAGATATTCCGTTTCACCATCTCTGTATTTTGAAGGGAAAGTTTTCTTTCCTTAAAGATCAATAGTATAACTTCCCTTCAGACTAATGTGTCCACAAATGTTGCGACATTATTGTACTGCAATTATGAGCATTGCAACTTCAATGTCAAATAAGCAGTTATGGGTGTCGTTACGTAAACAAACGTCAATAATTTATTCTTTCATCCACTTAAACCTCAACGACCACACTGGTTTAAAGCTCAAAAAACTGGCTCCAAAGTCAATCATTGTTTAAATATGAAACAAAATCTATATATATAGAAGTTTTTAATGTTGCTTATTACTAATTTGTAATAAAAATTGAAATTTAAAATGCTGCAGCCTTTTTATAAATGTAAAATACCCTTTATTCTTCAAATTGCATTATATATTTAAATAATACATAACAATAACGAATGAAAATTAAAATAAACCAAGACTAGTGTACCCGTGCGCGAACTCTCGGGTGTTAAACCCCACCCTCCTCCCTATTTTCCTATTTCCATATTAAGCCTGTATTATATCTTTTTCTTCAAGACCTTTTATCCTCCGTTACTTTTCAGTATGTCTCCTTGTAATTAATATCAATACGCTACACCCTTGTAAATAAAAAAAATGTAATAGAATGTTCAAAAAGATCTCATCCGGTAAATTACTAGTAGGAGTTATTTAACGGTATAGATCCAAAAATCCGGCCGAGTGTAGCAGGTTGCATTTGACATGAATATATAAATGCCTTTTTTAAATATAAATCCTTCATATTTTTAAAGTGAAAATGCAATTCGTCACATCCCCGTGAAGTTCTCGTTCTTTAGAGACTTCAGGTATAAAGATTGGTGACGTGTGAGAGCCGCAACAAGGTATGCACACTACTGAAATAATAAAGGAGACGATATTTTCTGTTATCTAGATTACACAAAGCTGCGGTCTGGAGGAGAATTCTAGCGGCCGGCTGCTCTCATCGATAGTTTTCCGTGGTTTCTCCGATCAACACCAGGCGAATGCCGGAGCAGTACTCTCCGAAACGGGCCACGGACCGCGCGCGATCTGTCCTTCCTCTTCCTTGTCCTATCATCTCCCTTTACACACTAACACTAACATACACTACACTACCCCATATTTCGGGAGACCGGTCGGGAGCTTGGAGCTTGTCCCGGCTGGGGCGGTGTCCCGCTGGTGGGAGAGTCCTGGTTAGGGGGAAACCCCACTAGCCGACGGTAGGTCGGGGTCGGATCTCACCATCCAGCTGGGAAAGATCAACGTCATTTCCCGAAAAAAAAGCATGCACTACACTAAAGGGACTAATTACCACAGCAGTTGACGCGCCCGGAAAGACGAGAAAATCAATCAATCAACCACAGGGCTGCGGCGATTTGCCGCTTTTGACGAAAGTGGGTGATTATGAATGAGTTTTTCATATTGATTACACATTTAATTTTAGTCGTTTTTTTCTATCACGTACAGTTTTTACAAAATTTTCGGGTTTTTTTGTATTTTACATTTGCACGCGGTATGACATATCGTCGCAGCCCTGTGTTACGTATACGTAACACAGTGCTGCGACGACTCGCTCCTTTTGTTAAAAGTAGGGTGAGAATGAGTCGGTGTTGCAACATGATTAGCTACGTGGAATCAGTTTCTTTACATCACCCATAGTTTTTGCGAAATTAGAATTGATTAAATTTCAAATTAACGCTAGCAATATATTACAGTAACTTACATAATGTTGTATAGGAGCCAATCTGTACGGTTTGAAGATAGGTTGATCGTTCTCTAAACCCACTTTTTGTCCGCTAGTTGGCGTCGCGTACAACAGTTTGTTAGAAAAACTGTTTTTTTTATTTTCTTTTTATTGGTCTTGAATTTACATAGATCAATACTATAGTACTTTTACATATGTATTTTGGTGGCTTAAATTAACCTTAAAAATTAACTTAATTCTAAAACTAACTACTTAGAATAAGGGAGCTCATGAAGCGCCTTACTTATTAACAAACTCTGACTGCATGTTCAAGAAAGCTTGAATTGGGAACCTATTTTTTATTCTAGTACGGGAATCTGGAATTTGAGCGAGGTTGAAATGAGATAGGTGGTCGTTTTGGTTGATGTATGAGTAGAGTTTTCTGGAGATCTTGGTAATGAACGGAATGATGTACGGAATATTTAGTTCTTTGTGTGATTGAAACGAACCATGGGGTAAATGCTCTGAGGTATTTATTTTGAACTATTTGAATTTTGTTTAAGTTGGTTCTTGAGGCATTTAACCAGATGGGACACGCATAGGTCATAATAGGTCGTATATAATTTTTGTACAGGGCTATTGCATTGTTTAGAGAGAGTTTGCTTTTGTGATTAATGAGTGGCTTTAGTTGAAGGATCTTTACTTTTGCTTGGTGTGTTTTTGCATTTATATGGTCTTTCCAGTGGAGCTTAGTATCCAGATTTAATCCTAGATATTTGATGTTATGATTACGTGGAGTCCAGGGAATTGGTGAGTTATTAATTTGCAGGGGGGAGGGGTGAACATTTGTCTGAGTGTGAAAATTTTTGCGTTAGATTTTTCGGCATTGAGTTTGAGTTTCCATTTTGAAGCCCATTCATCTATTTTATCAAGATGTTTTTGAATCTTATTTCTTATGATATTGCATGAATAACTGGACCCGTATATGATGGTGTCATCTGCGAATTGCCCGATGTTTGTGTTGGGTGCTACTGGGATGTCAGCTACGTAGATATTAAAAAGGATGGGAGATAACGGAGAACCAGAAATACTGTAAACGTGCATTTAATTGGTGGAAAAGTGTTACAAAGGATGGCGAGTTCATCTACAAGAAAAGGAAGGGATCCGAACTGTATTTTTCTGATATATGTGGCTCATTTATACTAAAATTCCGAAGAGAATCGTCGCTTAGTTTGTAAGAAATGCGTATCACGCTTATGTCGGCATTTAAATTAAGAGACCAAGATAATTCTTGTCCCTCATAATGTTTGTCACATGTGTTGCGGGTTTGAGAAAATGGTATCAAAAGATGTAGAAATCTTTATCTTTTGCTATTCCAATGGTATCACGTAAACGACTCTTTCTTTTGCTCGGTGAAAGTGTACGGACATAATAAAAAAGTATGAAAGAAATTGTTTACCCGAATATTCCGTTAACAATTAAACCCGTACTACATGGTCCTGACATTCCTATACAAAACGACCTACCATGGACGTCATCTACATATTATGCAGACTGCTGTGATAGTGAAATGGATGTTACTGATTTCCCCAAAGACGAGAAAAGACTCCTGGATGTATAATCAAGATGAATTCAATGATTTGATGCGAGATCTTGGCATCTAAAAGGAATCGTCGCAGGTTTTAGGCTCACAGTTGAAAGAAAATAAGAGGTGGTACAGAAGTGCACAGACTTTCTCGTAGCAATTTTTTCTAATTTCCTTGGCTTGGACTGGCTTTAATGTCTTGCCCCATTCTCTACCCAACTGCCATCTATGGTCACCGAAAGTACATTTTATTCGCATTTTCTCAACTTTTCCATTACTTAATAGTAAAACCGAAATATAACTTCAAGAGTATTAAAAAAGAGTAAAACCTCGTCTAATATAGAAATTTTCATTTAAAATTTTGGAGCCGTTTTTAAGAATATGGCGATTAATCATTACTGTAAATGCAAAATTTGAAGCTCTTTTTTACAGGAATCTATTGAGTTTTCGAAAAACTTCAATTGAAGTTATTTAAAGCACTTCCACTTACGAATATAACAATGTATATAAATCGATGGAAATGTGGATATTGTCGGCGTGAGAGATATTTAAAAAATATTACATTTGTGTAAATTTTTAAAAAAACAAGGAATATACAAAAATGAACTTTACGTAGTATTAAACAATGTAACTAGCACTATCCATTGGGAAAGTTTGAAGAAAAAATTTGGAGTAATTTTTGGGAAAATAGCGATAGAGCCTTTCTGAAAATGCGGGATTTTGAGCTCATTTGTAGAGAAAACTGTTGAGTTTTCGAGAACTATTATTTAACATTATTTAAAGCACATGTACTTATAAATCTAATAATGTGAAGAAATTGCCTCTAATGTAAATATTACCGACGTGAGAGACAAGCCAAATTAATTTTTTTTTGTAATTAAATAAAAACAAAGAAGTGAGAAATATGGTGTTTATGTTATCGCGTACGGTTCGTTTCACACTAACCCTACCAAAAATTTAAACAAAATATGGAGCTGTTTACGAGAAAATCTTGTTTTGGTTATTTCTTACAATTGCAAATCTTGCACGCACTATTGAAGGAAAACTAGTACAATTTTCAAAATAAAGGAAATGACCTTTATAAAAAAACTTATGAAAAAACTATTTACGGACAAAAAATTAATTTGAAGCAAAAATCTCTATCTTCAATTTTATAGTTGTAGCTAGATGCCGAATAAATCTGAAACTTCTGCAATTTTCGAAAATTTAGAGTTAACCGTGAAAATCCGAGCTATGCCACATTTTTAAGTGTATTACACTATTCTTACAAAAAATTAAAGGAAAAAACTTTGAAACCGTTTTTGGGAACGTTTTGAAAATGTCCGGGGTCTTCATTTTAAGTACCTGCAAATTTCAAAGAATGTTTTTCAAACTTTCAAAGCTTGAACTGGTGTCGGATGGTCAGGGGTTTCTTCAATTTTGAAAAAATCCTACGTATGGTTTATGGGATAGTAGTGTTCACAAACGGACGTACGGACAGACGGGCAGACGGACAGACGGGCAGACGGGCAGACGGGCAGACGGGCAGACGGGCAGACGGGCAGACGGGCAGACGGGCAGACGGGCAGACGGGCAGACGGGCAGACGGGCAGACGGGCAGACGGACGGAGGGACGTTTTGGAAAAAAAAGCACTTTTTCGGTTTCAGGGGAACCTAAAACGTGTATTTGCGTTGGAATCTCGAAATCGATTTTCCGCAGCATTACATAAATTTCTCTATACTACGTATATTACTATCGTATGTATACGATAAACTAACTAGAGACTTTCTCGTAGTAAAGTTTTCTAATTTCCTTAGTGTGGACTGGTTCTGTACAGTATTGCCCTTCCTTCTTGCAGGCTGCCATCTAGCGCCCCACAAAATACATTTTTGGTATGGATAGTGCTGAATGAACTGTATAAGACGACATAAAGGTCATATTGCTATATCTTTTTGTTTTTTCAAAACTTACAAAGAAGTAATGTTTTTGACTTGTCTCTCACGTCACTAATATTCACATTAGAGGCGATTTCTTCACGTTAGTGTATTTTGAGTACATATGCTTTAAATAATGTCATACAACGTTTCTCGAAAACTCAACAGTTTTCTGTAAAAATGAGCTCAAAATTCCTCATTTTCAGAAACGCTCTATCGCCATTTTGTCAAAAATGGCTACAAATTTTTTCTTCAAATTTTTCCAATGCATAGTGCTAACTGCACTCTTTAATATGACGTCAAGTTCATTTTGGTGTATTCTTTTGTTGTTGTTTTTTTTTAATTTACACAAATGTAATTTTTTTAAATATGTCTCACGCCGTTAATATGCACATTTCGCATCCAATTACTTTAAAGGAAGTTTTTCGAAAATCAATATATTCTCTTTCGCATTTACAGTAATGTTTAATCGCCTTTTCTTAAAAAGTTGCTTCAAATTTTTTAATGGAAATTTCTATTTAGGACGAGCTTTTACTCTTTATTATTATTATTGTAAGTAAATTTCGGTTCTACTAATAGGAAGCCGAAAAGTTGAGAAAATGTCAAAAAATACTTTGGGCAACGATAGCAGCTGGCAAGAGGATGGGCAACACTGAAAACCCTGCCCGCACCAAGGAAATTAGAAAACTTTACTTCGAGAATGTCTGTGCCGTTCTGCAGTACCTCTAGTTGGTCTCGTTGTTGGAGTAGAGTCGGAGGTGTGTTTCTATTTTGTTCTCTCTAGTTCGTCTACCGACGTAAATAAGTTTTCTACAACTCGGAGCGAAAATGTGTTTTTTTCAAACGTTTTTAGTTTATAAGCCTCGTTTTGTTGAGGCTTTTATTTAGTATTCAAGTATGTATAGTAAATGGGTGGGGGGAAATCCTTGAGCTCAAGAGAACGTACACAGATTGTACTTCTGCGCTATTAGTAACACTTCTTTAACGAAAATAATTCGAAGCAAATCAATATGTAACTTCAGTGTACAAAGGAATCGAGGTCCACAATTTTATATTATATTGAAAGTATTAAGTGAAAGCATTTAAATCTGACCTTTTCCAATAAGATATTAAATTATACGAAGTTGCTTATCTTCTATTCCGCAATATTTTTAAACAGTGTAAAGTTTTCTTTGTAATTAAATATTCCGAACAAACGTTATACCTACTTTTATCTCAGGTTTATGTCACAAAGTTATGTTAAAGTGACGTCTATTTCCTTGTGCTCTGAACGATTCATCATAGAGATAAAATGATAATTACTTTATGAGGAAGTGGTTGTATTTTACGGAGCCACACATGATTGTAACAAAAGTGGCAATACACAAAAATGGTAGCAATTGGTAACAGAACGCCCACGATCGAACTACTATGCCCCGTACGTGTGATTTCTGGTAACACAGTGCATCTAATTTTCGATACACACGCTGGTTGATTCCGAGGACGCAGTGTACCTAATCGACTATTTGAAGTATCAAAGGAACTAACTTGGATTCGTTTATGGGGCACGACAATCAGTGGTAACAATAGCAAATAAACCAAAATTTCCGTGATGGCTCCTTCAAACTCTTCCTAAAATCGATTTGCGGTCCCCTAGAGTATCTAAGTTTCAATTTGATAATCAATTTCTGAAAAGAAAAGAATTTTAAAATGAAAAAAACTTAACTTTCTATTAAAAAAATTCAATTGTGTTCAGAATTATTAATATGTGAGTTTCATTTCTTCCCGTCACTTTTGACTAGTTACATCTAGAATTCATGTACTAGATAATCTCCTTCATGTAGCAATAGTCACTCATAAAATCTTCTCATCACCAGTACAGTGTCTCGCAGGTGAGAGGCTATAAAATGGCGAGGGCAGTTCAGATACGCTATTTTCTGTATTTAAGGATTCTTCTGTAAACCATGCAGCAATTTCATCTGTACAAAATTCTGTTGTATAATATTCAAAACGATTAACTTCTTTTCTCATATTTTGGCCAGCTTTCTACGCTTTTAGAGACGTGGGGGCCGCTCAGTTGCGAGTAAGTTTGCGTCCATGCTTCACCCTTTGTCACCCTCCCTACTGGCCCCTCTGCTGTGGCGTTGTCATCCAAGCGCTTGGAGGGCCACCTTGCTCTGAGTTGCTGCAACTTGTCGCTGTCGCGCCCCAACACAATGCCCCTGGCCACAGAGCCCGCCTTCCCGCGGTCGCCTTGCCACCGCCACTGGCACCCATCCAGCGCCCCTGCGCCCCCCCCCCTTCCACGCCCCGCCCCCGCACTGTCGCGCAATCACGCCTTGCTCTTCGTCTCGCGATCTGCCCCGACAACACTACCACACCTCCCGGTTCCGACACCCCTCCCCCGCACCTCTGCTCCCCCCGCCAGTCGGCCGCGCATCCCTTCACGTCCGGCATCCGTGTTGAGGGGCGCCGGGTACTTATTGCCACTGCATATCTACATCGCCACTCCATGTTCGGAAACAAATAGATCCATAGAATCGCTAAAAGTTTAATATCATTAATTAAATTTATATATATATATATATAATATTATATATATATATATATATATATATATATATATATATAATGAAACAAACCCATCGACCCATCGACCCAGTTAGCCGGATATTAATTTAATGAAAATAGCAGTTGAAGAGTAATTTTAATAATTGAATTAACGTAATCTTTTCCTGGCCCCATATTGTTTTATAAATTTTGAACGGGTTACGTTGAATTATTAAAAGGGCAGAGGAAATATTACTGTCTAATTTAATTTTTAAATTTAATATTTCCTCTGCCCTTTTAATATTAATTCAACGTAACCCGTTCAAAATTTATAAAACAATATGGGCGCCAGGAAAAGATTACGTTAATTCAATTATTAAAATTACTCTTCAACTGCTATTTTCATTAAATTAATATCCGGCTAACTGGGTCGATGGGTCTTATAAGAAATTATCGCTATTGCCTACTAATCGCCGATTATTCGATCTGCCATCTCTACAGAGTGGCCGAGGAATCTGAAAAGCAAATATACATTTCTAGCTACTCATTTGCTGGAATTGGCTAAATGAAAATCATCTTTTCTGATCACAGAAACTTGTAAGTTTATTCAATGTTCCTTGTTAACAATACGAAACTTTTGGTCATGACCAGTCTCAAACCATATATTGCAGTACCCGTCTTCGCATGCTATTGACCGATGTCGCCGCGTAGAACCATTTTCAATCTTCCCCGGTGTCGATGGCTCCAGCTCCAAATACCATCTTCTTTTCTTCCATTCTGGCACAAGTGTATTCAAGTCACTGATCCTCGCCGCCTCATAAGTTGATAAGACTTACTTAATTTTCCTTTTAAACGTTCCCAGTTTTTTCTACGCGTAAACTTCAAATATTCAAGTTCAGCAAACTATATCTACATCAGATACTCTCAGTCCTGTTGACGACAAATTCACCTAAGTTGACAATTCTAGCTGCCGCACTCGAAATATTTCCAAGTTCCAATTTTTGCACCTTCCATCAATATTCTAAGTCCGACAATCATACGCTCCAAAGTAAATGTTCACAATTCCCAAACTCCCAACATCAATTGTCTACACACGATCCGCACGGCACCACGGCATGAGTCGAAAAGAATCCATTTTCCCTTCTTTCAGCGCTTCAAAACTCGGTCCGTCTTTCTACCGTTTCTTGACTGAAAAAAATTCCATGCCTAGCCAATCCCTCAATTACTTACAATTTCAACTAGCCGCGCCCGAGACTGTCATTTATTTCTCGGCCAATCCCCCAACAGTTTACTTTATCAAGTAGCCGCTTCCCGTGGTTCAAACAATGAAGTTTGTTGACCTTGACGACAACTCGTCTACCGTTGCTATGCCGCCATATTTACAAATGTCTATCCTTACAATTCACCCTGTTTACAATAAATGTGAAGCAATAGAAGGTCCAACATATTCGTATGTCACAATACTAATATATAAAGACAGAAGTGTGTTGTCTTTCAGCGCGGTATTCTCTGAATCTACTGAAAAAATGACAATGAAACTTTTGTGCTAGCATCCTTTAAAGGCCTGCAGTACTATAGACTATGATTTACAAACATAAACATTAATATATTTTCAAAAAAAATTACTTTTCTGGACGTTTCTTGCCTAGATTTACTTCACAGATTCAATAGTGCATCAATGCCAATAGTTCTGCTGCGCGCCACCAGAGGATGACGTCTGAGACCTACTAATGATTTCATCAATGTCCAGAATTATTACGAAATTCATTTGAGTTTAAATAAGGTTATGTAATGTCCCTTTGTAAACATTTGAAAGAAAGCCGTAACTCAAGTGATAAAGAATGTCAATGTCCATGCGTTGCTCTTTGTCCGTGTTATATGCAAAGTGACAAGGAATCATTGTGAGTTTGAAAGTGTTTAATAATTAATAATAAACGAGTAATAACTAATAATAAACGAGTGTCACAATTGTCAAAACAAATTACAAGTGCCAAGAGATATGCAGCCTACTAAAATTATGAATCGGCTACTCAGAGGGAAGATCGACTTCCTGAAGTACTCACTTGCCCCATTGAAAATAATAGTGCTAGATGAGAAGAAATAATTCTCTAAGTAGTAGGGCAGCTGTTCATTAGGACTCTCAATTTGACTATTTACACAGTTTTTAGGTTCAAACTGACAAAATGGAAATGTGTATATGTTTTCAATCCATCCAGTAAATATTTTTCTTCTATATTTGAACAGTGGAATTTAGGAATGATCATTTACCTATTAAGATTAATCTGTACAGTTGTTTTTCATATTAATTACAGTTGTACGTTTTTCTTCTGTATGTGAAGAAGTTTAGTGCAGTGATTGGTAATTAAGCAATGGTGATTACAATATTAAGACAAATCTGTGCAGTTGTTTTGCATGTAACTTGCTCCTAACGAATGAATTCATATATATTTTTCAATAAATAATTGGAAAAAAAATTAATTTATCTAAAATTATTTTTTCTAAGCAAATAATAAAATCTGGGACTCCTCAGTTTCTGTTATTCAGCTCTCCTCTACATATTGGAAAAATAGATAGTAATTTATGTTTTTGTAAACCCAGTAAAATTGGTTTTTCAATATGTGATGGATTTCTGTGCAGTGGTATGTAATTTAGGAATGATCATTTACATACTAAGACTAATCTGTAAAGTTCTTTTGCATATCAATTGCTCCCAATTAATGAATTCATTCATATTTTTCAAAACAAAAATAAGCAAAAATTTATTTGTCTAAAAATAATTTTCTCTAAGCAAATAATATTTGAGAGTCCTTGGTTTGTATTATTCATATTTTAGGATCCATAATCTCCTTCACTTGAGATAAAATAATTATGCTAATATTGTTTTGTTATGTGGCTCTGTGCATTGTCAATTTATTATTTACACATAATGTTATGTTGATGGATCATTAGTTTTCTAATATATCAGTCGCATGATGAATTTATTTACCTGAACAAATAAGTTGTATACTACATGTTACTAGCATTCAAGTGTTAAACATATATCATTTCATTCAAGTGCAATTCATTCAAGTGCATTAAACATATTTTTATACATATTTTTTTTATAATTTTTAAGATTCATCAATTACGTTATGACATCTATAACTATTACTGCGGATCTACCAACTGCCGTACCCGTGCATGAACTTCTGCTTGTTATACTCAGCTGAAAACAGTAAGTCCCTTCAAGGTCACGAGTTGACAGATCAATTTCAAAACTTTCTTTATGAATACAATAGAAAAAAATAGAAACATAGGTAATTTTTCGCGTGACAATTTATTGATAGTTTTGGAATATTATATAAAACTCCACAAAAATTATATATGTGAGTTTACAAGCTGTTTATTTTGTAGTTTAGATTTGTTCATTGCTTTTAGTTATAAAGTGAATATTTAGAAGCTGGAACTTCAAATAAGAAATAGGTAATTATTTGTGGAAAAGTGAGCGAGGTATTCTGGAAATTTCCAAATGGGGTCAAGAGAGACAGCTATCGTGGCGTGGCCGGGCAGAGCATGGCAGGGAGTAGGGCGGAGAAGGGATTCAATGGAAGAGATAGAGTAGGTCCGCCGCAGGGCTGAAAAGATTGAATTCCTCTTCATGTAAAATAATTTACTGCAATAAATAGCCTAGCAACGCCGGGTACTTCAGCTAGTATATATGTGTATGTGTGTGTGTGTGTGTGTGTGTGTATATATATATATATATATATATATATATATATATATATATATATATATATATAACTTGTAAGTTCAGTATATCGAAATGCAGTTTTCGCTGAGCAATGCGGAATCATGCGGCAAGTAACATGCCGTAGAGAAATTGTTTATTATATTTTTAGTTTTCCAGAAATTTAATCATCTTTGATTTTTTAAATGGAACTATGTTTTTTTTCTGACCATCAATGGATAGATCATGAAAATAGGAATAAAATGATGTATCATACGTTAGAATTTGGAGAGTAATTTGAATATAAAATTAGAGTTTCTGGCATGAGATATTGAAGGAAACGGGCAGCCTTTGCAACAGTCGCTGTTGGGGGAATGTGGCCTTCGCGGCGTTGATACTGTTTTGTGGAGAGAGGTGTGTGAGAGGGGTGTCAGTGTGGGATGAAAGCGTAACTGCAGCAATTCATGGTCTTGACACGAAAAACATACGAACAGACATCAATTTTTACAATTTCAATTTAACTAGAGATTTTTTCCCATTTGTTCATCTGAAATTAACGTATCTTCTTTTGAAATTCCAAATCAACGATAATGGAAAAGTACGAAATAAAAAATATTTTATTCAAAACTATAATAATAAAGGTCATTTTCAAACTTAAAATAATCCAGCTCAGTACAGAAACAATCATTTTAAAACATGGGAAGCGAATTAATGCTTAAAAATTTTCATTTTGATATCACGATTAATTCATCAAATAATAGATATATAGACATTTTCTCTTATTATTTACTGCTAATAACCTTCCTCCTGAAGCTCGTACCAAACAAACAAGGCAATACAAATTTTGAAATACTCTTGACAGTACTATCAGTGTAAACTCACCAAACGTTAAGAAAAATGTGTATCTGCATTCGCGACTGCTAATACTGGTTAGAGAGTTTTTCACTTCATAGCACCTCGTGCTGTCGCAAACTTGAAATCCACGGCAGAAGACGGAAGTACACTGTTTTATTTTCCATTTATGAACAGCAGTCGCATGGTTGCAGAGTGGACGAGTGATAATTTTAATTAAAAATGACATTTACCAATGAAGTGGTTAGCTTCTTGTTCAGCTTGAAAATGATATTTATTATTTTCATCTTCCATACGCTAACAATTTTTATATCGTTCTTTGGAATGATTTATGTTTTAAATTTCAGGAAAAGACGAGTTAAATCCAGATAAATGAATTAGAAAAAATCTCCCAAATTTATCGTTATAATTGGTATTTCTTAGTGTGCCGTCTGTGTCAACTCCAAGTATTGCATGTGTTATGCCTCCACTGCCACCTGTCTCACTCTCTCCTCTGCACGCACGCTTCACTCATATATAAAGAAGGAAGTAAATTTATTTTATACACATCTACATTTTTATTTACGATCTTAATGAAAATTTTATCCATTACTTTCAAAAACAAAAACAAAATTACTGGTTTTGTGAAATTGCGTAAAAATTACCCATAACTCACTTTTCCACCTCTTAGAATGTGCACCATTTCGGGTTTTTTCCTAATACGGAAAACGGTGGGTAAGTCCATGAAAGGGAATTAAACAGCTCTGAAAGCTTATTAAATGTTCTCCTACATGAGTTTTAATTCATTTCAATAGCGGAGTTAGGCTCAGAGTAAATTTGAAAGTGAAAATTGTTACTGGAAGTTTGCTGGGAAAATGCAACAACGCATCTGTTTACGTCTTCCCATAGCAACGATGATTGCAACAAACACGGTTGGCTGTCGTGGGCCAGGTGAGGCTGAGTGAAGCGGGGCGGAGAGAGCAGGGAGCGGGTGGAGTTTGGCGGAGGGCGGGCCATCATGAGAAAGCAGGGTAAAATGCAATCCTTTATCCTGACTAATAGATGACTGTGATCAGAGACGCACACAGGATTATTCTCGGGGGGCGGGGAGGGGGGAGTTAAAGCGTCCAGCCGACTTGATGTTTTGTTTAAAGAAAATTTCATTTACATTGAATATAAAATGTATTTTATTTGTTGACATATAGATAAAATTTAAAACGTAAATAGTAGCAATATTCAATGACTTTCTTTAATATAGAAAATAATTAAAAGCTATATTCGTTAGTATGTATCATTGGTTTCTGGGAAGCTAAATCCTCATGAGCGCCAATGTTTGTGATTAATAAATAGCCGGCAACGCTGAGTACTTTTGCTCTTTAAGTATTTGCACATAATCTATGATAAAATGTTCAAAAAAATTTAAATGTCTGGTTCACAAATAGCTTGTGTATTATGTAAGGATGTAGAACTTTCCACTCCTGGGGAAAATGGCAGGTGTTTCCTTTCTGTCATCTTCAGGAAATATAGAGTTCTTCCTGCCACGAAGTTTTCCTAGTCATATCACTCATTCACTATAGCTTTTGTACTTCCGTTTAGTGGCGCTCTCTTCCGTGAAATTTCTCCCTGCTAGCACCTATTGCATTATTTTTGTTTCGTAAACGCCTCACATCATCCTATTGGCCTTGGCGTCCGTCATTCCTATGCATGATTTTGAACCGTGCGCATGCTCTCTCCCTCTCTCCTTCTCTCTCTCACACACCCTGACACTCTCTCTCTCTCTCTCTCTCTTCCTCCTCTCTTTCTTGTCTCTCTCTCTTCTCTTCTCACTGTTCTCCCTTCTCTCTCTTTTCTCTCTTCTCCCTCTTTCTTTTCTCTCCCCTTATGCCTCACTCATGCACACACATTCACCTCATTCATTTTTGAGTTCAAATAAAAGCAGTAAATGCACTTGTAAGTCGTTTCTCAGGGTGTTGAGCATATCGCCTGCGTGTGCCCCGGTGCGCAGGTCGCCGCGCGCGTCCTTTCAGTGGCGTGGCCTCGTTGCGGCGGGGAGGGCGCGCCGGGGCCGTCTGGCTGGGGCGCCGCCGGCGGCAGGCACCGGCGTGGCGGGAGCGGGGGCGGGGGCGGGGGCGAAGGAGCGGAGCGGCACCCGAAGCGCGGGCCGCTCGCCTCGTCACTCCGCCCTCGCGTGAGGCGCTGGCTTCGCGGGCAGCAGCTGATCGTAAGTGCACATGCTTCACCGCCCTGACAGCGTTTTCTTTGAAAAAGCGTCCCCTGCCCCGCCCCCTCCAGCTGCCTGCGCCTCCCACGACTGTTTCCCCGCTCCCCTCCCCACTCGCGGAGGCGGCGCCCGCTTCACTGCCCTGGCCGGTGGCTGCACAAGGCCCTTCATCAAAGTGTATCTCTATGCCCTCTCTCTCGCTGCTTCCGTCCGTGGCCCGCTTTTTCAAAGATTCATTTCGCCAAAACAGCACCATTCCCATCGCATAACGATACCACATGCTATTAAGATTAGTGTTATGAGTGTACTATTAACAAAATGGGACAAACAACCAAACAAGAAAACCTTGAGTCTTTGCAAATTATAGTTGTGGCATATTGCATCCACGCGCAAGGCAGTTTAATCCTCACCAAAATAGAAAATACCAAAAGGAAATATTATAATTCTTTATTTTATGTTAATAATTATTGCTCCAATACATTTTGGACGTTAGCCAATATTTATTCTAATTTTCATAGAAAATGTTTTCACCATCAGGTTAGTGCCAGTGAGGTTCCCCCTACGCCTAGAGTTCCATTGTCTACGACTATCCCCAGCAATGTGTAGACAATGCCCTGCGTGCCAAATCTACGTGGACAAAGGTTATCTATCTTTTTGCGTGGGGCAGGAGGTTGACGATTTATCAAATAGTGGTCAGGAGTCTGCACAATACGTCTGCGCAAATAGATATTTTCAAAATTCAGCAAGATAGAACAGCATTATACAAAAAAATCTTAGTATTTCAGGTAAATATCAACCAAAAATTTGTAAGTTAGATTATTAATATAATGAGGTATATTGACATACGGAATACCTGTTTTTCTCTGGATTATAACCTTTTCTTCACGACGTAACTACGTATAGCGAGAAAGAGAGAAGTAAAATGCCATGATTTTGCGGTAACCTTGTATAAGTTATATTAGACGTGCTTGTGTCTTGCAACGCTTCATGTAAGTAGAAAACCACGCGGGGGAGGGTGGGGGCAGCGATGGATTCCAACGTTCTTCTTTTCATCAATTTTTGCATAAATACGAAGTTACTGTTTCATTGTTTAGGACTTCTTTACAAGAGTCTTTCCTAAACCTATGTGAAAATTTTGTTTTTCAATGCATATCGGATAATTAAAAAGCAATTCGAAACCGACGCTATACTGAGTCACTTAGTGAAACTATGTTTTTCTCTTAAAGACACTCCTGCCCTCTACTACATTACAATCTTATTTCGGTATGTGTGAACGTAGGTAAGAGTTGTGCAATGAGAGCAACCTAGTGAATGTTGAACTAGTTTTTCAAGAACCAACAACGTGGCCATCTGTGCTCCGCGTAGAGGACAGCAAATAAAGAAAATGATCAAAATAGCAATGGCTTTGCCATAACACAGAAACTACAAATATTATAACACAAAATTGCAGAAAATGACTAAATATATGTAGCACACTAGATCTTAAACACAAAAGTTTCCTTCGATTCTTTCTGGAGCCCTGAGTTCTCCCCTCTAGATTTGCATCTGGTACTGAAATGGCATTACTATGTGACTTAATTAAAATTCAATGTCCGGACATTGCAAAAACTGTACCGTATTGCCATTTACTATTTCAGATTATCAGATTTATACAGTGTCAATCACTTCTCTGCATTTTATGTAAACTGAGACGTACTACATTGGCGTCGCGTAAAACTGCAAAATTAAATTAAAGGTAAACTCACGAAAGCCTATAGAGGTTCGACAGGATCTTCTAATTGATTGGCTTCATTATCACGGGATTTGATATTCATTATTTTTTCGGATATTATCATTTAAAAGTTTGATTGGATTTCTCTAATTCCCGCCGAGTACCAATAATATCATGGAAGGTCGTTGGCTGAAGATCTCAGTTACCGGATTCTTCTTTCTTAATGTAAATCCAATACTCTTGCAGGCACAAATGGTTTTGTTGTTTTGCATTTCTTTTACGCTACTGGACGTCTGATTCCCCAAGTGAATTTTCCAGAGCGAAACTGCTGGAAAGAAAGTGTAATAAGCATTAGAATTAAAACGAATTCAAAGATCTCGGATTAATATTTCTTAATAACACAGGGCTGCGAAAAAAATTCTCGGCGCTTTTGGTTCTCATTGGTGATTTGAATTCATTTGAGCTAATATTTAATAGATTTGAAATCAATTTTTCATCCAGAACGAAAGACGTATTTTGTTATTTAAAAGAAAAGACTAGTAAACAAAAGCTTTTAATTTATAAAAGATTAATAAAACACGCAATGAATACGTTTAAAACTAGATATACACAATTGTACTGAAGGAAGAAGAAGTAGAAATATGTATACAAGAGGTACACATCTTCACACTTTAACATAATACACTTCACAACATACACACTTTAACAATAGTATTATATTAATATTAAAAATGTCAGTGACTCTGCTAACACTTTCTTTGGCTGCAAGTTTGCCTCCTCGGTCATATTTTGCGCAATTCTACATTTATTTTCTATGAAAAAAAACACAGTAGAATTCCATTATTACTTCAAAATATTGGTCTTAACGTTTCCCTATCTCTTTTAGGTCTTGAGGAAACTTCTCATGTTCAATAATATTTCGGTTCTACTATTTCGAAACCGAGAAGCTAAGAAAATTTCAAAAAAATGTACTTTTAGTGGCGATAGATAGCAGCTGGCAAGAAGAAAGGGCAAGACTATACAGTACCAGTCCACACCAAGGAAATTAGAAAAGCCGAGAAAGTCTGTGCCATTCTGTAGCATCTCTAGCTCCTTACACGTATACATAACGTATAGACGTAAATACATAAGTAGTAGACGTAAATAGTAAGACGTAAATACGTAAGTAGGGTGTAAATATGTAGTATAGAGAAAGTAATGTATGGCTGCGGAAAATCGTTTTCGAGATTTCAAGGGAAATACTCGTTTCGGGGTTCCCTGATACCGAGGAAGTATTGTTTATTTCAATCCGTCTGTCTGTCTGTGAACACTGCTACCGCCTAAACCACACGTACGATCTTTTTCAAATTGAAAAAATCCTGTCCATATGGGTCTAGTTGAAGCTTTCAAATTTTGAAAAACCTGCTTTAAAATTTAGAGGTACTTTACATAAAACCTGAACCCTTTACACGAAGCACCCCGGGCATTTTCAAATTTTCTCAAAAACTGCTCCAAATTTTTTTCTTTAAATTTCTTGTAAGAATAGAGTAAAATACATTTATAAAGGTGACATAGGTCAAATTTTCACGGTTAACTCTGATTTTTTCGGCGTTTTCCTACAACTATAAAATTGATGACAGATTTTTCCTTCAAGTGAAATTTGTTGCCCATAAAAAGTTCTATCATTAAGATCAGGTAGACTTTATTGAAAGTTTTAGTAGTTTTCATGCAATAGTGCGTGAAATATTTGCAATTTTAAAATATTACAAAAACAAGGTTTTCTCAAAAACAGCTCCTTTTTTTATTTTCTCGTATACATACGTATATATAGAGTAATATGCGTAGAATAGAGAAAGTTATGTGATGCTGCGGAAAACCGATTACGAGATTTCAACGGAAGTCTCGTTTTGGGACCCCCTGATACCGGTAAAGTGTTTTTTTTTAAACGTCCGTCCGTCTGTCCATCAGTCCATCCGTCCATTTGTCCGTCCGTTCGTCCGTCCGTTCGTCCGTCCGTCCGTCCGTCCGTCTGTGAACACTACTAGCGCCTAAACCACACTTACGATCTTGTCTCTCACGTCGGTAATATTTAAATTAGAGGCTATTTCTTTACGTTATTGTATTTATGAGTACGAGTACATGTGACTTAAATAATGTCAAATAAAGTTTCTCGAATACTCAACAATTTTCTGTGAAAATGAGCTCAAAATTCCGCATTTTATGAAACGCTCAAATCATATTTCCTGAAAAATGGTTCCAAATGTTTTCTTCAAACTTTTCAAATGGTTGGTGCTAATTATACTGTTTAATACGACGTAAAGTTCATTTTGGTGTATTGGTTCGTTTTTTTTTCAAAAATTACACAAATGTATTTTTTTTAATATCTCTCACACCGTTAATATGCACATTCCTATCGGTTGGTATACGTTATTACATTTGTGAGTGGAAGTGCTTCAATAACTTCAAATGAAGTTTTTCGAAACCTCAATAGATTCCTGTAAAAACGAGCTTCAAATTTCACTTTTACGGTAATACTTAATCTCCATTTTCTTCAAAACGGTTTCAAATGTTTCAATGAAAATTTCCATTTAGGACGAGGTTTCATTCTTCTTTCATATTCCTGAAGTAATATTTCGGTTGTACTATTAGGAAAACAGACGTGAAAATAAAATGAAATATGTTACTTTAGGCGACGAATGATGGCAACTGGCCAGAGAATGGAGCAAGATATTAAAGCCAGACCTAACCAAGGAAATTAGAATACTTTACTGCGATAAAGTCTGTGCCATTCCGTAACACCTCTATATTCTTTACATTTGTGGTAGGGGTAGAACCAAATGCACCCTATCCGATGACATAAACGCCATATTGCTATATCCTTTTGTTTTTTTTTCAAAAGTTACAATTTTTTTACTTCTCTCACGTGGGTAATAAATACATTAAAAGCGATATAACATTATTCACATAATTAGATTTAGGAGTACATGTACTTTAAATAATGACAACTGAATTTCTCGAAAACTCAACAGTTTCCTGTAAAAATGATCTCAAAATTCCACAGTTTCAGAAACACTCAAACGCCATTTGCTCAAAAATGGTTACATATTTCTCCTTCAAATTTTTTCAATGGATAGTGCTAATTGCACTGTTTAATATCGTTAAGTTCATTTTGGTGTATTCTTTTCTTTTTTCAAAAATTACACAAATGTAATTTCTGAAAAATATGTCTCGCGCTCTTAATATGCACATTTACATCGATTTGTATATATTATTGCACTAAATTCCAATGGCTTTAAAGGAAATTTTTTCGAAAACTCAATAAATTCCTGTGAAAAAGAGATTTCGCATTTACAGTAATGCTTAATCGCTATTTCCTGAAAAACGGCTTCAAATTTATCGATGAAAATTTCCTTTTAGGACGAGGTTTCACGGTTCTTTAATATTCTTAATGTATTATTTCGATTCTACTATTAAGATACCGAAAAGTTGACAAAATTCATAAGAACCCATGTTCATTTTTTCTCTTTGCACAGCCCTGATTTTTGGAATATAAATGTCGCAATAATTTTATTCCTTGAGCCTCAAATTAGCCTTAAATTTTGGTTGTGGTTTCATATTTTTGAATTGATTTTGAAATGGATTTCCACGATTTTGGGAAATTCAAAAGAGCTCACAATTCGTTAATATGATCTGAATTGTTTAAACACGTGTACAATTTGTGGAAATGATGCCTTAGTTTAAAAAAATGTTAATTCGTACAATTCACATCCCTACATCTTAGTATACCTTCAAATTAATTGACCCAGAACGCCATATTAAAATTATTTAGGGGGGAATTCATCCACTTCATACTTTTCCTTAACTACGACTCTGGACATTACTTATTGCCCAAACCCACCTAACGCCATTGATATGCAGCAATCATAACATTTATTATCTGAACTTAATATTAACATTGAGTATGGCAACCAATATTATTATTATCGTGCTTTTAATAAAAAAAAAAGGAGATTCTTTCTTTGTATTAATTTGTACAATTAAATTTAAATTTAGTTTTCTTTACTCGCCAGAATATTACCCACCAACTACCAATGTTGCCTCAAAAAGAACTACTGTTGATGTAGTGCATTAATGAAGTTTGTCGCTTAAAAAGTGTGACAACATATTTCAACTAGTGGTGTTACTTTCTCGCATATTTGTAACGGCAACACAATCTTATAATATAAAATGAACTTGTGAAAATAAGAACGTTGTAGGCGAGAAAGTAGAAAGTGTTAATGGTCGTATTTGTTTTCAACTAGGCCAGCGCACCTCAAATATAACTATAAATATTTTTTCAATTTCTTAACAATAATTTGGAACCGAAAGTGCTAGCATGCAATTGAACAAAGATTTGTTGATTTTATTACTTTTGAGGTCACTTTTCTAAAATTCACTTTTGACGTCATCAGTAAAAGTATCACTATATTCCCCTGAAAAGTTCCTGTAAACATATTTGATTCCAGATGTTTTATATGCGGCATCACGACTCGAAGAAGCTTCTTTGAGAAGGATATGTGCAGATTCTAAAATTTCACACTGTCCGAAATCCGATCTTGAAACATCGTTTCAAGATCGGATTTATTTGCGGAACCGTACATTTAAAACAACTTAAAAACGTTTCTTAATTAAAAAATAATCAATTGTTGTCTATATGATAAGTTTTTGTATGACAATGGTATTCTCAGACATTTAAAGGCAATCAAATCACTTGAATGTTTTAAAATATTCGAGTCATTTGATTGTCTTTGGATATCATTGTCATGCCAAAATTAAAAAGCTTCACTTCATTAGCAGGTCTGATAGAGATTCTGATTACGATAGAACAGGTATGATGAAATTAAGAAAAATCCTTCTAAGAAACATATCGAGTCAGTGCATTAAAGATATCAAACTCTTATGAACGCTCGATATGAACACATCTATTAAAATCTGATTTCCTTTTGACAAGTCTTTACACTATTTTATATCAATTAGATGGAAGTATCATATTTTGCTTGTGTGCTGCAAGGAATGATGTAACCTCTAATAAACGAGAGGGGATATTTTTTGGACCAGCCTGTTAGATAACCTGAGAATACTGCAAAAGAGCATCGTATATCGAACAACACGTGTTATTGGAATGAGTGCACTATGTTTTGCAATCCTCCGCCGGGAAGCGTTGCAAGCATTCCTGGGGCATTTCCTCAGTGCATGCAAGAGGAGCGTAAAAACGACGTAACGAGGCTTCCTGTCTGCTCCCCCACGACCCCAGTTTCTTACTGCCGTGACCTGCTTGCATTACAATGTGCTATTAGAGAAGGACGTGAGCTATGGACTACAACTGCAATGTTTAGCATGTTTGTGGATTTTTTTACTATATAGTTTGACAAGTATCTTTGAAGTGAGTTTAGTGATTACAAAACTAATTTATTATTCTGATTTTTTATTGCTCTTAATTTTTCAGGTAATACTAAAAGTGTTCTCAGATGTCATACATTCACTCGTTTAGAATATGCAAGTTATAATGTAATATTTGTAGTTCTGCTACAATTAGTGCAAGAGTAACGAGCTAGAATTTCAAATATTTATTTAAGAAATACATTTTTAGAACACAAAACACTCAGTACGACTTGTAAATACCATATGTAATGATAATTTGGTTACATTACGGAGTCCGTCAGGAAATGGGTGAAATTGATTTAATTTCTTTTCGTTTGATTGATTAATTGATGATTTATTGATTAACGATTGATTAATTAGTGTTTCCGGCCATGTCATCTGCTACCATAATTATTCTCGAAAGTGTGTGGCATGTGTTTTTCGAGGTAGGTGGCGATAATCTTACCCCGCTGGATGGTGAGATCCGGTGTCGAACTACACGTCGACTTGGGTTTTCCCAACCAGGTGTCTCCCACTAGAGAGGTTGCCCCAGCCGGAGCAACCTCTAAGATACTGATAGGTCTCCCGACATCTGTGGTAGTGTAGTGCATGTGTATTGAGATGAAAACAGTCATGGGATAGCAATATGCAAATATAGAGATGGCAGTACTACAGAATAAGTACTACTGCACAGAAAGGAAAGTTACCCACAATTTGTGCGCCAATATGATGCTAATGGTCACCATATTGAAACTGTGTAAAACATCTGTACGACAAGGCATTTGTTGTGTGGTGAACGGTGGTGAAGGTGCCTTTTATATCCGAATTACTCGTTCTATTTGGTATGTATATAACTTGAAAAATATATGTAACCCGAGGGAAAATTTGCTTCTGATGGGCAAATATTAATATCGCACATAGGCAAATGTTAATAAAAATAAAGATATAAATGTAAAGAATTATAAATATGTAACTAGTAGTGCTACAGAATGGCACAGACCTTCTCGTATTAGGTTTCTATTTTCTTTGGTCTGAGCCAGTTTATCGGACTTGTCACAGACTCTAGCCAGCTGCCGTCTATCCCCGCCTAAAGTTGATTTTTTTTTTTTAATTTTCTCAGTTCTTCGGTTTCCCATTTGTAAAGCTGAAATATTACTTTAATAATTAAAAAAAATAAATCCTCGTCGTAAATGACAATTTTCATTAAAAAAATTGAAACTGTTTTCAAGAAAATATCGGTTAAGCGTTACTAAAAATGCGAAATTGAAGCTCTTGTTCACAGAAAATTTTTGAGTTTTTGGAAAACTTTATTTGAAGTCATTTAAAGCACTTTAAATCGCAAATGCAATAGTGGCTAACAAATCGCTGGAAATGTGCTTATTAACGGCGTGAGAAACTTTTCAAACTAATTTCATTTGGGTAATTTGTAAACAAACAAAAGAATACCACAAAATAAACTGTATGTTATATTAAATGGTACAATTACCACTACCCGTTGGAAAAGTTTGAAGAAAAAATTTGGAGCCGTTTTTTAGAAAATGGCGATCGAACTGGCGGTTCCTTTGCACAGTTTCAAGATGACACACAGTCCCTTTTCACAGATTCAAGTCCGCGCTGCGCGGTGGCTCACTGAAGATCAAAGGAGACACTCTCTACTTTCCTTTCCGTGTAGTATCTATTCTGTGGCGGTACTATGACGTTGAAAAAGGACTGTGATATAATAAAAGGCAATGCATCAGCAGATCTTTCTTTCGTACTCAAGTGATTCATGTGAAAAATTCCGACGTGTTTATGGCATCAAGACGTGAATTAACCGATTTTGGTCGCGGAACGGTAGTTGCTGCTAGACGCATGTGACAGTCCATTTCGAAAATCGTTAGGGAATTCAATATTCGGAGATCCACAGGGTCAAGAGTGTGCCGACAATACCTAATTCCAGGCATAACCTCTTCGCACGGACAACGCAGTGGCCGACGGCCTTCATTAAATGACTGAGAGAAGCGGCATTTGCAAAGAGTTGTCAGTGCAAGCAAGACTGTGTGAAATAATCGCAGAAATAAATGTGGGACGTACGACGAACGTATCCGTTAGGACAGTGCGACGGAATTTGGCTTAAATGGATAAATGGGTTATGTCAGTAGAAGGCCGACTTGACTGCTTTTGTTATCAACTCGACAACGTCTGCAGCGCCTCTCCTGGGCTCGTGACCATATTGATTGGACCCTACAATACAGGAAAACCGCGGCTTGAACAGATGAGTCGCTATTTCAGTTGGTAAGAGCTGATGGTACGGTTGGAGTGTGGCGCAGACTCACCGAAGCTATGGGCTCAAGTTGTAAATAAGGCACTCTGCGAACTGGTGGTAGCTCATAAAGGTCTACATGGAATAGACTCTGTCCTCCGGTACTACTGAACCGATCATTGACTGGAAATGGTTATGTTCAGCTACGTGGAGACCATTTATAGCCATTTATAGACTTCATCTTCTCAAACAACGATGGAATTTTTATGGATGGCAATGCACCATGTCACCTGGTCATAATTGTTCGCGAAGTGTTTAAAGAAAATTCTGGACAACTCGAGTGAATGATTTGGCCACCCAGATCGTCCGACAAGAATCCCAACGCACATTTACGGAACATAATCGAGAGGTCAATTCGTGCAAAAAAACCTGCACCACTTTCGCAATTATGGACGGCAATAGAGATACCATGGCTCAATATTTCAGCAGAGTAATTCCAGAGATTTGTTGAGTCCATGCCACGTCGAGTTGCTGCACTTCGCCGGGTAAAAGGAGGTCCGACATATTAGATGGTAACTCATGACATTTATTACCTAAGTGTAAGTGTAGGAGTGTAGATTTTGGTGTGTAAGTGTAAGAGTGTAAGTAAGCAAGATAGGACAAGGAAGCGGAACGAAAGGTCCTGCACGGTCCGCGGTCCATTTCTTAGGGTACTGCTCTGGCATTCGCCTGGTGTTGATCGGGAAAACCACGATTTACATTTGTGTAGAATCACAAGATTTTTTATTTCTACTGTTCACTTCAACTCGAAGGCAACTCAAGCAATTTAAGTAATTTAAGTCTGTAAAGTTGGTAGATTGTCAAATGAATTTAGAAAAAGTTTGCGGATGTGTTGAGCTAGTTTTTTATGTGAAGTAAATAAAAAGTCTTCCAAGAAGTCACTGATGATCAAATTACACAAGCACTAATTACTTTTTAGGTATATATACTGATAATATATATATAATGCGTCCCATTTTGGGAAGGTAGATTACGTAAGCGTATGTTGAGTGTTGAGTGTTATGATATTGCATCTATTATGTTTTCTCACTCTTCCCCTCCTTGACGTGTCCACCTTGCTTTCTACTCTTCCCTCTTCTCTTTTTCTCCTCCTCACCTCTCCCCCTCCTCTACATCTCCTCTTCTTTTCTTCTCCTATCCTATCTTCTCTTCTCCCATCTCTTTCTCTCCTCTCGTGGCTTCCCTTCCCGTGTCATGGTCTCCTTCACCATCTCGTTCTCTCCATCCCTCTCCTCTCACTTTCAACTTGTCCTCCCCTCCCTCTGAAACCCTCACCCCTTCCCTTGTACCACGCTTTATAAAATCTCCCTCACCTCCTCCTTCTCCTCCTGATCGTATTTGCAATTTTGAATCCAAGTGCAACTAAAGGTGCTACAACGCAAATACTTCCTCGTATTATTTCTTCCTTCTGAAATTTTCGAAAATTTACAGAGATCAGCAAAAATTAGTCCCGCGCCAGTTTTTGAAGCATCCTTTGCTCTATCCGTGAAAAAGTTGGCACCTACGGGATCATTGGTGAAACTCTGAGAATTGCGGTACCCTATTCCCTGTATTAACGTGAATCGCTGCTTTATTTGTCAGATTGACATTAATTAAACCTAATTTTGTAATTAATTATTACAAAAACGTGCTGGAGTGGGAGTAGTTGTGCATCAAACATGCGTTTAGGGAAGATTTAGAGCCACGTACTGAGGAGATCACATTCGATTGCTCTCGTCGAGATGAATCGATTGACTTTATTTTTAATCCGATCTTTCTAGAATATTTTGGAAGAATAATAGAAAAAACATTTGGGGTTTTTAAGGTACCTAAAATATAGAACACAGTGGATAACTGCAGGTGGACCACCTAAGTTTGGCCCCAATGAATGTGTTTGAATGTGTTCGAATAGGTTTGAGGGCTCGCGTTGCGGTTTGCGCCAAGATGTAGATGATGGGGGAATATCAAATTTCGTTTTCTATTTTGTACTTTTTAGTTTTTGAGATATTGATACAATTTTTTAACACTTTCCGGACTGCTCCTCTGGGTAGTTCTTGATACCAGCCGGCTGTCAGTTTTTGACTGTTTTTTACCAATAATAGAACTTTAAAGCTATTATAATGTTGTTCTAATGTTTATAAATATTTTTTCTTTTTACAATGACATATTTTACCAATAATCAGGGTGATTCTACTATTTTTGAATTTATGCTTGAAAAGAATATGTATTTCGAGGAGGAAAATACTTCAAATATTGTCTAGACTCTTATATCACCATAATTATTACATAGAAACATGTTATTTTTCCATTATTTTATTGGCATCAACAGTGGCGTAAAAATATGTATAGTGACTATGTTTGACTAGTATAATTTTGCAAATTCGTGTAATCCATCTTCCAACTGCAGCTCTCAGCTCTTTCAGGCGCAAATTAAAAATGTAGCCTACAGTCTCCTATTTGTATTGCTTTCTGGCATTGATCTACTTACACGTTCATCTGTCGCTGTATTGGCTTGTAGCAATTTGTGTTCCTATTCAACGACGGAACCAACCAATTAAGATAACCAGAAAGCAAAGAAAATCACGATTTCGTCCATAATTTTCGTCTTTAATTAAATTATGAATTGGTACTATTATGAATTGAATTGAACAGCATTGTTCGTTTCCTAGAATTCTTAGGATGTGGTGGAAAATGCGTGTGACCTTGCCTCTTTTCACAGTTTCGACCTCTGCTTTCTATCTCCGCTCGCGAACTCGCTCTCACGTGTCAACAGTAAACTCGGCGGAGCGAACGTTATGTCATTCCAAGGTGGAGCCTACCGACACCGTGCAAATGGCTTAGGAATGTGCTGGTTAATTACATTTATTTCACAACCTGAAATTAATTAGATCTGTTATAAATTTATCATGTTAATTGTAGATTTTGGTATGGAAGTGCCAATACCGTCCATTTATTTATCTATGGCATTATGTATTTTTATGGTTTTTTTTATGAATAGAAACGCAGTGATTTCAGTAGAAAATAAATGACGATTTATCAAAAACAGGGGAATCTAAGGACGACTCAATGAAATACTTGATCGATCTAAAAACTAAATTTACGCCATAATAATATAATAATTAAATGTCGATAAATGCGTTTCGTTCAAATTCATAGAAACAGACTTTCATTCTCTTGTGTAGCGAAATATGCCTTTTCTTGTTAACTACAGGTAGTCAATGACAATTAAATTAATATAAAAGAACTCATTGATATTTCTTGAACATTGTTTATTATTGAAAAACACGCGTTATTTAACGTTTTGGGAGTTTGATTTATTCCCATCATTAGTCCGTAAGGTAAAAAAACTGTTTTTAATTTAATAATAATGCATGGTATAAATGGTAAACAAATTGAATAATTCATGAACGTCTTGTTATTATCTACGTCAGCAAGGAAGAGGAAGGAAAAAATGCTCGCGGTCCGTGCCCGGTTTTTTTGGGTACTTCTGGCATTCACCTGGTGTTGATCGGAGAAACCACGGAAAACTACCGATCAGAGCTGTCGGCCGTTAGAGAATTCTCCTTGAGACACTGGCTGAATTCGACGAGCTATCTAGCTTGTGTCGAAAACCCTGCCACCATCGTTACGCGAACCCTCGGGCCTCCCGGTCAGAGGCATTGCAGTGACAACAATTGATGCCCTGAGCCACCTATGCCGGTCACTACGTGTCATATACACATAATAATTTGAAGATGGATGTCTGGTGCTGTCAAATTCAGTGTGACCACGACCGTGCGGCAGATTCACTCGCCTGTTCGCGTCCAAACGTTTCTTCCACCGACGACAGCAGATCTGGATCCTCTCTCGCCCTACACTTTTTTGGCTTTTTTCGATTGATTTTGAACTTGTTACATATGATACATAATATGACATTATTTACTTAGTACACCCAAAAATTTGTTTTTTTTAATTTTGTCAACTTTTCGGTTTCCTAATTGTAGAACACGAAATATTACTTTTTGAATATTTTAGAAGGGTAAAACTTCGTCATAAATAGCAATTTTCATTTCAAAATTAAAGCGTTTTTATCAAAATGGCGTTACGGCAAATGCGAAATTTGAAGATCTTTCTCATTGAAAATATTTGTTTTCGAAAAACATCAAACAAAAATTACACCAAAATCAGTTTTCAATAACCTTTTTTTAGTCTTTTGAAGTACATGTACTCCAAAAACCAATAATGTGAACAAATCGCCGCTAATGTAAATATTAACTTGGGAGACTATTAAAAAAATACATTTACCTAATCTTTGCAAAAGAAAAGAATAGAAAAATATGGCATGTATGTTATCTCATATTGTAGAACATTTCACATTATCCCTACCAAAAGTTAAAAGAAAAATTTGGAGCCGTTTTCGAGAAAATTATGTTTTTGTTATTTTTAAAACTACTAAAAGTTTCAAAAGAATGCACATGATCTTAATTGAAGAATTAATTATTGACAACAAATTTCATTTGAAGGAAAAATATCTATCTTCAATTTTGTAGTTCTAGGAAGAAGCCCCCCAAAAAAACTTTTGAAATTATCGAAAACTCAGAGTAACAGTCAAAATTGGACCTATTAATCTATTACCGACCTATTAATCGGACCTATAAAATTGGTCACCTTTATAAGTGTATTTCATCCTATTCTTACAAGAAATTTAAAGAAAAAATTTTGTGCCGTTCTGAGTAAATTTTGAAAATGTCCCAGGAGATTCATGTAAAGTATTTTCAAATTTTAAAGAACGTTTTTCAAAATTTTAAAGCTGCGACTCAAGCCAGATGAACGGGGTTTCTTCAATTTGAAAAATATTCCATGGATGGTTTAGGCGCTAGTAATGTTCACAGACGGACGGACGTTCTGAAAAAAAAAACAAAAAACTTTTCAATCAGACCCCAAAACATGTTTCCGTTGAAATCTCGAAATCGATTTTCCGCAGCATTCCATAACTTTCTCTATACTATATATAGTATTGTTCCATATATACGTACGAATACGAGAAAGTAACTAGTGGTGATACGAATGGCAAAGACTTTCTCGTATTAGTTGTTTTTTTTTTATCTAGGCTAGCGATTCAGACTTGCCACATACTCTTGCCAACTGCCATCTACCTCTGCCCAAAGCTTTTTTTTTTTTGTTTCCTATTGGTATAACCGATATTTTTCTTTAAGAATATTAAGGAAGAGTAAAACCTCGTTTCAAATTGCAATTTTTATTGAAAAATTTGGAGCCATTTTTAAGAAAATGGCGTTTAAGCCTCTTTTTTACAAAAAATATTTGAGTTTTCGAAAAACTTCATTTAGACTTATTTAAAGCACATTAACTCACAAATGCAATAGTATTTACAAACCACTGGAAGTGTACCGTACATATTAACGGGGGGAGATATTTAAAAAATGCAATTGTGTAGTTTTTGAAAAATCAAAAGTATACACCAAAATGATCCGAGCGTTATATTAAACAGTGCAATTCGTTGGGAAAGTTTCAAAAACAATTGGAGGCATTTTTGAGAAAATGGCATTTCAGCGTTTCTGAAAAGGTGAAATTTTGATGTCATTTTCACAAAAAAACGTTTTCGAAAAATTTTATGTCGCATTATTTAAAGTACATATACTCGTAAATACAATAATGTAAACAAATTGCCGGTAATGTAAATATGAGCGACGTGAGAGATGATAGAGCAAGATGGCGTTTATGCCATCTTATAGAGTGAATCCTACAAAAAAGTAAAGAAAAAAATCTGGAGCCTTTTTTGAGGAAATCTTGTTTTTGTATTTATTTAAATTGCAAATATTGCACGCCATGTTGCAAGAAATCTACTAAAATTTTCAAAAAAGTACATGAACTTAATAAAGTAAATAATTGTGGACAACAAATTTTACCTGCAGGAAAAATCTCTATCTCATTTTGTAATTGTAGGAAGACGAAAAAAATTCAAACTTTTGCATTTTTCGAAAATTCCGAGTTAACCCTGAAAATGGGACTTATGCCACCTTTATAACCGTATTTTACTCTATTATTGCAAGAAATTTAAAGAAAAAATTAGCAGCCGTTTTCCAGATAATTTTGAAAATGTCCGTGGGGCTTCATATAAAGTACCCCCACATTTTAAACAATATTTTTCAAAATCTCAAAGCTTCAACTAGACACAGAGGGATATGTGTTCCTTTAATTTGGAAAAATCCTACGCACGGTTTAGGCGCTAGTAATGTTGGCAGTCGGACGGACGTTTTCCTTTCAATTGGGTTTTCGGCATCCAGGACCCATGAAACATGGCTTCTGACTACACAACGTGTTAGCGGATTTTTCTTTTAATATAGCAACTGGATTTATCCAATTTTTCATTATCGGGACCTGGCAATACTTTTTTTCCTGCCAAAAATCCGCCATTTTTTCGCCCAGCAATACAGAACGTTCTCTATACTACGTGTATAGAGGATCCGTATATACGTATGTATACGAGAAAGTAAAAAGTGATTAGCGATGCTACAGATTCGGTAGTTTATATCTATCTTTGTAACGTTATCATTATTATCTTTAATACAATATCTTGGCTTTAAGCATAAACACAATTGATGTTTAGAATTTATTGTATATTTATACTGTTCCTTGAGACTGTCAAGTCAGTATTTTAAATTATTGGTAATATTACCATATACACAGTCGAGTCACATTTATGGGACTAGCGCCTATGTTCGACGTAAAAGTGCAAGAACGCCTCACTGACGGCAGGTGGCAGCACTAACAATGGAGGGTATGTAAAGAGTATCGGGTGGAAACCGAAAACAGTTCAGCAGTTGTCGCAATGTATAAACTGTGCGATTTATCGAACGTCGTTATTGGCTTTCGGGCCAAGGGCGGACGCATTTTCGAAACGGCTACGTTTGTCTGCCTGCTTTGTCTGCCTGTTTGTTTGTCTGGTTTGCCTGCCGCCATGGTTAAAGTATATCGTGCATGGCCAAATGCAGTTAATTAAAGCACTTCCACTCACAAATGTAATAATGTATACAAATCGATGGATTGTGCTTATTAACAGCTTGAGAGACATTTCAAAAAATACATTTGTGTAATTAAATTAATTAAAACAAAAGGTCCTTTATGTAAAGCACCCCCAAATTTTAAAGAATGTTTTTCAAAGTCGCAGCACTTCCAGTCGAGCCAGATCGACTGGGGAATATCCGTTTTGAAAAAACGACGCATGGTGTGTGGCGATTAGGCGTGTTAGGCGTATGTGGTGATTGCAGACGGACGGACGTTTTGCCATCTATCGATTTTTCGGTATGAAGGACCCACAAAAAAGGGATTCTAGCTACACCATGTGTTAGAGGATTTTTTTCTAAATTCCGAAAATCCGCCGTTTTTTCCATGCAGCATTACATAACTTTCTCTATGCCACCTATATTACTCCATGAATACGTACGTATAAGAGAAAGTAAAAAGAGAAAAAGGTATTGTAATTGTAAACTATACGATATTTAACGTTTATGTCCGGGATGCAAGTCTAGAGGCCATCCCGGAATACGCCTTAAGCGATTGAATAAACCTAGAAAAAAACAATAAATGAGAGTTGAGAGTGAAAGAATGGAAAAGGCAAAGAAAAAGAACTAACAGAAGAGGACAAGAGGAGGGAGGAGATGTTAGTGAAAAAGAATATGAGGAAATAAGGAGAAACTCATAGTACAGTTGATGTTTTTAAAGACAATTACATAACACAGTAATTTAGGATATGAATAGTAAATAATCTCTAAACAAAAACATGTCAAAATTATCAAATTTATGCAATTAATATTTACAATAATAAGAACGGTATAATAATATTAAAAGTGTCGATGAATTAATACTTGTGATGACTGTACCGATTTTCTTGTAACTATAACTGCAAAAATAAAAATTAACATTTATAAACCATGATTGATTGATTGATTATTTCGTGTTTCGAAGTGCAATTAATTTCTTATGGTCATTATTCCCTTAAGTGTAGTGTATCTTTTATCATGGAGGGTGGTAGTGTTCTTTCCCCATTAGATGGTGAGATCCGGCGCTGACCTATACTATCGGTCGGTTTTGATACGTCAGTTTTGATTGATTGATTTTTTCGTGTTTCCGGGCGCGTCAACTTTTTCCGTCATTAGTCCCGTTAGTGTAGTGCATGTTTTTTTTCTCGGGAGATGGCGATGATCTCCCCCGCTGGATGGAGAGATCCGACGCCGACCTACCGTCGACTAGTGGGGTTTCCCCCTAACCAGGACTCTCCCACCAGCGGGGCACCGCCCCAGTCGGGACAGGCTCTAAGCTCCCGACCGGTCTCCCGGAATATGTGGTAGTGTGGTATGTTAGTGTAAGTGTGTGTAAGGGGAGAGGATAGGACAAGGAAGAGGAAGGACAGATCGCGCGCGGTCCGTGGCCCGTTTGGTAGGGTACTGCTCCGGCATTCACCTGGTGTTGATCGGAGAAACCACGGAAAACTACAGATCAGAGCAGCCGGCCGCTAGAATCTCCTCCAGACAACGGCTAAATTCGACCTAGCTACGTAGCTAGTGTGGGAAATTCTGCCATCGTTGGGACTCGAACACTAGGACCTCCCGGTTAAACATGTTGAAGTGGCATCAGTTGATGCCCTCAGCCTTCTAAGCCGCTAATTATTAATAAATATGATTGGATAAGCGTACCCAACCTATTAACGACTAAGAAATGTCCATTTTGGGAAGATATATCTAGGTATTAAAGCATTCAATATATTCTTTGAAAATGTTGTTTGATTCTGCGCAGTGTAATAGAACTTTGGGAATAAAGAACGACGTTTCACGTGATACGCACGCGTCTCCAACTTTAACTATAATAAAATTTAAATAAACACATTATGAACGACAATACATTTTTAAAATCATTATTACCTTCTTCATTAATGCGAACGCCAGATTCAAATCAAGTGAAATTCGCCTTGTAGATTGTGAAGCAAAGTTTAGTCGGAATACATATAATGAAAATAAAAGGTAAAATAGTGTCCTGTGCTGTACATGAGAACCAAATAATGAAAACATATAATTAAATTTTCAGCCTCAAGTAGGATGCAAATTGTCAGGAGCGAGAGCAAGACTTGCTCACGTCTAGAGCACCTAGAATCTACTCAGGAATGAGTTCGAAGGTTAGGACAGCGAAATAACGCAAATCTGACAGTCTGGGGATAAACATCGCAATTGAATTATGATGGGACCGAAAATGTAAAAACACGTTTTTTTTAAGAAACGCAATCCAAAATGATTTTTACAAGAAAGATAAGTAAACCATTGCATTGAGTGAAATGATCTGTACATATTATATTTTACACCATTTACTGTAAAGTCAGTTAGTTTTGAGAAAACTATTCAATGGGAGCGAGATGGGAAAATTTTAAAGCTAACGGGACTGTTGATATTGTTTCTATGTCAGCGAATGGTGTTAAATGTCATTGAGCTCAATAGATTCAATGTTTCAAAGCACATTATTTGCAGAGTATGCATAAAAAGTTCAACTTTTCTTATAAAGTGGTTTTAGAAGATACTAAATAATAGACATAGTGTGCGACTTAAAGGAGTTTGGTTATAGGAAGTTTTCACAGGATTTCTGAACTATTAGAAGTATGTAGCTTACAAATTTATATATATATATATATATATATATATATATATATATATATATATATAGGGCATTCTACATATTTTACATAAATGGTACAGATAGGCTGGAAACAATAGGTGAACCAAGGTCTTCTGGAGGCACGCCGAAGTATGCGAACACTAAGATTGTGGGTTCGAATCCCGCGAAAATCATGATTGGTTTCAGTTGCTTTTTGTGATAGGAAGGCATTCCAAGTCTCTCGTGTCCAAGTCTCACATCTATTCCCTAATTCCTCCATAAACCTTGACCTCAACCGTAACTGTCTGTTTAACTAAACTGGGTCGCTGCACCCAGAACAATGGTGCACGGACCGAGAAGGGATAAGAGCCACTGGTATAAGTACAGGACTAAAATAACCCTAAGGGCTATCTATCTCAGCGTGATTTTCGGGAAGCTTGAGTAAGCTTTTCACTGAAAATTGTTCCAAGGTAGTTACCGCAACACTGGTGGGTCGCTAAGCTGCGATAAATGGCAACCGGAAAGAGTTGTAGAAAGACTGATTGATTGGTGTTTCCGGGTGTCTCAATTGCTATATTTCGTCATGCACGTACGTGTTGTGCATGTTATATCCTGGACGATGACGGTGTACCTTCCCAACTGGAAAGAGAGATACGCGCGAACCAACAAGCCAGCGTGCGGGGTTTACCTCATCAAGCTATCTCCCACAGCGTCTCTCCCTATCAAGGAACCGCCCCAAACAGTATAAGCTCTAATTGCTCGGGTGATCTCATCACTTGCAAGGTAGTATAATGCATGTTAGTGTTTGTGTTTAAGAGCTGACTTGGGGCCAAGGTTGAGGGAGGAAAGATCGCGTGCGGTCCGTGGCTCGTTTGATAGGGTACTTCTCTGGCATTCACTAGTATTGATCGAAAAAAACACAGAAAGCTTTCGATCAGAGCAACTGGCCTTTGGAATTCTCCTCTGGACAGTGGATAAACACTGTTTATCTAGTGCAGAAAATTCCACCCCCGTCGGAACATGACCCTTATTATCTGCCTGTCAGCGTAGCTGCTGTGGCATCAGTTGTTACCCTGAACTGAATTACTTGGTGCAGAAAAACTGAAAAGTATTCCCAAAGAAATAGGAACAAACTGGTAGAAGAAACTTGGTGGCATTTTGTAGCACCACTTGTTATACGTTTTCACATACTACTCGTAGTGTACAGGAAGTTGGAGAACACTGCAAGAAAATTTTTAAAAAAGTATCGGTTTTTCAACAGAAAAGCCCGTTTTGTGGCTCCCTGATTATGAAACGGTGAACTTTTATTGTCTCGTATATGTAGTGTAGTTAAACTCCACCCTTTTTCCGCCCTTGACATGCACTTTGTGTAAAAACTTAACCGATCTTTCAGTTTGTTGATAAGTCCGGGAAGTGAAAAGCATCGTATTATTGAGACATCGTATTATTATGAAGTATTATAGTAGTAAGTAAACTGATAAAGAAATAAAGATTCTTTCGATTCAAAATGTTTAATTTTTACTCTCCATTGATTGACAGACTAGTGATTTTGGGCGCGTCAACTTTAAAGGTCATTATTCCTGTAAGTGTAGTGCATGTTTTGTTGCTGGATGTAGCAGTGATCGTCTCCCGCAGGAAGATCGGCGCCGACCTACGTCGTCTTGCGGGGATTTTCTCCAACCAGATATCTCCCACCAGTGTGACACCGCCGCAGTCGGGACAAGCTCTAAGACCCTGACTGGACTCCCGACATGTGGGTAGTGTAGTGCATATAAGTCTAAATGTGCGTAAGAGGTGAGGCCAGGACAAGGAAGAGGAAGGAAAGATCTCGCCCGTTTGTTAGGATACTGCTCCGGATTCCCCTGATGTTGATTTGAGAAACCACGGAAAACTACCAATCAGGGCAGCCGGCCGCTAGAATTCTCTTCCAGACAGCGACTGAATTCGACCTAGTTGACTAGCTAGTGTCGGGAAATCGCCATCGTCGGAACTCGAACCTAGGACCACCCGGTCAGAGGCACTGTAGTGACATCAGTTGATGCCCTGAACCACGTCCCCTAGTGTTAATCAAAAACAAGGCTCCAAGGAAGACGCCACATATTTGTTATTCTCGTGTTGCATTATGAAGCATCACCTTTGTCGATATACTAGTTTTGTAAAGATCTGTTGTAGAATATACATCTATAAATGTATTGTACACACCGTTGATGCAAATAATTAATAGACGTTCAATTTCATTATTCTGCGAATCGAAGAAATAATATAGTTTTTTTTTAATTTGTTGCATCATCTTGACGGAACGCGTCTCCAAGCTCCTTAAGGGGCGTTGAGCGCATTCTTTGGAGTAATCCTCCGTTAATTACTAATACACCGTAATTACTATACTAGTCGAGTCTCGTCACGTCGCAGTCAGTCCGTGCCTTTTATCCCTTCGGCCAGGGGCTCGACGACGTTAAATCCCGGGGTTCCTGGCCGGTCACCCAACCAATAACCCGCGAGTCTCGAATTCGCTTAACCTTCGTGACTTTACGGAGCGTAGTAAACGAATTCGGCTAGAGCCGCCGCCGTTAATTTGTTCCTCTGTGAGTACGTTTTAAATGTTTCTGAAAAATAGTTTTTGTATTTCGAAACTTAAGTATAAATTGATATTACTCGTATTTAAGAATTATAATAGGTTAATTATTTTAATTACTTTATAATTGTTTACTTTAATACATATTAATACCGGTCTAAATTAATATTTTTCTGATACTGTCAATTGTCAAGAAGGGAGTTCACAGTGTGTACTCACATATGAATAGGGAACGTATTTTCATGTAAATACATATTTTTACTGGGACAAGATACTTACATTCACAAATATTTTTTAGACTTAACCCTTTTAAAATTTTTTTTTTTTTTTTAATATTTTGGTATAATTACTTTTTTACATATTCTTTTTCTTTCTTTTTTAATTTAAAAAAATTTACGATTCGAAATATGTTACTTGAAAACTAACTTTGTTACTGAAATATTTGCAAAGCCATGCAATGCGCTCGTATTAACGCCGGACCTTTGCTATTAATTATTAAAATTAATTCTCCCCCCCCGCGCACCTTCTGCTTCTGGCAAACATCGTACTCGGGATCAAGAAGGTGCGGATGAATGTGCAGCAGAAGGAACTTCAACCACGTGCTTACTCATGATTCAAAGACCCCTTACGTAACTTGATAAAACAAATATTTTTCACATCATTGTCTTATAGCTTTTCTGGAGTCGGGAGAGGGGGAGGGTCATATGCTCCCTTTACCCCCCTCTATTTCTATCACAGGGCGCACGGTACTATTCACTTGAGCGCCGGCTTCTCGTAAACAACATTGTATATACTACGAAAGTATTATATATTTTCAATAAAACTAGCGAATAATTACTTCTATAGATGTAGAACTTTCTTTCAACTTCTCTGAATTCATGTTAAGATCTGATTTACAACGTAGTGTGCTCGGAAAACGCTTGAACAATGGAATTTTAAACATAAGAACGATTTTTTATTTCACATATTTTATATTTTTTCCTACATGTTTGGGAAAAAATAAGTACATATCTATGTACATACATATTTTGTTTTTTATATTACAATAAATTCCGTTCCCTACATATGACGGTGTAGAAGAGTTTTGTTACGAAAATTCAGGAACGGAGAAAGTCGTCACAATTGACTATTTCTGTGTGTGTGCGTATTTCCTGCAAACCCCACAGTTGCTTCTTTTAATCTCCTTCCACGAACTAATCCTCATTTAGGTGACGTCAAAAGGCGAAGGGTTGCGACGTATGCGACGAAAAACCTCCCGCATACCTCTTTAAGGATGCCGATTTTCAACCCGATTTTCAACCACATGAGTAACGAAGGCTATTTTTGTAAACTTAAATTAAACTAACCCCCATGTACAGGTATTGTAGGGTAGTTTATTACACTTGAGTGAACTGTCGTTAATTGTTTTTTTAAGCCAAGAGTGTTTCTTGAGTAATTTTGCTTTACATAATAGTGAAGTATTTAATATTTTAGTTGTATGAATCCAATGGAGTTTTCGCATTTGAGCTCATCAAATTTACGACGGACTGATGCTATGGTAACTAAATGTTTGGATTTTAAATGAACTGAATACAAAATTATGTTCATTTCCGTGTCGCATTTGCATTACTTTCAAGTTCAATCTGCGATATAGCTCTGAGTATATTTTATGAATGTACTACCTGAGGCATGGGATAATAGACGGGAGAATTTAACTATCCGACGTAGCTTAGAGCCAGGATTTCGTTGCCTTTGGAACGACTGCAATCGAGAGGTACCGGGGTTGAAATCCCAGCGGCGGCGGATTTTCGTCATTAGCAATAGAACCAGGTCGAACTCGTCCGCAAACAGGAGACAAATTCTAACGGCGGGGTCTGGTCGGTAGTTTTTCGTGGTTTCTTCAATGAACACAGGGTTCCTTTTTATCGAAACCTTCTCGGGAGCGGTCACCTATATCCATGCATTACAGGCATCTATAACTATACCACACAACGAAGTAATCATATTCATAAACGTTAGTCAAAAGTCCAGTACACAAAATAAACTTCTAATCCGTGGTCATCATTTTACAACTCATTACCAAATTACATTACAAAATTAAAAGCGATACTCAAGTTAAAGTGCCAGGTAAAATGTTTTCCGTTGCATAATTGTTTATGTTTGTGACCATGCTGGATATCAAACACGAAAATAATATTTACTTTACAATAATGTTAATCCCTGAGTTACCTTTTGTTTTATATAATCCTAAACGACTGATTACGCTGTAACGACTATTGTAATCAGCTTTTCAATCAATGATTGCATCTCCAACTTTTTCGTTTTCTTCTTCTTCTTCTTATTCTTCTTATTTTCGCCCAGTACTCTTGGTTTATTCAAAATGCTAAGATGGGTCCTTGCTTTGCTTTTGATGTAACTTTTCTTTATCACAAATATCACTTATAGTTTTTAATCTTACTTTTACGTCGAATAACCTAAAAAATCAATAAATAAATTTTGAAATGAAGCAGATTTTTAAAATTTATACTAATAATATATATATATATATATAATATATATATATATATATATATATATATATTATTAGTATAAATTTTAAAAATCTGCTTCATTTCAAAATTTATTTATTGATTTTTTGTATATATGTATATATATGTATATATATATATATATATATATATATATATATATATATATATAATGGAATACTAGAATTTGTTTTGATTATCCCTTTGTTGTTGTTGTTGTTGTTGTTGTTGTTGTTGTTTTGTTGTTGTTGTTGTTGTTGTTGTGTTATTGAAGAATCATTTTTGAAAATAAATTATCTCTTACTTTTGTCTATTGAAACAATTTAGTAAATGAGTAAATTCACTTAAATATCAGACGTAATTTTCCCGAATTAATTAATTATATTTTTTCAAATGCTTTAGTATTTCTAAATATTTAACATGTTCAGTTATCTCTGCGTTTTAATGGTTTAACAGTCGTATTTAAATACTCAGTTATCATAAGGCTGTTATCAGGATTTTGTCCAAACTCGTGGAAATCTTAAATTCGAATCATATTTATTTTTCCATACGCCACATCCCAAGACTTTATGAAGCCAGGTGATTGTCAAAAATAGCGAACTTTTGCAATAAAGAAAGTTGTATTTAATATTATTTTTGTTTTCACTCCATAAACAACTTTTAGTAGAATGTTGAATTATTCCTATATAAGACCAGCATTTGTTTATTAAGGTATTGCGGCAAGAAGAATGAGGTATTGTGTGCTAATAACTATATTACTAATATTTATATAAAGTAATTTGATAGTAATATTTTAACACACAGTATATACTATTTTACTGATTTGGTAGGTGGCAAAAAAGTTTCAAGTTCGAAATTTGGGGGTGTTAAATAATAGTGGTAAGTATTAATAATGTAAGACATTCTGAAGAAAGAAAAATAACACAGAAGATTTAAAGTAATGGGAAGGAATGGACGGGCAAAGAACCGAGTGGCAAAATATGAAAGGAGATGGAGAGGTCACCTGAGAGAGACGGAGCGGAGCGCTGGCACGCATGCGTGCTCTGCTTAGCGACTTCGGCTCTTCTCGGGTGCCGTCGGTTTTGACAGAGCTCTTCGTACTACGGCGCGAGAAGGGATCCAGTGCTGGCGGGTCCGTGGAAACGGATGGTTGTGTATGAGTGCTCTTGGCTGTTGTGTGCGAGTGTGGATGGTGATCGTGAGTTAAACTTGCGTTGACTGTTATTTATCAAAAAGTGGACTGGACAAGAAAATATATTTAATTGTTTTGTAACAAATAACAGCCGCAAAAATGGCTGCGGGATCGACAGAAACTTTTGCTTCAACATCACAAGGTTTGGGTTGTTTTAATTCGAACTTGTTGAAAACGGCCCAGGACAAATTTTGGACAGCCGAAGTCATGGCAACAGCATCCACTGGAGGTTTTTGGGAAGATGACCCAGAAATGGAAATTAAAAAGAAGATAAATGAATTGAAACACAAATTTCATGTTGGCCGGCAACTGCAAATAAAACACTTACCACGTGATGTCACCGAAGAGGTAAGAGACTACGAAAAACATTTTAAAACAAAATATCTTCTGTCAAACATTTTATTCGTCTGAATTTTTTGTTATTTTTGTTGCTGAGAATTACACGGACGTAGTTTCACTAATTGAAAAGGCGCTATTTTTCCTTTCCAGTGTTGCAAACTTTTTATCTATTTATTTTGTTAATGCATACATTATTTTCAACGATCTTTTATTTTGCTTATGTACTGAGTCACTCATCACATCGAATGCTTTGTTTACTTATTTATTTTGGCCATGAAATTATTTTGTATAGGGTTATGACACTGTTCCGTTACAAAGTTTAGCCGAATGCGTTGTGAATTATTAGTAATATCTTGACGTTCACGCAGCTCCTTTTTGTCGCTTTCTGTTGCTCCAAGCGGACAATCGAGATGACGAAGTCTTACGTCTATGGACCAGAGCAATTCTAGACAAGTCTGCAATGTTATTGGACTGGAATGCTCTCGGAAACTGACTTCGCTCGCTCCGTTACCTACTCTATTTTCTCTTCGTATATTAAAGTTTTCCGCGGGCGACATTATAGAGAAATGAATTATTGCAATAGCCACAATAATTACCAGTTATTGATAATATTTCTGTTGAGTTGTTATGAAGTCTGCGTCTACTTGGGTTGGTAATGTATGTGGATGTAGTTTACATTAGCTGACGCTTGATAGCAACGGCTGAATGTTTGCTTTCAAATATTGGGAACTTCGAGAAGCTGCCGGTAGGGTTCTCTCTGTTCGTAGTGGGAGTGATTCGAGCATACGCAAGTATTTTATGTTCTTAAAAGTTGTAGTTAGCCTGACGCAAATTTTTAAATTTCTTGGAATAAGGCAACCTGGAGTGGAAACTTGGCAACACTGGTTTCTTTCCCTCTCTAAATGGATGGCTGTCACCCCCCAGACGTCCCTCGCGTTTCCCCTTAGGTTAGTTTTGTTCCACCCGTGCCCAGGTAAAGGCAGGGGCTGTTTCCCTCGCAGGTGGTTGAAGCGGGAGGGGGCGCTGCCAGCGGCCCGTCCGTTCGCGTTTGCCAAGCATCTGCTGCCTCGGTCAACTCGCTTTGATCATTTGTCTGTGAGGATACATGTGATACCACGTATCCAAATATACTTGCTGCTTACGAAGACCAAAGCTTCTATTTACGGACATCTCTTGCATATTTCGTTTGCACTAGAAAAATGGATCATCCATTTCTCGCGTACACAAACTCCATGCCTTATTATCAAAGGTGCCTAGGTTTCGTGCTTATAACGGTTATTTCCGACAAAGTGCTTTGGAAGGGTGATTTTGCTCGCTTCTTTGTTCGCTGCTTTGCCATTTGGTGATTCGCTGCGGTATATTTGAATCTCCTTTGGATGTTTTTTTCCTACACTTTAGGGTGTGCAATCATGCGCTTAATTCGCATGTCGTGAACTAGAGGCGGTATATATATTCTTCAAAGTACAGTTTGGTGTAGGCGTGATGAGTTAGAGCTAGTAATGAGAACTGATTTTCAACAAGTGTTTTGTCTTAGTAGTAATGTTCCATGTGATTTCGTTTTGCTGTAGAGTTTGAATCTAGTTCTCGTCAAATGATGACGGAAAATTATGATTTGGCAAATGGCATGTAAATTTACTTTTTCATCGGGACTAGTCTTTCGTGGTTGAAAAGCAACGAACCTATTAAGTTTTTTTTTTTTCGAATATGTATTCATGTAAGCTTTGAAGTGCATTTTTAATGAAGAACATTGTTGACTTTACTCTGTTATTAAATAAGTTAGTCCATAATTAAAAGATAGTGGCACCCGGAGTCACCTGAAATGTTTTCATTCCGAAAATGTGTAGGATAATATCGGAAATACAAAGAATGAATGCAAGACTATACATAGAACGAATTGTTGAAATATTGATGGGAAATTCAAGGGAAGTCTATTTCTTGATTCTTTTTCATAAGTAAGGAAAATTTAAACTTGTAACTCAAAACTTGTATTGCATCTGATGTGTACGGTATACCTTCTGTCACGTCATAGGTCTGTTATGCTGCCTTTGCTCTTTTTCTTATTTTTTATTTGGGGGAGGGGGATTGAATATTTTGCAATCAGACGTGAGCTGCGTAAAAATAACGCAGCTCTACATTGACAAGGTATTAAGTTCCTCGAGTTCCCGTCAGAACTTTAGACAGAATGCGTTAGAAACGGGCGGGTGGCAGGCCGTTGCCTCACGATTAACGCGTAACGCGTCTTCAAGTGTGGCGCGGCGGCCGAGCAACGGCCACCGCCGTCACCACCGTCGCCGCCGCCGTCGCCGCCGTCGCCGCCGTCGTCGCCGTCGGCTGTCAGACATGTTGCCACCGGCCGCGGCCCACGCGTGACCGGCGCAGGCTCCGGCAAGGCCCGCTCTGGAAGAGTCGGTTCTGGCGCTTGTGGCGACGCTCGCTCGAGACGCCGCCGCCGCCGACGCCGAGCAAACAGAATGGCGACAACTTATTTTTTCATGACGCTTCGGGTTGCATCACGGTTTATTTTCGTCTTGGTCTTCGGTCCAGGAACGCAATTGAATTGAAAAATGCCCTCCGCCTGGAGAGATGTATAGTATTGAAATGTTTTACTTACACGTGTGTCAATTTTACGTACTCGCGCTGTGTGTTCTGTAAAGTTATTCGCTGAATGGTTGCTTCCTATAAAAATAGGCTGTTCGTTCAATAGTAGATAGTGTTTTTTCAGGGGCTTTCTTGGGTTTATTGTTGACACGCCGTCCTTCCCAAATATTTCTTGAAATTATCCTCAAATATCAGATTCTATAGTGTGAATAAAAAAATAAATGCACTCGTAAATTGTACATAGTAAAACAATTTCATCGTTTTGTTTTGTTTCGTAACAATGGATCAAAGAATGGAAATATACATTTCTTTCGCACGCGTTCAGAGTTAATTCAGGTGGTTCATTGACGACGTACGTCATGATGTGTGTGGCAATGTGTGTGGCAATGTGTCTCTTTCTGTACATATTTTATGAGTGTTGGATATTCTGATTCCTTTTCCCATGTGCAAGGCCTCTCCATCGTGTCGCAGCGGCAGGATTGTCGGCGTTGGCGTCTGGGGTGTCGGCGCTCCGCAAGCGGACGGGATTTGTTATTCTGTCCCCCCCCCCCGCCGTTTTGCGCTTCCACACGCACGCTATTCGGCGCCGGCTTCCTCCAACACGCAGCGTTTAATTTCACATCAGATTGGCCCCTGGTGCAGATGAAGATTGAATCGGATAAAGCTGTTCCATGTTCAATGTGTCCAATTGTTCAGAAGCGATTAACAACGCTGCCGGCCATCTTCGCCTTTTTTCTACTGTCTTTATTTTTCATTAGTTGCGCCGACAACGTATAGGATTTGACTTTTTGCCTTGGGTTATATAGAAAACTAGTTTATAATATAATTAACTAGAATTCAATATAATTATAGGAGTGGTCTGTTTTAAATGTTCGCGTTTAAAGTTCAATTTAGTTTGAGATCATTCTTGTGTAAGGGTTGTAGGTTTTCGGTCTATTCTTTTATTGTTCGTCAGTTTATGTCAATATCGGTCATTGCGTTTTCTGGATGTAGATTACCAATATTGGGAAGAATTTGATGACCTAAAACATCGCCAAAATGATCAATAAAATACTTAAAATGCTTTAAAATGACCCTAAAAAAGAAAAATTATGTAAAAAAAAAAATCATCTCAAAACAAGTTCGGATGAAAAACTCAAGCTGTTGTATACGTTACTGATGTAATAGAGGCTTCTTCCATTCTTTCGGGTGAACTCGGCTTGTAAATTTTTGGCTGGGACTGATCTTTACCAGGAAATCTGTCTTTAGTTATCCCGAAATCGGCCGAACCCGAATGGCGTATTATATACTTCACAATAATTATATACTCGCAACGGCTGTCAAAACAATTTCTGAGCGAACAAATCGAATAGGCTACTGAGTAATTCTGTAAAGAACGTTTGTTGTATATTGTAAATATTATTTGAAGCAAGTATAAATTAAAATAGCATTAAAATCTATGATATCTGCAAAAATGCATTAGAAATTATGGGAAAAGATAAACAAATTACTTATTAGTCGAAATCAACAAAAATGCAAAATAATGACCAATAAAAATGAGTCACTTCCTTTTGTCTTAACATAAAATTAATTTCTATACTATACGACATTGTTCTAAAGTGAAAAGGGGAAAAAAAAGATATTTCATTAAAATTCGCCCTCTCTCGCAGTTCACTTTTTTTCAGAAATGTGAAGAGAATTAATATACATACGCAACTTTTTACCAAGAAAGAGTTTCAAAGTGTTTAACACTTCATTCAGAGTGGAGTAGTAAAAAAGGAAACCGTTGTATAAAAAATATGAGCGATCAATTGTTCGGGCATTTTTTCTCTTATAAATAATAATTACGGTTAGTTGCAAATTTTGATATTAGCCATTGAAACATCATTTCATTGGAGGTTTGTTGTGGCTATTTGGACGTAGAATTATTTTACGCGCATAATGTTAAATATATTAATATTAATATGATTTAGCTACAGATTAATTATTCAGCACATTTATTGGATTGCCAATTGTAGCCACAATTTTTCAGGACGTTAGTTTCCAAAACCTGGAATTAATAATGCCGAAATACTGTTGGTTTTTGGGAGCTTCCATTTTCACTAGCGTCCATATTCACATTTCGATATTATCAGTTTAAAATCCTCCTCTGTCCACAGAGATATTGTAACTTGTTTGTTTGATTTCGTGTTTTTTTTTAATCTCCAGAGAAGTGCAGCGTGTTTATTGGAGTATTACGGCAGCAAGGAGGTTTTGACGATGAAACTATTTGCATTGTGTGCACGAGAATTCGTCTGGGATTTGCCTGTCAATATACAAATTCGATTGGAGTGAAATAAGTGGGGGAAATGGGAGTGGACGGTGCAGGCGTTGGGCGGCCATAGCGAGCGTGACGCCCCGTCGCAGGTTCCCAAGCCGGCCGGCTCCCGCGGCGCCGCCGCCTGCAGACGCATCAAGGAGGGGGGGTTGTGAGATAAGCTCTCACGGACACGCCCAGAGGGGTTTTTAAAAATAACCCGTCAGTCACTCGCCTGCCGCCCCCCCCCCCGCAGGCCGGCGATATTTTTCGGGGCGCGCTGCGGCGGGGGATCCCTGGCGCGGCGCGGTGTCTGGCCAGAGACGGGCGCCCGCCGCGTTTTGAAATAAGACAGCGCGGGCGGCGCGGCGCGGGGCGACTTGACGGATTCACACACGCCGCGCGGAAATCGCTCCGCCTCTCTCGAGATTTAGACGCTGCCGATGGCTCTTCACGACGTGTGGCTGGCGGCCAGCCTGCGACGCTAACCCAAAATGCCTTTTATTTGTTGTTGTTGTTTTTCGTTTTGTCTTTTCACAAAAAATATTTGAATGCTATTGGCAGTGCTTCGGGGCAGTATCGTTGCCGGGCGGGGCAAGTCGGAAGGGAAGAACCCATCTGTTTAATGTATGACTGTGAGACATACCTTGGCGACAACGGGATCTCTGGTTGTTTATAAATGTGTGTAGACCAGTGAAAAGCAATGCATAAATTCCAGTAATTATCATAAATACAGTTAAACGATTGAATTGAATGTTGTAAAAGGCCATTCCTCTATTTTTTACTCTCCCCCCCTTTTCTTGTTTGTAGGAAGTGGGTATAGCCACATGCGAGGGCCTACCCTGGGATAGCGCCGTTGGAACGCAGTGTTTTAGAAGTCTTTTGAAATAATGCAGTGAATGTCTTATACAATGTCAAGTTTTTGCCGAAACGTAACCTTTGAGATTAGTTTCAAAACGGTCATGGACGTGTAAAATAAAATTCATTGGTACCGCTTGTGATTTTTGTCGTAGTTGGGAGATCACTGGTCAAAAGCGTTTACGAAGGCAGAATTTAACTTTGCTTGCATTACGAGGCTAGACTTTCAAACTTCATTATAGTAGATTTTGCGCGCGTTTTAAAGAAACAACTTGATCTTGCGTATATTTTATTTTTATACATATTGACGTATTTCGAAATCCTGATTAACAAGACTTATTAAAGGTGACCTTTCTTGAACTTCATAAAGAGCATGAAGGCTGCGCGTGCTGGTCCATTGAGAGGCGCCGTTTGGAGCACCGGGTTGGGGCCGGACCTGGCGATTGCGATGGCGGCCCGCTCTATCACCTACTACGCGGAGACTCCGGCACACATATCCAATTTCCAGGGGCATCAGCCTGCAGCGGCTCGGAAATTTAACGCCAATTTGACCGTATGGCGGATCGAGGAGGGCGGTCGCTTTCATATCGATGTGACAGGTTGACAACTTCAGGAAGGCGAACAAATATGGACATTTGTAGCTTCCTTTTTTTAGCTTGTCCGTTTTTGATACGTTTTTCAAGGACTATAGGTGCTGCGGGTGACGGTATGCTTTTTAAAAAAAATCTACCCCTCACATAATGCATTTGTCGACACTGGGGGAACTAGCCGATAAGCTAAAGAATACCACCACCTCTGACCTCGGAGACCTTCAATAAGATTCGTAATTTTCGCGTGCGAAAGAAATCCACTATGAATTGTCATTATGCATTTATAATTTATGAACATTATTTTTGTCACTTATACCTTTAATAAAATGTGCAACAATTAATATTCTTTAGTCTGATGAAGTCCTTGCATCTCATGTTGAGGAGTTTGTTTTTCGTCGGGATGTAGAATACGTAGCGGCCTTGATTGGATTCCATCAGAAGCATCACAATCGCCTTCAACCACAATTACGGTGCCGCTTAAATTACTGTATTCGGATTCCTACATCAACGCATTTCGCGTGACCCTGGGATGGACGAGATGAATTGACGTGTGGGTGGTGTTGATGAAATGAAAGGTTGTGGAGTAATGGCGGAGGAAGCGGGCAAGGCCTGCTGCGAATCCGTTTAGTCCACCGCCAACTCCACGTGGCTCGACCGAGAGTTGAACCTCCATCCTCGGGGAGGCGAGGGCTGGTCGCCCATGTGGACTGGGACTGGGTAATGCAGGGTGGACGTTTTAGGCAACACACGTATCGTCGGAGCACAAGAAAAGTAACACAACTCAAACATTCATTTTGGAGGACGATTTCTAACTGAGCGGAACAGTTTATTTCGTGGCCGAAGCGTTTGACGCGCTGTCTTATTAACTGTGTTTTTACCACTAAAAATAAAGTAGTTTCTCAGCATATTACTTTCACTTAACTAAAATGATTTTTTTATGTATAGCACTTTTCTTGTGTACGAAAGACGTTATTCTCATTCTCATGAAAATGAAGTTCATAATAACAAGATCTTTTTAATTGGTGATGGGAATTCGCAGTATTACGTGATTAAATCTATCGCGGAGCCTTTCCGCAAGGCCAAGGCCAGTGCCCGGATGTACGTTTTGGTATCGGGTAGACGCCAGGCATGCGAACGGTTTCCCAGAAAGCAGCATGGCATGATAAGTTTCCAATCGCAGGTTGCATTTCCACGTATCAGCAAAATCAACATCACTACCTTCCGTCGTGGTAACTTCATATCTAGGAATGTTTCCTCATTCCAGGCGGTGGAACTTACAGATAAGAGAGGTCAATTAAAATTGGGAGGTGCAGTTTGCGAACATCCTGAAAAAATAACCCTCTCTCAACTGATACGACTCGGCGGTGGTTCGTGCATTGTTAAATAGAAAGATGAATATGCAATATTCTGAAGTGTGTTCCATACAAATCGATTGCGAGACATATACTTCTGTTGTTTTTTCTTGCATTGACTAAAGGATTATATATCCGTACCCTCTTCGATTCCCAGAAGTCAGAGTTAGGCCAACTTTTGAAACGATATCGTACGTGAGCACTTGTTGATAGAGATAGTGCAGTCTTGGAATATTTTACGACTTTGATAACAGCGCTCCACTGTGTCTTTGCGAGGCAAACTTACATCTGATAAGGGGGTGTAATCGTCCCCGGGCCTGGTGGCCCTGAGAAGACATCGGGCGGCGTGGCGCGGCTGCCGGCCCTTGGTTATTCAGCCGCAAATCTTGCTCTCGGCCCTCGGACGCGAACTCGTCCGCCGCGGCGCCTTGTCCCCTCCCCTCCCCTCCCCACCCCCTTCCCCTTCGGGTGACGCAGCGCCCTCGCCGGCGGCCCCCTGCGCGCGGAGCGGAGATGAAAATCGCGGGGGTTGCTGTGCAGGGAGAGCGGAGGCCCCGCCCCTGCCCGGCGTTGTTTGGATGGATGAGTCAGATCTCGAGAAGGTTCTGTGTGCCTCGGGAAAAGGGAGGAAAGGCGGGAAAACGGGTGATGCGCTTTCGATGACGTGGAGGACTTCAGCTGCAAGTTCTTTCTCGGCTCCTCGAAGAAACAGCGTTGTTATAGCGTGTTTTATGTCCATACATATTAATATAATTGTGGGTGTTGTTTTAGTATTCTAGTTTAGTAATTCATTCAGTTTCAAATGTGTTACCATACGTGAGAAACCGCCAATATCCATAAATCATTAATGTAAAATGGACAAGTTCACTTTCGCGCTCTCAAGGGTGTGGGGAAATTATGAAGCACTCGGGTGCCAACATTTGGACTTCGATGGTCGGCATCATGCCCAATAATATGCAGGAGAGCAACTTTCCGATTGTTAAATAATTATGAAGTGTTTCATTGCGTTTGAGTTTTAAATTTGCTATATACGATGTTTTATTTCATTAAATTTACGACAACGCAGTGATATCTGGACGGTCCAACCAATGCCATTTTCAGATGTTTAATTTGTAGATGGAATTGCCTGGGACCTTCTTGGTCCTTGGGAATGTTGAAACTATTAAAGTTGCATAAACCCAAATTTCATCATGTAAATGAGTGCGCGTTATTGGTTAAGAGGAAACAGTCAGCATGGTAAGTGTTATTTTAAATGCTACCTCCCTCTCTCCTGGTAATTACCTTTCATTGCGTCTTAAATATTGAATAAAATATTTAATAAGGGCAAATATTAAAAGAACTATGCTACGTCAAGTTAGGGTAGATGTAAACAGGAAGAATGATTTTAAATGCTGAATTGAAATCTAAAACACTTTTTCGGAATGATCGGCGTCAAGAATCGATCTGAACTTCCACGGAATCCATATGGGTGCCATTGAAGGCTCATTACTAGACATCGGATGTTTACGAAATGTCTATTTTATTCTAACGAACTTATTTAAAGACCGATAATAAATATGTACGAATCATGACAAATTATGACATATGACTAAATTTTATATTGCTATTTTTTGCTTTTTTTGCATAAAGAGCTTATTAGGACTTTTTTGCCTTTTTTATTATTTTTATATACAATGCTAAGGTGTCGGAAAATCGGCCATGGTCCAACGTGTACGAAATCTTCAATTCATGTCTTGATATTTTAAAATACAAGAGAATTCCTAAGTGTATACCAACTGATTTTTTTCAATTTCTCCATTTCATAAATACAGCCATGTTCTGAGAACATGGTCGATTGACGATACACCGGAGATACCGAAATTTTAAGTGGAAATAAAATGTAAATTCCTGGGGTTCAGTGTTGCTAGTGTTGGACTTCTAAAATATACCCCAGTCACATCATTAGATGTTGAGAGATCCTTCTCCGCATTCCAACTGATTTTGTCTCCCAATCGTCGCAAATTTGAAATGTGATCCTTGAAAAGATAGTAATATGCAAATATTACTGGTTGATGCAGCCTATTAGGAATGTAGATGAGTGGTAAAGATGTAAATCTAGTTTTACGTTAAAATGCATGAACTTCTTTTGTGCCATAGTTTACAAAATAAGGTTATAAGTTCACAAAATAATATACACCAAAATTACACATTTTTAAAAATTTTATTGTGTATGTAACTTATGGCAGTGCCTTTTTTCTCCTTATTCGTGACTTTTTCAGTGCCTTTTTTAGGCGCCTAAAAGACGATTTTTTTAGTGCCTAAACATGCGATGTCTACTCGTTTGAAGTTCAAATTCTTTTGGTTGTGGGGTTTGACATTGCGCCTCAGTCGACATCATTTGAATATGGGAAATTAGTTACTTGTTCCAATTTACCCCGACGTAACTCATCCGGCGCCGACTGTGCTGGCCGTTTTTTCCGTGCAGCACGAAGCGATAGCAAACAATTTGTGCGGTGCACACTGGGCCTAAAGGCACCACCTCACGCGCGAAACAGTCCCCTCCGCCAAAGGCCTTTTGGCAAGGCATTGTAAGACGTAAGAGGTCAAGGAGCAGCCGTAAATTATGACGATGCAAATTCAACTACACATTTTTGCGGATACGAACGTGCAGGTTTTAAAAAGTGATCGTCTTAGACGTGTAAAAGAAAAGAAAACCCCTTGAAAGCCAAGTTGAGGAAGGGTAGTGTTGTGAATTGCAATTGGTGGGAGGTGCAGAGCCGCACATGGGTGTGGTTGTGGCCCAGTGCGCAGCCGCAGCCGCGACCGCGACCGCGCGCGCGCGCCTCCATCTTGGGGCTGGCCCTGGAGTGACGCAGCGCGCCGATGACTCACGGCAGGGGATGGAGATGAGACGCAGCCACTCGCCCCACGGAGGGCTCCGGCCGGCCAGCCAGCCCCTCTGCGCACGGCTTCCCGCTGCCGGAACAAGAAGAACCAAAATTAACAAGCAAACCATGATCGAAACGAAGTGTTTTTTTTTGGGGGGGGGGGTTATACAATATTAACACAAATCAAAACGGGAACTTGAATGAAGATTCGATCTTCATGAATGAAGACTTAGATCCTTTTTCACAATTTACGGGGTGGGGGGGGGATTATGAGTGGAGTAGGGTTTTCGAAATTTCAAGCTTCAAAAATAATCAAGTGGTGTATTTTGTGAAAAAACAAACTCGGAGGAAGAGGAACTGCAGGAAATAATTACATAGCATTGTGTAGGTATCGGCGTCGATGTGCGCAGAGAAGGTGCGGTGAGGGAGGGGCCACCTCTGAAAATTTCAAAAGGAACCCCGTAGATGTATGTAATAAAAACTTTTATTTCCTTAAATATCATTTCCTGATTTTCTTTCTCTTTTTTTGCTGATAATTTGGGGAATCGATACACGACATTTGAGAAAAAGTTCTCGAAATCAGCTGGCAACCGATGAAATATTTCAACGTGTATACATTGCTCAGAAATGTAATTGGTGTCCCCTCTGGTTTTAGGCGGCGCACGCCTATGTTTATTGATGGAAGTTGGAAAATGTCTCTAAAGAAATGAGTTCATTGAAAGATAGCTGCATAAAAACGTTTGGAAAATAATTTTGTATGGAATCATTTTTTACGTTTCAATTTTTTTTTTTTCCATTTTATTAGCCTTCCCTATGTATTTTTAATTTCTGGCCGTACTACGTAGGAAAGAAGCATTGTAATGTTGCGGCAGAAATATGCGATTTTTCGGGAGGAAAAACTCATTGTGGGGGCCCTGATATCGAAAAAATGTATAAATATTGTTATCTAAGAGTGATTTGAATTATTTAACGACCTAATAATGCACATACATTTTTAATACCCTCTTCTTAGGCCCTCTTAGTAGTTTCCTGCACCAGTTTTATCCTTTGACTTCAGTTTCTTTGTCTGGCATTACGCTTTTCACTACAGAGCTTGGAGGTCAATGCCTCGGACACCGTCAAGGACACAGCGTTCAGAAACGGAATGGGATCCGACATTGTATGTCGAACACATTTTGCGATGTCCTAAAAATTGATTGGTTTGTTTCTCTCACTTCCTGTTTCAATAACAACACATGTCCACGCTATTACGCATATCCTCTTTTTTTGTAATTGTTTACTAATGGGCATACAGTTGGGAGGAAACTCTTTTATTGAAGTTCTTTTTTTTGTGTTCTCCGAGACATTTCTCCGGCGTTCTGTTGTACTGTTCGTTCATTCAGGGTGATGGGTATGGAGTCAGGTTATGAAGGTTTTTTTTTCGCGTGTTCATTATGTTATAATATTACAGCCCCGTTGAAATCCGACATGTGGACAATTGCAACAATGAATTTTCAGTGAACGTGCAATGAAGAACCTTTCCTAATGTATGTGAATAGTTTTTCGTTTGAATGCGGCGCCCCATGTGGCTTGCGAGAGCCAGCTCGCAGGTTCGCTGGCGCGGGTGCATTTGGCTAAACCCGCAGTGATGTAGTTGACAGCAAATCGTGCAGTTGTGAGCGGGCAGTGTTTTAATGAAGCATCTGATTACATATTGACAGTCGCTGGAGCGCGCCGCGCCGTTTTTCACGGCGAGCGAGTGCGCGCGCGGGACGGCGGGCGGCGGGCGGGCGGGCGCCGAGGCGCGGGGCGCGGGGATCGCAGCTGGTCGAGCCGCCTCCGTGGCGCGCCCCGCGATGGTTCCCGCTAAGACGTGGCGGGAGTGCGTTCACCTCGCCGCCCCGCCCCGCCCCGCCCCGCCCCGCCCCGCCCCGCCCCGCCCCGCCCCGCCCCGCCCCGCCCCGCCCCGCCGCCACGGCGCTGCGCTTGACCCTCCGAGGCGGTGGGCGACTGGCGATGGCCGCCCGCCTCGTGGACCGGAGCAGGTGGCCATTCAGCAGCCTAACGACGAGGACTTGCCGTCCAATTAAACGGGCACAAATGAAAATATGCCACTATACTGAAATACGTTGTTTTATTTACGGAATGCACAGTTTTTTGACAGTGTGAAAAACAAACTATCCTCAATTTTAACGCGATTGAATAATAACGTCCAAGTCCAAAATTTCCTTAGAAACGCAACCACTGTTTCAAGCGTGACGTTGGAATACAAACTTTTTAATCTTCGCACGTTATCTTGAGCTTCAGAATCACTTCCCAATCATTTACTAAACATAGTTGAATGATGAATAACTACCAACAATGCGAAGTTAGCAACGTTTGAAAACTAGAAATATTCAATCCCGAGTTGTAGAAATCTTTTGAACATCCGTAAACGAGCTACGTATTTTATTGTATTGTTTTACTAACATAATAGCAACTCACGCTCCCCAGCTCTACTCCTACCACAAATAGGAAAAGAGAACTCAACGAAACGTAAGCATCGTGAAAATACATTATTGTCCACATGCCAAACATGGGGCCATCTCAGCATTTACTTAATCGGGGGTCTGGGAAAGTGAACAAAAAACATGATTAAGATTGGGGTGATTGAACCAGACGCTGTAGGACATTACTTGTTAACTAATTTATTACGTAACGTTTTAAATTAAATATTATTTTTCTTTTTTTATGATCAGTATTGTACCTTATTGTATAGAAACAGTTATGCACCAGAAAATATTTCACTTGTCTCTTAAATTTCTGTGTCGATTTTAAGTTTAATGTTATCTGGCAGTGTGATGTCATGTATATGTTTTGTTCGTGAATCTCTTGTAGTGATTTGTTGATACTGGCACATGATAAATATGATTCCTACGACGCGTTTTATAATTATGATTCGTTGTATGCATGAAAATATTTTCCCACGTAAGTTATGCAGTTTTGGCAAAACCTACTGATTCGTAAATAGACATGTCAATACATTGAAAGATTACATAGATGCAACCTCAATGAAGGGTGTTGCTAGAATCACACGCTGGTTTCGTACACTGCCTCACAATCAATTGTTAGAACACTGTTACAAACTCTTGCACCATCAGACAGATCATCACAACAATTGCTAACGTCAGCTTATGATGAATTAACTTTCCGACTATCAACATTTAAAATGCATAGACAATTTGAGTTCTTTAGTTTCTTATTTATTGCCCTCACACTGAGTTAAATGTTAGAGTAGATGCCAGTTCTCATGGAATGTTCAATTTCATTATTGACATTTTGTTATCATTGTAAAAACAGCCTCGTCGATTTGTGTGACGTGGCATTCTATTGTTAAAATATTAAGTTAGTGCTGAACATATTTGGGGCGTGAGAAGTCAGACTCGCTATCGAATTGTGAGGATTAGGATTGCTCGTGTGCTCTTCTACGTTAATCTGGGAATGATACAATTTATTACCGACCAGTGGTGCATGCGTGACCTTGTTGAGAGCATTACGAAAATTGAGTGGATACGACGCAATAATCTATTGACTCTTGCAACGCCCATCGGCTCGTTTCCATTCCATTTATTAAAATATCAAGTTAAATATATTGATAATGTTACAACCTTAATAGGTTAGTGCTTTACGAAATTAATTATACAATATGTGAGTCCAATTTGGAGAGTTATTATATTTCGATGAATTGTTGGGTAGGGTAAAGTCTTCCGAGAAAAGTATATTTATGAACTTTAAGCATTTGAAACTACATTTTAAAGATGTGGAAGAAAGGTTATAGTAGGCTATACAATAGTACATCAATGTACTTTAGTACAGTGTGAATTGAAATGTGACAATTTCAAGACTGGAATTTTATATACGAAAATTTTGTCTTTTTAGTTGGGGCAATTTTACATTGAGGTGTTCTTACAAACCTTAAAATTTTTGCAAACGGATGCGAATAGTAGAAGAAAAAATATGGAGTGTGACGTGCATTAAAAAATATTTCGTGATGTGTTCGATTTTGTATCAATAACGTACTTGAAGGTGAAATTGTAGTTGCAGATATTCCTCTTCAAAGAGTGGTCTTATATAAAGCATGTCAAGATCGCTGGCAAGGTAACTAGCATACTGAAGGTCACGGGCACTGCGTCCTGAGCAACTAGCACGAGATTCAAAAGTGGGGATGTACAAAATTTCTCTAGGATGGCGGTACGTCACTGAATACCTGAGCCACTTTCGAAACTTAAATTCATCAACTTATAAAATAAAATACTATTTTTGCTACGTACAAAAGTACCTGAATAATTTAATAAAACAAAATGAAAACATGAAAGGATTCGCCATTCATATTCCTGTCCCTGGCAAAAATGCTTATTCAAGGTAGAATGTAAAGGAAATAAACATGAAAAAAAAGTTAATTAGTAGTAAAATGTATAAATATAATTTAAATCTCGGTTGTGTGATAGAAAACATCAGGCAAACATGTTTTTCTATGAAGCCACCATGCATTGTTATACTTGGAGCACGCATTGCGCTTGCATTCCTGGCTTCAGTTTGCGCGTGAACACCCTCTTCTAGATTTGGAGGGGAAATGAGAGGGGAATCAGGGGAAGTGGCCCGTGGTCGGGGGGACTTTGGGCTCTCGTGCGGGCCCAGTTTGGCATGCTGATCTCGGATGGGGACGCGAGCAGCTCTACTTGGGATGATGTGCCGAGGGTGCGCGAGTGCGCTTAACCCTGCAGCAGACGCGGTTGATCTCTGGTGACAGAATTGTTGTGTGAATTTTTCACAACACTGACCTTCTTAGAATCTGTTACTGTTGCCAGATGTCATAGATCCCGTACGTTTGAATAGTTTCCGTTGTGTATGTTGGCGTTTTCATAATAGTCTGAATCAAACCGTGCGCGGCCCAGAATACCGCAGAACAGAACATTTAGTTCAGTGTCAAACTAATATGGGGAAGTTACTTTAAAAAAGGACCAGTTTGACAGAACGCGAAACGAAAGAACATGTCGGATGATGGCATTGTAACAGGTAGTAATCGAAGCCATTTACAAATGAGCCGACTGCAAACGAGCACATTGACGACTTGAGCGCATGGACATAATCTGCACTTGGTTGCCAGTAGTAGCCACGCAGTGTCTGTCGAAGCGGCACAGGGTCTAAGACGAGGCGCGGCCGGCGGAGCGGCCGCCCGTGTGGAAGGCAAAGGGAGCACCGGGAGCTGTGGAAGGAATGCGCGACCTTGCCCTGGGTCCAGCGGAGAAAGAGTGAAAGGGTGCCAGATCAGTCTTTTCTTCCAGCTTTTGGGGTTTCGCACGGGGACTTCTTAACGGCGACAACACCCTCACTTTGAAAAATAGAACGATGCGGAAACGTATCAGTTAATTGAAATAGAATAATAAAGTTCGCTTTAAATTGTTATCGAGGCTTTTTTGTATTTCGTAGTTGTAAATTTCAAATTCCGAAGAAAGGGTGGTAATAGAGCTTCAGTGAATCTCTGTATACCGTTTTTAAAAATATTCATTTTCTTTGGGATTGTACAATACAACAGTGTGAAAAAAAACTCCACATTGACATAATTCCTTCAATGTACCTAAAATTAACTTACGTAATCTTACTACTATACTACGGCGGTAGGGGTATCTTACTCGATACTTTGGATCGAGATCAGAGAAATGTTTAGGAGAGTGTGGAACTGGAATTCGTACTTAATACGAATTTTGTGTATTGGGTTTTGGGCAAAGTCTCAATAGGGATTACGTTGGGCATGATTGGAGTGTTTTGGAAGAAGTGGGTGGATAAACAATGTCGGTTAAAGTTTCGAACTGGAATTCTTTGTGAAGTTGTGCATTGAGGATGTACCATGAAGCGTTGCTGATGCTGCGGAGGAACTGATTTTAGATACGTGAAGTTTTTTGGTATTCAGTTTTGCAGCGCTGATCCATAATGGGCGTGCATATAGAAGTAGTAGTTTCATGATGGTTTTGTTAAGAAGTAAAACGGTAATGTATGGTAATTTAGAAAGATTTGTTGATTATTGGTTTAAGTTAGTGTAGTTTGAATTTTTGCTTGTATAACTTTATTGTTTATGTGATGTTTCCTGAGTTGGGGGACTAAATAAATGGTATTTTATGATTTTGTTGTGAGGGTGCCATTGTACAGGTTCTTGGTTCGGTGTTAAAGGGGTTGGGGTGTAAGGTATTCAGGAAAATGTTTTGGCTGCTGTTTTTGTTGGATTGATTTTAATTTTCTTTTTGTCTTCCCAGCTGTTGATTTTGTGTATTTGGGTTGTTTTTTATTATTTTTCGGAAGGTCAGCTGCGTACACGTTATAAATGACGGGGGATAACTGAGAGTAGGTAGACCTGCCTTGACTGCTTTCGGATTAGAGTGATGGTTTAAGTATTATCTTGTTAATTTCATCATGACTATGGGCCTGCCTTCATTTTAGATGATGATTGGACGATTTTATTTTGTCTATGGGTGATATGCATTGTATTTTATGGTGTGAGACAAAAGTGTGTTCGTTGACTGTTTTGCTGCTTGTGAGATGACCTGGGCGCGGTTTAGCATTATTTAAGATGAATGTAGATGCAGAGTAATTTGCTAGCTCTTAGGCTTTCTGGGGCGATGTATACACTTTCCCAGTGGCGGTGGTGTTGAGTGGGCTATAGAGCTAAAGCGCATTTGTGGAAATATAAAATGCGCGTCTCTACGAGTTCAGAAACGAAATCCAACCGTACAATCAGCGTAGTTCAATTTGATTTTGTGGCTAGTTTGAATGCTTATGATATTGTTTATTGGTACAAGGTTCTGTGATATCCAAATTCGATCATTTATCGTTCTTAATGTACAAGTAGCTATGGACAGTAAACAGTCTACGAGACTCCATACTATTGTTTTGTGTGTACACACGTGAATAGTCACTCACAGTTTTAATTTCTTTCGTCAAAGAGCAACTAAGCAGCTCAGAAGTGCGATATTTGCCATGTGCGACTGCTGGTGTGGGACGCCTGACGGAATGTAGTGCGAGTAGGCGGCGGAGCGGGACGGGGTGCGGTGGCGTAATGGGCATTGCACTTGCGCGAGGACTTTCACAAGGCAGACCTTGCTCTTGCGTGGCGCTCCTGCCACGGCGTCGTTCTTCCGACTAGGGGTGAAGGCCCCGGCCCCTCGGCATCGCTTGCGTTGGCGCGCAGCGTGCTGCCTCTGGCTGCGCCCCTCGCCGTGCGCCCCCCGTCGCTTGCAGTGGGGCGGCCGCACCCCTCGCCGACACTCGTCGCCAAGGAGACTGGGCGCGCTCTCCGCGGGCAACGCCGCTACGATTGACCGGTTCTGCAGCAAGAAAAAGACATCGCTGCGCGGCCGAACGTATTATGCTGGCCTACTAATGAACTTTGTTCTTGATGAAATCATTGGCTGTGAGACTTCTCAAAGATCGTGTTGTTAGGAAACTACTATATTAGACGGAATAAGACATGGAGTTGGTGTATTCAGTGTCAGTCTTGGAATGAAAAAGGCGCATGAGAGAACCTTTCGAATGTTTACTGCATTGAAAAAAATTGCTCGGTAAAGTATTTCAATATTAACCTTTCCACTTAGCAGTACATTTAACAATTTCAGTTATACATTTAATCTGTGAGGTTCAAACTTGCCCATCAAAGTGTAGAATATCACCGAATAAAATTCAAATTTTCGCATCGTACGGTTTTATTGGCGATAATTCTCATCTAACAGGTTTATTGCCGAATGCTCTTAAATACGTATTACTGTCCGATAAGTGCATTTACTTCTGTCCATTTCCGTTCAAGTTAGAAAATATTCGTGAAAATTTTACTTCGGGTTTTGTGTTTCCACACGCGTAGAAAGGGTTTTGAGTTTTGTCAACTTCGAAGTGGATTTCAATGTAGTATATTCAGAACTTATTTAGAAATAAGAATCCTAGACAGCGAACATTTTAGCAGCTCCGTACTCAGTGGCACATGTCAATTCACCGTTGCACCGCGGCGTTCTGGAAACGCCTACATACTGCCTGACAGCTATTGTTTCTCTTTTGTGAAATTAGCTATTCATTGATGCGTTATGAAAAGGGAATATACTGTGAAGCTATCACAAGCCAGAACGAAATACTAGTTGTAACACTATCTTGGGAATTTTGTGTATGCGGAAAATGTACTTTGCATACACGAATGGAGTATTTGCAATGTAGGATTTTTGACTGATTAGTAAGAAATGAATGCATACGGATGACTTGTCTCAAGACGGAAAGTCATTTAAGGGGTGGATTGAGTATGGGGATAATCGTCAGCTGATTTCAAGAAGTGTATGATGAAGTCAGCAACTGCAACCCCTTCATACGCTGGTCGATGGTGGGTACTCTAGACTTTTGGGAAAATTTCAATACGTTTTATTTCATCTTCCGCATTTATGTCGTGAATTGGAATCGTCGTGTGCGGATGGAGAAGACGGATGTGGTTGCGGCGACGCAGGTGAGATGCCGTCGTGGAGGGGCGTGGGCGCAGAGGCTCGCCCTTGACCGCGGGGGCAGCCGGCGCCGTTGTCGCGGAAGGGGGCGGGGCGGGGGCGGGCCCAGCTGCTGCGCTCGTAATTGGAGAAGGGGCCCCTATTTCGTGCCCAGCTGGGCGAAGGCGTGTGTGACGATGACGACCGCTGCCTTTGCGCTCCCCCCTCAGCCGCCGCGTGTGGCATTGCCAGCCAACTCTGTTGCTCCCCGAAATCTTTGTTGTGGAGCCCAAGCTATTGGGTTGCTCCTGAGTTTCAGAGGAGGAGGAAACTTGGTGGATGAGCTGACGTCTACCTTCTGTCCGCCTTGAGCTAGGCAATTCTTAGATACGAGTATTATTCCACTTTCTCATTACCAACAGAGATAAATTCTCAGAGTAAAGGTTAAAAAAATGCCTATAATTGCGGTGCACAATTTAACAAGGAACTGAAAATTGACTTGTAGAAAAGATGTCTGCACAGCCACATACAGTTTGAACAAATTGTGATTCTTACTTCAACCCTATGGATTTATGAGAATCTTTTACTAAAAATTGTAGTAACAAAATTATATTTCAAAGTTCGATGAATTGCTAGGTCTCAAGTCTTTTACGTATTAATTCTTTTGCTTTTTAACAGAAACGTGACTATCATTACTAAGCGAAAATAGAAATCAGATTTTAGAATCTAAGCACAAGCCGTCATCAGACGAAATCTGATTTCTATTCACTCTCCTCTCTAGTGCGTCAATCTAAGCCTTAGATAGACGCACTAGAGAGGAGAGTGGCACTTGTAACAAAATCAGCGGGTGATGCGATCTTTGAACGAAAACCAGTCTAATAATAGCTTCCTACTGACGATGGCTTCACCAGCAGTCGCACGTGATGACGGAATGAGAGGTGAACTCACGCAAGGAATTTGTTTGCGATATTACATTCTCAAAATGAAATTGATTGCGCTGTTGAAGGAAATTAACGGCTATTGTGACTTTCTTTGTGAGAGTGGATAGTTATTTACCATTGGTTATTTTTGTTTTGAGTCTTTGGTGTAAACGTTGAAGGTAAACTGTCGAAATCCTGGTTGTCGGTTTTGATGTTTCTGCGACAAATCTTTCCCGTAACGGAGCGTGGCGGAGTGTAGCTGTTGGTGGAGACCGGAACCTGTTCTGGGGAGTGGTGTTCCGCGGAGCAGGAGGCAGTGCCCGGCTGGGGCTGGGGCTGGGGCTGGGACGGATTAATGACTTTGCGCTGACTTCTCAGACGGTGTGTAATGCCAGTTGGAATATGCACTGTTTTACGATTAGTTTCGGTTTATCCGAGAGTTGATTAACATACCCCTTTCGCGTTTGTTGTAGTTTGACATGCATGTTCTTAAAGCTTTGTGTATTGTGCTCTTAGCTTTAAAACATATTTCTTATCATTCAATAGCGGTAGATACAGATGCATGGGCTTCATTAAAATAATTTACTAATTACATTTTAATAAAATTTTCTAACTGCTACAATTCTTCAATTGGTTTGGTCTTCCGTATTCGAAAACGTATCATCCAAACTGTAGCTGATTTGCCATCAGTTATTTTAGCCCATATTTTCCTGGTTTCATTGGTAATTTTGTACCTTTTTTATGTATTTGCAAAAAATGTTAATTTTTACGTCTTTCGATCGCGAGGCCAAAAAACAGAAAACGACAAACCAGATGACATTAAACGATTAAAATCGATAAGCAAGTTTATGTACCAAATAGAATCCTCCTTGCTGCATAACCGTTTATATATCATTAGGGACTTTACCAAACATTAAAAAGATAAGTAATATTTATTTTTAACAATGATATTTAATGTATTAGTTGCCACTTATAATTCTAAAAGACTAAATATGCCTATAACGAGAATTGAACCTCAGTTTCTGAGTCAATGCCCTCATCTCGATCAGGAATTTCGTCCCATTTTCCTTGAGCCTTCGAGAGAACGCTGAAATGCCCCTTGTTTTGCTTCTAAACATCAACGTAACTTCACTATCTGTGCACGTTTCTTAAGGTTCAGTGGGGAATATATTTATTCAAATTAACGTTCTCCAGGTTTTCGCGGCAGCAAGTAGATTCCTTCTCGAAAGGCAGGATAAGAGAAAGTAAATCAACATCTGTAGGAGGTTTGTCTTTGCACATAGTTTTGTTACAAGAGAGGGAATAGTTTCTTAAAAATTCTTGCCAAAAACGCTGGTTTTCACATGTATTTATGATTATACTTGGTATATAGGTTAAGGTAGGGTAGAGATCCCACAATTTAAGAAAATGTGCACAGAATACACTTCTCTCAACAGTACGTCATAAACAGTTTTTGACGTTAAATAAATAGATAAAGCGTTCCAGGCATTCGGGAAGAGTTTATTTTTTATTCACTTACGTCAGACGGAAAAGGTAGCAAAGAAATGGACCATTTTCCCTTTTACTACCGCAGTGGTTCAGAGTAAAGTGGTGCTTAGTATCCGATGAAGGTAGGAGGAGAGGGTCACAGATTTGGAAATCTCTGTATTTTGTCACTTCAAATATAAAATATACCATTTTCTTAGATTTTCATGTACATATTTACAATAGTACGAAATCAATATCATTTAGTCTTTACTAGACTTATAGTTATATAAAAGAGATTTTAGTAGCAATTCACGAGGGTGAGGGGTAAATCTTACAGAATTCTCTCTAATGAAAAAGAAGTAAATACGGTCTCGTAAACAAACAGTTAACATTTTCTTTAAACATTTTCTTTTCGTTAAACATTTTCTTTTTAAACTATAATTATTTAATTTTTGTTTAGTTTAAAAAAGAGCGTACATTCTTAAGTAGTTATTGCCAGGTAGACTGATGCCATTCTTAAGTAGATAATGATAATGAAAATGTTTAAGTAGATAATGACAATGGCTATCATTAGACTTCAACTCTTAAGCATTTGTTTGATATGCGTTAGAGAACTCAACTGTCGATGCAGTTTTAGCGAAAAGTAACGTTAAAAATTTAGCACTTTGATACCAGCTACAATGAAGTTTGCATTTTAAAAATAGTGTTACCATGACAGCTTCATTTTAATCAGTTTAAAATAAAATTTAATTGTTGTAAAATAAATCCGTTTCACAAAAGATAAATGTTAAGTGTGGCTATGAGAATGGAGTTTAATAGAGAACTGAGTTAATTGAGCGTATAAATGAATGAAGGAAATGCATTTAATGTTCCAGTACTTAATCAATAATGTAATTAATATAATTCACAAACACCAAATTAAAGCGTGTATCGTCTAGCGTGTTGTATACATTGCGACAAGTAGAGAACGAGTGAATGGTCTCTGGATGAGAAAACCGCACGTGATTGGCTTCGTCTGTAACACGCTTGTGGATTTGTTCGCCAAGGTAATGTGGTCACAGGATGCCGACGTAAACGTTGTGTGCTGTGAGCTCTCTTATTCACACATCTCCGGTCGTTGGTATTTCACTGCCTAGAGTTGCGCACCCACTTCCCGTCTTGTTTCCTGTTATCGTGACACAATGACGCAATCTACGTTGTGGTTGATAATTTCATACAGTAGATGTAGTGGGAACGTAACGCATTTGCATGAATGAGGATGGCAGATTGGAAAATATGTTCACTTGGATTTAATACAACAAAACCTCTTTACAGGAATTTCTAGAGACGAAAATAATCGATGTTCTTGTTGTAAAAATGCATGTTATCCGACTATATCGGGTCTTAAAGTTTGTTCGTGTTACGGCGAAATTCGTGGTAAGAGTTCATGTTCACGATGATTTACTAATTACATTGCTAGCAGTGCTAGAGAAATCTATGTTAAATTGAAATTAACTTCGGTTGATTTCTTGGATTGTTCTCTTTCTTGGAATTAAAACCAAGAGACCATGCACATTTTATGAATAAATTGTGGACAGATCCCCTTTTTGCAAGATACAATTGACGACAGGAAATATTCCGAAAATTTGAATTTTTCACAAGTTTTCTTTCAAACGTATCGGAAATAAAATTTTCCAAAAAGTAAACAGAAGATGCAATTGTGCTCACGAGAATAGTTTGAAAAAATATTTGCCGCAAACAAAACTGTAATTCTGGAAATCTTATGAAAATGGGCGTTTAGGTAATTGAATTAAAATCGCTAGTCACGCAGTTCACCTGGGCTCGCGCGGATTTTGCTCTACGAAAGCGTACTAGTAACACGTTGTCCCAACCCGACTCCCAGTACTCGCACTCCTCCCGCATGCATGCATCGCCTAGCATGCAACGGCCGGGGACGGCGACCCATGACAGAAATATTGATCATTCGCTGACGTAAGCGCAACAAAATTGTGTTCGTCCTCAAAACGTGCGCTGGACCTTTGCAGAAATTAAACGAGTTGATTTAGTGTAAGAAAAAAAAGCTTCTACAACTTTCTTGTGATTAATTTGGGGAGAGCGCTACCCTAGTCTCCAAGGAACACCCGTCTCCAACAATAACTATACGCGATATGCTTTTTACGTATTCGTGTATTTCACGATTATACGCACGAAAAATATAAAATTGTGAATGGAAGTTTTAGTGTGCAAGTTCAGCAACAAATGATGCAACAGCTAAAACTTCTATAGTTAGGTTTGTAGGTGTCGGTCTTCGAAACTCTGGCACTTCCCAGCATTTTTCTTGGGAATATAGGCGCAACGAATGAATCTGGTTAAACACATAGATGTGTTAACAGGCAGCTGGAGAATAGGCCGATTTGGGGAAAGTACGGGGCCAATACCAATCGAGCTGATGCAGTGTGCGACGTGGAGTCCAAAGGCATCGCACCTCCACTGCTGCGAAGTGAGCAAAGGGCTTATGTGGCATTTTCCGACATAACTTAAGTTTTAGTTTTCCAGACGTCGGCGAAGAGCACGAAAACACGCCGAGCTGCTTGGCCGCTCCGTGTGCGACTAATTAGCCCCTCTGCGTGCAGCACAGAGGCGTAATTTATCTCTGGGAAGATAGCCTTCACAGAGGTGAATGTTTTGGCAGTAATGGTTTACACATTTTTGCTGAGGATGACTCTACGTTATGAAGTGCGTGGTGAACCAATATTCAAGAGGCGTGTATAGAAAGAATGAAAGTTCTCAATATTGGCCTTAGGATTACTTGAATTGAATGTTCTTGTTAGTGGTCACCATGGATGTTTTCTTTTTTTTTGGGGGGTGGTAGTTAGATTGTGTTTAACGGCAAGAATATGTGAATGAAAATATAAATGATTTTTGCAGTGGATAGTGAAGGTACAGAGTATTTTAATAGCTGTAACAGTTGTTTATCAAAAACTGTTATCTGCGTTGTCAAAAATTCTTCGAATATTAATTATCGATTCCGCTCATATTATACAATACCTTGTTGTATTATCAATTAAGACCAAATTAGCAATTTGAGTACCATTTGGAAAATTTGGTTTGGAACCTTTTCCCTCCTGATCCAACATTTGATAGACCAATTGTAATGTATGTCACAAAAGTATTTCAGTAAATGGGAAACTTGGTTAACATTGTATCAGAAGTAACTATTCGAATATCCATGAAGTTTAACAGTAAGGGCCATGAAGATAGCTTGTTCGTGCAACGAACTTTATTAAAACAGGGTGTGTTCCGATATCGTATTGCACTTCGCCAGTTACAAGTTAATCACCTCAAGTTTGCCCTGTGCTTAACTCCATTTTAACACGAAATGGTAAGATTGGAAGTAACTACGGCGTTTTGCGTTTACATAATTTTACATAGTTGTTTTCGCCCGAAATTAAATTCTGCATGTCATGAAATTGATGCAGGACATGACTTATATTTGAGAATGACTTTTTTTCGGGGAATACCCATTCGTTCCATTTGACATCACTTTTTAAATCACTATTTCTTCTGGAAACAAATTTCTTTATCCTCACTGAAACCATGTTCGGTACTAATTATAATGAATGCCACATTCCTTAATCTGGCATTTATTAGCTTGGGTGCTAATCATGTTATATCTATTTATAAATCAGTAACTCAAAGGAATGGAAAGTTTAAAATACTTGCAGGTGTCAAAGATATTTATAACTAGGGAGAGGATTTTTATACCCTAAAAATCTTGAAATGTGCTTTTTTTTTTAAAATTCTGAAATATGCACTTTAATATGCAATTAAAATTAACAATATTTCAGTTCCTCTATAAACCTTTTTTGATAAAAATTCAGGAGAACCATGCTCTAAACGAAAATATATATTTTTGTGCAAACATAATATAATCTACCCTACTTAGCGATAGAAATAATAGAAGTAAATGTGCACCTTACAAAGTGAAGGGCATTGTGTCTTGTATTTCTTCTGACTAGTTTCAAAAATATGTTATCAAATATCCTACATTTGCACAAGTATTATATCTACAGACAATAAAAAAACTCACTGTGATAAGCTCTTTCAAATCAACGAAAGCTCACAAATAAATAGATTCTATGAAAAGATAAAACATTTTGTAGACAAGTGTCTATTTTAACGAAATATGGAAAATATGCACCTATATTTACACAGATATGCACGAAAGGAAAAATCGGCCAAATATGTTTAAATATGCACTAATATATATAAATATATATAATATATATATATATATATATAATATTAAAAAATTTCCTTACCTGTGACTAAAAAAAAAAATACAAAATATTGAAATCCGCTTCCTATTGATCACCTTGCACAAAGATGAATTTTATTGCGAATAATCGTTTCAAATAATATCATATTTTCTTCAGAAACAAAAAATGTAATTTTGGAAACAATAGTGTGTCAACTTAAAAAAAAATTGTTCAAACATTGGGTTTTGGCACGTTTGGGTATTTACTCTTTTATTATTTCTTATTATAATAAGTTTAGGGCGGTGTTGAATCCCAAACGTGGTAAGTATGTGTCAGAAGAAGTCATTTTGGAAATAAAAATGCGAGAGTTTGAGCGAAGCCTAGCTCGCATTGCTCGAGTGGGAAGATCAGTAAGGCGAGCCCTGTCGCCAGCGTTCTTCCCCGCTCCCTGCAGGGGGCGTCTGGCGAAGAGGCGGGCGGCGGAAAGGCCGGGGGAGCGAGGAGCCGCTCCTTTGTTTGCTCGCGTGGGACAGCCGTGTCGGCTTTCGGCTCTGGCGCGTTTTTAAGGCGCTACGCTTTTTGTCGTTGGGCGCAGCCAGAGGCTTGGAAGCCAGCCGCGAGAGGCCCTGGGGGGCGTGGCAGCGCGCGCTCGCTCTGCTTTGCCCCGCCTCGCCCCGCCACCCCTCGGATGGCATATTCTCTGCACACAAGTATTAACGCATTCAATTAACCCGGCGGCATACATGCTGATATCTCAGATGCATCTTACTTTTAGCTAGTCTTGCTTCACAAACTGGCTATTGGGGTGTTTCAGACATAAACGCGCATTACACAAGTTTATTGACATTAAAATTATATAACATTATTAAATTTAATATGTTTAACAATAAGAACTATATATAGGTTAGAAAATTGTTGCACTTGTAAATTTTACTAAACATTCCGATCTTCGAGAGGCTTCGCAGTGCACGGTTTGATAATATTCTGATGACATAATGCATATTGACACGAGCAGGAAGCAATGACATTGAGAACAATAAGGGAGGTTCTGAGATGGCGGTGTTCTGAAATCTTTCTATGACGCTCTGTCAACTGAAGAACAATTAAAGTAATCTCGGGGAGCGGCCGCGTGTGTTGCAAGTTTTATTTCGTCGATTGCGTTCTATTGATGTAGTGGATGTTTCGATAATTACTTCACATATGTTTTCTGCAGCAAACTTCGAAGCTGCGATATGGTCAATCTAAATATTGTGCCATCAGATACAACAGAAATATTTAATGACGATGTCAACGGGAAAGACGATGACTTAAAACTGATGTGCTCGGAGAATAATCAAGTTCATTGTGGAAGTTTATCATTATTGTAACTTTTAAAACTATTTCCATTCCACAGATCTACGTTATTTAAAAAAATCAACAACGCAGTCTATAAATCGCATGATTTTTCGTTAACCTTTCATTCACCAAGAAAAAGGACATGCGGTAAAAAGGGGAATAAAATAGTTTCGAAAAATACCTTCTTCCACACACTAAAACCGTCGTATCAATTTGGGATTAAGATTTTTCTTGTAAAGACTAAAAAAATCATGGAATAGAATTGAGAGCGAGGGCTTTCGCGGCCGGAGTCGGTAACTACTTGGTTGTCCGGGAGACGTCGCGTCCTAGGCACAGGGGGGCAAAGTTATCTCCCGGACAGCCAAGTAGTTAATGGTATAAAATTATCCGCATATGAACTTTCTATAAATCTAGTATTGTAATTTTTTAGCATTAGTTCCACTTCTTCGAATAATCCATGACTGACTTGCCCCGAGTCCATTTGTGCAAGTGGATGTGACGCGGCGGGGGTCGGCATGGCTCGGGGCCGCCGCCAGTGCTCTGCTGCATGGGCGCGTTGACGTGCAACAGTTGGTTCTGGCAGCGCTTTTTGCGCCGAGTGCCCTTGGAGGTCGCGTTGCTCGTGGGCGCGGACCGGGGCCGCGCTTTTCAAATTGTTCCACAACTCTTAACGCGGGCTGGAGAGCATTCGCACTTGCAGGGTAACGAAGTATTTCCGGACAAGTGTTGTTTCCAAGCCACGTGTCTACTACGTGTCTATGAAAAACAATTGCGTAATTTCTTTAGTGTGTTCATAGAAAGGCAAATTAGTCGTTTCATCCACTTTCGTCCGTCATGGCACTTACTGTCGTTCAGTTTTCCACAAATAAATGATGAGGATTTGGTTTGCGAAATTCTGGATTCAAGAAGTAAAATTTTCTCATTTCGTAGATGCCTGAATTACGAGAAATAATTTTTTGTGAAATGTTACTTTCGTTTCAAATTAGTGGATAATTAGAGAAAAAGAATGAGTTTGTATATTTATTTAGGCGTCATCACCTCGCTAATTGTGAAGTTGTGATTATTTTGCCCTTTTCGTGAAGTTTTCTAAAATTCATTATAGATATGAATACTTGGCCATGTCTACTCCCAATTCAATTTCATTCAGGTGGTTCTACAGGGAGTTCTATCCAAAGAAGTTTTAGATTTCAATCATAGCATGCACGTATGCTTTATTTGTAGCTTTTATGAAGATACGTTATATTCTGAATTTTAAATAATTACTAATGGAGTTTTAACCAACTTTAACAATGTTATGCTGCAATGCGTGGTTTAATTTCTTTGTCAATTATACTAGATTTTTTGTAAAATACGAAACGGCAGTTAAAATACGAGACGAAATTGTGTTTAGAATGACCATAAGAGATGAAAGTTAAGGAGATAGTGTGTTTTAAAAGAAAGAGCTTGTGAAGTAGAGTACAGAGTCAATTGAATGTACTTGGAAGTTCATAGTACATTATTTTCTTTAAAAAATACTTTAGTTTGCGACGTTGCTATTTCAGCGATATTTTGTGGGTGTTAAATGATTAATAATATGAAGGAAAGGAGAAAAGTAAAAGGTATCTGCAAAATAGCCTTTCGTCCAGACACAACTTGTTTAAACCCTTAGTTCAACCCACTTTAACCCCATGAAGTAAACGCACATATTCATTATTCCAATCCCGACAACGTACTCTAATTCTTCCTAAATTATTTACAACGTAAATGTTTCACATTTCACTTTTATTTTCATGTAGTCTCTTTGCCAGAATGGGCATTGGATTGATGTTCGTGGAATATTTTCTACCTCTAAAAAAGTAACCTTTTTTTAAATTTTTTTTTACTTGATTAAGACAAAACTAATTTGGAGGCAGTGAAATGGTTCCCTTTGAACGGAAAGACGAAGTATAGTGTGTAGTTCACCCTGAAGTAAGCTCTGTTAAAAAGGATTGAGCATGACTTGATATGATTGAAGTAGCGCAATGAGATTAGAGGCCAATATTTCTTGGGAAGCGGCGATGGCTCGGTTGGAGGTGAATGGTGCGCGCATGCGGCTGTGCGTTGGGCGCCTGGCGCACAAAGGGCCCGCGAAGGCCGGCGCTCTGCAAGGGGAACAGGTAGGGCCGCTGGCCACCTGCCGCACCCCCTGCTTCTTCACAATTACCGCCGTGTTGATTGCAGTGTACAGGATACCTACAATATGAATGTGAAACAGAGGAAACTTTGTTTACATGAGCTACTCATGGTTTGTAGCAGAAAGAGAGTAATGGACTGCATTGAGAATGAAACTACTACGACGATAAGATCATGCGTCGAACAAAAACTAGACCAATGAACACGAACTACGTAACTTGATGGTTTGATCAACGATGATGTTTCCTTTAAACAAGCAGCCCGTACCTTGAATAATTAAAAAGATGAAGGTGCGGTAGATTTTCCAAAAAAGACAATGTCATGCGTGCTCACGTGCAATAGTATCTTACTTCTCAACGATCGCCGCTGGTGTCTTCATTTGACATGGATATTGAACATAGCATTCAAATCCATGCGACCACGGAAGCATTGATGATTGCGTACATTATAATTTTCTTAAAAATTCCTGTTTAGAAAAAGTTTGCATGCCAATATTTCAACCTTTACCTTCAAACTTTTACAAAACCTTAACTTGCAAACTAGTGAACCAAGAACCTTAAATGTTTCAGAGTTTAATGTTGAGACATTCAGAAATAAAAGATCTGATCTCTCTCTTTTTTGCAATTTCAAGAATTTCTGCGAGTAAAATGTGTCGAAGAATAAATGTGCAGTTTACTCCAAACGTCAGGAAGGAATGCGCTAGCTTACTGTCGATAGCATGTCTCAAAATTATTCGAAAGGATGCATCACTTAAGTTGTTAAAAAAGGTCTAATACTTTCGTGTAGTTAATGTCCATATCTTGATCTTGTGAGTGCGTTACCTTCGTAACTGGAAGGAGGGGAGGGTCTTCGTCTTTTAATGCGAGTGTCTGAAAAGATATTGAGGACCTCTTGTTCACGTCGAGAAGCTAAGAAATGTTCCGTGACGAATACAATTTCTAGACAGAAAATCCAACTTTTAGAAGCATTAGTGATATTCAGAAATATAGGAAGATTGGTACTGGGACGCAAATTATAACTGCGCCTTGCGATCACATGCCTTAAGTAAAGCAAGTAGGTGGTAGATGGTAAATTTTGATTGTGATTAAGACATCACCACCATAATGCTTCTCGACGTCCCTACAAGATCCCATCTTTTGCTTTATTAGGAAGTAAGGGAACGTAGAATTTCTCTGGGCCTATGATGATGTAAACGCTGATGACTTAAATATATTGTAAGTATCGTGGGGTAGTGTCTTTGGGCGTGTTCACTCAGTTTTCACCTTCTTATAATATTCCATAATTCACCTCCACGGCTTAAGACCATTGGCTTAATACTGGACACAACAGTGGTTCAAATTCGAAAGAGAGTAGGAGGGAAAAAAGTATTAATTGGTAAGATTTTTGCTTCAAATCTTTCGAGTCTTTCAAATTTAAGCCTAAATATTTCGACATATAACTAAGAAAAGTACATTCACAAGGAACAAAGAGAAAGTAGTGTTGTATCGGGAGCTGTTGGTCAGCCTCTTGTATTCATTTTCAGTGAAGCAGGATATTTCGAGAAACCGCAGTGGTGGAAGAGTAGCGCCGCGATGTATACCGTTGAGCGTATGTGAATGTTCGATGACACGGGACGAGAACATTTTTGAGGGTCACCAACCTGATGCAAGTGAATCGACATATTACGTCATTGGCAGCCTAGTAGGAGGGGAGAGGCGCGGCGGGCCGGGGCTTTGTTAGCAGCGGCTTCGCTGGATGCGGGCGGCGGCGGCGGCGGCGGCGGCGGCGCAGCTGGCCCAGGGCAGGTGGAGGGGGGTCTCTTCCATGCCGCCATCGCCCTCCAAAGCCCTCGTTGGTTCCCTCGTACGGCCCTTCCATAATGTTTGTTTACGATATTTCAAATCCCCTGAGCCGACGGAGATTGAAGATGGCCACCGTGGTCGCACATGTGCTTGTTATTTACGTCGCCAAAAAGTTGTAAACAGTTTATATCATCACTTACGAAAGCTCAGGAAATATGTCTGATCATGGTCGGTCTGCTGGAAAGAAATGTATACATGTCACCATTTGGTCCAACCTTTTTTTGTTTGTTATTCATTTTCATATGGTTCACATTACTTATTTTGCTTCACATTGCGAGAAACGCAATGATAAGCTTTCAACAATTTGCTTTCACATATGAACTCTAGAGGGTGCGATAAAGTAATTGGTGGCAAGTGTGCAAGTGAAGTCTTATAAGACCTCGAAATGTTGGGTTCATGTCCCAATGCGAGGAATTTTCCACACCGGCCAAATCGCCGAGGCGGACGTGGCCACTGTCGATGGAATTCCGGCAGCCGCCTGCCCTCATCGATCGTATCCTCGCTTTCCTCCTGTCATTCCCACGCGGATATCGAATAGAAATGAACGGAATATGTTCTCGAAACATTTTAGGCGGGAATAAGAAAGAACTACATAACTTCTTCAGGTTAAGCACAACCACCGAAACTTCAAAACAATAGAAGAGTAAATTTTTGTAAATAATGGAGTCACTGTGTTTTTTTTTTCTGAGCTCTTTTCAATTTTTAGTTTGTATTTACCAAACACCGAGGAAGTTGTGCAATAAGGTGTTCATCCTGCATGTTCTACCTTTTGAAAGGAAGTACGTATCTTCACAATGATTTTGCGGTCGGGTTTCCTACGTTTATTTTCCTTTTGCTGATAAATTCCGTCGTTTCAGCTTATTTATCGTGTGTAAGCTTATTTCAGTGTAGGAGAGACCTGTCAAATTGACCACCCAAAGTTATTTCCAAAATTGCATACCCTACGCATTTGTCATTAGTATTGTAAACGTCTCAGCAGATGAATAAATCACTGACGGAGCTGCTTATTTTTTTTCTACACTTGTACGATTTATAAAGGCAAATTGCTGGGTAAAACTTTGGTCTCTCAAAAAAAGTATTATATTTTTATTTCTTCACGCCATTAAATTTTCTAGGCGACTGAAACTATAATTAACTGTTCTGAATCCAGTCATGGCGGTCTTAACTTACCATCGTTAACATTTTTAATTTATATTCTATTGCACATGAAATGAATGTGTGGGGCAAAGTCAGCATGTATTCCATTATTAACTCCATGCAAATTGAATAATATAGCTGGAATGTCGATAATAGTATGGAATTGAGTGTTGTGAAACATTATTTATAATCGTAATGCAGATAAAACACACGATTTAAGGAATATGGAACCAAGTAAAATTGAGTGCAAATTTCGAGAAAGTTAGAATATTGCAAAGAAAAGCAAACATGACGAGTCAACAAACGAGTACTCTTAAAAGACGAAAACCATTTGAACGGACAGGTAAAATTAAAGAATTAACGACAGAAAAGTATTACAAGAAAAGAAAAGAATCATAGCGACAAGTAGAAAATAATAGGAAATTCAATAATTTTCCTTGTATCTATTAATATTTCATAAATTTACTACTACATAAACAATTTCCACAATTTATTGTATTAAGTGGTTACTAAACCCTCCGTATTTCCATTTTAAAATTGTGTCAGTTCAAAATTCAAGGCGTGACCACTTCACCTCGGGTAATGTGAGATAACTAATTTCTCACCCCTGTTTCCCCCCCTAGATTTCGTATAAATAAGAGGTGAAGTTATCACATTATTAGCTACATAATGTAGCCAATCAATCATTCTAAAAATGACTTACGTTACGTCATTTTTTTCTTGGTCTGAAAATAGAGATTGAAGAAATGCTCACCACGTAGCCCCGTTTTCCCCTGCTTCAAGGACATGTTTCATGCTCTCAAAATGATGCCTTTCGCGGTCTCATATCTTATCTAAGACTAGCGGCTAGTTGCTGAGGAAGACTAGAGGGAAGCCTTCAACATCTAAGGCAGGACCGTCGCGCAACGACATCGCCCCAAGTGCGAGAACGGGCTGGGCCGAGTTGGTGGTGCCTGGCGTGGAAATGAGCTCGGCTCGCCCTTCCGTAAGCGAGCGCGCGGGCAGCCTTGCTTAGGGCTCGGGCGCGCGGGAGCCTGGGCTGCAGGAGCGTCTTCCCGCTCGCTCGTTCCTCTAATGTAATTTTCACGCGCAATAAGGAAGCGAGGGAGCGATGCAGCTGGGCCTGGCCACTGCGGCCGGAGACCTTCATTGGAAGTTACGGTAATCCTCTTTGCTCCTTGCGGAGCTCTAACTACCCTGGCTGCCCCGGCCGGCGTCTTCCGCAGCACCGTCTGCCGCGTGGACTTTGCAAATGAAAACTGAGCAAGTTGCTGGCGAAGAAGTTTCCGGATGTTCTCGCTTCTGCATCTAGAACACTCACGGTCTTTCTCGTGAATTTCTTTGTTCAGTAAGACCGGTTATGGAAAGAAGATGCTTTAAATAGAGGATGAAATGCGTCGCTAGTGAGCTTCTGCCTAAACTTGTTATTTTTTATTCTACTCGTCCCGCGTAAAACTACTATAGTCAGTTGTTTTGCAAGAATAAGAAATGGCCTGTTGTCCATGATCGTGCCTCGCGGACCCTTCCTGCGAAGTCCTTCCCATGCGGTTTCCGTTCTCCGAGAGACTGGATTCCCCTTTCTCTCGCAGACTCTGGACAGATTCGATTCGGACAGATTTCGATTTTGATTTTTGTGGCTAGAGAAGATGCGAATGGCACGAACAAATCTCCTCTGAAAGCGTTAAATGCAGTTCGTTTCGAGAATGTAATTATTTCATGGTGTAAACATTGGTGTTTATACGTGCCGACCTTACCCTTTCGTAGCTGAATTTGCCGTCCAGAAATTATACTGTTATGTGCACTATTAAGGCGGTAACTGTATATTGCTTCTAGGCTAAATTGATATCTTGTGAATTATTCGCTTTGTGGTAATTCTTACTTACTTTAATAGCATTTTAAAGACTTTTAACGTCTTTAAAGCTGTCCAAAATTTCACTTTAGTAATGATGGATTTGTTCTTGTACATTACCATTGTAATTTCGTGATAAATTAGTAATGTGGTTGGAAATAATTAGTGATGACGAAGAGGAAGGATGAGTTGCTCCTAGCTTTCTAATCTAGAATTTTCTGTATCCGTTGCCACTTCCCCTTCCTGTTTTGGAGAAGCCAACTTTCCGTAGGTTGTTAGGTTTATATGGTTTCAAAAATTACGTTTTGCTTCGATACTTTTGCTAGCTAAATGACATTATGGACTCATAAAATATGTCATCAGTTAACAGTGCATAGTAATTCTAGCAAAAAATAACTTCTCATGAAAATGCTGTAAGATATCTTTTGCAGATACGTAAATTGTTCAACTTCGTAAAGACACTTCACGTTCTTAGAGTATCATTTTCTGTTGGATAAAAAATATTCTTATAGGGAATTAAATGTTGTTCGACATGAAAGAGAGACCAGCGGCCACTAAAGGATAAATAAAATTGGACTAGAATGTACTGGACTTGTTCGTTTGAATATATTGTTGGGTCAGCAACGTTTGTTTTCGCACTGTAATCCATATCCTCTATATATGTTATGAAATACACCCCACACTTTAGACCCTCCCCCGACCCTCTCTACCACCCCACTTCTCTCAAGCCTCTCATTTCCCGCCGCCTCTCCTACCGCCCCCTCTCCAGATCCCACGCCACCCCATCTCTCGCCCCCCCTCTCTCTCCCTCACTAACACAACGATAAACCTCTAAACACACGAAATACCGTTTTGCTGTTGCAAAAGAAACTGTAATTGTATATGAATAAATGTCAATCTATCCATCCTGTCAATATTTTTAAAGTTTTCAGCTGCTGGCTGAACAACTGAACGTCAATCTGTCAACGTTTTGTTAATATATTGAAGATCTCTCTGTCTTCTGTCTCATTCACTCACTTTTCATATTATGAGATTAAAAAAAAATTCTTTCCGATTTTTTAAAAAATTTCTTTTATACGAACCTTCTCCTGACAACGAACACTCACGCACAAATTATCCAATTTCGTGCAGTCGTACGGATGTTATGCGTGTCCATACATTTGACGATTCATATTTATTTATATAGATTGGGATGGAAGTAGCTGTATGGTAGAGAGTGAACTGGGAATCTTCCGTATACTTGTGAATTAATTTTCGTGTTCATCTTAATAATTTGTCAGTTTGTCCTTTCCACATCTAGAGGCTGATGAGATTGGTCTCTCGGCGGCTACTGTGTGGGAATTGTTACTAGACAAAGAATTTAAAATGCGCTCGTCACTCTCGAAATCCATGAAAACACGTACATTCTTTTGATACGTTCTGTACTAATTGTTGAAACGTGTGCTTCGCCAGTTGTAAACGAATTGGTGCAATCTATTATTCGTCGATTAGTTTACGTGAAAGAGTCTAATAATAAGTCCAACAGTATGTTTTATTGAGTTTGGCGGCGTTAAATTTGGTGTTGATCTTAACTGCCGTGCGTGCGACATGCCACGTTGTTAGGACTAATTGTATTTTAAAATTCAAATCTAAACTTCATTTCACATAGAGGTTCTGTTCGCATCACAAAAGATGTCATTATGGTAAGTGGATATGCACTCGACTAATAAACTGTTTCACTGTAAAAGGGCATGTAAAAGATAATTGGTTTAACAGGTGAGTAAGTGGAGGTAACGTATAAAGCAGGACATATCTTTTTATATTGTTACTTTTTCCTCGAAATTGTGTCATATTCTGTTTGTTTGATAAGTTCCTTCGTGTAGACCGCAATCTTCTTCACTGCAAACATGTCACTTTAGCGACCCGCAACAGCAAAATTGCAACTGAACGAAGCCACACTAAATGTTTTTTTTTACAATATAACACGCACACTAAAATATAAAATACTTTCGTAAAACATTGAATATTTTAACAAAAACTGTCTTCACGAATACTGCAATAACGTAGTGTAAAATATTTATACAGTACAAGCTTTACGAACCTAGAATATAAAACAACGTTGCTTTCCCCTGACGCAGCTCGCGAATAGTAATTATTTAATGGCGGGCGCCCTTTTCCGTGAAGCCCTGCTGTCACATGACGTCATCTGTAACGTAGGCAGTGATGCAGTGGTTGGGGAATTCAGTTGGCACGCGCAGAATGAGAACAGGCCAAATAACACATTCAAATATTTGCATTTTTCAGTCAAAAACAACAAACTGTTTCAATGTTTTTTATATTTGCTGATTTGCCTTGTCAGAGTAGTAAACTGCTAAAATTGTACGCGACTTAAGACTCACATTTGAAAGTAAATTGAGAGTGGCGATAATTAACGAATTTCAGTTTAACATCTGCATTCGATTTACTGGAATCAATTTTTCTCAAAAGCCGCAGTATCACAGTTGCATCAATACAGTTTTTGAGACGAATGGAAAACAAATGTTTTTTCAGTCACTTTCATTATTCTCTGGTTCTGTTTCACGAAAAGGATTCTATAAATTTCAAGAAGTCTGTCGATTTTTTCTATCAATATCTCCAAATGAGTTTGGAAAACATTTCTCAAGTATTTAAGAAATTCAGGGAACGATCCTCTTCACGTTAATACCATGTGATATTTGACTTAGTCGACAGAACAACAGAGAGTCTCTCAAAATTTATACTTTCGAGCAAACCTTTAGAGTTTTCCTGAGTCAGTAATGTTTGTTTGTTTTTAAAATTATCTTAAATATATTTTTTTGTTGCTCAATGTTGAAGAGCATGCACACTTCCTTTGTTTTCCCTGGTTTTCCCCGGTCGCTTAAGGCAAATGCTGGGACGTTGTATTCTTGTCGCGTTTGTGAGCCCAGGGGCATGACATCTGTAAGTTGTATTATTTACTTATTACTAAGTATTATTATTTACTTGTTTTATTTACTAAATGTATCTCTTAATTCAATTCTTATCTATAAATTTATGTATTACGTGGTTAGGCGGAAGAGCGGGCCTGATGGCCCGAGTCTCGCCACATAAATAAAGTCATTATTATTATTATTATTATTATTATTATTATTATTATTATTATTATTACTATTATTATTACTATAACAACAGCGAATCTACACACTTCTTCCACTTTGTGCTAGAGTGGACACTGGACGTGTTCGTCTGACGATAAATTATGAACGTGGGTTAACCTTTTCATCCGACAAGGAAGAGCTGTCGAATAATCAGCACCTCTGAATCTGGAAGCACTACTGTTCCAAATCGGGCTACAGAATTGAAGAAAGCCCTAGCGTGCCCGTGCGTGAACTTTCGCTTCTTAAAACCACTCTTTCCTATTTTTGCATTTCCATATTAAGCCTGTAATATATAATTTCTTCAAGATCCTAACGTCCTACCTCACTTGTTCTATATGTCTCCTTGTAATTGATAGCAATGCAATACAAAATATTGTTTAATGTTATTACCAAGCAGAGGTACACCCGTGTAATTCAGTCGCATAGAATATCAAGTATTTAGTTTAATTCCACATAGTTTCAGATTCTACAGACTCTGAAAAGGTGGGGTAGACAGAAGCAGCAGCAAAAATGTAATAGAATGTTCAAAAAGATCTCATCGTATAAAATACAGTATGAGGAACGTTTCTAGATATAAGTAATAAAAGAATTCCGGGTTGTATTTGACATGAATATTTAGATGCGTGTTTTAAATAAATCGTTCGTATTTTTAAAGTCAAAATGCAATTCGTCACGTCTCCATGAAATAACTTTTCTTTAGAGACCTCAATTATAAATGTGGGTTGCGTGTGAGAGTCGCAAAAGGTATGTATACTACTGAAATAATAAAGAAGGCGATTCCAATATTAAAGATATTTTTAAACTTTCTTCTTTGAGGATTCTACATTTAGCGGTGTTCTATTGTTCCCAAAAGGGATTTTATTCACCAGTTCTATTTTGTATGGTTTAAACGAAATGCCTTGTGTGTAGGCGCTTCTTCTTCCGAGCTAGGCTACAGTGTTCGAATTGGCCTCCAGAGACTAGTATATTGCGGTGTGTGTCATTATTCATCGGCTGTGAGATCACACGCGTCCGTGCTGTCATTGACGTTGCTTGTTTTGCCCTCGCGCGAGTTGGCTTTCTGCAATGAGCCCGCCGGAGAGATCCAATAGCGAGCTCCGCTGGGCGGTGGCGGGGCGTGTGCAGGGCGAGGGCTGGGGCGGGGAGCGGGGTGCGCATCGTCGCCTCGCTCCGTGCATGGAGAGCAGCCGAATCCCAATTTTCGGAGAAGATCCCGCGTCGTGTCGCGCTTTGCGTGAGCGAGCGTCAAGAACTGATCCACTTTTATCGACGGCTCGCAACGCTGCTGTTTTCCAGCACAAAATTGTGTTTCTGTTTATTTTTGTGAAACGAAGGTGGAATCTTGAATATTGCGATGATTTGATCAGATAGTCTGTTACCTCACTCTGCGAAAGGTAATCAATGAAAATATAGGACAGAGAAATTGGGAGGTATACGTATATGACTGTTATTATTGCATCGTGACCGACTAGATGAACCCGCAACAAGAAATCGTTAGGCACAGAATTAATCTGTAACGACTACATTAACAGGAATTTAATTGAATTACTGGTGGAGGCTAATGAAGCTTGATTTTTAGCAAATTCGTGAACGAGAACGATGGGAAGAAATCGCAATTGTAATGACGTGCATTACTCAGATTGAGAGAAAATAGTTCACGATGCATTAAACGTGAATAAACAAATACATTTACGCATTTCAATAACTTTTTTCAAAACTAAGATTGTTATGACATTATTAAGTGAAGTATTTTCCAAAGTCTAGAAATGACATCACCGTTTCTTTGTTTTTAGATATCAAATAATTTCATTATCCATTAACGAATTAATTACTTCACAAATAAATTTAATTTTGAAAATTAGATGAATGATTTGACATTGCATTACTATTGGATTAATTTTTTAGTATTCAAATTCCAGCCCTTGTACCTTCAAGGGTGGAAGAATCCGTCAATAAATATTAGGTACATTCTTCAGATTGTTGATTGAATAGTGATTACGGAAGCGTGAACTCCTAAAGTCACTTTGCCCGTAAGTGTAGTGCAAGTTTTCCCTCGGGAAGTGGCAGTGATCTTCCCCCGCCAGATGGTGAGATTCGGCACCCACGTCTAGCGGGGTTTTCCTCAAACAGGTACCTCCCATAAGCGGGGCACCGACCTTGCCGGGACAAGCTCCAAGCTACCGACCGATTTCCCGGCATGGGTATAGTGTATATAAGTGTAAGTGTATAAGTAAGGGTGACGATAGGACAAGGAAGAGGAAGGAAAGATCGCGCGCCGTCCGTGGCCCGTTTGTTAGGATGCTGCTTCGGCATTCACCTGGTGTTGATCGAACAAACTACGGAAAAGAACCAATCAGAGCCGCCGACCGCTAGAATTCTCTGGTTCTAGTGTTGAAAATCCTACCAACGACGGGACTCGAACCTAGGACGTTTCAAGTCAGAGGCACTGAAGTGACATCAGTTGATGCCCTGAGCCACCTCTCTTGGTTTCAGATCATTAATCCTGCTAACACTTTTCGGTATGTTCTTTGTTTCGGTCGTAAAAGCTAAACGTCTCCTTTAAAACCGTAATCCTGAATCCTTTCGTGATTACAGATTGTGTCTTGTAGACCTGTAAGGGACAAGATATCGATCCGGAAACAACCGCACCGGTTCCATCCAATTCGTTTCTCACTAATCGCTTGGAACCTGTCAAATCGTTGAATGGCAGCCTGGCGTGTCTTGATGCGGGCGAGAAAATAGGGAAAAGATGGTGTCTAGCGTGAGATTTTCTTTCCAAGATTGAGCTACACTTCTAACGTAAATTGACTGTCGCCCTGGAATCTTAAAACTTCCTCCATCTACGGTCTCGGCGTCTTGGCTCTCATCAGACAGAAGAAAGAGGATTGTTTGCTACTGCAAAGAGCCTCTTACATGCTCAGGATACGTGACAAGGTTTTACCAACCTGTGTTGACGTGTCTCGTATTTAATTGTATCACGAAGAACCGGACAATGAATTTTGCCCTACTGGATTTATCGCGCTTCGTTTCCTCAGCGCAGCGGCCGCAGGACTGCGCCTCTTTCCGGCACATTCATTGTTAGTTTGTCGGGGCAAGGGTGCACTTTCACACAGTCAATGGCGTATCGCCGCCTACCATGGTAAAGACTGTACTCAAAACAGGGTTACGCGCTCAACCCCATGATACTAGCAACTACGAACACGTATCAGAAAGAGTGGGAGCCGACGGTTTCCGTTTCTGGCAGTTGCAACTACCCGGCTCTGCCAAGACGCTTGTATTTACCCAGATTGGTAAACAGGAAGCAGTAAAAATGTCGCGTATCCCGAACATACAAGATGTTATTATGTTAACTCCGCATTTCCAGTACCGGTAGCATTTTGACGCCCCAAATTATTTTCATTTTTGTGGCCATAAAGATACAAGCCTTTGTGAACAATTGTTTACAATTTAAATTTGCCGTTCTTTTCCCATTAATTATATATCTATGATTATATTCCCAAATTATTCGAATTCGTTTCCTACGCGTCAGATATCTTGCAAAGTGTTCATCTTCGGTATGTTGATGTCAAAAGCGTTGACGGAAAATTGAGAGAAGGGAAATCTATGTGGGCATTGTACCGCTCTTTCTGGCATACTCGTTCATTTCCACAAGTGACATCATCTCACTCTGTGAAGCGGCAAAGGCAGCATTGAAACTCGGAGAGCGTCCCCAACCACACCGTTTCTTCATTGTTGAGTGTAACTGCGTACAACGCCCTGCGTGTTTTTGCCGTCGCGTTGAGAGACTATTTGGGTCCGTCGATTGTCGACGGACGGATCGCTGCTAGCGTCTGCCCGATGCGTTCGTAAGAAGGGGCGTTGTGCAGCGGGGGCGTGCAGCAGCTGTGCTGATGTGCAGGCCTGGTCGTCTCGTCTGGTCTTGGCGCGGCGTAGCGCGGCGCGGCACAGCACAGCTCGTCTCGTCTAGTGGTCGGCGGCGGAGCGGGTCCGCGACGACAGGTTCCAGGTTTCCCGTTCCCTTCTCCTCCGTTTGCCCTCCCCCTCCAGGTCCCGGCACGGCCGCCTGCGCCGCCGCCCGCGCCGCCGCCCGCGCCGTGCCCGCGCCGCCGCCCGCCCCTGCTGCCCTCGGCGGCGGCGGCGGCGGCGGCGGCGGCGGCGGCGCGGGCACGCGGCCGTTGCTCCGAGCCGCCGAGGAGCGCCAGCAAGAGGTGTCGCTGCCATCGGCATGCACAGGGTTGCGCGGGCCCGCTATTCCTCCCACGCTCTTCCTGTTTATTGGCGCGGCCAATGGCTCGGGGCCACGCCGCGCTCCGCGGAGGGGGAGGGGCAGGAGACGCTAGACGAGGTGCCAGGGCCTCGTGTGCCCCGGGGCAACGCCGGTCTCGCAGGCCTCGCGGTCGCGCGCTTTTCGGCGCAGCTCCTGGGCCATGCTCGCATGCGTCTTCCAGGTGCATTCGAAAGAGATTCGCGTCTCGTACACGTTTTCTATTCACCCTACCGTCACAAACTTGTCTGCACCATCATTTACTTTTACAAATTACTCGCGATGCACCATTCTGTTGGATTTTTCTTATTATTTTGTCCTAAATTTGTATTTGTTTTGAATTTCATGCTATACATTTGCTCTACCTCAGTGGACATTTCTTAAATCGACTCCGAATTGAGTTTAAATGATCATTTCCGTAATTTATTAGTACAAAAGGTCGTTGAAGTGGCACATTCCTTTAAAAGGCGAATGTGTGAAGGGTATTGTTGTGCGTGTGCAAAGCACCCGTGACGTGTAGGCCGCTTGTTCGCATGAGGGAGTGCATTGTGCTCCGCCGCAGCCGCATTTCGCTGGCAACCCCGGTGGCCAGGTGCTGCGATCTCGGCGCGGCCGACTTGAACGCTGCGCTGCCGGGTGCCGTTGCAACCCTGCAGGCTCCGCTCCGCGGTTCGCGGCGCCCGCCCGCCCGCCCGCCCGCCCGCCCGCCCGCCCGCCCGCCCGCCCGCCCGCCCGCCCGCCCGCCCGCCCGCCACGCGAAATCCGCGGCGCTCACCTCCCCGCTTCCCAGTCCGCCACGCCGCCACCGTCAGCGTACCCCGCCCCGCCTCGCTCCGCTCCGCTCTTCGCTCGGTCGGCCTGCCCCGCGGCCGCTCTGGTGGTGCACCCGCTCCAGCAGATGACCTCGCCCGCCGCCCGGGACCACTTCTTCGCTGCGGAGCAGGGCCTGCCAAGCGCGGGGAGCGCCGCGCCGCGGCCGTTCGCGGCGACGACCGTTTTGTTATTTGCAGATCAGCTTAAAATAACGGCAATCGGCACTCGACTGTTCGGCGATGGCTCCTTTGCTGCGAAATTCTTCTAAAATACTAGTTAATATGTGGGACGAATAGAATTTTATATTTGATTGCCTGGCAAAATAATTTGGTGAATTGGACGTAAAATATGTCACCTATTGGAACGAGAATTTTTTCTTTCTTGTAGGTAATTGCTGGTCCTTAAATATCACGGAATGTAATTTTGGGCGAGACTGAAATCCGCAGTCCTTGAATAGTATTACTTCTCAACTCTATTAAAGTTATGGTTCTTGACAGAAGTCTTAAATCTTCTCTCAGTATTCCGTGTGTTTCGCTTGCGTATTTTGATAAAACGGGATGTCAAGGGTTAATTGTATGGGTGCGATGCAACGTACATTAGAGCAAAATTTAAAAACGCGTTTCCGAAAGCTGCGTTCTCCGTGGGGTGGTGTAGCTTGTTAGCGCTGTGTCTCTGCCCTGTCGGGCGCTGGCAGATGTCGCGGAAACGATACCTGGTCGTCACATGTTGATCTGCGGTGGCCAGCCTCTGCGGGCGTATAAGAGATCGACCAGTTTTTATACGCAATCACTACACACTCGTTTCTTCTAGAAAATCGGATTCGACACACGAGCTATATTGAGTGCATGGGACCAGACATGGCGCTCATGGACAATTGTTTTAATTTTTGATAGGAGACCATCGAAAGAACTTGCGTGTTGCTCCTTTGATTTTATAGTACAATGTGAGACAATTTTGCCGTGTAACATAGAATTCGAGTACAAGTTTGTGTTTAATTTACAAATTTGTTTGCGCTACATTTTTCAATGTACAGATTTATTATAAGGATTCGTAAAAGCCTCGCAGTTTTGTTGTTTTTGTTGTTGTTGTTGTTTTTAGTGGGGAAGTGAGTGACGATAATTAAAAGATGAAAAGTTTAAGACTAAAGTAAATGAAATTGGAAAACACCTAAGACTAAAGTAAATGAAATTGGAAAGCATTAAATGGGTATTTAATGCTTCCCAAAATCTAGATGAAAGACAATTGTTAATGGTGTGTGAATTTTTAATTTATTAATTTTTAATTTTTATTCTCCTTTATTTTTTTGTTTATTCTTTAGTTTTTGTGTGCGTATTTCATACGCAGCGATATACATTGAAACATGGGAGTTGCATTTGTGGAGCAAGTTTCCATAAATAATTTCACTTTGAATATCATTATACTTGTGCGTACAAATCTCGAAGGTTATTTTGTTATATTGCGAAGAAATTGAACATTATGAAACAAAATGACATTGTAAATAGTTTTCAGATATTTTTTATTCATGTGCTTGTTTACGATTATATAAATCAGTATTGCTACATTTCAAAATATTTCTCGTTCTGTAAATAATGTGATTTTAACAATATGTTGTATGAGAAAAAGTGGCTACTATCGATAATTGAGCACTTCCTTACAAAATATATGGTCTCGCATTACTGGTCTTTTATGAATCAAATTGTTTTTATAAATATCCAGATAAAGGTATACGGTTTGCTGCGAAATCACTCTGGGAACTCTCTTTCGATCGTAGTATCTAATTAAGTTTTTCAGGCAGAGGAGACCTGTTTTTATGATTGTCATCAAATCTCAAGAAAAGGTTCCCAGTGCGTAGGGCTTCCATAATTGAGGAGATGCGTGCGGGATATTACTAAATTAGTAATATCTCATCTTGTCGCATTCAGCATAATATGCCGAACGCAGAGGGCTTATTTGTAAGTGGAAGAATAAAATGGATGAAAGTAAAATAAAGTTTAAACTGTTTATAAATTGGACTTTTGATGTATTTTTCGTAATATTATTCTGTCCTGAAAAAATGCACGAGTGTTGTCACATTCTGTGATGCCACGCCCCGAAATTCTAAATATCGAGCGAAGTTGGCAGAGGGCACGTGAAGTGAATTGCTGAGCAGCCGCCTTCCGTTTCCGCGCGTGCCAAGCGGATTCGCGGTGCCCCGCCCGGGGCCTGTGCGTGTGCGCGCGTGTTGACTTTTCGTCGCTCAGGAGTTTCCGCGCGGATACACGGCGGGCGGCTGGCGCTGTGCTCGCGCTGTGCCCGCGGGCCACCACTCGTTCCCACGTGACCTCTGCTGGCCTGTCCTGCTAGCGCTCTGAAAGCAATCTCGGCGCACGCTCCTCCACTCCATGAAGAGGCGCCGCCGACATCCATATTATGTGCTCTGCGATTGGTTTCCGGCGGCGGCGCCGGGTCTCGAGGCGCGACCCTTCATGCGATCCCGGCGGCGGCGACTCTCCGGCCGTCTCCCCTTGTCCCTTTTCCCTTCCCCTTTCTCTTTTGTTTTGGTTCGCTATCGTTTTCACATCCTGTGCGCATTTACTATATTGAGCAAAACAGCCACGGGTTGCGTTCTCATTTAGCGCTCAAAGCAACATCTTTTCTATCCGACTGTTCTGTGAATAATGGGCATGCTACTCTAAAACAAGTGGTGTCAGCGACGAAATGTATGGCGAAATATAGGAAATGGTTGCGTGAAATAAATGCATTGCAGTATTTGTTGTCGGAATGTTGGGGGTGTCTTCAAAGTGATGCAGTGATGGTGCGCTATATACTCGTAGAGACGAACTCTCGAAAGAAATCTGGAATGTATATTGTCGTTAACGTATGCATTCGTTGTAGGTAGTGGTCGTGACAGCGATGTCTAAAAGTACTGCGCTATCCGCCAGTCGGCCACCCGGAAACGCCGACGCTAGGAATTGAGTGCGCAGCGTGGACACAGTGCGGGCGGGTCTTTGAATTGGTCGGAAGCCGCCGCCGGCCGTGTTCTGTGTGGAGGCCCGGAGCGCCGGCGCACGCTGGTCGGAGGCTCGCACATCCCCGCCAGCGCGGGCGGGAAATACTGTTTGCGTTCCGCACGCGGAGAACTGAACGCTGAAATGAATAATGTAAATATCTGTGGAAGCTGGCAAATCCTATGTTATATAATAGTATGGTATTTACCGAAAGCCAAAGAGGAGCAATTAGAATTCGAATTACGCAAATTAAGTGGTAGAGAACGTTGTGGTTCTCTACTGAATCGTTTGTTACTATATTATCGTAATTGATTATCTCTTAATTGTGGTATCTCCCCGCCCCCCGTAATGTATTTTACGCATCAAATTGATTCGGCAATTTTCCATCCGTAATGTTGCAGACCACAATCGAATGCAGACATTAATCGAAGTAATTCAACGCATATTTTGAATTTTTCACCCTTACATTGAGCCAGATTTTCGGTGGTCGACACTTCTCTGGAAACTAATATAACTTGAGCTAAGGACCTGATCTTAGCGACGGTATTCCACTTGGCCAATTTGCACTCAGAGCAGTAATGCCACGAGGGTTAGGTATAGATGGCAGCTTAGGATAGAGCGTAGATTCCCATGGCAAGGCCATATCTCCGAGGTTTGATGTGCCTCGTTCCTCTTTTATCGCCTGGACTGCTGCCTGCGGCCTCCTCGCAGTGGACGCTGCCGCAGTCCCAGTTTTCGGGACCCTGGAAGGCCGCTCGCCCGCCGGCTGCTCCCGTTTCGGAGAACAGCGTTGGGAGCGGCTCCCCTCGGCATTTTCTGTGAACTTGTTTTAAAACATTCGGGGCATTGTTCTAATTGTAGTTGTGTCCACTTGCTTTTCGCCGTACTGTAAATAGTAGTGTGTATCGCGTCGTTTCACACCACCTATTTGCATTGCTAGGAAGGAAGGGAATAAATTGGATTGTAAGATGTACTTTTTAAGGAAATTATCCGGTATATAGCGTTTTTAGAATTTCTCCTTTCTATGTAAATGGTAGTTTTTAATATTTTAATTAGTTTTCATGTTAACAGATTCTAAACAAATTATCTTGCTTGCTTTCTTGGCGCCGAATTCAGAAGTTCTGCGGCGAATATGAGAATAATTCGTATTTTTATTTTTTCTGTACAGTCGTGTGTTTTGCATGCCGACATCTGTTGTTGAGAAACTTGATTGTAAGGAAATTGTTGTGCAAAATTCATCACGGTGAAACGGTAGCTCGTAGCTCAATACTGTTAATATCGAGATTGTAATGCTACAAAAAATCGATCTCAGACATTTTGAGGGAAATACGCATTTGGGAGGTCTGATACAGTGGCCAGTTTCTTACATTCGTGTTAGACCTTCAATAAGCAAGCACTAGATTTTACTGTCCCAACTACGTATATAAAAACGTATGGAATTGGAAAATACACATCTTAATATTTCTTCTAGATATGTTGGGTTGACATAGTTTTGGCAAGACTTCAAGAATTTTTGTGACTTTTTAGTAGTGATTTTTATATCGCTTTTTTATGATCATTTGCCAGTATGAAAGGCATTGCAGGTTGTAGACATTCCTTATCTAAATGCTTTTACAGACATTTGAGAGGAGAGTATCCGGCGTGTACCAAGGTTTTACGAGGGATGGTTTTGAGTTGCACTAGGCCCTTCACGCGGAGGGCGAAGCCTGCGAGAGGAGGAAGTGATCCATTTATGAGCGTGGGGCGCTTTCAGTCCTGAGGAAAAACGTCAAAAAGTTATCGCGGGCGACTCTTTACGAGCGATAACGAGAAGGGCGAACATATATTCGATTTCTGAAAGAAGAAAAGGAACTTTGTAGTATTTTTTTACTCTATTACTCACCACATCCTACATTGTGGAGTGAATAGATGATGCGAAGTATAGTTTTTATGGAACTCAGTAGAGTTGTAAATCGGCATGAACAGCCATTTCTCGAACAAACCTTTATGCGGTCTGTACCTATGTGGGAAGAAAGTAGTAGTTTGGATTTTTTTGTTTTGTTTTGTTTTGTTTTTACTAATGGAACTGATTTTAGTAACGGAAGCGATTTAATTACTAGGGTAAATAATTCATTGAAAATCATTAGATCTCTAAAAGATAGCTACGTTAGATGTAACTAATTCACTTAAGTCAATGGTTCATTGTTCTCGGCACCTCATGTGAAAATAAATACAATTTCTTAAATTTTTCTCTAAAACTTTCGTAACGAAGCAAGAGTGGCAGAAATTCAAAGTTTCGTGCGAACACAGAAACGTTGGGTTTTGGTATCTTGTCCTAAATGCGCTCAGGCAACGCAATTTTTTCTCTGCGTTTACATTTGAATTTCTGTGTGCTTCTGAGACGTTTCCATCGTTCTACTTTCGAGATTCATCTCTTGGAGAATTTCACTTTCTCTGACAACCATTATTGCTCACGTTAAATGGTTTTAGTCTCATTTTGTTGTTAATGCGAACATTTACACGCGAATAAAAAATATATTTCGAGTATGTCTCGATACACATTTTCTACAGAATCTCTCTACAAAATGATAATCGATGTTGTTCTTTTGTTACATTTTTATTGTAAAGCATATTGGAAATACACGTATATTTTCTGTTTACTATGTTAACTTAAATAAACTGGTGAAAATGTGAAGATAAAATTAATGTTGCAAATACAATAAAATGTGAATCATAAGAACTTACTTATTTTTGTAGAATATTTTAACCTCTATACTTTAATTATGCACATCAGTGATAATCTGCATTTACACACCAATTCCGATATTGGTTTCAATGATTCCCCTCTCAGAATGATATTTGAATTTTCAGAAGCGACATTCCCCGAGGAATTGCTCTTTAAGGGCATCTTCTGAGGGAAGAGGGGAGCCCTTTTAAACCTTTATCTACCGAAGCCGGGATGAAATTCCCGTTGATCGCTTCCTTCGGTCCAGGTTAAGTTCCCCGTTGAGGTTTCGCATTGGGGGAAGTTGGTTGGCGGGGAGATGGTAGGGTGGAGCGCAACGGCGAAAGGAAGGCAAGAGCTGCGCCCGTCCGGCGCTGGGCATGCCTCGAGGGCGACGCGAAGCGACGGCGGCAAGAATGAATTTCAACTCCACTTCCTTTTGCCAGAAATAGCAGTGCTTGCGCGCCCGGCTCCCTTCGCGCTGCTCCAGGACGTTCTGCCTGCTGACGAAACGGCGGTCGGGGTGCGGCGAGGGTGCCCTTGTGTGGCCGCCCGCAGGCTGCCAACTGTGGAGCTGGCTTCGTGCGCTGGCCGGCGGTGCTCTCATCCGGCGCCACCCCTTCGGATTCCCCTCCCCCTCTTAGCCCTCGGGGCACAGCCTTCTGCCCACGGGTGGCCACGCCTCCCTCCAGCATCTAGCCTCAGACTTTGCCTCTGCTTCTGCCTCTGCCTTTATCTTCACCTTCTTCTTGACCTCCGGACAGTGCGCTAACCTGGCTTGAGTGTCGCCTCGCAATGGCGATGCTTCCCCACCCAGCCTCCGGACAACTCCTCTCGTTGCCGAGCCTTGTGCATTCGCACCCCCTTTCAGTTGGTGTTCCCTTCTCTTCCCTCCGCAAGCTCATGTAGGGGACCCGCGGCTGTACGTTCACACGCACCATGTGGTCTCCATCTGAGAGGCCAGGCCTGGCTGGGCGAAGGGGGGAGGGGCGGGGTGGCGGAGCGGCGAACGACATCGTCGCCCGTGGCCTGGCGCCCAGTCAATCACCTCCACTGTCAACATGCCCCGCAGGTGCTCCGCCCGGGAATCTAAGGCGCCCCCCCACCGCTCTGGCGCTGTAGGCGTTTAGCACACGCGCTGCCTTATGCTCTTCCGCGAACACTAAGTTGTTCGCCCGCCTTCACGTGCTCTCTGACAACCCACAACTACGTTACTTACTCTTCTTGTCCTTGCTTCTACTTTTGACTCCCGATAAATCAGTTGCAAATTGGGTTCGTCGCGTGGACTTCGAAATAGAAATCACTCAATACTCTATTGTTTTGGGTACTTCAATCCATCTCATCTTCAATTCATCTCCCAGCGCACAAGGGAGGGGGGTCAGGAAGGTTGCCCCCTTGAATATGTGTCAAGGGGCTCCGGAATCCTTACGTAATAAAACATTTCATTTCCGTAAATATCTTAAATGGCTTTCATTTTGTTTAACTCGAACATTTGGGAAAGAGGCTCTTTAAGCCATCTTGTAATTCTGTAAATGTTTCAACATGAAATCAATGTAGTTATCAGTTGTGTAAATACTCCTTTACTTAAATACTTATTTCTCCTTTCTCCTTCATATGTTTCATTTATTTACTGGTAAAATATATTTTCTGCGAATAGAAATTTATAGGAAAGGGGGCCCAGAAATGAAGTTGCCCCACTTTCTTGTTTTGGACTGCTCTCGTTGAAACAGGGCCGGGGACGAAAGAGGAGTTAGTCAATCTTTATGAAATTGATAAAATTATACAATAGTTAATTGATTTCAATGGATCTAGAAACATTCAAAGTTCGCTGGTATATTTAGAGTGATTTATGAAAGGTGAAAGATGTGTGAAGTAACTGAAATGGTATTTAATATTTTTATCGTGAATGGTGAACAGTTTCTTGCGGCCGTCAGATTTCAATCTGAAAAATTAGAAATAGTAATCAAAAACTTATTTATTCTGCGGTGTGAATTGTTTTCACTGATATTTTATTTTTATTTTCAGAATTACAAAACATTTTCGTTGTTATAAATATATTTGTAATTGACTATTGTTACTCCTAAATCTCCAATTGTTTCTTGAACGTGACAACGGTACTTCTCATTCTCTCCTCGCCTTTTTTTCGCGTTCATGATCATTTTGTCTTCCCTCCATGCTGATAATGCTGTCAGTTCATTACTGATGAAGGTGTCCTTTGTATCTTTAAACTGCTACTCTTATCGCTCGTAAAAGTGTTGCGCTTGTGTTAGTGCTCTGTTCTCGTTACCTTCCATTTCGTTTTCCTTCAGCCGTCTACTCATTCACATCATCTGTATTCTTGAATCGCAGTTTCGCTCCACTCAGTTATTCGCTCCGTGACTGAAATTGGCCTGTTTCTTTCGCTTTAGCAAAACTACGAAAAGAAGTTCGGTTTATTTACTTTAATACGCATCAAATCGAAAGTAACTTGAATTACTTGAACTGTAATAACAATGTTAAAATGAAATTGTTAAAATAAGTTGTTTTCATAGACGGTAGACGGCGGTTTTCAAGTTTGTACATTGCTGTGCTTCCATTCTTATTTTCCTGCATTCGATTTGTTTCGTGACCTCGGTAGCTAAAGACGCCATTGCATGAAGTCTTGACAGCGTGCGTCCACGCGCGTGCAGTTGCTGTCCGTCGAATGCTTGGGGCAAAGCGTTGGCTGCGTTGCTCACCAGGTGGATTGGGCCACGCGCCCTTGTGCGGTTTGGCGTGGTGCAGCGCAGTGGATCATCGCACGTGTGCGGCCGGCTGCCTCCGGGCACGCCCCCGCCCCCGCCCGGCCCGGCCCGGCCCGGCCCGGCCCGGCCCACCCCTCCCCTCTCCCTTCCCGTCCTTTTCCCGCCACCGTCGCCGGCCGCGTCGCCGCCGTCACTCTCCCGTGATGTTTATGCGCCGCTCGCTCGCTTGGCGGCTGGCCGCGCCCGGGTGGTGGGCGCGGGCGTCGGGCCCCGCCCCGCCCCGCCCCGCCCCGCCCCGCCCCGCCCCGCCCCTCCCCGCCCACCCCACCCCGCCTCTTCCTTAACGGCGAAGCTTTGGATGGAAGCCCGCGATGATGGTGGCCGATAAGCAATCCAATTTTTCACACGACAAAGGAGAAAGAATTCAGCATAATATTGTTTATTTGTACAACGCAGTCACAGCTATTCCTTCAATACCTAAAAGAGAATGTACAAAAAAAGAACGCGTTTGTTATGGTTTTATTGGTTTCCTACATGAACTCGATGATGGATTCCTGTGTCTGGTGTGTGGGAAGAAGTTGAAAAGATTCATGAACACACACAACAGAAGATAAATTTGACAGATGGCAAGAATTGATATTTTATTCATTGTTTACATTCTTTCCCAAACGTGTCAGCTGCGATGATGTGTGAAATCAACCGCTCCTCCCACCCCACCGGATAGTTCGAAAACAGCCCTCACCTCGTAAATATTCGTTCGTTGCTGGCGTCCAGCCCCTGTCGCTTCCTAAGCCCTGCCTGGAACTCTTTCGCTTGCTTTGGTATTAGACTGTAGTGACACATTACCTTCGCAATATCAGGTAACTAGTATTTCTTTCAAGATTGTTTTCGTTCCGCTCTATACATTTTGTGCATGAAGTTTCAACTAAAGTCGAAATATCGGAGATTTGAACACGTCGATTCTTGAATGGTGCACTTTTGACTTAAATGGTATTTGTCGATCCAGATAGTCTAGTATAGTTTGGCAGAGATTTAGTTTTGTTCACAAAATTTATTTCCCAATTACACAAGTAAATATCTTCTGCATTTATACATATCCTATTACGAGGATACATGAATGTATAGTTACACTTGAATGTCTCAATTCTACGTTCTTGAACACGTTCTCCTGCAGTAAAATAATTTGTGATCAGCGGTGTATCTATCTCAGCACAATATATTCCTTTTACGTGCTAAAGTTCCGTTTAATAACCTGCCTCGAGTTGACGTCAATTTTTCTACCTCATCTGAAATCTCAGCCGCAATCAGAAACTGATTTTCGAAGGGCAGCTAGTATTTTGATTATGAACATGCTCTTTCGCCGTCCATATGACTTTTAAAAGGGCCTCTCTCTCATGGTCTCCACCGTCTCGGATGAGCAGGACTGCTTTAAAGGAAAACCGGAGGGGATAATCTTGACGCATTTGCATAATTGATGTCGTTCCAGGCGAAAAGGAAACTATGAAAGACCGAACTAAAAGTTTTTATCTTTCCGTCATTTATTTAATGTTTCCCTTGGAAGTCTGAACACATTCTTGTATCATCGCGAGACGAGATCTTATTCGACCTCCGAGGAAACTGAAACATATTCAACAGGCAGTGTGATTGTAAAGCGCCAAGTTTTTCTTTTTGTTTCCCTCCAGCGGTACCATTTTCAAATTGTATTTTCACACACACATGGTGAAGAGGAAACAATAAAGAGATAATGACGCATATAGTAGCTTTGCATGTAGATACAACTTCGTTACCACTACATTTTTTACAAAAATTCACTCCTAATATTATATTATGAAATTGAAAATCTGTACCGGTATAGGAGATGAGGTTTGTTGAATCGATGATGCAAATATCTATTTATTTGAAAATAAAGAGCAAGTTTTTGTGCAGATTGTAAATAGTGAATCTGAACATTTCTCTTTCTGTATATAAATAAAGTAATGTTTAATTTATAAAACAGGAGAGAGCAGCTTGTGAACGGCTCCTAGATGTTTTGATTTTTAACGATGTACATCATAGTAGGCTACTAATAGTTCTGAGCTGGCGGTTTTTTATCTTTGTAAAAATATCTACTCTTATATAGTTGTGCATTCATTATGGAGATAAATGATTTGTGCGTGAAATGTTCCTTGTAGTCTACGCAACCTGCAATACTATGACAAACGGCGTGGCGTTTTCCGCTCACTGCACTATCAGAGACCTCACCAACAGGACAAGTTTGCATGCTCTTCATCCAGGCGAGAAGAGCGCAAAAGATCTTAGAGATGCAAGAATTTCGAAGCTCGTCCGGGAACGACAGTCGTTACGCGAATCTGATGCGTTTTTGTATTTACGGCCTTTTTAGACGACTGCGTTGGGGCTCCGGAGGGAAGAACAGGCGTATTTTGTCGCGCAGTTTATTGCTTTCTGGCAGCAAGAGATGCGCCCGCCCTGGCGGAGAGCCCCTTGCTCGGCTGGATTTCCCCCTGTTCCCTCCCCCGCCCCGCAGCCGGCTCCACCCTCGCCCTGCCTTGTGGCTGCGCGCTCCTGCCCGCTCTCCCCCGCGTGGAATTGCACGCCGGTGGAGTGTGTCGCGCCAAGCGATGTTCCCCTTCTGGGTTGTCTCATTCGCCGGAGATGACAGCGTTTAGTCGGCCGCGGCGCCCTCTCCACTTACGCGTCGCGCCGCTCGCCTGCGCCGCGGCCCCGGCGGCGCCATACTCCCAGGCAGTGGCGTAGCGTAGTGGCAGCGGCACGGGCGGCCCGCCTGGCGGCAACATGGCACAATAAATAATATTAATAATAATAATAGTAATAGTAATAATAATAATAATAATAATAATAATAATCTCTTGTTAAAATTTGAACCACTTCATTTCATATTTTTTCGCACTTGCGGTTCGGACCGATTGAAATGAGCACGGAATATTTCATTACTTATTCTTTAAACGGGTGTATGACATCTTGCTCATAGTACCGACTGGCGATGTAGACTGTACTAACCTGTATGGATTACCCGCATTTTCTTTCGTGCTTGGATTCTTTAAGACTAATATTCAGCGGGAATGACTTGTATCCTATAAAGAATAGTGTTCAATCTTGTATAATAACAGATGCAAATTAAACTACAGTACGGGTAAGTCCCTTCAGGGAAGTCCGTGAATGACGCTTTGACAATTCTATGAAAGTTTCCTTGATGGATCGTCAGTCGTCCAGTTCACATTAACTTAATCGTTACGTATGCGCTTTCCAAACTGATTTCAGTGCTCATAGCTACATGTAGTCATTATTAAATTATTGAACTCTGTTGAAAATTGTATTGTTCGTGTGCGTATATATTCGACTGTGTGTTAAATATTTTATTTATTTTTTATTTATGTAAATGTATATTTGAGCATCTGCTATGTTCTTCAAGGTTATATATTTCAGTCTTTTCAATTGCCAACATGGATTTATGAAATCAAAGTCTACGGAAACAGCCATATTCTCTTTCCTTAAATATGTAGCCTCATCATTGGATCAAAACGAAGCACCTATTGGATTATTTTTAAATCTTTCTAAAGCTTTTGACGTCATTGATCATGACATTTTTTACTTTCAGAATTACCTTCAAATGGAATTGCCCTAGATTGGTTGTGTTCGTATCTTAAACAACGATCTCAGAGAGTAGAAATACACCACTGGAATGATGAAACATTATGTACACACCTTTCCGACTCTTTGCCAATTGCTCATCGAGTCCCCCATGGATCGATTTTAGGCCCTATTCTCTTCCTACTATACGTAAACAATATGCCCTTGACGATTCGAAATGGAAGAACAGTTCCCTTTGCGGATGATACGAACATTCTTTGCAATAAAGAAACCGCAAATAGTACAATATCTCATGTTTCAATTTGGTTTCGAAATAACAAATTAATCATAAATCAAAAGAAAAACGTTTGAATGCAGTTTTCCATTTCAAATAAACAATTCTGTGCTCCATTGAAAATGAGCAGTGTACCATTGACTGATGTTAAGGCAATACAATTATTAGGTCTCTCAATTCAGTCAAACCTCAAATGGAACGTCCATTTAAAGGAATTGAACACAAAATTAAGTTCATTATGCTACGCGTTCAGAATTCTTGCAAATTCAGTCAGCCTTCAAACTGCTCGTTGTGTATATTTCACGGATGTTCATTCCCGCCTGAGATATGGCATAATATTCTGAGGAAATTCATCTTATAGCTCCCAGATTTTTAGATTATAAAAAAGATTTGTAGGAATAAATAACCAAATCCCACCCACGTGATTCTTGTAAGCCTATTTATTAATCTAGGAATTTTACCATTAGCTTGTCTGTTGATTTACGAATCAGTGGTTTTTGTCAAAAATGACTTGCTTATGGGCCGGAGTATGTTTTCAGAAAACGCCGATGTCTATAACTACAACACTCGACGTAGTACTCTTATTCATTAGGGGACAGTATCAACAGCTGGCTACAAAAAATTCATATACAATACATTACTTTATTTTACAACACTTTGCCAGATGGCATTAAACGATTAAATTCGATAGAAAAATTTAAATCCCGAGTAAAATCGTTTCTGCTGCATAACCATTTCTATACCATTAGAGACTACACTGAACATCAAAAGGAAAGTAATATTAAATTTAACAGTGATATTTAATGTATTATTTACTAGTTGAACTGTATAAATCTAGACAACCTGTAACAAGTATTGTACCGCAGCTTCTCGATCAGGTTTTTCGTCCCGTTTCCCTGATCCTTGGACAAATGCTGAGATGGTCCCTTGTTTGGCTTCTGGACGTAAATGTAATTTCATTACCTGTGCACGTCTTGTTAACAATCCTTGCAAAAAAAACGGTCACTTTCCTTTCTGTATTCAAAATTCAAGTAGTATATGGCTTAGTGTAGGGATCACGGAATTTTGAAAACGTGCAAAATTCACTTCTCCTCATAGCAAGTCACACAGTTTTAACTGTTTTTGTGGTAAAAGAAATAAGTGAATAAATGAAATAGTAAATAAATGAATAAATGAAATAGTAAATAAATGAATAAATGAAACAAATAAATAAATGGAAATGCCTAAGTAAGGGGGGCCGCGAAATTGTCCTCCGCCCCGGGCGGCTGACACCCACGGTACGCCAGTGCTCGGAGACTGCTGGTTCTTGTGATCTAGAGTATGCGACTCAGTTTCCTTCAGCCATAAAACAACTACTTATTAAAATCGATGTTTATACTCTTTAACATGATAATAGTATAAACAGTTTGTTGACGACTGTGTATCATACTCGATTAAGGTATGCTGTTTAACTGAAACTTGAGGACTATAGAAAAAACTTGTTCAATTCAAATCAGCTTGCCATTTGTCAACGATGAATAACTTTTCAAACAGGATATAATAACATTGCGCAATTCGAAGCTAATGACCTTCGCTAGTTAAAGAGTTGTCTTACTACAGGCAGTTATTTTGTAATATTTCTTACTAGTGAAAATAGATGTAATGTTTTTTTTATCTTTGTAGACTCAGAGTGTTGGTGTTACTGAATTAATAATATTAATGCCATTGGTAACCATGTCAAGTATACAAATTTTTCCATTTCGTATTATTTCTTTCATCTCTCCAGGAAAATAAGTAAGTATAATTGTTTTGCATAAAATGCAATATTTACAATTTTAAAAACGCACCATATTCAGTTACATATTTCTGTCAATTTTCTGTTTCAAAATTATTGTAGGAGTTTATGAATTTTTTTAAAAAAATTCTGTAGTCCATGTACTCGTTAAAATATCTTCTATGTATAAAACATCTCGATAAAATAGAACGTAAGAGGATTATATGAACTTGAAAATAAGTTAATTTGCTTCGAATTAATTTAATTTTGCACGTGGAAATATTTGCAGCTGTTTTGCAAGAGACGTAAGGTTCGCAATCCTTTATTTATACGAATTCTTTGAATGAAGCTAATTCGCCGCTTACAAATCCCTAAAAAACGAGTAAAAAGTAGCCCCAAATCCATGTTTGAGCGGCGGAGCGACGTGTCGTGATCGGGCACGCGTTGAAGCGTGAGGGAGGGGAGAGTCGCGAAGCCAGTATTCACAGCTTCGACTCGGACGTGCATGCATTTCCGCCGAGGGAAATTCTTTTGAGAATTTATTAGTTGAAGTGTACATTGAATTGCAAATGCATTTATTTAATTTCTACGCGAGAAAGCAAGCGAGATTCGGAATCCGGGGGAGGAGGGCGTGTCCATGAAGCTCCGGTGCGCGTGTGGCCGGCCTCCGTGCCCCGCCCCGCGCCGCCCCGCGCCGCCCCGCGCCGCCCCGCGCCGCCCGCGCCGCCCCGCGCCGCCCCGCGCCGCCCGCGCCGCCCCGCGCCGCATGTTTTTCCGAGTTGAGAAATTGATGTACGCACGTACTCTTAATAACTTTTGTAATACCAAATTGTATTATCCTTCTAATGGTATGATTGTGTGAGCTATTATTATTATTAAATATTTTGTGGCGAATTTGGTAGTTATGTTGTAACTAGTGTTAATAATTAATACACAAGAGTATTCTAGCGATAGAGTTGAAATCATTGTACTTGTGGTAATGTCTTGCGAAGTATCCATTCCTTAGCTTTTGTCACCCTCAGCTTTTGTCACCCTCTTTTCTTAGGTTTGCAATGTAAATATTTGTTTCAAAAATTATCTTCGCTTCATATAAAAGAAGACGCGAATATTTCGATTGGTTCAATGGTTGGGCCCATGCCCCGGAGGTACAACTCCAAACAGTGAAGTAATATTTTTTAAAGGTAGAATAGGTTATTGTGAACACACAATATAATATTAATTCCAACTTGTCCTTAAGATGTGAAATTTCTTTTGACAGTCAGAAAATGATGCCATCGAATTGCTGAGTATTTTATACTTGGAGTCAGTCGTTCGGTTTCATCCCACTTCCAACTTGAGCAGTGAAGTGAATATGTTTTGTGATAAACCCTGAGTAACTAAGAGCAATATTCGCGTGTGCAAACAAAAGCGTGGCGTCTCGCATGGCGACACAGCTGCACAGCTGCTGGGGCGTCTCCGCGCCTGGAGCGGGCGAGGCGGACGGCCGCTTGGGCCGCGCGCTGTTTGTTTGATGAGCTATTTTTCCTCCGTCGCAATTACTACGGGGTTGTTTGGTTTTGCCGCGTCCGTCGTCCGCAGCGTTGTTTTGCGGCGGCCGCGTGCGTGCCACTTCGCCCCTCGCGCTCCTGCCCCCCTCCCGCACCCGCCCCTGCCCCGCTACCAACCCCCTACTCCGCCCCCTACCCGGCACCACCGGCTCCTGGCTCCGCCCTCCGTTTTCAACGAGATTGAGTTTTTGTTCCTTCCTTTGGCCATCTTGTGTTCTTTTCAGCCCATTAGCATTTATTTTCCCTTGGCTTGCCTTCGTGCTTCTTCATTCCTCATCCTATCGCTTCTCGATATCGCGGTTTTTATACATTTTATCCTTGATAATACTTGTATAAATCGTATTTGAAAGTTTTTCACTAGAAGAATATTGGCAAAGTCCTTGTAATACATATTCTTCTTTCATTAGGAAAATGATCGTCTTTGTGGCCATTCATTCCCTTTCTCCGTGTCTCGTTCAGTACAAGACAACAATATCCTCGCTTGTGCGCTGTGCCTATCACGAAACGCCCGTGTCGCACGCACTCGTAACACCCACACGTCATATCTTAGGCACCTCCCCCGTTCCCCGCTGCTTCTCTCCTCCCCTCTCCTCTCCGCTCCGCTCGGTGCGACGCGGCGAACACTCGTAAAATTCAAACGTCGTAAATTTTCAGGTTATATGAGAATTGCGAAGTATCTGCACCAGTCAAATCCGAGGTGTGGGCGTTGTTTCAATTTCGTGAATTATTTTCGCGATGACATACGTTCGGCAATCTTCAGGTGTGGATGCAGCAACGAGAATTCATTTTCTATCCACCGACCATCCTTTTGTGAGAAATGTGCAACCAAGTATTCGGAACCGGCCGAATGGCTGTAAAATGGTAGCAGTTGTCCCTGGTAGGATATACTTTGAAGTTGTAATTTGAAGTATATGAAAAAAATGAACTGCGTATACTGTTCTGTACTTTTTTCAAATGGGGTGACTCATTAAGGGACTATTTTGCTGCGAATATCCTTAAATATCTCGCAGAAGGGGACAGACGAAGGTATAGAAGAGTTTGGTAATTATCGGATGTATAGAAACTATATATAAACTAATTTCCGACGCGAGCAGGAATTGAAAGAATACTATGCAGCCTCCGACCATGCGAGAGATTTGTGATTTTGTTAAATAGCCAAGAAATTGGGGGGAAATACAAAAACTACGTTTCCATTTTGACTGAAAAATAAGAATATTTGAATGTCAAATTTCGCTTACAACCCGTACTGTGTGTTACCACTGAATTCTCGTAGCTAGTGCGTCACGTCTTACGTCATAGCAAACGTCATTCGAGAGTAAGGCTCCAAAGAAGAGATCACCCTTCTTTAAATATTTACTATTCACGAATTGAGTTACTGAACAAACTTTTTTGATATTCTTGGGTTGTAAATAACTCTACATTGTTCTAGATTATTGCATTCGTGAAGAGATTTTGTTTAAATTTTAATTTGTTTTTAGTGTTTTACTAAGTATTTTGTTGAGAGCGTAGGTTTGCGCGGTCGGAGTCAGTAGCCAATTGGCTGTCCGGGAGAGGCCGCGTCCTAGGCTCAGGTGCCGACGTTTCGACCGCCATTCTGCAACCTTCTTCAGGGCGAAATGCCTCGCGCCTAGGAACCGGCGCTTCCCGAACAGCCAAGTACCTACAAAGTATGTTGTTGTTATTCTTGTTGAGCAGTGTGTGTGCTGTTGTTTGGAAAACCATTTTGTGTGGTGGTCCTCAGCAGGATTTTTGCTGCTGCAGGCCTCTGATTGTAAATTATTCTTTCCATATGACCGTGTCATTTGGCCTTGAAGAAATTTCAGGAGGATGGTAACTTGATCATAAATATTCACAACATAAGCGATATGAATGTTCCCGAATGTGGGCGAAAACCAAAATATTTCTTTATGACACAATGATATAACTCCATACTCAGCATATAAGCGCAAATGGACGGTATCGCGGCAAATTCCAAGATGATATTTCAAAGTTTGAGCCGCTTGTCTTGGCCATCGTTGCTGTATCGCAGAGGTGAGGGCCGCGCCGTCGCCCGCTCTGCCCCCGCCTCGCTCCTCAGCGGCCCTCGTTGCTGCGGCTGCTTGTGCGGCCTGGCGGCGTGGGCTCCTTGTGTGCGGAGGGCGCCGCCGCGATAACAGCTCTGAGCGCCCTTGGCACCTGCGCATGCGCACTCGCGACGCGCCGCGACGAGGCGCCACAGGTTGCACAGCTGTTTGCAGGGGCGGCGCCCGCGTTTGTGGAAAGCAGGTTTTTATCTCCAGCGTTTCGCGACCGTTTATTAAGCGCTGGAGTTGTGCTCTCGTTTCTTTCTTCTCTGAAATTGCAATGTATGGAGCAAGCCATGTGGATAATGAAAACGGCTATGAACTTTTCTTTTAACTGCGGTTTGACTCAAATTGTCGTGTAATATGAATGCAAGGAATATGAATTACAACTCGTAATGCATTAAATTTACTCTTATTGTGAAACGATGTAGTTTCAGAAAATATATTTTTGTATCAAATGGAGTTATTCATACAGTCGGAAACGGTTTCTGCCTCGGTTGCAGGTTTGTGTAACCATCACTTTTATTCTTTTCGTCGATTCTCATATTCTCGATTCATTGTAGATGAATGCGCGGTGGCGGTAAGATGTGTAGTCTTGCCAACAAAAGGTACCCCTGGATAAGATGGTAAAAAGTTCCCCTAAACCAAATGACTTACGAGTGGTTACATTATAATTCTAACATAAAAATAAAATTTTGAAAGGTTTCTTGGCCCCCGTCCCATCACCAAACTGCTCTACAGCCCAAACGTTTGTTTAATTAATTTGCAACTTAACACTAATTTATCTGTGTGAAAAATGTGATAAATAAAACAATTTGTACTATTAGAAAATTATTTTTTGATATTTTCGCAGACCCAAATTCAAACACAAAAGATTATCTTTTGAAAAATATAACAAAAAAAAAATTTTCTGTGCCTTACCATGGAACAGGCACGAAAAAATACCAAACGTTCCTCTTAAACAACAAATTGTTGTTTTTCAGATTTTTTCTATAGCTGGGCTGCAGTTCAAAAAAATAAAAACCATCTCCCGCCTTTAAATCACCTTGACTTTAAATATACTCTGAAAATGCCACTGTTATGTGCATTTATTTTAGTGTTTACTATACATTATATACATTGTTGTAGCACCCAGTAATATTTTGTTTTTAGAATATAGTTACAAATTATCATTTTTAAAAAATCTTTTTAATCCTTTGCATATGCATATCATACACTAAGGAAAAGGAAGTTTTTTGGCAGTTTATAAGAAACCATCGAAACAAAACCTTGACAATTGACTAAAACTTTGAAGTTTGCCATTTTGACAATAGAGGTACGAACGAAAATGAGACCTTCGCCATTTTTTCAAATGTTCTCTACGATATCGGATGACGAAGTTAAATAAAAAAATAATCGTTTTTAAAAAAATGTTTAAATTGTTCGGGTTTTAATAATAAAAATATTAAAGTTATTATTAGTTTAAAATACCGCCAATAATCCAAATATCCGTTTCAAACTCACAGGACCTTGTTTGTTCAGATCGATCGGGGAATATCAATAGTGGAGAAAATTGTCCGAACGGGGTATGGGCGCTAGCCTTCGCCATATACAGTCGTTTTGCCGTCAGCCAATTTTTTTGTGCACCCACAAAATGTTCTGACTTGTCAGTATATCAGTTAGCGATTTTCTGCATTTAGGAACAAGATTTATCCATTTTTTTTTCGATATTAGGACACCAAAGTATATTGCTGTATTGGTCATGTGCTGTCGAGGGGCATTTCCAATCAAAGTGTTAGAGGTGTTGATTTGACCCACATTATTGATTAATGAAAGAGCAGCTTTCGATGTCTTAGTCATCACCGGCAGTTTCGTAGTTTTTTGGCTTTCGAACAGCAGATAATTATCTACAGAGTGGGTGCGCATATAAATAATTCATTCATAAAAGCCTCTGTTCTTTAACTTCTTTGAGATATCTGCAATTTTAAACGGGAGATGGAAATTTTGAGTTTACGATCGTCTTGAACAGTCATGATTTTTAATTGATATTTTCGTTGTGGTTCAAAGTGCGCTAGCTGGTTAGAGGTTCTCTTTCAGAAAGTCATTTTAATAGGTCACAACTGTAACCACCCATTAATTATAGAACGAACAGCCACTCTCTTCAAATTAGAGTGAAGAAGATACAAGAGAACAATCGGATAGCACTCAGCGTAACAAGGCAAATGAACCGAAGCAGTAACTTCAATGTTCAATTATCTTTGTTTTTGGTTCTTGTCGCTGATATTAATTACCGACTTTAGTATTGTCCTTGTCCTTTGTTATCACGATGCCTATTAAGCCATTCATATGCTGATTGTGAGGAACAATATTTGCAGAACATTGCTTTTTATGTGAGAGCGTCTCTGACAAAGACGTCATTGCAAGGGGCTGGAATTCACTCACTTTGGCTTCGAGGAGTGGCTCTGCCGTGCTATTTCCTTAGGTACAGTGCAGCGAATGCCGTTGCGCCGCCGATTTCGCCATTTTATATCCTCTTGTTGAGACCGGTGTATTGCGCGTGTTGGGAGCCACCAATCTACCCGAGACCAGTATTAATATTCTCGCAACTCGGAATAAGGCAGTAGCGCGCCCAAGCGAGGAAGGGGAGTCATTGGCCCACAGAAACTGATGATATTGATTTGATTTGATATTTATTCTGTAGTAACAAAAGTTATTATATCCTAATTGAGTTCTGATAATTTTATATATATCTAGGAATAATACATTTTGAATGAAGAATAATTTAAAAACTCCCTTTTTTAGAAAGCGTCGACTGGCCACTACACCAAAAATTGCCCCCCTCCTCTTGGCGTGAATTCTCGTAATTTCTCCGCAAATTGTGTATTCTGTTTTACGGGGATAGCAGATGAGAGAATATCGCAGAGCGGCGATGCTCCGTGTATGCAGGGGCTGAGGCCGGGAAGGCGCCCGCAGCGCTGTCAGGGCCGGCGGTGACCGTGGCAGCGGCGCTTCTGTGCGCGACGGAGCCAGCGACCATTGTGGCCTCGCACGGCGCGCCGAGCCGCCCGCCCCAGGCACATGACAGGTGTCGGCGCCCCGGCCCCGGCCCCGGCCCCACTCCTTCGCTCCCGGCGCCTCGGACCTCCTGCCTTCCCTCCCGCCGCTTCACTTGAATCATCGCTCCCTCGATTGTGTCTCTTAAACGGCAAGTTAATCATGGAAATGGGAGGTTCTTATCGGAACCAACCTTTTTGAATTATTCCATATTGTCATTGTTTCCTATGCCCGTACGGTGGAGCCAGTGCGAAAGATATTCGCATTAACAACGTTCGTTTAAAAAAAATTCAATAATTTATTTTATTCCTTTTAACTATACTGATATAATAAAGTTTCATTACTATGAGATATATTAAATTAAGAATAGCAGTTAAAATGTTGGTGCTTGATGGCTAGATGACTAAAATGGAAAAAAAATATGCTGCAGAATTGCACACCACTGTGCTTTCGTAGGTGGTACACATCTAAACTTTTTGTAGTACATGTGGGACGATATCGGCAATAAATTATTTAGATTTTTTATCTGCTTCTCAGTCTTAGGAGAAAATCAACAATTACGAATTCACATCCCAACAACCAATTTTTTGTGCGCATGATTAAAAAGGAATCAAATTATATTCAAAACTTCGGCGTTTACGAAAGTAATCAGTAAGCGCTTGTGTTAATTTGATGTTGGGAATGACAGTTTCCAGTCTCTTTATGGACGTGCTTTTGCAGTATGATCTCTTCTAGAAACGTGTTAAAAGATTCCGTTCTATTAGCAAGCGCAAACGCCTTTACCAGCTAAATGAACTAAGCAAAACAAAATGCACCTTCAATTAATGTAAATAACAAAAAACATGATACGGTTTGCAGAAGTTACATCCTCTATTATTATCACAATCGAATACAAAATGGGCTCGTCATTGAAACATTTTCTTCTTGGTGGTTTTATTAATTTTTTTTTTTTAATTTCCTAATGCATAGGTCGGGCGCAACATGCCAGAGGCTGTGGCATTCACGAGGGCAGTTTCACAAATGGATTAGAGTTAATTTTCGATACCTTCTGAATTGCTGATTTTAAGAAAATCCGATGAGAATTCTCTCGGCCGGTTATTTTGATATGTTATTTTCTTAGTTTCCTCCAAGCAATTCCAGATGGATTCAGATGTTGTCTCGTAACAACAGATGACGCACGATTATTTTCGTTCTGTCTTCATTTTTTTGTAAGCTAGATGATGGACCGCTCAGCTGATGTCCAAGTTTCTGTATAAGTAAATGTGAAAATTCTCCGCACAAAACAGCTGCTCAATTATTAGAAAGGGATGAGACATTAAAGATGAAATATTCAGTGCTTGTGGACTTTTGTGGAGTTGTAATTTCTGAGTGACTTCATGTTCTAAACATGATGGCTAGTTCCAAATATATTCCTTACTTTCGTTAAAACACGAAATACTTCAACTCATACGTTAAAAAAATGAAAAAGTAGATGCGAAAGGCATTTTCTGAAACGGTTTCGTCATTTTGATGTCTAACATAGTGAAAAACCTTCCACTTCTACGAACGGTTGGCGTTCGTGCCCAATAACAGTTTATCCAATTGTGCGCCAGTTGGCCGTACTCTTATCTGAAATCGTTTGATATGTGCTCGGTGTATTTCGAGCAATGTTTGCAGTAGATCCTATTACATTCGTAACAGCTGCTTGCTATCTTCCGAATGTAATGAAACCTCAAACCTCCAACTTCTCTCCACATTATATTAGTGCATGTAATTCTGGGTGAATGCCTTAAATATGCTCTTACGCCATCAAATAAGAAAATAAAAGGTACGAGAGTGTAATTACGCATTTATTAACCACGAAGTATCTCATCTCTATAATTATCGGCTTGGAGCTAGTATATAGTGGCATGAAATTACAACAAATTATGAAACCACAATACATTTTTACAAGTTCCATTTAAATTTAAGTGTCGTTTATTATTAATGGAACCCCAATCACACTTCCCGAATCAATTTTTCTAACTTCCTTTACATGTTAAAAAATTTGCTTGTCGTTCTTCCTTTGACATTCAGCTGATTCTCCTGTTTTCAACTCATCATATTCCGTTTTGGACCACGCCGTTGGACGATACCCTAAATCAGAGATAGTCAAACCATCGATCGCAAGGTTCTAGTTGCTCCCGAGGAAATTTTGGTTAGATCAATGTCGCGCTCACGTTATCTAACCTGGCGTTGCTCCACTGAGCTGGGACAGGTGGCCCACGAAAAGGGCTGCTTGCATACTCGCGCGCAACTGTCACTGTGTTTCATAGTTGATTGTTTCATAGTTGAGATGACGCCCGTTAGGTTTTTCCTGTGTACGTCAGACATGTGTTAATGTGGATAGTTCGATGGAAGTTCTGACTTTTTCGGAGAGCTCACAGGAAGATTTAAAAAAGATTTCCCCAGAAGCTGCCCTAAATGATCAGTGGTGTAGTAAACATCCCGCGCACATAGTAGGAATTCTATTGCACAGGAACAAATCATTTGATAATGTTTCACGGCTAAGGTGTGAAGCGGTGAACGTCCCAACTCTTACTGGAACTGCTCGTAAAATATTTTCAACGGCGCAAATCACTTTCTTGTGATGTGGCCGGATGCGCCAAAAATACCTCGCAATCAATACGCTATTCGTCGTCGGTGAGCGAACGCTTCAGTTATTTCTGTTCTCGCCGTTGGGCCCCGAAAATAGTGCGTGATGTCCGTTTTTCAGCGCGTCGTCTGTAGACGTCTCCGAGGGGCGCGGGCAGGAAGAGGCGCGGGCAGGCGGGCGGATGCGCGGGGGGGGGGACGATATGGCCTCCACTATTGAATCAGGAGATGTCGTGTGGGCGACGACGCATCCGCGGGCGCGTAGCACGGGGAGCAAGAATCCCACGAGCGCCGGACACGTCGGTAGACAGCGGAAAGATGCCATATCATAGGAATTTGCACGAGATGCGTCTTCATTCAGAATGGGAAGGGGGTAATTGTCACAAATTTGTCGTGAGGCCCTTGGGGCACCATTTACTGTGAAATTTGTTTCTTGTTAATTAATGAAGTTGTTAAAATTTCAGCAAGGCACAGGGAACGTCAAATGGAGTTATACAATTTTAGAACGACTATGTCGACAATCTTGAATTTGAATGGCTCATCGCATGCATACGTAGCAATTGCCAAATATAAAATATAAAGAAAAGTGATTCTGTTATTTGTGGAAAAGGTTAGACCTCTCTATTACACATAAGTTCCCTTCCAAATTTTCTTTATATTATATTTTTGTATTCATTCATTAGAATTACACCATCTTTTGTATTATGGAACTTGACTTCATTCTTGACCCACAAGCCCTTTTCCACTTTCTTCTAACAAGCATGCGACGAGTGATCCTCAGAATGCAATCTTCCGTGGAGCGTTGTTCAGGCTGCAAGGGCGTTGCGAGCGGTGGGCGTGTGGGCGTGGTGAGGCGCGCTCCGTCGCTGGAGAGCAGGGTCGGCTGCCAAGTGCGAGCCGAGTCGCCCGCGAGCTCTTATCGGAAACTCATCAGCGGCTCGCCCGTCTCCGCCCCGCCCCCTCCCTCCTCACCCGGCCGCCGCGCGGGCTTTTTCGTGGCTGCCCGTCAGCGCTTCCGGCCGTCGTGTCCGCCGCGTCGCACCCGCCCGTGTCCTGCGCAGCCGCCGATGCGGGCGGAACGTACTATCTGATGTTTTGACAATTTTATCGGGACAGTCCACGCTTTATCATGGGGATGGTGTGAAGTATAACGATCTTTCTGGAAAATAAATGGAAAATGTAATCTAACGCGGCCGTCGAAATGAACTCCAAAATATAAATAGATTACACTAAGCAAAACGCAACGGTGGAAAATTGCTGAAAGGCAATTTCGGCAACGCATAATTTCGTATAACAAGAGAACATGTTTTCGTACTGATATTATAAATACGTTCCACAAAGACATTAATGACAGCTGTTTCTGTGAACGAATAGTATTTATTTGAATATATTATGACAATGCAATCAGAAATGTATATTGTTCTTTGATCACTACTTTTTATATTTTTTCAAAACTTCCATCCTTTGTTTCCTGATCATGCAGGTTTATGTTCTCTTATAAATGTTCGTTAGCTAATTAATGCTCCCTCGGCTGCACTTGAGGATTTGCGCGAATTTGACACTGAACAGTTTTTCATGAATAAGTTACTAAGGTATAAAAGTTAACGGTTAGAATATATGTGATGATGAGAAACACTTCGTCTTTTTGGCGACCTAAAAAATTAAATTTTTTGAAGTATTTCAGCGTCAAAGATAGTTCAGGTACAACCAATCCACGGAATTATTACATTTCACTTCATACAACATAAGCACCTTGGTATTACTAGCTTCTGCGTTAGTCATTGACGTATGAGATGATAAATGACAGTCATTAATACATATACGTATTCGTTATCTAATTCTGTAAGTGAAAGGTTTCACTTCACGCATCAAAGGTACCGAGGAACGGAAGAAACTACTTCAATTTTTAGAATAATTCCTTGACATTTTATAATCTAAGAATAGTAATTAGTTTATTTTCAGTTGACGCTTTCCAAATTACTGTCAGCTTTCAGATTTCATTTTATTTTGAAATCGATGCGAAATCTTAACGTGACAGCTAGTTTTGCACGTGAAGGAAGAGGCGAAATGGAGGAAATCTTAAAAGGAAAAATCCAGCGAAGTCCGGGCCCAGCTGTGAGCGTAGCGCCGTAATGAATAGGTTTCTTTGCGGTTGGGTGCGAGGGGACATCCGCGTATTCGTCAGGGAGGGGCCGCAGCGGTCGCGTGTTTGCGAGTGTCGCGAGGCGCCCGGCGCGCGTGCCAACGTCGCCGACCTCGTCGCCGCTCCTCGCCTTCGCGTCTGCTTCGTCTGCTGTTCTTGGCCACGCATTTGTCTCGCTCCTGGCGCAAAAAGACTCGCCGAGAGCACCGACGGCACCGCCGCCAGTTACAACTTGCTGCTGGCGAAAATCCTTCCTCTTCATTCCCGCCGTGCCGGTCGCCGGCGCCCGCCTCTGTTGGGCTTCCCGCCCAGCGTGCTTCCTGAGCTGCCGTTGCCAGACCATCACCACTTGGCCCTTTCGCCTCTGTGGGATCCACGCGGCCTCCGGGCAGGCGGGCCCTCCCCCCACTCCCCAACGCCAGATCCTGCGTGAGGTGCATCGACGCTCCGGTGCGGCGCCCCAGGAGTGAATAGCCCTTAGTACCGGCCCACTGGTCGGCCTTTTGGGAAGTGGTGCGTAGTGAGGTTGAAATCGTTGCTTTCTTCCTTTACACGTGATTTCTTCCAATCACAAATCGGCAGTGTCGATCCGGTGACCGAGATCGCTAAAGCAGTAAGGTTCGTTTCATCTTCATAGTTACCATACCGTTAACTCCAATAGTGGTCGCTAATGACCTAGATGTTGATGCGACCTTCAATAACCCCCTCCCCCCCCCACACACATACACACAAAATCGGCAGAGATTGTCAACCTAAAGGTATCGCAAAAATTGCTTTTAAGGGGTTTAAACGTTTCATCTGGAAGGTGCGGTCGGCTCTCATTAAAACATCGAAATTCACTTTTCACGCATCATTTGGAAATTCCCAAAATAAAAATTTATTTATCATGTAGTTTTTAAACCATATATCCAGTTAGAGCAACTAAAATACAGAAAACCTATAAATTTCAAAATTAATAAAAAGATAAAAATCACGGAGTTTTCATGGTGTGTTTCACATATTCCAAGCGGCTGCTTTTAGTTATTTCGCATTTAGAATTCAGTAGTATGTTTTGACTCTTGGATGTGGAATAATAATTTGTCTAGTGCGTAATAGATCAAAGAATGACTGAAGTACTCGTAATTTAATTAAAGAGAAAGTACACTATTCGTATGTCAGAAAAGTGTACTATATGACGGAAAGATCTTGCCCCGTTATTGAAATGGGTTGCAAAAAAAGGCGTTGTCTTTCACGCTATCTGTGCAATCAGCGAGAAAAGTGGAGTGGGAAAGCGCTGATGGTGCTCCGGAAGGACCGTATGAATTGCGACAGTGCATTGCTGGCCACGTCTAGAGCTTCCGCGGCGGTGTCCGTGACTTTGAGCTTTGCGATCCAGCTGCGCGCGTTCTGCAAGCGCACGTGTCTCGTGTCCCCGCCCCCGCCCCGCCCCCGCCCCGCCCACGCGGCGCTGCGTGTGCACCGGGCTGCTGCGTGTCAGCGCTGCGGCCGCCTTGCAACGCGAGCTTTAGCTGACCGCTTGCAACGTGGTCCACACCGTGCGAAGCGCAGCACGGCCCCTCCCCGCGGAGCGGACGCCTCGGCGACGCCACAGCGCGACCAGCGAGATGGGGGGTGGAAGGGAATGCAATGGAAGCGGTGCTCTTTTTCGAAGTGCATTCCAACTCCTAAATTTTAAAATTTAAGGGAGTTGAAAATGTAGACTACCGATGGTGCTATCAGTAAATACTAGTTCACGGGAATAAAATGTCCGTCGTCTACGTAGGATTAGCGGGCCCCATGGTGCGGATCCCATCTTTCAAAGCCAAATCAGAATCAGGAGTTTTTATTCTGCAGGATTTGTAGTTATTCTGAATTGGTTGTCTTACTGTTCTAGTATGCATGGGTGATACATGGTAACACTACATGGTGATTTAAACAGCATGCCATGTGCAAAGAAATTAGTCGTTTAACTTTCATTTCACTGCAAATTTACGAAAATGTCTTCGAATATTTAGTAATATATTTGAATTATTGAAGCTGCTTATTTAATACTGTATCGTGAAAAAACGAACTTTCTAGATCTTCAGAGCACTTTGTATCTTCACGGATATTAAAACATACTATACTAATTATTCAATAAAAATTGTTTGTTAGTAAAGGATATCTGACCGTACATGGCAAGTTTTGCGTGTATGTATGTGTATACTATATGTTCTATGTTTTCACTATACACATTTCTTCAAGAACGTCCAAGATGAATTCGACAGAGAGCTAATTGATATTGTTCCTTTGTTTCAGGTAAGATGTTTGTGATGAACGACGACGGAGGCGCAAAGCCGGAGGAAAATAAAGGTGCATGATCTTTCCACGACAACGGTAAATTATCCGCAATCTTCGCTGTGCGTGTTTCTTGAGCGAGTTTTCCTTGTGAGAATAACAGGCGGAGTTGTCACTTGGCGTTTGATGTCGGTGCTGCTATCGATTTGCTTTTGAATTGTTCCGCGACCTTTTGTGCGGAAGAGGGCACAATGCAAACGCAGAGTGTCGCCTCAAGCGCCGCCGCCGCCTCTTGCACGTGGGGGAGGGCGAACGGCGGGCGAGCGGCGGGCGGGGCGTGGAATGGAATGGTCGCTCTCTTTCTAGCCGCCTTGGACAGGCCACTAAATCGTCGCGACGCCTCATCAGTTCCCCGACGGGCCGGCGGGGCGTCGAGGCGGGGGCGAAAGGGCGGGGAAGCCAGGCGCTCTCTTCGGGGAGTTGCGAGGAGTGCACGTTCCCCCTCCCTATTCGCCTTCGCGGTTGGAAACGCATTGGAATCACGGAAGATCCGTAGTTCCGTCGCGAGGAAAGGCCGCCTTTATGACGGGAGAAGACCTTGAAAAGGACATGCGAGATCATGTATACATACGGAGTTAAGAGTGGCATCGTGTAAAGAAAGATGGGCGATTTATGTTAAAACATGAAGAAAATAGAACATTTTCAAGAGGATCATTTTATCGATTTAAAAAATGAGATCATTCAGCGAGAGAGGGACATAACTCGTTAAATGCGTACAATAGAGTTATCATTTTCAATATCGTCTACAAAACACATTCATGCATTGTGCACAAATAGTTACAGTATTTATCAGAGCAGTGTCCTTAATATAAAACGCCCTCTTCGTGTTCACGTATTTCTGCGATGTCACGCTCGAAACAGGAATGTGTTGTACATTGGCATTTATAAAGTGTACGCACTGCGAAAACTATCTTGAACATTAGTTTTAAAATTACACACTTTCTATTACTAGTTTAGTGGTATGATCTAAATTCAGGAGAAAATTTATACCATATTGGAGAAGAAGAACACATGTTTACACACGTTCATGTTTCAACCTCGGTTACTATTTTGTTTTTCTTTTCATGATGACGCGTATATAATTGTATTTAAATACAAGCAGATATTTGAATTCACTTATAGAATATTGAATAGACCGAGCTTTGTTCTCGCCTCGTGAACGATTGACCCTCCCCTGTTTCTCGTAGATAATGTTTTTTTAATTTATTTATTTATTTAACAGAATGAGTTGGTTGTACAACGCTCCGCCAAATGGCTTTTCAGTTGTTAGGAGCGAGTATTTTCAGACGAAAGATATGAAGGGGGTGGCTAAGGCCACCTCCCGTTAAACATAGATTGAAGTAGTACGAATAATAAAGTGGGGAAATATTGTAATGGGAAGCACCGGTAACTGAGGGTAGATTTAGATAATGTTCACGATCTCCGTAAAAGAGCAAAGAGCCCCTTGGGATTTAAAATTGAGCCACGTTTTACGTGTTCACTTGATGACCCTGGTGTAAGAATGATACAGGGAGTGAAGTGGAAGCGGGTTGTCTTCATAATTTTGTTATTAAATTCTCCCAAAATGCGCACCGTTACAAAAAAAAAACACATTTCCTTATCGACATCGCGCTGCTCGCGAAGCATTATTTTTAAGAAAATGCCAATAGTGTGGATTAAATGATTTATTACATGGCACATAGTAGGCTACACAGTTCCAATAAATGTAGATATTGTAAATACTTACCATTCTCAAATTTTATGAAGTTAGTAGGTTTGATGATAAAAGGCATTCAAAAATAAAATAAAATTTACAAATTTAATTAGTGCAACAATTTTGAGATAATTGAATTTTCTAATCCATTCTTCAGCCGACATTGTTCTCGCATGTAATCACTCCATAGACCAGTATAACATTCGATGTGTATAGCCGAGCACAATACGTGTCGTTGTTTTTAGAGAAGGCGCAGTCGCACATTCAGGGAAGATACTTGATCCCCACTCAAACAGTCTGCGCGTATTCCCTAACCAGTACGGATTCGGTTGAATGCTAAGTACGTTTTGCGTTGAAGGATCATACCAACTTTAGTAAAATGTTTTAACCAAGTCTGTGCATCTGCATTAGCACGTATTTGCTGGGTTAATTGTTTAAGATTAATATAAACATTTCTAAGATTTTCAGCAGGTCGAGAGATGGTTTCGGGGTTTGGCTAGTCAATTATTCTTAATATCGGGCTATCATGATTGGCGGACCATTTGGGATTTGTCTCAATTGTACATTATGAAACGATAATATAAAGATGGGTGATATATACAACAGTGTGATATTACGATACGAGCGAGTATCATAAATTTCACAAGAGTGTATTAATACCCATTACATAGAGGTTTCATACTGTACTTTTTCTACAACTTGTAACTTTTATAAGGTAAACTTTTACATTGAATAGTTTCGTGGCAGTTGACATGGAGGTTTTAGCCAAGACCACCTAGAGGGCAGCTACCCTAACTGCCGCAAGTGGCTTTGATTTACCAGTCCGCCTTCAATGATTAATGAAGTGTCAATACTTGATTTGTAAACTTCTGTGATTGGTCAAGAACTTGTAATATAATGAAATCTGTATTGTAATGAGTATCATTATGCAACGGGAGGCAGCCATCAAATGACAATTATGAAATGGGAGTAGAAAAAATATAATATTTAAGAGTAAGATCTTTTTGAATTTCTTAAAATGTTAGTCATTGTAAATAAGTGTTACGGACATTTTAAAACATTTTAAGGAAGTGATAAAATGTTTCCAACACACCAGGGCACAATTGGCGATATATGTAGTAAATGACGTGAGTGGGTGTGACATTAGGATTTGATAAATTAAAGAAATAAATTGCACTGGAACGATTTCATTGGTATTCAAATGTTCAGTTTGCTTCGATAAGAACAAAGCAAAGCCCGAATTGCGCAATTCAACCAGCTGAAGAGAGTAAATTCTTATTCGATTATTCTAGTAATGACAAATTAAAGAGAATTCTGGCTACTCACGTGTTGGAGCCTGCGGCAACTTGTCGCGCAAAATCTACATTTAAATGAGAAACGAAGTTAACGATTTAACCTAAATGAAGAAAATTAAATTAAATGAAGATGCAGAAAAACAAAAATGTATATTTCTTCACTATTCTCAGACTTTTCCATAACTTTCACAAGGAGGAAAATAACTCAACAGACAAGAGCATTCAGTGCAATTTGCAATGGCAATGAAACAAAATGCATACTATTTCGTTCATATTATTCTTATCTTAATTAGATTCGAAATCGAAGGCGGTTCAAAATATGTCATGTTTGAAGTTGCATGTTAAGATACATTATCTTCCCCTAAATCATATTGTACTTCCTGGCTCAGATTTGATTTTTCCGCCTAGCTTTTGCCACCATGTGCTTGAATTGAGGCGCGAGTGGAAAAGTGAAGAAAATGGTGTAGTTGGCCCGTGTCCGATCTGATGGTTTAGGATATTCTGGGTCTTTCTCGAGTGTCGCTCTTTTACCCACTGAAGTGTCGGTGGCCGTGTGCGGCGCGGCGGGCGCTGAGGGCCGGGGGCGGGAGCGGGGCGGAGCGGGGGGGGCGTGGGCGCTGGCAGTGGCCCGCCCATCGCTTCACCTGTCCGCGCATCAACTTCTGGGATTTGGCGGCGCCGCGCGCGAGGTGGTAGGGCCGGCCCGGCCGCGTCGGCCGCGCACGCAAAACAAAACCGAAATAACCTTCATCCGCGACTATTCAGTGTCACAATTATTTTCGCTGTGCGCGTTACAACGCCACTCAGTTTCCGCTCGCTCTCGTGCGAATTTGGGCAAAGCGATGGCGCCCGGTCAATGCGCGTGACCGCGTTTCATCTCCGAGTTATAAATATCCGCTCATGCCTCACTTTTATCTTTTGTTGCTCTCCTGGACGGCACACAAATTTTCAGCGAAGATAGAACCAATTAGTCTTGGCGGTTTTTTATCTGACGGTGCAGGATTTGCCGCGAACCGTGGCCTTAATTTTTCCCTCCCAAGGTAGAGGCTCTGTTGGTGGCACTTGCGCGGAACTTGGCCCAAAGACTGTTTGTATTTTTCAGAAATGAATGTGTTTGTTTCTTCTTACTTCTTTGTTCGTAGTTCGGAAGATGTTAATCTTTGAAAGTTTGGGTAAACTACTGAAGTAGTGTTTTAAATATTTGGGATTTCTTGCATTGTAACAATGTAACAATTGTAAGAACAGTTTCATACCTTAAAACTCGTGTTCCTTATTCATATTGATGTTTAGTTTTCAGCAATTCGTAGCGATACATTTTCTTATTACTGTTTTAGTTATTTTCAGTAGTTTCTTACAAATTCGATGTATCATTCAGTTTTGCAAAATTTCTTAGGGCATTTAAAGAATGGCGTATAATGTTTTATTTTGTATTAAACTTACCTGTTTTCGACTAAAGTAGTGCAATTTACTTACCATACATCCGCTTAGATGATATTCAGAGAAATTCTTTTCTGTGCTTCTTGGAACCAGTACGACTTGGCGCATTGTTCTGTTCTGTTCGGTTCAGTTCTGGAAACGAGGTGGACCATGCAATGTCTCCGTCATCAGTTTGAGGTCGTGTAATAATTTGAGTTCGCGCCTGTTGCGCGTCAGTTGAAGTGAAGTCGTGTTATCATATCCTCTTGGCAGCTCGTCGAGCGCCACCTCTGTGGACAGTTGGGCTGGGGCGGTGCCAGCACAGGCGCTTCTCTTTTTGCAGGAGAGTTGCGGTAAAATTTCGATATTAATATCTGCTTATGTGCCTGCCCCATGAGTCAACGAACTCCTTTTTGTACTCGATTCTTTTTGCTTCTAATCGTCCGTAGGTACTACTTGAAGACCTGTACTAATATGAGCCCTACCCCCTTTTGAATTTACCATGGCATTAAAAAGAGGTAATCTGTTTGCTACAGGCCTTCTCGCAAGTTTAACGTTGGCAGTGGATACGTCGTATAAGAAGAACCTTAGAGCCCCAATTTAATAATGATTTTTTTTAAATTTGTTGTTTATAATTTTGGTATTCATAATTTTTTTCCGAAATATTTCAATATATTATGTATGATACCCTTCGAATTTTGCTTTAGAAATTTCTCGGGTTGTTACTTGACGTGGAAATTGATTTTGTGAACTCCAGTTCAAGGCGAGTGGGACTCGTATCACACTGGTCTCTGTTCAAAACTTCATATCGTTTCTTCGTGTGTTTTTCAAATTTTCGTTATACTTTATCCTGATATTACTCGATTACTCGAATACTCAATTCAGTTTGTGCATCATGAAATACTAGGTCGCCTCTTTCCCCTCTCCTGCCTCTCCCCCACTCTCCATTAGTCTGCGGGCGAACTCCGCAGAATTGCTCGTTCGTTTTCCCAGAGCACTCGCACGATGTTCGTGGCGCGGTCGGGCGGTTGCTGATAAGAACTGGGAGGTCCCGTGTTCGCAGCCGGCGGTCGGGAACTGCCCGGGTGGGGCGCCACCGCCAGGCGAGTTTTATACCGCTCGTTATGGCCCCTTGGGAGGGGTCGCGATGAGCATCCAGTTAGAGCGGGCGTATTTGAAGCGGAGGGCCGCGCCGCGCCATCTGACCCAGGGCGCTACGAGGCGCACCGAGCTGCGTTCTCTTGAAATTGCGTCGTTGCCGGTTCTTCAGATGAACTATTTGTAAAATTTGGTCACGCGCAACAACAGGGCGTTTACTGTGCGGAAGTGAGGCGAGCAGAGGTACGGGCGTAGAGGCATTAAATTATTTGGAAAGATATGGTGGGAATTAATTCACGGTCTGTTGGGAACACTTTTATGGAAGGGAATGGACGCCGCGGTTGTAGCTTTGTCTTATCGATTATCTGTCATCCTGACTTGTATGTCTGGTAATATGCAGCAAATTACTTTTCTCTCTACTTTTTGGTCCTAAATAAAGCGGCGAGCCATTGCCTGCGTTTAACTCGTTAACGCACGTGCGTGTAAAACGAATAGCGCGTATTACAGCGACAATTACAAAATATGATTTAAACGTTACATCGTTGAAATCCTCAATAAAACTTCGGTGTATGATGTGCGTTTTCATTTTCAATCTTCCTCTGGTGAAAAGCGGCATGTTATACTATCAAACTCATCTTTAGGATAGATGTGTATAGCTTATCAAATATCATTTAATAATTTTTATTAAATCCTACCACCCGTGGTCTCCAAAATAACATTTGACAGTGATAAAATGTTCGACAAACGTATTTGCACCCTTTGTGGAATCGCAATAGAACCGGGAATCGTAAAATTATTTTACAGTTTTTATCAGATTTCGAAATGGAGAGCTGATGCTATTTGTCGTATTTATTTATTGTTTGTTCACCTATACCTTTAACACATGAGTCCCGATTTTAAAAAATAATTCTTTGCCTTAAAGGATATTATCTTCTATTGTTACCACGGTAATTTCTTGATATTCTTGAAATGGGATCCTAAGAAATGATAAATACGTAATGAAGTGGTGCAACACTTGAACCATACAAACAGAACTAGGCGCTAAACCTTGTACCTTGGAGTTTTCTCCAAAATTCATGTTCTCGGAAAGGAAACTACTTAGCACTAGAGTCTAGTCACTGCAATTGGAAACTACTATTTTTTCATCAAAATATCAGTAACTTTTGTTTAATTTTGAATTAAATTGCGTAAAAAGCTAAAAAAAATATTTCCTCGAAAATGGCTCCAAAGCTTTCCTTGTACTTTTTTCGAATAGAGAACAGTACATTAAATCGCGTCACACGTGCTATTTTCCTTAAAACCTTCGAATTTTCAAAAATTGCATGGTATTCATCATTTTACTTGACAGGTGTAAGGAGAGAACTAGCAAGCAGGGAACAATATATTTAGTTTTCCAAAGCCCCTGAAAATCTAAAAGTAAAAATGTAATTTAAAAAAGGTTAAACAGACTTCGAAATCTAAAAAAGCTCGTAGCCGATCTGGCGGCCCTGGGGCTTGGAGGATTAGACGTTACTCAATAACTGCGGTTTCGATTCCCACGTACTGACAGTTTTCTTGTGGCATGATGTCCATTCTTAGTACATCGTGAATTGTCCTTGAAACAAGTATTTCTCGTATTTTCCTTACCCGATAATCGGGTGTGAGAATTTAGATAGGTGCGATGCAAAGTACTTATAGGCCACTGCTGTCAGCCCGACACAAATGCAACTCCTGCTGCCTATCTCTAACCCGGTCGAAGCACAGATGGGTTCATTTGGGGAAACTGGTGAATTAGCCAGGTGGGTTGCGTTGGGTACTGGAGATGTGCAGGACTTAAATAACATAAAAAGCACATACAATTATTTTAAAAAAATATTCATGGCATATTTTGTTAAATAAAGTTAGTGCAGATTCGAAAAAAAATGTTTGAAATACTTTCTTTTTACTGCCTTTTTATAATTGAATTCTACTTTAATTGCATTTTTATGTACCTATGACAATAGTGTAGAAGGAATACGATAATAATGTATTTTCATTTTCTGCTGCACAAATTGATATTTTTGAATAGAGATAGTGCTTTTCACTCCATGAATAGAAAAGTAGTCTAAAACAATTACGTACGTTTGAGATAAGTGCTTCTCAACTGTTTGTTTACTTCAAAACGATTTGTTTTCAAACAAATTTCATTATTTTTTATACTCGTGTAAACACAATTTCCATCATACTCGCCCCATTACATTTTATCAACCCCATTAAAACCTGCATAAAATGGGAGACGCTACATGCCGTCAAAATTACATTTTTTGTTCTCGCAAGTTTCATGTCCCTGCTCTATTCCACCGCAATGTTCTTTATTAATATTTAGATTGCTATTAAAATGTCTCAGCCTTAACACTTGAACTACGTCCAATCAGTAGTTTCTCATTTGCAAGAAGACAAAAGAGTTTGTAAGGGAGCAGCACTGCGTTATGACGGAGTCTCAAAAATAAGTCTCATGTATCGAATATTGTCGCTTTCTCGTTGGTGTTGAATGTTTTATGCTCGTAACATTCGAAGACCAATGTTTTGGTAGTTTTCGTTAAAAAATTCTGGGTATTTTTGTATCAATATACTTTTATACTTTGAGAATAGTGTACCAATACACCATCTGTTCGAAAGATTCCTAGGCTTTGTACAAAACTTTGTAGGTCGTTTATCGGCCAACTCTTGAACTATGCTATCCATATTTGTTATGACTCAGTAGACGTCAGTCTGTATCATGCACACATGATTTGCCTCAGCTTTGTTACTGTTTCGTATTCGTTGTCAACATGTAACAATGTGCCGAATGGTTTGATTTTAAAAGCTGTAAAAAAGCACTTACGAAATTATGCAAAAGCACATGGAAGCAGTTGGTTAAGTTTTACAGAATGTTTAAGAAGTTTTCGCGTTTCAAGAACGACCGTAAGCCCCAGAAACCTGTTCTCGCGCCAGTAGGCCGATGATCAGTCGAAACATCGATATTGTTTGATTGTAGAGGGAATTCGTGATCTTTGGTCACACAGTGAGGAAGGGCATTTCCTCTGGAAGTGCATACTAGGAATCATTAGAGACCGACCCAAAACTTACAGTGCCCGACGAATGCCCGGTCCAGCTCCACCAGCGTTCTGTTTTTGGTCAAAGGAGGGGTTAGTCGTCGTAGTATTCGACAGTTGCCCCCTGAGGATTTGCTGATACCTCCGTGTACTCGCAAGGGGAGAGTTTTGACATTATGATGACATTCACGTGAATGTGATGGCGATTTTGAGAAGCCCTTCAGACGACGGTTTTTCTAAGGCGCTCCAGAACCTCGACAACCGTGGTAGTGTGCGAAGGGGGTGGAGTGTGTTCTGAGGGGAGGGATGTTCGTGTGCATAAAACGACTCTATCATTATAGTTTGACATCGTCTGGCATTTTATTTCAGGGTAGTCTCCTAGTAGTTTTTAGCTTAACAGTGTGTGGAGTAGAAGAAAATTTGAGTTTTACTTATTCTTCGTTTCAGAGTGCTTTTAACTTTCTTCTCTGAAGCAATATTCCGCCATCGTGCTTGCTCGGGAAATATTATGTACTTAAGTTCAATATTCTTTTGAGAGGTCCGTCGCCTTTTCGTAGTCATTATGGAAATTGAGCAAGATATGAACCAGTGACTGCATTTGCATTTTGTTTTCGGTGTTTTTGATAGAACGTCCGTTCCTGAGCCCTTTTTAACTCCTGGCGTCAGGTAGTAGAGATTAAATTTCTGTTCATTGTTCTCTTTTCCTGATGTCAAATCCCTCGCGCCTTGTCGTGTCAAGAGCGGCTAAAAGTATTTGGGGATGGGCCAAAATATAAAGAGTAAGGAAAAACTTCTTTTAAATATTAAAAGTTGATAAGATAATACAGCTAGAAGTTTTATTATTATACACAAAGATATAAAATATAAATAAAATGTATTATAAACAATCAATGAAAATTAACATCAGTGCTATGTTTACCTCAAAGCATCAAGATTACGTTCGCTTCACTCTCGACCCCTCGGGGGCGTGGGCCCAGTCTCTCCCGGTCCCTGCCTGCCTGTGTGCTCACCGCGAACTGTCCCCGTTTTCCTGCGGCAGCAACCACCGCCACGGTTTTGGGAAGTGAGGGAGTCTCCACTTTAACTGAGGAAGCGTTGGTCCTCCGAGCAAATGTGAGCTGTCCCAGCCAGGGTGGCTTTTGCATAGTCGTGAGATTATAGTGAACTCTTGCAGTTTTACGACTCATAACGGGCGTCGTGTGGGAGACGCTCAAAGCTTCCGGCGCGGCGCTGGAGCTTTTGCACCTGATAAAGCGCCGGCGACGCAGGAAACTGCTGGGTTGCATCGGTTTGTGGCACAATTTCTCCAGTACGAATATTCAGGGTACAGCGACTATGAGAATATGCGGATTCAAAGCTCTGCTGGTATTTGCTGTTGCGCCATAAATTTTCAACAGGATTTCGGGGAACGGTATCAAGATGCTAATTCACTTCACGGAAGTCAGTAGTGTACTGTATTAAGTACATGTGTACAATACGTTTTTTTATGGAATACGCAGGAAACCTGGATGTGCATTGAGTAGATTAATAGTTTTAGAATAATTAGTTTTTCCTTTGCGTATTACCGATTTCATTGAAATTCTTATTAGTTTATTACATTGGTTGTGATCGTAAGTTTCGTGTTAAATTTTCCACTTTTTCCGTAATTGCGAAGCGGATGGGGTGTTAGATTTTTTTCTTAGCGAGGTCAATGTAGACTTGTATTTTGGCATTTTCTAGGTACTCTTAGAAAGTTAACAATTAAACATGTGCAACTAATACTACAATACACTGTACATTGCTTGGAAAATTATTACTACTTACGTTATTAATTTTAGGTAATTTGAAGTCAAAACTTAATTTTATGTTCTACAAAATTCTCTTTGATTTTCTCCTCCAGTTATTATTTTTTATACCAATATCATTCATACAATGCGCATAGAAGATTTTTTAAGAGTAATCTTAATTCTTCCAATCTCCGTGTATATCTCCAAACTTTCACTCACTCTTTCAATTTTCATAATGTCTGGGGCAGCCCATTACAATCTTGGCATTAACATTCCTGCTTTGCCCCGTATTCGTAAGCCTCCCTTTAGTTTCTTAAACTAGATGACAAAGTATTGTAAAATTAACCCCTCTTGTCATTGAGATACAATCCTTGAAAATTTCTACCTTCGGAATTGTGTTCGAATTAAGTTTATCCTGTGGGATGTGCTCTTAAGCCACCACCTGCTCTGTAAAATTCTATAATACTGCTCGATTGCACAAGGACTTCACAGTGAATCTTGATTGAATAAAACAGTGTGGCCACTTTCTGAAAAACATGGAAAACAGAAAAAATCAGAATATTTTATTGCTCTGGAAAAGTCAGGGAAAACTCGGGGAATTTGTAGAAGAATCGTTACAAGTCCGGGAAAATTTTGATTTTATTCCTTAAAAAATGAGCTCAGCAAACAAAAGTGACACATTTTTATTTGTTGAGATTTTTTAAAAAGTTAAATCCTGAAATCAGAGATCTGGCAAATGAGTATCACGCTTGTTTCAATATTTTTTAAGTAGTGTGCAGTACTCTACAAATCCTAGCAGTGGAAAAAAGAAGATGCACTGGAAAACCGGGAAAAGTCAAGGGAATTTGTTCCAGGAAAGATGTGACCATCCTGATAAAAAGAAAAAAGTAAAAAATTAGTACTCTCGCATTTTCATTACTTTTGATTCGTAATCATAACGGTGCACTGTACGTTATACTCTCACAGATATTCGAGCACGTTTCTTGAGTTATGCATATTACCAATTTTGACATGCTTGCAGTTACGGTATTCCAATTATCTACTATCGTATTACCGAAGTACTTTTTTCCCGCAATTTCTTCTGTTCTCCACACAATTCATTGTTGCGTCAGAAGCGACAATTAGTTTTTTTCTGCCTTGTATACATCTTAAAGCACTGACCTTCACGGGGGCTCATTGACTCCCTCGTTAATGTTCTCGTTCTACTGTGTGAATCACTAAAATGGATATGGATCCCAGCGCGACTGTGGGCTGAATCGAAGAAATGCTCAACTGATTCGCTTTTCTCTGCTTGCTTTACAAAATGAAGTACGTGGAGTTTACCACGATTTAGTAAATTGATTGTAATGAAGAAATAATACAAAGTTTAGAACGGCTAATTAGTACTGTAGGTCACCCATTGGATCTGTTACCTATACTAAGAGTTTTCACAGAACTAATCCTTTGTCTTTATCGAAACATTTCATTTGCATATGGTCATTTTAGAATAGATCGATACGCTTTCGTGTCGTTTTAGTAGATTTCTCCCTAAGTGTTAGAATTTTAAGAACTGATGATCAAATTGCATTATCCACTTTTCCGTCGTAGACGTTCTTCAGTATACTGAAGGCTAGTAACATCTTATGCCAGCTTATAATATGCACAGCGATTTGCTGTGAGTAACAGATTATCGAAAAAAGATAATGCATGCATTTGCGGCTTTCATAACATGTGTTTATTTTGACTTTTTGGGCACATGCCTTATAATTGTTAATTTATTACATTAATTCTCTGCGCGTTTTTGCACATAACTATGTATTGGTAAATGGGACGGATACAAGGGTTATAAATAAAGTAGGGTCAACAAATTTATGACGAGGATTTTATTGCGGCTACCGGCAAACTTCCATCTCATTCTTTCAATGTAATAATCTGCAAAGTTGGGTCTTTCTTCCCAGTGTGTGGCAGCTGTAGGTTGCCGGTAGCAAGATTGGTTTTGTTGGACCTAGGAATGAGGCGCCTTGAAGTGGGGTAAGCCGAGGAAATAGTGGGAGACGATTGCTCCTGCGAGGTTCTGTCCCCAACTACAGATTTCTCCGTCGCCACCCCCGTGCCAAATGCAATCACCCGCCACTTGCATTTCGGCAGCTCTCGCGGGCAAGATCCTAGCTCTTGAGTGCAGAATGTGCACGGATGCACGCGTTGTGCTGACCTAACGATGTAGATCAGGAGAGTATTTATTTTTTTCTAATCAAAGCACGTATTTTGTATGTAGTTGTTGGGATGGTCTTTATTTTGGCAAAATGGACATTTTTGTTCATAATAATGATGATGATAATGATGATAACGATAATAATAATAATGATAATAATAATGATAATGGTGATAATGATAAATAGCCAACCGTCCTTTCCTATCAATATAAACACTGGCCTACACAGCCACAATCGCTTATTGGAGCTATCGAAAGTCATGGGCACTAGCTAGTGTATTATGGTTGTTGGTGCGGATTTTTATAGTAAAATAGAGAAGTAAATTGGAATTGTAAAAATCGTGTTTCCACCGCCGCTGTGGGGCTGGGAGCGGGAACTGGTTCCCAGATGCCGTAGGTTCAGGGGACGCGTGCACGCGCAGAGCCGCTGCCGAGACTCCACGAGCGCCACTGCCTTTGGGCCCGTGCGCCACAACGGCGGAATCTTTCGTCAACGCAAGCGTGTACATCGGGTCTAACATTTCTCGCTCTCAAGTTCAGCTCTATTTAAAGCGTTTCTTTCTTAAATAAACTTTTAATTGACTTTACAATTGCTATAATATGGCCGGTATCGGATTTAGCCCTATCGACGTACCTAGACTTCTTCTTATCCAAACAGTCTTCTACATAAGCAGTTGGAAATTAAGCCCTCAAAAGCTGTGTATATTTTTTCAGCTTGCTCATTCACATACTGCTTTGCATTATTTGTAGCACTTGAATGTCGCAGAAACTGGTTTTCTTTGCTCTTTTTACTGTTTGAAAGGTTTAGAGCAGTAACAAGATAGGCCATAGCAGAAAAGAAAGTCTCCCCTGTATTCGTAAATGTTAACCTTTCTATTTTGGCCGAAGTGTAGTTCATCTTTACGCCAGTCCCTTCATTTTGAACGCTGCAAATGTTTTCGTTCATCGTGTCGTTTGTGACTCCTGAAAAGAAATGCCGTGATGTATTATTCGATCAATACTCTTCTTCGAGATACGAAGAGTTCCGCAATATTCTTAAAACACCTTTGTACAGAGCGTTTGAAAGTAATTTGAAGTGCCACAATATCTTCTTTCACTGCTCGTGTACTTGAAACTTAACGAACTGACTTTTAGTAAATTGACCGGTAAATATTAATGACTATCAGTTGATGTGTTATATTTTTTATATAAATCATTTCCATTCTTTGGTTATTACAAAACAGGTAGTTGGTACAGGAACAGGTAGTTGTTGAGTAATTCCTCACCTGGTATGTAATTTCTCGAGTGTGGAAGGAAGCAAATTGTTAGTAAGTTTAAATGTATGCAAAGTGGGTGACTTTAAATTTGGTGGTTGGAAATAAACTGCTTGTCTGAAACAAGCCCTCACTTGAACGGTGAAGGAGCTGGGCGAGGCCCGGCGGAGGGCACGGAAACGCCACTTGCTACTTCCGTTCCGGCCGCGGGGGGGCGGGCGCGGGCCGGCGGCGTCGCAGTGCCATGAATCATGAGGCGGGTTGGGATTTTCGATGCGAGGAGGGGCGGGGGACATTTGTATTGGGAGTGACGCGGTGGCGCGGCGGGGCGAGGGAGCGGGGACGCTCCGATTCGGAGCTCGCTCCTCGCCGACGCCCACAACCAGGCAACTGCCTTGCAGGGTTTCAGAACACAGGGAGATCTAGAACGTTTTTAGTAAATGTCGCACAATTTAAAAGTAAAGTATTCATTTCATTTCGTCGAAAATACTTAAATATTCGAGGTTGCTGTTGTGCAATAGTGCCTAACAAATTGGTTATATTGGGTCATATCCCTTCGATGCCGGAAACAATTTATAGTATTAATTCGTGTATTGTTACTATATTGTGGGAATAAAAGTGGGAGGTATTTCCAAACGTTTGGAAAATAACAAGAGAATGTTGGTAGAAAGCTAGCTAAAGTTTGTGCAGCCTCACCCTGAGGAGCGGGGAGTATTTACTGGCTATTTGTTGGGGCGATGGGTGGAGGCGTCGCGTGACGAGCGGAAGTGCTTCCTCCTTGGGAGCGCAGTGGGTGGTGGGTCGCGGGTGGCGAGGCCCGTTCGAGTAGGTGGATGTCGCGCGCGGTCCGCGAGTGCAGGTGCCGATTGCAGCGCCCCACGTAAATTGGGGTAATGTTCTGGAGCGAGCGCCGGGGCTCTCCATTAGCCCTCTTCCAGCCCTCGCCCCCGCTCCGACCTGGCGCCGGCCCCGCTCCCGCTCCGCTCCCTGCGCCCCTCCCCAGGCCCCACCTCTTTTTTTCCCTTCCTTTACCACCTTCTCTTCCTTTCCTTTACCAACCTGGCACATCCCGCTTGACGTCGGCCCCCCGGTGGCGAGAAATTAGAAGAGCCACCCCCTGAATGCGCCCCGCAATTCCTTTTCTACAGGTCGCTTCACTACCACAAATATTTTTTTTTAAGTTCTCCCGCCCACCTCTTTCTCGCTGTGAAGCCATTCTATCCGCATCGTGCGGGATTTTTCTGGGAATAAAGCTACAAGTTCTGCTGATTCCTTTCTTGGCGTTGTTCCATTCATTTTGTGTTGTTTTGCATTTTATGCTCTTTTGTCACTGTATTCTCATCCGTTTTCTCCATAAGAATATATCTCCAGTTTTCTCCTTTTTCGTGATTTTATACCATTGTTTTTGACTAACAGTTTGCACACTGTTACTTGTTACTTTAACACGCTTCTTTCTCGGTTCATTCCTTATTTTCGTGTTCAAATTTTTCTTTGACTTCCTTACTGGGCAGTTACTTTGTTTCATTGTGCCCACGAGTAATTCTTCGTTATTTGGTAGTCTCCTCTGGTTTTATTTTCCGCTTCCGCCTGAACCGTTGAACACTCGGCCCCCGTGGGGCCCCGGTGGCAGCCGTCTGCGGTGCTCGGCGGCTCGCGTGCGTTGCCTCCGCTCGAGAGGCTGCCTCGGCGCGGAGTTTATTCAGAGCTGCGGAAATTGTATTAGCGCGATCACGAGCCCCGGGCGGGCGCGCTGGCGACGGGGGCGGAGGCCCCAGCGCGGGCGTGGGACGGGCTCGGCGCCTCGGCGGAGCCCAGCGACAACCACCGCACGGCATGACGCTATCTCAAGTACCCCTCGCAGCTTCCTGTTGCCAGCGGCAGCGCCTTGCCCGCCAACATTCCGAAGAGTACGCACCACTTCCGCACAGTGCAGAGAAGGGGGTCGTTATGGAGAGGTCATCGCTGAAGATTGGAAATTCGCTGAAGTTTGACACTGTCTTGAATTTGGACTGGAAGTGGATGTGCTAATGGCTAGCCATCAGTAGGAATGGGGTATACAACGCTCCAGAGTGAATGCACTCTTTTGAATCGACATGGAGGAACTAGGAATCTTGACCCACTTTAAGCAGATTTGCAGATATATTGCAGAGCAAATTCAGATGTCTACATTTTACACCATCCATTTCGACGAGTTTGTTTTCCATTTACGTGAGCCATCTATTTACGAATCACAATTATTCTTTCATTTTCGTGACGACTTACCTTGGGTTGTGATTTGCAAGTCTAATTCAATGACCAGTTTTATACATGTTTGCAGCTCGGAAGTTTGAGTAAATGCTTTTTATTATTGTTTCGATTTTAGCACTTTTAACAATAGGAATCACTAACCTGTACTTCTGGAGTTGCTTTAGAAGGTTTTTATTTTGCCTTTATTTGCCTATTATTGCTTCTTTACCCTATTTTTGGTATTTAACCTTATTTCTTCCCTTTTCTTAATTATGTCACTTTTTTCCTGGCACCGATCTCGCTCAAATTCGTTTCATACCTACAAGCGTGGACAACTTGAAAGCGCCGCCGTGTTTTGTCATTGTCTGCAAGTGGAAGCTTCAGGGCCAGGAAGTGTCAAAAATGTAAATAAGAAAGTAAGCCGATACTAGTCAAGGTTTTTGTATTTCATTCATTGTTGCCGACAGGCTTTGTTCGCTCACAAGGAATCCCATCCTGCCTTTGAATATGGCCTCCGATCCCTGTAAATGATAGACCTCCCTGTACCTTTCTTAGTGCTGGCGATAACAACTGCGTAGAACCAAATCACTTTTTCTCTTATGCTAGGACGTTCGTAACCACAGGATTCAAACGAGGTTCCAAAATAACATTTTACTGAGTCATTGTTGAAAGTGAAAAAATTTCGTACTCATATCGCAATTTAGTGGGACACTAAGAATAATTTTTAGTAGTGAAACTGAAAAATAATATTTCTGATAAACGACGTGTGGGGAAAAGTCCTGGTAGTCATGTGCAATCAAAATTACAAAGAAAAGATGGTTTAATTCCATGTAACTGCTGATGTCAATTTTAGTTACAATAAAATAAAAAACGAAACGTTTTGCTTATATTTTACAATAATTTCTTTAAAATTGTGATTTTACTTTGTTTTCCCGCACTCCTATTTTGGCCACAATAAATGCCTTTTTGCATGCGTATTTTGGAAAAATAAATTTCTTTTTGCCTGCCTTTTCTTAGTTGAAATAAATGCCTTAACTTCCGGGTTCAACACGACTAAAGTTTTACTGTAGCAATTAGCAGCTGCATAAATATGTATGGATATTTCATCATAAGAATTACAAATAAATGGGAAAATCCGAAATCCATCAAACAGTTGTGTACAGATAAATGATGTAAAAGAAAGTAAACAGTCCCCAAACCCCAAGTGAATTGTATTAAAAACTTCGTGTTTGAAACCATATACAATATCACTCTGTCAGTTTCGCACGCCTGATAGATTCACGCCGTGAATGTGTCATGTAATATCCGATTCCTGTTCATATAAAATATTGTTTATAAAAGAATATTCTCAATTGTTATATGAATTACAGAATAGAAATCATGATTAGGCTAACTCGTATATTGAGCTTATATGATGAACTATGAATCTACGTCAGAAGGATTAAGTTGAAAATGATCTATGATCGATCACACCGCGAAACTATTACTGGGTATGAATTATACACTATTGTACTTCTCTTTTGGATATTTCATTGAAAATCAGCTAATGGCTGCAACACCTATCAGTTTGTGGGATCTCAATTTGCGCGTCGGAAGTAATGAATGTTAGCTGCTTGTTCGCTGGCACATTCCGCCTTTGTGTTAATTCTAAGCGTAACATTAAATAATGTGGTGTAGAATTCTTTTCAGATTTCGATTAAACTATTCCCACCTTATTAGTGAATTGGGAGGATGGTTGTTCGGGGGCGGGGCTTGGCCGCTGCGTGCGTTGCGCGGCAGTGGGCGTATCCGCTGGCAGCTCCGTCGCGTGGCGCTGCACCCGCCCGCACTCACGGCGCTGCGCCCATGGATTATTCCCGCGCCTCCGCCCGCGAGGAAGAACTCAATTAAGCGAACAACTGCTGCATTGATTATTAATCAGGCCGAAGCCATTAGTGACACGCCGCATATGGTTATCTGCCGTCGCGTTTAGCCCGACATTCTGCTTTTCCAGAAGATCGCTTTTCACTGCCATCACAACACCCTCAACCAAAACTACAGTAACCCCATTGCTGGAATAACCATCACCTCTGCTACAACCATTATGTCAGACTAGAAATCCCGACGTCATCAGTCACCGTCGGTTCAAATAGTCCGTTTACAGCTGACGCAGGAAGCGAATCGAACCGAACCAGGGGCAGGGCCGCCTCGTGCAATCCATCGGTTGCGGGTGAGTAATCAGGGTTGATCACTGCCTCTGGTTTGTTCATTTAGTGTTGATATTTAGTGTGGCGTGGAGTTGGCGATAAAGCTGTGCGCGGCCGCGCTGAAAGGCCCGTCAAAATCACGCGGCCCAGCGCGGGGCGCGGGGAGGGCGGCCGCTGGGGAGAGGGAAAATGCGCCGACCCGCAGCGATGACACAGCTGCTTTGACCTCAACGCCACCCACCTGACGCCATTCATGTATTTTATTTTATTTTATTTATTTTACGTCAAAAACAGTTGGAACTGCGTATGACGTGCTATGGGGAGAAGTGAATTCTGTGCACATTTTCAAAATTCTGTGATCCCGACACCAAGTCATATACTACATGAATTTTGAAAAAATTCACCGCAGCAATCTCTGTACGCTTTTTGCTACGCTTCCAAACTGTGCTAGAATATGGGATGCAGGCTTATCAAATATTTCAATTTACCACACCAATACCAAGAGAGCTTCCATGTTCTGGCAAGAATATCGCAAATGAAACCAAGCAATGCAATAAGAACAATGACCGGATTATTACGTCAAGTAAAGTGATTACTGTGTCAAGTAAAGAAATATTTTGCACATAAATCATGTGAAATTATTCGAGCGTTGCAGAAATCAGTTTAGGAGTTACATAGCGAGATATACTTTTCAATTCAGTGCCTTAACTAATATCTCCTGTCATGTAGATGTCATTCAGTGCAATCAGATGTAATTGATAGGCTATTATAGTAGGTATTGTAATCCTCGTCCAGAACTCCACTGGATATTCGAAATCTAGTGATCGATCATCTAGTGAAAATATAATTGGTCCTGACAAATAACTGGTAGTGGTTTTAAAGGAGCATAGAAATAGAAAAATGACGATCTTGGTCTAAAATACCAAACTTCTAATTAAGCATTTTTAAAGTTCTAAGCGTTTGTAACTCCAGTTTACTAAACTTTGAGAATTGTATGTTAAAACTTACAATTATGTATGTTATCAACATTTATTTACTGATTTAATCCAAAAAAATCTTTATCACGAATCTTGATCATGCTTTTAATTCTAGGACCTAATGGAACCTGATCGGAAATCACGATCGGTATATTCCTTTCTTTGTACAAGTACTTCATCAAAGAAGCTGCGACAGATATGTGTATTAAATATTCAGTGCAAGAGATTGGTTAGTATCCTAATGATCGTTGAATAATTTCAAATTACTTGTAACGGCGTATTTATTGTGGTTTGTTTTTCCAAAGTAAGAAATAATTTAATCTAGTATCATATTTTTAATACGTGTCCAGCTGAACGATGTAAATATATGCGAATTTAATTGGCTCTTGTTCCGGAGAAATTCGAACGAATCAAAAAGAAATTAGAAGTCGTTGAGATGTGTGTATTGATGAGAGACATTTTGATGAACGATGGCTTCAAAGAGAACGTGAACGTGTTGAGGTATTTAAATATTTTTCTGCCCTTGTTTCTATTTGCACGCTCTCGAAGACCGAATGTGCTTCTGGATACACGACTCTTTGGACTCGTACAGAGATTTAGCATGGTACGCGCCAACGATTTTATTGCGGGTTTGTTCACGTGTTGTGTGCATTGGCTTCTTGCCTTGCCGAATAAATTCGTTTCGCGGACTTCAGTCGTCTTTTTTAACTTGCGCCATTTAGTTCAACTTCACTAAATTGTTCACCATCGCACATAAAACTGCACGTTAAATTGCAACCTTAATGTTACGTAATTGGATTCAGTATAACGCATGTGAAAAGTAACATTTTCTGATCAAGACAGGTACAGATTTGGAAGTGCCGAACTTATAAAAAGGAATTTAAATAGATTATAGTGATGCTAAAATTTGCTATGCAATGAAATAATGTGCTTTTTCGTTCTCGAAAACGTAGCAAATAAATGTAATCGTATTCTGGGAGTATTAGATATACCGCGTACGTTACATTTTGTGATTTATATTTATCATTCAGCTAAAGAAAGGTGAAAACTGAAGAAACAAAATTGCTCAACTCCTTTATGGTACGGGTTTCAGACGATGACACTTAAAAGGGCATTGATGTAAAAGACAAACCGGGGCACTAGTAATACATAAGAATATCATGGCCTATAAAAAGTGGTGGATGTTGAGACATTTTTCATTCTTCTGAAATACATTATTTTTGTGATTGAGATGATGAAGAAGTGAGAAGGTCATTTAAACCGTTTTCCATATCTAAATTATAAAATAGCTAATAAACTATAAACCTACTACAGTTTGGGATATAAGAATATAAATTTCTTAGAGAAATTATTACTTATGTTTATTGAAATACGTTTTCTTGCAATTTCACTTGCATCACATAATTGTAATCAATAAAGCGAGGACAAAATATATTTGTGTTGATGCCCAGTCATTTTACATGAAAAAAACAAAACAATCTTACTTAGCCATTTCGCATGGGGCCTGACAATTTTCTGTATACATTATAGTATTATAGCAGAGTAATTTCCATTGGTAAACCAAAAGTCGTACCAAGCATATACGTCTTCGCATTATTTATAACGGTTACGCAATATTATGATATTACTTGCAATATACGAAAGTGTTTCCAACAAGTTTTTTTCATGTTGGTATTCGAACTCCGTTTCTTAAACTTAGAACGCCGTTCGCGTTACCTCTACACTACCAGCTTCACAGAAAACCTCAATCTTCTCTATGCTTTAAAGACAAAGTTAAGCAGTTGGATTCTTAATTTTCAAAAAATCAGTGATTTGCATTGAAATTATTTCAATATAGAATTTAAAGAACAGATGTTATTAAGAAAAACATATATCTTCAATTTTGTAGTTGTGTGAAGACTCCGAAAAAGAATTAAATCTTCTGCAATTTTTAATAATTGAGAGTTCAACGGGCATCGACAATTAGACCTGCGCCATTTTTTAGTTTACTTTTTTCTCTTTGAAAGACAATTCAAAATCGTGAAGCCATTATTAAGAAAAATGTTGACACATTGTTTAAGTCTTCTTATTAGAGTACCCCAAAATCAAAATATCAGTTTGAAATTCAGAGGGCTTTGAGTTCGGCCAGATCGAGTAGGGAATGACCGAAAACCTAAATCACGTTAATTCTGTCTTCTACTAATGAGAATCACAACGGTGATCTGTTTTGAGAGCTCCTAGGTTATAGTTATGGATAAAAGTTCTATGTGCCTATTTAGACATGAAACTACAGTTAAATAGAAAATATGACTATATGAGAGATCAGTTACTTTCGACAATATTTTTTCTCGAAATATTCTTTAAGCGTAAACCAAATCGCCGGGTTTCCAGTCGATTTGGTTTACGGCACAATTACAAAATATGATTTGTTTTCGCTATGAATAGTCCCGATACAAATATTGACTTGCAGGAATAAAGTTGTTCTTTTTAACTTCCCGTGCTCCGTGTGTCTTGTGGCTGCGTCTGCGGTGGAGGGTTGTGGGCCGGCGAGAGGGAGGGGCAGCTGTGGCAAGCGGGGTCTCTGTGGCGGCAAAAAGGGGCTGCGCCTCCCATCTCCCATGGGCACTAGCTCGCCGCCGCCGCCGCCGCCGCCGCCTCGCTCCACCTCCGCTCCCGGCGCGGGGCAAAACAATTTCTTGGGAGCAGGCGCCTGAAGGTCCTATTTATCCAGCGTCCAGTTGCAGCGGCGGCTAATGACTCTGGGGACGGCGCGGTCTCTGGTGTCGTCGCCCGCCGCCCTTCCCTCCCTGGCGCCGCGCCGCCGCCAGACGCGCCCCTCTGCCCGGCTCCTTCTCATTCCCTCTTTAAATAGAGGTCCGTTCGCCACCCCTCTTATGTTTCCTTCTCTGCTGGTCTGCGGCCCATCTCCCAGCGAGTCTTGCTCGGTTCCCCAGCCGGTGACTACGCTTTCTTCCACCGTCTTCCTGCCTCCCCCTCCGCTTCTGAGGCTTCCCCCTTCCCCTTCCCCTTCCCTTTCGCCCTTGGCGGGTGCCCTGCGTGGGGGGAACCTTCCCTTTCCTCACACGCTGAGGCTTGCAGCGAGGACCCTAGTGGGAGGAAGCGCGCTTCTCGCTCCTTCGCCCGTTTCCAAAGTTACGCCCCCGCGGGAATTTCGTTATAAACGCGATAGAAGGGTTAGTAGCGAGTGACCCTAAGGATACATCATGGTATTTTTCTGTGGGAATGAAAGGTCCGACGCGACTCGGAATAGAAATTACAGAATAAGGTGTTTCTATATGAGTGTAATGCTCGGTAAACCTGATAAAATAACTGATTGACATGGGAAAGGCGCATACGTAACGTCCGTGGTAAGAAATAAAACCTGAAGTGTTAAATAAATGAAATATATCAGTTTGCTTCCTAACACCACCCAAGCGTTAGAAGTTACTTGTTCATTTCTGGACGTTAAGAAGTCATTTTTCATATATTGTAATTAACACATGCTCAAATAGACCAATGGAGTGTTTTTAACGTGCTCACACATGCTTGCGGCACGTGTTTGTGCATCTCGTAATTTGAATAATTATATTTCCCACTGAATTCTAGAAGTCGTGCACAGATAATGATGTTACATTTATGTCCAGATGCAAAACAAGGGTCCATCTCAGCATTTGCTTAATGGATCCGGGAAACTGGATGAAAAACGTAATCGAGATGAGGGTCATTGACCCAGAAGCTGGGATACAGCACTTGTTACGTATTGTTTAGAATTATACAATCCAAATGGTAAATAATACATTAAATATCACTGTTGAAACTAATATTACTTTCCTTGTAATGCTCAGTATAGTCTCTATACGGGGTATGTATAGCTTTATACATATTACTTCTCGAATTACTGGCACGTCTTGTTATTATATTGTATATTGAACTTCCGGAAATGAGTAAATACGTTTGTTTCCCCGATACCAACTTGATCTCCGCATTATATCCATATTTCATACCATGGCGACGAAAGAATCGTTGCAGTAAATCATATCGGAGACCAACATGGGGAGCGCTTTGTCGCGAAAAGGACAGGCCATTCGCGCCCTTTTAAATGCATAACGCAAGCCACCCGCAGTAAACGATTGTTATCTCTGAAGCGGACGCTGTCTGGAGAATTGAATGGCTTTCCGCTGGTGCTGAAAAAGAAATGGCGATCCTGAGTTCGTTTATCGAGGGCGGCAACCGGCTTCCTCCCGCCGACGTCCCAGCAGCGCTCGAGATGCGCCTTCTATTCCCCCAACTGCCCGCTTCAGCTAGAGAGCGCTTTCCACAGTTGCGTTTCTACGGCTTTTTTTATCGAAAGCCGTTCGGAAGGTATTAAATCTTGCATATGATATAAAATTTCTTGTTTGCTTGTGAACACAAGATGGGTGAAGTAAACATGATTGTTTATAAGTATATGTATATCCAGGCTAAATTTGGATTGTATAGATGACGTGTTTTCTATAAATGAAGACATTTCCTTGAAGTCGTAGTGCATCAATGAATTGCAGCTCAATCCCGTAAGGAACTATAAAGAGCAGAATATCCTGATTTGCGTCGATTTCCTTTCTGCGTTCTTCGTTCTTCCTTCGGTTTGGGCGGCCGAGCTCTGGGACGCATGTCGGCGGGACTGGGAATTAATTACGGCAAAACAGTTGAAACAATTGGCCTCCTCCGAGAGGATGTTGGCGCCGCTTGTTTCCGTCATTGTGCGGAGCGCCGCGCCGCGCCGCGCCGAGGCGAGCCCGGAGGGTGGGGTCCCGCGCCGCTCTCACCCTCGCACCTCTTCCCGCCCCCTCCAACTCCCCGCCTGCGCGCTCGCTTCCGCTGGGAAACGCGGCGGGGGCGGGGACGGGGACCGCAGGGGCGACGGCTGAGAGCGCCGCGCCGCTGACAAAGCCCTAGTAATTACTCACACTGGGCCGCAGCGCCGCTGATGGCCGTCTGCCCCTCGGCGCAGTGGGCCGGCCATTTTCTTCTCACCCCCCGGTCGCCTCCACTTACGTGATTCCTTTCCGGCGGCGCTGTAGGGTCGGCCGCCCTCTCGTGCAGACTGCAGGCGAGTATCGCGTGGACGCCCGGCCGTCTCATGGCCTCCGGAGGCGCATACATCTCGTGCACCGTGCCTCGCTACGCCCTCCGCGCCCCTCGCCGCCACGCCCTCCTCTCCCGGCGGGCGGCATGCGACGCCCGCCCCCGCCGGCTCAATCTCCCAGGCTCAGCCGGACCGTCCGCTGCCTCGGCTTCGGAACGCTCCTGTCGCCGATCCCCTTCCTATCTCCAGCAGACATCACTCGCCATCAGCGCGGGCGATCCTTCCGCTCGCGTGCACCTCGACGTGTACAGCCAGGCACCTCGCTTGCCCTGCCCTTGCCGCTGCCCCGCTTCGCGCGCCGCGGGCTTTAATCGCCTGCACTTAGTGAGAAATCTATGCTGACGAAGGCGGAGGAAGAAACCGTGACTGGCGACTGCTTCGTCTATGCCGGCGCCCCGTCCCTTCCATGCCATCGCCTTCCTCTCCTTCACCATCTATCTTCCCACTTTTCTATCCTTCATTCCCTCTCTTGCCCGCTCCCACGTGCCTAATAAGACATCATTCGCTCTCAGGGAGCTACACAACGCCGCCGCCGCCGTGCTAGTCAAAAGCTGGCAGAATATTTGAACAAAGGTCATCACAGACGGCCTTAAGGTGTTCATGGTAGTCATTCAGGTGATCATTCAGGTAGTCAGGTACTCAACCCTTTATTTCATATCAACAATTGCTGCATGTAAATATCAATGGAGCATTCGAATAATTTTTTTGTAAATAGTTAAGAGAAGTATAGAATTTTTGCTCTATAAAAAACGATGTTTAACGCGAAGCTTTGTCTCTCATATAATGTTTCATTTTCGAACCTTGCCAATACCTAATAAATCGGGTTGACTTCGGCTGTCGCATTCTTCTTTCTTTCTGCGTTGGATGACGGCCTGCATTGTTCACATCAAAATTGAATTATCTTCAAGTACTTTGTGATTGTGTGAGATACAAAATTTTAAGTTATCGCGACTTTCAATCGTACCCGAAGAGAAGCAATGCTGACAATTGCATGATTTGTTCAGCATAACTCCTAGGCCGTGAGACAGTACTTCCGGTTGCCATGAATTTTGCAGCCATTTTTAGTTAATTACTTGTCAAAATGCTAGACAATGTATGTTGCATTTAATATCATTTGATTCCTCAAAAAAATCACAAAGAATTGAATAGAAGAAAAAGATACTTTGATATAATTCAATAACTGTAAAAAAACTCCCGGCTGCAAAAATTTTCCTTACGAGCCTGTAATAATTCACTTATTTTATTTTAAAAAATTGGCCTCTAAGGTTCAAATTTTTTAATACAATCTTGAAGAACAGTTTTACTTTTATTTATTTAATTATAACACCGTGGTCGATCGAACATTGTACCTTAATGTAATGCATATTGGCATAATGCAAAAATTGACTAATTGAATTTTCACCTTTGATGCTATACGATAAATGCCGCTGTAGGTTCTCTCTAAATAATGTTCTGTTTGTACTCAAATCTGTGTGTGGTTGGCTTGAAGGAGGTGTTAATCCGACTCTAATTACAAACTGTTTATAATGCATGCCCGGGAATGGTGTACCAGCAATTTGTAGTTGGATTCCCGAACGGCATTACTGATGTAGATCTGGCAATTAATGGGAAATGGTATTTCGTGTTACGACAGTACAGATCCAGCGGAGCTAAGTTGTTCCAGAGCAGGAAGTCTTACTCAAAGTTGAGATGTGCAAAATCCCAAATATAACACAATTATTTCCTCTTTTCTTTTGTTTCAAACTTGACCAATTAATTGACACACTTGTTGACTGTTGTTAATTGCCTGTTGGTAATTTAGTTTCACTACTTTGTATTGTCAACGTGAGTACTTCTGAAGAAGACTGTAGAGAATTCCAGAATGCTGGGAAACGTTCATATCTTTCTCTGTCAATAGTATTTTGCAGGTTGCTGTCGTATGTGCTCAGACTCCGTGCTATTCCCTATGTCCTCTTAAATTTGACGATGTTGACGTGGTTCCCATTATGATAACTTTAGAAACCAAGTTTACAAATGCAGCGTTTTACGACCGACGGCGCCAGGAACGGTGCACTGGTGACAATTCTCGTGCCCCGCAATGCTCCTCCTGTATGACAATCTAGCTACCGGGGGTCCTACTATAAGACCCCCTGCAAACTCGATTAACTGCACATATGGGACTCTTCCTTGCCATCCTGGTATATTAATTATTCCCAAACGAAGTTTATAGTACATGTATGATAAAACCCTTGGAATCACACTATCCTCCCAGTCTGTTGGCAAGTCATTCTATTTGGACGGTCCAGCGAGTTCAACTTTACAATCTTGTCAAGTGTTGCGGGTACGCCATCAAGAAATATTTTGTGTAAATATGGTCGTTTTCCTTCACTTTTTTGTTTATTCATTTCCCGCGAGAGTCGTAAAAACAGTTGCGGTGGAGAAGGGCGCTCTTTCGGGGTCATTATGTGTATCTTGTAACGTTTAAAGGACATTTTAAAACTCGCGAAAGAAGCAAACTCGTAACGAAGACACTCTTTACATGTTTTATTATGTTACCTGCAGCCCGTTGTTTCGATTCTTCCTTCTATGTGAAGGGCTCCAGGGAAATTACAACCTTTCCAAAAGGCATTACACAAAGTAGACCGTAACGTGAAAAGCCCAGTAAGGATGAATTGCATAAATTCACCACTTGCCAATATCAATTAACATTTTCAATTGCATTTTTGCCAATCGAACTAAATCAAACCTGATATATGCATTTATATATCGATGTGTTTTTATTTAATTTTTTGAAGTTTATTTATTTATTTTTTAATGGCACGTTGCCGTGGAAAGTGTCAATGGTGCTGAACGGGTGGTGGGGTACTGCGAAGGGACCCTTGACTCGCTCAACGCAGGTGCATTCACGACTCTTTGGGGACGAGTACATCGAGTGTCCCTCCGAGAGCACCCAAAGAGGAAGGCCGGCCGGCAGCCACTGGAGAACGAAAGCTCGAATGTTCATACTATAAAATGCATAAATGTCAGTTTTTATGTTACATGTTGCAAAATATCTTGACAATATTGAAGAGCAACTGTTACTTACCTTCACATTTAAGACATCGTGCAGTAAATGTTGAATGCAAATGATGTATTGTGTTGTATGAAAATTATTAATGGAAATTCCAGCATTGCGTACGTCGTTCACGTGTTCCAAATTCTCATTTGGGGCGCAATAATTCAATGGAGGAGGCGGGAGGGCGGGGATACAGACAGCTGTATTGAGGCTGGAATGTCAGTGCGGCAGTAGATCTCGTAAAGCACCGAAATGGGTGTGCGTTATTGCATTGAGCGCGTGATTGTGGCTTGCGTAAGAGTGCGCGCGTTGACACACGGTGAATATAAAGGTTTCCGCTTTGTTTGAGAAGCGGCGGATGGGGCCGCGCTTTGCTCTTGGCGGGGGCGCCCGACCGCCTTTTGTTTTCCGGGACGGGCGGCGTTCCGCGATCCTGACGCCCCATTGCGCGAATATCGACTGCGCGCTGCAGGCTAGGGAGCCGCGTGCGGCGCAGTTCGCGCCGAAGACTGCCTAGCACGCCCTCCACCGCCACGCCCGCGCGTGTAAGACTCGTCGCAAAATGAGACGCAGGGCCGTGACGTGACGCAGGGTCACCGATGGTGAATTTCTGCGAACCAGTGCTTATTGGACGCGCGCTCGTGCGCTGATCCAATACGCAATGTTTCGCACAAACTCGCCATGAGTCACCCTTTGGCACGTCACGGACCTGCGTCTCATTGTACGACTAGCCTAAAGAGCGACTTCTGGAAATAGTGCCGGACGCCCAAAGCATTCGGCCGGGGCTTCTAACGAACAACGAACCCCGGCGTGGCGTGTTATTCCTTGTGTTCACCCCGATGATGTCACAAATTACGATTTGACGTCATTGTTGCAGCTTTAATGATGGTTTTGTGTGAAACAACAAAGGGCATATCCGTTGCCACAAGAATGGGGTTGAACAGTTGGCGATCTTCGTTCTGTGCCGTTCGCAATTGTAATTTTCTGTGTAAAAAATCTGAAAGAATTTGATTTGTCTTGAATGTAATGTTTATTTCTGTACACTTCTCCCTTAATTATACTGACAAAAATTCATTTAGAATCTCTCGTTTATTGAGGAAGTTTAGTGGAATCGGATGGTCGTCGAAAATTCGTTTTCTAGAAAACCTGGTCTTCGCTGGTTCCGGGTGAAGCGCAATGTAAGCCTTCTGCGCGCCACTGAGACACGCACCGCTGCTGCCCTGTGCGCAGCACTCCATGAAAGAAGAGACAGCGACAGTGCGTCGAAAGCATACGTTTCTTTTTGATTTTCCGACCATTTATGTTGCATGAAATCGTTCATAAAATGACATCTTACGGCGCCGATTATGACGTATTTGCCGTTTATGGCACGAATAATTGCGTTATCACGCATTCAGCCACTCACAAGAGAATCGTGGGGAGGTAGTGATGAACCGAACAGCCGACCACCGTTTCCCCGCACAATATGTCATACCTGTGACGTCACAGTATAGCTCTTTCCAAAAATTAACTTTGATCCTATTATAAATTTATAATATTATTATACAAATAATAATGTATGTAACTCGTTTATATTATGTATAGCATTCGTACACATTTAAAAACTAGCTCCTGACGTCCCTCTGTTTCAAAACATGTACAAATCCAATAAAGCTTAACGTTATAAACTAGTGGCATTATACATTATTAGGTGTCATGTTATTAGTGTAGTATGTATATTTTTAGACCAAACAGGTGCAAACCTACGGCGCAAAAACTTTGCTTATTTATAATTCTCCCACTCTCTGTTGGGTCTCCGTATCGGCAGCGGCTCGCATTTCCTTTAATACAGTCTCCCAAATGCGCCACTTCTCTTTGTGTCTGTCGCTTTTTGATCCACCTGCATATATTGCTTCGAAACTCGAAATTCGCAAAAGGAATGTCTAAGCTATTGTCCAATGGGATTATCCTTCGGGCGCCCGCGCATTCCTGTCTTCGACGTAGTGTCGATTCCAATGAACCTATTAGCTGCGCTTGTCAGCAATCCAATTTTTCGCGGCCCGAATTCACGCAAAAAGCCCTTCTTCCTTCAAAAGGTACTTTCATTTTTGTGTTGAAAAGAATGTGTTGAGTTTTGTGTTGAATTTTCTTTGTCACAATTAGTATTTTCACCTCTACAAGTTACTCTAATGGCAAAAGCTTATTTTTCTCTGTCCATTATTGCACTCAGTTCCTTCAATTACAAACAATTAAGCAATCAAGAACACATTTCTTCCGTGATATAGTATTAGGCTTACCATACATACCTGATTAGCGATATATGGACCCGAACATTTTAATTTTTTTTTGAATTTTTCCCTTCTTCACATAGAATATCGCAGTTTGTCATTCAAAAGTTAACCACCATGGGAAACCTTTGTTTCCAAGCCTCCACCTTCGTTATGTATGTTATTTTCACACTATACAAAATGCAATTGTACGATCCAGTTTCCATAACCTGAATACATGCCACTCTATTTTAAATTCCATTGAAGTGATTCAAGAAATTGTCCGTAAAGTAAAGTATTTTAATTTATTACTAATATAAAGATGTACTTGCTTACATTGACAAAAAATCTGTTATTGTGTAAGGTTCCTCGAGAGTTGTTGAGGTGAGTTTGCGAAGGGAAAAGCTAAGTGCGGGTGTAAGGCACCGCCGGCTCTTGGCCATCCACGCGCCCCGCACGCGTCGCCTCCGCCTGCGCAGCAGCAGTCGCCTCGGCCTAGCAACGAGCCTACCTCGCTACGTGGCAGATCGCGTGAAGGAGGCATCTCTGCGCCTCGGGTGTGCGAGTCCTGCAGCCCGGGGTCAGTAGCGGACCAGCACTGCAAGCACCGAATTGTTTGCAGTAGGTAATGCACAATCTCCCGGCAAAAAGTGTCGGGGGTATTTCGTCAGTTCTAGTGAGACAGTGCGGAGAGGATTGCGAGATGAAGGATTCCGCTCTTACAGAAAGTAGGAGCACCTGAAACGGGTGACTTGCCCTAAAAGACTCGAACTGGAATAGTGGGGGTTTACCAGTCATGAAAATATTCCAGAATTCTTGTCAAGGCTGTTTTTCGGTTGAAGCTTGTTTCACGAGAAAAGTGATAAATACTAGAAACATTTTGCGCGGAGGAAAATCCTTTTGTGATAGCGGAGCGAGAGATACCGTCGCATCGCTTTACTGATAACATTTGCGTCGGCATCGTAAGAGCCTTTTTAATTGGGCCGTAAATCCTTCCTCGTCGTCCAGTTCTTGAAAGGATCACTCGCTGCCTTGTTTGTTCCGTCTCGCAGCGAATGTCTAGGACGCGAAAGAGTTCCTCTACGCATTTTAATCGCCATTCGGGAGGAATTTGAAAATCTAATTTCCAGGAAGAGGAACAATTCGTGGAGCGACACTTTCATGCCCTCTACGCTCTCTCGATTTCATTCTTTGCGACAATTTTTTGTGAGATAAAGTCTGATTTTTATTGTGAGAGGCCTCGCGTTGCCAGAGAAGAGGAATTATTCCCGAGATTCGAGACAGCTCTACAGGTCGTTTTTCCACCAGCATTATGGCCAAAGGGCACTCTTCTCAACTGTACCTTTGCGAATAGTCAAGGCAACGATATGCTGACTCAAATCATCGAAATTAGGTTAATAGGTTTCAGCAGCTTTTCAGTACTAAGTATGCTAGTTCATTGAATTTAGATACGTTTTGGTAATAACCGACGAGAATCTGTGTTTTAAACTAATCTATTTTTATTTATTTTTAAAGGAAAAATGTTAAAACTGAGTTTAGTAGAAGTATAATTTCTGCTCGTTTCGTTGAGCTCCGCCCGAAATACCTACTACCTTCTTTTACTATTCTTTGTTGAAGTAAAGAAACCGACAAGCGTTTTGACCGTTGGTAACGAGAAATATTCACTCTCGTTTAATAGAAATTATTTGAATTGCCAAACTTGGCTATAGATTTTTACGATCTTGTTGGAGAAATAATTACGAAATTGTGAGCAAATAGTGAAAGTAGGATTTTGTCCAGAAGCAAAGCAAGGAAGCAACACCAGCACTTGTTGAACGGACAGAGAAAAATGTTACGAAAATTATTAATAAGATTTAGTGGACTGCGTTATTTTATGTGTATGGAAATAAAATATTTTCCCATCTTGAATAAATCAGTAGTACCACAACCTTGGAGCTATTTTTCACAAAAAATATTATATGAGGTTAACACGTTCTTCACATGGCAGCTACAATTGATACCAACGTTCGTGGACGGCGTTGTGAATATTGAAAGAACAAATTAAGTGATGCTTCCCGCCGAGCAGCGCTGCCTGTCGCGGCTCAAAAGGGCGCTGCGCCAACGACTCGTCTACGGACGGTGCAGGTGTGGAGACGTAGTTTTCACCGCCTCATTCACAACATTTAAAAGGTGTCGTTTTGTAGTTGTGCTATAGTTTTACTTCAAGAATTAAGGTTTTTTCTTACGAAACAGAATACACTGTAACGTCTCACTGTAGGATAGGCTGATTTTGCCAACTATTAACTGACATGTCTCAAAAACAACTGCAGCCCATTTTCCGAGCGTTTATCAGCGAAGTGCCTAAGCATATATTGTGACAAAAATCTAGAATATATTTGGTGATGACTTTGTGTGGGTGTCGAGAATCACGCTGGCCTCTGAGAAGCTTGTCCGTAACTTCCCGAGAGGATTTGCTGCGCCGTGCCTGATGATCTAAAGAAAGCGTCGAGTGGGGGCGGCTCCCCGAGGGCCGCGTGGCGCTCGCGTGGAAGCAATTACGCAGGCGGCTGGTGGCGCTAAGGCCCTCTCCCCCGCCGACTATTGACCCGTCCCGTCCGCCTATGGCCTAGAAGCGCCACGGCGCACCCAGGCGGCCGAGCCAACGCCAACGCCAACGCCAACGCCAACGCCAGCGCCAACGCCAACGCCAACGCCAGCTCCAACGCCAACGCCAACGCCAGCGCCAGCGCCAACGCCAGCGTCACCGCCAACGCCAACGCCAACGCCAACGCCAACGCCAACGCCAACGCCAACGCCAACGCCAACGCCAACGCCAACGCCAACGCCAACGCCAACGCCAACGCCAACGCCAACGCCAACGCCAACGCCAACGCCAACTTCGCATGCCCTCCCCTCACCTTCGCCCACGAGAGAGGCCTCTACCGCCTCACGACTTCCGCGCAGGGTTGTTGTTAGTTCCAGCTGAGGCTGGCGCACTCTTACATAATTCGAATGCAAAACCACGTACCTCGACAATGTTGTTATAAAGTCATATACTTCGGGCGAGGCGTTTTAATCGTCTCTATATCAGTCACATTCCTTCTTTCTCTCGCATAAATTACTTTGATAAAATTTTCCTAATGTGACATATATACTTAATTTCTGAAAGTTCAGAATTGCCCCACAGTGAATTGAAGTCTATCCTCGTAGTCCAAAACCGTGTTGCCTTCTTTCATCGCCACGACGTGCTTTCGGATTTTCGGTGAAGTTTATGGCGTATTTTGGAAATCTATTGTCTTTCAGTCCCAGACGAAAATAGTTCGTTCTCCGGCTGTTATATATATCGTTCGAGATACTTCTCCCACCTATTCTAGACTTTTCACCCACTTTTAACACGAATTGTCGTGTATTTACCGCTATCCTCTCTCCCCAACTGATCGCCGCATAAACGTTGCCAGTTCCTTTACCTCAACAGCTCCGCGTCGCTCGCCTGTAGGTAACCTTGGGGATTTTCTGCCGCTCACCCCGCGTTGCCACTCGACTTCGCTTGCTGTCCCACGACGATAGCAGTTTCCTTCGCTCGAACACCGCCAAGCCTCCAATTTCCACACCCTTCTCCCGTTCCGAACTTACGATTCTCCCTCCATCCAAGTCTTCTCCCTAGCTTCGCTCTTCCGGGGTCTCCTTCTTCTTCGCGCCTCGTACAAATTTGTTCGCGCTTCCAGCCTCGAAATTATTAATGTTGCTGAAGTTATGCTTAAATGCTCGGCCGACCTACCACACTTTAGGCATGTGTGATCTCAGCGTACAATGTGAGATGCTGGATTTAGTTATGTCCTTCTGCGCGAATTTTACAAATTTGACATTATTTAGACGTCAAACAGTCACTTCGCTTGCTCTCTCAAATATTGTGAATGCGACGAATGCTTCTGCACTCCATTTCTTAATTACCTCACTTTCGAAGATACGCTTCTCAAGCTAACTTTTAACTACCAAGTTAAAATAAACTCCTGTGCTACCAAGTTACAATCGCCGTCGCTGCTGCAAACGAAGAGAGCTCAGTGTAGTCGCCGTCGCTTCTGCAGTCAAAGAGAGTTCCTCCGAGGCGCGCCGCGATACTTATGGTACTCGCGCCTGGGGAAATTTTGGAGGGGTGCATGTTCTCTTCCTTTCGTGACCTCCCGGAAAAAAACATTATTCACTAGTTCGGGCGTCATAATTCGAAAAGCTGTGGGCAGATGGCGCGTTTATCAGCCATCGCTCCGCCGCGTACGCTAGTCCTCTGTTCGTGGGCTTCTTTTCGTAGCTGATGGTGGCGTTATGGGGTTGCCTAATCCCGTGACGTCACTTTATCCCCTAATCAAAACGTACAAGAGCAATGTGATAATTAAGCAGGAGGCTTGCGTCGCTTGCGCTTGAAAACACTTGTATATTTTATTCCCCCCCTATTGTGCATAAATACCTCGCGATTAACAGCAGCGTAATTCAGTGGTAGAAAGAAGTTCTCTCTGTGTAATGACAGTGCGGATCATTTTCCAAAAATTCTGTATTTTCTGAACGAATTAAACATTTACCTGAAGTATATATTGTTCTTAAAGTATTAGTGGTCCGGGTTGAAGCAATTGCATTCAGTATATTCACTTAGACATTTTGAAGGTATCCAGAGGTGAGTAATGTTTTAGTGAGTGGAAAAGTACTATTTTTGAGTGACATTTAAGGTACGTGTTACCGGGGCAACTAAGATGTATTATCAGGTAGCATGCTTTCAAAATAAAGCAAGATTTATAATTTCGATTTATTTTCCTTGCAGTTAAGAACAACCGCTCTCTCCTGAGAAATTGCGTTGCATATGATTTGAAATGAAATGAAAATTAGAAATTGTGAGTTGATCTAATAACGTGACTGATATTTCATTCCCAGTTTTATTGGTGTTAGTAAAGAAAGGGTATCTCACTCATAAAAATTATTGAATTTTGTATGGAAACAGTATAGTGCCGAAATATTTTTCCTTAAATAATACTGTTTGCTAGACATAATTTTAGAAAACGTAGCAAGACAATCTGATGGTGCTTTACTGCCCATGACAGCCAATGAGATGATTTCGATTGACAGAGACCTCCGTCACGCAGTTATGTCATTTATAAATGGCTTACTAATATGTTCTTTTCGCTGCAACTACTTAAAATTAATTCGCCACCACTATACACTAATCATGGAGTAAACGAAAACGCAATGTAGTACTTCTATAATTTGACCGTTGCTTTATGGTTATAATATCAAGTCCTACATGTAAACTTTCTAGCTTTCATTTACATATTGGTAATAAACACAAGTTATGACTAATTTTGGTGCATGTGTTGAAAAGGAAATTTCACCAAGAACCCTCAGCTCCTACTGTTTATTTGAAAACTGGACTTCAAATTACTTTTGAGATTTTACGATTAAGATAAATTTTTATGTTTTTAAATGTTGAATATATTAGTATATAAATTGATGATTTATCATACACTCTCAATTGTGTAAATTTAGTTCAATTTAAAATATATTTCTGTACAATGTTTCTGTTATAATAAAAAATAAAAATAACATTAAAAAATATAAAGGAATAGAGCATTCATTAATTCTTGTTTTTTGATTTCTTTTATTAACTACATTAACAGCTTTACTTCCTTGAACACTAATAAATGATCACAACTGGAGACTGAAGCAGACCGTTGTTGAATATTGTCCGTGTGCAATACCTGTCGAGTTTCATTCCCACTACCTTGAATGCGTTCTCTTATTTATTTATTTATTTATTTATTTATTTATTTATTTATTTATTTATTTATTTATTTATTATTCCTAATAACGTTTTAAATGGGAGCTAAAGACTTTTAAATTTAATTAGCAATGGTGGATGCAATGCAATGCAATGCAATGCAAAAGTCGGAATACTTCATATGAATACTGATTATATTAAATTAGTATTTCACATTTAAAAATATAAAATTCAGTTCCTTGCAGTAGTAATATTTAACTCTCGCAGGCGATGTATACGTTGATTCGTAGGCCAGCGAATTTCAATTATTATTAAATACTGAATATAAAGTCAACATACACGTTTACAAAGATACAATCTTTCTACACACTTTCCTCGTAAAGTATAAACGCAGAAGAACCTATCGTAATCGTGACATACTCGGTAGCGAATGGTGCGCCGTTCCTCTGACGACAACTGTGCACTTCATTTTGCTGGAACTGCACACATGTGGATTTTGAGGTGCCATTTATGGCTCCTACGTTGAAGCTGGATATTCATTATAAAACCAAATCAAAACTGTTAAGGGTGGTTATAATTGCATTAAATATCGCATATGTAATACAATTGGGGATATTAACATGTACATAACCCCATGGTGAAATCTTTTATGTGTGTGTATGTGTGTTTGAGATCATATAATTCTCGTGACTGCAGAAATGAATTCAGAAAATGCACACGCTCAATAAGAGCGTTTCAATTGTTGTTAATTGTTTGCAGTTTTAATTTGTTCGTAGTTTAACGTGCGTTTTAGTTTGCATGACTCGCAATAACATATTTGGTGGCATTTTGTTTGCATTTGACTTGCTACCTCGCCTTGCTGCACCACTCCACCATGGGCCGTGCCCCTGCCCCGCATGTCCATTCGCCGGGCTGTCGAAGCGTCCTGTAGCGAGGCGAGAGCTGCGCAACTGAGCGCGCGCTGCGGCGGGGTTTCGGACCCCCCACACGATGTCCCGCACACGTCGTTCTCCCACCACATCCCCCTCCACCCCCATCCCACCTCATCGCGAAGCCCGGAGCCCTTCCGCTGGCCACCTCGCCCGCTCGGCTTTGTGGTCGCCGCCGCCGCCGCCGCCCCTCGGGGAGACTGGCGGGAGCAGCGCGTGCGGTTGCGGCGGTGGCGTGGGTGGCTGACGGGCTGGGCCCGAGGCGGGGTGGCGCTTGGCGTTTGGCGGCTGCGATTGGGGACGCGGGCCGGCCGGAAGTGGCTCCGCCGAGGAAGCTCCGTCCAGCGCTAATTTAGCACCCGATGCCGGGTTGCGCGGACTGGCGTTCACCCACGTTTCACGCAGTTTCAGATTGTGGAGGAGGACCCCGGAAGGTTGTTTCCGAAGCCTCTTGGGAATGTAATATTGCGTGATTTTTTTATTTAAAAAAAATCAGGTTTCCAGTCCTAATTTCTGTTAAAATGTTAGTTTTCGAAAGGGATTGTATCTCGAGTTACATTTATGATTGAGAAATGGTTGTCCTTGACCCCTTGACACATAGCTCACGTGTTGTGCGTGTATTTGAAAATAAATCTTGCCGCAGCCGACTTTATCAGTCATCTTGCAGTGAATTTAGCTCGCATACGAGAAATGCAAGGCGGCAGTGGTGTTCAGAGCCGTTGGTGCATCTCCCAGGCTATACTGGAGTTGTGATGAAGTGCACGCATTGCGCTGGCGTCTTACATTGCAATCTCTCTAATTTTACGTGATCTTTCTGAGCAGTCCGGTCTTGACTCCAGCGTTGCTGAGAGGGAAATCCGGCTCAAGTCCCGAATGCTTGCAGAAAGCGCGTGCGGCGGCCAGAAATAGGCGAAGAGGGAGGCAGAGGGAGGGGCCTCTTCATGACCAGAATATGCCTCTCCAGTGGAGACAAGGCTTCCTCGGCTGCGGCGCGGCGCCGGCCGCCGTGGCAACCGAAGCCCAGGAGGAAATCGGCGCAAATCCAGACAAGAGTTCTACCTGGCACAGTGGGGAAGGCCATTTATGTCGCTATCTGCGTTCAAATTTCTCTTTAAATGTCCGAAATGAAAATGGGGAGGGGTAGTTTTGTGGAATAGTACAGTGGAATAGTGGTCATTTTCTTTTCTGAGGGAACTCGTTCCTCAAGTTTAGAGTCGTATGTATCAATGGCTAAGTGATTGACGAGTTAAAATTCTGTTACGCAGCTGCTATATTCATTGGGAGAATCCTGAGTTGAACTTGATTTAATTTAAAGTCAATCCTGCCACGAGATTTATGTGGGTTACTAAATAAAGTGGAACCGAATAGCCGATAGTAAAGCTTAGTTGAAAATAACACAACTTTATACATGTGAAAATTAAATTATTGCCTTTTTCTCTCGCAGTACATTGCTGAAATTGAAACTGGCAACGTCGAACGTGCTACGTCGCTTTAACAAACTAACATCGACTACATTGTAGTCATAGAACATTGAAGATGAAGAAAAATCCTCGAAACATGTTCATTAATTGTAAAAAAATGTAGGTGTACATTTTTGGTGATGAATATTTTCGGCGGAAGATTGCTCTTTCCCACTCTTTCATAAATGACTTGTGATTATGCTTCCCAGAATTTTTTCGTGCTCTGTCTGTACACATAAGTACATTTTTATTTATTTTTTGTCGTGGATTTGGAATTTTGGATTGCTCTTTTGAGACATTCATCTGTTAGGGGCAATTACAGATGACATATGAACTTATCCTCAATGATAATTAAAACACATTGCAATTCTTATTGAATAGAATAAACACATAAAATGTACAATACTAAACAAACTTTTTTTTCTGAAATTGTTGTTTTGAGCCCTAGGCTTTGTATATGGAGTACTTCTCCTCATTCAGGACGAATGTTGAGAGTGAGGATAATCCGGTCTTTGGATCGAATTTCTGCTTGGCACAAGGTGTGCGGTTGTTCCGTACGCTTTTCTTGACGAATGTGTTTACGTGGCTGGCCTGAATCCGGAGAATGGAAGAGGCAGGCCGGCGCGCGGGCGACCCGCCGCGCCCCCTGTTGGCGCCTGTGTACGAAACGCATCCGCACTGCAGGCGGGATGGAAATAGCCGCGCCACACTCCGCGCCCGAGGCCCGCGCGAGGGCGGCGAGAGGTGATGAGAGGAAGAGTGGCAGCGCGCGCGGCGATGGAAGACGTCCGCCATTTGGCAGATGGAATGGAAAAGGGGGGCCCGGCGGGGCTGCGCCGGGGGCCGGGCAGGGAAACGATGCACGCGCGATGTTGGCCCTGAGCAACTGGCGCTCGGGGAGCGTTGGGCCGTGCGGGGTTTGTGGCTCTGTTCACGCGGCGTGACGGAGGGACGGAAAGGGCGTGTGGCGTGTGAAGAGAAGGGGGAGGTAGACTTTCGGCAGGCCGCAGGACGAAAAGTGCGCCCGCACACTGCAAAGAAGTAGACCGGACGAAACAATTTTTTGAAAGAATTGCGTCGGCAATGGAGCATGTCGATGCGGACTGAAGACGTGCGGTGCTGCTCGGCGTTTCTGTGAACGGCCGCGGGGTACGACATGTGTTGGCAACGCGGCGCAGATGGTCGGAGGCTGCGGTAGCGCTGCAGGAGCGGAGCGCGGGCGCGGGCGCGAGCGAGGAGGTAGCGAGCTCTCGGTCGCATCTCCCGGCGCTGCACGCTTTTGAGCCGCTTCCCGGAGGCGGGCGGTCTTCGCTGGAAAGCGACGCGCGAGGACGCGGCTGAGCGCAGCCACTTGGGCCACATGCGATCCTCCTGGAAGCGACACGCGGGCGGCGCCTCCAAATGGAACATCTCGCCCTTCCCGCCGGCGCGCTCTCCCTCTGCTACACAAACATTCGGCAGCGGATATCAAATTTCTGTTGCGGAATAGTTGTTGGGCGATACTGCTCTTCCCGTAATGCTTCATCCCTTTTTGACTGGGGAAGTGCGGTTCTTTAAACGTTTTGTTTCCGGATTTTGCATCTTCCGAAAAGTCTCGTCGAATAACTAGTCCTGTTTTTTTTGCCTTCTTTCGAACATTCTAGTTCAGTAGGAAAGATTCTAATATTTAAATGTAGAGAACACGCCTTTCTTTCCAGAAAAGTACTTCGCGTAGTTTTCATTGATCTGCGAAGAAGATAGTCCTGTTTACAGATTAGCTTCTAATGCGATCATAATAAGTTTGTGAATAACGACGAGGAGAAACTTCGAAGAACGGAACAGTTTCGGAATTTCGCTTATCATTTTCAACGGAGCGTGTTAACTTCTAAATTGTACCACTCAACGTTGTTTTCTGTGCCAATGACAGTTCAAAGGCAATCACAACAGGTTATTACATGTTTTTGAGCCTATGGTACTTGCAGCACGCAACACGAGTGCACTAATGACCCTTCATCACGAACGGCGACCCATCGTACAGTCTGTTTAAAAAATCCAACCACAATGGACGTCAAAATGGCTTACCACCAGTGTAGATATCAAGTGAAGATGGAGGACATTATTAGTAAATTTCGAGTTAAGTATTGGAACTGCGATGATAGGGAGAAATGTTAATTTTGAAGATGGGGACATTACCATTACCTTTATAACATGAGATAAGATAAAACAAGGCGGTCGTGGACACCGTCGCGAGACATTGAGAAGCAAGCTTAACGTTACTATCAATATGTTTTGTATAATATTTAATGAATTTAAAAAAATGTACATTAAAATTATATCAAAACAGATTATTTACGGCTAATCATTACAGTTAAAGTCAGTGTGGTGGTGCACAATTCACACCGCGTGGCGGTAATGCAAATGATAAAGAAAAAGAAAGTGAAAAATTAAAAAGATTAATATGAAATATTTCTTCATTCGAATTCGTAAATAATGTTAACAGTTAGTAAATATATGACTTGACCAAATCCCGACTTTTCAAATCGATTTGTGTAGTTTCGTGCAAGGAAGTGAATGTGCCTCTCGGGCGTTAATTGTGTGATTGTAAGGCGTGCCTACCTAGAAAAGGATCTAACATGGTTAGAAGGAAAATTCTCTTCCTCGCTTCCTATTCACGTGCATATAATTAGTATCCAAAGTTCGCATATAATTCGAATACTTAACAAAGATTCCCAAAATATTACATATGTGGACTCGCACGGCTCTTGGAAACGTCTCATTAGTTCTTAGCGTAGCTATTTTAAGTACGGAATATCTTTGGAATCAGTCACGGATGTTGAGAACATTTTCATCTACATTCACAGTAAAACTGGCAGCATGAAGTCTTCCGCGAAGCACATGTGGTTTCCACCGAAATGAGCACTTGTGAAGAAGAGAGCCAATCGGTGGGCAGTGCGCTTGGCGCGGACGGTCTATGCCTCGCTGACGTGCGCCTCATGCTTGCCTCTGCCAGCAGCCTAGAGGCCTCCTCCGCCCCCTCCCTCGCCCCTTCCGATTCTCCGCCCCGACCGCCCCATTACCCACCGCTTTCGCACTCCATGTTCCGAAGTCTTGAGATGCCCAACCAATCTCGACGGAGTGCATAAGGACGGCGTGATACAGCCTAGACAGGTTGGCAGAAATTCTTGACACCATCAATTGCGTGATTGTGATAAGTGCAAGATCTGGGGCACGAATGCCTCGTTCGATCCTATTCCAACTGTGCTTATGGTGTATATCTGGTGATCTCCGTGACGAGTTCATGAATTGGGAATGGCTACAGTGCGTCTCAGGAGTCCCGACGTCGCTCGGTGACACTGGCAATAAAGCCCTCCGATTGCATTGTTCACGCGGAGAGAACAGACCCATCCTCTGCTGTGGCCGAGGGTAGGATTGCTATTCACCCATTCCTTTTTCGACGTGACATGGCTATAGATCTCGTTACTTTCCCAGTAACACTTGAAAAAGTAAAAATAATAAATGTTATTCTCTGTAATGTCGTATCACCTAAAACATATGAAGTAAGAGTTATAATTTCTTTTATATAATACAGAGGAACTACTCGGTTTGCACATGTTGCTACATCGGATTTTTCCTATCTCTCCCTGAGCGCAGAGCAATCGCTTAGTGTCTGGCAGCGGCGCTGGACTTCCCTTCTCGCGATGTAGGCGCCGTGGGCGCAGGTGGGCAATGTGGCGGGCAGCTGTGGGAGCCGGTGGAGCTGTGCCAACAGGTCTTCGACAGTTATTCCAAGCGTCAACAATGAGAACACGAGGGGGCATGCGAAGACGCGCCTCCGTGCGTCGGTGTTCGCTCCGCCCGCGTCTGTGCGCGTGGCGTCGCATCGCGTCACATCTCATCTCATTTCGTTACCGTCTCTTCTCGTCACGTCTCGTCTCGTCTCGTCACTTCTCTGTGCGTCGCGTCGCTTCTCGTCCCTTCGCGTCGCGTCGTTTCTTGTCTTGTCCCGTCCCTTCTCTTCGCGACGCGTCGCGTCGCTTCTTGTCACTTCGCGGCCTCGAGTAGGGCAGCAACGCCCGTCTGTCAATTTTTGGCTGCAAAGCCTAAGATCTATCTGCGTGGCCACTTTTCTCCACGCGCTGACGCTAACATTCGGTGACGACACTGGAGTTGCGTCGCAAAAGACAACACAAAGATCTGTCGCGGCAAAAGACAACACAAAGATCTGTCGCGTTCGGTTGTCTGCTTAGTTATAATGAGCGTTCATCTTGATCGGACTGCCAGAGAATAAAATTGAATTGGTGAAAATTGTTTATTTCATTGTATTTCTTTTCCCATGTTGTATCGTAATTTTCGATTGAAAATGTCACAATGAAAATTAGTTGATTTCGGTCTACCGGCATTAACTGTCTAAATTATCACATTGGTGTACATTGGTTCTCATTCTTGATGTAAAATGTTGGTGACACCTAATTTTGCGCAAATTGATGGAGATCGTCTGGAAAAGAATTGATGTTGCTCCATTAGCTCAATATTGATTCTCACGATGATATTATAAACGGCTTGTCCAGCTGCGGGGTGGAGCGCGTGTACCCGCGGCAGCTGAGCTGGCACCAGACCGGCGAAGCGCGGGGGGAGGGGGAGAAGGCGCGCAGGAGCCAAAGGCCGCGTCGCGGGCGTTGCTTGCGTCGCTCGCGTCGCTCTCCGTCGCCGCTGCCCGCGCAATGAACACCATCCATTCGCCCAGACCGAAGCGTTCCCCCCCCTCCGCCCCCCTCTGCCCCCCCCCCCGCTCCGCTCCGCACTGCCGCGTCCCGCTCCACTGTACCTCGCCCCGCCTCGCCCCCTCCCCGTTGCAGGCCCACGTCTCTCCGCCCCAACTCCCCCATCCCTCCCCGATGTTTCCTCATTTCGCAGTAATGTCCCTTTTCCATCTCCTCCGCCGCGCTCGCCCCGCCCGCGTGCAGTTCCCTTTCGTCCAGCCCGCGCTGTGCGCGAGATTTACGGCCGAGGAGGTCGGCGGGCGGCGCCGGGGGCAAGCGGCCGGAAGGCGCGGACCCGTTCGGGCGTAATGCGCGCGGTTGCACCTCTGGAACAGCGCTCACGCGCGGGACGGGTTATACATATGACGGCGAATGGCGGTGGCGACGGCAGCGGGATTTATGCGCTTACTTAGGAGACGGGACAGCTCCACTCCATCTCTTTCAGCGCAACTTCTATCCCTGGCGTTTAGAGCGCTTCATGTTCTGATGTGGAACCTCAGACAATTTGTATCTTCGAGAATTGTTTTGTCCATCTTAAGTAGCTAGTAGAATCGCGTTGAGTACTAGTGTCGTCTTTGCATGCAGCGAAAAAACCATTACTGTCCTGAAAAATGCTTTTGAATCCCACTTGAAATGTTTTGCCTGTTCCCAACGGAGCGGCCTTGCGTCGCGCAGGGGCGGGTGGGGGAGGCGGAGCGCGGGGTGACGACCTGCGCGAGCGACGTGTGGTTGGGACTGGGCGCTGGGGGGCGGGGCCGGGAAACGAATCCACTCGCTCATTAACATGAATAAGTCGTGATGGCGCCGGAAGCGGTGAGCTGAATGTGTTTCACGCCGTCCCTGACGAGCGTTTGGGATCTGAATCAATATTGCACGTGACAGCAGCGTTGATTCAACGCGTGCTTCTGCTGGCGAGGCGGCTCTCGGCTGGCTCTCCGCTTTTCCCCGTTCGTTTGCCCGTGCGTTAAGGCGCTTCGACCCGGAGGCGACCCGTAAAAGCCACGCGTGCTACGTGCGGCTTATGGCGAACCGCTTCGGTTAAGGACTCATTAACGTGCACGGCGCTGTTTATGTCTCTCTATTACTGGGATACTTAATGATTTTTATTTGCACAACGTTACGTATTATGTTCATTAGTCGTGTAATAAAGCGATGTGAACGAGCCGGTCTCTCACTGCGCGTCCGTAAATCCTAAACATCTCCTTCGAGATGAATCGCAGAAGTTGACGTTTCCGTGGAAGTAATTGCTTGCTGATAGAAAGATGGCAAGCTTTGTTTGACGCGCAGAGAATTATCCGTATCTTCACGATCAACGTAACGTGCATTTTATTAGTACGCGTACTTTGGTGCCCTTTAGACAAATTATGACCAAGAAATTACGAATACACTGCTTTATAGAACATGGCACCGACCACAACATGCCGCTATTGAAATATCACAATGGAGCGTTCGTTAATTAAAGCATAGGGCATGCAAAAATAGCGTTCGTTTAAAATATTACCCGTGGGTGGCACGCTCTGACCAACACAACGCTCTAAAAAAAGCGGTGCGCATTTTACCTTTTTTTCTCGTTTTTTAGAAATCGTGCTTGGAGAATCTTTCCTGTGTAGGACTATACGAAATATACGTCCTAGAATAAAAGTGTATGCTTATCAATATTTTCCTGACATGTTAGCGTGGTGCACTTTGACGGTGGAAAGAGCGGACCGCATCACACGTCACCTTCAAGTTGGTACCACATACAACCAAGGATGTGCTCGCTTGAATTACTCGCTTTACGGGATATTAAGTCATTGAGCTCCTCAATTCCTGAAGTATTGGAGCGAGAGTGAAAGTATGATTCTTATGGAGGATCGAATATAGGGAAATTGAAATACATCTGCTAATTCCTATTCCATGCAACACATATTGATGTGCACTGTGTGGTGTCCCGACACATCAACTGCTATAGTCCTTAGTACTTAGCATTCCTAACGACGATACCAATACTATATGGGATGAAGTCTGAACGTTTTTCTAGAATTGACAGCTCCGTTGTGTCAGCCTCAGACGTTTGGAACTTTGTAAATTGCTGACTGGCTGCAGGAGAGGTTGCGATTTTTTTTCCCCGTAATGTGAAGTGTAAGCATTTTTTATTGTCAGAACGCAGCTCGAATCCTGGCCCGTTTTATTTGTCTAATTTATGAATAGGAGAGTATTTTATTGTGAAAAAGGCACATTTGAACTCAAGAACGGCAGTTGGTGTCTACATTGGGGTATTGAGGCGAGGCTGGGACGAAAACCTAAGTTAGCGGTGGCCGATGCCTGCGCCCGGCCCCTCGACCGGAGGCGTGGCGAAGCGCGCGGCGGTGGGTGGGTCCCGCTGACCTCGCTCCTGGGGCGGCAACGGCGCCAGCGCGGCCGGCGGCGGCGGGCCGGCGCGCCGTACGCTGTCCGCATACGGTACTCGCGACCTCCAGTACCGAAAGAGCCCGTTCGTCGATGCCGTTTTGGCCTCGGGACTCGTCTGTGTGTCGTGCCAGCTTCCCGGACATTTACGTTGGGAAACGCCAGCAGCAGACGCGCATTTACGTAGCTTCGAAAATTTGATTGCTGGAATCGGCTCCTGCCAGGATGTTCTGAAGATTGGGTTATAAAATTTTACTTATCGTTCGTTATCTTTTTAAACTTGTTTTCTCTGGTCAGAACTAATCGCGAGAGTTTGAGAATGATGCGTGGGTATGACGAGTTTCGGGTTGTAGACGATGCCCTTCTGCCCGAAAGGACAGAATAATTTCAGTAGAATTGGAAGTCACCAAAGAAAGTTGCATATCAGATATTGATATAGAAGGGTTTTCTGTTTTAAAATATCGTTTTCTGTTTTGTTTTTTTAGTATTAATTTTTGAAATAGTTTTCTAATCAAGAAAACTATGGTATGTTTTTTCTTAATTTACCTGATGCTTTGTGCATTAGAAATCGCTCTTTCCTGTGATCTTTCTCTTCTTAGTTTGACTGTTTCGGTAAAAAATGTTCGTTTTCACGTTTAAAGTTTACGGAACAGATATAGCAGACCTTCTTTTTTGTAAAATCTTTGATTAATTTTTAAAAAATACCGTTTTAAATCTCCTTGGGTCAACGACTATTTCAAACTGACGTTGTTGCCACATTGTCTCATTTGGAGAATGATTTCTAATACTTATATGAAAGACGAATATTTTTCCTAATGAATCGAAGGGAAGTTACCTACTCTCAAAGTTCGCTCTCCGACGACCACGGGATCTTCTGTAATTTCGGCTTTCAAATATGAATTGTATAAAATCCTTGGCCAGCTCGAAAGAAACTCTGACCTATAGCCGATATGCATTCGCGTGGGATGGTGAGGGGGTTCCTCGTAATATTGTTCCTTGCACGCAGTGAAAGAGCGGGCACGCAAAAGCTCTTTTCAGAGCACTTTCTTTTGTTTCTTTTTATCTTTTCTTCTTTTCGGACCGTTCATTTACTTTGTCCCTGAGTCTTGAATTGCATCTAATTGGACCGAGCGCTAAGGGGGAGATGCGTATTATGGTCGATAATGACAATAGTCGGTTGCTCTCCGCAGCTGGGCGTCCCCTCCCTTGAAGGAGTCAGAACCGAACTTCAGTACTTGGACATAGACTAGATGGGTATGGTTTTGAGGGACAGTGGGACCGTCATGTTGCAGGAAACGCTCAAAGGAAAGTATCGATCCCATTTTTGTATACCTGTAAACGGATATGCAATTCCCTTGCAGGTTTTCTGTGAGGAATGATGACGCATCAAGAGATTTTATACGATTTATCTCCTCCTGTCGCTTATTTGAGCACTAGGAGCACTTTGACTTTCTTTGTAACATACGATGTGATCGTGAATATCTAGGAACCCTACGCTATCGTGCATTCAAGCCGTGGTTATCTTTTACACTTTTCATTCAACGTGACTCTTAGCGCAGCGTGTTTCAGGAGAAAGTGATTTCTAAGATTCACTGTTGTGAGATGAGCCGCAAGTATCGAACATGTAAAATCACAAGTAAATATCTGATTCCGCGAGATTTTTGACGTATTGCTCCTAGGGAGTAAATCCATCCAGTTACATCCAGCAGCGTATTTCAATGACATCGCGTTAGCTTCTGGCGCATGGTTGCCGAACGGATGTTGAATGAATTGTTTTTTTTCTATTACTTTGCTGGATAAAATGTTAAACACATTCCAGTTATACCCGAAAATATTCTGTCTATTTCAGAACATTATAGTAATGTATAACATTTGTAACTTGTAATTCTTTTTCCCAGTTAATTAGTTTTTTGTGGAAGAGGAAGTTATTAATGAGTACAATTAAAAAATATTCAATTCAATGTCTTGGGCCCTTTTTTATTTACATTGACAGAACTCTCACGCGCTCACCACCACCCACTGACGTACACACACGCAAGCACTGCTTACTCGCGAGTACGACCGCTCTCAGACGAATCCTAGTAATTAAATACTATTACCCTCGCTCATATGCACGTCATTAGATATAACGATATAATTAAAACTAGTGTTTTCGAATTGGTAGGATTAGTTTGTTGTGAATTAAAAACAGGCCATTGAAACTCATAAGTAAATATATACTTAGTGTACGATAGCTGTTAATGGTGATATGAGAGACAAGGGAATGAGGTAAACATCGAGAAACCCACCTGAGCGCTCGCTTTGTGCACGCCACTTCCACAAGGGTTGCCCTGATATTTAACCGGTTCCGAGCAGCCAGGACACAAAATGTTGGTCCATGTTTCTTCGTTAGTAAAAGAGTTACACGGAGAAAAATGAAAAATTTTTCTCTGAGCGTGCAGAACGGTCGCGACTCAATTTTTATTTTGTCCCTTCACACTTAATGTACCCGGATGAGTCACGAGTGACATCTGTCGTGAGAATTAACCGCTTCCGAAATATTCTGCGAGTTGTGCGTCAATATAACCTGTCGGTGATCGTGTGTTGAAAATCCTTCCCCGGCGAGAATCGGAAGCCGGGCTTTTGTGAGCGGCCACGCCTTCGGAATGCGATGGGAGTATTTTTCGGGCTAAGAGCGTGAAACCCCCGCGGCGGTGTCGTCATTTGTGACGAGCTTACCCGAGAGCTGCGCCCCTGCGCGGCCTCACCAGGAAGCGCGGTTTGCCGCCCCCCCCCTTCCAACGCAGTCTCCCCTCGCCACCCCCAACGCCCGCCGCCCGCTACGCGAAGATTCCCATTCCAGGACTGTACGTATTGTGCGCGGCGCGCATGGCTATGAGGACGTGCGGCGCGGGCGCGGGCCCGGCCCCGGCCCCGACCACGGCCCCGGCCCCGCGGCGCCCCTCAGACGAAGGCCACGCACCGAGAGCGACTGACCACCGCAGTCACTCGGAGGACGACGATGGTGATGACCACCAGCGACGAATCCGAGGGAAGGCATGGCGCCCGTGCCCTCCTCTCCCTCAAAAAGGCCTAGAGTTTTCGTTTGTTACCTTCTTTTATTTGGCAAAATTTATTTAAATATATGGAACTATATTAGAATTACGTAATTATTGAAAAAATATTGTTAGTGTCATTTATACACTACAGAAGTGATACACAGTATAATAACAAATGTTTATTATTTACAACAAATCTATGTTGCCCGCCCCCTCCAAAAGGATCGGCTGGATCCGCCCCTGATGACCACAATGATGCGCTTCTATTGCCGCTTCCGTCGCGGACGTGAATTCACATAGCACTGTAGTTTCCTCCACGACTAGGTGGGAGCCTCCTTCCCCCGTCCACCTTGATTACCATTCCCACCGTCCCTCCCTCTTTCCTTCGAAGCCCCTTGCTTACGCTTGCTGCAGTCGACGCCGTATTTCCTCGGAAACGCTTCTTCATTGTCATTGTTCCCGCCCACTGCGGAGACAAAGGCAGACCCACGAGGATCCACGACATTCTGTTCTTGCTACTCGGGTTTGGCACTCCGAACACTCTAGGCGTCATAAAAGGAAATGTGTTGCAGATTTATACGAGCATACAACCACATTTATCAAATTCCTCTTGTAAGCAATCTCCATTTTGGTAGCGGATAACGCCGAATTGGATTTTTAGAATTTTGAACTGGTGGGCATTCGTGGAATTTGTTCTTTTTTAATGGCGTTATATTACAAATGGTTCGGTCATTGCCATCCTGCAAGTTGTTTCAGTGGCCGCCAATTTTCTTTTGCGCCATCTGGCGATATTTTTTTGCTACCGCACATCATCTCTGACATGGAGGTGCATGGTGGCTTTTTGCCGTGGAAATTCCGCCCGTTCCGAAGGTGGGCGTGCGCCTGCGGGAGCAGCTTGGGCGGCTGCCTTGTGGCCACGCGCGGCGGGCGACTGCGTTTCCGCCGCTTCCTTGGCCAGTGGGCGGGGCGGGGCGGGGACCGGGCAGCGGACAGCGACGAGCGCGCAGTGCCGGGGCTTCGGTCGCCACCGCCGCCGCCGCCGCCGCCGCCGTGAGGTCACTGCCCCGAGAACGATAGCCGTCTCCTCCCTGCTCGCATCTCGGAGCGCCCGCGTCCGCCGAATGGCTCCATCACCTTGCGCTGTTCTCATCACTAGACATTTCCCCTCTACTCATCTTTACGTCAACCTTTCAAAGTATTTTTATCCATCGAATTATCCTTTAAAGAGCAATATTACCGAAGAAGTACTTGAAGAGTCTACACCGTACTTGCAATCCACATCTCCGAAGGCAAAGCTCGAGCTGAAGATACCTTGTCCTTTTTTGGAAGTTGAAGAATCAAAGGGAGGTAGAGCCTTGTCGATTTAGATGTAACTGGCATTGTACTTTTCGAAGGTATATTACCTTGATCAGTTTTTTTACTCTGCCGTCTTCTTGGGATGTGGTGTTCTTTAACTCGATACTCAAAGGAAATTTTAAGCACCACACTTCATGGGGTGAGGTGGGTAATAAAAATACGCACACTCAAAAATGTGAGTGCGAAGAAGCATTAAATCAATTCGTTATCGTCTATGTATAGTTCTTAATAGTCTCGTTTATGTAGGCATAATACTAAACATGTGTTAATAATAATAATAATAATAATAGACGATTTGAAAAAGTGAACATCTTAAAATATCCGAATTTATCCGTAATTCCTTGTACAATAACAATACATTACAAAATGGACAATATTAAGTTTCTATTTCATTTTACTCTATCATAAATATAAGATTACATATGCATCATAGATTTTACATATGCAATAAAATAATTTTCTGTTTCATTAATGTAATGAACCTAATTGATATGTTGTAGTTGAAGTACGTGTGAAACTTAAAATGTACCTCTCCTCAGTTTAAAAACTCTTGTGTAAAACACATTCCGTAATGAAAATAATATCTGATGTACAAATTGTGGCAGCCTAGAGCACAGAGGTCTCCTTTATTTTTTCGAATTCTCCATACGTGAATCTTCGTAGATTCATTCGGGAACGTGTTAGAACACCTGTGTTCTTGTCGGGAAACAGGGTAAGAAGCGGGAAGTCGTCCGCGGGGGCCTGGCGGGGGCCTGGCGGGGACCTGGCCTCTCGGAAGCGGAGGGGGAGAGGGTCTTCGCCGGCGGCGAAGAAGTAGAAGTTACCGTGCTGACATTTCGGAAATTTCCTTTCTACCACGTGGTATAAAAATACTACTTTTCATACAAACAATTGTGCTATTAATATGAAATTATTATCATCAGGATGTCGGTCGAATGACAAATCCGTATGTAGTATGTTTCATAAAGTAACTGCGCTCTGATTAGCCCAACTTTTAAAATACATGTCCGATCACTCTGGCTGAAAATTTAGTGTGTTAATTTAACACTTGAGAGAAAAAATTAAACATATTTTTGGTCATTACCTCTAAGTAATCGACATTACGTATAGATAGATTAAATAAAATAAGTATTATATTCCGAGCACAGGACACAACTTTATTCGTTTTATTGACTATTCAGTGAGTGCTCTCGAGAAGACGAATATGTACTGTACATTTGAAAAGTTGCTAAAGTAGACACCTAGCTTTTATATACAAGCTAAATTAATAGAGCTATTTAACTATAGTAGGGTGTCTATAATTCGAGTCTCGATTGTTCGAGTTTCCCCTAAATCCGAATTCAATACGATTTACCAAAAAGTTAATTAAAATAAATAAATTTATTCCCGAAAAAAATGACCCAGACATGAAACCTTTACTACATCTGTTTTATATTGTTATTTGGCCTGTTCGAAGCATTGTTGTTACGCCCAATCGGCCAAACAAGAATTAGTTTAGTTATACAGATCGCGTGATACTGTCACACGTAAAAGAAACAATGTACTTGAACAAAAACAAGTTAATTACATCTTAATTGTCAATTATCTTCAGGAATTAATGTAATAATATTATGCAAGAGCGAAATTTAAAAGTTCTCTATATTTCTATTTTAATAAATTAATCATTTTCGATAATTCGAGTTTTTAGTGATTCGAGCTGGGCCCTCTCCCGTCCACTTAGCATTATCGAGATTACTATATTTATATTGTACGTTTCGATGTCAAATATAATTAGCAGCTGTGAATTTATGTGGTGGTTTATGCGATGTGGGCTTGCGGATATGTGCGTGGTATTGCTTTGCGTGCACAGACAGTGCCCCCTCCCCACGTGCAAGTGCGGACTACACGTGCGCGGCCCTTGCTCCACCAGAATCTTTGAGGAGCAATGAGGATCGCGCGACCGCGTTCGGTTAGGGGACAATATTCCACCGTCTGCAGTGGCCGCCGAAGTACTCTGCGCATTTCGTGACCAAAACCTTTGTTGCATGTTAGCGCCATTTGAGAGAGAGAGAGAGAGAGACCGTGAAGTTTACGATGGTCGTATTCTTGACTTAAAAGAATCATACGTGTTCTGTATTTACTGTACGAAAGATAAAGCACGTCGTTACCTGGCGCTTAGTGTGACTCCGGTACAGGAAGACCTAGACAATATGCACAACCAAAATTATTAGCCTATAAAAAGTGCATATGCACAGAGTCGTGATTTACACACAGAAATGAATGACAATGAATGACTCGCTTAAGGTACTATTGTAATTCTTTTTTTAAATTAATTTTGTTGTGTCTATTCAGGAAGTATACTCTATTGTAACGCTCGTCACCAATGCCATTTATTGCATTTTCTTTGTATTATATTCTTATTTCATTCTGGTAAAACTAGCTCAAATGATATATTCAGTTTTGTTTCCTGTTTTATAACTGTTTAAGAATCCTTAATTCTATTTATTTTTAGGTTTGTAATTGTTTTTTCCAATAGAAACTTCCTTTATGTTTTTCGCGTTTTTGATCTTTTATTATTCAACAGAACAAATAGTTTTTGGTCGTTACAATTATATAAACTTAGGTATCACTACAAAACATACTTAATGTACAAATATTATTTTAGGCGGAGGAAAAATGAATAAATTTTAAATACATTTGCTAGTTTAATGCATATTTGGACAATTTACGGTGCTTGTGTCAGGGTGCAGATTATTACAGTTCTTTACTGATTTTTCTTTGGGGAATTTGCTTTACTGGGAAATTTGCGACAGTAATTTTATTTTGACAATGCCCCATGGACCATAAACCATGAACTCTACACGAAAGAGTCCAAGACTGATACATTTCAGTGGACTGTACTATAATAAATTCAATTAATCTACTATCTATCGCGGCTACGGGCCTCCTTCTCAAATCTCGTAGCTATTATTATTATTATTATTATTATTATTATTATTATTATTATTATTATTATTATTAACAAAAGTGCATTATTTTATCATTGTGTAAAAGTTCAAATTTCATTTACTAAATACAATTCAAAGACAACACTTATGATAAGACAGCTTTTACAAAATTTTTCAGTGATGGTTTTAATTAAATTTGACCTGTTACTGTTGCTACAATGAGCACGCATGTATCAGTTGTGTACGAAAAAGTGAATTCCACTTGTTAAGCAGTGAATGTGAACCTCACAAGAAACTTCCTGAAGGTTTCTTACATCACTTTCAAGCGATTTCGGATATAGTACTAAATAAAATGAAATAAACCACCTCATCTGAACTGTAAATGAACCTGAATTTCATGATATTGGCGTAAGGGTGGTTACTTAAAATTGATTTATCTCGAGGAAAACTTCATTAATACTACACATATTCAATAAAATAGTGTTATAGAGGTCTTTAGAGCTTTATTGCTTTCTTTCTTGAATTGCCTGTGGATTTTTGTATCAGGAATCGCAGGGAATGATTATGTAACAGGCGGAGTCGTAAGTAATGCTAATACCTGTCACGGGGACTTCGCAGAATCATGAACCTGGTTGACCGGGTGAAAGGACGCGAGTAGCCTCCAACGCAAGCTGCCTTAGTCCTCAGATGACATGTGGATTCACCACTGAATGAGTCTCGTAAAGTCTGCGACTCGCTTCTAATGATATCTTGTTTCTTGTTCGTGTTTCGGTACCCACAATTGGAAAACAAGTATCCAGAGTAGAGGCGAGTATCTTTAAAGGTCATTCTGTTTCTTACTTATGGTGCTGTTTGAAAGTAATATTTGGATTTTTTCAATTTCATTAATCTTAAACTACCCTTGGAATCATAGACATTTTCGTGCTGCTAGTGTGAAACGGCAAAGGTAAATTTGCAACAACAAAAAAGATGTTATTTTAAAGGAGTGCGTGTTAATTTCAATAATCTATGATTAAAAATGTTTAAAATATGTTGTTTTTGTAACGACCTGTACCATTCCAATCCACAGAAGGTTCAGCGAATCGACTGCAATAGTGTAAAATGATTGGGAATGTGTGACAAATTCGACACAAAGTGCTATAAGAGTAGTTTCATGCAATAGAACTACTTAAACGATTAGAAACATTTTATGTTTTGGCTGCTGATGTAGATATAAAGGAATATGTCTAAAAATCCGTACATGACAGTAATTAAAATAACGGAAATTATTGGAGAGAATATTTCTTACAAGTTTACTGACATATGAGAAAGTTAGCAAAATTTAAAAATTACTTCAATTACCAACAAATTATTTCAAGTGCTCGGAAGAGTAGAAAATCTTCTATAATAATGTGAACATTTTTTAGAAGGAGATTCTGTTCATAATTTTGGGATTATCTTTCGTATTGATATGATTTAATATTTTCATATTTATAATTTCATCAATATTCTTTTGCTTGGACTTGGGACTTTAGCACAACGTGATTTCGCAAATTTCATTCAACTCCGTGACGGACGACGTAAGTTAAAATAACGTAACGAGTTTCGTTTGAAGGCGGCGACGAACCTGAGACACTTCCCAAAAGGAAGTTTTTTCGGAGTTAATGAAAGAGCAGGCGATGTACGTAAAGTGGTGTTGAGTGACTAGTGGTCTCCTGCAGGCGAAGCCAGTCTCGCCTCACCGCCCAGAACGCTCAGCTCAAAGTGCATTGAACTAAAACGATAACCAGCCCTAATATTTAACTAGTTGGCTGCGTCTAGTTTTTAATTGCCACTGGATCATGTAAGTTATCCATGTCTCCTGAAGTAACTTCCTCCTTCCATAACGTTTATAATTTATCGGAGTTTTTATAAATTTGCGTTTTAGTTAAATCACATTATATTTGCTTCTTAATTGTTATTTGTGTTCGTTCCTTCGAGTCGCAGAGACTGTGTTGAGAAATTGCAATATTAAAGGAAACATTCGTTTCATAAGATTTAATGTCATTTTGTGTACGAAAAAATGTTTGAAATAACAAGTACATGCCCTGTGAAATATTAATTTGCTAATTCATTTTTAAATATGAGTGCTACTGGCAATCGTATCATGGCTATGTACTCATTTTTGTAGACCGAAAAAATATGTAGATTGAAACGGCAAAATATCTACACAAATGTGTAAAAAGGGACGTAATCCAGTTAATAGAACATTTACAACCAAATTATATTGATTTATAAAATTTTAAATTACATTAATAAAATATTTATTAAATCGTTTTTAAAAATAAATTTTGCTTGGGTTTCTGGATTAACTATTTTTTCGTATACGTTTTTATCTTCGATAGCAATGATAGGTATCGTATAGGCTTTAATTATGACAGAGAAACAGTCTCAATACGCAACACACAATACTGCCGCAGCCGCATGTTATGGTTGAATTCCCTCGTCTGATCTTATTTTCTATTCCGCCGCTATCTATCGTTGACTTGCATTTGATCGTCGCTCAGGTCTCTTATCTTTCGGTCTTTTTCCGCTATTTCCGCTAACTTACGGCAATTTTGTCTATATGGTAAATATTTTCACCCTTTCTTGCAGCACATTTTTCCCGCCCTTTCCTCATTGCCATGCTCCTCATTTGGATCTCGATTATCACGACTCTTTATCCCTTTCTCTTTCGCTTCGCTCCTGTGTGAAGTCCTGTGGGTGTGCATGGTAAGCGAGTGAGGGACGAGGCTACTGGAAGGCTCCGGGCCACGTGGTGGGCAAGTGGGCGGGCGGGGGCGGGGGCTGGCGGCCGGCCACCGGCCGCTCCGCTCCTTCCCTCTGCAACCGCGCGCGCCCCCACAACAGGCTGCGGCAAATTGCCTGGCGCACTTCAAACACCAGATTCGCGCAGCCTGAGCGGCGCGGGTGCGCGTAGCAGGCACCTCATGCGCGTCCGCCGCGGTGGGTTTCGCGTAATGAGCGTAATGAGAGGACACGAGGCGCGCCTCTTTCGTCCCCACTCGTCTCTCTTGTTGCCGAGGCGCTCCCAACGCACCTTCTCAGAAAACGACCAAAAAACGACCCTTTGCAAGACAATTTATCCTCATTTTCTAATTTCCATCAATCGCTATTGTATGTTACGTTGTGGTCTCGAAGGCGTTTTCTCTCGCTCTTCCACTTCCCATTTTGCAAAGTTGCACGCGACCACTTTCTCACTCTTAAGCATCATTCTCGTTTACCTTCACTCTTGATCCGCACGTCATTCTTTTCGTAGAATATGGTATATCTTCCTTCCCTCTCTCTGTCTCTCTCTGTCACTCTGTCTCTCTCTGTCACTCTGTCTCTCTCTGTCACTCTTCTTCTCTCTTCCTCTGTCCTCTTCCTCTGTCTCTCTTCTGTCTCTCTCTGTCCTCTGTCTCTCTGTCACTCTGTCTCTCTGTCACTCTGTCTCTCTCTGTCCTCTGTCTGTCACTCTGTCTCTCTGTCACTCTGTCTCTCTGTCTCTCTGTCACTCTGTCTCTCTGTCACTCTGTCTCTCTGTCACTCTGTCTCTCTGTCCTCTGTTCTCTCTGTCACTCTGTCTCTCTCTGTCACTCTGTCTCTCTCTGTCACTCTGTCTCTCTCTCTGTCACTCTGTCTCTTCTCTGTCACTCTGTCTCTCTCTGTCACTCTGTCTCTCTTCTCTGTCCTCTGTCTCCTCTCTGTCACTCTGTCTCTCTCTGTCACTCTGTCTCTCTCTGTCACTCTGTCTCTCTCTGTCACTCTGTCTCTCTCTGTCACTCTGTCTCTCTCTGTCACTCTGTCTCTCTCTGTCACTCTGTCTCTCTCTGTCACTCTTTCTCTCTCTGTCACTCTTTCTCTCTCTGTCTCTCTCTGTCACTCTGTCTCTCTCTGTCACTCTGTCTCTCTCTGTCACTCTGTCTCTCTCTGTCTCTCTGTCTCTCTCTGTCACTCTGTCTCTCTCTGTCACTCTGTCTCTCTCTGTCACTCTGTCTCTCTCTGTCACTCTGTCTCTCTCTGTCTCTCTCTTGGCGTCGCTGTATTCCTGTCATTGTTTCTGTCGCATTATCTATTTTACTGCTTCCCTCTCCCTGGTTCCCTTTGGCTCGTTCGCGCTTTCGTTCTGTCTCGTTCACGGTCTCAACCTAAATGTCTTTCTCTGCGTCTATGGTGTTTCTGTTTGCCGTCAGTGCTCATCTTTACCTTTTTTCAGGAGACCTGATTTTCATCCGATTTTCAGTCGTCTTTGCTCACTTTGTGGGCTTCTCGTATTCGCTAGCAACGGACAATTCAGGTCGTTCCTTTCGGCGTTTGAACTCTTTAATGCGCCCATAATCCTCAAAGACAGAACTCATGTTTAGTAGAGAATGCGTTTCGATTAGGACGTTCCCTATTAAGCATCTTAAAGCTTTTGAGTTGCTTCTCTCTCCTTCTAGGCTTTTATACATCGAACTGGCTTAATGCATTTTAACACGAGGAATTTCTCCCAACTTTTGGCGACATAATCACTAATCCAGAAACCTTAAATAAAACATCACGGTTTTCTAGGAATATCCCCGTCGGAAAAGGGTTTATATTAAGTTTTGAAACTCGTATTGGAGTAAGCCCCACTAATAATGTTGTGGTAGCGAGGCGACTCTGCTATGCATGTATTATTATTATTATTATTATTATTATTATTATTATTAAAACACTAATTTAAAAAGTATGTAATTAACGTACATTCATGTTGCCCGACGCCACAGCGGATTGTCATTTAAGGAAGGATTTCACCGGTTCAGATCTTTAAAATGTAGTCTTGGAACTGATCGCGGAATTATATCGGTAAGTGCTATATCATCTTATGAGAATCGATATTGTGTAAAAAGTAAAAATTGGCTATTAATACATTAGCTTTGGATCATTTTTAGTGAATACTTTTATTGTATTTATTTTCTTTACCTGTCTGTTAAGAAATGGTTTCCTGACTTCGAGTAACTGAATCAATATTTTGCTGCCATTTTGCCATTTTACTAATCCTTTATCAGAATTGGAAGAACGTGGGCTGTAATAATATTACCCTAGATAAAATCTAGTATTTCTAATTTATTGTACAGTACATTAATATAATTTTCATATACCTCACATAATACTTTAAGTAGCTTACGAGCTTGCTCTTTGGCGCTTTGTATTTCAAGAATTCTTCTTGGTTACATGGAATATCTGTACGTTTATACTTTACATTCCTCAGGCGGAGCTACGTAGCACTTCATATACAAAAATGCCACAAGGTAATCACGTTCGGAGGGTTACCGAACATACACTTCCTTGTGAAAGATGCCAATATTGGGTTGCGTGAAGCGAGCGTGCAGCGCTCCACGTGGAGGGGGAGCGGGCCGAGAGCGCGCCATTCAGTCGCAATGGGGAGGCGAGGTTGTGTCGCGCGAGTGGAAGTGAAACTTTTCGTGCTTAGTTTTTCTTATTTCGACTGAACTGAAGTAGGGGATGAAAAACACATTGATGAATTAAGTCGTGTCGTATTAGTACTGAAGTTTTCAAACGAACTATCGGCGCAATTAAAGGCATCAAATTATTAAGGGAAATCATTAGTCACTTAACTCTAACGTAAACACCCTGCATCGAAAGGCGAAAAGCGAAAGTGGTATTGTGAGTCGGAATGTTAGCGTTAAGAGGGAACTGGCGGAACTAGGGTCGAGGATCAGGAAAAGGTCTCTTCAGAGATCTGCACGTTTCCGAATTCAATAATTGGTAATAATTTGTTTACCGAGCGAAAAGGCTCAGGGCGTAGTGCACTGACTTCGCATTGGGAAGGCCCGGGTTTAATTCCTGTGCCGGCCATCCTGACCGGCGTTTTAGTGGTTTCCCCCGGTCATCCAAGCGAATGCTGGGATGGTTCTACTGAAAGGCCAAGACCGCGAAACCGGCGTCGCTAGCCGTATTCGTTAACTACGTGTAGTCACGCAGGTTAAGCGAATTCCAGACATCGCGGTTTCGTGGTTGGGTGACAAGACTAGGAACCCCGGAATCTAACGACACCGAGGACAATTGCCCTTCACGGGATATATAATGATAATATACAAATACAAAATAATTTTTTTGCAATTTGAAACCATTGTTAAATTACTATGGTAAATAACATGAGTAAATACGACTAGATAAAATGACTGAATTGCGGATAGAAATGTGGATAATTTACGCGCAGTTGAGAAGAGATAATTGTTTTCCGTTTGACTTGCCCGCCCCTCAGCCAACAGAGATTCGCTCTCCCGCAAATGAGTGGTGGATGATTGCGTTTTGCGTTACCTGCACGTATGTCCCTGACTGGGCTGGCGCTGGAGGTGGAGGTTGAGGTGTGGGAGGGGAGGGGGAGGGCGCGGCGTGCACCAGACGCGGGGCCGGGGTCAGGTCGAGGTCGCTCTCCAAGCCAACGCCGCCCCGCCCCGCCCCGCCCCGCCCGCTCGCGTCCACGCCCCTCGCTTTAACAAGACGCTCACGCACGTTGACGTGCGCTCACGGCACGGACTGTCAGAACGACGCGGAGCAAATGGACCCGAGCGCACAAAGGGAAGCGATTTAATTCATCGTGGTCGTTCTTCAGGCCCGCTTAATACCACGCACGTAATTATCATCTGAACTGTGTGCGAGAGAGAGAGGGAGACTGTGGTGCGTGCGTGAGAATATTAGTTTTGTCGTGTCGTGTAGGTTTCTATTTTATCAATGCTGCTGTTTTCTTCGTCTCGTATGACCCATCTATCGTGGTACTACTCATATTGCAAGATGTAGTGGTTAAAACGTGTGCAGTTTTCTGTATTTACAAAATACCATTCAGTTATGTGTAGCTAAACTCTTAAAAACTGGTGTCTTGTTCTTTATCTGCAGTAGTTCACTGATTTGTTGAAGATGAAACTTGGATAATTTAAAAATAGTGTTAATATGGAACGACCTCTATTCTTTGTTATCTCATGTAATTGAATGAGATGATCTCCTTAAAAGAACACGTACATATATCATTACGAATATCTGTTAACATAAAAAGTAACATATATTGTATGACATTTCGAATCACATTGCATTGTTATGGTGGATTGTATTTCGTTAGTCGTATGGGAACAAATATTATTTCATTTTTTTCTTCTACGTAATGTATCATTTAGTTTCACATTGCAAAGGTCGTTGCCAAGGTTCTTGATGTTGCTATAAGGCCAGACGCATTACTTCAGGTCAAGAAGAAACATGAATGTCCCATGTATTGCTTCATGGATTTGGAAATTCTTGGAATAAATAGGAATTGGTAGAATAAATGGACGTTGTTGGCATGGATGGGAGTTTTTGGGATTTACGGAAATTCATAAGGCAGTTCGTAAGGCAGTTATGCTTAACAATTACCCGTTTGCCAAGCTTGTTTTGTAGGATTACCAAAATTCACACCTATTAATGCCAGTATGTGAAATTCACACTTTGTACTCCCTATCCAAAGTACTCCGTGAGATTCCGCGATTCATAATTCCAACTACAAATGCTCTAAACCAACGGTAATCAGACTTTTTGTGGGCGAGATGTGCTTTCAGAATCTAAGACCGCTAGTTGATCTACCATTTTTAAGTTTTATTTATTTTAAGAAGTCTGTCGCCAATAAGTAAAAATAGAAAATACATGTTTATAGAATTCAAGAATCATCAGGTAAATAAAAAATATAACACACTTGCATTTAGAAAATTGGTCTTGGCATTTTGTGCAAAATGTAATTGAACGTCAGTGAATTTAGCGCTAACAAATTTCAGTTGCTTTCATTCAATCATTTTCTTTTTTCATTTTCATTTATTGGAATAATACGATACATAGCACTCTTGTACATATGCACTCTTTTGACAGCTTAGATTAACCTTTTATACTCAATATTAAATCCAACTACTTATGGATAAAGAAACGCATGAAACGCCTTACTTATTCTCCAGCTGGGACTGGAAGTTCAAAACTGCGTGTATCGGAAACGTGTTATTAATTCTTGTCCGGAAATCTGTGATACAAGAACAGTTAAATTGGGATAGGTGTTCGATTTTGTTCATGCAAGAATATAATTTGTTATAGATCTTGTTAATGAGTGGTATAATGTATGGGATATTCAGTTGTTTGAGTCTATACATTTGATACGAACTACGGAACCTTTGGTATTGTTGAGGTATTTATTTTGGATGATTAGGATTTTATTTAATTTCTCGATGCATTTAACCAGATGCGGCACGCATAAATCAAAATCGCTCCAATAATATGTTTCTAAAAAGCTATTGCTTTGTCCAGAAATATTTTGCTTTTGAAGTTAATTAGATGTTATATTTGAAGGATATTTACTATAGTTTTTTTTCATTTATGTAATCATTCCATTGTAAGTTCGTATCAAGATTTAATTCTAACTATTTGACGTTTTGATGGGGATGGGGTAAAATGAAGTAATGCGTTACTGATTTGGAGGAGTGGACCATCATTACAAGCTTTGAAAAGACGAAATATTTCGGAGGAGAAATTATTTCCGTGTTCACCTGCAAGACGCGTCCCGAAATGCAAACGGATTTGCGAATATGAGGTTTTTGGATCGCAAGTCCGGGTGCAGACTACAGATTTTTAATCAATCAAAAGTTTCCCGTACCACACGAAAAAATTTAGACACTAAACAATATTTCGAAAATGCGGAATATAGATGCTGTGTGATTCCCAATTACTAGAAGACTTGAAGTCGTATATCATTACCCCAGTGTTTATAAGTGCCTCAAGTGACTTTGCTCTAGTTGTCGTTGTTGGGAATACTTCTTGTAGTGATTGGGACGATGTAAGTCTCTGTCCTCCACCCCCATTCCCAGCAATGTATGTAGGATGTTGCTATGAAATGTGGAGGCGTGGAGCGTGGAGCATGGGGCGCGGGTGCGGGTGCGCCCTCGGAGAGCAGCGGCGTTCAGCGAGTGCACTGACTCCGCCGCGCACCTCTCCCCGACCTTGATCGTGAAACAGGCTCGTGACGTAACGTACAACCGCCTTCATCAGCGCAGCCGCTCGCTGGCTCTGGGTTGACTAGTGCGCCCGCGTGCACGGCCTCTGCGCGAGGTTGTGATCTGCGAAATGCCGCGAGCGGAGCGCGTTGTCGTGGATTAGTTTACTTTTCGAAAGATTTCTTCTATGGACGCGACAAACACGGTTGACGCCACCACATTCAAGAGGAGTTTGTAGTGTTGATTCTCGCGAGTGCATGTGTAAATATTACGAACGCGAAAATCTCTTGTTTCCCTCGTTAGTAATTTTCGTAAACTGTAGATGAAATAAAAATACGTGCAGACGTACACGCATGATGCATTTCTGTGAATTACTATGATAATAATAGTTTACGGCTTATTTTTAATTTTTGCCAGCGGTTTTCTAATATGATTGCAACCGCGATAGTGAAAGTGTATTACTGGTAGTCACCAATTAAATCGTACGATCGAGCAAGGAGATTCGGGTCCAATTAAGAAAACCGGAGCTTGGGCAAATCGAAAACTACAAATTCAGTGAAACTTCTGAAAGGGCGATTTTGCCGTTGCTGAATATCGGTTTGACACACAACTTAAAAATATTCAAAGTAATGTATTTTTTTTGTATTCCAGATATGATATTTGCCCTTTACTGGCATGCTACGTAGAAGAGATTGGCTCACACTGTTCCTTCTGGGCGACGAGACGAGCGCGTCGAGACAGACAAATTTGCTCTGATGGAGGATAGCGAGTGCCGGAGACGTCGCCAGATCTCTGGACTTCGTTTATCGCTCGAGGGTTTCTATGAACACCTTAAATGCATTATTTATTCTACTTTCAGTGGGAGGGGTAACTGAGCTAGTATACAAACTAATATGACTAGCTCCACGACGAAAACAATTAAAATTCGGTAGTACAAGACACGTTGCAAACATATGTAAAATTCTGCCAAACGAGCCACACTATATGCTATATTACCATACTACGCGTACATGGGAGTCATGTCGTTTTTTTAAAAAGTGTTTTAATTTTTTTATTATTAAAATAATTTTAAAATCTCTTTTAAACTACTTTCTTCTTTTTATGGGAACCCGTGATGCTTTTCAGGGATGAAAGTCCCTGAAACTACCAGCAAACTGCGCACCATCACTTCCAAGTACACCCGAAAATGAGCGGTACACACAGTTCCTACCCTGGACAGGGACTTAAGTATAGATTTCAGGGACAGAGAAGGAGCGCCCTCGGCCTCCGTGTCTGCGAACGCAAGCCAGTGAGAACGATCGATAATACGATGGTAGAATGCGTTTGGCCCTACTACTTAGCTCCTTACAACATTATTAGATCGGAGCGATCATTTTCGTGACGTCACGCGTCGTTTGGGTCGGTCATTTTCGTCTGATAAATTCTGATGTGTTTCTTAATAACCTTTTCTGGAATTGAATTATTTGTAATGAAATGTGTTTATAGATTTCTTTGCCTTGCTTTATCTGCCTAAACGTGCGTTGCAGCTATGGAAGCTGACGTGGGTCTTAAACTACGAGCCGCAGCAGCTACAATTCTCCCCCCTTCCATTGTGCGCTTCTGTGGTCGGCCCTCGAGGGCAGCCCTGCTGCAGTACTGCTGTTTCTGAAAGAGCGCGGATGCCATGAGATGATGTGACGGGTCCTTAGCCCCTAAGAAAACGGGTTCCTCCTATCTGACAATTGTCAGATATTCTTTTCGTACATTATTAGTAGGATTTTGGTTATCCTCGTTTCAAACAAATAGTTGAGTTGGGATTTTGAGCCCCATCAGCAAATCCGGAAATTGTGACTTCGCCGGCATTGTACATTGTGTTTATTTATAATTCTATTTTACGAGTCACCTTTACCATTTGATTTTCGATTTGTTGGAAGTGTTGCGTTCGTTTTCTATTCAAAGGAGCGCACGATGTCAGCTTAAACACGTAAGCCACTAAGGTTTCATTACAAAACTTGTGATGTGTGCTACTCGTCTGTGCGTATTAAATGTGTATCATTGGATACCTAATTGGATATGGCATGTTATCCCCTAGCTGTTTTCTCTCATCGATAAACGACGTAGATCTTGGATTACTGAAGTGACGAAATTATGGCCGCTTTAAATCTACGTTGAACAACTCGTACTTCACTTATTTGTTTGCTCTTTACTAACTCGTGGCACTTCTGATGTGATTATCTTCTAATGAATAGATTTTATTAGCTCCACAAAAAAGCTTTTATCTCTTCTCGTAAATGTCAGATGCACACAAATAATGAAAAAATAAATACAAGAGGTGGTTTAACAAGAGTGTGTGAATTTTTAACAGTAGATTTATTCCATAAATTCTTGCAAACGTGGTGTCATTGAAATATTAAATCTCCAAGATCAAAGAATTATTCTGCTCGACCCGCACGACTCCAGTTTCGCATCTATTTATATAGAACTTAATTTTAGGAAGTAAAGGTATATGAAATCTGAACAATGAGCGGAACATCTTGGTTTCTTTGCTATCGTTATGCCTTTGTTTCTGAAAATTTCTAAGTGGGCAAAAGCGCGGCCCTGGGAGTTTTAAACATTCCTAAAATAATTGGGACCGCCGCGGGGCAATGGGCGGTCCGGGCGGAAGAGAGAACAGTGACTCTTAGTTCTGGCGAATCAAAGGAACGGCGGGGGGGGGGGGGCCTTGCGAAGCCACCGCGGGAGCGTTGGCGTGAGTTTCCGGCCGCAGTGGCCGCCCGCGTGATTTCAGTTCATTGCATTGCATTTATGTTCGTCAAAGAACAGGAAAAACTATGGAAACCTACTGAATTTAAGTTGTATTGAGCTTCAGAATCTCTTCCCTGCCCATTTACTATACGCAGTTGAATGATGAATAAAATATTTCAACAACGCAAGGTTAACAACATATGGAAACTAGACTTTTCGCTTCTGAGTTTTAGAAAACTTATTTGCAACGGTCAACTTACTAATTTTATTTTATAGTTTTGCTTAAAAAAAAACCCACACTCCCAGCTCTACTGCTACCATAACGTGCAAAAGGAGAGCTCAGTAAAATGTGCGCATGGTGGAGCTTCATTTATCTCCAGAAGCAAATGAATTAGCTACCTCGGCATTTCCTCCGTGGATCAGGGAAAATGGACCTATTAGAGATGGGAGTCATGGACCAATTAGCTGAAGTACATTACTTATTAAAGGCATATTTATTCTTTCAAAATAATGCAAAATTGTTAATGAATTAAATGTCATTGCTAAAATAAATATTTTTCTTTTTGTTGGTCGGTACGAGTGTTGTCTCTAATTCTATGGAAACAGTGATGCAGTAGAAAGTATTTTACTTGACACATTGGTTTTGGGCTAAGTTGTCGTTGGCATTTAAAATGAAATAATTATAGGAGTTGCCATTGCCAACATTATTTATTTCAATAGCAACTTTCGATGGCTTAGCCATCATGGCCTAGCAACTACTTTAGTGGCTTCCATACAGCAGAAATTGATTATGGCTGAGCGATCGAAAGCTGCTATTGAAATAAATAATATTGTTGGCAATGACAACTCCTATAATTATTTCTTTGGCACTTAAATTTGTGTTTATAGCTTTTAATTGTTTAATGTCATCTGGCAATGACTTGCAAGGCATCGGATATGTGCATTTCTGGTAGTGAGCTGTTTATACTCACACCTGATGAATAAATATGATTTCTACCCATATGTTGTAACTGTGTGTATTTTCTGTAAATGTGTTCCCATCCTTAACTCCGTTTTGGCAAAAATTTTAGATTGAGCCGTAAGTAGGCTGGCAATGGTTGGGTTCCCAGCCCAGTGCTTTCTGAGCGCAGCGGCGTCGTGTGGTCTTGGTGTGCCTCTGGCAAGCTGCGGGAACGGCATACGCCGTGGACGTTCAATCACGCCTTCCCGCGCGATGGACGAGAGCGTGCTGTTTACAAACGAACTTCTCTTGCCTTGGAGCCGCTTCTGGAATCGACGGACGAAGGTTCTTCTGTTTCTCTGCATACGCTAAAATTGTATAATCACTGCAACGAATCAGATGCTGAATTTCAAGTCAACTTAACAAATATTTGCATTTAAATCGATAGAATCTTTACAGTCTTGTATTTCTCGTATTTCGTCCTTAAGCAAGTACTTATTTATGTTTATATTAGGGTATTTTGGTATTTGTTATTAACGGTTTAGTATTGATAGATGCTTAGATTTTGTATATCGATAGGCTACAAGTTATTTCCAGCGACCGGATTTGTGCATGCTTTAATAGACTATTAAATATCTATGCATTTATGCGGTAAAATCTTAGAAAATAGGCAATAAAATATGCCTGAGAAAGTATATAAACCACCATAACGTGTGAAGAAACATCAATTTTGTTTTTTAATTCTATTTCTCTGCATTTGAACGAGACTCCATTCTGACGTGTTGAAGTGGATGTAATTAAAGTTAAGTGCTACAGTTCATGAGCGTTATCAGCTTTCAAAAAGGACTCTGCAGCTCGTATTACTCAAAGCGATCGTAGTTTTCCTGTTAAAAATATTGAATAGTTCATGACAGAAAATCAATCAACCACAAAATACAAAATCACCTTGTAAAAAAAATACGGACGAAAATATATAGTAATAAAATGTATCACGATAAACGTTTACAAGGAAGATGTGCATAGAAATTAGCAATGTACAGACACGTGATGCTCATTAAAAAGACAACCAAAGTTTGCATTAAATGTGCCTTTAAATCAAGTGATCGCATATTCTGACTGTTGAAATAAAAAGTCATCTGCATCAAAATCGGGTCTCTAGTTATGATATTCCGTTCACGACTGTGACTTTAGGACGCGTCGATGGTTACTTTGGCCATCATACTTGAAAGTTAGCCAGTTAGCCATTTCATACTTGGAAATGCTTCCCTTTATCACAGGTGGATTTGAATGGATAGTTTCCCCAGCCCACATCGTATCTCAACTTCAACTCCTGGCCCTCCCTTTCCCGAACCACCTTCCTCAGTTTCGGCTTTGAGGAAAAAAATATAATACAACAACAATAATAATAATAATAATAATAATAATAATAATAATAATAACCCTTTTTTCTTTGTCAATTAAAAACTCGGATGAATATGGGCATGTGATTTTTCAAAAAGTTTCATACCATTGTTCTATACCCAAATACTTTGATATTTAAATGTAAAAGGTACAACGCGAGGCGTTTTTTCTATGAAGAGATTCAGCTAGAAATGATAAAGAAGTATAAAGTTCATCAATATTACCCTTAATTCAAATATAGTAATTGCTTATGTTGACTAATCTATATTACTAATTTGCCATGCGAGCAGAATTCGAAAGAAAGCTATGCAGCTTCCGTGAATTGTCTAGGGTTTCGTTAGATACCCAGGAACTCGGTGAAAATACAGAAACAATGAAACAGATTCTATTTCGACAGAAAAATGGAAATTTTGTTTCATACTGATTACCTTAAACTATTTAGTAAACCTATTTTCATACTGATTACGTAGGCTTCCGCGGCCGGAGTATGTCTCTTGGTTGTCCGGGACAAGCCGCGTCGATTTGCTTGTAGCTGACGTTTCGGCCAACATATTGTGGCCTTCCTCAGAGCGTACTGCTGAACGAAACTGAAGAAGCAGTACGCTCTGAGGAAGGCCACAAAATGTTGGCCGAAACGTCAGCTACAAGCAAATCGACGCGGCTTGTCCCGGACAGCCAAGAGACACTATTTTCATACTGCCCAAACTGACTGAATTCTTAGTCAGTGAGTCACTGCTTTTGACAGCAAGGTTCAAGGAAGAGGGCGCTTACAATTAAATACTTGCTTTTACATAATGTTTTATGGAACAGCACTTTTTTATATTCTTGGTTTGTAAAGAACTATTACTGTGTATAAATTGTGTAATATATTGTCAATACTACAGTAACACTGTATTGTTAATCGTGAAGACTGGTTTTGTTAAAATATTTATTTTTAATAATTTTGTTTATTGTTCTTGAGTAGTGTGAGTAATACTTTTCGGAAAACCACTTTATGTAGTTTTCTTCAGCAGGATTTTTGGTGCTTCAGACCACTAGTACAAAATTAATTTAATTTTTGAAACACGTGTTTTAAGATTAAATTTGATGATGATAGCATTGGAAAACGGTATAGGGGTCCTCCTTCGGGCAAGTACAAACCCAATACAGTTTATTTATTTATTTTACGTCAAAAACAGTTAAACTGTGTGTGACGTGCTATGGGGAGAAGTGAATTCTGTGCACGTTTTCAAAATTCTGTGATCCCTACCCCAAGCCATATACTACTTGCATTTTGAATACAGAAATAAAATGAGCGTTTTTTGCAAGGATTATTAACAAAATATTCGCTCTCAGCATTCGCTTTTTTGCAGTTCACTGTGTAAACTGGCAAATGTTAGTTATCTTGCACACTGCGTTTTACTTTTCTATTAATTTAATGAAAATCAAACATGTACTTCGGTTCTTAGAAATTCTAGGTTACTTGGTTTTCTTATTTCATTGATATTTGAATGAATTGTTCGTAGACTGAGAGATTCGGAAAGTTCTGTGAATAGTAGAACTTGTGAGGATGCGCTATTGAGGAAAACGTAGGAATTGCCCTCGCATCCAGTTAAATACACGCATTTGTGAGCAGTTAATTCGCAATTTAAACACCATTATTTTGTTACGTATCCTCAAACGTAAATGGATAAATCTGAAATGTCGGAAAAATTGTAACTTCTCGAATTGATTAAGTCTCTAGTATTCTATTTTGTAAGGTTTTATAATACTTTACGTAATCTAAAGTGAGATTCCAGAATCTGGGAACGACTTTCGCTCTCCCTTTTCCAAAGTATAAGTTTACAAAAATATACGAACACCGCGGTAGAATACTAAAAGCGTTGAGAATCGCTTGACGCATTCGTACCTTTCTTAGCGCTCGATCCTCGTTCTTGAGGCGCACGCCCTACCTCCAAAACGCAAGAAAGCTATTTATATTGCTCCCGGCCTTGTTGTGTTGCGCATAAAATATACTCTGTATTTCCCTGAAACACGCATGTACATGTCCCGTGCACACATCGTGTGGGTTTCCGCGCACGAAATTCTGGCTTTTTACCGTCAAATAGCTTCATGATACACGCAGTTTTTGGCGAGCGATTATGTGAATATCCAGTGGATGGTCGTTTAGCCACGTGCTGTGATTGGAAGCGCGTGCGAGAGAGGGAGCTGCAAGTTGTAATATTGTGTGGCAAACGTGACGGAATTCAAGGCAGCAATCGCGCACTAGAGTCTCAGCGCAATAGTTCGTGAGCTGAGTTTTGAAATCTAATGAGAGGACGAGATACGGGTCAGTAAATTGCGGTGAGAAAACGGATTTACCGGTAAATCTACCGTTAATTGTGAAAAGGCTCTATTGTTCGCGTATATTCCCTTTCTTACGTCTGCAGATATTTTGTAAGTACATTTATTATATTGTATTTATGACGGTTAGTTTCTCAGATTTCTTGACAGCATTATTGGATTTGTTCACGAAGTTTGAAATGTTTGAAATGCCATTATACTCGATCATTTTAGGATAGGTAATTGTGCGATTGCTAATAGCTATCAGTATTTTCTTGATATTTAATTTTAGGATATTGTCATTTATTATATCATCAATTTTTAACATTCCGCATTAAAGTAACTTGACTTTCACGATCAGTGTCTTATTATTCGTGTTTTTCTGGGCGGATGGGCCGGGGTCCAGTGGGCATACGGATTCTAGATGTTTCTTCCACCGTAGCGGTGGATTTTCAGTGGCGACAGGGCCTCGCACGAAACGAGCATAACGGCGGCGGCTCACTAGTGATTCATAGTAGGCACCTGTGGGCCACCGAACATGAATATTGTAATATAATTTTAAATTTATCCACTTAAATTATTCGAACAAATGGGCAAATACCTCGGGCATAAGAACATTTTTCTTAACGTAATAAAATTGAAGGGTACGAATTTTGAAACGAGATTCTCTTGGCTCCCCCATGCAGTAAGTTTCCTAGTTACGCTAACGCTGTAACAGCACAAAATGGACGGAATTGAAGGTCTTGAGTTTTTCACACACCCCGTACGCTCCACAGAAAAGATGCGACGGTTGGTTCACTGTTCGCAATCCACTTTTCTGCCGCGTTTCCATCTCTCTTCACTGTGTCTTTTCTGTCTGTTTTATATTTGTGCAACAAATATTGAGCGCTTCTCTGAATTGAAGACCACTGCATATAAAATGAAGTTTACTGCCTGTCGAAAGCGAAGTAGGCGTGATGATACGATGTTGGCGGTAGCAACGACAAAGGCAATGGCAAAGGCGATAGGAAGTGCCACCCCTGTCAAGTGTCACCGCGTTTCCCAAGTACCACCGTTGACGTGATTGTTGCTGTTGTTTCTGCTCTCATGAAGCGTGGTTAGGTTTCTTCTCTTTCTTCTACCACAGTTTTTTGGGGGGGATCGTGTTTTGCAATAAAGTCGATACTATTTGGATAATTTAAGTTTTGATAGTTTTGAGAGTATTGTTTTACTGCTTAAATATTTCATTTATCACTCCTGCATCTTAACTCCGTGTTTCTAGACGTGTTGCCTTTGGCTAAAGCAAACATTAGCCGGAAATTGTCGCTTTATTGCCATTCGTACAGCTTTATCCAAGTGATGTGTGGCTAATGTATGAATTATCGGCTGATTCGCGAACTAGTCGTGACACGTATGAAGATAATATACACACATTGGTGCCACCAAAAGGATATTACATCTTAGGAATATACCACCGCCAGAGTTGACACAATACCACTTATCCTGGTCACATGACTTTTGTGGTGCGCAGTACAAATAACGCGATTACACTCGCTAATTTTGGCGGAGTAGCGTTTTTCGCTCTAACTCGAACGTAACGTTGCAGGTGGCGCATGCGTAGAGGCTCAGAAGTGGATTGATATCGTGTACGATTGGGTCGTTGGTGCTGCGTAAAAGCGGTCTGGCGGGGTTTGTGGCGTGGCATTGGAAAGGCGGCGTGTGTGCCGAGAAGAGCCGTGGCGCGCAGCTGCCCTGCCCTCCTCGACCCTTCCCTTCGCGCCGCGCAGGCGCCGCCTGTTTCCCATCTGTCGTGCGTGGAGCGGAGCGCTCGCATGTGGCTCTGCACACACAAGCTTCACTCTGTCCGGGCCGCGCGGCGCTGGGGTAGATGCAGCGCGTTATCGGCATTAGACAGCGCTTGCCGCTATTTGCTCTGGAACCTCACGACGCCCATTTCTTCCCTGGTGGCACAGAGCTCTCTCTTCGCAACTTCAAACGAAACTTTTGCCACGTGATATTTGGAACATTTTTTTCTTCGTAAAATACGTCGGATTCGTTTATTAACATCGTTGGTCTTCGGAGGCATTCGGATTTTGAGGGTAATTTCTTGTACTGCACATGGAGTAAAGCCCGGTTGTGTCAATGCCTCGTGTTCCCCGCGTCAGACCCCTTTCCACGTTCTTAAGTTTCACAGTTCCATGGTTGGAGATGCATTTAATGAGCCCTTGGAATCCTCCATTTGGGGAAGAAACGTTGGGGAGATCGTTGATAGCTATTAATTGCGTAGGGCTACGGAAGTGAAGTCGATGGAAGAGGTCTTGCGTCTCTCCTCTTTCCGCCCCTTTTAAACCAGTCCTAAGTTAGTCAGTTAGACAAATTGGTCTAATTTCTTCAAACTAGACTTCTTAATCTTGTTTTCCATCGGATCGTTACACTTGTTTTGCAGTGACATATTGAACAACATGAAACGAAAGATGAATATCTAAATCGGTAATCTCAAATATTTTCGAACGTATTTACAATTCCTTACGCAAACAGTGTCCGGAAATACATAGTAATATTGGCAAATTTGTTTATATTTGTAAGCAAATGGAAAATCGTTTAATGTGACGCGAATTGCACTTCATTTCAATTTAACAATTCACACATAACATTCACTTCCCGAAAAATGAGTTTACTATATTCATTAATTCAAGTACCGATCACTTATCTTTCCATGTTCCTACTATGAAAATCAGTTCATAAACTGTTTTCCTAAGTAGTAGGCTGTTGGCATTTTAGTATTCTGGACAAGTGGTGTAGACAAAGTTAAATGCTGTAAAAGACGATGTCGATACGTGGTATGCTTCTCTGGAGTCCCTGAAAAAGCTTTTGAGGAAACGACTTCCCTTTTGCGAAGAATATTAGCTCCTAAATCTTGCACGGTATTTTCTCAAGAATAGACCTTTTAATTATTGGAAGTACTTTAAAGTCTGTAGGACATTTTCAAAATTTTTCCATTTAAATATCATGTTCTAATAGAACAAAGGGTGCATTTGATAAAAGGACAGAAGACAGATATACTAAAAGATGAGTTTTATTGAAACTTTTGATGTTAGAAAATGTCAACAATGTAACCTTGTTTCGAACTTTTCCTACACCTTCAGTATTGGAAGCTGAGATCTTGTTGTTCACGCAATCGACGCTTCAATATTAGGAGTTATAATTATGTCATGCACTGGTGGCGTGTTTGAGAAAACGTTTCACCTCTTCTTAAAAAAGGGTTTCAATCCCCTCACCCCGACCATGTCCATGTATTTTGTTATTCGTATTTAAAGCATCATTTAAATTAATCTAGTAGGGAACTGAAAAATTAAGAAAAGGAAATGAAATACTATATCCTGTCTAAGTAAAACTATGCCATAGCGTTGAGAATCTTTTATATTATGTAATTTAGCAGTAGGATTGGATAATTTTAATAAATTGTTTTATTAATGTTGTAAAAAGGTTATTAAAACTAGATAATGTATAAAATATTGTTATTTTGGTAACAAATGCTGTTGAAGGTTACTTAGATAAATTGATTCAACAACGTAAATCACATTATTCTGCATGCTTGTATGCAACAAAAAGGTCGATTTTGCTTGTACGAGTTTTTGATGATATTAGAAAATAGACATTGCTAGCTATTTTTAAGCACTTTGCAGGTTTCGTGTGAAAATTCGTCAGGTAAAAGATTTACATTAAAGGTATCCTTTACGTAATCCTTTCAATTAATTCGAAAATTTTTGTGCTGATGTAGCACCACTAGTTTGTGTTGTACGTCATTTTGTGTTCGCTTCTTTTGTTTTATTATTGATTTATTTTTCCCTTTGTTACGAAAAGCATCTCAAAATATGTTATTGCGTATGCGCTTGTAGTTTGTTCAGTAGTTGTAGATTGTGGTGTTTTGGTGTGCTGCTGTGGCCAGCGCGTAATTCTTTTGTTCTCTGGTTGCAGGTAAGCCCTAGCGGTGGCGGCTGCGCAGTGCGGGTATCCTGTTGCTCGCAGGTGGTAAGGACAGACGTAATCGTCCCAGAGCCTCGTTGCCCTTTGGCATTTATGTTTACGTTGCTCTCGGACCCTATTCTCCCGTAGGGCGAAATAAATGCCACGTATTTTAGATGAGTGTAGCTATTCGTCGTATACGAGGTGTTTCACTGGCATCGAAATGTCAGCACGTCTCGTAAAGTCGGGGCAGGCATCTGGCTCACGCTGGAAGACAGAATATTGCGGCCGCCCGCCCGGCCAGGATGCTGGGGCCCTCGGAGGCAAGGAAGCTATATGAGAACGGAATGTTGCCGTAGCTGCCTATAAAAAGACCCAGAGTAATAGTAGGCGGAAAATGTCACCTTGAATATATATTTTTCATTCGTGCCGCACCGTGATGCTTCTTTTATGATAAATTACAAAACCGAAAAATGTAACGTTTGCCATACTTAACCATTTTTGAAAATTAATTTTGACGATCGAGCTCTTATCAAATGTTCGTTTAATAAACAATATGTTAGTAGAAATAATAATATAGAAAAAACCCTTCTTGACGCTTAATAACTTACTTTTTTGCAAGTATTTGTAATTATTTTCCTAAGATAACACTAGGGAACAAACTATTTTATTTCTTACCTCCAGGATGAAAGTAGGTGATTTTAAAGGAAACGATCGTGTTGATTTCGAAAATTATTATAAACAGTTTCTATTACGTAAGGTTCAAAAGATATGAATATATTTAGTATTTGAAATAAACAAAATATTATACTAATTTCCGCATCGTCCCTCCGGTTATATTACAACAAATTCTATGAGCATGCTTCATACGAGGTAAGAACAAGTTAAAAATGAAATACGCACATTCGTGCAATAATGTGCAGGCATCAAAATGATGGTATGGTAAAATATTGGTATTATCTACAACATTGGTAGAACTTACGACAGTGACGTGAATTTTCCTTACAACCACAACCTAAGGTTCGTTGTACAGCTGACACAACACTAGTGAACAGCCCATGGTTTGTCCAGATAACTAACACGACAGCCAAAGTATAAAGAAACTGCAAGTTTTGTAATTTATTATATAAGTTTTCCTTTGAAGTTTAGGCGTGAATCTTTCACAAGCGTAACAGAAATTATCGGTTTGATTCGCACACTGACGATTTACATTTTATCGAACCGATTCAATTCTTCAGATCATGAGGCGAATTTCACTTTATAAAAAACAGAACAGTATTGTTTTAATGTATTTGAAGCATATGCAAACTAGACATGAGCTTCACGAGCAATGCGGGAACAATTCCGCATGACACCAACTGACTCACAATCTGCCACCCCAATGGTTGGATACTTGTATATTTGAGATAACGTAAGGGGCTAAAATAATTCCTTTCGGTGACGATGCGCAGTAGGAAATATTAAGAGTGCACGTGACTTTCTTTTCCCAACATCAAGTGAGACCTACTCATAATTGAGCGCGACTACCAGACGCAAGAATAAAGACAGCAATCATCGAATTCAGAAGGTAAAATACCCACGAAAGCCTAATTTTGCTGCTTTCTTATGAAAGTGGTATAGATGAACTGAACAAATATTTAATTTTTAAATATATTTTATGCGTATTGATTCTACATATCATACAGGTACGATTTAAATGTACTTGCATTAATAGCAAAATATGGTATGTTACGGTTTAAGGATACGGTACATTTTAAAACTGTGACGTGATGTCTTTTTTATTGTAATATTCGTAATATATGTGTAAAATTGAGTATGTTGCGCACTCTACCTTCCTGGAAGTAAAAATCGTCTTCTGTGGGTAATAATTTCGGAAATGTTATATTTTTGGTGACCACTGTGCTCCGAAATGCGTACTCAAGCGTGATTTCTATTGTCTTGTATATTACCACATAGTATAAGGGAATAGAAGGGAAATAGTGCAATGCGTCAGCAAAAATTGTCAATTTTTTGGCGTAAAAACTCGAAAGGCATTTTCATAATTAGGGGATAGCGTATTGTATTTTGAAATGTTTATTATTATAGCCATAAATTCAATTGCATTTTATCGGTAGATGAAAAGAAAAAAAATATAATTAAACTATAAAAATAAATTAACAATAACAATAATGATACTGTGTAAACTGCGGTTCAATTTACTGTTAATACCATTTGTTATATCTGGATTTTACAGAATCAAAACTATAGTGATTAAGAAGAATATTGCTCGATAATATTGTGCGATGTGGAGCTGTTACTTGATACGAAATATAAATCAATGTGATCTCGAATAGGAATAGGAAGTAGATTAAGGATAAATTGCAAAATTACTTTCATTTTTTTATTACGAAGTAGTTATTAGTGCAATTAGTGCAAGTCACTTTTACCATCCTGGTAAAGCTCAGGTAAGTTTGGAGTTCTCGATGACTATCCGCAATATTGGTTTTGTACAGCCTCTGCCAGCAACCTAACGAAGCGTCAAAGTTGAACGTGGAAAGTGTAATGACAAGTCTTTCGCGAGAGAAGCGCAATTGCAATCATCACTAGTCTATGGCAGAACGAAGCCTGAGTTGGGATTTAGAATGAGAGGGCGCCACATCAAAACCGGGTGGAACGGTGGAGCTGTCGCCATTCAGCAGCACCGGCTCGTTTGGCGCGGTGGGCGAACTACGCGGTTTCCCCTCCTCTCCCCGGTCGCTCTCCACCCCACCGCACCCCACCCCAGACCACCACTCTCCTTCTTGCTCGGCCCGCTTGCCCCGCGTTACGCTGCATCACCCAGAGGCCGACCTGCGACCCTTTAATTTGCGTCGTTGGGGCGAGCAGAGAAAGCCGAACGGCCCCTAGAAGCGCTGGCGGAGAAAGAACGGCAAGCTCGCAAGGGCGACAGCATGTCCGGAAGGGCACAAGAAGGGCTGCAGATGTCACTTGGCGAGTTGGTGCCGCGCATGCCATCACGACGAACAAAAACCAGGATAAAAAGCAAGCGGAATGCTGGACGCCAGGAGCGAATGAAACGGTGTCGTTGATACGCGGCAGAATTAGGAACATCTCCACTCGAGAGCCATGAGTCGATGATTCCGGTTACGGAGCTGGCGGCAAGGGAAGTCGAGTTGAGGCGCGTGGGGCGCGGGCTCCGACCGCGCTGAGGACGCCCTTCGCGCCCTCAACAGGTTGAAGCAGCTGCCTCCTCCTACGGCGTCGTCGGTTCCGCCCGCGTTCGTCCCACTGCCTCCCTGCCCCGCCCACCTCCAACCCTCCGCCCCGCCCCGCCCCGCCCCGCCCCCGGAGGCGCGCCCGCCCGCTCTGTCTCGAGCTCGCCTGTGTTGCTCTGTCGGGAAGATTGATAGCGCTTCGTGCCATCCAGTTGCGGATTATTTGTGTTTGGTATCGATCTGCGAGACTCGGGCAGCTGCGTATCGGTTCGTGGACTCTGCCCACACTTTTGGCGGTTCACGGTGGCCTCGAGCGACCACTAGGGATTGTGACATCGGTCGCGCAAAGATATTAGTGGCCAGTTTTTCCTGTTTTTTCCCCTGTGTTCTTGAATTTAACTTATCGCTTCATCTGCTTTCCAAACACTTGTATGCAATGCAACACTTCAAGACGAACTACTGGAATATCACTACTTGAATCCAAAAATAGTGTTTCCATTAGCAAAAAGGTTTCTCCGGGCCCAGAAAATCGGACCCATTGGCTGCGTGACCAATTATCTGATCCGTTAAACGGAAAAGTATACCAACGTCCTTTACGCATAGAAATATGTTGAACAATTGCAATTTTCCAAATTGGAAGTTTTGATGAAAATTGGTCATTACCACATTATTAAGCTAATATTACTCCATTCAAATTTAAAAAAAATTCCATATTTGAAAAAAATACTTGTCAGTGTCACTCAAAATTAAGCAAAATCTACTGATATTTTCAAAAAATCTTCGCGACATTATTTAAAGCTTAATTTTGAAAATTAAATTTCATTTAGAAAATATCTCTTGTTTTTAAAAATGTAGTTGTAGGACGGTACTGAAAAAATACATTTGCAAGTCCTAAATTTTTTGTTTGACTGCAATTCGAACGTCTCTCTTTCTCTCAAAAGACCGGCTCTTTTTTCCGTAGTATTGCAAGTTCTTTCTCGATAAGTCTACAATATCTCTATGTACAAGGGTAACTCAAGAAATATCTGACTCGATGTTTGTAATGGATTATAACAATACGACAAAATTTAAAATCATATAATTTTTCAACATAGGCACCATGCTTTTCAATATTTTGTTCATTGGTCGTGACGAGATCGGAACTGTATCCGGAATGCACTAACACCTCGAAATACAGATTTTGAAGAACTTGGGCGGCGGAATGTGGATGTGTGTTGGCACACATTCTTTTGTTACAAGGCGACGATCCACCTTGGCATTCTCGCATGCAGAATCTGACTAACGTGCTACTTCATCAATAGTCACTCATTTATTATTCAGAATCAGGCCAGAGAGTTGCTCAATATTGGAAACAGTAGTAGACGAGGCTCGACATCTTGCTCTTTTCTCATCCTGCATGTTTGGTTGACTGCTTTTGAATGATTCAGTTCTCTGGTAAACTCTTCGTCACGGAAATACATTATCCCCACATTGTGCGAAAAGTCTTCTAAGGATTTCAGCTGTGGTTCACATTCAGTTCGCACAAAACTGATTACAAAAGCATCTTCTCTCGCATGCAGAATCTGACTAACGTACTACTTCATCAATAGTCACTCGTTTATTATTCAGAATCAGGGCAGAGAGTTGCTCAATATTGGAAACAGTAGTAGACGAGGCTCGACATCTTGCTCGTAATTGATTACGGAGCAAACGTGCATACGTGCAAACGGAGAGTGGTACAAAGATTTTGCATCGCAACAACTCAAACGTACATTACCAGCTAACGCTGAAAGTTACCATAAGCGAAGTGAACATTGTCCTCTTAAGGCTGGTAAGTGCACGAAGCTATACAGTCAACTTACAACGAATTAGAACGAAAGTGCAGATACTAATTGCCGTACCCCTCGGATGCCTGTATACGAACAACTAGAAAATGGAGGGGGAATGTAGAATGTTCCGTAGAATGTTTTGAAAATATTTTGACATTGCTAAATCAGAAAAATCTACGTAGAAAAAATGGCGCCGACTGTGTACAGCAATGGGGCCCCAGGTACTATATGTTCGCAAGTACCACCTGCGTGCACGGAGAATACATGTGAAATTCTGGAGTTGACAGGATAACTTTTCTACTAGACCCAGAACTGTTAAAACTATGTGCGTCATGTCTTCTGAATCATGTTACATTGCTTATCATGCATCATGTTTGCACGTCTTAGGTTGTCCTTGAAATTTCAGTGTTGTATCTACAAGACTGTTGTATTTCAGCGTTATCAGATAGTTTTCGAAGAAATGGAAGATATCATTTCCAGATAAAGGCTATTGACAACGAAAATCTCAATGCAAGATTCCTTTCTGTTTTGTGGCATATATTTATTTTTCAAAAATCCTTTCCCAGCATTGTTACGCTGTGTGAAACTATTATGCGTTGGCGATTATGGTCGTTTCTGGATACGCCTCGTATAATACTAATGTAATCTACGTCGTATAATACCTATAAAATATAAAACTTCATAGGTCTTTCTAAAGTAGGATCTCCTTAAATTGACCTGATCCGTTTATGACAATATAATTAAAGGACCGTTTTCATCTTAAATGAGATTATTCCGACAGTTAATATCGCCCCTGTACAGTGGAGACTCCAGCAAGCAGATTGAAGACTTTAATATTGCCAGATAATGATGTCTGTATTGATGTCAGCAGCTCTGCGCTGCAGACCTTATATTAAAATTTTTAACTAGCCCTGTCGCACGGTGATAATGCGCGCTTTTATGCCAACCTCGCAGTTTTCAGGACAGCCCAGTCAGAATAGCTCAGGACGGCTAATAAAATGCTGTCCAGGGAACTCACCTCATACACGACGATTTCATCTAATCCATCTATTTTAAGAATGCATTTCATTTGTGAGGCTTGGGCTAGATATTTGAACAATATGCAGAAGACAAACGAGTAAAGCGGTATTGGATGGAGGCAAATCGTATTGAAAGCGGCCGTCGCAGGACATTCCAGGCGCAGTAAGCTGCAATGGGGCCTCGTCGCACAGCGCGCGTGCGTGATCCAGATGGTCCTGGTGACGCGCGCGTCCGCCCAATGGGACCCCGGCCGCCTCCGAAGCCGTGCTTGCACAGCGCGCGGCGGAGCGGCGTGTCACTCGCTGCAAATATTTGGCAAGTGCTTTCTCATATCAGCGGCCATCCGTCCTGCGCGGTCACACCGCCATTGAACGTAACATGACGGCGATGCGATGGATCCCAGGCGTCCAAGGGCTCCGAGTCCGTGTCTGGTGGACCGCGCCGTGGCGCTTGTTAGAGACTAACGACGCGTGGCGGTGATTGGGACGGGAGACAAAGGACCCTCTATTTTGAAGTAAAATTCCTTTCATGCTTGTGTGAAACGCCAGCTGTCAAGTTTCGCTCTTCTTTCGAGCTAGCTTTTTTTTATTTAACCCTAAAGCAGCCTTCCGTTCACCACTTCAGTCTTTAGCTCTCTCTCCTTCCTGGAAAACTCAACAGTTCACTGCGCCACTCTTCGTGTCTTTCTATCAACATATGTTCGTGACCGTAGTGTTGTTTTGATAACGTTCCAAGACGCAGGAGTTCTGTTCCTAATCTTTATTTTCTGAAAGACTGCTTTGTGTGACTAGAATTCATCATGCGACTGTTCATGCAAACGAAATCTTTGGGTCGAACTATATTTTGTCTCATTTGTATTTAGGTATTGAGGATAAAGTATGGAATTTTACCCTTTTTCAAAACTTATTCGGTTTTCGGTCGGACACGGAGAGGAGAGAAAGTTAGCCGCAAAAAGAGTATGTTGCGCATATTGTGAACGAATGAAATGCCAAGTGTAATATACTTGTAATAATGTGTAAAGTATGAAAATGAAGATGTAACCTGTTCAGAAGACGATTTTTAGTCATTCACAAATTCATAATTGTGTGCTGACGATGCGAGATGTCCCACGCAAAGACTGGGCCAGTTGCATGCTGTCTGTTAAGTTTGACTTCATCTGCACGCCATATGTTGCGACAAATGCGCGCTTACAACTGAACGCTGATAAAATTACCTTTAGGTATTGGAAGTAGCAGTGACGTCCTGTTTCGGGATATTTAATCCCAATTTTCGCGAAATATTGTTGTCGCAGACATGTAACACTACATAGGCATTGCCACACTGTGATTGTTTGCCGGCCTATTGAGTTCCCAGGTTTATAAAATGCCTATCATTGCTCTCCAAGATAAAAAATGCACACTTAGAAAAGTAAATCAGAAGACCAAGTAATATTTATTTTTTTAAATGGACTTATTGATAGAGAGGAAATATTGACTTTAGGGATGTGTAAACTCACTGTTGATGAAATATGTGTTGGCCATATGAGCATCAAAATATCGGTTTTCTACACGAAGTGGATCTCAGTACAGGTTACGAAATGGACGTAGTGTGATGCGTTTCAGGCAGAAGTAATCATTAATGACGCATGTGTACGTACGTGCCCATACGAACCAATTAGTTCTGCTACAAATTAGGAATATAAATACGAGAAAGTCTTTTCTCTCTGCGTTGTGCACGTTCGAAGAAGTACATTGGCATTTGTTGGTAGTAAGTTTATTAGTATTCGTTGAATACAGTTCGTGACTAATTTGTTAATGTAAGAAAACAACTTGTTGCAGAAATTATCCTTTGTTGCTGTTTGGTGGATGTGTAGATGAAGATAGCAGAGGAATTTAGAGTAATCAGTTTCACAAATCAACAATTTCGAAAAATTAAGATTATTCCACTGCCGGCGGAAGTTATGCGTGTTTCGCAAAATTAAGATGTATAGTATTTCAAAGCATAAGCTTTCACCTGTTCTTTTCAAGCTCTCACTATGAAATATATTCTGGCGAACTTATTTTTATTGTGTCTCTACAATAATTGGGTGTACGAGAAACATTGGTTATGTCAAATAATGATGATCGCTGATAACGATCAAATTCGTTCAATAGTTTTGAAAATATTATGCTTGACTAAAGCGGAGAAAAATGATCAATGGTACATAGAAGGCTCTAATGATTTGGTCCCCTTGGAGCGTTTAGAGCGTTTGTCGTTGGAAAGTAATCACGCAGGAAGAAAGGCGAAATGTTAATTTCGACCGGCTCGTTGGGTAGGTGCAGTCGCCATTGTGAATGAACCGGACGTTTCTATTTGTCGTTTCTAATTATTGGGAACCAAAATAAGAATAAAGAGTGGTGTGGTGACCGGATGTACAAGAAATTTTATGACGCAGTCTGACGACGTTTGCGTCGTCGGCGGCGGCATGAACGGGCGGGCGGCGACCGACGCACCCACGCACGAACGCCCCCTCCCCCTCCCCTGCCCCCGGCGGGCGCAGCTGCTGCTGAGGTGCGTGGTGTGACGCCTTGACGGGGCTCCCGCCGCCGGATGTCACGTCGCGCCCCCTCCCCGCAGCCTCGCCGCAGACGCGCTGCGCCCACGCTACGCCGCGCTTTGTGCTGGCGGAGGCGCCCTGCGGCCACAGCAATCGCTGCCACCCATTCTTTACATTAGCTTAAAACTGTTTAATTTTGCAATAAGTCATGGAAACTGTATTTCGAAACACACTTCTGATTTGTCACTTGCGAAATGTGGCTTTTCACGTGTGCTTGTTTTTGAATTATTTTTCCCCACTGAAAAGTACGTAAAGTACACCAGAGATGCTCACGTTGTATGATATTGTTTAATTGGATAGCTTTAAATTATTCGTGTCGTTGGTGAGTTTTTATGTTGGCAGAACTAAGTAAATATCGATGACAATAAGCTCCATATGTGAGACCTATTTCTTGTCATTAGATAATGTGGAAAGTTCTTTTAAAATGCTGAAGGGTTAATTGATTAGCGCTTTTTCATAATTAAGGTGTAGGTAATGAAAATGGGTTATCTATAAATAATAAAGTTTATTGAAATATACCATTGTAGGTTCACGATCATGAAGTAGAAAAGGGAAATGAAGATCACGGTATTTGGTCAGAATGAATTAAGACATTAAAACTTCGTTTGCCTACTATGCAAACCCCCTTTGCAAACGATGTTTTAATGTCTTACTTCACTCTGACCAAATACCGTGATATAAGTTTTCAATTTCTTATTTAATATAATTATTTCGACAGTCGGGTACCTAACATGAACCAAAATCGCATTGTTAACATTTAAATATGAAAATTATACTTAGAATAATGAGAGGGAAACCTACGTTTTCGTGAAAATGAAGATATTCTTTAAAAAAATCTCTTTAGATGCCGTGAACATTCCGAAGAACGCGTTTCCGGATTCGGTCTATGAGTGGTGCTTTCTGTATAGTTTCGCAGTTGAAGTCTGAAGTATCTCCTACAGATGAACAAAGCATGGCGACGGTTTTCTTGGGAAAACATTCAAGCGTTGAAAGGCGAAACTTGCACTTAGGGTTAGAAAAGTTGCTAATAATAACAGGACTAAGTTATGAAACAGTACATTCTTACCAAACCTAAGAGAGGGGATAAATGTATTTTGATAATTACTGGGCATACTGAATAGAAAAATTACCCGATAATACGTGGATTGATTACAGAGATGTTTCACAGTATTAACAATTATTCTCAGTTGACAATTTATGAACCGCCTTGCGTTGTCGCCCTCATTTACTAGGACGCCTCTCACTTACGCGACACGCTTTTGGCACTTGTCCCCCTTCCCGTTGATTTTGGTAATATGCCCGAATCTTAAAGCAGCAGGCCCAGAGTAGCCCAAAGGGGCTGCGATTGACTGGCAATTATAGTCGACTATTCTCGAACATTTTATTGGTTTTGGTGGGTAATTTACAAGATAAATGAAAATAAAAGTGTACATTGTACGATAACGACTAACAATCGTAATAAACTTACAACCAAAGGCGCTCACTCAGGATTTTTCTCGAGAGAGTGGGTGCAAGTATAAAGCCCAGTCACTTAGTTTTCTAATAAAGAATTTTTCCGATTTGGGCTGAATATAAATTTTTTATTTGCTGATTTAGTAGTTAATATTTGTAACTAATACATAACATCATAGTTGATATATGGAATGACTCGTTAGTATAGAGGATTAGTAAAAGTTATGTTTTTGAATATGTACCATTGTCTTCTGCGTATGGTGGGGTGGGGGGCTGAAACCCCATAAGATCACCTCCTGGTTGCGACACATTATAACTATTACAAAAATCGTGAAACCTTTACGGGCACGTACGATACGAGGGGCAAGAACAATACATCTGGCTGTACGCTAAAGCTGCGGGCAGACACAGGGCCATCGGCGACGAGACGAGGCGTCGCGAGGATTGGGAAAGTTCCCCAAGTTGCAGCAAATATGTCACTATACTTGTATGTTACCCCAAGCTGACATCATTAACAGTTGCATACCGATGGGAGCGCGGTCAATGACGGACCTCAACGTAGTTTTCGTATATTCTTTTTTTGCTCAAAAGAAACTTCAGAGGAAATTAATCCTTAAAATAGTAAAATATTGAATTATTCGATGAAATTAATAATTTGAAATGCCATTTTTTGCCTAAGATGCATTCACCGACAGACTCACAAAATGTTTCATCTAACGGATAAATATCCATTTTACTTGTAAAAAATTTTCGCTACGCAGGTTCGGAAACTGAAAATAAACATCTGGGTACTGGATAGTTAATTTAGATTCGTTTGTTTTTTAACACGCATCTCCACGAAACGTTCAAATCCCGAACGCTCACGCATAAGTTGTTTTTCTATCTTTTCAATCGTTGCAAGTCTGGACGAAGAGAACTTAAACAAAACTGCTACCACGTAGAAAAATACATACTCTGGCAATGTTTCGACTGAACTGGGAAGAGTCTCTTCAGAGAAGACTTCTGGTTCAAAGTATAAGGAGTGTCAGTTTTCTGGTAAAAATAATTTAATGTTAAGAATGAAGCAATATTTTACAAAACAAGGGTCGTAAATAGAGATATGCACGTGAGAGCAATTATGAAAATAAAATTTGCTCGTTTTAAAACTTAAATACATTAATTAAATTTTACATTTAATTAACTTAAATTTTACATTTATGATTTCCGTAAAATACGCTTACAGTTAGTTAAGTCACGTGAGGAGGCGTGTGGCAATATTTCCAGTTGTAATCAGATTCAAACCGCACACATTGATGTTCATTTTCACAGTAACTGGGTTGTATCCCCTATATCAATTCTCCTATTGAAATACTCGACAAAGCATACAGTAAATCATATACACACTTTAAATAGCTTATTGCAATAATTCAAATCGAATCAATCAGGAATAAACATTCGGGGAAGTTACCACGTCCTCTTACAGTCAGACGTTGCAATCCTATTTTAGTATATTTCGATGTAGATTAGTTGTGCATTCGGAGCAACAATAAAAGTTGAAGTAGTTCTTCAAAACAGGGTTTGGGCCATCTGTATTCTCGTGGAAAGTGCAAAAAATGTTCACGATATAGGACTTTCTCGTAATTCAATTGTATTACAATTTACTCTGGAGTTAACCGGTGACACACATCACATTGGTGTTCTCCGGGTACCGGAGTGACATTGGCATGGGACTGTTAAAATCGGAAGAAAGTTCTCGTTTTCAAGATTTCAGTTTTGGAGACAATTTTTAAGCATCCAGTTAATATAGTTTCAGTCCCCACCGATTTCCAATTAGACTTATCTGGCCTCAGGTTAATAGCTAAAAAATATCATATTAATTTTTAGGAGAGGCAAACCTATTAATTTTTCAGATAAATTAGCCTCGAACTTGCTTCCAACGATTGTTCCGATTTGCTGAAAGCTTCATATCTGTGCCTAGGAACTCTTAAAATTGCCAGGAAGAAGAAACGCATGTGGTCTTGGATCACAATTTGAAATGTTCTTTCCTTCTCAATTCTCAAATCGCTGTTCCAAGTATATTTGAATTCATAGTGAAAATATGCAATAAATAAAAATGTGTATATACTAGTTTTATTAATAACAATTTTTATTACAAATTCATTTACATTCTATTTCACTATGCTTTTGATAAATGTGCCTTCTCCATGTTCATGTTTATACTACACTTAAGCCGGGCTACACATCAATTAAAGCAGTGTGGATAAAGTTCTGTTCAGCAGTATATTTGCTGCTAAAGGCCAATATTATTATACTAACAAGACTTCGTAATCCTGCTTCACCCTTGGAGGCCCTTTTTACCCATTTTCCTTTCTTTTAAGGGTTTTCGTTTCTTCTGTCTGGGAAAGAGCTGTTTTCATATAGTCTTATAGAGGTGATGTAGGGACGGCCGCAGAAAGAAAGTTGGGCGGGGCCCCCGGCGTTACCTCTGAAAATACCCGCGCGCCAGGCCCGCATGCAGCCGCCTCGCACCGGAGCCTTTATTACGCGCGGAAAAGTATTTCGGCCGTCGACCGGCGGCGGCGTGTGCGCCCTTCGGCACGGTGCCCGGGCAGCACGCGGGCATAATGCACCGACGCCGCGCCGAGGCGATTTCCCTCGCGGAATTGCTCGAATTTACTGTCCACTTGGCAGGAGTCAGATGTACATCCGAATATAGCGGCAGGGTAATAAACAGCAGCTTCTCGCATTCTTTTCCTTGCCGCCGCCGTCGCCGTCGCCGCCCAGAATTAACGCGCGTGCAAAGTGGATTGTGGCGTATGGCAGCGCCGGCAGTGGCGTGACGGAGGGCTTGGCGGAGACGAAGGCGAGGCTGCGCCACCGCCAGGTGCAGTGCGCTGGGAAGGGGAGCGCTCCCGACCCACACGTGTCTCGGGAGGAAGAAAAGGCCGAGGTTTCAAATGACCACTCCCACTTCAATCATCACAGTCCTGCTAGTCGCACATCTTATTGCTATTCTAGAACGTACTAAACAAATTGTTTAATACAATGTGTAACAAACATTTGGATGGAATTAGTTTGATTTGTTCTTAATCTTCAGAGGAAATAATGTACGAACAAGTAATACATCACAGACCGATAAATAATACGGCTGGAATGTTGGAGCCAATTCCTTCGAGATTTTTCGTCGAAAAAATATTTGCTCTCGTGTTTCTGAAAAAGGAAAGAAGATGACTTGACAATTTCTGAAATACTTGCCATACATTGTGGGCATTATTGTGACACTTCAAAAAAAGATGGGTTTTTTAATTTCTTTTATCGCCATTTTCAGATTTACATTTAGGCATGTCAGTACATCTCTAAAACAGTACATGTCGGAGAGTGTCTGACTCGAAATTAATTTGTACACTTTCGTTTCGAAATTCATTTGGAGCATTCGTTTAAAAATTGAAGTACATATTGTGTTGAAGAAACCAACTGCAAGTAAGGTGGTTTTAGAAATGGCAAACAGGAACACTTAGGGAACGTTAAAATAAATGTTATTTGCAGACGATAGAAATGAAATCTTACTTCATGGAAAAGGGCATTTTGCAATTAATTTATAATACACGTTAGTTAGAACGGAGAACTTGAATAGGTAATGTCTTAAAAGTTTTTATTTTCTACTCTTTACACACCATCATTTTCCAGGAAAATAACGTTCTTACACATCTTTCGGTTATGGTATAATGTAAATAGAAGTATATAGTTTGTTTAATGTGAAATTTGTCAAAAAATTGAAGCAGGGGAACATGATCTTCGCCATTGGGGCCATTTGATGAAACGGGGCAAGCCAACTAGCGGGAACGGGCGCAGAGCGCGGCAGGGATTTAAATTCTCCAGAGGATGCAGGTGCTTGTTTTTTCTGGCGCGCCCATCGCAGGGTTTGATCCACTAAAGCTCTCGCGTGCTTAGCTTAGCGGCTTCGTAATGCGCCATTGGAGCGATGGCCGGAGCGGGGCAGAACGGGGATGGGTTGCGAAGGGGAAGCGGCGACGGCGACGTGTGTAGTGATGGCAAATTTTAGCAAAACATCAATACATCGATTCTTTGATAAAGCACCAAAAGGTTGTTTATACCATGAGATCTTTTTGAAAACATCGATGTTTCTGAACAAATATATGAAGGTGAAGAAAAACCTCGAAAGAAAAACATAATGTTAATATATCGATGTTTCTGCTCGAAAGTATGGATGTTCTAAAAACATCTGTTTTTTTGCCATCCCTAGACGCGTGCACAGGAAGGAAGGAGTCCGTCGGGGAGGAGGTGGGTGGCGGGGGGTGGGGGTGGCCCTGCCTCGCAGTCGGCCGGCTCTGGCGCTCTCCGCCTTGAAATACGCCTGCCGTTTGGCGTCGCGCGGGCTGCATGATTAGACAGTCAGTGCAAATTTAGCATGGAGATGGACGGCTTGTTTATTTTCTGTGCTTCTTTTTTTGCAGTTCGGCTGAAGGCCCTCTCTTTATTTGCCGAAGCTTTAAATATATACGCGGACGTTGTTTTGAAAATCGACCTGAAATAATGGAAAATTGGACCTTTCTGAATAAAAATCGTAAAGGAATCCTGTCCGAAGAAGTGGCATTTTGGTTAATTTTTATGGAGCATCTTGATTTGCATTTATTAAACTATCAAAACATAGTAACAGTTATATCTCGGAACCTTCACAACAAAGCATTAAAAACCAAATGCATGACATTCCTCTGAAATAAATGACGTCTGGGTAGATGGGTAATAAACAGTCTTCGTATAGTAGAAGGGGTTTTTACAATTTTGAGTCGCAATTGGCCTTTCAAATAAACGAATGGATTTCTAATTAATTGCGTATAAAATAAACTATAAAACTAAAACTCTTGTAGTTTTACGAGTTTTAGACGTTAATGAGTCTGAAGCTATTCGTTGAATTTTAAATTTGTATAGCGTAAATACTACAGCTTAACCTACATTGTCAGCGGGTGGAATATTGCAGAAACGATTCAAAATAGGTTTCAGTGGCCGTGCAGCATATGGCTTAAAAGAGACCATTTCCATACGATTTGCATGCATTTCACCAGCGGTGCGGTGCCTTCGTAGTAGTGTTTCAGCTGCTTGCCTCGGTTTATTTCTCAAGGGAGTGGAGGATTTGCGTAAATCGCGTGATTATAAATTGTTGCCGTAGATGCAGGTTTTCGGATACACTTGCTACCTACATTGTTTATTACATAAATTTTCCTTTTATTTCAACGTCCAGTGATCTACATTAGCCTTCTAGAGCAATCACGTTGATTTTTCTTCTCTTGAAATAACTCTGGGGATGGCGTCACAATAGTATTGTTCTGTCATTCGCGGTGCGATGTCCTCCTAGCAGGTCGGGGTGAGTCACAGCGTTGGGCGTCGTGTTTCTTTTTCGGAATGGCCCAGACACACCTGCGGACGTCCTCTTTGGGCTCTGGAGTGAAGTTCCACGCTGCGGGAGTAGATTGAACCACGGCGGTGCTCTCGAAGTTGTTCTTCCAACTTCGAAGTAGGTTAATTTCCTGCACTTTTTCTCATGCATTTTTTCACAGTTCTCAGTCCTTTAGTACTTTTGCAGGGAGTTCTAGTTCACCTTTATCTGGTTCGTGGGTGTCCTAATGCAGCCCTGAGAAAAGTAGACGCTTCATTGGAAAACGTTTTGAACTAATTTTATTATGAATTATTTTCAACCTTTCATATTCGTGCAGTTAATTGGATCATTATATTATCAGTTGGTGCCAGTTATGCACCAGCGAAGAACTTGAATTTTGTGATATTGATTTGTCGAAATGAAATCTGTGGGAAAATACTGCAATTGAATCGTTTTTCAGAAACCCGTCAAACGCCAAATTTGTCATGACGAGAAAATTGAGAAAAAGTGTCCCAGTTTTTCCGATTTCAAAATATTTTTTATTAAAGCAGTTAATAAATAAATATTTTTCCGGTAAATATGGAATAAGCAATGTGTCTATCCTCATGAAACAATATTCCACCGCTAAAGCGCATTTTGAATTTTGACGTCTGACGGGTTTCTGCAATAAACGATTCAATTGTAGTCGTCCCTTAAGTCAATGGCTTTGTGATAATTAAAATATCCGTATTATTTGATATTTCTATTACTAATTTTAAATACACCCATAAATACCTTGCAAGAGGCATCAATGGTTTTGTTAGATATCAAGAAATTTGACGAAAAATATAAAAACAATGAAAATGTTCAAACTTCACTTAGAAATGCAAATATTTGATTATCGTAATCCGCAATTTCTTATACATGATGCTACGACTATATTATCACGCTCGGTGCGTCACTACCTGCGGCGCAGGTGAAGTCACCCGACGACAAAGAAAACTAGTGGTGCCAAAACAGCACGTACTTTCTCGCGCGTATTTTCAACCAAAATTATAAGAAAAATCCAAATTTTCGAAAACTTGTACATGGCCATATTTCAAAATCTATCTTTAAGGAAAATATTTCATGAAGCAAAAAATCTCTATCTTCTTAATTGTAGTTGAACAAAGATGCTGAAAATATTTTGAACTCTTGCAATTTTCGAAAAATTAGGGTTTTCAACGAACTTGAGACCTATACTATTCTCTTAAACGTCTTTATCCATCAACAAAATGTAATAAAAAATGGAGATTTTTTAAAATTTTATTAGTTTTTTTTTATTTTGAAAAGTCCCAGGGACTTCCTGTAACGTACCCTCGAAAATTAAAATATCGGTTTCAAATTCAAGGGGCGGCGACATTGGCCAGACCGGTTGGGGAATATCAACTTTAGAGAAAATCAGCTGAACGTTTCGCCGCTAGCGTTGTTCGGACGGACAGACGTTTGCCGTCAATCGATTTTTCGCTATCAAGGACGCGCAAAACATGGATTCTGGCTACACCACGTATTCCAGAATTTTTTTTAAATTTACCCACTAGATTTATCAACTTTTTCGTTACCAGGGCTCGGCAATAAGAGTTTCTGCCGAAAATTCCACCGTTTTTTGGCGCAGTATTACACAACTGTCTCTCCACTCCGTAGCGAGAAAATAAAAGAAGCTTATGTTTTCACGTGGGTCGTTTCAGAAGAATTAATTTTCTCCTTCTCCAGGACCTCATTTACCGCAGACTCGACAGCAGCACATACTTTGCTGTTGGCCACTGTTTTTTTAAAAAGATTTTTGTCCTGTGTTGCGATTAAAGGAGTGGATTTGAAGTCTTATGTTTTCTGAATTTCTGAAGTCCGTTGTTTGAGGCCCAGACGTGGCACCGGTGGGGTTGCTTGAGATCCGCAGCATTTAAGAGTAACTCCTGCCGAAGCCGCGAATGAAATTTGGAGAGGAAGCCCGGGCCGTGTCGTAGCACGTGGAGGCTCTTGCGCAGGAGCAACGCTCTTGCGGGGGCGGGGTGGGGGGGGGCGTGGGGCTGCTCGGCTGGCTGCGCGCGGTGAACGTCCCCGCCGCCGGCTGGCGGGGGCGGGGCAGGGGCGGGGCAGCAGCCCGTTAGCGGCGGCGCTGCGTGCGACACGGAGGCGCCTCCTCCGCGGGGCTCGCGGAGGCGTGCTTCGGCGGGGCGCCTGCGAGATCACTGCACTCTGCTGCGGGCCAATACGCCGTCGTCTTCGTCGTCTTCGGCGGCGCCGGGACGACTTGCCCTTCCAGAATCACCGTTGCCTTTTTCGCGCGACAAATATTACAAATGCCAGGAGTCAACGTGACTCCCCGTATTTTTGTGGCTGAACCCGTCGCCTTCTCTCCCAGCTCGATGATGACAGGTTGAGGCTTTATTAGTTTGGTGCGCTTTTGAAAGTTGCTCCTTATTTGACCAGATTAAAGACTGTTTTTTCTGAATTTGTGTGGCAAGCCCGCCCCGTCCACCCTCGTATGTTATCTTGACTGAAAATCCAGTACAAGCGAAAAATCGGGCCATTCTTTTGGCGCTCTCCCCTGAAGAAGTGACACGGGCGCTCGTGCGAATAGGCGCGTGAAGTAACTTCCCGGCGCTCCCTCTCGTTGTCTCATCGATGCCGCCTCGTTCGCCTCCCAAGTAAAATAGGCATTTACGGCGGAGGGCCGTGACGCGGCGCGGGGCGAGATGGGAACAGCCTGAGGTCACATGTCGAAAGGAGGTGGCTAAGGAGCGGAGCGAGCGGGTGGGCACGTCGTGAGTTGAGGGGCGTGACTGTGAGCGCGACGTAGCATCGGGAGAAGAAGGGAAGGAAGGAAAGGCGAACGGAAAGCGAAGGACGAAGAACGCCTGTGGCGGGAGCGGCATTGGCCGCGAGTGCCAGGGCAAGGATGGAGCGAGCCGTTAGCTGTTGGTCTTGTGCGCGCTGTGAACGGCGCGGCGGCGTCGCCTCTTCGCCTTTTATAGATGGCGGGAGGGATGGGGGCGGGGCGGGGGCGAAGCCAAGCCAAGCCTGATGCGATGGGGCAGAGGGGCGCTGCGACGACTGGCGCTGGTCGTTCGCGCGGATATATGTGCCTTCCCGCTTTGCGGCCGCTCCGACGCCCCGCCCCCCGCCGCCTCGCCGTTCCCCTCGCCGCGCCGCGCCACGCCGTTCCGAGCAGAGTGCGCGACGAGCGCTGGACGTGTCAAAAAGGACGTAAAGCTATTTCAACCTCGTAGATCCCGGTCACTGGGTCACGATACGCGTTGCTTCACCAGGGCATGGTTTTCTCGTGCAAGTTCCTTCTTGTGATCTTAGACTACAAAGCTCTGCCATTTACCATTTCCTGTAAAAAGTTTGATTTCATGTTTTATTGTAACATTCGATTTTTTTTTTCCTTATTGTTTCATTCGCCAATAATGTGTATTACATTTGTATCATTAATAGTTTTAGGTATAATGTTTGCCATGAAGCCACCATTTTTATTAACTTCATTCGTATGTCGTGCATATTTGAATATACAGTAAAAGAGAGTAAGTTCCAAATTGGCGATCACAATAGGACAATGTAAGCCGAAAGAGGCGAGTTGATTTGAAACCGCGCACTCGGTGTAAATGTGTGCGCACGGGCGCGCCGCCTCGGGTGCCGCGCTCGTAAGCCTCGGGCGGAGGCGCTGAAGCTGCGAGAGCGTTTTAGTGGGAGGCGGGCGTTTTCTTGCCCGGAGACGCGCCGCGCCGCGCAGCCGGTGCCGGTGCCGTTGCCGTTGCCAAATAGGGTGGATTTCATCTTTTTATGGCTGCATAATCTTTTTTGCCTGTGATATGCAGAGATAGGGGGAGAGCCGCGACTGCGGATGGCGCAAGGCGGCGGACAGGAAAGACGCCCGCGATACTCAGCGTAGAGAGTTGCATAGCCCGGGCTCTTTATCATTTAGCATTCTAAGCACCGTTTATAGTTCGTCGTCGCTTCTGCTTGACTGTATACATTTCAGTGCATACTTAGCCCGTTTTTGTAGAAAGGAATGGAATGTGTAGGAAGTGTGCGTGAGCGGGAAAGCAGATCCAGGGGCCGATTCCTTACATTAGCAAACAATAGGTTTGAAGGAATTTAGTGAGATATTTCTCAACGTCAAGCTTGCGCTTTCCATTCTGAAGATGAAACCCTAATTCTCCTAGAGTATCAGCTATGAGACGGATAATGTATAACATAAGATTATTGATTCACCTTCGCCGAGCTATCCTCATTCTTGAGCAGTAAAAATGGAAGAAAGAAAAGACTGTGAGAATGGGGAATGGAGAACTGCGTCTCTAGGTTAAGATCGCAATTGTGAGGAAGAAAATTGTCTGCTGAAAATTCATAGCGCCTAGAGGAATGTTTGTGACATTGATGCAGGGGATAGCAATTCATTGTCTCGTGTAGCTTGTCGGTAGCACGTCGTGGCGATTTAGAAAGCTTTCCTTATGGACCACGATGCTGGGTATGGACTATAGCTATGCTGATGCATCAGCGTTCTTGGCCAGGATGTCGGAAATCGTCAAACTTGGAAAAAGTGGCAAAGACCGAGATTTTAGGTTCAATAAATCGTATAATACTCCAAAGAAATACGACGGTTTTGTAAAGGACAACCCACACGAACCTGGACACGTGCGACTGTCGGATAGAATTGTCCTCCAGCAGGCGTAAATTAGATTTAAGACGCAAAATGTATGTAGTTTCACAGATTATATTTCGAAAATGCAACACATGGTAACATCGATAACGCGGGAACGCATCCTAGGCCTTGAAACCCGGGATTACTTTTCTTTTGCCATAATCTAGTGCAGTTTAATCAATAACCTGTGTGTAAAGGAAAGAACGTAATTAATCTACTTTATGTATTAAAGCATTCAAAATTATATTTATTAATCTCGCAAAAATATTACGAATACACGTATGAGTAGTCAAATAGTAACAATTTAAATCGTATTATATACATCAAGGATTGGTGTGATGTTGCGTACCTCGCTATTTGGAACTTTTATTCATCGTTCAACTATTTATGGTCAAAAATGTGGAAGAGACTCTGCATTTCAAGAAAATGTGGGCAGATTGTACTTGACCACCATTATCTTTTTATAAATCAATCAAAGAAATGTAAAGAACTATATCTTTTTGGACATCCTATTACACGTTTGGAGGGTACATTCAATCCCTAGTCCGGATTGTCACAAATGTTGGAAGTTTGATTCCAGTAAATATATATATATATATATATATATATATATATATATATATATATTTTTCACTTTTAAAACAAGATTTAAAAGTGCGGGTTGTTCTCACGGGTCACACTCTGGGCATATTAGATTATTTTTGTTATTTAAAGTCGCATCAACATCTCGGTCATTAGCGACCACTATTGGAATGAACGTTATGGTGTCTTTGAAAATGAAACGATATAAGGGTGAAAGGACGAACACAAATACAACCATGCCCGAGACGGGACTCGAACTCACGATCCTTTGGTCGAAGATAGCTACGACACTACTGCCTTAGCTATCTCGGCCACTGGATCGGCGCATACTAGATTATTTCTCCAATTCATCTTTAATATCTACACGGTTAGATATTATGAAGCAATCGGAATATGCGATCTTCCAATTAAGTGATATTCTTTTTATTCTTACGGTCTTAATTTCTGAGCAATCCTCCGTTCAGTTCAATATTCTGTTCAGTTCAAATGTTAAATACAACGTAAATATCACGTTAATACTGTTGCAAATTTTAATTTAAACAGGCAAGAAACCTCGACAAAATGTTTCCGTTTGGGGTAGCTGACAGAAATATTGCGTGCACTGACTTTACACATTACATTACACATTGCGTTTACTCCCAGTTCGAATATCTTTGCTGTTTTCTCTGTAAAAACGTGTTTTTGAGACTTTTCGTGCCCAATCATTCAACATGTCTTGACGTGGACGCTAGCTGATGTCGGGCACGTACACTTTTCAACTACTTCCTTCCCCATGATACAGTTGGTAACAAAGTGCCCAATGCCGTGTACGCCTTTCGTGATTGACGGCGGCCGCGTGCGTGGAAACGTGGGCGGATGCGGCGCGTGGGGCCGGGCGTCCAGAGACTGGGTGGCGGTCCGGTCCAGCCCCAGCCCCGCGCGGCTATTTCTGCCCGCGCCACTGGCCCGCGGGACGTCGCTTGCACTTCTCGCGCGACAGCTCGACGCGACGCGACGCGACGCGACGCGACGCGGCGGGGCGTGAGGGGTGGGGGTGTGGAAAATAGTGATGATTCATCTTCGCCCCGCCTTCCTAGTAACGGTCGTTAAGAACCTCCAGTTTATTTGCATTGATTTCTAGACCGACTTAATGTGTCCTCCCTTTCCATTTTCTGCTTCATTTATTCCTAGCACATTTTCCTCTGTGGATTTATAGATAACCTTTTTTGTTCGGGCATTTATTTCATTTAGCAGTGATTGTTTATGCCTGAAGGTAATAAAACTGAATTTTAATGATTGCTTGTTTCCTGGTGCGTGTGTATCCAGATGAAGTACTGTTTTAAAACCTTAATGTATGTGTTGTCTTCACAGGTTTTAAAGGCGTTGCTGGAAGTAACATATCACAAGTAACATATAAAATTCATGAGACTATTTTCACAATGTCGTGGTGTGAACAGAACCGGGCATCTGCTTTAATTTAACCAAAATATCACTAGTATAATGAATGTCGTCTACAGAAGCAACAAAGCAAAGAGGCTGGAAGAAGAGTCCAAGAATTTTAATGTATGAAGACACCGTTATAGCACCGCAGAAAGGGCTGTCGACGTGACGCAGTACGACGTGAAACGCGAGCGCGAGCCATCGCCATTGCCATTGTCCACCTGGCCCCTCCCCCCCCCCTTCCACCTGGCGCGCTCCCGGACTTCAAAGCAACTCGCGTCCGCTCGCCCTGCGCTTCCCTAATATTCCGCTGGTTTTGCATCCAGGACTTGCGTCCGTCCGCACGCATACAATTTCTCCGAATCTCTTCCATTCCTTTGAGGAACTAATTTCCATTTTGTTTGAGATTGTCGCAAGTCATTTCGTAGAGTACAAATGATGGGATACAATTCTTTTCGGCATCTTTCAAACATCTCGTGGGATGAACGCCTTCAGGCTTTCCAATCTGGGAACGTCTACTACATTTCGCGATCTCTCAGCATCTCTTGTGCATCCTTCCGTGCCGTTAAATTTGGCGTCCTGAGCCGTGTTCGTCCCCGGGGGGGCGGGCGCGGCGCGCGAGGAAGAAGCGTGTGGTGAATGGCGCCGGCGGAAAGAGCAGTGGTCGAAGAATTAGGTGTTCGCCGGCCGTGTGGGAGCGAGGGTGGCGGGCGAAGGAAGGCCGCCGTGATGCTGGTCTTTCTAGCGCTGCGCCCCTCTCGATTCCCGCCCCCTCTCCGCATCCGCCCTTGCGCGTTGCTGCGCGCGATTGGACCTCCGCCCCTGTTCTCTCTCGTCATCCGCTCCTCACTCCGTCAAGGCGGCTTCGCGGCACTTTGTTTCTTGTTTCGTCCCCGTTTTCCCAGATCTTGTGATTTCCGAGGGCTGCGCCTCGCCGCTCGTTTCTGCGCTCCCGGCCAGCTGCCGTCGTAAAGTCGCCGTTTCCATTCCGCTCCGCCTTCGGCTGGGCGGGGCGGATGCGGGGGCGCAGCCAGGACTGTTTTAAATTTTTTAATGGAGTTAAATCGCCGACTGCGTTTTTTTTTTTTTTTTTTTTGAGAAAGAAAAATACTCAGATTCAGCCTTACAGTTCAAAATTCAGTCTTGCTATTCCAAATAGGATTCTACGGTTTTCCGATACCGTTTAACGTGAGTGAAATGCCATTTTTGATCACAATATTTGACATGATAGAGAAACGTCGTAATAATGAATTGGACCACTAGTAAACAAACGGAAGTGGAGATACATCACTAGAAATACGCCCTTAAAATCCAACGTAAGGTTAAGGTTATAGGCAAGGAAACTACGAGACTCTCTCTCAACACGATCGCTCGCATAGTGTTTTAAACTTTTGGATGACGATTTGCGTTCGAATGCACACGCAAGGCCGCTTTTGAAAATATAATTAATTGCGGAATATATTTATTATTGTTATTATTATAATTATTAACTGGTTATTTACATTGTTTATCTCTTATAAAATAAAAGCCAAAATTTCCCGGTAATGTAAGCTTCACTATGCGCACGTTTTGTTGCTGTCTCCTTTCGCTTGTAGTGGTAACAGAGCTGGCGGTGAGTTACTATATTATTAAAAATGCAGACAAATCAAATCTGCAATTAGTTTATCGTTGCAAATAAGTTTTTCTATAACTCTGGAACGAAAATATCTAGTTTTTCAAATTTTGATAATCTCCCGCATTTCTAAATTTTATTATTATTATTATTATTATTATTATTATTGTTATTATTATTATTATTATTATTATTATTATTATTATTGATCTTGCTGTTTTAACTTTGAACTATTTATCTTTAAAGTGTTGGGATGGGATCCTGGTACTCAAGAGAATGTGAGCAAATATTCTTCTCCCCCATACGTCATGTACAGTTTTTACTGTTTTTTACCAAATCAAATCAATCTGAATGAGACTTCAGCATATTGATTTTAATGCTAAACGTCACCTCGTGGCTTGGTGGGACTAAAGATTCTCGTTTATTAGATTTTATAGTTTTCATCTTTTTGCTATCTAGAATCATTTTATCACATTCACAAATGAGTTCCAAACTGCTAACTTCTTTTGATTAAGTATCTCTTTAAAGGCAGTGTTACAACTCACTTCGAAGGCTCAATAAAAATACTCTTTAGCTTAGTCTTCATTTAACTGTGGAAAAGTAATCTTAAATGTTTAAAACCTTTAATTTATTGTCTACAGTTTTTCAACACTTCTAATTTAATTCTAAAAGTGAAAAGGCGCCATACCTAAGAATCACGTTCAATTTGTAGTTTCTTCATAAAAGAATATTTCTTGAAGGATGTACAAAATTTACCTTCCATTCTGTAAAACTGTGACTAAACTAACTTCCTTTTCCTGAAGGATATAATGCTTGTTCCTTGTGCCAATAGGTCCACTCTTGCGATCTCTAGTTTACAGAGACAAGATCTCGAGCCATTTGTTTTTAGATCCCATATTTCTCACCAAATCATGGAGTTCATTTGACGAATAAAATGAGGTTCCCTGCATTCATAAACTCTGTACACTTTACTAATGTGTTTTTAGCAATATCTTCATTTCTATCCGATTGAAACTCATCAGTAGCACTCGCTTCTTGAATGTTAATGTCTTCCCAGATAATGTCAGAGTTGGTACCAATAGGTAAGGCTATGATAAAAAGGTCTGAGAGCATTAGGGATAATCTGCTATTCAGTTTCATATTACTTTGTGAAACTTTCATATTATTCAGAAGTAGCAATCATGAAAATGATTGGTAAGTTCTCGTCAAAACTTAGGAATAGTTAATTTCTTGAAGCTTCGGTCGCCTTTCATTGAGTGAACATCTACATTGTAATTTTAACATTAATCGTCCAAAATCATAACAAAATGTGTATCTACATTTGGAAGGTCTAAAAAGTAAATACATTTCTCAGTTGGAGTGTAAACTGTGACTGTAAAACTACACAACCACTCCTAGCAATGAACATTGACTAGGATAGGTTCCAGGAATAACCAGATACGTACGAGTTATGCCAAATAGTATTAATGAGTAGATAAGTAAATGTATCAGATAACCAAAGTACTCTTCCCTCAACACTAATATGCGGAGTTGCCGAATGTGATATTGAAAAAATACCAAAAAAAGGGTCACGATGGAACTCTCCTGTGGGCAGGTATTTAATAACCAAAATTGACAAAAACCTGATAATTTAGTCTTTGTTATCGCACCACTGTTGGTCAACGTAATTCGTACACTGCATAGGTCGCAACACGGAAGTATGTTCCGAGGGAATTGTGGCGATTCGCGAACCCCGTGACGTGGATCTCGAGTGTCCAGTGAAGCTCTTGGCTAAGGCTGCGTGCGCCCGAGCGCTGAGGCAGCAGCTGGCCAAGGCGAGGCGCCCCCCCCCCGCTCCCCTTCTTACACCGGACCAAACGCTTCGTTTTGAGGGTAAAATATCGCCTACGTAATATTCACTTTTGAGTAACGGCCAATATTTTTAGAAGTGGGTGACCTTGCTTGCTATTTCAAACCACGTTATCGTGGATTTATGTGCTGCCGGTTTCAAAATCTGGGTTCCAGTTTATCTTTCATAATAATCTTCAAAAGTGACGAGATGAAGTCGTGTCGTCCAGGACAAATTAATGCCGGAGGGCAGTGCAGATTAACGTGGAGGGAGTGTTCGAAGGACTACTGTTGCAGTTGCAGAGGGCTACAATTGTGGTTCAACACATCGACGGCCGAGTGGATGTACACCGGTTACTATCTACTAGTCGCGCGACTTTTCTTGACGTCTGAGCTCCCTAGTGCTCAACTCAGCACGACTCGGTACGGTCTGGTCACAACATTGGTCTCACACGGAACGGCACGGCAAGATTGTCAGGGCTGCCAAGTTCTACTTTCGAATGAATTCAGTTTTCGCTGTTGTGCCCTGTGATTTATTCGATTCGGATTTTGGTAATATCATATCTTCTTAACAAGCAATATTATCGTTATCTAATCATTTTCACTTGTGGTTGCTATTAATTGTGTTATTTGTTATATTTTATCGTCTATAATGTCCTGTTGTATTAAGAGCGAAAGAGGCGCGAATAGTATTAATAATGTTACAGTTGGCAACACCCGTTGGATGTGACGTCGGGAGAAGCCTCCTCTCCCCGCACTCCCCGCTGGGAGACGTCAAGAAAAGTCGCGCGACTAGTAGTAGCGTGGGTACCCTGTTGGGGGATTCTTGCCGGAGATGAGGTTGTGAATTCCTGGACATTCTTTTCAATGCAAACACGTGGCCTCATTATTTCGGTAAAAGAGTCTCTGACAAGTGTGTGGGACGAAGTTCATCCGTTCATGCCGAAAGTGTCCCGAGGACGATTTGCTGTCCGGCCGACGGCACGTCCGAGGCATAGTTGCCAAGTACCTATTGAATCCGACCGAGTCTTTGATTTCATTAAAAATTTCTCTGCCTCTACCTCTCTCCCTCTCTCTGCCTCTACCCCTCTCTACCTCTCTCTCTCTCTCTCTCTCTCGCCTCTACCCCTCTCTCTCTTTTGCCTCTACCTCTCTCTCTCTTTTGCCTCTACCTCTCTCTCTCTTTTGCCTCTACCTCTCTCTCTCTTTTCTTTTGCCTCTACCTCTCTCTCTCTTTTGCCTCTACCTCTCTCTCTCTCTTTTGCCTCTACCTCTCTCTCTCTCTTTTGCCTTCCCTCTCTCTCTCTCTCTCTTTCCTCTACCTCTCTCTCTCTCTTTTCCTCTCCTCTCTCTCTCTCTCTTTTGCCTCTACCTCTCTCTCTCTCTCTCTCTCTTTGCCTCTACCTCTCTCTGTCTGTCAGGGAGGATCTGGTGGATCGGTACTCAGTTTCATGATGCATTTGCTACATATTTTAATAAACTCTCAACATCATCTGTACGTTTTCAAGGGAATTTACAATACGTAGTAAACATTTATTGCTTAGTTCATTATTTATTAAGATAAAACTCGCCAGTCATGTGTTTTCGTTAGAAAAATTTGTTTAGACACCTCGTCCAATGTAACGTGTCCACTACAGTTGTTTTACCGTGAAATTGTTCGTTGATAGCCCTTTCATAAGGGGTTTTGAAGGGGCATGCCGGCGACCACGCGCCGAGTTGCAAGAGGCCCTAGAGCAAGTGACGGCCTCAAAATAGGGCGGAGGAATGCCGTGCAGCGGGAGCGGGAGCGGGAGCGGGAGGGCCGTGGGAGTTCGCCAGCCAGCGCCGCCTGCGAGGTCGCGCTCGATCGCTGCGAAGGTGTTCGCGGCAACGCGCCCTTTGAACTCGACTGGCTTCCCTGGCAGCGAGTGCGCCCCGTTGTTTATGCTGCTGCTCTAACCCACCTGTTTCAGATAAACTTGAGGCCCCTTTCCGCTTCGACATAATAGCCTTTGGGCTCCATTGATTCTCGGCTCCGTAACTCACGTATTATACTGTGCAATTAGCCTGTTGAATATAATTTCTTTCCTTGTATAAATACTAAAGGTTTAGAATAATGCTGTTATTCTCATTTAAGGTCTCTAACCTTCAAAACTAATTATCAAAACATTTGTATGAGGATGTATGTCTAGTACGGTTTGCGAAATAACACAGGTGCACGATTCCGGATAAAGCTATTGGAAAAAATAATTAACTTTCCTCAATTCCTTTTCATTATTGATGCGAATGCCAGGAAGGCGGATTATATTCTCATTAACGGTGCTGAGTGTTTTCTTCTAGATCGAAAACTAACAAATGTGACTTATTTGACTCTTTGGTCCTTAACGATTTGTCAAGAGTCTCCTCCTTCAACGTGCGAACTCAGTAGTTCATGATAATCAAGTAGAGATTTAATGACTCGCAATTAAATCGCGTAATTCATGCTTTTGTCAGTGTGTTCGTCATGTCTTCCAGGGCTCTTGGATCTGCTGCCGCACCACCTGCTGCTTTTTCTCTCAGAAGCCATTCGTTTGTGTCAGCAGGCTGCGAGCTTTTAAATGAGTTCCCTCACTGTTTTGCTTAAGTGGGAGCTTACCCTGAAATGTTGCCAGAACGTTCAAACGTATGCACAAAGTGCGCCTTTTACCGTTGTTAGTTACGTTGTTTTGAAAACGGCAAGTGCGGTTATTGTTTTCCAGTTTTCTTGGTAATGCTTTTAAACAAATTCCTCTCGAATCTGCAGATTTATTGTGATTTTTTTAAACAAGCATAAACAAATTCGCGTCGTGGGCGAGAGGCCAACGAGAAAGAATAGTTGATGCTGATATCTTTTTGATTACTCTACACTAAAGTATTTTGGTGTCACCGTAAATTAATCTGAAAGAAACATAAAGGCGAAGAAAATAATGGAAAAAATTGGCTTTCCAACGGACATTTATTTCTCTTCTAAAATTTATTTCAGTAACTGATACCTTTCATAAAGTCCTAGATATTGTATTTTTCTCTTCTTTCTCGCATGTAACAATTCTTTTTGCTTTCGCATCCGATTAAGAACATTAGCATGTAGAGTTTTTAAAGCCCAAGGACTGCGTCAGAAATGGCGATATTAATGCATTTCAAAGGCGTCTATTCGTTTCTCCAAATCAGAGTTTCTACAAGCTTTCACAAATACCGATAACGAGAAAGGAATACCTAATCTAGGTTGGTAGGTAGGTTGATATCTGAAATTATAATTAATTTGCCGTGTTCGTTGCCAACTTGTAGATATAATATCTCGTTTAGTATCACATATTATCCACAAGAGCACCTACATATTTGAGAAAGGATTCATACTCACTGGCTTTACCGTTCATGAAGATGTCTTAAAGGGAAGAAAAAACGTTTTGAAATTTCGTTCGAAAATACGATAATTCGTGTAGAAGTACCCTTTTAAATTTTCATGTTATAGAGTAGAACCTTATGAATGAAAATTATGTAGCATTCAATTTCTAACTTTTTCTACACTGTTTACTGTACAGTACATAAACAAACTTTAAAAAATGTCTCAAAAATTCTTCCAAATTTTTATTTTAATTTGTTTTTTGAATTCAGCAATATAGGATCATAAGCGAGTGCGAATCCTTTTGTCGTCGAACTTCGTATTTTTTAGAAAATTGCAAAAAACTTGAATTTAAAAACTTCCATATTGATAAGTGATATTTTTTTCTTATTAAAATCTGTCTTAAAAAATTAAATCTTTAACGAGATTCTTGAATTTTTTTAAATGTTTGGTTTTCGCATAATTTTTGCTTCGGGTAAAGAAAATTCATAAAATGATTTTACTTTCTCGCGTTACTTCGTAAGAAGAGAAAATATTTTAGTCGTTCGCCAGAAAATGGCGGTTATTCGACATAAAAACACTTATCTTAAACCCTAGTAATGAGAAATTGGATAAATCTTGTTTCTATGTATCGTAAATTAATGTATCACGTTGTGTAGTCAAAATCCATGTTTTGTAGGTCTGTGATTGCGAAAATGGATTGACAGGAAAACATCCTTCTGGTCGACGCTAGCGCCTAAACCGTTCAGACGATTTATCCTGAATAATAGAATTGCTCTAAAAGCACTCGAGCTCGAATGATTTTGAAACGTATATTATATTTTTTATGGGTACTTTACACGAAGCCTCAATATTTTCAAAACTTTCCCAAAAATAGCTCCAAATGTTTTCATTAAATTTTATCTTTGCAGGGCGTAAATAATTCTTAAAAAGGGCGCGGGTCTCGTTTTTTGTTGAAATCCCTGATTTTTCGAAAATTGTAAAAGTTCAAAATCTTTTCGGCGTCTTTCCACTACTAAAATATCGAATTTATATATATATATATATATATATATATATATATATATATATATATATATATTGCAATTTTCAAAAATACACAGAGTTCTCCGAAAAGAGGATAAGCACCACCTTTATAGATACAAACAGAAAAAAAATTCAGAGAAAGAAAATGTGGAACCTTTTTTAATTGTATTTTACTGTGGTTTTCGTATTGCGATAGTGCATATAAATGAACGTAATAAATGAATTTCCTTAAGACATGGATGGGAGAAAATTTTAACGAATTAATCTTAAATTATAAAATGAATTTTGTAAGTGTGTATATATATATTATAATATAAAGTTGGTGCTCATACTCCTTTCGGAGAACTGTGTATTTTCGAAAATTGCAAACAATAACATCGCAAAATTACAATATTGATAGATTTTTTGTCTTAACTGAAATCTGTACTAAGAAAATTAATCTACAAAAAGGTCTTTGTTCAATTGTTCTAAAAAAAACAGTTTTCGCGTTATTTAGGTTGAAGTTAATGCAATTTATGAAAAAGCCTTCTTTAAAAAACTGCTCCAGGATTTTTAAAACCCTCGCGAATTTAGCAAAGGTCGCTTAAAATGGCGCAGGTCTCATTTTCGTGGAACTGTGAATTTTGGAAGATTCTAAAAGTTAGAAATCATGCGAGAAATGTATGTACTGTTGAAGCACCGGACTTTCTCAAAAACGGCTTCATTTTTTTTCTCGAATAGAAAAAAGTACGCTTGTAAATATGGTGCAGGTGAGATTTTGGTTGAACTCTGAATTTTTGAAAATTGGGAAAGTTGCAAATAAATAAAGTATATGCTGCGGAGACCTCACTTAATATACTAAAACATTCAACTATTTACACAGTTTACGGTTTGTACATTCGAAGAGTCTCCATATGACATTCTGATTACTTCTCAACTTTTATGTTCATGGTATGGACATTTAAACGCAATATGCTTAGTGAATATGAAGTCTTACTTTATTTTTAAAGATATGTCAATTCTCCTCTCCTTGAAAGATGGAAACCGGTCAGTGTTTTCTACAAACGGCTCTCGTTCTGAAAGTTTGCACAGTAGTTCCGGTGAATTTCAATATTTGCTGAACTGGATTTTTCTCACATGGAACACCACAACCATGGAATATGGCTATAGTACCAATTTCCTCGAAATGTGTGTTATGATTTTCGTGTCGCTGTTGGATTTCTTCCGAAAACTTTGGGGTTGGGCGACATCATATGGAATCCTTCTTGGCATTGCTCCGTGGGCTGAAAAAGTTTCTAAAATACGAATAATTAAATTGCGTAAATTAATGCCAACACTACAGAAGTGGCAGGGTGAGACACTCGCGAACACAAAGGCGATAATCTCACTTGATAAAATTCGAAAATGGAGAAGCGAGAAGAAAAGAAACAACACCGCCAACAGTGTACTAGATATGAATTTCTCAATAACAACAACAACAAATACTATCCACTTTTAAATATACTTAAAATAATTACATGAATGCCATAACATTAGCTTCCTGTTCAAACTTAGAATAAGTAATCTTAATTAGTATGTTCTGCTAGATGTACGTAGCATATTGGACGTTCTTGTACGGGTCACAATAAGTTACTGGGAGACAGTTGGCGACAGAAATAGTAATTGTCAGCATAGGGCCATGGGTTTGTGCTGTCTGAGGTGCTTTAGCTCCGAGACTAGCCATTTTCGCCTGCAGCGTAAGTGAATAGGAGGGCTATGTCACTGCGCATTACGCGAAAATGCGTCATGGTTACCACAACAGTCACGTGATCTCGTTTAGAAGACATGGCTATGACGTTAGAAGAGAAGAAAGTGAAGATATTTGGCAGAGGTTCTCCAACGCTGCCCTTCGTGGAGAGAGGAGATGTAAGGACAGGCGCGCTCGTTGCCGATCCGTCACGACGCAAGCATAGGGGAATCATTTAAGTAAAAAGAAGAATTGTGGACTCAGGGATTTTATTAGCAGTTGCTATTCGTAGGTTCCTTTATTATCATGTGCTGCATTAGTTGGTAGTAGTATGAAGTTGAGTTTGCATTTCACATCCTTCACCTGTCGAGCCGCCACTGGCCACCACGAGTTAGTTCTGAGCCCGCTCTTCATCTCCCTAGACATTGCCTCCAGTCCATTTCACCGCCAGCATTTGAGAATTAAACTTCAAAACGAACTACTACTTCTGTTAGTAATATTGCTTCAATTTCTTCTTTTAGAAGATAGTATTTAATGGCTTACAGTTGTCACTAATAATAATTTTGAAGGAATAGAGGCAGTGAATTTTAATTTTTCAACTTATTTTTTAGATTATTTCGGTGCTGTTAAATTCGCCAGTTCTGAACTGTATATTTTTTATAGATAAAACCTTTTATAAATACAATATACTTCATATTATTGTAGTTTTGGTAGTAATCATATTTTTGACAGTATATTATTATTGGGGCAGTTGGTGTTGCAGTCGGTCCGGTCCGGGACCAGGGTTGACATCCCGGTCGATCCATTTGGACCAAGGTTTGCAGGCAGATTCTCATGGGGTTCTTCCGTTTCCATGCCTCTCCTTCCTCCGTTATTTCATCGTCATTCATTTCATACCTTCATAATCACACACCCATCAAAATTATTCTCTCATTTCTGGTACGGCAATAAGGCTTAGCTGTTGGCTTCATAATAATGTAAAGTTACTTCCATTTTAAAAAGTAATACTTCTTGACATTTCCAAAACCTGATATTGAGATGCAATAAATCTGAAATTGTCCCGTATCTTAAATCATTTGATTGTGTAATAAGATCAAATTATTATTTATGATCAAGAGTAAAATGTAAGTAATGTTTAGAAGGTTGACTGAATATCGGAAGTTAAATTAATGTATTTAGTGTACCTGCGTTTTTTACTGCAAATTTTAAGTAGTTCTGAAATCATACATCGAAATGCCTGACATGTGTTTTTCGCCACGGCGAGTATCTCCCTCATAGCAGCCCCGGACCGGTGAAAAGTGATGGGACTCTTGGACCGGTCGGCGGACGGGCGAGGCTGATGATTGATTGCAGTGGGGGGCTCTGGGGCCTAACATAAACATTGATATCTTTTTTCATGTCCTAAGAAAACGAACAATTTTTTGTTCTTCCCTAACTTTTATTTGCCGTGAATTTTTCAGGTTCATATATTCATTGTGAAACTTGAATTAGTTTCATTTGTACTTAGGTGTTGATTAAAAGAATGTCTGATTTTTATCGTCTTCCAATATAATAATAATTTATGACTAAAATAGAGATTGTTTGAACCCGTTGAAAACACTATAATGTTCGCGCAGTTGTGAAAAACATGTGCGAATTAATACAAAATGCTCAATCATTAAAAGAGTACTTTCAGAAGGTTTGTATTTTAATTTTTTCCGACACAAAATTTTTCTTCAAAATCAGAGCGAGATGTATTTTGTTATTTGTGAAACATAAAAGTATTTTTTTCATATGCTATCCTTGAAACATTTATACAAAGAATGTGCAGTCTTCGAACTTCAGACTTTTGGAAAATCGATACTCCTGTACAGACTTTTAAATGGTGAAGACAATAGAATCATTAAATTCCCCCCGAAAATGTACACACTATTGTGAAAGCATAATGAAAATGCCACCAGTAAATGAAACGAGGCGTTTTCCAATTTGAGGATTGTAATATTTTTATAAAAAGATCTAGAACTTCATGTTTCGTTTCATTTACATGATTTATGTGAATACACATGTTCACTTCACCAGCGCTAGCCATGAACTGCCGGATATAGCACTAGACCCCAATACCTACAGTACACGCTAGGTGGCAGCACTAATCATGACAAGGATCAAGGAGTTCAAACGGTAAATAATAATGTTTGATGTAGAATCAAAGGAAATCATTATTTTAGTTGTGCCAACTTTAAAAAAATCTTTCAATTCATGTGGGCATTTTAGTATTAATAAGTTGTTTTATTCTGGAAATCGCTTTATTTATTAATACCTGGCAACGTTTTATTCGTAAATGATCTCGTATTATCTCCCAGCAGCCGCTTTTTTGTTTTAATATCACATTTACTTATTCATTGCAACTTTACTATACTATGTACGTACGTTCTGCATTCGCAAAATGCATCCAAACGAGCTTTATGGAGGCTATCTGAATTTGAAAGAATCCTATTTTCTGATCGGCATTTACTGTGCAATTTATTTAAATGGATATTCCATTTTAGGTTTATTTGAATTCCCAAATATTTTGCTACCTTAACATCAGCCAATTGCATATTGTTCTTTTTCAATGGCTTTTTTCAAGTATTGGAAATGCAAATCTGCTTAAACATAGATTTGCCTTCGTTTACTGTTAATTTGTTATTACGAAATGAGTTTCAAGCATCTAAAATCGTACTTATTATTTGTTTTGCAAAGATTATTTATATAATCGGCAAAGAGAACTAATCCTTCATTAATAATAGACGAGGGGATATCGTTCACTTATTGAAGTAAGAAGACACGGCTTAAGTTCAAACCCTGTGGGAGCCCAGCTGGAGGAGGATACCCGGTTGGGGAAAATCCTCGCAAGCCGACGTAGATAGGCGCCGGATCTCGACAGCCAGCGCGAAAAGAATACCGCCACTTCCGGCAGTAAAAAATGTACTACACTTACGGGACTAATGGCCTTAGCCGTTGGCGCGCCCGGAATCACTAATCAATCTATTAAACTTTTGAAAGTGGTCAGGCGGAGGAGCAGGCCAATTGGCCTGAGCCTTACCCCCAATAAAGAAATTTATTAACCTAAACTGTTCAGACAATTTTCACCAAAATTGATTATTCCCAATCGATCTAAACGAATTCAAGACCCTGAGAATTTTAAACGGATAATTTTATTTTTGGGGGTACTTTACATGAATCATGCACATTTTTAAAAAAATCTCAAAAATGGCTCAACATTTTTCTTTATCCTCCCCCCCATACGGATACTGTAAAGGACATATAAAAAATGGAGCAAGTGTCATATTCGTTGAAGTTCGTTCAGAGTTTTGCAGGATTTCGAACGGTAGAGATGAGATAAAGTACATGATGTAGTACCGCCAGTTCACTTGCTAAATCGAAAAGAAATTACAACTGTTACGTAGCTAAGGCCTACTAATGGCCTCCACGTAATGAAAAATTGTTTCCCTAACAATTCGTAAGTGAAGTTAATGACAGTAAAAATTGCCTACGTTGAAGTATTCAACAACTTGGTTGATGTAAAAAATGGGGTTTTTAATAAGAAAATCGAGCTGTCATTAAGTTCACTTCTGCTTATTGAAAGGGAATACACCTGAAGCGTTCCATGGATTAAGTAATACTTCTTGCTAATTAAAATAAATTCTATTTATATCGTCTAAAATAGTAAAATATAATAACGATAGAATTAATAATTATTAACTATAATAATATAATAATAATATAATATAATATAATAATAATATAATATAATATAATATAATATTATAATAATGTAATACACCATGTACAAGAAGACATTTTTTTCACTAGGCGCACTTTCCTTGTAATTTCGACGATTAAAACGAGCGGACGATGTCAGCTTAGCTCCGATTCTTCGTAAAATCCATAGTGCGTTCGCATTGTAAAAAGTTGGTAAGAGGTAACTTCGACAGAAAAGTACTCATTCAAAAGTGTTCATAATTGGGTATGAATTTTTGAACGAGAACAGTGGGGCCTTTTCCATCCCGATGGCCTAGGAAGGTAATTTGTTTTCTCCCGAACGATGGTTGGGCGGGAGCATGTGAGCGGAGTGGTCATATTTGGGTTCGGGCAAGCTGCGAGGGTGGCGGCGGCGTTTATTTTGCGAGGCGGCGCTAAGCGCTCCTCGAGCGCGGGCGTTACTCCCCTGAATGGAATAAACAACGGGCGGCGCCCAGCGGCCCTCGGCTGGACACCTGCCAGAGGCCTGTCAACAGTTTACGGAAATTGGCAGTGATGCTTCCTCCGCCGAGCCCAACTACTTGGAAACCCTTTAACGCGCCCCGCCTACCCCACTCCCTCTTTTGTCCCCCCGCCCGTTCCTCCTTCGCAGCCGCGCCGTGTATCGCCGCCACCCCCCGGGCCCTCCCCTGCTCCCGCCCCGCCCCGCCCTGCACCGCCGCGCCGCGCCGGTGAGCCGGCCCCAGTCGGCGCCTCGGAGGGGCGGTGGCATTCCTAGCAGTTTACACGTGGCCAGCGTCTCTCGTTAGCTCCCGCGACTAATTTGTACCCATGTCACGGGTCAAAGCAAGGCATGCCGCCACCGCCACCGCCACCGCCACCGCCACCCGCCACCCGCCACCCGCCACCCGCCACCCGCCACCCGCCACCCGCCACCCGCCACCCGCCACCCGCCACCCGCCACCCGCCACCCGCCACCCGCCACCCGCCACCCGCCACCGCCACCGCCACCGCCACCGCCACCCGCCACGCATACATTTGAAGCACTTGGTAATCTTAATTTTTCAATGTTCTAATTTGTCTAAAGTCCTACTAAAAGTAAGCGTTTGATTGAACATTAATTTTGCGTTTACTCGTTTTATCCGTTTACCACAGGAACAAAAACGGCCCTGAAGTTTGAACAGAATGATTAAACCTTTCGTTTTCCTTTCAAGTTTTGACATTTTGTCAAATATTTGTTCTTAAGTTATTTATGTTTATAATCCCCATTTCATCCTAGTATGATAGATTTTGTAGATTCGTTTCTAGGGTGAAATGCAATAATTATATTTTAATATTCAAATCGTCACAATTTAATTGTTGAGATTTTATTCTTCAAACATTCTTTGCCAAATTCCGAGAAAGTACTATGGTTTTTTTGTTAGGCAATTATTTATATCTTCACCACATAATTCTTCAGTTGTATGTCATCACTATTTTCTATTCAGAAGTTAAAGTTAACACCACAATAGAATGTTATGAAATATTAAAGAATTAAAATAAAAGGTGTTTATATCTCAAACATGATATTCCTTCTTTTTTTTAATTTATTGGCTACCCGTTCTGCAGGTTTAGATACATGAAACCTAAGTTATTGGGTCAACCTCAAGCGAATGTGATACGTACGGCGTACCACTCAGATGTAAAATCAATTTTAAGAATAAATTTTGAATTTTGCAATGGTGAAGCGTTCGCCAGGTACTAGGTGCATTTCTATTAGGCTAGCAACGTGAATACGATGTTCTGATGAAAAGTGGCGGAAGCAATTTTCATGTTTTTTGATACTTATGGATTGAAAGTTAATACATTCAAGTATTTCAGATTACTTAAAGTCATTGTGAATTCGTGGCAGCAGGTTTATTGTAATATTTTGCATATGTGAGATTAATACGGTCTTTGATATACTATGCTTGAAATAAGATTAAGTCTGGGAGGTTTCCCAGGGAGGATTAGACGCTCGTAAGGGAAGGAAGTGGGTTGAATGCAGTGGGAGGTGATCATGTAATATGTTTTGTTTATGATAGTTTTATTGGACTGAGAACTCATGGGTCGAAAATCGATGTTTTGACAGGCGTGATGAATTGGGAAGGGGGTTAATTTGTACGAACATTGGGCGATTTATTAAGTTTTTTTCTAATTCTGGTCAACCTCGATAGTTAGCAGTGTGATCGCCGTCGCAGTTCACGCACATTTGGATTATAGCTGGCAGATTTGTGACATTGAAATAAGTGGTGATGCTGTTGACATTTAACCCAACACAACGAAAGATATTGTTGCAGTTTACCTGAAAATGCCCATAGCGTCGACATCGTTTACATGGGATGGAGTAACTAGCTTTCTTTCTAAATTGAACACGTATCATACGGTACACAAGTTTGATCTCATTATAAATGTTCTTGGAATATGGGTTTTCTGCTACGGTGTAAGTCTACGGTAACAATTTGCATAGGTTTTTCTTGATTTGTCGAACTGTCTGCACTCTCTAAGAAGTTAAGTTTCCTAAGCGTTCGAGCTCTTATTGAATGTCTTGATCACTGTAGCAAACGGGAAGGTCTTGATAACAATGGGCCGAGCTTTCTTCCCCAGGTCACGGTAGGTATGAAAGGGAAAGTTTTTCAGTTTCACATTATTTTCTGAAAGTCTGATATTCAAGAGAAGTTACAGTTTATATATACTCCATTTGGTTTCGTAAGGAGATACCCTGTGCTGATTGGTGAATGTTGTGGATGTTGGTATCTGGAATTGTTGAAAAGTGAAAATCTCTTTTTGGGAAATGTTGAAGTGAACTCTGTGAGGGGGTGAGGTCTTCACTGATTGCAGTGGACTGTAGGAAAGCCACTTGGATTGTTGAACGAATGAAATGCACTTTCACTTTCATCACGTATTTGCGGATTATTTAATAAAAAAATTGCATTAACAATTGCCTCTGAGTCTAGCTGCCCCGTAAGGAGATTTTCTGGTTGCTGATAGAACTACTCGTTGAAAGGTGGGGACTGCACTTCTTGAACTACGTCCCATTTAAAAAGACGCAATTTAATGTTTGGTTTCAGCTACTCACGTGCATGGCCACGAAAACGTGCACCAGTATTGTTGAGATTTTCTTAAGGTATTTTCGCCAAACGATTCCTGTAGTTCTTAGCCCCTGTGATTGTAATTGGCGAAGTGCAGCCTGAGCATATGTATGTACTAAACATTTCTGAACCGCATACTCGTTCATGATGTTTTCTGTTTGTGTTGCCCATCGCCCAAATTATTGCTCTGTTCCAGGTTCCCAAATATAAGCAATGATTAATGTTTGGGATATGTGAAGAATGCAATATAATAAATCAGATATAAAAAATATAATATATAAGATTTGTGACTAAATTGTATAAACTAACAACTAAACTGTCAATGATCGAAAAAGATGACACTCTCCTTTGGACGATACCGGTGAATGTGCTAATGCATTCGAGATGTAAACGGAGGAGTATTGTTGAGTTACATTTGCTTGCATTAGCTCTGGACGAAGCATAACTCTAAAACGAGAGTCGTATGTTGTCAGAGTTCTAAACATACACTAAATGCGCGGAACACATACAACAAGTTGTGTGGTGCATCTAATAGTGCATAACTATTTCACTAACGTCAAAAAGGCGCTTGGACACCCTCGGAGTGAGGCTGTCAGGATATCATGTAAGGGGAATCTTTCCACGTCTAGCCGGTGAGCAGTACAACGCAGACTATTTTGGTGGTTCCCTTCGCCTCTTTACGGTGTGTGCAATGAGTATTCTGTGAGAACGGCCGCATATTCTTCTCGCAATATGCAAACACGATAGTTAAAACAAACGTAGTGTTCCATTGTTTCTGCAACTGTTAGCACAGAGACGACGCGAGAGTGAAGAGTTAATCCGAAAATGACCGTTAACCGTGTGAGTTGATTGTTCCTAGCAGTGCCGGCGCTGGGCTTGGACCGACCGGACGATCGTCCGGGGCCCCGCAACTCATGAGAAAAAATAGTAAGAAATTGAAATGAAGTAAAAAAAGAAATTAGAACTCGGGAAAATTTTTTCATCATTTTGTAAGTCGTAGTACAGCACGGTCATATTTCATAAAAACATATTTTTTTACCTTAAATAGTTAATTATAGTCATTAGTAAATAATTAATAGTAATTAATTATAGTCAATAGTAGGTCTCTATGAACTGAATCGGATGACGCTAACATATAAATAGGTTCAACTAAAATTTATATTTATTAATTCATGTGTTCACCAAGGAGTAATTTTATTAAGCACTGACTAAACGCAACATCTTTTGAGCGTTTGAAGCTCACCGTGAACTCCACTCACTCCGCTCGGCGCCACGTCGCGACCTCCGGTTTTGGGGCGACGAATGCGGGAGCACGCCTGCGCCTCTCTGGCGGGGCAGAGGCGGGCGCTTAATGGTGGCCACCGCGACGCCAGCAACATTCTTGCGGCAGAGAACTCTTCCGTTGGAAATTCCACTCTCCTGGCCTCCTGGTCCTCGGAAGGGCCGACTTTATACCGACGCAGTTTAGTTTATTTCCGAGATGTATAATGTTCCGAGTTTTATGTTGTTCGTGGTTGCAATCTTTCTGCACTGCAGCGATTCGATGAAAAGATTTGTGAACTCGACGCGCAAGGTGCTCCCTCGTTTCTCTAGTCTTGCATCTCCGTGTACGGTTTGCCTTGTTCTTGTTGGCAGTCGTACATTGAGTAGGTGTTCGATTCTACGGAAAGTAATTAACACATCTTCCGTCCATGTGAAAACAAAGCGATTCTCTTATCTTGTATATGTTGTCTTCTTTTGTTGCTGTGGGAGTAAGCATTTGTATCCTTTTGTATCTCGTTCGAGCAAAGAAGTGTGAATATTTTCACAATGTAATATTAAATCGAATAAACATTACCATTTCGTTGTTAGACCTTTAATTATTTTGACTGTATGTTTGTTAACATTGTTAATATTCTCATTGTGACTATTAATACAGTGTTAAAATATAGATCATGATGCACTTCTTATTAGGATGTAAATCATAGGTTTTGTCTTCTGAATTTCGATAAAATACTGAATTCTGTTGTATGTGATAATTCATTCTGTCTGATGCTTTCCCTGTGGAGTTTAGGAATATCGAAGTTCCTATTTCTCAGAGTTGTATTACTATTGAAATGAATGCATATTTATACCTTTTTTTTTCTTTTTTAGGTAAGCCTAAATATGAGACGATACATGCTGTAATGTACGTGAGTATATAAAGTTCTTTTGGATATGCATGCCAGTCACAATGGGTAAGACTTTTGGAAATTCTTTGCAAACTTCAACTCTGAAGAAATTAAATATTGATTCTTGGGAAACTTTCAGAACACTGAAGGTATAATCTTTGGTTTCGTAAGTGAAGTAAAATCAAGATTTAAAAATTCGTTGTCCCTTGCAGTTTCTTCTACATGTGTTGTCTCCGTCATTACTGCCTCAACACCTTACACTCCTGGATTTCAGAGTATACTAGCTGAAGCAGATTGTGTTGCCAGGGTATTTATAAATCACAATCTACTTGACTAGAAAAAGAAATCAACTGTATGTATAGTGTATCTCTGAGGTACATTACCCTCCCCCTCTTACCCGGTGTGACTTCCCTACACCGTCCCACCCACCCACCCACCTCCACTCTGCCCATCTTTACCCTGCCCGCACCTTTATGTTTCCTACAATTAACTGTAAATTTGTATGAATATATATATATATATATATATATATATATATATATATATATATATATATATATATTGAAGAAGTAGCCTAAATTATACCGGACGAAACACACTTCCTTTCAGTGAAATACGCAATGAAATCGGTTTGGCCGTTCAAGAGGATTCCCAGGCAAAAAGAGACCGACAAAATTGTAAAAACAATTGAACTGTTATTTTATTTCATGTAATAAAGCATACGAGACTCCTAAAATGCAGTTGCTTAGGAATCGCAGGCAGAGAGTACATTTTCCTTTATGTACTTTCAAATCCAGTACGATCAGCACCGTCTGAATGCGTGAAGGGCGGCGCCAAGTGGGGCGCTATGGGCGTCGGTGCGCGCAGGCGCCGCCGGGCCGCGCACCCGTCTCTCACTGAGTGCGCCCAGCTCCGCGCTGCAGCCGTCGCAAGTTGCTGGAGCACTCGCGCGGGCTACCAGAGCTTTCATTATTGCTGATGCGTCGCCTGCTCTGGGGGAGGGTCATATTACGCATAGCAACCAGTCTGTTTGGGAGTTTTTCAGTGCAACAACTTGTCAAATTACTTTCAAGTTGGCAGGTTTCAATTAAACCCCCACACGAGCACTATTCTTTTGGGTGATAGAAAGTTTGCCGTGCAGCCGATCCGAAAAATGATATACTGTTGTTATATGGTGTATATTGTCACGACTGCTGAATGACTCGTGAATTATGAGTCATGATCAATATCAATGGAAAAATAAAAATAGACGTGCCTTATGCCAATTTTCATCTGCGAGACAACACAAGTGGATTAAATGCCGTATGTTACGAGTTTGACTTTCACATCTTATATTATAGCATATTCAAATTATCATTTTGAGAAAACTGAGTTCTTGTTCAGAAAACTTTACAAAACTCCTAAAGGCTGGGATTTTATTTATTTATTATAGTCGCATCAACCGAAGGTTCTTAGCCACTCTACAATATTTTACATATTCGACATTTCTTTTAGCATTGTTTAAATTAGTACAGTAAAGTGATTACAATACCTGTGATATTATTTTAAAAATTCATAACTTGGCACCCAATCTTGGTTAATACGTTAAAATGTACAGCAATTCACTTATGTTTTATTAAATATATCAGTATTGTGTCAAAATCTTATAATATCCTGTTGGTAGGGCTTGGAATGGATGATTGCTTCGATTGCTCTCGTGTTAGGCGTTCTCTTTCATCCTGAAACTTAGAGCAGAAATTCACTATATGCGACACAGTTAGTTCAATCTTACGTAAGTCACAGATATTTTGTAACATTTACTTGGGCTACATATGTAGTATGCCCGATCGTGTGCTATGCGACAAGGGCACACATGTATTTAAAGGTTAAAGGTCGTGCCAATAAACCGCTTATTCCACCAGAGAGCTCATCAGACAGCATGAATACATTGTTGGGGTGAAATTACAATTTTAAATGTGCATTTTGTTCAAAATCCAGTAACGATCCCCTTCTTTTCTTGAGACTTTCTTTTCTGACATTGTACTATTTTTTTGTTTTGCTTCATTCTACAAAGAAATTAATTCTTTAACTCGCCGATTTTCTATTATGGAACTACTTTGGTTCTAAAAGTTCGTGTACGTACTCCTAAAAAAAACTTTCGCACCCAGAAACCCCCGACCGACCCTCTGCAAAGTTGATGGATGTGTCGCACACCAGCTACGCCAGTGATTTCTTTTCACGGTCGTCTGCGCGCCTGGGTGCCGAGGGTGGAGGCGTGACGTCGGCTCTGCCGAGGCAACGCGTTCGAGAAGGCCGCAGCATGGGTGGTCGTGCGGACACCGCCTCTATCGCCTGCTGTGGGTGGCAATGGGTAGATGAAGGGACGCACAAACGACACGCAGTCTGATCGCCCCACACATCGAGAGGAGAGGCGACACGGCATGAGGATGCACGCCGCAGGGCTCGCCGCACGCCTGCCACGCCCCCTGCAGCAACGTGCTAGACCCTCGCCGGCAATCGGCACCTCGGCCACGGGGCCGCGTAGACTGGCAGCGGGTCTGCCTTGCGAGCGACCCCGGGTTTGTGTTTGGAGGAGCAGGGAGCGCCACGTGTCGTTGAGAAGGCCCTGCCTGGCGCTTGCCTTGCCGAGAGGCCTTGCAGGTGCTGCGACTGCGCCGTGGCCGCGGCATCGCCAACCTCTCCCGCTGGAGAACGATGCGATAGGGACTCCACCCCTGCCCACCAACATGCAAGAACTGCTCACGTGCAATGCGTATGGAAAGGGCTTACACAGGACACCAGTCGTGACCTTTGTAACTCCGCCCGCGATATCTGGATACGTAAGTTCGCCGACATGGCGGCTCGGACCCATGATAACATGTACCTTCTGTCGCCGTGTAGCGCAAGAAATGTTGTTTCTATAAATGTTAAATTAATCATTTTGTATGTGTGGTAACATCTACCGTCTTGCCAGCAATGATCGCAATCCTCCTTGTCCTGGTTGCAGCTGATATTTTTCCTTTGTCGCTTTGTCACTCATACTTACATAATACAGTGAATATATTGTAGTGCAGCAAGAACCAGAGATTTTCACCAAAAAATCGTATTTTGAAGCCACACATAAAAACGTAGATGTTTGTTTTATATATGTTAAATTATTTTCACATGTGGTGTAGTCAAAATTTACATTTTGTGAGTCTTTGGTACCAAAAAAGTTGTTCACGGTAAAACGTCTGTCAGTTGTTAACGCTATCCCCTGAACTCTTCAGACGATTATTTCCAATATTTTCCCTTGTCGATCTGGCCGAACCCGAGGTCTTGAGAATGTGAAACGGGTATTTCCTTTGGGGGTGGTTCTTTTGGTACTGTATTTTCAAAATGTTACTGAAAAATGGCTGCAATTTTGTTGTTTTTCCTCGGATATAGTTAATGGCATTTAAAAAACGTCGCTGATCTTATTTTCGTTGACCACTCTAAATTTTCGAAAATTGAAAGTTTTTTTTACGTATTCTTACATATACAATATTGCAGAAATCGATTTTTTCTTAATGAAATATGTTAAGAAATATGAATTTTAAATAACTTCATATACAATTTTTGGAAAACGTGATTAGTTTTCGCGTAAAATTTGCTTCAATTAATGCAGTTTATTTTATAAAAACCTCAAAAACTACTGCAAATTTTCTTGAAATTTTTTCACCGAGAAGAGGAAAGGAGGCTTAAAAATGCCTGTTTCATTTTTGTTCCACTCTCTGAATTTTCGAAAGTTGCAAAAATTACAATAATGCGAGAAAGTATGTCCTGCTGAAACCACTAGTTTGTTTGATTTTTTTTTTTACTGTGTGTGTGCATGTGTCTAAAAACGAACAACCCGAACTTGCTGCAAAAAGACCGAACGTAATTTCATGACGGGATCATCATCTCGCTTCTAACACTGCCTTATGCTAAAATTTTCCTTTCGCATGGTTTTTTTAATATTAAGGTCGTCAAAGAAGAAAAGTTAGTCATTAGGTAAAGCTTTGTTTATCATGTCTCTCAAGCCACTATTTACAGAGGCAATTGTGCTCTGATCTCTATTCTACACCAATTGAATTGAAGTTACACCACAGTTTCCCGTTTACGTTGTGAATTATTTTTTAAATATTAAATACCTAGCTGTACATGGTTTTGGAAGGTAAACGGATGAATGTTCAATAAACATGAATATTGTTCATTTCTTAATTCATGGAATGGTTTATGAGCAGATCCCTTGCTGTAACAAAAAAAGTTAAATGGCGTTTTAAATTCTACCAAGGGGAGAATTTCGCCAGCTTGTTGGAATTAGTCGCTTGATGGACTGATGGATCATGCGGCGTGACTCCATTAATCTTCACAAACTACAGTGTCAAATACGAAATGTTCCTCAAATGCCCCGGATTCCTTGTCTGTTTCTTTTCATTGTAATCTACAAATTAGCCAACGAACGTTACAGCGATGCCTGCTTGGCTACGGTATACCCTATTGGCAATGGGATGTATAATTGGGTGGGCAAGGCGAGTGCCAAGAGAAGGAACACAATGGAAAAGAAAAGCGTCGAGCCAGTTATTTCTTGTCAAGTGCCTGCTACTAAAAATACCTCGCCAGGGTCCACGAGAATTCGCACATAGTCCAAAAGAATTTCGACGGCATGCAGGAATATCCAAAGAAATTTTAACATAAAGCAAAGTGTTTCGGGATATGGCCCTCGTTAGGTTTGGCGAATTTTCGTGGCTTCATTTTCTTCAAAAATTAATCTTTTACCATAAAAAACGTATTTGAAGATGGAACTAGGGGTAGAAAATTCAAATATTTACTCGTACTAACGTTTTTAAAAAACGAACTAAACGCTAATCACTAGGCCGTATTATCAGCATGTTTTGATATGATCTAGGCCAGAAAATTAACAAGTAAAAACAGCATTAATGAAAAGAACACATTCTTTTATATCACAAACGATCTGAACGAACACGAGGCCTTTGGGAGTATCAAACGGATAGTTTGATTTTTGAGGGTTCTTTACATGAAGCCTCAAAACCATTTTCAAACACCCGTCTTCTACGGCGGCGCTCCGCCATTCGTTGGAATTGATGAGGGGATCTGATTGTAGCAGTTGGTCTACAAATTCGATCCAGTGAAGCGACGCCATCTCGCCGTGACAATCACATCAGGCAAATTTCAGGCACCTGGGGGATCGAACCCACGACCTCGTAAACACCGGTGCGCGCTCGCCGTAAGGCGCGGCCTTACGTCACGCGACCGCTCACCGCCTCAGCCTTTGGTCTTCTTGCATATTAATCTTAAAGTTATTGCACGAACAGGGTTTTCAATAGAATTTTCGTGTCATTTTCAATGGAATCAAACTTCCTAAGCAAAAGTTTCTAAAAGATGACGCCATGTTTTTCCTTAAACGTTTTTGAACGCATATAAGACACAATGAACGAAATTATGATAAAACGCCATTTTTTTGCCCGACAACTGCGCCGACAACTTGATTTTTAGGGAGTACACATACATTTGTTTGGAACATTTAACAAGTTACGATTTACCTTACATGCCGTTGTGGCTGGTACCCTCCAAAATCGGAGCGGCAGCTCCATCGATGCCAAGAATGTAATTTCCAAACATCATTTCTAAACACTGATAAAACTTAGAAAACTCATGTAAATTCATTAAAACTAAGTTTAATAAAGGTCTATATTCAAACATTATTTACATAATTTTTGGAATTATTTTATTTTGCCATTCTGGATTTAGATTCCTATTTTTAGTATTTTACCTTATTGTGGCCTTTTTCTTCCTTTTCCGTCATTATTTTCATTTTTTTCTCCTGGTACCGACCTTGATCAAACTGGAAACATAACTGGGCAACACGAATACTGTCACGTTTTGTCTTTTCTGCAAATGTAGATACCGATGCCAGGCAAGAAGTGTTAAAAATCTGCGAGAAAGTTGTTTTTCTTTTCTTTCGATTTCGTTCATGGATGCCGACAGATTTTCACACGAGAAGTTTCCCAGGCGAGGAATTCCATCCAACCTTTAATAAGGCCTCCAATTCCTTTCGAGGACAGACCTCTCTTTACATGACGACGGCCCTTCTCAGTGCTTGCACAAGTTTGAAGAACGAAAACAATTACAGTGCTCACCGATGCCAGTCAGTAAAGTGCACAATAGCATTCCGTTGAGACAGCGCCGCGAGTGAAACAAATTCGTAGCCATCATACTTAAATTTTCTTCGACACTAAGATTAATGATCAGTATTGAAACTGGAAAATAATCTCTGATGGCCAGAGGGAACGAAAAAGATTTCTTCCGTGTAATTTCTTATCTAAGTTTTAGAATTAGCATACAAATTTAAACCATTGTATACTATTATATTACAATTTTTTTAAAATGATTTTCATTGCTTATATAACTGCTTGCGCTCCTCTTTCAGGCTAAATAAATGTCTTTTTGCCTGCCTACTTTGGGTAAAATAAATGTCAGAATTTCCGAGCTCTATATGATTATACTAAATAAAATAATTTTATTTCGAAAATTTCCCTAGCCCAGCAACGTATGCAATACAGAATGATGTACAATTTTTCTGGAATGTATGCTCTCTTAATGTGAAATTATTAGCATATTCATAACTTAATTATTGGATATCGCTTTGAGCAGCATTTTCCAAATACTTACGTTACGTTATGTACGTTCATAATAAGTTGAGATGATCTGTCGGTCCCAGTTCAAAAGCAGCAAGTAGCATCGATAAACGCGACGACTTCAACAAAACGTATCACAAACGATAATTGTTGCTCGAGATCACACACACACACACACACACACACACATTTGTATGCATAACGACGCGAAATGACTGCATGGAGAAGCACTCCACGCACACAGAGGACAATAAACACGGAACGAGACTCCCTTCCAAGGCGGTCAATCTTGCCACCAAAGGAACAGCGCGCAACTAATGCATGCTTTGAGTCAATGCACATGTCGAATGGCAACCTATTCGCCAAACATCCTAACTAATGCATTAAATATCGTCAAGATTTGACTGGATTTGTGTACATTCAATAACGCACGGATTCATAAAATGAAGATATTTCGGGATTCAGATGAAAACAGAAAACGACCCTCTCCCGGCTTGGAGTCGATTGAGAGTGACCGAGCGGTAAAGTTGCCGTACAATGTTGAAGACTCGTGCTTCCCAATGTTAAACGTGGCAGCATCGTGTGAGAGGAGATCGTCGCATCGGTGCACTGCCTGGCTTGTATCTTCAGCGCCCGACGAGTGCTAGATTTCGATCGCTACAAAATCTCCAGCGTTGAATGACGTTAAATGGAAAATGTAAACTCCAAACGTGAAAGAATTTTACAATTAGCTGAAGTTGTTGTGCAATCGTGCAACTTAAGCACGCGTCGCCACTGCGTACAGTGTAGGTATCATTTAATGCATTTGGGGACACACAAACTTGAAATGATCTCTGAAGTTTCTCGAAATCCAGAGTTTTCTAGTGTAAATATATCCTTCCTACTTGTGCATATACACTAGAGATTTCAGATTAGTGTCAGTAGCGATAGTTATATTGACGTTGCCCTAATGATAAGGAAATGACAGTTGAAGTAGCAGGACGAGCGGACTTTTTTCACGTTAATATTTAACAAAAAACGAAAAGCTTAGCGACTGATCGTTGTTGCATTTATTTGTTGCACGAAATATTTGTTAGTGCAAATTTTTCGCATTGCCTGTTCATAAAGCCACGTGCCACCACTGGATTTACATAACCCTTACAAATAATATATGCTGTTGGAGCAACAATATTTAAACATGCTTTGGTAATTCCCAGGCGAAAAATTCAATTTGTTTTGTAATTTAAAAGTTGAACTATCATGTTTAGATATATTGACGCCCTTTTTGTTTTGGCATAGCCCAAATAATGTTAAAACGGTCGTTAATAGGAATTGATGAATCATCACTTCAAGAAACAAGTTGCCGAATGTGAGATGCTAGGTATTCTCAATATAAAATAGTACCCTTATTCAGCCCGCAGATAGACCAAAACACGAATCACAAAATTATATATTTAAGAATAGAATGGGCTATGTCCAATTATTGATTTTTAATTTTTTAGGAACAAAACTGTAAGTAGAACAAATTGGAAAAGGAGGTCAATTCGAGGCTAAAGATGAATGAAAAATACCTTCATTTCAAGATATGAACGTAAAAAATCCACTTGAATCAAGAACAGAAATGTAACTTATGAAGTACAAAGCATCTTACACATTTTTAATTTTGAATAAAATAATAAAACTAAAATGTTTCAGGAAATTTAAAGCCGGTAAAGAATGATAACTTAAAATCATTTCCTTCAAAGTAAAGGAGTCTTCTATTGACTTCTCGTGATCATATTTGGAAAATCGATTTGAGCAAATAATATATATATTTTTTAATTGGTTATTTAAGGTCGCATCAACATCTTAGGTCATTAGCGACCATAGCAAATAATATTGTTATGATCGTTTTCCTCATCAAAATCATCAGAAGAATCCTGCAGTGGAGGTCCCGTCTTCTTTCATATCTTTTTTTTTTTCTCCTGTTGATCCTGTTCTAAGTTCTGGAAATAGTACCTTCTGCTGTTTATTCCTCAGTAAATCTGCGTTTCATTTTCTCCTCTTTTGAAGATGCTTTTGCAATATTTCTCTCATGTTTTCTTCGTCTCTCGTGCATTATTTTCTAGTTTTCGTTTGTATGGTGAAGTAACACTGCAGAACCTGCCCGAAAATATCATTGTGGAAAAGTGCTAGGTCTCGATGGTATAGTGGACTTCCGTCAGAGCTATTCTTCACTAACATTCCTGACGAAGTAGTGATGAATTATAGCGACAAAACTAAACGTACAGGTTATTTTAAAAGACGAGGTACAAAATATCAAAATATGAGGTATGTTGCATTGGGCTTCTCGTTGCAACTAGAATTGGAAATATCCATACTTTCTAAATATTATCCCACAAATCGAATGAATTGAATTGAAGAAAGTATAAAAATAAACTGCGTATGACGTAGATTTACCTTCAGCAAGGTTTTTATAGAGGCTTATTTTGCATGCAAAAAATGCAGCCAAGGAGTCTCGCAAAGTTTCAACTGTTATTTCCATTTCCGCCATTAAAGCGTAAGGAACGTTGAACTGCTGTCCAAGGTTATGTGTGGAATCACTCAACCCCCTGTTAAGCTAATAGTGCACTACGTTTATGACACACGTGGACTCCCTATGAAGCAGTTTCAGAAGTATTGTATTGAGTTTGTATTTCATATTTGGCCAATGCCCCCAGGCAGGAAAGAATGTGCTTAGAACTCGTCTGCTGCAGGTTTAGATCTAACGAGTTCTTAGGTTTGAATATAATTTAGAAGGTGTCTGCAAAATGAGCTCCACTGGAAACATAGCTCAAGGAACACAGTACTTTTGCACTGTTTGATCAGAAAAAGATTGACTGAAGTCTTGTGTTTCCGCACTGTATATCCCATAGAATACTCCGATTTATATATGAATAACATGAACAAAAAGTCAGTTTCAAAAGGTAAATGAAATTCTATTGAAATGCTGAACGCCAGAAACAAAATGTTCCAAGTGCTCCGGATAATCTGCATGCAAAACATACCACTGTAGGACGGTTAGGGTAATTTAGTTCTATGCGTATATTTTGTGAATATACGCATCATGCTGAAGTAAGGTATACTATTTTTTGGAAACATCTAATAATACGCGGACTTTTAGATTAGACACAATTATACGGATGAGTAAATACATTTTTTTAAGTAATTGGAGGCTATAATGTGTAGCATAAACTGAAATAGCATTTATTTTATGTCTTTCAAATTGATGCATTACCTCAATTTTATAATTCTAATAATAATTTTGTATAATGCTAATAAAATAAATTGCGCCAAACAGTATAGTAACGTTTAGCTGTGCCTTTCACACCTATCTTGATGGTTTCTTGCCAGTAATCCTTGATTAAACGTCTTCTCCATACGTCACACAGGGTTTACTGATTTTTTGACGAAAATGAATCAAAGTCAATAGAATGAGATCCATTGAAAAAAATGCTGGAATTGTTTCTTGTAAATAAATATAGCTCCCCCATGTCGCATACAGACTACTTACTTATTTTGGCGATAAATAAATAAAGAAATGAAAAATGGTGTATCATTTACAAGCAATCGACAGAACTTCTTCGCGTGCAACGAAAACGTGTCGGAATCAGTTTTTCTTAGTTTCCATCGGCCAGATATCGCCGTGATTTTGAATGTAATCCTTGAATGTTTGTTTCCGATTTCTTCGATCTTTTAAAGGGACAAATGTACATTTATACGTAACAGTTGTTTTGATTCTGACGTCCAAATCCGGTCGTGAGGAAAAAGAGGATGTATCGTGAACCGGTCCTGAATCTGTCGTGTTTTCTGTGACTCCTTTGGAAAGTAGAGACGAGTGCCTTGCTCTTCGGAGCGGGCTGGGCTGGGCGGGAGCACGCTAACCGCGGAGCGTGGGCGCAGGCGTGGAGCCGGGCGCGGGGGAGCGACGCCCTTAATAGCCCTCAATGACTGCTGCCCCGCCGCACATTCCGCATGTGATTGGGGTACTCGGCGCCGCGGGCCCTGCTCATCCAATGGCAATCGCCGGGGGAGCGGCCCAGGGGCGCGGGGCCCTGGCGGCTGCGCGCGTGGTAGCGTCCGGACGCGGCCCTCGCGTGGGAGGATGCCGAAACGGAGTCGTAGGAGAAGGTGGCGTGCAACTTCGGTATTCGACATCTTCCGTAGCCGATGCTGCAGTCTCTAATGTGTTTCCATAGTTTTATCCACCGACGTGAAGAGAAGTATTTCTTGTGGCTTTCCGTCTCATCTTCGGGTTTTACGACAATCTCGTCACACTTTACAAAAAAACAACTAAGAAAATAAGTGAGACACTGCCTAAGAACCAGACCATCAGGTAGAAAAGAATACTTCTTAAAATTGAGCTATTACCAAACATATCGCATTGTCTAAAAATGATAGTTGATAAAAATACAGTTGACATCTTACGACAACATATTCCTCAACATATTATCAAAAGCAACCAGAATGTATAAATATGGAAAGTTGAATAATAAAATCCTGACATATCACGAAATTCACTGGATGTTAAATAAGTAAACACTTTATGATGATTTATTTAGATAATAAGATGATTTATGATGATGATTTATTTGAAGATGAAGATGATTTATTTAGCAAGCAATATGATTGATGCATTATTATGAAGCAAAGATGATTTATTTAGATAATAAAATATATATGAAAAACAATACGTTTACTTGAACGAACTGTAATTAGCGCATCACAAAATAGATTCTAAAAGCTTTATGTAACCAAACGGAACAATTGACGCGCAAAGACGGACAAGAAAAGAAGTCAAGTTCATCCTACGCACATTCGACGAAAATTTAAATTAAACTCAGCCGCTTAAAACATTTAGCCATCAGCTGCAGAGCTGAAAAATACAATGTATAGAGTGTTTCCGGGAAGGTGAAGAAACTCGGAAATAGTGTTGACAGTGGTAGAAACACGTGGAGTGCAGAGTTAAGTACGGATCGGAGAAGGAAGGAACATGATCGTCACTTGTAGACGAAGTTAATAATTTTACAGGTTCTTTAATTTTTTTAAGTGACAGTAAATTAGCTTTAAAACTTCATGGATGAGAAATATGGAAGAATGAATTGATAATATTGTGTTTATTCTGGTGTTCATTGGTCAAGTTAAATAGTGTCAGCTGGTCCTGAAGTAAAGTAAATTAGAAATTAATTGTAAGAAAATAAAACAATGTTACACAAAGAAATTTCGTTTTATGTTTTTAAAGACAATCGAATCAAAAATTATAAGTGGGAATCTTGCATGACTAATAAGAATGAGCTCGAGAACTATACTGTGTAATGGAGAGTGAATGGTTACATTCTTAATCTATTATTATTATTATTATTATTATTATTATTATTATTATTATTATTATTATTATTATCGTTGTTGTTGTTCTTGTTCTTGTTTTTGAAGTTGAAGTTTGTGCGATTTTTTAGCGTTGTAAACGACTTGCAAGATGGTTGTAAGAAATATTCAAGGAGGATTAATTTTTTTTTTCGTAACGTAAATTTCATGGCTAAAACGAAATGAGTCATTGTCATTCAAAATGTTTCCCGCCATATACATTTAATTTTATTAAACACGAAATCCCGTACTAGGCAAGATCGTCGACCCGCACTAAATAGTACATTTTTTTCGAGCAGTGAAATTGCGGGACTAGTAAAGTAATTTAAAATAAATTAAAGATTAATTAAAAACTGTTCGCAACACCAAACACTGCTATCGCCCATTGTTGATTTATCTAATTGTTTTATTCCCGCCACCATTCGCATGCGTAAGGAATTCAGTAAATAGAACATCGTCACACCGAAAAATTAGTTCCAGTTTTTTCTTTTCTCCCTACCTGCTGTTAGAGGCGCAACTGTTGTTGAAACCTATTGCGTATTAAGGAACTTTTCAGAAAATCGTTCCCAGTTCCGAGTGTCGCTCTTTGTCAAGTTTCAAACCATCAGAACCATTCAAATAGGGTTCCAGTTTTTTATGATAAAACGTTTCGATTTCGAAACTTTCAAGACTGCTCTCCTAAGTGTTTATTAAATAATACATATTATTGTATAGCAAACAGTGTCGTTAATTATTCTTCTGCCATCTCTACAATAATACGTATTAGTGTGTGGCAAATAGTGTCGTTCTTATTCTTCAGTCATCTCTTTACCAAAAGAAGGGTGGGAAATTCAAAATTGCAATTCGTGAATCCGAAAGTTCACGTTTTAATGAAAATCGGAGTTACACCTTAATTATAAGCGAGAGATACAGACGTTTTGAGAAATTGTGATTGTTTTGAGAAAAGGTTTAATTCCATTGCCCAGAATATTTAGAAGTAAATTTAATTTTACAAATATTTCAAGATTCTACAAATTCTGGATTCTGCAACCGCTGGTGCTGCGGGTTAGGGGTGTCCAGGAAGGCTACACGCGTAACATTATTATAGAAGGTCAGAAGTTATCAATTTGTACGTAGGGACTCACCAAGCATTACTAATATTTTTTCTCATGGAGTCCCCCAAACTAGTTTTTAAGGTTCCGCAGTTTTCGACTTTGGCGAGGTGGATGTCAGAAACAGTGTAATGTGTGTTGCGGTTTACATCATCGCGTTTGAATGAAATAGGATCGTCACCGCATATTGATACTCGACCCTCAAAATAATATGATAGAATTCTAAGTTTAGTCATGAAATGCCGTTACTCAATCATTAAAACCAGTATAGTTTAGGGAGGGTTAGCCTTCAAGGATACCTTGTATTATCTGTGTAGATTGCTCACAATCCCTTAAATTAACAAGGTTTTCTTTCTAATGATACGAACAGATTACAATATTTACCATAATCATTTATTTTCAGTTATATTGCTACTGTAATTATTATTGTTGTAATAATAATAATAATAATTATTATTATTGTGTTTAATTTTTGTCTTATCTTTTTATTCTAGGCGCCATAAAGAACTTGCGATTAAACTTTTGGTAATAAGTTTTGGTAATAGTTTTGGTGTAAAAGGAAATAATCCCCTTTCTGTGCGAGGCAATCGATAAAACAGAAGAAAATATTAATCTCCTAGGGGGCTCAAAAACAACGCTTGACGATTCTGATACCGTTCTTTACACTTTGTCACGTCTCCAAACGAAAGCAGTGCAAGAAATGCGCGCAATTATGGAAAAAATGTAAAACATACTGTTTTATTCGGTGGCAGGTCCAGCAGTATATTCATGAAAAGTGTTTGGGTTTCGCTTTTATTATGGGGAATGTTTTGAAAGTTCTCGATTTCGGTTTGATGCTTTGCAAAATGTTTGTTTCGCATTGTACTATCTGCCAAAGAAAATACACAAAGTTTTGTGTATGTGAGAATAGGTTGGAAGTATTCTTTTTGAACATGTAAATAGTTAACGTGCCAAGTTTTCTCGGTGTCCCCTGTAGGTCACGTACGGCTGAATGTCGATTCCAAGAAGACTGCGTAGGAGACGCGAGTGGGCATGGCAACGCGAGCCCCTCTGACGCTGAGGGCGGCGCTCGCGTGACGCACCGGCGTTACCCCCACCCAGCGCGCGGCCAAGCGCCCAGGCGCCCCGCCCATGCCAAGTAATCGCCCTCCAACAAATTAGCTTGTCTCCTCAATGAACGTTCTGCAGACCTCCAAGCAAAGTATACCTTTCAGCCAGCTTTTCGAAACACACAAGAATATCGGTTGGATATCCCAATATGCTCTCCTCTTTCTCCTTCTCTCTCACCTATTTCTCCTTCTCTTTCCCCTATTTCTCCCCCCTTTTCTCCTTCTCTCTCTCACCTATTTCTCCTTCTCTCTCTCACCTATTTCTCCTTCTCTCTCTCACCTATTTCTCCTTCTCTCCTTTTCTCCTTCTCTCTCTCCCCTATTTCTCCTTCTCTCTCTCCCCTATTTCTCATTCTCTCTCACCTCTTTCTCCTCTCTCTCTCTCCCCACCTCTTTCTCTTTCTCCTTCTCTCTCTCTCTCCCCACCTCTTTCTCTTTCTCCTTCTCTCTCTCCCCACCTCTTTCTCCTTCTCTCACTCACTCTTGTCAACGAGGGGGAGAGAGCATTTCAAAGGAATGCAGCCCGTATTACCCTCAATGTGAAATGTTTACTCACTAAAACTATTTCCCTTATTCCCCGTCCTCCTTGCGGAACCGCTGATATGGATGACATCGAGAGGAGTGGATTTGTGTCAAATGCTTGACACCAACTTTGGTGTCCTATGTTGCGAGAGAAGTCTCTTTTCTCTCATTATGTGTTGGTAATTGAGGCGTTCCGCCAGAGATAGTCATAAGTCACAGTTCCATAAAATTTGAGATATTGCCATAGATCAGTAGCTGATCACTAGAAGTCGCTAAAGAGTTATATTTTGCTGTCATTTGATGGTTGGAAGTGGAATTATAATGTAGAGTTGTTATCCATTTCTCTCGTTGGTTCAGTTTTCTCTCTGAGGGATAGTCACAAACAACTAATGAAACAACGGCAAGTGTTGCAAACAATAGCGAAATTAAAAAGAAACTGTTGTATGTGATGATGAAATTCTGGCAAATGTCAGACGCCGGAGATGAAAAAAATGAATGATATCTAAGCTATGAGCTAATGAGGTAGAAAGCTGCTTAATAAAATACTTGCAGACCTCAAATCCAAATGCAGAATATCTTCGTTTTAACTGATAACTACAAGGAATAAAATAAAAAATAGTCAATCGTTACCCTGGAGCGAGCATTTCGAGAATGTGGAAGATTAAAATCGCTCACTTGTTCCCACGTGTTGGCCGTACTAGACTTACTTTACTCTACGACGGGTATGCGTCTCAAGTAGTATACTCGTCCTAAAGTAGAAACGTTTATTCTGAATGAGTAGATGGCTATCATATGCGAGCCGTAGGTGTGCCCTATATGGTTACCAACATGGGCGTATGGACGAGAGGGACCATGAATTTTCTTTTAACGCCCCCTCCCTGAAAATAAGTGTGTGGTATTGGTTATCTAGATGGAGAAAAAATATTTTTTAAATATTATTTGCTTAGATTCTGGCATTATCCAAAAAATATAGGTAATAACAGACAAGTACTTTGACTAATTGCTGATATGATTACCGTTAGGAACTTGAACTTGAACTGATAGATTCAAACCTACAATCACGATATTTATCGTAATGCAGAAGTTATTATCCGCAGAAAATTCCGCCATTCTATTGGAAATCCATTCAACCTGCCTGAGAAATAAAAGTAACAGTTAAAAACTCTGTGTGACATGCTACGGGAAAAAGTTAATTTTGTGTGCGTTTTCATAATTCTGTGATCCCTATCCTAAGCCATATACTTGTTAAATTTTGAGTATAGAAGAAATGAGCGTTTTTTGCAAGGATTGTTGACAAAATATTCGCTCGGATGTGATAAAATCTATCTTATCGTTTCTTAGTTTCTAGTAACATTATAAATGTTTCTCCTCTATTATGATCACAGTAAAATTGATGCAAAACGGTACGCAATCTAAACATTTCATTAGAATAGGTTAAAAACTGTTTCATATTCTGATAAAATATTAATGTTTACTCAGTTAAGCAAGATGGATTAAAATAAATGCTTCTAACTGAGAAATAAGTCGTTATTTCAATTTTCTTTCCTAAGAGAAAGTTACAAGCCATCTCCCAGACCATCTTCACTTTTTAACATTACGGTGGATACAGCATAGAAATTGAAGTCCTTTATTTAATGATGTCTGTCTCAAATGTCGTTCAAACGGCGCAGAAAATGCAAGAACAATTTGCATCATTCATTTGAAATTAGCGAAAATTGAAAAACAGATCTCCTGTAAAATTATCATTATGTGGCTTTTGACTATCTGGCGCAATTCCTCCATCTATCACCTATATATCATCGTTTCTCACTCCCCTTCCGTGTACGTAAATGCAACACCCATACGGTATTCCATTTCCATTGATCATATTATTTGTACATAAACTAATGCGTAAGTTATACTCAGATAATTTTTTATTGATGCAGGCATAAAATATCAAAAAATAATTTTTGTGACTTGCAGATACCACATCCTTTAAATTGAATGACAAACCCGATGTGTTGAAAGAGGTGGTTTCCTTTGACCTAATTCATTCTTACACTAGAACTCTGAAGCAGCGCCTATATTCATCTCTAGTCTTTTTCAGGTTTTTTTTTTTTTCAACTTTCATACGCAAATTATCTGTGGACATAAACTGTATTTACTGGTTTCGTAATTTCAATCAGTTTTTAAATGTCTTGCTGTGTACGTTTCTCGCCTTAATCTTGATTATGTAATTAGGAGAACCCGGAAGTTTGGCAGAATAGCTTTGCTATTATTCTTGTTACGATTTTGTGACCTTTAACTATAGGAATCACTTAATTGTAGTTCTGGAGTTATTTTAGTATATTTTCTTTTACCTTCTGGAGAATATTTTTGGCATTTTGCCATATTTGTGCCTTTTCCAAGCTATGTGTGCCTTTCCAGCGTTTTCGTCATTATTTTCCCTTCCCCCTCCTGGCATTGATCTCTATCAAGCTAAAAACATCCCAGCAAGCCTGGGCAATGTGAAGGCACGATCGTTTGTCTTTCTGTGAACGCGAAGGCTCCAGTGTCAGGTTCTGTTAAAACTCTGAAAGGGAAAGGGAGATGATACCAGTGAAGATTTTTGATATATTTGGTTGATGTTGACAGACTTGATCGCTCACAAGAAATCTCATCCTGTGTTTGTGTTTGACCTCTGATACCTTTGAATGCAGAGCTGTCTGTACATGCTATACACTTCTCAGTTCCTTCTTGTTCTATCTTTCCTTCTGGAGATTACAGAAGTGCGAAGAACGAAACCTATAATTCCGTTTTCACTTATACCGTTTCAAGATTCAAAAGGGTGTCCACAATAGCATTTCGTGAAGACAACATCGCGAGTAAAATAAATTCGTTGTCCTATTGGATGGTCATGTGCAATTATGATTACAAAGAAAAGTAAGTTTCCTCTTACGTGAGTGCTAATGTAAATTTTAGAGTTAGAATAAAAATGTGAATCATTTTAATTATTAATTTCCACTTCTCGACCAATAGCACGGCGTTGCATTTTTGCATCGTCATCGCAAGATGTATAGAATATCCAATCCTCTCTTTCTGAAGCTTCTTGAAAATGGACGAGAAACGTCTCGAAATATTTTTCGTGCTGCATTTTGTTATTTAAACACTCAAACAACGCTCAGTTTTCTGATATTTTTATCCCCACATTCGTTTCAATAAATATTCTAATCTTCTTAAGACTATATTAAAATTAAAATTGCTACTGAATTCTTCACCACGGACATAATATGGAGTTCTAGGTTGAGGTGGGACTAAAACTTAAATATATTTGTCTGCGATCGGTATGATGGAAAATTTTCTGATTTTTCGTGAACTTTTAACTGTTTTTTTGACGTAAAATAAATTTAAAAAAACTTTAGCTGATTTTGTAAGGACACCTAAATTACCAAATCCAGCAAAAACCATACGTTTTTACTGACGCCTTTTGTTGGCCTTGTCTTTTATTATCAAAAGAACTTTGACGCATACTTCCACGGAGCCACTTGTAAACCTAATAACTAGACACCATGAAGTGCCTGGGGTAAAGTTTGTTTCTTGTGGTAACTTTAGTTATCAAATTTAATAACTAAGGGCTGAATTGGCCTTTTTGCACCGTCAAAACCTTCTCTTCGAATTTATGTGAACCAAATATTTTGTTTCAATAGAACTTCGATATCTTCTTAAAGTTTTCCCGTTTTGCATGGTAATTAATAGAACCTTGATAACTCGACTAAAACTGAGTAAAAGCGCCCAAGAATCAGGGTGTACACAAAAAACCCGGCACGATTTCACTCACTCAAGTTCGTACTGACGATAGTTCGAATGACATGACAGGAAACTGCCGAACAGCCGAGATTCTCCGACCGAAGTGCTGGCGAGGAGTGCTCACGTATCGCCTTAAGAAGGATGCGAACCGCTGCGACTGGTGGTCATCGAGAGCGGGCGGCGAGCTCTCGATTCGATGCGCCAATATCATCGATTTATGTGCGATCTTCTCGTTGTTTGATGAATATTTCTTGGCTGCGTTATAACCGACATTGTTTAAGTGTGATTATATATTGATTAATTGTCCTATTCTTGTCTAAAATATTCAAAACGCAAGGTTTTTATGATATTGCTTGGCCATCGCCTCATCACTGACCACGACCTCTGCGCGCCGAACTGACGGAAACCTCTCCTACACCTGATTGCGCCTAGCCGTGGGCCGGAGACACCTGAATCTGAAGGTAGCTGCTTTCGACTCTTCACTTGACGATCTTTATGTATGATAATTTTGATGCTGCTAAAATAATAATAATAATAATAATAATAATAATAATAATAATAATAATTAATAACAATAATAATAAATAATAATAATAATAATAAATAATAATAATAATAATAATAATAAATAATAAATAATAATAATTAATTAATTAATTTCATCTCATGACACGACATTATGATAAACATTTCTCAATATTTGCTAAGATGATAAATACAGCCTTTGCCAAGAACAAGTAAAAACCATTGATCATAACGTCTCAAATTATCGAATTCTAGCCAGGTCGAATACTTGAAAAGACACGATAGGGTGTGTAGTTACCTCCATCGGCAGATCTGGAACGCCCTCGAGTTCCAACCACTTCTTTCAAGTGATACGCACACTCAGCAAAACTGGTAACGTCTGTTGGACTGTGTACAACGTTGTGCATATACGACCAACAAATTCAAACTGATCGCACGATAGCGGTAAAGAAACCGGGCATTGTTACAGTGGCGGCTCCTTGAGGTGGAGAAGGTAGGCACTGCCTATCCTGATGTGTGCGTACTAGTTTTATACATTTCATAATAATAATAATAATAATAATAATAATAAATGACTTTCACATTTTTTGATATAGTGTATCATTCATCTGCAAATATATAATGAACATTTCATTATCGTGGCACATGCCATATTTCGATTTCAACCCGTTGCCATTGCGATCAGTCTCGTCTCTTGACGCTGTGACATGCGCCTGCTTGCGCCTCTCAGGGTATACACGCCGGGGCGCTGCCTCGCTTCGCACCGTATTCTGTTGAAAGGCCCTGTAGTGAGCACGGATGACTGGATGACTCCGATTTCCACTCACGTGCAAGCCGCGTAGGGCTTATATTTTCTGTTTTGTTGACGTGTTAACAAGCTGAGAAAATTCTTATTATTTAGGAAGTATTTATTTTTTTCATTTTAAATTAGTATGCTGTGGATTATTACTATAACTTGAATTTTTTATACTTAAGATTTTTTTCTACGTTAATATTGCGAATTGTACAGTAAATGGAACTACTACGTACACCATTTTCATAATGATGTAGAAAAGAGATAAATTTTGGACAGTGATCGACCTACTCCTATGTTGAGTACGTTATTCGTCGTGCTGTCGAGAAAAATGCAAGAAAGTTCGTGGTATGATTCACACAAATGGCTATTAGTAAAGTTAAAGCTAAGCTTTATTGTTGCCCATGTCTTTTATTGTCCATTAAGGAAAGTGCTTGAAATAGAGATGGATATTTTGATTGATTTTTTATATTTGATACATAAAAAAATTATCAAGATCTATATAAAATCATGAAATGTCAAAAGATCACATACGTAATTCAGTGAATATTAATATTTTTCGACATTGTGTGCTTTCTGTTTTGCATTAATGATCATAGAAACAGCACGTATGAAAAGTCTTGAATCTCGTATAATAATATATGTATTACGGTGATGTAAGTTAGCCTTTTGTAAACGGTTGTAAATGATGAATGAAAACCTGGGGTTTCCCGTGAAGTAAAATTTGCGCAGCCGAAGAGAGAGGAGCGTGGGACAGCCCTCGCCGAATTTTGCTTCCCACCTGTTGGCGGGAGGGCGAGGGCGAGGCCGTGTTCCCGGCCAGCGCTGTGCTTCCGCCCGGGCGTCCCCGCGCAGTCGTCGTGGGGCGAGCCCCGCCCAGGGCGGCCCCGCCCATGCCCGCGCTCCCGCGCACGGCGCACTTGCGGCGGCCCGTGCACGCACGCAGCACGCACGCCCAGACCTCCCCGCGCGGGGGCTCTAATGAAAGTGTGAAACAGCGAGTCAGTTTGTGACGATGCATTTGTGTTCAGCGGCCCCGAAAGCATAGAAGACATATTTTCACGTCAAAACAGTGGAAAATAATATAAAACTCTAAAGTCTCAAACAGTCAAAGTTTCTCAAAAGTTGGAATTTAAATTCAATTTAAATTTCATCCTGTCGATTGCAGGAATTATTATTTCTATTGTTATTATTCTCATTATCATTATCATTATCATCATCATCATCATCATCGTATCGGCCATTACTGACAACGCTACAGGTTCCCTTCCGCGGCCCAGTCTTGTATCCTGGAGAGATTAACGTGTGTAATTATGGGTATCAGCGTGTCGGCTGTATCCGTCGGAAGGACAAGGTAGTTGCGTCTTGAATTGTGAATTATGAGGTGATAGGATGACCTCGGCACAGTCGACGGCTTTGGCACAGACGACGTTCTTGATGTTATTATAATTGAAATAGGCTGAAAATTGCATTGTTTTTAATTTTATATTCTGGGTTGAACTGAAGGGCACAACAAATTTCTACTTCGTCTTATGCATTGGATAAAATTTCGAGGAAACCTTAACATATAAAAGGCTGCGAAATGTGTCGTTGAATTCTTGAGCAATTCAAATTTTAGGGAAAAATACAACTATGTTTTATGAAGTAATACAAAACATCGATGAATTATTACATCATGATCACCGTAGTCTCATAATGACCTGCCATTCGGCAGGGCAGCGATTCAGCGAGGTTGTATAAGGGAACCTGGGATACCTAATGCAACACGCATAAGAGCAAGTCTTCTAGTTGGCCGTTCAGTGTAGGGCGATGGTAATGTAGCACACACCTGCTTCTCCAAGTCGAACCACAAATGTTCAACAGGGTTCATATCCGACTATTTAGAAGTCAGGGAATTAATTGCAATTTCGCTGTCGTAATCATTGAAAACGTCCTGCACAGTCCTGGCAACTGCCATAACTATGCATGGCTCATTTTTCTGTTGGAATTTACCGGTAGCAGCAGGGAACACTATCCACTTGTACAGATGAACTTAGCCCTCAATACCGTCCAGATACTGGATAACTGTCAGTTCCATAATGAGCCGGACTTCGCCCACAACAATAGCACCTCCTCCACGTTCAGTTAAGACCGGTGTGATAGAAGCGACTGTACCCACGATGCAATGATGTGAATGCACGGCATGTAATGACACTCCAAAACTCACGGATTTTCTTAGCCTGAAGATGTTCTTCACATGGCGCCGTGCATAAGTTAGCATAATTTTGAGTGACAATCCTCCACAAATACATAAATTAGAATTTCTAAACAAAACTGTTCCAATTTTTTTCTTTGTTTTGATCGAAAGTTGTCATGTAAGTATTATAGATCGTTTTTTCATTAATATTTCTGAAATTTCGAAAATTGCAAAAGCGTTTTTTTCTGGAGCTGTGCTACACCTTAAATATTGAAACTAGAGATTTGTTTCTGAGTGCAATCTATTATTTAATATTAGACCTTTGAAAATATTTTCATGTATACTTTTTTCAAAATATCAGTTTTTTTTGCAATTTTTGAGATAATTTTCTGAGCTGTCAGCCTCGAGTGCCCTTGAGTGCCTTGGAAGGCGCTGCACAGCCCCAGCGTGGAAAACTTAATGGTAAACACGCTGCCGTCGCGAACGGAAGGTCTCGGGTTGGAATCTTGTCCGCGTTATGCACTTTTTCTTGGGCGATTTTTGTAACTATAGAGCACAATACACTGAACTAAATAGTAGATGTCCATTTCTCATTTAACATTCACATTCATTGTAATCACACAAAATTGATCGATTTTTTTCGATTCTCTAGGGTAAGGGTTCGCTTCGTTGCTTCTCAAGAGGTCGGTGAAGTACTATTTGGATAGAAGATGCAATGCTATAATTTTAGGCAACCATTACAATTAATAAGAGAAATGATTTGCTATTGTAGTACTTCTTTGTGTTGGGACAGCCCGCCTAATAACTCGTTTTGCGTCTGTGTCCAAAATGTAACCGAAGCTTCATTGTGGTGCAATTTCTTTATTTTGTTTGTGCAAAACGGCATCGCTAAAGAGCATGAAGGCTCGGGGCCCGGCCTGGCTTCTTCGCTCCTCCTTTGTGCGCGCAGAGCCTCCGCCGCCCTGCGCCACGGCATTTGCTGTGCCCGCTGGAAGAGCGCGTGAAAGCCGCTCAGCACCTCCGCCTTTGACGCCTGCTGAGCTGGTGGAAAGGGCGAGTGCAAAGTGCTGCTTTTACAATTCTCGTACAAAGTTGTTCTATTTTATTTACAAGTTATTGGTGATGTTTGGGTTCTTCGAAATCTTGCGTGTTAATAAATTGGCATGAAATTGAGCTGAGAAGCATCTTTTCTAACCCCCGTACGACAGCGCATTTCATACGCATTTTGGCTACATATTTATATATTCTTTTAAAAAACCTTTTCGTGATTCATGCCTTATCGTGTAGAGTTAAATTTGATCTCCATAGACGTTTCAAATCTTTTTAAAGCCTTCTAGACTTTCGAGCAATATTTGAAATTATTTGCAACCCTGATTTTTTTTCGCGAATCTGTTAGAAATGTACGAGATATATTTCGAATTCCCCGTGATGTTTCTTAAATATCATAGGCTAAAATAATGTGCTCTTCGTTGTATAGACACCGAGGTCTGCCCCATAATGAATTATTGCATGTAATTTCATGGGGGTGTAATTTTGAGGTAAGCATCCTTTGACACAACTACGACTCAATTTTTTCAGATAACAAATTTACTGGCTTTTGGGAAGCAACGTGGTCGGAGGAATGCGACACCGCGAGAAACCGTCGGAAAGTGCGAAAGTACTTCGGATGCACTTCGAAAAGCACCTTTCCTGTTTTCGTTAATAGTGAATGGAGAGTGGGTGTTTTATGAAATGCATTCTCACGATTATTGTAGATGTCCAGACAGTTTCGCAACGTGTGTTTCATACCCTTCATTATTTGACAGAGGAAAGCGGTAATTTTCAAACAATGAAAAATTGCCGTATATGTTACGCACATCCGTACTACACTCGGAATCGTTGTGCGTTGGCAGTGTCAGTATTAAACGCACTTCTTTATTTATTTATTTATTTTACGTCAAAAAACAGTTAAAAACTGCGTATGACGTGCTATGGGGAAAAGTGAATTGTGTGCACATTTTCAAAATTCTGTGATTCCTACGCTGTCATATAATACTTAAATTTTGAAAGGAAAAAAAAACTCCCATGTAGTAAAATCTATTTTCAAGGATAAATAAGCAATAAATTTTGAATTTTGAAAGAGAGAAAAAAAACTCCCGTGTAATAAAATCTATTTTCAAGAATAAATAAGCAATAAATTATGGCTCTTATTACTTCCTGCCGCGACAACATGGAAACGATAATTTGAATAATTGTATTTCCCACTAGAATTCTAGAAGACGTGCACAGAAAATGAAGTTACATTTATGTCTAGAAGCAAAACAAGGGGTCATCTTATGAGATGTATCCTAGATGTCAGTCTTGTAGCCTCCGTTCTTTCTCGAACTGCGCGAAGGGTGTACTTCTATGAATATCTATTACATTAGACTTTTCATTGTCGATGTTAATGGTAACATTTCCATTTAGTTCAGATATTCTTTCCTGTCCAAGAATTTTCTGAACAAACACAATATGATATAAAGCCAGTCTGTGAAGAGTTATCGTAACTTCATGTTTTATTACGCTATTTTCTTAAATAATGATTTGGAACTTTAATCAAAGCCGCGGTATCTGAAAATTGCAAATCACAATGCAGATCTGGAGATGACATGTTGTAGATAAAGATTTGATTCAAACTAGGAAGAATCAATAGATTCGCCATTAAATACTTAGAAAATAGATAAAGTAAAGCTGTCTTTTCTCTCAAGGGATTTCCTTCAGTTCTTAACTAATCTAGTATGGTGGTGCTGCTGTTACTTCTTCTGTTTCTCATCTACCACTAGGGACACTAGGCGCTTAATGTAGGATAGTAACCAGCTGCCTTAAATCTAGAACCTTTCAATATGTGAGCGAGAATGGCCAGAAACAGTCTGTCTTTGTGACTCCTTCATTTCTTCTGGCGGTTCCATACCATATTCTACTGAGTCTGACGTTGAATGCGTCTAGAATAGTAACTCGCTGAAGGGAAGTAAAGTGATGCGTCGTCTTAGATTTACAAATTTATCGTTTGTTTCCCTTACTTCCGAATTTGAAGTGGAATAAGCGAGAGGCGTCGTGAGGGCCCGATTTTATCATCGGAAATACAATTGTTTCAATCCGCGTAGTTGCTAGCCGTACTGATCTCGAGTCGGAAGGCTGGCAATGATGGCGGGGCCGCATGGAGGATTTTGCCTCCAACTGCACCCGTCATTACGGAGTTGGTCATAACGGACGCACAACGAAGGTGCCTCTCGTGTGTCCGGTGACCCGGAATGCCTGCGTGACCACTTCGAAAGCGCGTTTTTAGTGGCTCGCCGCTGGGACACCGCTAGCCGAGGCACGAGACTTTTGCGAGCACTCGCTGACGCGGCGGCGGCGGCGATGGCGGCCCAAGCGTGCCCTTGGCCGTGAGCGCGCTCTGCAGGCGGAGCGGGCACTACTCGGCGCGGTCGCCTCCCTTCCGCCACCCTTTCGCCGCCCTTCCGCCTCGCGGAAGGTCGCCCATTGTCGCTCGATTGCCTCCCCGGCCTTGTCCCCGCGACGCCCCGCCCGCCTTCGTGGTGTGCTCAGTTCGGCCGGGCTATTCGGTAAACGGACCGTTGGCTGCACAATTCGGAGCGAGCCAGCAGGCAAAGTTCTTCCTATGGGGAAAATCTCGTTTGCTCCGTAAAGAAGCGAAACACTATCACCTACTAGTTTCTCTTTCAACCTTCTCTCATTCGTCGGCCAAAATGAAGCGTCTCTCTGAAAGAGGCTTTTAACGAGCGTTGTGGAATATCAAGTTTACTTTTCGTACCAACTAAAGCAACACGACATAATTCAGGGACGTGAGACAGATATGGCGGTAACTCTTCAAACTTTTGTCGCAGAATACACCATTTTAAAACTATACATAACAGAATGTGCTTAACTAGAACAAAAAGTCGGTCGTTGACGTACGAATGAAATGTTGAAACCATGATAATGACAATTTAAAAATGGTGCTGACCAAAATACTACCAAGTGGCCAAAATTCTTATGCTGTTTTGAAATGAGTACGCCAAAGATAATTTGGTACGAGTTGCTTACGTTATTTTGTAGCTCTAATTCACGGAAACAAAAGTATGTGATCATAGGATCATTCTCAATATGCGAGGCGCCAGCCATGTTAATTAATGTCGCTCCCAGTATTTTGTTTACTTCGCAATATTCAGTTGTTGTATATGATCATGACAGATTAGACTTTTCCGTACGCGTACCGCGAAGTAACACTACAATCAATAAGCAGTGAAGGTAAGGACTAAACGTGTGACTCGACATGCATAACGAGAATGGCATTAAGTTTATTTAGTGAGCAATGAAAACGTTCTACAACAGAACCGCTATCATATTGGAGCACATAAAATATATTGTGTATCATTTGTCGAGTCATATTTTTTTCTTTTTCCGGAAACTATATTTTGTGTGACTTTAGTGGAGACTACAATTAAACTTCATGATAACATTAATAAACAATATTTTCGGATTATTGTTCCTTTATCCACTTGAAGGTAATTTTGTGTTTCAGTGGGGCAAATGCAAAATCGAATCATGTGGCAAACGTTTATTTGCTCCAGGACTCAGGACTAAAGGAAAGTATAATAATTATTTTACTTGCTGAAATCGAACATAAAACTTCAAATAATACAGGTATAAGTGGTACTACTGTTAGTACGTAGTTATTATTAAGTTGCACTATTCTAAGTACTAGTAAGAACTTATTGGGTCATGCAAGAAGCTCAGTCTGGATGCCGCTCTATTTAGGCGCGAATGTTCAATAGTGAAAATGGAGTGCAATACGTGAAAAAAATACTTTTAATATCAGATTGAAATTATTGATACAGCATGTGTTCCAATACCCAAAATGTAAACGAAATATAGATTTTATTTAGCGCTCTGAGAAAATTAAATAGTAATTGTGTCGCGCGTTATCCCGCAAGACGCTTACTTGAGCAAAAATGTTTTCTCATGTTCGTGGAATGTTTCCGGGCCAATAGCATTTTCTGAGCCAGAGATGGACAAGAAGTGAACGAATGCGAAGTAGCCAGCGCCGGCCAGGACTACGCCTCCCCTTCCGCTCAGCTAGCCTTCCGCTCAGCTAGCCTATTTTTTGTTCTTATCCCTGATCGGCCTTACAAAGGTTTTTAACTATTTTTTGCATCGATAACAATTTTGAATTTTCTTGAGGGTCTTCCAAGGAGGGACCTCTCATTAACATCTTATTAATTTAACACTAGGAGTGTACACAATAAAAGAGTTTATATTCTGACTTGAATGTGAGAGGAAAAGGCTTGTAGTAATAATTAGTCCGCTATGATTGCAAATTATGGAGGATGAAGGAGATGTTTAGTATGGCGGGTCAGCAAGCGTGCGCCGCCAGCGGACGGCCGGTGCCCCCACCCGCTCCAAGAGGCACAGACCGATCTGCAGACCGAGCATGGAGGAGCCTTCGCAATAACTGTATTCAAAATTACAGAGGGCTCGTTCTGGAAGGTTTTACCCTTTCTAGCGGAATACAACTGCAACATGAGTGATACTGAAATTATGGAAATGAAAATTAACATTTTTAAATTTAAACCTTGCTTTCTTAAGATACGAAATTAATGTTGTATCATGTACAATTTTACCTTGTTTAACACATCACAAAAACGAAGCAATGTTAGGTATCTTAACTGCATTCTTTCCTTTGCTCTTACGACACATCTCTCAAAGGCTCCTTCCTGGCCGAAATAACAGCCGTTTATGAAATAAAATTCTTTGCTCGACACAAAGTACTATTTTACGAGTTGAAGGCTGTTTTCTGAGGTGCGCGCGTTACGACAAACATTTTAGTTTTCTCCAGGAAGCTCTTAGGAAGGAGCTTGACCAGGCGGAGTTATTGTTAGAAGGATGGTTGTGAATGGCAATTGGTGCAGGTGGACAGAAGCCGCGGATAACGCACTTTCGTTCATGCAGTAGACAGTGGACCTCCAAAATACCAAGAGTCCGATCGCTCACTATTCTCAGTAGGCTCCGGCCGGGGGATAAAGAGAGGTGATAGAGTACGCTGCATAAGCATGAACTTCATTTTGTGGACCATTCACTTGTAACTTGTAGGTCATTTACGGAGCTCTTACGACAGTGATTGATCTAGCAGTTGTTTCACTGAACTCGACACAATGCTCTCTGAAGCGACTGCTAGCTGCAAGCGCATTCACAGGGTACTGAATAAAAATAGATTTGTTCCGGGAGTGCGTGAGTGAGACGTGCCGTTCTACTGTTCAATTTCATTGCCCTTGCATCGTCAGGCCGCTTTTACTGCGCGCTTTCACTCTCATCCTCCGGGCTTCCGGAAGGTCAGGGTCTGGCTTTGCGGCACACTGGTACAAACTGGCCACTCACGTGGCCATAATATGAAAATTAAAAGCGAGTGTTCCGAATGTTCAAATATCAAATCTTGTTCTGAAGACATTGGAGCAAAACAGTTCAGCTCCGGAATAGCAAGTTACATAACAAGTGCACTAATCTCCTCGCGTACGCGTTAAGTATACTATTTTTTTATCACGCTGTGTGCGAAAGTTGCTTCGCACACTATTAGTTGAAATGGGGAAAAAAACTGTTTTGCGCACGCAAAAAAGCATGAGAACCGCATTTCGCGTACGGCGTGTTAAGAAGTTACTTCAACTGTCTGGGTCTTCCTCGCGGTCTTTTACCAATTCCGTTCGTTGATTCGCTGGAATTCATTGATTCTTCTGGGCGATATTTATGTAAAAGTATTGTAAAATATTTTATATGGGTGTTTTTTGAATTTTCAAATAGAAGACACGGGACGATAAGTTTGTTTATAAGAACTGTCTAATCTTTTTATATTAGTTATACATTAATTCTAATCTTAGCAACGTAATATTAGTAATGAATATTGTGGATTATACGGGTATTTTTTTTTTTTACCACCTCAACATTTTTTTTAAAATTTACAGATAGAATGTTTCTATTCAAAATATTTTCTAGACATTTATTTGCACATATCTGCAACTTTTGTTTAGTCGTCATTTTACTGCAATGCTACATTGCAAGAATTGAGACATGATGCAAGTGCCATGGTTACCGTGGGGGAATCATTTCTCGGTTTATTTTTTCGATTTCTGTATTCATAATTCGACTTAAAAATTAATAGAGGAAATACAGATTCCGGAGCTCAAGAAAAACGTGCGTAGATTCTGCTTCTCCACCATACGGAATGGAAATATCAAATAATGTGTCCTTGTACAACTTCCGTGACATCAGTACCGGGTTACATGAACGTAATCCATTATTATATTGTAATATAATTGTTATAATGAATAATGGTGTGCAATGTGAGTAAATGGTTCGCACGGGTGGCCCAGTTGGTTCCGCCCTAAGTGACTTTGGCTCGCGCAGCTCGTCGTCGGTCGTCGTCGCTCCTTCCTCCTCGGCGCTCGTAAGGCGTGGTGGGCGGCGCGACCGCGGGTTCAACGGCCGTTGGGTCAGCGCAGCAGCGGTCGCCGATGCGAGGAACCGCGCGGCTCGTCGCCGCCACCGCCGCCATTTCCCGCCCCCTCCCCCTTCCCCGTCGAGCCCGCTTCTCCGCGAGCGTGGTTGCCGCGCAGCCCCTGCCCCAGCCCCAGCCCCAGCGCCGTTCTGAAATTGCCACATCGCTTCGTTCTACTCAATTCTACTCGACGGGCACCGATAGGGCCGCGTCCACAGCCGGTGCCTGCTACTCGGCCGCTCAGCTAGCCACTCTGCCTGGTACCATGTCTTCTTTCGATCTCTGATTTACATGCTTCTCTTTCACTTACGAACTCTGGCGGAAAGACAAAGAAAAATAATGCACAGAACCTCCCACACGTCTCTACCGTTCGTTCTTACGAAAGCGTTATTGCAAAGAAAACTTGCAGCTAATACCGCTAACTCTTAACGTAACTATGCCTTTCGGAACAAACGGCGTTACTATCATTGACTAGGTGATAAATCTTTAATAAAATAACCACCCACTATTTATCTATACAGGCATACATTCAATGTACTACAGTCACTCGTCATTGTTGGCAAAACAAGCATAACCTGCTCTCATTCATCATAATATCCACAATCACTAACCTTAACACGTCAATAAAATTTATTGCGCAAACGAAATTAGGGGTATTCTATTCAGATAAGCTGAAATAGGTTTAGTAGCTAATTACGAACCTCATTTGTCTTAAAACTTCAAAGTCGTTCCACCGCCCGAGATTGCTCAGCTCAACGACTGTTACAGCTGCAGCGTCTCTTACCGGAAGGACCTATAGCTCGAGTCTGGCGGTGGCGAATTTCCTATACAAGCTATGTAGGTATGTCTATCTCAGCCGCTTTCTGAAGGAGCTTTGAAGCGGCTGGCTACTTTGAACGGTAGTTCTAGGATTCTTCTATCAATACTGGACGAATGCCGGAGCTGTACCTTAGCAGACGTCCACGGACGGCGCGTCATCTTCTCTTCGTCGTCCTTGTTCCTTTTACTCTCCTCTTACATACCCACACGCTCACACACACGCACAATACTACCACATATTGGGAGACCTGTCGGAAGTATAGAGCTTATCTTGGCTGGAGAGATATCTGGAGGGGAATCCCCGCAAGCCGACGTGCACGTCGACGTTTGATCTCGTGTTTTGAGCGCAGGGGGGAGGGACCTCCTCCTCTCGGCTATTACATGGGACTAATTACTAAAGTAGTTGTCACGTCCGAAAACACGAATTTCGTTCCGTGTGACAAATAACATCGTCAATAATCATCAATAATATGAATGCTGCAAATGTTTGTGCAGACAATGCGACTCGGCTGTGGTTGCGGCGCATGACAAATGCGGCGATCGCTGATGCATTGGAGGACCGTTTCGGAAGCATTCATATTGAGAAGAAGTCTTTCTCGGGAAGGGTCGCGAATCTCAGGAGCCACACAGCTCAAAGAACGCGTTTGCAGAAACTCTGAAAACGGTCGTGTAAAAGAGGTGGTAATTTTTATCTTCGGATAACGCTACAATTTGCCTTGTGTCACATATGGCATCCTAGCCTGGCGGGTTTTTCATCATTTCTATCCTCTAATCCTTACGCTTTGCCTAAACGGTTAGTTTTTTTTATCACTACTCAGCAGCAGATTTGCGTGATAAGAATTGTATGCTTTTCCCAGTCAACTTGTTGTCTTCGAGTAGAACATGTTTGATGGCTTGTTATACTGTGGATGATAACATTTTGGGATTGAGAGTTGGCAGGGGTATTTACTCGTAAGTGGCGTCTGCGGTGCCGGGCCAGACGGGTCGTATTGTAGCCTCCACGACCTGCGTTGCCGAGGAAATGTACATGATGCGGCTAAAGAACGAAATGTGACTAATGTTAAGAGTTGCCGGTTTCCTCGAACATTAGAGAATTGGCGTAAATAAACTTATGAATGATGATGAACCGCTCGTTTCCGCTCGTAAAGTAAAGTGCCAGTGTGTGAGGAGTGTTGTCTATTCGCAAGTACTAGTTTGGCATACAAATTCTTTTGAAATGATGCGTTGCACAAACTTGAAGTTCAATGTAAATCGAGAAGGCCGAACGCGGGAACCTCTTCGCCCAAACTCGTCAATGCGTTTCGAAGCGTCAGCTGAGCTGTATTAGTGAGATTAGATTAGATTAATGGGTTAGTTGGGTTGGGTTAGTTGATGTCTTGTAAATAGAAATTCACGGCAGGGAACTCGAAACCACATCTTATCATTCACTTAGAAATTTAATTGAATTACAAAATGATGAAACCTTTATTTTGCTGTATTAATTGTTTATAGTCATTCTTGCATATTACGAAATAGTAATTCAATACAGAGCTATGTTTTAGCCTCTTGTGGTATGGATTATGGTCCATCAGAATCAAAATTTAAACTTCAAGTTCGTATTTCGTGAAGGTACATCGTTCGAAACAAGCTCATCAGTTCTCTCCTTACTGTAGACTAAAAAGGATTTTCTTATTTTCTACCGTCTCGCTGTATTGTCTCTGGTTCTACGCTACGAGTCTGATGACTGCTGCACTCTCGTGATGGTTTCTGTAATTATGTCCAGTTGTAGACGCACAAAAAGCAATGGTATTTGAATTGACATTATTGCCGCTCGTACGTCTAAATGTGCTTCCAACTCCCATTTGGATTGTGAAGAGCAAATGCACTTGTATCATGTTAGAACATTTTCCGTGAATTGAACTATCGATATTGCGATCGATATATCGATCTTACAATGTTCACACACTTTAAAGACTAATTACGGCCATCCCATAAGCAAGGAGATTTCTGCTTCTCTTCAATTGTTGCCGTTTCTGGCCTCTGTTTGTAGTTTTCCAAAGTTTTATTTTGAAGGATGTGGCGAAAATAAAATGTGTTATCATGCTAAGCAATGCGTGCTCGGGAGCCTTCGACACCCCTCCTCCGCCTTTCCCCGCCCCGACTCGCGGCCGGTGCAAACGCCCTATAGTGGCTGCAACCCGCTCCCAGGATGGGCCGTATTAATTAAGCGCGTTGAACGCTGGGATCGATCTCCGTTCCCGCGCGTGACATCGACGAATGACCTCCGGCGTAGGGCCGCGCCTCAACGCAGCTGTTCACGCAGAGGCAATCGGGGCCGCGCCAGAAAGTCGGGGCTCGGGAGCCCAGGGCCGCAGCGAGCTTGAGCTGTCCGGAGCTCTAAGTGTCCGCCTTCAGGGTTGTGCTGTGTGGATGGAGGCGGCGTTTTAACCCTTGAGTGCCCTCTGTACAAAATGTAAAGGCAGTACGTGCAAAGCATGCTAAATACCCCCCTTAGTACCTCACAAAATTTACAACTTTTTTTTACTTTAATTAAATAAAATTTTAAAAAACCAAAACCCCAACCGATATCGCTTATTACAAAGGCTTTCTACTTGTTTAAATGAAATGAAATGTTATCAGCTTCATTCACTGACATGAGAGCACGTTATGTTTCTGCCAGACACAATGCATGCAGCACGGCAGACAAGTTTCCGTTTGTTGAGGCCATTAAAACTAATTATTGAAATGAGTGACACTGGATTACTTCGAAAGGAATACTAGTAACGTGTACAAGAAACTTCATATCGCTAGAAGTTTTCGACTTTCAATTCTTTGGAAATGTCTAACGCCTGGATCTCGCTAATGCGTTGCGTGTGCTCCACGAAGCAGCTCAAGGGCCGTGCGCTGGAGGAGTCTTTGACTTTGTTGACCGAAGTTCCCGCTTCGCCACAATCGCCTTGTGCCCAAAGCGCCGTTTCCACGAGCTAACCGGACGACCCTCCTGTCCAGCGAATGGCGGCGTGGAAACGGTTCGCTATCCTAGGATAGCGGCTTCTTCTGTTCCACTTGTCGGGTGCGCTTGTACATTTTGAGACTGGACAGGAAGCGGCAGCCGGCAGTGTGGCGTACCGCCGTGCAGAAGCTAGTTGCCTTACATTTCTTCTCTTATAACAAAATTGTTTAACTCCACCATTACAGAGAACTTCACTCATAATATTCTCGAGCTTTTCTTCATCTTCCCTTTTAATATTTTCTCAGTGTACTTTTCTCGTCCATCATTCAAATATTACCGTATTTTCTCGAATGTAGGCTTCCCTATTCTTCAAAAATTGACTAGAAAAAGTGGAGGGGGCTAATGCGCCAACTCGAAATGAAGCGAAATAATCTATCAAAAATTGGTCATTTGTTTTTCAATTTTACAAGTGATAGAATTTTTTATTTCTGACCATCCTTCCCGCCTGTGAATTTCTTAGGACCTGCTGACTATGAAATTTGCAGGGAATTAGTAGTGTCTAAATAACAATTTTGCAACGAGTAACATAGCACATTGCGAAGTACATATCGAAGCTTTTCGAAATTTTCTTCAGAAAAACTGGAGGAAGCTTGTACGCGAGGGGAGCCTATAGTCGAGAAAATGAGGTAATTCGTCGTGCGCGTCGCCATTTTTATTTTCTCGCCTTTGTAGTATATCCGTAGCAAACAGAAAAGTATTGTAATGCTGCGGCAAAAATCTATTATCTTTCGACAAAAAAACTACGACAACGAACAGACAAAAATCTCGTATTGTGGGACCCTAGTATCGAAAAAGTAGATAAATTTTGTTCCTATACTGCGTCCCAATATGTTCGTCAAAACTTGCAATAGTAATTAAATGGTTAATTCGATCAATTTAGCCAATTTTGAACAAAATTGTATTCAAATATTCGTGTATTGATGCAGTGTGAAATTATGGGAACAGTTTGTTTAAGTAGCTTACTTCGTTTTAATAAAATTTCTTTAAGTCGGCCCGGTGGCCGAGATCGCTAAGGCAGTGGTGTTGTAGTGATCTCGGACCGAAGGGTCGCGGGTTCGAGTCCCGCCTCGGGCATGGTTGTATTTGTGTTCGTCCTTTCACTCCTTATCATCACCATATCGTCTCATCGTCATAGTTATCATACCGTTAACAACAATAGTGGTCGCTAATGACCTAGATGTTGATGCGACCTTAAATAACCAATTTAAAAAAAAATCTTTGAACTTTTCACTACACCTGCTAGGTCTGTAACGTCGATCACCTCTATTCTGAAAATGACGTTCGAGTAAATTGCAACGCAATGTGAAAGTAGTTCGAGCGCATTTTCTTTGAAGATGATGTCACAACTGCGATTATCCGAATTTGGAACTCCGCGATTATCCGAATATTATTCCGTGAACACGTACTTAGAAATCCAGGCAATGGCTTACATTAAGCTCAGGTCACCGGAAAAATATTTTATAGCTTCTTTCTAGCTCAGTCAAACGCCTTGACCGACTACCAAATTCGTCGTGAATAGGTACAACATTGCTAGTTCTTCTTTTGTCATAAAAGTCTTTAAGTGCCTTCAGGAAGATTTGCGTATGTTTTGAAGATGAGATTGCATGGAAAGTATAGGGAATATACTCATTGTTCTAAAGTTCTCTACTAAAGTAGAACCCCAAGTTGAAATATTCTGTCATTTTTATGATGTGAATTACTTCCTCTTAATAGCAGTGAGTCCTTGATACAGAAAAATTGATCGGCGACAGAATGTCTGTGGTCAACACTAGCACCTAAACCGTTCAACCTTATTTTCCCCAAAAATTGATATTCCTAGATCGGTTTGGGCGAACTCGAGGCCCCGCGAATTTGAAAGGGATTTTGAGATTTTTGAGGGTACTCTACATAAAGCCTCAACAACGTCTTCAATTTTTTTCAAAAACAGTTCCATATTTTCTTATTTTTTCCTCAGATAAAAGGACACTTAAAACAATGACGCAAAAAGTACGCATTGTCGGCGAACTCTTTCCTTTTGTGATAATTGCAAAAAAAAAAAATTAACATCGCAAAATTACAACATTTATGATGGACATTTTTTCCTTAATTAAATCTCTATAAAATTGACTCTAAGCATGGGTTCGAATCCCAGCGCGAAGTGAAAAGTTATGCTGGTTGGATACACATTTGCCGTTCATTCAGTATTCTAATACTGGGTAGCCGTTACAATAATGCGCGAAAGTATGTACTGTTGTAGCTTATCTATGTAATTTCCGTCACAGACAGCGCACTGTCGCCCTCGCCCCGCTTCTCCGCATCGCTTCCGGGGGCCGAGTTTTGCAAACGCATTTCGGCGTTGGACCAAGGTCAATGTCTGCCCCGGACAGAGCTACCCCTGAAAATTATCTGCCTGTCTCTTTCACCTTCCTCCCAGTATATATGGTTAATTCAGCCATGTGATTGATTATGCTTGACACTCGTTTAGGCCCCAAAATGGAGGGTGGGGTGACAATCGTGTAGAAATTATTTATTTATTTCACGAATTTATTTCACGTTGCCTAACTTACGCTGAGACTTGTAATGTTCCCTATTATTTTGATCATTCCGCCAATTGGAAAATGTTTAAATTATATTTTAATAAATTTCTTTATTTCGTACATGAATTGTTATTTAAAAGTATTTCGCCATTTTGGTTGAAAATCATAATGGAAGTGAAGCTCTTTGCGTACGACGATTGTTTGTTATTCCTAATATACCTTCGAGGTCCATTGACTCACTTCAAATTTTTCTATCGGGAAATCTATTTTAATGTTCTCACACGCTTTTTGGGATTATTGTAATCAATTCTTAAAATATTATTTTGAGTGAGGAAATCGGAAGAACCCCAAGTCGAAAACTATTCCTCATCTCAAACTACTGTCGCTGAACTGCTACTTCCGAGACATTGTTAGTTAGCGATGCCTACCTTTGGCGATGTTTCAATAGCCTTCGAATCGTCCATTGTTCTGAGTAGAGTTCACGCCTCCGCCTTAAGGATCGCTTGTATGGTCAGTGTTATTTGCCCAATAATATTGCGTGAAGACTGGCATCTCTCGCGCGGTTCAATGTACGTAAATGTAATGAAGGGCCTTCACGGTGTAAAAAGTTTGTCGTTTTTCACGATATATGGACGTGACTTTCACCTTGGGAAATATGTTTTCTCTAACATATAATCTTGAGTTCTCCCATAGTTGACTATCCTTCAGTGGCGATTCCGCATTTGACAGTATATTTATAATATTAAGCTCATCCTAAAGAGGACGACGACGAAATACCAAATAAGGGAAATGGAAAAGTGTAGTACAGGAGCTGCTAGCGAAGCGTTCCCTCATAGAGTTGTGCCTTCAATTGATCTTCAAAACTTCAGTGAAGAACAGCTTTCAACAAGGACACGAGCGATTGACACAGTGTCCTCCGCGACTCAAGATACCTAGAATGAACGAAAATTGTTCACCATGTGTGCAGACCTCTCACGCGAGAAGAGTGCCCTTTCACGTTCCCGGCAAGTCTTCTATAAAAATTAGTTTATGTGCTTAATGTGCGCACCTTGTGCGCACCTTGAACAAGTGTCCTTACAACATGGTAATATTGATCGTGAAGGGCCCTCTGCAAGCTACACCTAAGGCAGAGGAAAAGTGCAGTGCGCCCGGGACGCACCCCTTCCCTCCTCCTGGACTGGCGAGCTGGATCGTGGAAGAAAAGAGTTGGCGCGGACGACTGCTGCCTACAACACGGGGATCGCTTGTCGCTCCCTGGAGCGCGGGGCAGTCGCGGGTTCTCAGTAGGCGGCCGCGGCGGTGCAGGAGCGCTGTGAGAAACGCCGGGACCAAACTGACGGACCCCATTGCTGATCATGCTGCGGCCTCAGTGGGTCTCTATATTTTCTATTTCCTAGTACCTGCCAATTTTCATAAATGTCTGGGACGCCTTCCGAGATGCGTGTCTTCTGTTAAGTTTTGATCGGTATTCGCCTACGTCACACCTCTCCAAGAATATACGTTAAAAATTGTATGAAAATCACCCATCTACTCTAACAGCCGTGACAAAAAATCAAATTTTGTGTATCTGTTATTAATCAGTATTAGAGGATGATATCCTCCCCTGAAGTACAGACCTCTTGTAATAAACGTTTTATCTTCTGGCCTCAGGAGTGCTGTTAAATGTCCTCAAAGAACACAGATGAAGAAACGCTGTTAGTTTCCGGAGCGATAAAGAATCGATTTCCCTTGACTTCAAACCGCGGTTTGTTTAAAACTCAAAGTAAATTTTCTCATAGCTGGTTCTATGGCTCGACAGCGCTGAAGGCCTTGGTCGACCAGCGAGAGCGGTGACAGTGTCTCGGCCATGAGATAGGGTGTTCGTGTGGTTAGCACAAAGACCGTATATACTGGTCTTCATAACCTTAGGGTGGGATTTCTCATTGTCACATAGCAAGAGATACTGGGACATTCGTAAGGAAAACACACGGTATAATAATTTTCTCGGCCGGAAATCGAACCCGAGGTTGCGCCGTGAAAAGCGATTACGCTAACCAAGCCACTGAGGAAGGCTTCCTTTTAACGTCTAAAGAATATACATTATCCCCGAAACACCCAAACATATTTTATTTTTAAATACATTCGAAAAATGATAATGTGGGGGAGGAGATTGGCCCTCCCCTGAGACACCAACACTGAGTTTTTCCAATTACTAAATGTAGAATTGATCACATCCCATCCAAAGGAGTATTCTCATTATTATATACTTAAAAACAAATTAATGAGAAGTAGATTTATTATTTCAAAAAATATTTATTGGAGGAGGGAGATTCAAACTAAAATTCTACCCCCTCACTCATAAATATTTTCTGCATTGGCCCCCCAACAGTTCAAAACAAAATATTAACCAGTGATAGTTTGGTGCTTGATTAATTAACACTTCCTTTTGATATGTATATGGAAAGAGATGTTTGTATAAAAACATTTAAAAGTTCTCCTTGTGAAATTTTGCATTCACTAAAATTCGTCCATCCCCCAAAATAGCCCACCCTAGGCTGCAGCCTACTCAGCCTGTTCGGCAGTCTGGCACTGCTTATGCATCAGATTGATAATTTGTAAATTGGTACCTGCATATTCTCTGCATAAATGTTTGAACAATAATAAGGAATATTTTTATTTTACAGGAAATACGGGAATTACTGTCGGATTTCCCTGTACATTCAGTGCAGTTACAAAGTGGAACAGGATCAGGTACTGCACGTGCTGTTTTGGAAGATCCAGAAATGTTAGAAGATTGGGATCGGGATCGTATATTTCTCCTTAGAGGACAACGTGTTCCCGTTTCTCCCACACCAACAGAAATGATGCTTTGTGTTGCCAGATTGCCTCTCACCTACAGTGAAACTCAATTTACTTCTCTTGTTCGAACTTATGGAGAAGTGAAACGAAGTTTTCTCATGATTAGTGAAAAAACAGGTGAAAAATTACCCTATATGTTTTGTGTTGATACGTAATGTAATCTTTTCTTTTATTATAAGGTTTTTTTGTATGTGTGTGTTTTTTTATGCAGGTGAAAGCAAAGGGTACGGTTTTGTTGAATATTCAACTAAAGAAGCTGCCCTGCAAGCAAAGAACATGCTAGATGGAAAGCAGATGGACAATTGGATTCTTTGTTGCGATTGGCTGGATTCCAGTCATGTTACATTTGATTCCTTACATTCCAAATGTCTGTATGTGGATAAGCTACCAAAAGACTTTAGAGACATGGGAGAATTTCGGAAAGTGTTTTCTTCAGTTGTCAACCCCCCTTACTGCCAGGTAAAATTACTTTTTTGTGTGAATAAGACCCATCACAATCCTGTCAGGTTTCTAAATTTATTTTGATCAATATTTGGTTGCAAATAGAGTTCGTAACTTTCTGTAAATAGTGGTAAAAAAAGTCAATAAATAGATTTGAGAAAATTTTCAGTTGTAAATTGAACTATCAGAGAATGAAATGGATTATATGCAGCAATGTTGCAATACCATACATCGATTAATGTTGTCAATTTATTTATATTCAAGTTAAATTCTATTAAATATAGTTTTTTCTTAGAAGCCGATATAATTTATAATGTGACCATATACTATATGGAATAATTCTCTTAATGAGTTGTATTATTATTTATAGTATTTGAAATGAGGATTTTTTAAAATTGTATTACATTATTCTATTGCATATTTACTGAATGTTGCTTGTGTTGCTGTTGTAACTTGCCATAACAGTTCACTTGCAAAGAATAAATAATGATAATGATAATGATAGTTGTTGTTGTTGTTGTTGTTGTTGTTGTGAGTATTAGTCTTATTAATAGGACTATTAGTATTTTACTATTTAAAGAATTGCTAATATTCTAAAGAATGATCTTGGTTATGCTATAAATATTTTGCTGAAGTTCAAGTTCAAGTTCCTAATGACAAAAACTTTGTAGAACAAGTAATGATGTCAAATTATCTCCTTCTCCTCCACCTCCCCCTTCACAATAATTGTGACAATTGAAAGTAGAGAAAATTTTAAATTTTACTTCTGTTTTGATTCCATAATTCTTAGGGCATTATGGCTTTTACACCAGTTTATTTTATGGACATATTATGGGGTGGGGATGGCAGATTTTGTGAATACTCCTGAAGGTGGTTCCTGAGTGAGGGAGATTTCAAAATTTTTTATGGGAAGAAAAAATAGAACAATAGATTATATGAGAAAACAGAACATAAGAACAATAGCAGAATTGGTAAAATCTGATTACTGATCACAATCATTGGAAGATAGTTTATTTTTAATTCCAGTAAGTCCTTCTACTTTGAAAGAGGTATTATTTGGACAGTTTTTGCAAGAAATAATGTTTTCTCAGTTTATTTAGAACTAACCTGTTTCTGCTTCATTTTACAGATTGCATTGAAGAATGGATGCCCACAAGACTGGGGTTTGGTAGAATATAGCACTAGTGAAGATGCAGAAATGGCACAAGTTACCCTTAATGGTTACAGCCTTCATGGACAACAGATACGCATTTGTTATTACATTCCTGGAGTGCGTGCCATAAACTTGTATCTCAAGCTTCTAAATGAATCTGTAAGATATCTCTTTATCTTAGTTATGGGTATTAGTGTAGTACATCGTGCTAATGAACATTTATAGCACTCTTTATTCTACAGTCTGTAAAAATACATCAATAACTATTGTTATTGTATGTGTTAAAATGCATAAGAAAACATTTTCAAAATGTGGTGATAAACAATTATATTTGCTTGTGTGGAAGTAAATGTTTGTTATATCCTAATCTTTATGCCATTGTTTTCAGTCTAACAAAGGAAAAGCAACAGGCCTACTTCCAGATCCCCCAGCACCAGCTGTCTTCCAACAACTTCAAAATTTGGCCAAGCAAAATCCAGTTTGTAAGTTTAATATTCTAATATTTTTGAGAGTAGAAAAATTATCTCTGTAAAATTGTCATTCATTGAAAATATATTGACTCTTCATGTGTATAGAAAAAATTAATGTCTGTAACAAATATACTTTATTTTAATGCTTTATTTATTCTTGTAACAGTTGCTCAAAGTTTACAAAATATCATCTGGACTCAAATACAAAATCTACAAAATGGGGGCTCTGGAAGTACTGAAAATGGAAAGACTGCGTCAGTATCATCATCTTCCGCTGCTGGTAAAGGCAAGACTACCAATACTAGCAATGCGAATGGAACTGCGAATGGTACAAACAACAGTCAAGGACCCTCTGTGACTTCCCCTAATGGAGCTGATAATGCTCAAGCAGCATTAGTCATTCTCTTGGCAGCTCAGATGCAAGCACAGATGGGAAGTAACCATCCATCATTGCTTGGAAATCCACAAATATTAGCCACATTGCAAAATCTCATAAAGCAAGGGCCTCCCCCCAATGGACCACCGCCTTCAGCCAACTTATTACCCATAACTGCATCTTCCCAAATCATTCCTACAGCGGCTCCTCACTTCCAATTTCCTCCTACCCATAATGGTTTGCAAGAGGGTCGAAAAGTTGTGTTACCCACTGCTTCCAAGAATGGATATTTAAAAGGCCAGACACAAAAGGTAATTATTACACACATATTAATTCAGTAGTTAAGCAATAAAATTTTTTTGTAACGTTACCTAAAAATTTTGCTTTGAGAAACATTAATTATTAAAAAGGTACTTATTATTGTCCACAAAACCTAGAAAATGTTGAAACTTCAAAATTTCAAAAGGGAACACTTCTTAATAAGATTGTAATTAAAGATTCATGGTGTGACTCAGTAAAGCTCAATGCTGGCTGTTGTCTAGAAAGATATAATGGTAAAGATAAAGGTAATATAAAGATATATGGTTTATAATTTCCTGCCACCGTGAGATTGTATCATAAAATGTCACCATCTGGAGCAAAATAGGAACTTGTTTGTTCGTTTGTTTGCTTGCTTGCTTTTTTCTGTATTTTATCACTTATAGTTTGAGTACATGATTTAAAAAAGATTATTTAGATAAAGCTGCCCTTATGAGCAGTAAGACATTACAAACCAACTGGATTGCTTTGAAGTGAGGTGCTTTCTGAAAATGATCTGGCACAATGTTTCAGTAATTTTTGTGGGGTGCAATTCGGTTTCGCAGTGTTGAGTGAGTAGTGTTAGCCATGGAAATTGAATACTATGCAAAATATAGCAACCCCAAGTAAGCTTCCCTAAATTAATTTCATTTGGCGGATCTCTTAATTTTGGATATTTGAAATATAAATATAATGGATAGTACTGACAGATATCCAAAATACTGCAGATTGTTGACTCTTCACAAAATTCGAAAGACTTCTGGGAACACAGTGGACCTAATCTTCAATATACACATGCAATTGAATTACAAGAATGACTAGAACGAATATTAAAGGAACGAAATTGACTTTCTTCATTGAACATGGCAAATAGTGGCAACAATAGCCAACAATTGCAAATAACCCATAATTTTACCTGGTGGCCCCCTCAAGGTCCCTGTAAAATCATGGTCCCCTAGAGGTCCATGGACTCTAGTTTGAGAACCTACTACTGATAATAAAATGATATTTTGAAATAAAAATACTTAATTTTATAGTATTTAAAAAATTAAATTTTGTTCTATTCAGTATATTGAGTTATTGATATGAAGTTTGATTTTATACCATTGTTTTTGGCAGGTTATCTTTAGTTTTCTTTAAATAATTAACTTTACATTAATTCCAAAAGATCATTTCTTAGTGTAGATATTCTCATAAATTAATGATAAACATTAGTTTCAAAAGGGAGAATCTGTACATTAGTCTGAGGGAATGGGAACTTAGATGAAAAATGGGGTTTAATATGTTGCTATTTTCACAGGTTCCTCTTCTTCCAAATCCTTCAGCTGCTATTAGTCCACCCCCTGGAGAAGTGGCACCTCATCCTCCATTTCCAAGTCCTGTTCTGGAGGACGCATCAAGTGCTGGAGTCTTAGGAATGCCTCATATGCCTTCTCACGTATCTGTGCAAGAACACTCTAGTTTCTGGAATGGACTTCTCTGTCAGTTGCAGTCTCAACAAACTACACAAACAACTATGAATATTGCCCAAATTGATGGTAATCTCATGGCAAAAAGCAATTTTTTTGAACATGGTTTAGCAGGACCTAAAAGTCCTCTACATGGAGAGAAATCTACTCCATATCCTCAACAAGTAACTCCCACTGCTGGCAAAATTCCTCACCCTCACTCCTTGAAACAAAATGGACCAATGTTGGGGTTTCCTGAAGCAGTTTCAGGTGACTTACAGCAAACAATAAATACTATATTGAGTAATGCCCAAAATTTGAACCAGTTACTTGGGTCTCTGACCAATGCCATACAAACAAATGGAAATGGTTCAGGATTGACAGCACCAAGGACGTTATTGCCTGGAACACCAAGCTTTTCATTTGTAGGTCAACCCAGTAATCTACTTCCTACAATACAAGCTCCTCCCCCTCCCCCACCTCCGGAGGGCACATGGACTGGAATATCTGTTGCGCCTTCTCCCACAACACGCGCACAGGCAGTGGCCACCATGGCAACAGCTCAGAATGGAAGAACAATTTTAACCAGCCCTGTACCTAGTTCCCGCCCCGTTCTCTCCACTCCTGTGGCAGCTGGGCGCCCAATTTTAGGTAGTCCAGTTCCAGTTCCTGTGCCCACACCACCCAAACCTATTGGATTTTTGGAAGTGAAGCCTGGTCAACTACGTCAGCCTGCTTTCCAAAATGGCTGGTCTTCCACACCTGGCCCTAATCCCTTTCTTACATCTCCACCAACATTGCCACCTAGTAGTCCCCAAATTGGAAGTTTCCCCAGTTCAGGCTTCATGCCACTTTGGTCTCATCCTGGCAGCCCTATCTTAGTGGCTTCACCCCCTTCAGGAATGGTTACTCCCATAGGCCAAAAGCGGAAATACAATAGATTGTTGCCATCTCCTGAACCTAGCCCTGAAGGAAATTATATTGGTCAGCATTCCCAAGGACTTGGTGGTCATTATGCGGACTCGTACTTCAAGAGAAAGAAGAAGAACTAAATACAAAATGTGATGCATCTACACATTTGGAATATATATCATATCTTTATTTTTAAGATACCATGAGATAGATATTATAAATATGTGAAAGTTGCTGCACAAATCCCCTACAGATTAATTGCAGTGTTCATTGTCAGATTCAGGAAAGTGTTTCTTGTAGTGTAGATGTATATATGTGCCTACCACTTTCAACCATGAACCCTTATTATCACTGTCATGTTCATTCCGAAGTATTAATATAAATTCATTGTCGGTTCCCAAATATAATATTTAAGAGGAATAATAAATTAGAAGTGAATAAGCGTTATCTGCCATTATTAGGATTGTGAAAATTATGACGTATTTTAATTCAAATGAATGCAGAGTGCTGGTGATTATGTAATTGCAGTTTCATTCTGTTATGTAATTTTCTCATTGCTTCTTATCCATTTCTGGATAATTGGGAGTATGCAATATAGACTTGAATACACACAGGACAGCTGAAACAAGTGCCTTTATTTGTGATGCAGTATATTTTGTTATTTATTTTAGTGTAAGTATTTACTGCAGGTTGAAAAAAGTGAGTACCATTTAACATTACATAATTGTAATAAAAGTGATATTTTGTTATAGAAAAAACGTAGTTTGTTCTAGTTTTAATCCCTGATTCTCAAATGCTAGCTTTGGAAAACTGCAATGTGATAAGGAAGCTTTGGATATCAACAGGCATTTAATTAACCTTTATTATGAACTACTCTGGTATGAATGCTTCTTGCCTGACTGTCATGTAGTTTTAGTATTCTTCCATAATCCCTGCAGTTGCTGATACATATATGTCTTTCAGTGACTTTGCAATATATGATATGAAGTCTCTTCTTGTTCTGTCTGCAGTGAGTAGCTTACTTCTTACATTTTCCAGTAATTCAACTAAACGTCATTCTCTTGAATTGTAAACTTTTACATAACACTTCCAGGTTACATACATGTAATTGTGTGTCAGGATATGTCAGTATATCTTTTAATTTGATTCTTGCACAAAATATTTTTTGTCTCATAATGAAATCTCAGAAATTCTGTATTGTGTGTGTAGTGAAAGTATTATACGCAGTTGATCATATATTAGCATTTAAGTTATACTCTAGAACTTGATGTTAATTATAAAATAAATATATTGATTTAAAAATATTTGTGTGGTATGTGAGAGAACTTAAAGTATCTTTAGTGTGTCTTTGTAACTACCTAGAAAAAGTACTCTCAGTGACATACAGATGGTAGGAAGAATTGTGGCAGACATAAATATCATGCTCATGTAGATTGTTGTTTTGCTGTATAAATTTAGAATTCAGGCTTTATTCCTTATAAAATAAATATTTTTTCAACATCAGCACAGTAAATTTGTGATGAGAGAGTGTGAACTGTATTGTGGCTTAACAAAATCATATTTAATCGCAAGATCAAATTCAAACTAATAGTTGTTTTTTTTAATATGTGGTTCATTTATGGAAATAAGCTCAAATATAATATCTCTGTATAGATACCTTTATTATTGGTGAAATATTTATTAATTATATATGCCACTTTGAATCTTATTTGTAACTGTTCCACAGTCGGTAGCTACCTCCCCTGCATTATGCTGCAACTCTAATCCTGTGCTTAGTCCTTTCCACTGAGACAATGTCTTGTGAGCCTTGAATTTATATCTCATAAATATTTAGAGCATTAATTGTGAAATATTAAACCATTATATGGTTTATATTGTGTATCAAGGAAGAACTTTATATAATAATGGTGCTTAATCATCTATATTAACCAAATTTCACCAATTTTGGGAAATATTTTTATATCCAGTCATAGCTAATTGGATGTTGCTCTGTTGAAGTGTGCTTTATATCGTATTGTAAATGACGTTCCAGGTAAAGGGTTTGTTAAATTGTAGATGGAAGCCCATGAGATTATCTTCACTCAAATATTTGCCTGGTTAGTCCCCACATATCACATTTAATCAAATAGAAATGGAGGACTAAGTATTTATTGTGGGATCTGATCAATTTGCATACTGATAAATTATGGTATATAATTTTGTATAAAATAGATATAAAATATATCCTAGTAAAATATTGACGTGAGACATTATTTGGCTAATTGTTACAATTAGAAATATATTTACTGGTTGTGGGCAAACTCCACTCTCCCTCTTTTCTGTTCAGGTGTTGTGGTGTAACTTATGTGACATTTTATGTACATTTCAACCAATACCTTCTTAGTGTGTTTGATGTAATTTGTTATAGTACTGTATATCCTATATGTATCATTAGTTGCCATTTATTAGGAATTAGAGAAACTTTTGTTCCCATCTCTGTTTAGCAAGTATCATTTTCTTTATGTTTTGGTTTTGAAAACTGCCTCCTAGTTTACATTTACCAGTATTCACATAATTATGAATGTTGTGCACTATTGTAATGTGTAAACATTGTGAGTTAGTGAATATGCGCTAACCAAACCAAAGGATTATTTGTTTAATATCTATTATAAAAGATATTGTTTGGCTTTTATTTTATGATTGTAAAATAATATGCTGGTACTTATTTAAATGTTTGTGAATTGTCTGTTCTTATAAGTATCTATCATTTCTTGTCACTACACGGATTAATTTCAATAAAAAGCAATACTTAATTAACCTCTTTCTAAACTTTCATTGTGGCACATGAGTGCATAACTTTCTTCAGTTTCCTTCAATATCTTCACATGTAGAGTTTATATATTCTTTCTTATTCCATTTCATTTTGTATAACATTGTATGAAAAAATTAAATTAAAATTCTATGTTTCAAAATAATTTAAATCTTTGAAAAATGACTTCCTCTGTTGTGTAAATCCTGTACAATAAACACCATACACTAGCTTTTCCATTGAACAGTATACTTCAAGTAATTGAGTCAAAACTTGTGTAAATGGATGTATAAATGTGGTATCCCGTGTATGTAAGTTAATAGATGAATGTGTGCGAGTACAATTACAAATGTGATATTTATTTCTATACATTTTCGTATAGGAAGTGTGCAAGTGTATGTATATAATATACATATAAAATTACGGTGGCATCAATTTTTTTATTTTTTTATTTCAAATGGGTGAAAACAGTCCCAGATAATGAAAATGGTGCAAATTCGTTTTAAACGGTAAAGTGAAACTGTCTTGAAGTTTTGAAAGTTCCATAAAAACACTTATTATACTCCATTATCTAAATAACAAGAGAATTTCAGTAACATAATAAACAAGAATTGTTCTGATAATGAATAAAAATGATCAAATAGAAATTTTTTCAATTTAATTATTTTCTAAGAGAAAAAACATCTACTGATTTTAAGAGGCTTAAATAAGTTAAAATTGAAGAGGAACTTCTACCTTTCGCCTCGAATCATAAAAAAAAATTTAACATAATTTTCAAGTGGAAAAAGTTTGTTAAATAGTAACAATAATAATTTAAAAAAAACTAAAATGAATTTTCTCCATCTCTTTCCATCTAGGATCGTTTCACCTGTTCTTAAAAAGATATTTAAGGTTGCCCTTATATATAAGCTTATATAAAATTATATATATATATATATATATATATATATATATATATATATATATATATATATATTATATATTATATATTATATATTATATATTATATATTATATATTATATATTATATATTATATATTATATATTATATATTATATATTATATATTATATATTATATATTATATATTATATATTATATATTATATATTATATATTATATATTATATATTATATATTATATATTATATATTATATATTATATATTATATATTATATATTATATATTATATATTATATATTATATATTATATATTATATATTATATATTAGGGTGGCTGTTGTTTTGGCGAGGTTGGAATTTTTCTCTCTCCCACTTATTTAAATTGTGAAACAAAATTTAGGGGTACTACAAATTCTCGTTGCAATTACATAGAAGTAACATATGCCATTGAGCACCCATTGGAATGAGGGCATTTGAAACTTGAATCTGTTAGCTGTGCTTGAGGAATCAAGGTCCTTACTCTACTTCCAATGTCACTTTTTAATTAGAAAATTATTATTTATACATGAATAAATTCACAATTTTGAGTTGAAACCTCTTAATACACATTAACAAGAATTATCTATAATGTTCATGTTTCTATGAGAGAAAATTTCAAAACATGTCAAAAGTACTTCAAAATATGTGAAGCATTTGGTGAGAAAGTAAATTAATAGCCCTGAGGATTTGTACCTCATTTTTTTCTTTCCCTTTTCCTCCTAGTTTTAATGAGCATGCAAGATAGAAAAAATTCCAAAGCATTGCAAACTGCCAAAACAACGATCACCATAATACTATATTGTGTGTGAGAATATATATAAATATAAATTAAATAGCGAGTGTGTTACTTGATCTGAATCTCTTAATCTATTGAATGAGAGGCATAACTTGTCACAAGTTAAGAGAAAACATATATTTATTGTGAAATAACATACACATTATCGGAAGTATATTTTATACCATATAATATAGGAAATTGTTTATTTTAGTAATTTTTAAAAGTGTTTACTGCACTGCTTACAAACACAACTCTCCATTTGCTGCATAAGGTCTTATATACATGTTCATATTTATTATGTGGACAAGTGCACAATAGATTTCATATTCTAATCCAATTTATGTCTTCTTACATTCCTTCAAGTCTATTTTAATGTACTTTTTGACGAAAGCTTTAATGTTTCCTCAGACACTCTTCAAATGCATTTAATACTAGTTTAATTGTGGTCTCTTTATTTTATGTTATGTTAAACTGTAGATTGTTATGCTGCATTTCAATTCTTTTCTATTACTTTAACTAAACCTAGAAAATTGGCAGATTTTATTTTTTGTTAACTTTAATTTATTTTATCGTCTTGTTACTTCTTTTGTGTGTAAATAATTAATGGTACAAAGATCTTTGCAGAGAGCAATATAGCTGATACTCAGCACATAGTTGAAACTCTTATTCTATAGTAAAAACGTGTTCCTTTTATTTCCCCAGCTTTGAAACCTAAATGACCATAATATATTTCCTTACATCCAGATTATCCTCTAAAGGGATTACCCCTTTGAAATGATATTTGTAATAACTGTACATGTAAATGCATACAGCATCAACTTATTGACAAGGAACCTTTAGATCTGATTTAGAAGGTTAGTATATAACAGTAAACTGCCTCTCTCATTTCAACTGAAATATATAATAGAAAGATTATATTTAGTTCATTCAGTACTTCTTTTTTTAACACTCCTCATTGAGTGTGAGAATAAACTTATCATTATATCACTGAAAATGCCACTATTGATGGGGCTATAACTTCAAGACTTTAAGATATTGTACATTTCTTTGCTTTGTGTTTTTTATTGTTTTTACATTCGTATTCATATAAGTGAAATAAATATTGTCCGGCACCATTGGGTTATTTTCAAATTTGTGTACTGTGAGAAACAATGACAGACTGAAGAAAATGCACAAGAGATGTGTTCACTTTAGAGAGGTTCTGGTCGGACAGAAGTTTTAGTCTTGGCCCACAAACATTTTCAAAAATGAAGTCAAGTCTGTTCAGGTTTCGCTTTACTTCTCTATTTCTTTTTAACAAAATTCAATTCAGTTGAACAATAGCATTGGTTATTTATTATTTAGCATAGGACTTACATAAAATGCACAAAAACAAGAAGAGAACAGAATAAAATTTACACCAATGTAATTTGTTTTGGAATCATGTGGCACCTAATGATGATAAAGTTGCAAAATTGGATGTTCAAAGTTGAGTTACTATACAGGTTTGGGTGTTACCCACAGGAAATCATCTTTTGATCCGTTGAAGACCCTGAATGGATTGTTTCAAGAAACCTTCCAAAATTTCTCTAACAGGAATCTGTGAATATTGGATAAAAATGAGGTGTCAGTTTCATCTCAGATGACCTTCAAAACCTGCCTCATCAATTCTAAATTTCAACAAAATTTGCAAAAGGGCGTTTACTACTATAAGATACAAATGGTTTATCCTAGAAACATATTATTTTTTAAAAGTTTTGTAGAGAATGTTTAATGAATAAGTTGTGTGACAAAATTACAAGATATAGGGTATTATCATGGCCCATATAGGTGATATTTTTTCCAAAAATTTTATTTTTTTTTATTTTTGAGCTACTTAAACCATCATGTAGTTCAAGAAAGTCAAGTGTGTTTTTAACCCTAGAAAGGATAAGTTGAGTCCATTAGACTTATAGCCTTCTGTAATTCTAATGTAATTCAATGCTATTCTTTTGCTGTAATACATTTTCTTATGTTCTTAACAATATTCCTCAAGATCTATCAGATTCATCTCATTATAGTCTGAAAATGAATTATGGATTACTTTTCATTTCTTTTTTTTTTATAAAAGTTCACTTTTGTGACAAAGGCTTAAGGTGTATCCACTGGACGCTTGAGCTTTGACTAACTCTATAGATAATCTCAGTGAAAATTAATTTTCTCGTCTTGTTATCATTAAATGCATTGTGTATCATATCACTGAGATATTGTAGCGATTCATTATTTAAATAGTGTTCTGTAACTTTTGTTTTGTTGTCTGGAAAGTTGCAGAATGCATTACCTAATAATGTGTAAGTGCTTTGTTGACTGTGTGTAACAGTTAATTCTCTGCTAGCATTGCATTTGAAGTAATGGTGAGACATTACACAAAAGATATTCAAGACTGTCTTCTTCTTGACTATGATGAAGTTATAAGAGATGGTAATGAAGATAGTGATGATTATGTTCCAAGTATTGATGATGAAAGTGAAGATCGTATTGGGATAACAAGTGAAATAGTTGGTGAAATAAGGGAAACTGAGGACTTTGACAATGAACTCAGGCCTTCAATGAGTATGTCCGCCATCTATAGAGGAAAAGATTGTTCATAGAACAAAGATCCTTCTGCAACTTTAAAGGCGATATCCTTCAATGTTATAAAACCGAAAATAAACAAAATCGTTCTTTTCCCACAAAAATCTGTTAAGTCCCCCAAGGAATCTTTCAGTTTGTGTGTTATATGAGGGTAAACATAATAATTAATATTGTAAAAGACACAAATCAGGAAGGAGAGAGGGTTTACAAAGAAAAGAGCAAGAAGAACCCATGGCAACACAGTGATGAAATTGAAATAGATGCTGTTTTGGTACTTTAATTACTGCTCGGCACATGAAAAGGAGTCCTCTAAACCTAAGATCAATCTGGGGTTAAAAATATAGATACCTATCTATTTCGAGCGACAATGAGTCTTGAGCGTTTCAAAGAAATTCTCACGTATATCAGATAAAGATTTTTTTTGGTAAATGAACTTAGCCAGCTCATATTAAAGAAGGCCAGTTGGCTCCAATATGTGAATTTGAAGAATCAATATGTAAAAATATGACAAAATATTATTCCTCAAAAGCATTTCTGTCAATGATCGTTGTTACCCCTTTGTGGGCGTTGTCCAATTTGACAGTATATGAGCACCAAACCTCATGAAGATTGTATGAAAATTTTTTGGATAGTGGACACCAAAACATTATTTACCAGTCTGGTACTAAGCAAAGATTTGTTGAAGAATGGTCTTACAATCATGGGCAATATCAAACAAAAAGAGATTTGTCTCAGAAGAATTCCTGCCTGATAAAAAAAGGGGAAAAATCTTCATTATTCGGTTTCAACGATAAGCACACTCTAGGAATGTGTGTTCCTGAAAAGAAGAAAGCTGCTGTTTTTGCATTCAATTGCATCATTGCAATGCCACTGTCACAGAAAGTATAGAGCCAGATATTATTACATTTTACACCAAAACTAAAGGGGGCGTACATACCCTCGATTCGTACATATTCATGTAAGTGAAAGACAGCAAGATGGTCCTTCGCATTTGTCACAAATCTGAGTGTCTACAATTGTGTCTTTTGTCACGTGAACAAATTTGTGTAGTCTCATTGGAAACAGAAGTTTGTAAAAAGTAAAAGTAAAATATTGTTGTAGAGTTGGCTGTATCTTTGGTTGAGAATCAAATCAGAAGCCCAAAAATAGATTTACATCAGCATATATTGATGGCCATGGACATAAAAGTTCGCCATGTTGAGCAACTTCCCACTTTCTAGGATCACACAAATATGTGTGATCCTAGAAAAGGAAGACTGCAGCACCAAATGTGTGACTTACGGGAAATGAATGTGTGTGCTGCACATTTTGTCAGTCAACAAAAAGTCTTCAGAGTAGTAAAAAAAGAAAACCAATATTTTTTTAGTCTTGAGATATTGTGTGTCCAGAACTCTTTAAGTATTGAATGTTTGTGTAGAGAAGATTTAGAAAAACAAGCTTTTAGAATCTAATGTTTTAGTTTCTTATGATATAAGGATATGATAGGAAGATATATAGGATATAAGGATATATAGGATATGATAGCTTATGATAGGAAGACATAAATTTAAAAATATATTCAGAAAATAAAAGTAAGATTTGTAACAATGTGATAATCATTAAAAACATCAAAATGTATTTTTAAACATCTTGAAGATAGTATTATCCATGAGTCCACTGGACTTGCATACACACTTTTATGATGAAACACCTTTTGTTTTCTAGGGTTAATTAATATATATGAACTAGGTGGCCAAAAAGTATTGTGATAAATGGAGGTGGAGAAAATATAGACTTCAATTAGTTTTACAATGAAACCATAATTAATTGAATACATTGCATTTATTAATTAGAAAAACAATCTTAAGAAAATACTAGTAATACCATCAGAACAGGTTATATGTTTACATTTTGACAACAATTGAATAAGTAGGAAGATCAAATTATTAAGTAGATTTGTCAGATTGAGTCACCAACATAAAGTAGGTGGCAAAAGTTATAAGAGGACAGATTCCATTGTCTAAGAATAATTTTCAACATTCACCAACTACTTGCAGAACTTACTACTTCTGCTCTTCATCTTCTGTAATTCTCTTCTGCGCCTTGGACCAAGATAATGATAAGTGTCACTCTAGTCATTTTCTGGATTGTCATGATCACATTGTTCTCTTATTCTACTCTCCATTTACATACTTACTGAATGAGTGTAACTCAGAGCCAGCATTGCTGTTGCCTCTACAGCAACTCTGACCATAAGGTCCTAGGGTTTGAGTCTTGATAGTGGAGGATTCGTCGTAGCTAGATAGCTAGGTCAAATTCAGCTGCTGTCTGGAGGAGAATTCTAGAGGCTGGTTGCTCTGATCAAGTTTTCCATAGTTTCTCCAATCAATACCAGGCAAATGCCAGAGCAGTACTCTTAAGAAACACACCATGTGCAATCTTTCCTTCCACTCCCTTGTCCTATCCTGTCCTCTTGCGCTTACACACCTACATGCATTACACTACTGCACATGTCAAGAGACCAGTCGGGAGCTGAGAACTTGTTTCAGATAGGGTTGTGCTCTGTTAGAGGGAAATACTTGGAGTACTACATATTGGGTACATATCCGCCATATGTATGGCAGTTTTAAAACCAGCTGAAATTACAGATTCAATTGCATTGTAGACAAGATAATCATAAGCACCATTCTCATTTTGAAAATGGCAGTGGTATTGGATGTGTAAATGACCTTCCATAACCTAAAAAGGTTTAAAAGTTGTTACAAGTAGTTATCAATACACGCTAAACATTAGTAAAGAGGATGAATCAGTCTCTGAAGTAAGTTATGTTTTAAAAGATATGGAAGAGACATCACATGCATGCTAAATTAAATGGTAATATTGAGAAAGGAGTTATAATATGGCCAATAACATTTAAAATTTGTGTACATTTATTGTTTCAAATTTATTTCTCCAGGAAGCTTTTTTGGTCGCATTGTGGCCATCTTCAGTGCTACAAATAATAATAATAATAATAATAATAATAATAATAATAATAATAATAATAAACATCAGGAACGCGTTCAATAGCGCCAGATGGAAGGACATCATGGAGGCTCTGATAGATAAGAAAGTCCCTGAATACCTTCTGAGAATGGTTGAAGACTATCTTCATGAGAGGAGTATAGTCTATACGAACCTCTTCGCAATGGGGGAAGACGTGACTTGTGGCGTGCCCCAAGGTTCGAGATTGGGACCATTCCTATGGAATGTAATGTATGATAAGCTGCTACACAGACACCCCGCCAGATACCTACCTTATTGGGTACGCAGACGACACTCTGATCATCTGCACGAGTAACAAAGTCGACCTGATCGAGAGGAAAGTGAACGAAACCCTCTTCAGGGTATAAAGATGGCTTGACAGGAGACTCCTACACATGGCTGTAGAGAAAACAGAGGCAGTACTGGTTACGGACCGTAGAGCATTTCGTACCCCCATTATTAGGCTGGGGGAGGCGAACATTACCTGGAGACGACAGATAACATATCTGGGAGTCGAACTTGACCACAGGCTCAACTTTGGGCCTCACATCAAGATCGCCGATAAGGCAATGAGGACTGCGACCAATATCTCCAGGCTAATGCCAAACGTGGGAGGCCCTCGAGAGGCGAAAAGGAGGCTGATTGCTTGTGCTGTCCAATCACAAATGCTGTATGCAGCCCCAGTGTGGGCGGACAGACTCGCGAAAGCCTCCATGAGGTCTCACAAGTACAAAGAAGGGTAGCATTAAGAATAACGTCAGCCTACCGCACGGTCCCCGACAGCGCCGTAGGGGTTCTGGCCAGAGTTCTCCCTATAGACCTTCCGGCAAGAGAAAGGAAGGTCGTTTATAACGAAGCGAAGAGAGTCACTGACATCTGCACGGGACCTCTACGCAAGCTGAAAGAAGACAAAAGAGAGGGCACGCACGTCTCTCCTGTCAGCATGGCAGGAGAGATGGGAGAAAGAAACAAATGGTAGATGGACATATGAACTAATACCACACATCGAACCATGGTTCAATAGAGGTCATGGGGAGGTAAACTTTTACCTCTCACAGGTGCTCTCTGGGCACGGCTGCTTCAAGTCCTACCTGTTCAGGTTCAGAAGAGCAAACGACTCGAATTGCGTGTTTTGTGGACAAGTAAACGACGACGCAAGGCACACGATATTCGAGTGCGGAGCATAGGATAGTCGGAGGATTCAGCTGAACAGCGAGTTGGACCAGGACATCTCGCCAAATAACATGGTGCAGCACATGCTGAAGTCGGAGAAAGAGTGGTGCCTCATACAAGAGTTCGTGACGTTCATCATGAAAAGGAAAGAAGAACGACTCCGCCCTTGAAGCGGCTTGAGCTTTGAAACAACTCAGCCATCTGCCTGCTCTCTCCTTGAAGTAATGTCTGACGACGGTTCCATGGAGGGAAACTCAGGGCATAAGAGAACGGAGGTTAGGTTTTAGTCGGTAGGCCATGATGGAGAGTCCGACATAACCGTTCGGCGGTATCTATAAAAGATTTCCCCCTCCATTACAAAAAATAATAATAACTACAACAACAACAACAATAATAATAATAATAATAATAATAATAATAATAATAATAATGCCAAGGGTGCGGATTACTCGGCACCCGGGGCAGATATTGCTACGAGTGATAGCAAACTTCGCGGGACACGTATAGAAGTATGCGATTCCAGGGTTGAGGGATCCCTTAAAACCTCTCGTCCAGAAATAAGTTCTGAGCTTAGAGCAGCTGATCTAATAATAGAAAAATGGGGAACTATGCAACAACTGGTAGAACTCCAAGGGAAACTCCTAGATGAATTAAGTCAAAGCCTTAGAACGATAGAAAAACATTTGCTGAAAAACAATCCGATGAGTGTGAAGGAAGCTTGACTAAAGCTATAGAAAATATGGATACCCTGAAGAATAGGGTACAAGAGGTAGTAGAGGAAAAGAGAGAATTTTCAGGGATCCTGAACTCTCTACTGAGTGGAGAGAAGGAAAATAAGGTAAGGGAAGATAAGAAAGACGTACGAAGTAAAAAGAGGGGTGCACCTAGTCCACCAGAAGAACCCAATAGAAGAGGTAAGAAAGACAAACAGAAGGAGATAACTACGGTGGAGGTTACGCCAAGAGAAAAGCAAGTAAATCAGGGGGAGGAGATAGAACCATCTGAAAAGACAGAAGACCAAGTAGGGGAGGATTGGCAACTCAACAAAGCAGAAAAGAGAAAAATATACAAAAGAAGAAGACAACATCAGGAAAGTCAATCCAGCTATCAAAGTGGCAGCTAAAGAAGGGGAAACTTAGCTAAACACCGGAACCTAGTGATCATGGTACAAAGATACTTACGGAGGACAAAAAAGGAAGAGGTCTTATTGTTCTCGAAAAAACTGGGAATATTGCCTCATTGAATGAGGCTTTGGAGAAAGCGGTAGGGAAGCAAGCTCAGTGCGTGCTTTGGAAAAAAAATTAGAAATATTGATGAAAGCTACTGTCGAGGAGGTGTTGGAGGCGGTGAGCAAAATAGTAGCAATAGAACATATGTCCACCCCTGTAGGATGCGCAAAGGTTACGGAGGAATGCAAACAGCTACAATGTTGTTGGAAGAAGAGATAGCTCATAATCTTATAAAGGCAGGAAACATTAAGATTGGATGGGTTAACTGCAGAATCAGGGAAAAACCCCCAGATAACCAGATGTTATAGATGTCTAGACTTCGGACATATTACAATGCACTGCAGAGGACCTGATCGTAGCAAGGTATGTTACAGATGTGGTAAAACTGGACATGTGGCCAAGAACTGTACCAACAGGGAGCAATGTGTTTTATGTAAAGGGAAAAACAAAGAGGATCAACATCTGTTAGGAAGTAACAAATGTGCCTCCTTTATAGCGGCGGTTCAGAAGGGAAAAAACATCAAGTATGCTTCGACTTCTACAGATTAACCTGGGGAGGAGTAAACAGGCGTGGGACTTGATGCTGCAGGTTGCTGCAGAGGGGGAAGTGGATTACTTACTAGTGAGCAACCTTACTGCGAAAACATGTATCGAGATACCACAAGAAGAGCGGGTATAATAATCCACAATAGGAAGTTAAATATTAATAAATATAAGATGACGAAGAATGGATTTGAATGGGTTGAGGTGAATAATAAGAGAATTTACAGCTGTTACTTCTCCCCGAATGACACAATAGAAAAATTTCAAAAAGACATTGACGAATTGGAGGCTAGCCTGAAAACAACGAAAGGAGAGGTGCTGATAGCAGGCGACTTCAATGGTAAATCGTCGGAATGGGGGGAGACGCGCTCCGACAGAAGGGGAGCTATTATATGCGAGTTCGTAGCAAGAAATGATCTTATTATTCTTAACTCTGGGAATGAGATCACTTTCCAACGGGGAGATACTTCATCCATTTTGGATTTGACAATAAGTACTTCCAGACTTGCTAAGGACATCACGGACTGGACGGTGTTGGATGAGGAAACCCTGAGTGACCATCGATACATAGGGTATACCGTAACATCAGAAGGGCCACAAAGTGGTAAGGCGAGATACAAAAGTAGGCCTTCTTGGAACCCCAAAAAACTTAATGAGGATAAGGCAAAACGTTTTCTTGAAGAGTCCAGGTTATTGGCAAGCATGGGCTGGACAAACAAAGGGAAAACACTCAAAGATGTGGTAAAGACAACGGAAGAAATAGGGACAGCAGTGTGCGATACGTCTATGCCCAGAAGCAGGGGCCCCAGGAATAAACAACAAATGTACTGGTGGACCTCGGAATAAGCAGAAGCGCGTAGGAGCTGCATTAAGGCTAGAAGAAAGGCGACAAGAGCCAGGAACGACCCATACCTTAGAGAGCAATATAAAACACAGCGCAAGCAACTTAAAAAAGAAATTAAAATGAGCAAAAACAGAAGTTGGAAGGAACTTCTAAGCCAGATTGATAATGAACCCTGGGGTATGGCGTATAAGATAGTGACTATGAAGCTTCGGATGGATCCCAAAATACCTTACCTAAATGACCCACAATGGATGAGAGGAGCTATAAGAGAGCTCTTTCCCACAAGGGATTCCTGGGAGAGACAAAGGCCTAATGATTATGAGTTTAATGATGCTGACTACTTTACGACAGATGAATTACGGAAAGCAGTGAAGGATATGAAAACTGGGAAGGCACCAGGTATGGATGGGATACCCACCGAAATATTAAAATTAGTGGTACAAGTGTATCCAGAATGTCTTTTGGAAGTCTATAATAGATGTCTTAAGGAGGGGAAATTTTTCAGGAACTGGAAAAAACAAAAGTTAATACTACTCCAGAAGGGCAAGAAACCGTTGGAACACATATCGTCGTATAGACCACTGTGCATTCTTGACACTATGGGCAAGATACTGGACGGACTAATATTCTCAAGACTGGAGGAACATATAAGTTTTTCTCATAGACAATATGGATTTCAGAAAGGCTGTTCGACGACGGATGCGATTATAGAAGTAGTTTGCATTGCAGATGCAGCTAGAAACGGAACTGGGAGGAAAAAGGGATTATGTGCACTTGTAGCAATCGATATCAGGAATGCCTTCAACTCGGCTAGGTGGAAGGACGTCATTGAAGCATTGACTGATAAGGAGATCCCTGAATACTTAGTAAGGATCATCAAGGACTACCTCCATGAAAGGAAGATAATTTACATGGATAAAATCAGGATTGAGGCAAATATGACTTGCGGAGTTCCACAAGGGTCCAGACTTGGCCCCTTTCTATGGAATGTCCTGTACGATGGCATATTGAATATTAATCTCCCAAGAAACACGCAGATTATAGATACGCGGATGACACACTTATAATAAGTCATAGCGATGATATCGAAGTGCTCGAACTAAGAGTAAACGAAGCACTCTACAGAGTGAAAAGGTGGATAGATAGACGACTCCTTCAGATAGCAGTAGGGAAAACTGAAGCGGTGTTAGTCACCGATCGGAGGGCCTTTCGCTTTCCAGATATTCGACTGGGAGAAGAGAGAATAATCTGGAAGAACCAAATAACATATCTAGGAGTTGAGATAGACCGCAGACTTAAGTTTGGGCCACACAGAAGTGTGATGGCAGAAAAGGCAGCGAGGACAGGATCCAACTTAGCAAGAATACTACCGAATGTAGGCGGTCCACGAGAATCCAAGAGAAGGATGATATCTGGAGTAGTTCACTCACAACTGTTGTATGCAGCACCAGCTTGGGCGAGTTCACTGGAAAAACAGGCTATGAGAAACAAATATACACAAGTGCAAAGACGAATGGCCCTGAGGGTGGTGGCTGCCTACCGTACTGTGTCTACTAGCGCAGCACTGGTATTGGCCAGTATCCCACCTATAGATCTGACAGCCATGGAAAGGAAAAGGACGTATTCTGCCTTACAGGAAGCTAGACAACAAAATCGGTATCTCTCCCCCAAGGAAATAGAGACCATCAAGACTGAGGCTAGGAAGCTACTTTTTGAAGAGTGGCAAAGAAGGTGGAATGTGGACGCTAAAGGTAGATGGACACATCGGATTGTGAACAACATTGAGAGATGGGTCGATCGAAAGTTTGGGGAGGTGAATTATTACCTAACCCAGGCCTTTACGGGACATGGTGGATTTAATAAGTACCTCTGTGATTACAAGATTAAAGAAAGTCCGACATGCAACTTACGCCTTGAAGATACTGACGATGCAAAGCATGCGCTGTTTCAGTGCAGGGCATGGGAGACGGAAAGGGAGACTTGTTATGCTAAGCTTCAACAAGTGATGACCCCAGAAAACATGATGGATATAATGCTGAGCTCGAAGGAGAAGTGGCATATAATAGAGCACTTCATAATTAAGATCATGAAGGAAAAGGAGCGAAGGAGTTAAAGCATTAGCTCCCAGTCAATCTTCCACGCGAAGTAATGTCTAGCGACGGTTCCGCGTGGGAGATATCACGACTTAGGAGATGAATGTTTAGGGTTTTAGTCGGTAAACCAAGAACAGGATCCCGACAGTACCGGCTTCACCGGTCTCCGTAAAGGATTTCCCCCTTCTAAAAAAAAATAAAATAATAAAATAATAATAATAATAATAATAATAATAATAATAATAATAATACATAAATAATAAATTGCTTAACCAATAGAACTTTCTCAGTCAATGTTAACAATCATTTATTCAACCCAAGAACAATGAACATTGGACTTCCCCAAGGCTCTCCGTTATCACCCACCCTATTCAACCTCTTATGTCGCTGACCTACCCACACTTAATAAAATCACAATCACTCAATTTGTCTCTGCACAGCCATATTTGCCTCTGCACAACTCTCACTGAGTTAAGAACCCACTTTCAACTTTATTTAAATATGATGGACAGTTTGGCTGCTAAACTTAAAATCCAACTAAATCCTAACAAAACTGCTGCTAAAATATTTACTTTAAGACCCCACTCTCCTCCACTCCCTCTCACTCTAAATAACAAATCAATAGACTGGTACCCCCCTAATAAACCTGTAAAATACTTAGGCTTATACCTTGATACCAAGTTAACTTGGGGACAACATATAAATGCCAAAGTGACCCAAGCTAAAATAAAACTGGCACAACTATGACCGCTAATTTACAGAAACAGTCTAATAGATTATAAATCAGCCGTAGCAATTTACAAGATAATTTTAAAACCATTAATGTTGTAGCCAGCCCAATATGGGTCAATTCTGCTGAAACTAACGTCCATAAACTACAAGTCCTGCAAAATAAATTCTTAAGAATAGTTGCTCATGCCCCTTGGTGTATAACTAACAATCAACTTCACAACGAATTTAATTTGGAACCAACTGAACAGTACATCATATATCTGGCCACCAACTTCATCATAACTTACCTCAAATCCCAGCCCTATCTCCTTTCAAACTTGCCAAAAACCCCAATTACCAAACACGAATCAAAAACAAATATCCATATCACATATTCCTAAAAAAATTTTCAGATTTAGATCCAGAATGAGGACCCGAAAAGGGATTTCCTCCCCTCTATAATAGCATGTAAGATTATATTTAAGGTTAGTATGCAAGTCTGTAAATACATATGGATAGTTATATTTACTGAACTATGTAAATTCTTAAAAATTAATAAATAAATAAATTTAATAAAAAGGGGGAAAGACCCAGCCAGGTGGCAGAAAAGAGGTGGGCAGAGGGATTAATGTGTCTGTAAAGCAGCGAGTTTCATGAGGGGTGAGAGAGAAGGAATTTGTTCATTCAAAATGGTGTTTTGGGGATTATTTAATAAATTATTGATGTAAATGGCTCCTAATTTAAGTCTGTAAGTGTATCTGTTTAATTTATTCTGTTAAATTTATTTACTTAATTAGTTTTGCCAGTGTCAGTTGAAAGTATAATTTTACAAAACCTGATTTTTGGGCTCTTGGAGACTAACATGTAAATCTTTCTTCTCTGCTCTCATGAAAATAGAAGTGAAGGGAACATAATTCAAAACATAATGAATGACACAGAAGCAGCACAATATGTTACTAGTTCTTTCGAGAAAAGAAGCTAAGGTAAGTTTGGGTAACTTGCCGAACTACAACTTACTGAACCTAGTTCACTCTTAATATTGATTTTTGTTTGGTTTTTAACAGCACAAAAAATTGGAAGTATTATTCGCCAAGATCAACTGATCACAAGAGTCGTGTGTAATTCAATTTTTCAATATAAATGATATGATATATGCTTTTGATAATTTATATTTCAGTGTTGTGTAAACCCAGTTCCCCGTTCCCTTGAGTAACTGGAACCACTGCTTTGAATGATAATGCTTCAGTAATTTCTATGGAGTATCAGCCCCTATTCTCTGTCTATCTGTGATTGCAAAAACAGAAAATAAAAAAAAGAATCCTTCACTCACTTCATGGACAGGCTCTACCAGTTTCAGAAATTAATGAACCAATCCAGTCCAACTCAGGATCCAGGTTTTTCATCTCAAAACTTGTTTTTTAGATCGTTTACTTTCACAAAACATTGCACTGTTTCCATAACCTCTTCTCTTGAGAGGTGAAACTTCCTCTTTCCCAAGATTCAAAGAAAATTTGCCGGTAGATCTTCAAAAGTAAGTGGATGCTGAAGTCTTCCATCTCCTCTCATGCCATTCTCATAAAGAATTATCATACCTTCTGAGTCATTTACATAGTGGCAGAGGGTGCTTCTGGGAATACTACAGTGCAAAGCAGCAGCCTGACATTCCATTTTTAACATCTTCAACTGCCTTAGCAAGAGAGTCCCGTGAGTACAATCCCTGATCAGTTCCTTTTGTTGTGCATTTTTGGTTTATTTCTTAGTATTGTTGAAAATAAATAAAAAACAACATGTAATAAGCATGCAAATACTTCACATTGAGATCATTCACATTAAGCATGCAAAGTTTTTTGTAGGTTTTTTGAACCTTCAGGGCAACTTGGCCCTACCTTGGCTGAGTTACCTACAGGGTATGGTTCAGTTACCCTGCTCAGACGTGATCCAATAGGATATCTGGTCAGTGGCGGATCCAGAGAGGACATGCCCGCCCTCTCCCCAAAAAGGTCTAGAATTTTCATTTGTTACCTTTCTTTATTTGGCAAAATTGATTTAAATGTTTATGTTAGAATTGTGTAATTATTTAAAAGATTATATTGTATAGTGTAACGTATTGTAGGGCTACACAGAGCGACCGGCGGGGCGTCACAATGTCGCTGCGTTAAAGGATTAGACGCCAGGGGCAAGGCAGGATGCGAGAACAATGAGGTATTTGGAGAATTCTGAGAGCTAGGGAAATGGATGCCCAAAATGCGGGACAGCGCATTCGGAACAGCGCAAAATTCTTAGAATTTCGGGAAATGGATGTACAAAATGCCTGGCAACGCGACGAGCGCGGGCCGTGTGAAAAACCCAGTGATGTTTCAGGTCACGTGGGTGGGAGCTATATAAGAGCGATCGCAAAGCGCGGGGGCGGGGTTTGTCGAGCCTCGTGCGAACGCACAAAACTTGCGCCCAGGGCGGTGCGGAGCCGAGCGAGGCTCGTACGGCAACCCATGTGTTGGGACGCCGCTGTGGACAGTATTTCCACGGATGACCTAGGTTGCCGGAGCTGAATGCTGTGTGCATACGGCTCGCTGAGGAGTGGCGCGGGCCACGAGTCAGACATTTCATTTTTAAGGATCGCTCCTGCGATCAGGGGAGTAAACGTCTACCAGAGCTAAGAGTAACTTTAATTATTTACTGTACATATTGTGAATAAACCTGTACATATTTATCATGGAAGCTCGTGTCTGTGATTATTGAGTATTCCCACGACGTCACAATAGTATTGTGTATACATTACAAAAATAATATACAATGTAATAACAAATACGATTCGAAACGGAAGAACGGTTCTCTTTGCGGATGATACGAACATCCTTTGCAATAAAGAAACCGTAAATAGTACAATATCAGATGTTTCAAATTGGTTCCGAAATAACAAATTAATAGTAAACGAAAAGAAAACGGTTTTAATGCAGTTTTCCATTTCAAATAAATAATTCTGTGCTCCATTGAAAATGAACAGTGTACCATTGACTGATGTTAAGGCATGAAAATTTTTAGGTCTCTCAATTCAGTCAAACCTTAAATGGAACGTCCATTTAAATGAATTGAACACAAAATTAAGTTCATTATGCTACGCGTTCAGAATTCTTGCAAATTCAGTCAACCTTCATACTGCTCGTTGTGTATACTTCGCGAATGTTCATTCCCGCCTGAGATATGGCATAATATTTTGGGGAAATACATCTTATAGCTCCCAGACTTTTAGATTACAAAAACGAATTGTACGAATAATAACCAAATCCCACCCACGTGATTCTTGTAAGCCTCTCTTCATTAATCTAGGAATTCTACCATTACCGTGTCTTTTTATTTACGAATCAGTGGTTTTTTGTAAAAAATGACTTGCTCAAGGGCGGGAATATATTTTCAGAAAATGCCGAAGTCTATTACTATAACACTCGACGTAGAAATCATATTCATTAGGTAACAGTATCAACAGCTCATTACAAAAAAATCACATACAATACATGTACATTATTTTACAACACTTTGCCAGATGACATTAAACGATTAAATTCAATAGAAAAGTTTAAATCCCAAGTGAAATCGTTTCTGCTGCATAACTGTTTCTATACAATTAGAGACTATACTGAGCATCACAAGAAAAGGAACATTAATTTTAACAATGATACATAATACATTATTTACCATTTGGACTGTATAAATGAGTATAATCAACTTGTAACAACTATTGTGCTACAGCTTCCGGGTCAATGACCCCATCTCGATCAGGTTTTTCGTCCAGTTTCCTGATCCATTGAACAAATGCTGAGATGGCCCTTGTTTTGCTTCTGGACATAAATGTAACTTCATTTTCTGTGCACGTCTTCTAGAATTCAGTGGGAAATACAATTATTCAAATTATCGTTTCCATGTTGTCGCGGCAGGAAGTAATAAGAGCCAAAATTTATTGCTTATTTATCTTTGAAAATAGATTTTATTACATGGGAGTTTTTTGTTTTTTTCTCCCTTTCAAAATTCAAAATTTATTGCTTATTTATCCTTTAAAATAGATTTTATTACATGGGAGTTTTTTTCTCCCTTTCAAAATTCAAAATTTATTGCTTGTTTATCCTTGAAAATAGATTTTATTACATGGGAGTTTTTTTTTCTCCCTTTCAAAAATTCAAAATTTAAAAAAATATTTATTTTTTAACAAATATCTATGATGGCATCACATAATGGTCAGCTGGATCTCCCCTGCATCTGGTCCATACCCTGAAAACTAGGGTTGATGATTACTTTCATTGACCACCAAGTTAGAAATCCCTTCTACAACATCTCTCAATGTGATTTGGGTAACAGCAGATCAAATATACTGAAAAGTGTTTTTTTAAAACTTATAGTTTTATTTTGAATAAGCAAAAAGGAGTGGAAAGCACAAAATATGATGCATACTTCAGAACGCTCTCTTCCTCACAAAGATAATTTGAACAAAATCTCTCTAAATTTGTAAAAACCCATTTAGAGTGTACTCTAGTTCCTATAGAGTTCTAGTTTCCATGCATGCTTACAGAAAATATTCTGTAAATAAATCTTAATTAAATATAGCATCAAACACCGTGGTGTAGCTTAAGTTGGTGTCACCTGGGGTAAAACTAGTGGTGTCATCCCCCCCTAAAGTAAATATAAGTAAATATAAAAATGTAAAGGTAATATGTAGATTATTTTATCAAGACTTGGACCACTGAAGAATTGGGGCCACTGCTTATAGTTTGGTGCTTTACTTTAAATTATTTTTCTTTGCTTTTTTAGTATATATGATTTAATTGTAGAACATTTAAATTAATCTGTGTATATATAATTTTTAAGTAAATTATTAAAATTATATAATTCAAACTATAAAATTTTAAAATTGGTGTCACCCCTAAAATGGTGTCACCTAGGGCGCACCCCCCCCAGCTATGTTGTTGATCAAACATCATTCAATAAATACATACAAAATGTGATATAAAAAGAACACAAATTGAGTGTTGTGTTGATGAAAATTGAAAAAAACTGGACTTTACTGGATGTACAAAAGCAGCCAGCAGTTATGACATCAGCTGAATAAGTGCTGGAGCTAGACAATTTTCGGCCTGGGGAAATGCTGAAACTGTCCCCCCCTCCCCGAAAAAATAAAAATATGAAAGTTGTATCAAGAAACTATATGAGTCATTTGTTTCAACAAATAAGAAAAAATACCACCTTTAAGCTAGAATAAGTTTTAGGAAATATATTTTAAATAATAGTTTTAAGTAAAAGCCGTTAGTGATCAAATAATAGTTTTCACAGTGAGCTTAAAATGGTAAAAAATTGTCGTGTTCAGTTAGTGTTTAATAAAATCACTTTTGCCAAGTACAGGGTGGTTATAATTAAACTTTCCCTACAGAACACATTATAACAAGGAAAAATAGCATGAGTACCAAACTTGTTAGTATTACTGTTTATAATTTGTTTCCTTGTAATAACATGTTATCTAAAGAAAATCTAATTATAACCATCCTGCACATGAAATAATAAATATGAATTTCAGTAGAACCTATTTTAATGTTAGCATGAGTCATTATAACTAAGTTAAAATTAATGAAAATTTTAAGAAATATCATACTATTGTACCGCGACTTATAAAATTACGATAACGATTGTTTGGAGTTCCAAATTCTTTTTCAATTTTTTTACCATCAGTCCCATCATCGAGCCCCTTGGCTTGCGAAGGGTTCGGGCGATCGTCCGGTCTGACCATGCCTAGCTCCGGAACTGAGCTGAATACACAAAAAAAATCTATTAAAGCGGACTGAACATCAAATTATCATCGCACATCGCCAGCGGCCGACGGAGTAGATTACGTCATCATGTGGTGAGGCGACGCTGTCTTGCGCCCCTCACCGCCCGCCCTCCGCTCGGGCCGCGCTGGTCTGGCGACCAGATGTCCAGGCCGACCGTTCGCCACCCCGCACCCCTATAGGTGCCCACCAACAAAGGCAACGCCACCCCCGCTGACGCCGGGGATGGACTGGCCCGGCGGTATATAAGACCGGGCCCGGCCTAAGAAGTGGTCTGCAAGCTAAGGCACGCTGCATCCTACACAGGGTGCAGCCATTGCACGCTGCCCACACGTCCTTCAGACGAGCGTGCAACAGGAGCTGAGGGATCCTCGCAGGGAAATGCTAATTTCATTAGCAACTCTGCGCCTCAGGCAGCAGCTAGCGGCGGGTCGGCCTGGAACGAGGTCGCGAGGCGCCTCGGCGCCGCGCGCTCCTCAGCGGCCACGCACCGCCCTCCGGGGCGGCCGGAGCGCGGCCCACTGCACCCGCAGCTGCTGCGCCGACTATCTCTAGGAGCCAGTTCCTAGAGCTTTTCGAGCAATTCCTTAACATGTTGCCTAACAATGCCTAGGAACTCTCTCGCAGACATGCGAACAGCACCTCTCCGCGTTGGGTCTTGGAACGCGCGAAGTGCAATCTTTAAAGCCCAACAGTTAGAACATTTTATATCTGATTTTCAATTAGATATCTTGGCTTTACAAGAAACGTGGCTTAGTGATCAGCACGAATTCAAACTCCGGGGATTCGCTGTTTATCGCCGAGACCGCGCAGGCAGGCCAGGTGGCGGCGTAGCGCTCGCACTACGCCGCGAACTGCCGTAGCTCGAAGCCGAAATCCCTGCTATTGCTCTGGCGTCTCTGGAGGCGGTCGGGGCTTACGTCTGGGTAGGAAACGGTCGACTTTTAGTCGTATTAGTCTACTGCCCAGACCAAACCTTAGATCCGGCTGGAATTGATGCGCTTCTCGCATTAAATTCCAAAGTCATTCTTGTAGGTGACTTTAACGCCAGACATAGAACTTGGGGCGGCCTCGGAGCTAACAGAAACGGCAACAAAATTGCCAATCTTGTAGCGACAAGGCGGGGCGTAGAGATCTGCGCACCGAATAGCCCTACACATTTCCCGGATGCTCGTAACAGAAATACGGGTGTTATTGATTTTATGATCGTGAAAGAAGTTGAGTGTGTGGTTCCCCGCTCAATTGCTGCACTGGATTTCGATCATAATCCGATAACATGTGTTGTGGCGTCCCTTGCCGCAAAATGCCAAGTTAAGTTTCGAACTTCGCGTGACACGAACTGGGCAGGTTTCACAGCTTAGCTGAATTCTCAGCTTGAGCGGAAACCAGTAAATACGAATGACGAAATCGATGAAGCAGTGACCCACCTCACTGCAACGTTGAATTCTGCTTTCAAGCGTAACACCGTCGTCACGCGAGAAGAGAATTCTCGCCCTGAGCTCTCAGACGAGCAAAGAAGGATTTTACGCGAACTGCACAGAACAGTCAAAGTTCATCGCCGCTATGGCGATCCCGTTGACGGAGAGCGGGCGCACAGTTTAAACAGAGAATTCCGCTCATCTCTACGAGAGGAGAAAACTGCTCAACGGTCTGAAACTATTTCAAAATGCAACCTCCACGAGAGGTACATTTGGGATCTTTCTCGTGCGCTGGGCCGCAAACCGGGAGTAAATAGCCCAATAAGAGCTAAGAGTATTAAGCAATAAGAGTTTTTTGGCGAAAAGTCGCCGTGTTCCGGCGCACGATACACAACTTCCTCCTCTTTCGAAGAACTTCGTAAAGCGAGAAAGTTAAAAAGCAATTCTTGAAAATGAAAGTGATTTTTTTTGTGAAAATGGCTCTCAAACCATTGAATTCAGTGTAATGTGCTCTATAGGCTACTTACGAAGAAGTTCCGGAAAGAAAAGATAGTTGCATGCGCCAGGATATGAACCTCACCATTCAACTATGCCGTTTCTACTCTGGATCAACGCTTACAAAGTATTGTTTACATATGAAAGTCGGTTCTCAGGATTTGGCAATATTTAATTTTTACTGTTACTTGCCACCGTTTCGGCCGTAATATGAAGTTTCTGCTGGCCAACACATCAATAGAAAACATCCAAGATGTAAAACACTGTCTTTCCTTCCATTACCTTTCTGTCACGTGTCTCTCCTCTTTATATTGAAAATATTTTATTTTGTCGGTAGACAGATTAATCCCATTCCTTTCTCCCTTCAATTCAACAACTATAGATTCGGGAATTTTACTTCCACTTGGAATACTCTCTGATTTCTTGGGGCCTATTCCTTTAGTGTGAAATCATTTGTAAAACCGGTCCGTAGAAATGGTTCTGGAGAACTTCTTGTGACATTTAACTTGCCGAGTTCTTATATAACGAGCTTGCCCCTGTAGTCAAAGCTCATCCCAGCAGCTGTTTCTTCGTTGATTTCGTGTGTGACACCTTCTTATTACCAATAGAGAAATTCAAAGAAAAGTAAATATTATTCACTACATAAATTTTGTTCAAGAACAGTGGACAATTCTCTAGAATACATGTTCAATTCCAATACGCTTTCCAAGTTCTATTGATACGGAGACTGAACACTCGGAACTCACAATGTTGCCTCCACTGCAGCCAAGATCAGATTCTTTTTACAAATTGTTTATATTAGTGCATACTTTTTATTTTGTCAAGCAATTAGTTCATAATTAGTGTATTACTCGTATTATAGTGTTGATTCAGTTACTGTCATGTGGATTTGCTACTGTACGTGAATCTGACACTCCCACTATTGCACTCTCACCGTCTTAATTGTTCATAACTGAGTAGAACATATTTTATTTCGATAGGAAATTAGTACATAAATAAAGCACTATCATTGTGCATTTGTTTTTAACTTTTCACGAGTGGGATTACTAGCTGTACCGCCCTACTTTTGCACCTACATTTTTCATTGTATATAACATGGTAAATTTTTTAAATTTTGGAAAATTAAGCATTTTTATCTTCTTTTTTTTAACTTTAGCAAATGGAGGTGCTAGCTTGACGTCAAGATAGATCCCTCACTTTTGCGAGTCATTTTTGTTTATTGTTTGTCGTAGAGTGCAAACTTTCTTATGTTGGTACCAAATTTTAGGCTAGTTGATTTTGAATACCTGAGAAGAGTGGGTTCCAGCTTAACAGAGGTAATGTAGCATTTATATAAACGTAGTAAAACTTCAAGCCAATAACAGCTGCTTCAGTGTCATTCATTTTCTGAGATTTTTCCAGCAGCATTTTTGCTGCGGCAGGCTACTAGTATTTATTAATGTCATTAGAGCAATATATTTTGATTTTGTTATACTAAATATGTAATTAATATTGATATTTACAAGTAGAATTACGATGATCAATAGTATAATATTAAAATAATATTTTATTTATTTATTTGTTTGTTTACTTATTTAATTATTTTTTATTTTTTTATTTTAGGTCGCTTTCCAACTTCTTGTTCACTAGCGCCCACATTAGTACCAAAAAAATAATTAATTCATAACATACTTTTTCATAAACACGAATTAATTTTAACATAACAAAATTTGATTTAGACATATCAATATTAAACTTACTTTGCCCTTACATAAACAAAAGTTTCAATCATACATAACATGCTTTAATGCTGGCAAGGATTGATTTTAACATAACAAAAATTTGATTTAAAAATAAAAAAAATTAATTAATTTAAATTATAAAAATATATTTTCAGTGCTGCAAATTATTGCCATCGCTTTAAATCGATCTTCGCCAATTTTTGATCTGAGGTAGTTTTTTCACACGTTTCAAGCATGAATAATATTTTTCAGTGCTGCAATTACTTATTGGCGAGCAGTCAATCATCCAGTATGCAATATCATTGAAATACACCATGTACAGTACTTGAAACATAAATTGATGGGGACCGTCTGCGGCTAAGTTCAGCTTTTGCACGGCTTGGGCAACCCTTGTCGCGACGAAACGTCGCAGGCGGAGCCTCACAAAACATCGTAGCCAATCTCAACGCAGGGCGAAGTGCCCTAACAAAATTACGTCGTAGAAAATGGTGGGCGTCGCTAGTTCAGATGTGGAAGAATTTTCAAATAAAAATACATGGAAGAAACACTTGTATGAACATGAAAGTAATTCATTGAAATATATATGAACACATAGCACTTAACCACTGTTAACACAAATCTTTTTGAAGAAATTACATTGATATCAGATAAAATAACACTAATTTTAGAACAATTACGTTCTTATATTTAATTTATACAAAACGATTATAATTTATTTTCAATTGTTAATGTTTATTAAATTTTCAAAATTGCAAAATACTGTCTTTCTCGAACCGATAGAGCACTTCTAGGAAATCATTATAATAAAAGACAGTAAAATTCAAAGATATGTATATTTATCATTAAAGTAACAATTAAACTAGATTTTAAGCAATCAAGTTGAATCTCTTGTCAAAACTGCTATTTTGCGATATTCAACTCGGGGACGATTTGGGGACACTCCCCGGCAGGAATAGCAAACATTTCGGAATTGTTTATAAAATTGTTAATTAGCAGTTTTCGGTTCTGGGACATCAGCGAACCCTTCCCACTTTAGAATTGCAAAAATTGGAAATTGTTTATAATTTTACAAATTTTGCAATTCTTTTTTATTCTCTCATCTCAATTCCCTTTACACAAGATGCAAAATTCCGCAATCCAACCGGAGCTATCGCCTTTCGTTTTCGAGATACGCAATTGTTTATAGGATCTTAGCATCTGATGCCAACCTTCATTTGTTTCCGACATTCATTCGATCTTGGCAGTCAAGTATAAAATTCAAATAGTTTTGCAGTGTCTTGCTTTCTGCTGATTAAATTGTATTAACGATTTGTGACTTACGACAAATCGGTGGAAATTGTTGCTCATGAGCTTTTTTTAACTTTCGAAATTTAATTTCTATTCTTCATGTATCGTTGAAACGTTTTGGTTTTTTTGAAGATTTCTTTGTGTTTCGGTGCATTCTATTCAGTGGTGCAAAGTGTATGCCAATATGTTCATCGTCTAGCGAGAGATACCTGGTTGGGGCAAAACCCGCGTCGTCGGATCTCGCGGTCGGCGTCGGATCTCGCAATCCACCAGGGGAAGATCATGTCACCGGCAGAGGAAAACGTGTACTAAACTTACGGGACTAATGACCTTAGCTGCTGACGCGCCCCGAATCACTGTCAACCAACCAATCATTGACTTTCAGGGGTCCAAAATGTATACCGCTCGGGACCTCCACTTCATAGAGCCGCTAAAAGGAAATTATAAGTTACTGCGTATCATTTAAACCACCAACGGGTCATCGCTCCAGCCGGAACATTCAAAATAGCGCGTTTGATTGATTCATTGGTGTTTCCGGATTCGTCAACTGCTAAGGTTATTAGTCCCGTAAGTATAGTGCATGATTAATCGCTGGAGGTGACAATGATCTTCAGTCGCTGGATGTCGAGATGCGATGCTTGCCAGATATTCCCCAACCAGGAATCTCCCACTAAAGGAACACCGCCCCAACCGGGTCAAGGACGAAGCTCCCGACAGTTTTCTCGAAGTGTGTGGTAGTGTAGTGCATGTAAGTGTAAGTATGAATGTATGTAAGCAAGGGGTTAGATTGAAAAAAGGAAGAGAGATCGCACGTCGTCCATGGCCTGTTTCTTAGGGTCAGGCATTCGCCTAGTGTTTGTTGATAAGAGAAACCACGGAAAACTATTGATCAGAGAAGACCACCGTTCCTTCAAAACTCCTTTTTTATGATCTATTTAGTGAAAGTCAAAACTAGTATACCAGTTCCATTTAAAACAATTAAATGTGATTCAGTTTCTCGAAAATTAAAAATATACAAATAATAAAACTCGTTAATTGTAGCCACATTTTAAGTAATTTAATGTAGACTTAGTAGAGAATGATTAAGTATATTTCACGAAGCATTTAATACTGTAGTTCATAGCATCCCAAACCTTACTTGTTTTTGTATAAACAATATACATTTTTTCTCGCATTATAAAAACTTCGAGGTATACACTATTAATTGAAAGCATTTACAGTTATTAACTAGATAAAAATTGTAATGTTATGAATGTCGTACTTTTCTGTGTGTGTGTGTGGGGGGGGGGCGCAATCGGAAAAGCTCAGCCAGCAAAGAACACGGCGGATGGCGGCGTTCCAAGCGGCCGCTGGCGCTTGGCGGGGCGTGGAGGCCGGTGGGTGCCGCGCCCTATGGCTCCCGATCACCTTGAGAGACCTCGACGCCTCGTGCGGGGCGGGGTGGGGAAGAAGGCGGCGCGGAGGCGTCGAGTGAAGTCCACAGTGAGCGCTTGGGACTCGTCGCGACCATGCGGCTGCTCGTGCACTCGGCCAGGCAGCTGGCGTTGGTGACCGACGGGGCGGCCGGGCCTCTGGCGGGGCCTGCCATGCACGCCATCGCCGTGCTCGAGAGCGACGCCGGCCTCGCGCTGGTTGCAGACGAGTAAGTGGCTGCTCTGGTCAGGGCGCGCACACTCAGAAGTCATGATGCACTATTTAACAGTGTGTTGGCTGGTGCCCAACAAATATTTGTTTTAAAAGACAGCGTAACATTGATTGATTTTTTCCTGTTTCCGGACGCGTCAACTGCTTTGGTCATTTGTCCCGTTAGGGTAGTGCGTGTTTTTTCTCGGGAGATGGCGGTGATCTTCCCCCGCTGCATGGCGAGATCCGCCGCCGACTTACCGTCGGCTAGAGGGGCTTCCCCCTAACCAGGACTCTCCCACCAGCGGGGCACTGCCCCGGCCGGGACAAGCTCTAAGCTCCCGACCGGTCTCCCGGAATATGTGGTAGTGTAGTGCATGTTAGTGTTAGTGTTAGTGTGTGTGTGTGTGTGTGTGTGTGTGTGTGTGTGTAAGGGGAGAGGATAGGACCAGGAAGAGGAAGGACAGATCGCGCGCGGTCCGTGGCCCGTTTGGTAGGGTACTGCTCCGGCATTCGTCTGGTGTTGATCGGAGAAACCACGGAAAACTATCGATCAGAGCAGCCGACCGCTAGAATTTTCTTCCAGACAGGGACTGAATTCGACCTAGCTGAATACCTAGTGTCGAAAATCCTGCCATCCTCAGGACTCGAACATAGGACCTCCCGGTCAGAGGCGCTGCAGTGACATCAGTTGATGCACTGAGCTACCGCTCCCGGCGACAGCGTAACGGACAAACATGTACTTGAACGAGTTTAAAGACTTCCAATACTTATTCGCTCTATAAATTAATTTAATTCGCACAAAGTTTTAAAATATTAGCGAAAGTGTTGTGATAATTGTGAGAAACATCGAACTCAAAGTTTATCTATAACAGTAACGGAAAAACTTGAACTTTGTGTTTCAAATCGACGAATATAAAAGTGGTGAATTTTGTGGCCTTTCAATAGGTAAATTCAATAGGTAATCTAATTGTATTTATTAGTTTGCACGTATCTACTACGTTAAACATATTGAACTCTTTTCGCATTTAATCAATCATATTTAAACACTAATTAGAATCACGTTACTGTTATTTTTAAATAAATACGTAACTCAAATTAAATAATTTAATATAATTAAATTTAAAAGATAATTTAGGAAGTAATTTTTACATTAGCCTGAATTCTCAACTATTTTTTTTTTTTTCATTTTAACTCGCAATTTGATACGCATTCGTAACATGGCTACATCTCGCTATGCACTTTCTACTCTGTACACTCTCCAAGCCGACCTTCTGAAAGCCTTCACACATATAAACAATAATTTAGATGAACATATCCGAAGACTCGAAGAGGTCATTCAAAACACAGTCGATGAGACAAAAATAGACAACACCGCAGAATCTTCCAACCGTCCATCCGCGAAAGCAAGAACACAATCACCACTACCAATCACAACTGACAAGAGATTTTCTGTGTTAGATTTTGACAATGAGTTTCCTTGCCTTCCCAATTCTCACTACCCTCTCCCATCATCGACACGTTCATTCACAAACCAACGCAAACAGAGCAAGCAACGCAAGCGCAAAGAAACATACACGTAGAGTTGCGCAACCTGGCCAACAAGTAAATAAGAACATTCCCTCAGAGCCCATCAAAAGGTACTAATTTTACCAGAGAGCCATAGGCGACAAATTTCCTCCCTGCTCAGTGGGAAACTCCCATCCAATTTCTCCGTCACGGGCGTGTTTAAACCTAACGGGAGGTTTGCCAACGTGACCAGTAAGTTGGATACCCACACAAAAACTCTCCCCAAATGGGACACAGTCATCATCATGGGAGGGCAGAATGACATCAGTTTGGGTGGTCAATTTACACCTGAGCAACATGTTGACAAACTGCAACGTACCACCCAAAACAAACATTATAGTCTCGACTCTGCCCTTCTTGTACAACAAACCACCAGTTTGCAAAGAAATTAGACACACAAACAACGAATTGAATCTGCATCTGAAATACACATGTTAAAGTATTTGAGCTAAACTTTCTCTCAGAAAAACACTTCACCCGGCATGGTCTTTATCTGAACCTTGTCGGAAAACCTGCACTCGGTAGCGCGCTTGCAAAGTACATCATTTCACAACCTCGGCAGTGTCCTGCTCAAGATCTATCCCCACCTAGTTCTCTTCCATCTCCTAGTTCTCTTCCATCCTTCGGGATCCGTTTGGACCCAATTACCCTGTCCCCTGAACCTAATCCTTGTACTACCTCTCCCATTATTCATTCCTCTTCAAACGGTCGCCCCTCCTTCCTCACCTCCTGTCACTGCTGGGACACTGGTTTTCTTTTTTCTGGTTTAAATGTTTTTTCACTCTTGTCGGTTATCCCGAGATGAGTGTTGGTTTCACTGCGGTTTTTTCTCGTGCGCTTTTGTGCACTTCGCGCTTCCGTCGTCTTTTAGTGTTGTTTGATTCACTTCCACTTCCACTTTCACTTGGCCGCCAAGTTCCTGCTCCCAAAAAGAAGTTGTCACTTCCGACTCGCTGACGTTTCCCAGTTTCACATTTTTTCTTTGTTTTTATTTACAATTTTATTTACAATTTTTATTTACATTTTTTATAATTATCTTAGGGTTACATGTAGTTTATACTAGTATTATCAAGTTGTTAGTGATAGTATTTACAGCAATTACTACTTTTATTTTCCTTATTATTTAATATTTATTAATGTAGTTGATATGCTTTATGCTTATGATTGATGAGGGTGATGAGATGATATGTTTGAGGCGCGCACGCTTTCTCCAAGATTTGGTGACAGATCGGGCGCTGGAGAGCTGGTGACAGCCAATGGCGGCGCTTCGGCCGTCAGCGTCCGTTTTGAAGGTGTAAGCCTGTGTTTCAGATCGTTATAGCTATTTGTTGACTTTATGAAATTAAATTTATGGAAGAATGTAAGTATAGGATAATATATGAATAGATATAAGAATAATTTAAGATAAATAACATTTTTTATGAAATAAACGAGGTTAAAGTTTTGGAAGAATATGCTTATGCTTAACTTATTCCTATTTTATATGTACCGTCGCTTGCACAAAAAATGGGCGATGTCCTGAGCCGAACTTTACCAGTTTTCTGACCCCTGCCCCGCCCTGCGGGTTCGAGCTGACCAATCCGCTTTAGCCTTATTTCAGAAAGGCGGGACTATTCATCTTGAACATTACAAAATGGCGGAGATCGCGAGTTATATTATAGTAAATATTTGAATATAAATATTAAATCAACCAACAGTTTTACATAAATTGTTGTATATACATTTAAGGACAAATAAAGTCATACAATAACACGGGACAACTAGTATTAAGCTCCATGTCTACATTTCGTCGTTTATTATAGTATTATTTAATATACAGTGCAAATAATTTGCATTGTATGCATTGTCTAACCTAGTTCTTTTATTAGAAAAATTAAGAACTTAAAGAAATACGTTTTAGAGTCAGTTGCACAAACAACGTCTCCGAGATAGCAGCTTTCAGTTGTGAAATACTTCGTCGTTTCTCAGATGACCGAATACAAAAATACTATATGGTCACGAACATTAATATTTTAATAAAATAGTTTTGATATGTAAAATACTAAATAAACTAAAGTATTTAAAGTTCATTTAGTCACAATGAAAGTTTTCTACTGCAGACATTATTATTGGTAAGTGCTAAGTAAACAAATGAATGATTTGTAATCTTTTTTGGGGGGGGATCACAATTAATTACTTCACTTCAATATAACATTAGAGTGATTGCATTTTACATGGAGTTCTTTACCGCAAATGTTAAAAATCATATGTGATTCCTAGTCTTTGAGGATTTTTTGCGTGAGAATCAAAAACGATATATGACTCTTATACAACATTTTTATATCTTAATGTTTGCAATGGTAGAAACACCAGCTTTTGTCTATTGCGTGAACTTTGGGGGAACACACACACACACACACACACACACACACATCAATTTATTACTTACTTGTAATTTATGTATGATTTCCAATCCAACGCATTGAAATTAATATATTTACATTATTATAGCAGTATATTTTTACGTTACGATATTTTTATTTTCGAGAGACGAGCACTGCACACAAAGTTTTTACACGTCATCGGAATGTTACACCCACTTCTTCTAGATAAGCAGACTTATGCAAACACTGTTTTCGCTAATCCATTAAGAATCACTAGAGATTCTCCTGTCATAAATTATTTTAAAATTGTTATTGTTAATATTGTTTCAAACTTCGGAAATGTGTATCATGATAATCGTCAGAAAATGAATAGGGATCCTCTTCTGTAAAATATCGTTGCAAAATTGAATTTTGTTTATTATTTATATATTTTTTACATTTTATACAAAATTGCCAATTTATTGCGTGTCCACTAACGCATCTTCAGTAATATTGCATTGCAAATTTATAATTTTTAATGAATTGTTAATAAATATTGTAAACAAAATAAGCAATTAATTTTTTTTGATTTGGGAAAATTTTATTCAAGTTATACATATTTATTAAGTAATTTAATTAAAGTACTTTAATATGAATTAAGGTTGAATTTTAAAATTATAACGAAAATATTTATTATTGTTGAAACGCACTGCTACTGTATTACAATGTAACGCTTTAAAATGTACTGCCCATTGATTGATAGCTTGTGTTCGTATATAGTATACCTCACGCAGAGACGATTTTAAAAAGAAAATCTAAATAATAACACAATGACCTCAAATTCATCATTCATTCACATTTGATCGCACTCTTCGGTGACCACTTTAACGCAAGTTGGCGTTAAAGGCCGGGAGAAATTGTGCTCTCTGTTGGGTTCGCTACCAAATCTTCAGGGTCACCATTGCGAGCCTTTTACTTAAGTCTTAGGATTCCGAAAGTGATAGTAAATATTTCAACATTAACTTGAGAATACATGTTGCATACCATGAGAGAGAAATGATGAACAAATGTCTGGAGTTTTAAAAAAAATCTGCCTTTGGAATACTGCATCAGAAGTCCTACTGGCTATTGTAATTATATTTTCTGTCATTCGTCGATAAAATGCCGTACACTTTTTGGTGAATTATGTTATCGTAGCTAAAGCGAAAGATTTCCAGGCTAAAGCGACCCACATATGTTATTGGTGGGTCGAAAATAGATTTTAATTGCGGAATTGACACTATTCATTGGTGCAATATACAAGAAATGTGAATTTACTATTTGTGATAGTTTTCTCTTTTGACTTCAGTCCCGTAAATTTTTCGAAAACAGAATTCAATCATCTTTTGTTTTATCTAAATACTATATTTACTTTCCGACCTATAAATTCCGATAAATAGTTGTTCCCATTGAAAAAGCGATCATGCCGATAAATGGACGAAGTTTACAAATATTATAAATACCAAATACAGTAATATCTGATATTGTTATCTTAAGGGCTCCACTCTAGAAAATAATCAAATTTTCTTTGTTTTCATTTAATCTTTTCAAATAAGAACGTAACTTTGCTTTTGGTTTGGTATTCCGGCAAGATCTGTTAGCCCCGCTTACTTGTGCCAGCACATAATAACAAAATTTCTTCGTCCAGTACCTTCCACTTGGGGTTTAAGGTAATTATTATCAATTCTTAAGCGAGTATTTTACAGTTCTAATGACCGTTTTTCGCACTCTACACGCCAATGTTCTTTATTCCGTCTTCCTCTATTCTGCTGCTCTTCATTGTCGAATCGATGACGGACTTACAAGATTTCCTTGGTCTTCCTCGTTTTCTTCTTTTGAAAGGGACCCACTCAAAGATAATTTTTGATATTCTGTCAGCATGTATTCTCATTAGATAGTTATACCATTGGAGTTGTTTTGATTCTACATTTTCGATCACTTGTCTCTCAATCTGCATTAACTGTCTAATCTCTTCGTTTGGTATTCTTTAAAAAAGTATACTGACAACATGGTCTCCAAAAATTCATTTTCATAGCTTTTAACCAAGAGTATATTCCATCATTTTTCACACAAATTTCTGTTCCATACGTAACACTGCTCTCCACTATTGTCTTGTATATTTGTCTCTTAGTTTTCTTTCGAATATTCTTGTTTCATAAAATATTATGAAGTATACTAATAATTGGCCTTCCCTTGCTTATTTTTTTAATAAAGTCATTATCATTAGATCCACCTGCTCTAATAGTCACTCCAAGATATTTCAATTTCTTTACTACTCGAAATATACTTATTTCTGTTCTAGATCATATCGAGATTTCCCTACAACCATGTATCTTGACTTTTCATTATTTATTGTGAGTCTCCATTTTTTATGTTTTTATTAATTTCTGGATTAAATATTACAGGTACAAAAATTATTATTTTTCTACCTATTTTTCAAGTAAAATTTACGCAACACGTAATTAAGGTTTCCAATATTACGCAGAAAACTACTGAAGTAAATATGATGCTGCTTGAAACCAACCCAACACTAAAACTAGAGGTGCTGCAGAATGGCACAGACTTTCTCGTAGCAAATGTTTCTAATTTCCTTTGTGTGGAATGTTTTTAAGGTTTTGCTCCATTCTCTTGCCAGCTGCCATCTATCGCCGCACAAAATACATGTTTTGACAATTTCTCAACTTTTCGGTTCCAAATAGTAGAACCGAAATATTATTTCTAGACTATTAAAGAAGGGTAAAATCTTGTCCTAAACAGCTATTTTCATTGAAAAATTTGGAGCCGTTGTTAAGAAAATGACGTTAAGCGTAACTGTAAGTGTGAAATTTGAAGCTCTTTTTCTCATGAATCTATTGAATTTTCGAAAAACTTCATTGAAAGTTATTTGAAGCACTTCTACTCACAAGTTCAATAATGTATACAAATCTATTGAAATGTGCATATTAACGGCGTGAGAGATATTTCAAAAAATTACATTTGTATAATTTTTAAAAAAAACAACAAAAACAAACAAAAGAATACAACAAAATGAACTTTACGTCATATTAAACAGTGCAATTAGCACTATGCATTGGAAAAATTTGAAGAAAAAATTGGAGCCATTTTAGAGGAAATGGAGTTTGAGCGTTTCTGAAAATGCGGAATTTTGAGGTCATTTTTACAAAAAACTCTTGAGATTTCGAGAAACTTTATTTGAGATTATTTAAAGCCCATGTACTCATAAATAAAATTACGTGAAGAAATTGACTCTAATACTGTGACAGCTCTACCTTTTCACTATTCTCTAAAAAAGCCTACAGCAGGTCACTCAAGTAACCTAGTAGTATTACTTGACCTGTGACATGTTATGACAATGTCACACCAAAAATTAGGGATGGTTTTCATATGTCCTAACTGCCCTACAGGAGTTCGTCTTTTAACCTGCTTTTTTGTAATAAAAGAAACATAGGCAAGTTAATATTTTAACTATGAACAGAGTTCTATATACATTCTGTCAAATACTTGAATACAATTTTATCTAGCATTTACACATTGCATTGAAAAATTCTATCACTTGCTCTACCTTTAGCAATTACGTGATAATTTGACGTTGTAATTTTTGAAGGAAAAAAAAGAATAGAGCAATATGGCGTTTATGTCATCGGATAGGGTGATCTGGCACTAACCCTAACAAGAAATGCAGAAAAAAATTTTTAAAATTGAAATATTCACGCATATTGTGCAAAATCAACTAAAACTTAAAAAAAATACATGATCTTATTAAAATAATTAATTATGAGCAAAAAATTTCATTTGAAGCAAAAATCTCTATCTTTAATTTTGTAGTTGCAGGAAGACGCCGAAAAGTATTCAAACTTTCGCAATTTTTTAAAATTCTGAGTTAACCGTGAAACTCGTATCTATGCCACTTTTATAAGTGTATTTTACTCTATTCTTACAAGAAATTTAAAGAAAAAATTTGGAGCCGTTTTTGAGAAAATTTTGAAAATGTCTGGGGGCCTTCATATAAAGTCCCACCAAAAATTAATGAATGTTTTTCAAAATCGCAGAGCTTCAGCTCAGGCAAAAACGACAGGGGTTTCTTCAATTTGGAAAAGATCGTATGCATGGTTTAGTCACTAGTGTTGTTCACATACACCAGACGGACGTTTTGCTTCCAATTGGTTTTTTCAGAGCTTCAAATTTCGCATTTACAGTAACGCTTAACGCCATTTTCTTAATAACGGCACCAAATTTTTCAATGAAAATAGCTATTGAGAACAAGATTTTAGCCTTCTTTAATATTCTAGAAATAATATTTCGGTTCTGCTATTTGGAATTTCCATTGAGTAATGAGTACACAGCTAATTCTTGTTACATATTATTCTTTAGATAGCCAAAGTGTGAAGGAGTTGTATGCCATACTAATTTGGCGTCTCAAACTGTGCGCCACATTGAATTCAAAGTGTCATTTTTTAATGCTCTCTTGTACTACCAGTTCAGAGCTAATGATTTACTCTAAAGGTAGAAAATTGTTTTTCATTGCCGATTATGACCACGTCATACCTTTTCGACATCTCTAAGAAGCCACCATACTGATTCAAACATGTCCAATTTGTGACAAGGCCATGTAAGTTCGTATCATAAGTACAAGTATGGTGGTACATTTTTTGGACCCCCCGTGACACATTTTGATAAATGAATGCAATGCCATACTGATGAGACGTCCATAAATTATCCTATACTGAAAAATCTGTTTCTTTAAAAAATTTCATAATATCATTGGTAAGAGAAATAATATTAACAAAATTTTCAAAATTCAAAATTTATTGCTTGTTTATCCTTGAAAATAGATTTTATTACATGGGAGTTTTTGTTTTTTTCTCCCTTTCAAAAATTCAAAATTTAAGTAGTATATGACTTAGTGTAGGGATCACAGAATTTTGAAAATGTGCACACAATTAACTTTTCCCCATAGCACGTCATACGCAGTTTTTAACTGTTTTTTTGACGTAAAATAAATAAATAAATGAATAAATAAATGAATAAATAAATAAATAAATAAATAAATAAATAAATAAATAAATAAATAAATAAATAAATAAATAAATAAATAAATAAATAAATAAATAAATAAATAAATAAATAAATAAATAAATAAATAAAATAAACAACAATAAAAAAGTAAGTAAATGGTTGATTTGCAAGGTTTTATGACAAATTAGGAACAATATAATTTATTAAAAGAAATATTGCACGGTATTTTTATTTAGTGCTTTTAGATAGATTTATATGTTATGTCTGTGATTAATCTTGAATATTTTCTGGGTTGGCTATCCAAAATGGTAGGGCTGTCAAATATGTCTCTTTATCAGATAAAGAAAATGTACTTTTATGTCTTAAGTGTCGAGATTTCCCTGCTTTTTCTCTGTCTGTAGGATAGACAACAGTCGCTTTCAAACAAAGAATTAAAAACATGTTAATAATATTAAGGAGACAGACATAAAATTAAATTGAATTTCTCGACATCGCCTTGATATTTTCATTATTTTAATTTCGACAGCCCTGCCATTTTCAAAATTGAACCTAGCAAATATTCAAAATTAATCCCGTGTACAAACACACAATACCATTAATGCCAAGTTGGAATCAAATTTATTCACAGACATTGATGACAATGTTCGGCCTAAAATAAGAATACCATTAAACATTTTTATACATTGTGATATATTCCGTTTTCATTTATTTGTGTAAGTGTTCTCTATTCTTGATCTGTTTCTTCTCAATTCTATCTGTGTTTATTTCCGTCTTGTGCATGATTTTATTGTTAACTTTTGCAAATGATAACGATTGTTTTGCGTTAATAAGCTCCGCCTCAATTCATAATTGCAACCTTTTCCTTGAAGGGAGGATGAATATATTTAAAATGGGAATGTTTTTCCTTATTTGTGTTTACTTTGGATTTATCTTTTTAATTTTAATTTGTAATATATATATATATTATATATATATATATATTATTTAAGGAAGCCCGGCTTTTCCAGTAAATTTTTTGAAGGGCAGGTGTTCTTTTTCGTGAATGGGCAATTAAATAAAACATCGGACACCACTGTTCCGTGAACAAAACAAACATGAATTATTTATTATTCTACACAAATCACTATTGATTACAAATATCTGTGGTGGGCTTTATCCTTTTCTTTACCTCACCCAGAATCACTGTTAGTTCTTTCGATCTTACATCGATCGAGGAAATATTTACCATTTAATACTCCCCCCTCGAGCGTCGGCGGCCTCGGGGACTCTCGGGTCGTCTCGT